>OU343039.1:10063812-11476312 GCA_910593735.2 Ectemnius lituratus
TATATGAAATAAATAAATGTCGTCCTAAAAGGCTGCCAATAATGACACAAAAATTCTCTGACGCTCTCTAAGAATAATCAAGAAGCATAGAGAAATATCGGTCACAGAATTAAATCAATCTGAAATTGATTGAGGAAATGACTGGAAATTTCTCGTAAGTGCCAGGCAAATGTATTCGAATCGTTCGGGCCGTTTACTTAAAAAGGTCGACCTGATAAACGAAACGGCTTCTCTGACCTTAAAAACCTAGTAAACGCACACGTTGGCCATCCACAAATATCATACTTTCTTCGCGTAGATAAGAATTATTCCGGGTTATTATGCTGGACTGTCGAAGCAAAGTATACCTCTTACGAACTTGAAATGCAAGTGTACTTGTTATCAACTGTAAGCAATAATTTTGAAACTTATACATATGTAACAACTACCTGGAAGACAAAACATTGAGCGAACAGAAACGGAAACATCCTGATTCTTTGCACTCAACTTGACTCATAGCAGAAATTGCCAGCAGGCGCAATTTGTTTCGGAGTTAATAAATCATACTTGAAACGAAACAATTCAAGGCCAAAAATAATATTACTGTGATTATTAATAGTGGCAATTTTCCCCTCCGTTATATAAGTTTTTGTGACTCCTTTCACATATACCAGCGGATGGAATATATTGTAATACTCGTACAAAGTATTACTTAAGTATTTACATTATTACATACCACTGACTTAATTTTTGAATAAATCTTAAGTTATACTTATCCTGTAAGTTTTATCTCTGATGTAAAGAGAAAAAAGTGACAAAATAAAAAAGAAAATGTACTTAAGGTTTATACTAAAATTGTAAGTTAACTTAATCGGTGCTAAGTTTCTCTGTGGGGCACTAGAACGACGCCAATATTGGCAACGCCACAGACTGCATATGCTTGCGAACGGAAGGCATACTTTGCCCGTGAAAGGTTAAGCGTCAAGGTGTTGGTTTCGCAGTCCGCTTTTGAAAATCGGTTGAATCTCTGATTTAATGCGTCTTGCCATTTCGACATACTCTGTCAGATCTTTCGAGATATGCCACTCTTTGCTGTCTTTATCTGTGCGTTTGTATGCGTGTGTACACATTCGATTTCGTATGTTTCTTCTTTAGATAGGAATCGTGAAGCGAATCGCGCGTATCGCTGCGGCGAAACCGAAAATGTCGCTCGTCCAATTTTCTAGTGACAAAGTAAAAACTGATTCCAGCAAATCAATCTTAATAGGTTTACTTTGTTGAAATGCAAATGGCAGAGTTTTAGGATGAAAATGAATGTTAAGATTCTGATCGAAAATCACAGATTTTTAAAGCAAGCTAAAAAAAAATATCAGAATCATTGCGAGCGATCTGAAGTTTTTGTCACAATTGGCAGTGAGTCTTCCAGTTTCGTGTTATTGCGATTTCTCTGCGCAGATATGCGCACGCGAGTGAGACGTAAAAATAGATCGCCGATACAGGAAAATCATTGTGGATTTCTTGTTGCTCGAACTTTGCTCGGCTCTATCTTTCAGAAGGCGCCGTCGTCTCTTGCTGCACTGTTTACATGGAAGTATACTGAAAAACTGGTAGATCGAACAACGTGTGTTTAGTAGATAATTGGATCGCGTTGCAATCTTGCTCGCCGCTGAGCTTGTGCTAATAATAAAGTTAATTCATATGGAAACTGATCATCGAAAAGCAATATCAGGTTTCTTTATTTTGATTTCTACTATTCTTGCAAGTGGAGAATATTTTGATCTTGTACGCGTTCGTAAGTAAGATAATCGAAGCAGTATAGTAATTTAATACGCATTTTATAAAAACGACGACACTAAAGTTAATTGATATAGAAACTGATCGTCAAAAATGAATATCACGTTTCTGAAGGAACTAGTGTAGATATAAAGTTAACACATCGGAATAGAATGTTAATTCAACAATATTTACACAAGATAACAAATTTTCACGGCCTATTTATCAGTGATAAGTCAAGAGAAGACAATAGAAACAGAGCTTATCGACCACAGTTTCTATGAGAAAGGGAAACACTTTTCTGCCTATCCGCAGTATTATACAAGCATTCTCGCATGGACCAACAAGATTTATTATCTCTGGCAAACTCTCCCTATTGCGACAAGCAGTCTCTTCAAATTTGGAAATATGCCCGCTCGAAGTTCCCAATTGGCGATGAGGTTTCGATCGTTAATAAATAAGAAGATTAATAAAATATCGAAGCAAGTAAAATTCAATTCAATAGTTCCTAATTATCAATACAGCGACGATGCATCGAAGGAATCGGAGTAGCAATCTTTCCGTCTAACAACCGGGTAATCATGTGATCATTACCAGTTGGCAGCGAATCGAGCGCGCCGATACTGACTTTTCTCGGTAACTCGTGAACTCGCCTCCAGGGAGGCGCATGGGTTCCGGTGACTTTTGCAAATTGGAAGGGTAAATTGGCGCGTTCTCGCTACAAATTGGGGCCACGAACGCGCCACTCGAGTCAGTGTATTGCGAGAAAGAGTCTCTTACATGTCGAGAAGAGCATCGTCGCGTCATTAGTCAAATTGTCATTGTCATTTGCAAGATGTTCGATAAAGTTCTTCCTCATGCAGGAATTGTGCATTTGAATATCATTGTGTATGAAAATTGGTGATGAATTTTGTGATTGTTAACTTTTTGAACAGTTGTGCGAAGAATGACTTACGTTCTTAGTGCGGTCAAATGACTGTTTTTCAAAATGAATTCAACTATGCATTGGCTTCTTTTTTGTTCTGGTTAAAAATAAAAGTGAAAATATGTGTCGATATATGTGAGACTTTTATTTTTGGAGTTCGAAGTGCAGAAGTCCAGCTAAAATATTTGATGAAAGAACATCGGTGAGATAATAACTTTATGTGTTTAACGTTTCAAGAATACAGCACGACATCAACCTTAAATATTGACGTCGAAGCATGATGTATAAACAATGTTTAAAAACTCCGAAAATTCCATAAACTTGTCGCGTCTCTCTGCGCACACAAAATTTGCACCCGCGTAGCCAAACATAATCCATTGAATTGAATTGGCATACAAATTCGTCGTCCAACATTGCCTTTTTACACCCCATACGTCTGCGAATGGAACTTTCATTAGCAAAGATGACGTCGACGTCATCCCAATTTTCGTGCAACTTGTTTGCGCGAGTATTCATCCGCGCAGATACGCGAGAAAAGATTTTCTATCGAAAATAACACGAATGATAAAAAGCAAAAAAACATGTATGACATATTTCGCGTGTTATTTTTTATAAACATTTTAATTCTTGCTTTTACTTTTCAATTACTATTTAGCAGAATTACCATCGACTGTTTCAGCGAATTAAAAAACAGTTTTTACAGCTTTCGAGTATTATACTCCAAAGGAACTAGACTCTATTTCGAGTCTTAGCCATTTTATCTCGCACTGATCCCCCCAATCTGTAATTATCTCATAGCGACAAAAACAAACAGACAGAATCCCATGAGTAACTCATGCGAATCATTTAGATAATACTTGTTGGTAAAGTCTTGACTGTTTAATTTTCCAGTGAATGAACAAGAGAAGATGCCTGGCCACCGTCAGCCTAACTCCTTAGAGGGGCTTAGTTTGGGACGCGTGTGTCAACAACTCGACGGGACGTGCCGCCGGCTGCAGGTGCTTTCACAGGAAACCTCAGCTGCACAAGTGCTCGCCTTCGCAAAGCAGACCATCCGACCATATTATATCAACGCCTTACCAGCGCGTTTGCGCGCCCAAGTGATCGAAGAGACATCTAGGTTGCTGTATGGACCATCAACCGACGGCTCAACACTCATCTCCGGCCCAGCGCCACTTTACCTTTTAGCCTTACTTTTGGGACCAGACATAAAGCAATTGAAAGTGAATTTCTGTTGCTACTACGGTTGCAGTCATCAAACCTCACTTCTGAAACTCTTAGCATCGGAAGGCGTCGGTTTGGAATCCCTCGATCTCGCTCGCTCAGCTTTACTCAGGCTTGACAGCAAGTTATTACAAAGCGCTCTCATGAACATGAAGAACTTGGTTTGTCTGACCATCCGAAATATAGCAAGTGACGCAGTGTTGCAAGTGGTGGGCAGAGCCTGTCCGAAATTGGTGGTTCTCGACGTCGCCTGTTCGCGACAGGTGACAGATGCCGGACTTAGACAACTGTTGCTGCAGGTTGAAATCAGAGACAAAGTGACGCATTCGACGATACAGGAGCAGACTAGTTGGTCTAGGTTTAAAACCCTTCTTTCTAAGCTGAAGGTGAAGAATTCAAAGTCCGAGAAGAACAAGCATGATATCCTGTTGGAGATCTATGAAAGTCGAAACTTCCTCTGCGATAGTTTGAGAGTTTTAAATATTGCCAATACGGCGGTGACAGGGGAAGGTGTATTACTAGCATTGATACATGTGCCCCGTTTGGAATCCCTGGCGGAATACAGTCACATGGGAAGAGTCGTGGAGATCATGAATAGTCGACCTATAAGCTTTAAAACACCTTTTAGTCTGACACAAGCGAGGTGTTGTCGAACAACTCCTATCCGCATGGAACTCCTGGCGAGAGCTTGCCCGAAAATAGAAAAGTTACATATCTCCGAACCAAGACATCCTCCAGAAGCGTTAAGACTCTTCCCGAATGTCGCTTGTCTCAGTATCGATAGCATACCACCTGAAAGGGAATGGCTTACCGGCTTTTACGAGTACCTCCAGACGAACGGACATAACCTCCGCGAACTTAACCTCAGAATCACCCAGAACGAAGTACCTTTGCAAGTCGACCTCAAAGAAATCTTTTGCAACTGTCCAAACCTTCGAACCTTCACCAGCGACGGCTCCAACATTGGTTGGTCCGATGGCGCCAATCCACAACCTCTCAAACACCTCAGAAGAATTCAGTTGGGACGAACAGTTAGCGCAGCAGCCATCACGAAGATACTCACACTCGCACCAGAACTGATGGCGCTACATGTCCATAGTTGTTTCGATCTCACCAATCAGCATTTAGAGACTATTCTCGGTGAACTAAACGGCCCCTCGCCTACTAGGGTTTCGGACAAGTACGGGAATACTTTGTTACAGAACCTAACCTGTTTTTACATTTATGAAGCGAGTAAGATCTCGGTGATGCCTGTGCTGAGGTTGTTCCAGATGTGCAAAAGACTGCGTAAGATTGGTAATCTTGCTAATTGGGGCTTGCACTGTGAGGGTGTGCGAACCCTAAGGACAACGTTGACCAATGAGAACTTGGATGTCGACCTTTGCCCCGGCGCGCATTGGTTCTGGAGTAATTGTATCCAGTAGTTAATGATTTAGGTCTGTGCCTGTGAAAGCAGTTGCATAAAAAACGAAACGCTTCGCCACCATGACGCAATTGGCTGCTGTTAAGAGTCGAACAGCATTCTTTCGTTAATAGGCTGTAGGATCGTCAGTATTAAAAATTCCAATTACCCGCGCGACTGAGGCATCGCATTTAGTCGACGGACTGGGACTCGCGCGCACCACGAGTGGACTCGATAAGCAATCGTAATTCTAGTAATCTAATCTTAGGCATCTCTACGCTCCGATCGAATTTCTACGCAAATTGATGAAAATGCCCCTGGCATTATTCCTCCTCTTTTTATACGCATCGTTGCACGTAGCGAGAGGTCAATGGCAGTCTGAAACTGGTTGACGTTAATCAAAATGTCTAGCGCTGTAGAGTCAATATGTATATGCGAATCTTTATATTAAAGCCGAGCTTTTTACGATGATGGAATAATCATTGAAATAGAATGAACCCATGCGTGAAAGAAAGAAGAGTTTATCAGCGGTGACTGAACTTCAATCGAGGAAGTAAACATATCTTCTCCAAATATACGTTCAACTACGAATAACAGAAATCCTGTTTGTTTTTATCCCAAATTCCACCATATGTTAAATAATAGAGGCTGCTCAGTTTTTTGCAAAGAGCTCTTTGGAGGAACCAGTTGTATGGTTCGAGAGACAAAGAAAAGCAACATACCTCCGTGAAGCCATGCGACTGAAGCAAAAGATTGATGAGCTTGGTGTCCGTTTGAAAGATCTTGTATGTCATGTGCAGTTGCTTGGCCGGCGGATTTTCAGGCGGCGTTGCCAAAGCCGAACATCTGGGAGGTGCGAAAAAGACTTATTATTCGTACTCTTCATTTCGCACTTGCGATGACGCGATGACGCTCCTAACTATTCGAGTGATCTTGCCAATTGGAAAGTGCAATAATTCTGCATACAGTCGTGTATTTCTATTTGATTTTTATGGTTTGACGTTTGAACATATAACTACGATGTTTATATTATAATGAAGCCAGTGATTAATGAAGCTAGTCATTATTTTTTAGTAGTTACAAATAATATAAATTTGATCTTGTCATGTAGAAAATGCAATAATTCTGCATGTTATCATACATTTCAATTCAATTCTTACGGTTTAATCTTGTAAAATGTTACTACCCTGTGTTTATTATAATGAAGTCATTGATACTTGAAAAAATTCTATTAGTCAAGCTTTTGTAGTAGTACAAATAACATAAACTCACTTGAAACGTAAGATTGACGCCTTATTGCCGCTCGGACCGTTCAACAGCCAGTCGTTGTCTTGCGGACTTGTGTCCTTCGTTGTACTGTGAATTCAAATGACCAAAATTAAACTCGTTCGACAGAACTCCACTTGGTAAATCTATCTGTCGATGGGCTACGTGAAGTTGAATAAATTTATTCAAACTGTTGAAATCAACATTTTGCTTCTCACGGACACTCGCAATCGATAATATAACAAAATTCTAGCAAAAAGTACAAAATAGTTTAATTTATTTATATTTACTAAATATCGCATTAATATTAAAAAGAAATAAATGTTTAGTGAATATAAATAAATTAAATTATTTTTCTCAGAGCAATTTTGTGTTGCCTGTTCTTAATAGCGGTCTAAATTTTTATTTGAATATTTTTACATCCTGCTTTTTAATGTTAGAAATTTTTAAGGTTTGATTTTTTCCGAAATTATCACTGAACAAACCTTAACAAAATATATGCAGCAAAAGAATTATAGATAGAGATTTCAAGTGAATTGAAACCTATTTATTACCATTTTTATATTCTTGTATTCTTTGAATTGCCGACAATTTATAAAAATCAAATATTGCAAAAGTAATAGAAAAATCGTTGGCTATGATAAATTTTCGTGGGCAAGTACATGGCGCGCCACCAGGCGAATAGAAAGAGCGAAGGTCGATAAAAAAGAACCCTGAAACGATCTCGATGGAAACGATTATTTACTCGCCAAGCAAAAAGATGGCCTCGATGCCTCGAAGGTAACAACCAAAGAAGCTTTAGTTTCTAAATATTATGTTTTTCTAATAGATATTTATATTTTTCAATATAAAATCCAACTGATTTAGTTATTCTACAGTCTTAATTATTTCGCCTAAAATCTATAATTATGATTGATCGTTTATGACGTCATGTAACTTTGAAGTCAAATATTGCTACATCGATATCCTTTTAGTTTTAGTTCATTTGGTTCATTTTTAGCCCACAATGTGGCGTAAGCGTGTACTTTCCGAACATATACAAAATTTACGATATAAAATTATTTTTGACCGATCAAACCATTTCTTCGTATCTTCATTTTTACGATTTTTATGATTCAATATATAATCAAATCTTGCGCAAAATGTCATTCATACAGTAATATTATATAAATAAAAAGAGAAAGTTTGTATGTGTATGAGTCAGAGGTAATCTCAGAAACCACTCAACCGATTTGGATAATTCTTTCAGCATTGGAAAGTGCATTTCGTCCAGATGAGTACATGCTATATTTGATTGCATTTACTCCTCAGAGAAATATCAGTCGAATAAGACAGCAATACTTTAAACTACCGTCACCCTGTATAAAAACGGAGACGGAGGATCAAGTGCTCTCTAAGAAGGGCGTGTCTACGTCCGAACTTCATTCATCCCGGCGCCGACTGCAGCCAGCGCAGCGTGTGAAGCACACTGAAGTACGACGAAGTACCATGAGAAGCATACTCGAAAGCATACTCGAGTGAATCGAGAAGTGCGCTCGCACGGGACTCGTTAATGACGTTTTCGCCTAATTCGACAGACGCGAGCGGAGTCCGCGCGCGTGTGCAGGCGTGTAATTCACCATAGGATAATTGCTCGCCTACTCGCACCCGGCTTTCCCGCGGTGTCCCGTGGCCACTTTCGCAATTAGCATCACCGCTCGCCCAACCGCGACTTCTCAATGCCCGTCGCGCCTCTTGAGGAGACCACGTGCTACACACCTACAGGCTGATTCATATGGCTTTCAATTGTAATTGCGGGATATGCATTGCTTTGATAAGGATAATAAACAGGGTGACTCGTACATATTGCAAAGTATTATAGTAATTTGGAAACCGATCAAGAACAAGTAATTCATTTTTCTTAGATAATATTTGACTTTATTTGATTGATTTATAAAAATCGTAGAAATTAATTAAACTAATAGTAAATCAATCTTGTTAATTATATGTGAGCTAAATTTTATGAACAAATATTGACAATCGACAAAGTTATAGTGCAGTTATAGTTTATGTTGACTGATATAAAACTTTCAGTAAAAAAATCGCAACAATTCATTTGGTATTTCTTTGTTAAGGAAACTTTAATGAAAGTCAATGAAAGACCAGCGGAGCGAATTCGAGCAGAACAGCTGGTAATAAATATTAATACAAAAGAACACGTGCCGGCTCCTACTATGTATCACGAGCTACTCTTAATTACACTGGCACCGTTACAATCCGTGGAGTGCTAATTTGCAAGGTAGATAGCACTCGCGCCATTCACTTCATCAGTTACACCATGAATTTGTAGAGCGTCTAATGGCAAGACCGCATGGATGAAATGGGAGATGTAGGTTGCCACTCTTAAATTTCGCTAAAAGACACCGTATATAAAGGAACTCGTAGCGAGTATTTTAAATAATGAAATCATTATTTAAATATATAAATGAAATTTAAAATTATATTAGGGGATGGTAAATAATAAAATTATTATTAAGCTTTTTTTAATTTAAAAACAATTATTTAACTCAGCGTCGATTCAGTGTTAATAAACAATAACAAATGCCCGAAGGTATATACAAAATCGAGTTGGATGCATACCTGTCGGAGGTTTCCGATTTGTGCGATTGGTCCAGCGGCTCCAGAGCCTCCTCGCTGCTGTTCGACAGCTGCGACATGCCGGACAGGCTGGAAGACGACATGAGCTCCTTAGCCCGTTTGCCTTCCGGCTTTCCCGAAGCGTTGCCTTTCATTTGGGACAGCATACTCTATCTGCAATCATAATCAATCATTAAATCCACTGACGATCGCTTCACGTTTCAGGAAGTGTATTGTAAAAAGGTAACACCATTAATGAGGAACATCGTTAAAAGTACAGGGTGATTCATTTGCTGCCGGATTATTACTATCGAATTTGCTTTATAAATTATTTAATAATATATATTGTACATGAATGTTTACGAATTTTCTGCATCCTGTACATTATTTGTAACATTTTGTTGCATAGACAGTGTATATATGTAATATAATTTAATTCTTTATTACAAATATCGAAATTAAGTTTACAGGATTAATTCAAAGTATGCACTTCAATAAGTATATGATAAGTTCTCAAAAAGATATTGTTTCAAAGGAATAAACCGCTAAATTTAACTCTCTTTTTGTACAAAATAATTCAAGTTGTCCCGTTTCGTCAGGCTTCAGGGAATTTCTGCTCTATTTGATCAGGAAGGAATTCCTCGTCGGATAACAATGGCGAGCGCCGGGATAAATGTGGACTCCCAATTAGCTCCTCGTGCCAGGAATAATTCGGCATTAATGAAGGCACTTTCACGTAGCGGAAGGATGGTTATGACGTCATCCTTGTGTACGGAACGGTAACGAAAGGCGAGATCACGCGACCTACCGGGAAATAAATGGAGCGCTTGCACGCTAAGCGTTTCACATTTTCCAACGAGAATCGCGCGCATTCTCAACTGCATACTAATGCGATGTTAACGATTGCCAGTCAACATTGTCTTTAACATTTATTCATAATTATTATTCGTTCCTAGAATATTTTTATCTATTTATTTTTTAAATATAAAATAATATTACTCTTCTAAAAATTAGTATGAAAGAGAATTTATTTCGAATAAAAATTAACAAAATTATATATTTTGTAATCCTATAATGCGAATGAGATGAACAAACGTCACTCTATTAATAGCAATCTGTGACCTATTATTTTATTGATCTATATTTTAAAAAAATACTATCAATTTCATAGCGAATTCAGACGAAATCAAGGTAAGTTTAGGGAGGCCCATAGAGCAGGCATTCAACTTATGCGAATATTCTATTAAGAGTTCCTCCACCCTGCAATTTCCATTCGCAATATCCAAAAGTCGCTCAAGCACACGCGAGCGAAACTTTGGACGCGGTGCTTTTACTGGAATAACTTCTTCCGATAAATTTAAGCCTGCCGACTCAGCTACGCGTCGGAAAGTGCTGTTAGCTCCACTTTCGGTTAATTGTTTAATGGCGTGGTAATGTGAAAATTTGATAACATTGTGTGGGAGGAAACCGTCGATGAGAGTGGCTGTGGAAATGTGAGAATAACAAAAATTTTGAGAGCATCGAACTGTAATAGTAATTTCTTGTATGTTTTGTAAATACATATTTTTCATGCCTTACGATTATGAAATATGTTTTGATTTATTTGAATTTAATATATAAAATATTATTGGTATTAACAAGAATATAATCAGTGTGAAATTAAAGACAATTAAGGGACAGTTTATATTAATTTTGAAAGTAGTAATGTCGATGTATAACTTGCAATTGGTATAATTAACACTGGTTAAAATATAATTTCTTTTCTTATCGCATTCTTATTATATTTCAATATTTTTAGGTAGTGCCTGACAGCTGTTGCTCGTAAGTAGCAATAATTTAGTTAAAATTTCGACAAAACTGATTAATTACGCAAAAAAATAATAGCAGAAAAATTTGCGGATTCAAATGCAAGTGCATCACCCTATACAACGGAAGAGAGGCAATCACGATTCTGAAGCAGGCAATAGTTGAGGTCTGATCGATCAAGCGAGATTTCATGAAAAGTGGGCTCGATGCTCTTGAAAAGCTCCGCCGGATATACCGTGGTTGCTGACTGTTCCGGTTATTATTCAGTCCATTCGCCCGCGGCCCACGCCAATAATAAACGCCGATCGATCGCCCAGTGTGTGCGTTACGGTGCATCTTAGAATTAGAACTTCGGCTAATACTGGAATGTTAATCGACCACACTGGCGTATCCATAGCGCGCGCTCGCCTCGAGCTCGCCCGATTTACGTAAGCGGTTCCAACATACCACAAGCATTTCCAGTAAATGGCAAAGTGATACAATAATAATATTTTGTTTCATGAATATTGCTGTAAATCAACGTAAACCGCATTGCTGTAGATACATCTGAAGGACAGAAATTAAAGGATAACTTCAACAGTTTTAAAAAATAGAAACAACATTTTTGTTTGAAGTTTATAAAATATATGTATAAGTACATGATTAATGGTATATTATAAATTAATTTTAGTAATCTATCCGTCATAATTATAAAATTACTGTCATAAATGTAAGAACGATTTTTACAAATCACGATTTTATAGGCTTAAAACAAAAATGTTCTTATATATTTTTTTAAAATATTGAAATTAAATTTCAATTCGTGTGCCCCAGGTATATGTACCCCCTTAAGAGTCCTACAAAGGCGGAACTACCAAGCACGCACGTAACATGTATGCGAGGAACGTGCACGTCCACCGAAATCAATGAGCGGTGCACGAAACCCTTACCAAAAAAAGGCCGAATCGCCGGTGTTATTACGGTACCTTTCGGTTCACAGGCCGCATGAAAAACAGGTGGCGAGCGGTGGATGCGTGACTCATTCTCGCACGCTTTTCGTGATCGGCCGTGTCCCTGGCGTCATTTGCATAATGACAAACGGGTAGCAGAAACTGAGAGCGGCGGCGATCAAACGCAATGGATTCACTTGTGAAAGTATAGATTGAAAGGATAATTGGAAATCGACAAACCAATTGGATCAACGATCAGATTGGTTATCATGGATGCTTTTCATGTTTTTTCACAAGCTTTTAAAATATAAATTTCAATTCATTTAATTCATTTCATGGCAATTTAATACCTCACGAAGAATTGGACAGTCTTCATTCAGGAAATTCATTTTTTCTTAATAAGAATAGTTTCTTATTCACGAAAATATATTTGTATTTAGAGAAACTAGTTGTCTTCCTTAAAATTATTTTTTCCAAAAGTACTGAGTGTGCGAATTCTTTTTTTCATTCATTGTGTTTGGATAATCACGAACGGTAAGTAGAAACTGTGGAAGATCGGTGATCAAACGCAACTGATTAACCGGGGAAAGCACCAATTGAAACGAAAATTAGGAATCGACGAACCAATCCGATTGACGATAAGATTGCCTATCAAGGATGCATCTTAATGAATTCTAGCAGACCCACTTTACCTGAGATCGTCGCTACCGTTTTACTCTGGTTAACCAGCTCTCGCGAAACTGGTCTAGTTCCGATTTCTTTCCTGCGCAAATTTGATTGTGTAATTGAGTCGGATACAATGAAGAAAAATATTCGCATACTCAGATTTTCTGAAGACAATATCGCGCTTTGAAAGTATTTAGTTCTGCTAAAAAAGAAACCATCTTTCATAACTTCTTTATGAAAAGTGTAAAGAAAAACACTTTGCACTTGCTATTACATACTATTAATTTTTATTAATTTTACTTAGAAGAAATTTTGATATACAAGAAAGTTTCTTTTTGAAAAAAAAAACAGATTTTCTTTGTACGAAGATTTAAGGTGAACAAATACTTAAGGTGTGCCTTTGGACAATCTCTAATTCTGTTACATTCAATTTCGAAATTACAATTCTAAATAAGATTATTCCAAATAACCAAAAGTTTTATGGTGTTCGTTTTAACCTGGATAATTTCTGTCTCCATGGCTGGCAACGCGCATTACCGGGTTTCCGTTGCAGGACTTTTCTCCTCTCGCGCCGATGACAGCGCGAGAGTCACACGGCGTCAGCGTGGATGACGTCCATGATGATGAAATGATCCGTGAAGGCATTCTCGCATTCCTCCAATGTGTCAGCGTGAAGTTGACCATGCGACGATCGCGGTGATCGCAAAATTGATCGATTATGCGCTTGGCAATGCGGAGTTATTCTTCATAAAATACAATATTAAGTATAATATAGAAAATATTGGGAAGATTTTGAAAAAATTCGAACGTAATTAAAATGACTAAATGATTTATAATTATCCAATACAATCTGTCTATTTACACCCTATTTTTTGTAATTTATCATATCAGTGAAAAAACGCGTATCCTGTGAAAGGATTATAATTCCTTGCGATTTACGTCATCGAGTTTCAAACCGATTCTCTAATTAAGATCATCGCACAATTTTATGGAGCAACCTCGCTTTTGGCAATGTTTCCTAAAAGCCTTTTACACCCTTTAGAATTTATGCCGAGCCACCCCTTTGACGTTTTTCTTTGCCTCCACCTCGAACTCCGACTCTTCGTCTTCTCTCATTTCTTTCTCTCTCTCCTTTCCTTCTTTTCCTCCCGTCTGCATTTTTCTTTTCATTTTGCGCAAAAGTGACGAACTACTAGGCGGCCAAAAAAACGACGCCGGCTTTTTGGCTTCCTGTCAAAGGAAAAAGTAGATTGCAACTTCCTCTCTCTTCAGCTTTCCACTTCGTCGACGCGCTGATTGTCGTTTCATAATAATCGTCTGGACCAGTTCTTGACCTCGAAATTGATGCTTTTGCCATTCTTTTTTCAAATTTAATGATGATTATGTCGGTGAAAAAAAGTGATCGCACACCCAGTGTTTTTGAAATAAATTTTCTTAATGGAGAAATCATTCTGATTTGAGACCATTTATTGTCCCTCAAAATGCACATTTTTTAAATTAAAAAAAATAGTTGTATTGCAAAGGACTAAATTGTTATGGATAATTGTTCATACTGTTGAACATTGCTTCCAATGTATTCAAAATTCTATAAATATGCTGTTGTAGTCATTTGTATGCATGCTTCTTGTGCATATGCAATACTCGGCATTCGAATATTAATAAGTTAACTCTTCCTGTATGTAAATATTTCGTGCTAGTAGTGCAGCAATGCCGTTCGGCTGGGAAATGTGGGAAGCGGTTATCGATCCGCGCGAAGGTTGCCTTGCATTATTCACGCGTGCGAATGCGAAATACTTTTCCTTCCGTTTTACTCGTGGTTTCCTTTATTCGGATGTAGGTGAACCTGGCACCCGCTCCAGATAAAATAGCAATGCCTTGTGAAACTGGAGCGACATCTTCATTCATATTCCATTTTTAAAGAGCTCTGCCATTGAATCTCAAACATAATTAATCGTAGTATTAAAATAGACCATCGTAATTAGAAAAGAGATTTTAAACTAGTTTTTGATTTATGGGATTTTTAATGACACGTAAATTTATAAGAAGGAATTCTTTCACTATTTTTTTTCTATTAATAAGCTATGACATCAACGTAATAAGATGAATGCCGTAATTCAATCAGTATTAATACTAATTAGCCAATTCAGTGAACGAGTGATCGATCATGCTCCGATATCAGTTATCTCTTCCAAGAATTGATTGAGCGGTCTGACACGCGATACGCGATCCACTTTACTTAGGAACCTCTTAGACAACTTTCACATAGGACCAGTCGCTGATACAGAAACTGGCGTGCGCATAAATCGGAACATTGTGACTCCATAGTTCAAATAATATTATTACTATTAAAATTATACTAAAAAATACCCATTTTAAATATAAGGTTGGTTACTCCTAACGCAATTTTATATCATAAATGGAAATTAGCTGATAACATTGATTGGTAACTGAAAATAGTTTCCAAAACCACCGTTATGGAGCGCTATTGCTTTTTTCTTATATCGTATTTTCTTGAAGAATCATTGTTTTAAACTAACAACTGTATAACTTTGCATAAAAGTATATATAAAATTCACAAACAATAAATAATTCCAGTGAACTCTTTAAAGCAACCATTTTAGGAATAAATATATTTCGCTAGAGAAAATAGTTTCCTTTTTTGAGAAAATTTATTCTAAAAATATTGTGAGTGTTATTTTTCTCGACAACAGAAAGTTAGTGGTTTATCAACACTACAAAAAGAACACGTTACCATCGAAACGAAATATGGCGTTCAATGACACGACACGAAGAAGCATATACGAAATGCTGGTGCTCACAATGTTTGATGTTTCGCTGACTGACAGACGATAGGCAGCCAACATATTCTACACGGAAGAAGTGAAGTTGAAGTTAAGGTTCTCATCTGTTATCCTGTCAATGCCAGTAGTCTGGTCTATTTCAATGACGGTAGACGAGACGGAACCTGGTACAGTTCGATTAGAAACAGGCCTCGAAACATATCCGATTCCTTCACTTTCTAGTCTCCGCCGTATGCTTACGCGTATGTTTAGAAATCGCTTGAAATTATTATAACATATAAAAGATAAAAAAAAGTAATGATACAGTTTTTGAAATTCGATTTAAGTATACACTTGTTTATTCTCGTTTTCGACACTTTGAAATATTTAATGATTAAATATAAATATAAGTATATAGGCGTTGAATTATAGAATTTTGTGTTTATATATTTGGAATAGCTTTTTGTACAGTTCTTACTGTGTTATCATTTCATGTCAAAAGGGAGGACAGGACGAAAATAATAGTTTGCCAGAAGTTTATTAGAGAACGCGACGATAAATCCACTGCATGAAAACGCAAATACCAAGCTGCGTTGATTATACTTGCATACAGCGTGCCTCGACGCAGTTGGCACTGAAAATATTTCCATGCGTCCGCATACATCTGCATAGGCGAATCAAGGACTATTAGAAGAAAATTAACGATTAGAAACTGACGACGCGTGCGATGTATCAGCGTACAACACTTGTCGTAACTTATTGTTGCTTGTAACACTTTGCACTTATTACTTTCAAATTCTCTTTCATTTTAACAGTAACAGACTGTTTATAGATTTACAGGCTATTTCTATTTAGAGAGAAGAGTTTTCTTCCTTTAGAACATTTTTTCCAAAAACACTGTGCTTGCAGAATTAATAATATTGTCTCAATGATAAATGGAAACAATTTTGAAATAATTTCCAAGTCAAAAACTGACTTTTGCACACATGTAACCTTTACATTAGCCACTCTTTGTTCAGGGGCACTGTTTTTACAGCGTCTTCCAAGGATGAAACGTTTATTTGCTCAGACAACAATCGGAGGAAGTCTGTTAGACGAAAATAGGAAGTTCGCCTGTCTTATCGAGCTCTCCTTGAAAAGTCGTCTTAACATTAAAACAACCAAAAATTAACGTTCAATTAAACACCCAATGTATTTCGAAAAATTGTTCTTTGTAAAGGAAATTATCAAAATTAAACGCAGTTTAAATTCCGTAGAATCTCCAATTATTGTTATTGCACGTTTCGATTATGATTTTTTGCGGTCAATCCTACATAAGGCATTAATAGTAGGGCGAGCAATCAGCACAGGAGTAATCAAGGATCCCTTTCAGTGCGATCAGTCGGCTGGATCATCTCCAAGCGATTAAGCCGAGAAGCGGAAGAAATGCCGAGTGGTCCATCCACAGCGCGCCAACCAGCGAGGCGAGCCGAGTGCACTCGAAACGAAACTCAAGATGACTCGGCAAACGTGGCCCAAATCCACTAGCATTACCTCGCATTAACGTTCCACTGGGCGAAGTGAAAGATGAAGGTTTAATGAAGAAGAATAGAGTTTTGATTAGAGCATCGAATTAAATAAAAAGAACTCTAGTTTTCAATTTTGTTCTCAATCTGATTGTTCATAAAAAATTCTATCTATTTGTCGCTTGTGGCATCTGGAAATTCTTCTCTCTCCGGTAGTAGGTTGCAGCAATAATCGCATGGCAGCGATCTATGTGGGTCGATCCCCATGCAAATGAGCGCCGACACGAGAAACTCTCCGCCTTGACTGGCGTGCGCCCTTTAAATCCGCTCGAATGCACGCCAACCAGCCGCTTGTCGTTAGTTTCGAGTTAACAGCTACAACCTGCCATCCACTCGAAGATGGAAAACAGAGTCAAAAAATAGTTTTCCTGCGAAAATTTTCCTGCATTTTTTATTATATTTACGGTACTTTATTGTATACAATTTCTGTAAATTACACCTATTATAGTAATGCACTCAAAAAAAATATAAATACAGTAATTAAAAGACCGTAGTAAATTTTCCACTTTCCAGCAACAACTTATACTTTGGGAAGTTTTTTAAAGTTGTGACTAATATCTAAAATCCATTTAAATATTAAAAATCGTAATATCGCATACTTATTTCATACTTCCCAGAACTTGTTCTACTTATTGTTCAAATTATTCTGAAATGCAAACTGAATCACACCAGAATTAATGGCTGTCTCGATTTCGGCCAATGAAATCTCGCGTGTGGATCTTCGGCGTGTAAGTTTCGTGTTCGTAATTCTAGTTAGCGTTTATGCCATGAAAACGAAGTAACTAACAGGGTTCACGTTGGACGGGATCGCGTGATTGGCCAGGCTATGGCCGGTGTTCCGCTTTTAATTGGCTATCTCAGCCTGCCACCCTAGCTGTGTATAGGCTTATCAGCCGAACTCCTATCACCATCCATTAGTATAATTGAATGGTGCAAGAGTATCATAGCAGAACAAGTTCTCGTTATGCATATTGGTGAGAGGATGATGCTTCAAAGGAACTTTTTCTTTTTTCTCAATTCTTAGACTGTGTAATTAATCTTGCTATAAAGAGCAGTATTTTATGTATACAATTTTAACACTCTCGCAAATTTTTCAATATTTGTTTTATACAATTTTCTTTGACTGCGATCTTATTTTATTTAGTTACACTCTTGCATATGAAACTTTGTGAAATTAAATATTCGGATAAGAATTAGTATGATAAAAGTGCATCATAAAATCTATATTCGTGTTAAATTCAATACAAACCCAACTATTTGTCAAGAAATTCATTTCAACAAGAACATAAGAGGAAGAAAGGTACAGTTTATAGCAGCGCTGCCAAGGGCAAAGTCGGCACCGAGTGGGACGAGTTTTCTAATTGGGCGGATTCCCGCGGGACTAAAGGACAGTTCAGGAAGTGTCGCAGCAGCTGGACACCGGGAGTGGTTTGGTGAGGGGTCGGCAAGGAGAGAAGGGGTGGTTTTGGGGTGGTTTTCGGGTGGGAGCGGTTGGGGTAACGATTGGCAGAGCGTTGGGTACACTGCGGTGGATCCTTGCTGCTGCAGTGAATCTACGTACACGTCCGTATTCACTCCAATCGGACGAGAGCCGCATCGATTTGACTGGTTTCCGATTTCCGTACGCGCAATCAAATACAGGGTGTATCATAAATATTGTCATTCATCATAACGATGATATACAACAAGACAAGTAGACAAAGATATTTTTAAAGTTTGTTATTGAATAATAATTGTCAATTTTTAATATTTTTGATAACTTACATTTTCGTATGTATTTGTACCAATTGACAATCTATGCAATATGTTGTTGTACACATTTCTGAACGATTTCAAAAATTGTATAAAATAAATCTGACTTTCTGATATTGAAAAACTCATTCGTATTCAAAGGAGACACAGAGGAATTTCTATCGCGAGAATGTCATTCTCCTCGGCGCTGACACACGCGTGCGTGCGTAACTTTCATTAAACTCGGGCACATGCAGTCTCCTTTCGCGGCTGCGACGCCGGCCGCTCTGACGCAAGGCGCCGCCGCGTCTATTGAAATCCCTCGCGCTTTATTGCCGCCGAGCCTTTTGCAACCGGCGAATTTCACTTGGTCGCGCCGGCCATTAACCCGATTGCATCGCTGGCACATACACTCACTCGATTTGGTTCGTTCTAAACCAAGCCAACCGATGTGAGTGCATAAACAAATACAACGGATGTTGCAAAATTTATAGATTTGTAGAAAGAAATTCTAAATTTGTATTACTTCTCTATCATTATTATTGTTATTAAAGAGTTGGAAAAATAACAAGTTTAGCGCAATAATAAAAAGCCTGTTGTAAATGATAAATTAATTAATAACATACATTAGATAGTAATATAAATTACATCATATGTACAATGAAAATGAATTTATTATATTATTAGTAATAACTAATAAAACCATAATTGTCCCTTTAAAAGAAAGTATAATAATAGAGAAGGTAGATGATCAAATGCATCACAAAAGCTCCAAACAACATCTATGAAAAGTGATAGCACAGTGGTTAATACAACAAATTGTTCTATTTTCCATATTAACCTATTTTTCTAATTAACGCGCTGGTAAACTAGAAAAAGGAGGTTTGGTGCAATATTAGAAAGCCGCTTACGTAAGCCGGAGCACACATCATCCAATTGCACCTTAATCGCATTTAACCGGAGTGTATTCCCTAGGCCGAGCAAAGCGGCTCGGAACGAGGGCTATTAATGCGGCAAAAACAACCCACCGAGAGACCACGTGTACCCAAGCGAGACCCGTTGCGCACTGACCGATCACACGTGACCCAAAACACGTCCCAGCCCGATGATTTACACAGCAACACTCGAACGACAGCCAACCTAATAAAACGACGCTGCTCTAGAACTGAAATGACGCGCTAGTTATCATGTTATACTATACTTTTCTTGGCAATTGTGTGAAACGTTCATTTCATTCGTTAGAATTCATTATTCATCAAGTTTGAACTTGATTGATGATGGTCGATGACCTTTTCGATTAAAAAATAAATCTTTTGAAGTGTTCTATAATACAAATGACTGACTTTAAATTGTAGAATCAAAACGAAATTTTTTACACTTGCTTAATATTTTCTTTTTACTAAAATAATAATTATAAGTGTTTTCCTGGGATTGAAAAGATTAACACACGTGCCCAACGCTTACTGGCCACTCCTTTTGACGCACACACTGCCCAGCTACCTTGGCAGCTAGCTAGTCTACGCTGACTCAGAGAGCCCGATAGCAAGTGTAATTGCATGCCCACTGGCTTGTTATGGTCCTGCACCTTTTATCGCAACCTCGCCATATGCCGCACATGCACTTCCTTCCGAAACAGAGTTTCGGCTCACTCTTTCTATCGAGCGGCTACTGTAATTTTATCCACCTTATAATCTTGCTGGCGCGTCGTGTATTGTGTACGGTAAGGTTACCTAAATCGTCCTACTTTTCGCATTGGAGTTTAGTACTCAGAAATAAAGAATCATATCTTTGTGTTCTTTACGTCATAATAATTGTAAACATAATAAAAATGTAAAATTCAGACGTTGTTAAAACGTCTTTTGCAAAAAGGCAAATATAAAGATGATATATTGGAGAATTATCGTTGAATTACCAACTGGTTCAAATTTTACCAAAATCGAATAACATTTTAAAAAATTACACATTTTTGAGACGACCTGTACTTTACAGTGTATCAGAGTCGTTAACTTAACCGAGGCTTCAACGATAATAAAATACAATGCCCTTTGCCGTGCACCGATTGCGAAAGTCACGTTGAATCACCAGCTGGTTTCCCAGCTGTTCGCTGCCAGCAAACGCCAGAGTAATCTGACGCAGTTTCTAAAATTGCCTAATCTCCCGCAAACGCTCTACATATGCACTCTGAGTAACGAAAATATTTGAAGACTAGTCTTACGAGAAACGTTCCAACTTGATATTCCCGTTGTTCACAAAGCGGCCTTGAGTTATAAATGAGTTTCATTTATGGTCACCCATATGTGAAACTCATCCAATACAATTGCAAACGCACGACCATTTTCTTAGTCACATATGGCCAAGAATGTTAGAGCAGCTAAACTAACTATTTCTTACTTTGTAGAGCATTCTACTAAAACCGTGCGACTTAGACAAATTATTGTATTCATTCTTTTTATATTGTTTGCAGTCTAACATAATATTAATTTTATATTATAATATTCTATATCGTATAAAGTATCTTGTATATTCCTGTAGAATATTATAGCATAATATTCTACCGTGAAAAATATTATCTTGTTTACATTCCACAGGGTGTACAAATAGTTACATAGGGTAAATAAAATAAATCTGTCCTGTAAAATGTAAAAATATGATATAAAAATAAGATTGGCAAAAAAATGGGGTACAAAAGGTCAGATTGAGAGACAAATGAAAGAGGCTGTAGACAAGGTTAGCTGGACACTTCCTTACATAAGGAAGGCATGTAAGCCCGCATACTAAAGATCAGGGAACGCGATACGGCGCGTTAGGGCCGCGATATTAATTTGTGCAAGCCGATACGCGCCGAAGTGTCCGGATGTAATTTCATCCAAAGCGACGGCCGCCGCCGCGCGTCGTTATCGAAGCGGTCGCTCTCTGGTAAGTTAGCAAGTGCTTGCGGAAAATCGATTTAGCCAGGCCGATGATCGCCACAGCTTCGAACTATCGAATTAGTATTACGTCAAAGTACATTGCACGTACACTTGCAATCCACCTTAAAAGGTATTAAAATCTAAAAGCAGATGTCAAGCAATAGTTTAGTTTCTTATAACAAAATAGCTTTTCTTGTGTTAGATTTTCCGAAAAAGATGTTAAAAAATAATTAGAAATAATTAGAAACTACTTCGAATATACTTCATACAATTATTAAATCTTTTTTTTAAATTTTCATCAATTTATAACAAATTTTCTTTAATTTTCCTCAATTCCCAAGCTTTTTCTGATGTAACATTAATTGGATTTAGTGTTACATCAGAACGCGCTTGCCGAACACTTTCAATGGCTCGATCAGCTGGAACGAGTCGGTCGTGATTCCCTGCTAATTGTTTCCTGCGCCGCATCTCGCTGCGCTGGCATCGAAAAGTGTGCCACTGACTGACTCTGCGAATCGGAGCACGTGCACCGCAAACTCTATCTAATGCTCGATTCACGTATAGCTGCTTTTAAGTGGGCTTCTATTGTTTTTCGCACTAACCGTACCTACGCCCGATCAATTGATTTCTTTGATATAAAAATGTAAACTAGTACTTTTTTTCATTATTATCTAAATCTTAGTTTGTATATTTGTTTCACTGTTCCACTACATATCATAATAAATAATAATTTATACACAATAATACAAACAGAATTTATCTAATCGTAAGAAAAAGGACTTTTTCAAACATTTGTTTTGAACAACTCAATAATTTGTATCACTGATATAAAAAAAATCTAGGAACAGAACGAACACGACAGATGCTTGTGAATGCAGCTTAAACGCAGATTCACGCAACAGTTGCAAAGCAAAGGCGACCCGCTAACGCATTGGCCGAAAGAGCGGCAATTCTTGCCAATCGATTTCTCGCTCCCTTCCGCATCTAGCGGGAGTACCGAGCCAATCCCATTACATCATCGGGGAACACAGCTGATGCGCTGATCCGACTTCCGATAGGGTCGAGCAACTCTGATCAGTGTTAAACAAGGCACATAGTCGTGTTTGCAAAAATTGCTAATGACTACAATACTGTTAAAATTTCCAGGTTAATAAATAAAAAAACTACAATCGCACTGGTACGATTTTGGCCAGTTACCTAAATCGCACCATTTAGAAGCTTTGCAAACAAAATATTTTCAATGTGATCATCGTGTATTAAAATTATACAAAAATTCCATAAGAAAGGGAAAAAACTGCTGTTTATTATGACGTGAAGAATATAAAGATATGATTTTTCATTTCTGAGTAATAAGTTTCAATGTAAAAAGCGGGCGATTTAAGTAAGCTTACCCTATTCGATTCTCGGGAAAAGGCTGGCAATATTAATGGACAGCCTTGAAGGCGAAATAGAAGTGAACGAGTATTGCTGAAAAATGTGAATGAACCTTGGAGGAGCGTAATCGAGAACGTATCGAGGAAAGGCTGGGTTTCCAAGTTATCTATACAAATACACAATACAGTGCATCTTGATTGGCAAGCGATCACGGCAGCCTCGAATATCTATTTTGTAAAATCGATAAAATAGTTTCAACAGTCATTCTTTTACTTAAAATTATTATCAACGTTGTCAACATATTCTAAATATATATAAATATAAATATTGCTATATATCACTTATACAGAGTGTTGCAAAAGCACCTACAAGTGTTCCAAAAGAAAGGAGAATAATTGCAATTCTTTTGTAAATTAAATTATTGTTAACGAGCGCAATGTTAGCCAGTTGAAACCAGTTGAAACAACTACTAACCGCGCAACAGGTATTTCCGATATGTGGCTGCTTCCTCGAATGACAAAGCAGCTAGGCATGAGCGTGAGACGTGCAAATGGCCCTAACAGGAACTTAACCGTCTGTGTTAAGGTTCGTCAGCAGACAAGCCCGGAAGTGGTCGAAGCTGTCCCGTGTCTGGCTCATTGCGCAATCCGCTCGATGATGCCTATCGAGATCCGCTTTTTAACCGCTCCGGTAGTCATCGGTCAAGTTGTCATCGTGTGTCGAATACTTGCTGCTTCGACACTCTGTGGCTTTTGGGTACCGGGTGCTTCATTTACGATGTAAAGACTGATAACATTACTTTTTGAGTAAATAAAAAACTTTATCTTGAAGTTTGATTTATTTTATAGTCACTTAATTTTAATAAAGTCTGTGTCTTTGAGCGAATGTAGTGGAATATTTTCATATTAAAGTAATTCTTATTTCATAGCAATTTCGTATGCACTTTGCACCCTCTCCGAAATAAGAGATATTTACTAAGATATTTGCTTAATTATAAGTAAAAAAGTATTCTATACTTGTTAATCCAATTTACTATTGCCTATTTGTCAGTAATTATAAATTTCTCTTGTCGATAATCTCTATTTGGCGTATTTCTATGTAACAATTTTATTCACTAAATATAAATAAGAGAACTTATGTTATACTTATTAGTTCAATTTTCAGTTGGCCATTTGTCAGTGATCTCGTGCAAGAACGAAGAGCGCGAATGCCTGAGTTGGCAGTGAGTCGTGCGAGACACAGCGGGAGGGCGTAAAAAAAAGTTGAAAGTGGTTTGGTATCTGGCGCGCGCGTAACTGCGATCGCGTGCGCCTAAAGAGCCCTGTTACTTTCGTGCTTCGTGCTACGCGATACACTTCGATAGCGAGCGCCTGCTCTTCTTTTTCGCGCGCGCGCGCGTGTACGTTTTCTTTCTGCTCGGCTGTGACCGACACGCTTTTCCCTTTTCCACTGGCCGCGCACGCTCGTAAATCAATCTCCGCTTGCATAGCGCAACCACCGTAGTTTATAATAGCAGTTCCCTTTGTACTATGCTGATCTTAATTCGTCTTGACGAAAATATGATAAGAGATTATTAATTAATGATCTGTAAAATTTTAATTCAATTGACAATCTACATGGGCAGATACTTTCGATTAAAATCTCTTTGCAAATGGAAAGAATATTTGTTTCCTATGAAATTGAAACTTCAGAGTTACTAGTATTTTTTCTGCAATTGGAAATGTGACAAAAAATAGCACGAATGTAACTACTGTTCTGTAAACATTAATAATAACTCTGAAGATGTAAACTAATTTAATTAAGATTATATTCCATGTAAAATGTACATGAAATATTAGACATATAATATATATTACACATACGTATGTCGGACGAAAAGTGGAGTAATAAAATGCTGATTCAAAGCCGAGTGAATCACCCTGCACACAAACAGAAGGGGAAGGTATAGTTGAATGGTTGGTAGGGTGGTTCGCTTGCCTTTCGATATTTAGTGCGTCAATAGTCGTGCACTTCCGAGCCGCGATCATAAGAGAGAATGTAAAACCAGTCAATTCCTTACTATCTAACTTGTTCCTAACCTATAATCGAACCTAAGACAAGAAAATCGAGGAAAAATTCCATGCTTGTCTAGGCGTGTCGAAAAAATTGCAACAGCAGCTACGATTTATGTGGAAAGCTTAGCTATAATTATTAAGAATTATCCACTGGTTTAGATTCATTTAGATAACGAATGTTCCTATTTAAAGTAGTTTGTGAATTAGCAAAGTATTCGTATATAGATATTTAAAATTGCTACATAATTTATAAAAAATAAATTGATAGTATCCTGTTGTTAAAAATTCGGGTAAAAATGGTTTTATTACAATACAAGCAATTGATATTTTATTTTCTAGCTAAGCAGGAAACTAAACGGTGCTTGGCAACCCCTTCAATCAGATTTGCCGTAAGACTCGACCGACAAGCCGTATTATACCTTGCTCGAGAGAGCTTTTAAAAAGACATAAGACGCACTCTGCCGCGTCACCAACGCCCCGTGAAAATGTTAAGGTCAGCAAGAATCCAGAGAAGGGAAGCAAGAAGCGAGAAGCGAGAACGAAGCGCTTCCGTGTAAAGAGTGAGGACACGTGATACACACGCTGTATCCTGACGTGGGCATTTAAGGAAACCCTAAAAAGGGGGCGCGCATACACGAAAATAGCCAAGTATGTAAAAAAACGACCGCGGAGCTTTTCAAGTCCAAGTTCATCTCCTGCAGAGATGCGTCAATAGTTAGTATAATATTTAGTTCAAATGAAAAAGTAACATAAACGCTGCACCTAATAATTGTAACCTATCCAGCAATTTTAATTATATATGAATTCAATTCTACATTATTTATGCCATTAATTTAAACCAATGATTCCTGAAGATAAACGACATATTTATTAGCTGTATAATTATATTGCTATTCTAAATTAAGACTCAAACAAGTAAAACTTGCTCTCTTGTTGGAACACCCCTTACATAAAATTTAGAAAATCCTAAAAAGAAGGCAGCGTGCTCCAAAATAGAGCGGCGCATAAAAATACAACGGGCGAACTTTCCAAATCCGAGTTCGTCTCCTGCAAAGATAGCCGCGTGGATGCTTCGCATGTCTGATTCAGGGAAGCACGTTTCCGTCGTGTGAACGCGCGCACTGTCTCCGCTGTCGGACGCAATAGAAATACCGGTGAAACCAACACCGAACAAGTCTGCACGCTCGCCAAAAGCCGGAAATTCATTCACCAGTGTTCATAATCCTAGTCCACTCTCGCAATTAGTCTGTGGGCGTTTAAATAAATATTGATTTTTCTATTCATTTATCAGTGTTCATAATCCTATAATTTACTATAAAATCATATAAATTGATTCCTAATTAATTCTCAATTTCTATTATAACTATTTATTTGAATATTCCAATCCCGAGTGTTGTTAAATAATAATGAACAGGGTGTACATTGAATCTCAAGTGTACAACACTGAAACACGAACGTTCTGGTACAAGAATCGTTCCATGTAAATAAGGTGGAAGGTTCCTTTAATTAACTGAAGCTCATCCATTATTTAAATCGGAACTATATTCTGTGTCAGTTGAGGAGACACACTGTTTTAGCCAGAGCGCTTCGCCGAAGCTTATCAGACTTGGTGCTTTTTATAGCTCATGAGCAACCCTTAGCTGACTTAACTTACAAGCGTTGGAGCTGTTTAGGATTCAATGCCGACACAGGGGAATCTAAGTCATAAGTCAACGCAATTATCTGCTTTGGTTTGTACCAAATGTTTGTATAAAATAATCAATGTAATCATTTTACCTACTGGATTTTCGTTTTGATTATTCAGTTTGTAGTTAGGAAAGTTCGAATCATGAAGAAGTTTTAAGGTGTAATACTATTTTGTTTCGCGCATTTTTTATAGATAAACTGGTGATCTCCGAAGAATAGAAAATCGACCTCATGAATGTCATAAGATCCATTACCCATGAACAAAAATCACAACAAACCTCAAAAACAAGGCTAACGCAAGACTGTCAATTGACTCCCGCAAAAATCTGCCATCGGAAAGCGGCAAAAAAGGGTTGGCGCGAGTACACAACCATCAGCACTATTCCAAACACGCGCTAGTTCCACTCAAGTAGCATCAGACAGTGTATAAAAGTAGCTTTATCAGACAAGTTTCAAAATGAATGTTGGTTCATTGCGTTTCTTATGAGTACGAACCATAACAGTTTAATGTATATTGAAACTCTAAAACAGCTATAATTTAATACAGGAAAATTGTACACGGCGAACGAGGCTCTCAAGTAGAATGAGACTCTCGAGTAGAATCAGACAGTGCCTAGCAAAACAGTGTTGCCCAATGCTTTTCTTACGAGTTCGACCCACAACACTTCAACGCACATGAAACCTCTAAAACCGGTCTACTTCAACCTAGAAATTCTACACATCGACCATCAAACATTGCCCGAATTCCCATCTCAAGGGCTTCCAAAACAATCCTAGAAGCCCGTTCTACTTCACCACAAATATCTTTCGCGGCACGTCGAGCACGAAGCTAGGATAGCCCAAAGCAGCTGAAGGGTTCCAAAATAATATTGCATCGCGAGTGAGACACGCTGATTGGCCAGCGTCGGCATTGAACTTGGGTGGGAAGCGCGTGAAAGGGGGTCTCTCTGCCGGGGAAGGACAATGCGGCGACAAGGAGTGACCGGTCCATCAGGGGCGCCGTCCAAGGGAAGAGAGGATGGCGCGATGAACCTGTCACCCTGGTGCAGACGACGTGCGTGTGCCGCATGCGGCGGTCCTCGAACGCGCCTCTTAGCAAAGCTCTAAACCACTCGCAAGGAACGTCAACGCTCCAGAGAAGTAAACGCGTGTTCCACTCACCACCAGACACGGGGACGACCTCTTCCTGCTTCTCCGGCGAGCACAAGACGCATCACTGTCAACAATTGTTTCTAGTATACTGTGACTTCAACGGATCGCGGCCATACCGTATGGCAGCACGGCGAAGACTGCCTCTATCCGCCGCGCGGCGAACTAGTACGCCACTGTATAATCCGGCGCAAAAGTATACGCTATCTACAGGGCGAGTCAGTTATTGTGATTCCCCCCACCGTCTGTTATATACTGCACTGTACAAGATGATTATGAATTCAATAGCGATTTCAATTCATTCGAACTCATACTACACATTCTATTGTTTGTATAACCTATTTAATATGATATAGTAAAATATTCTCTACTATCAGTGTATTATTAAAGACTTATCATAAGTGTATAACTATGTTGCGTATCCGACAGTTCATGTTATAGCCTATGACTTTCGCTGAGTCTGACTTACCGCCTGATTCACCGGAATACCCTGTAATGTCAATTACCGACGGGATAGGATTGTTGCGTATCCCGACCTCTCTCGCGCTCTGAATTTAGCCTCTAGTCGATAACGCCGACATTTTTAATAGGCGGCAGATAGTTTAATTTTAAAACTAAGCATGTATAAAGAATCGTACGAATACGTAGGATTTCCGCTTTAGTATTTCATAAATAAGAATGCGACAACGAGCACGCAGATGTCGAGCTATTGTAGAGAAAAAGCAGCGAAGCGAGGCCTGGAGTAAACATGGGCAATAGCTAAGAAGTCACGTCTTAACTTCTTAGAAAGTCCTCGATAATCCTAATACAATGGCTCAGAAAAACTCAAGTATCGAGACTCCTCGAAACTTTCGAACACATGCAGTCAATTGCCTCCCATAAATTATTCTTTCCCGGAAACAGGCCGTCGCTCTTTTTTTCTCTCTCGCTCCGTCAAGAGCCCAGCAGGGTTTTTCCGCGGCTCGGCGATTCCCACCTCGCCGCCATTTCTCGCTGGCGCCCAGCGCTCGTAGCCTAGGTCAGGAGTAGGGCCTAGAGTGGAGGGAGAGCCCTTTTGCTGCGCGCGCCTGCGAAATCGTAGAGAAGGAGTAAGTCCCACGGAAGGGCACCAATAGGACTGCGTAAGGGCCAGCGTCGGCCCTAGCGTGCGCCGGATTGGCTCCTTCTCACCCGCTTGGAGAAGGGAGCTTTCTTAGACGTCGTCGATTCCGACTTGTGGAATTTGACGTCACTTCGGTTTCGGGCAGTCAAGCGCTTAGGATATTGTTCTGGACAGCAACCTAGATTTCTTTATTCAATATATTTCAATTCATGTCCAAACCTAATTTCAGTACATTTATTTTAAACTCCTCTGTACATTTTCAAACTTCCCTCCTACGTGAGCAGGGTGCTCAGCGCCCCACGGGCACACTTACCCACTTTTTAGACTTTTTGAACCCGTGAACACGCAACAGGATAAAGAAGATCACAATCGAAATACTATTATCGATTTATTCAGTTGCTAGGATATATCGATCAAACAACCAACAAGTCGAAAAATCCGTTGTTCGAACTTCTTGTAAGAGTGTTATAAAGCCAATGTTGAAGAAATAATGTCTTTTCTTCTTCGCGCGGATTATCTAAAATACAAACGTGCCAATCTGTGCTCTAAATAAAGAATCCAGTTAAAGTTTTCATGTGTTTGACTCTAAATTATTAAGGTCTCGTTGCATCATAGCCGGTGATCTAGAATCGATATCCAGTCAAGTTGAGTGCTTTAGCATTCGACGAGCGCAAAACTAGGAATACCAGAAAGTCAAAAGATACAAATTTCTAGTGACAGTGGTGAAATAGTGAGTTATGCTGATTGCTGATTCCCTGAACTACAGATTCTGATGACTATAGCAGCACAACTGCAAGGCCTGTATCATACTGTTTTCTTTTCTCTTAAGCCAACATGAGCCAACATAGATTTGATACCTAAAAGATGCTACACTGATTTATAATGCATAGTGTGGCTAGCAAAATCAAAAAGGCTAAGCGTGGAGGTATATTTATATGTCCCTATTTCTAAAACAACAGGCATTGAGTATTTACCAATAACTTCTGTGGCTTCCATGCCTCAAGTTATAGTTGCACCTTCGGTGACTCCTTTGAATTCAGTTAACATAGCATTTTCTGTGGCTCTTCAATCATATTTGAGTCTTCTATGATTTCTGTACTTCCTGCTATCTTGGAAGCATTGGTGGATCCGAAATCCATAGTTATACCTGAATTTAAAGTGTTTGTTATTACGGAGTCTACTACTGTGCCTATTAGCATATGCTATATGGTGCTTAGGACAGTTAAACAAAACTTACCCATTTTTTATTGGACTTGCTTTTTGTCCACCTTTATTAACAGGTGCGACTCTTACTACGTGTAAGTCCATCTCTCAGATAATGCAACTCTTTTGCGGTCCTGCTATAAAATTAATACAGAGTGAAACAGTACTGTCACACCCAGACTGGTGCTTAATTGGTTATATGCGTATGAGTTTTACTAGAGAATCATACATTTTCCAATCGGTTAAACTCAAATGAGAACTTAAGTTAAAGGTATTTTAACTAACCTCTCTCGTCGCGAGTCCGATGAAAATGAGGGATCAGACAGTTCAGGACGCGATTTTCGGGATAAAAGACGACACTCCGATCTTAAATTATCTCTCTTTTGTAAAAAACCTGGTCATCTAAAAAGGACTGCATTACAAAACGAAATGGGGAAGTGCGACCATATGATCGACCGGTCAGAGACCCTAAGTATTATAGAGACAATCAGAAGTGACGGAACTTCGAATAACTTTCATTGATCATCTCAATCAATTATTTGGTCGTACCTCCCACACGCAAGCCTTATTTAACTGTTCACTATTTAGAATTGGCCAAAGAGAAAAGTACAGCACACTGTATGATACACATAAATGTAGACCCGAAGAAGTATCAGCGACCAAGGACAATATATTTACGTATATGTGATATGTTTTTCGTATCAGTTTATTCGCAGTGTTTATTATAGCAGTTTATTATAGCAGTGTTCTCGAACTAACTTCAACTCTTGTGCATCACCGTGTACATACCTCTATGATTAATTTGAAATATCGAAATATAATTTAGCACTAATCAGGTATATTTATGATAGTTTTTTGAATTTATGATAGTAATACGAGGAATGAAAGAAAGACAAGTCTAGTCACAGAGGTAATAGAGTATATTTCTTCAAAATTCTACTGGTGTGTCTGACATACATTTGTTGTTGGTTTACAATAGAACTCGCAGTTTCGTTTCGTTTCGTTTTGGCGTTTCCCTGTGTCAGCAACGCGCGCCAGACTAGTCAGCTCGTTCGATTATATTCGATTATGACGACCTTATTAACTTACGACGACTTTACTCCTCGATCGTGTTTTTCTGCCTTAAAGTTAAACAGCTCGTTAATACAAAACACGTATATAAACATAGATTGTTGAATGTATATCGATGTTTACAATAACCTACATTGTTTAAAAAAAGTATCGCTCACAGCTTCGTTCTTTTATTCGCGAAGTCGTTTGGTTTAAGTAAGCTATTCCTTTACCTTGACACCTTAACTACAACAATATACGTATATCTTTCTCGCCTCCTGTAACTTCACGAATTATGGCGTGCATTTTTCAGTACTCAATGATAAATGAAAAAAAGTAATAATCGAAGCAACTAATTATAAAAACCTTACAGAAGCAAATAATCACTGAAAATTCACTCAATTAACTAATTGTATGAAATTGATTAGATCGACGCCTTCCTTCCTAAGTAGAATAGGAATCGTTTTATTCGGACTTAGAGTTAAGATGTCAAGCGAAGTAAGTAGTATACAATTTGTATCTGTTAGTAATTATTTTGTCAAACGTCAACTGTCAATGATCGATTATCAACCGTTGACTGTTGACTGTCGACATTGTTCAAGAGTGTCTCGCAGTGTCGCATTATTTTGTACCGAAAGGTACCTACTTTTTTCACATGTCTCTTTCTCCTGCAAGCAAACTCATCACCACACACTGATGCTCAAAGCTTTTCGATTTAGTAACCAGATTTCCCTTGGTTGCCATTGATATCCAGGCAACGAGGATTGGGGAATGTCATCTTTCCAAAATATCCCCTCTTACAGCTATTACAGCGATAGCCTTTTCCACAGTAAAGCATCAGTTCCGTTTCGCACTGATGAGAACTTGAGATAGTCAGTAACAGTAACAGTAAGCGGTACCGAAAACATCAAATTCTTACAAATTTCAAGTTAATGCAAATTGCACCAAGTGCGATACGAAGCGTTACGTAAAAATCAAGTAATTAAAGGAAACCACAACCAAGTACAAATAGAACACTTAAGCAATTTTAATCAAACTTTGATTGGATATTCCACTAATATTGTTAAATAAACTGAATACAACAATATTCGACTTGACACTTATTGGGCTGCGGGTCCCCTTGATAGTGAAAGAATTCCGAATGAAATGTGGATAGCACGTAATTATTGAAACTTTTGAGGAATTGCAAATGATTGAAAATTTCGGAGGATAGTGTTACAGATCGAAGCGATTTTTAAATGACTATGAAACAAAATTTGCCAGCGCTAAATTGCAATGATTCTTATCCATATTCCGCAGTACCGGTTCTCAGGTACAAATGTGCTATTCAAGTTGCGCTCCCTCGCTGTTCTTTAAATTCAACTGGCTCTATAAAGTAACCGTGCGATTAAAGCAGAGCTGTCCAATAACTGCTCCCGAGGAGGCCGTCATCTAATCAGATATTTCATTCTCTTGATTAGATGATTTTTCTCTCACGAGCAGACCTTGAATAACCCTGAATTAAATTCTCAATATTATTAATATTAGGTACTACTTTCTACCTATGTGTATGATTATCCTCCATATATGTATAACGTACATGTACACATATTTTCGATTTCCTACAGAAGACACATATTCATATTCCCATACTCGTATTCCTCGGGCTTCGCTGCCAGTGGAACTCTCCATTTACTGCTAACACTCTCATACAATCCAGCACTTCTCTCTCTCTCTCTCTCTCTCTCTCTCTCTTAGCCTCTTTCCAAGAAAACTTGCCATAAATTTGCAAACATTTCTCACAAGAAAGAATCGAGGTACACTTTGTAAAATCTTCGTAACAATTGACCAGTATGAAAAGTGTGTTACATCATTGAAATTCCTCCCAAGTAACGCAAGAAGGTCAAAAGATCACGAAAGATTGTGTATTTACAGGTAAAGTTACAGGTAATTCATCCAGGTACAATCAGACTAATTTACAAGTTTCAAAGGATATAATCGTAAAGAAAGTCTTTCGGCAACACCCGCGAGACATTCCGCTTGTATTAGTAGATACATGTACACTTACACTTATCCCCGTAATTCCACGTTTCTTACATGTTTCTTACACTTCTTATATACAGATAATACAATACAATACAGTACAGTACAGTACAGTACAATACAATACGATACAATACGATACAGTACAATACGATACAATACAATGCGATACATTACATTATTTACTATCTATTTAGATATATATTACTAGACAGGCAGTATTTCATAGGAGGAAGATCATTTTGATAGATGGCGAGCTAACTTACGAATATATTTGAAAGGATAATTAGCCTTCGATAGCTTTTTCCATCTTATTTCATCGCTCATTTTCTGCCAGAGTCACTCAAACATTTGTAATGAAAGTTTTCAACTTTGTAAATAACTGGAATGCCCTATTTTTTATAAACTTTTTATAAGAATTACGTGATAGTTAATAAATCGTTCAAAAAGTGATGAATAATGTTTTTCTTTTGAATATATGTAAACGTTATTTTCTTTTTTAGATCCTGAATACAATCCAAGACGGATAAAAATTTGATTTTACTTTTTTTGAATTGTGTTCCCTTAACGAGAGAGTAACTTTCGAATAATAACCCAATTACTTTGTGCGTATTAATTTGAGTTTCTCTAAAATGCTCGTACATGTTTCTACCAGCTGCGCAAAGATATTCCTCCCATGAGATACGTGTTATGTGCGTGAGTTTTCTTACAAGTAATCGGCAAAATCGCAAATGCATTATAGCAAACTAGAAAGTCATTAACCACCTTTATCGAAAATACATAGATCATCTTCTGGTAAAGGTAGTCATGAACAACTTACTGGTCTTGCGACTTATTCAATGTAACATTCCTTATTTTAATTACAATCATTACGTTGCAAATCTTAAGAAACATTCTTGTTCTTTTCAATTAAATTGCATTATATTCCATCTACCCGGCCAGTTTTCTTTATACAAGAAATCTACGTTCCCATAAGATTACATTCTTATTTTTATCTTTACCGAACAGTGTGTTTATTTCGCAATAGTTCTCAATTTCTTAATTCTTTTACTTCTTTTCTTTCACACAATTCGATAACACTCCTTTTCCCACACGATTCTGTGGGTCAATTCACATTGATGTCCCATATAATGTGAATCCAAACTTTACTCTCAATTCCTGATTCAACATATTGCTCAGGATTCGTGCACACGTGGTTCGGTAAGTGCTGACCTTTATCTATGTGTGTGTATGTGCATACGTACCGTCGTGCGCGGCGCTGATTTACTGTTTAATCATGCACGGGAAACATTCGATTTGTGAAACTTACGAGACGAACGCGTCGCCTATTTACTTTTAGAAATATTTCCATTTGTAATTTATACACGAGTTCATATGTGTGCGAGCGCGTATATGCACATGCACAGGCTTTCCAAATTCGTAAGTTTCATCGATTGAAACTTGTTGCAAAATCTTCATTTGACCACGAAAGATTTTACTCGGAGAATATTCGAGGAAAATATTCAAGGTAAGCAAAATCCATGTCATTGTGGTTTGGATGCTGATATGCAATTTTTCATAGCGTAACTAAATAGTTAGTTAAGCGACGACCACAGAAGATCATAGACGACACTAATGCTAATTCAGTTGCGTAATAATAAATTACATTTCAGCAATTGTAGTCAATGGAAAATAAAGCCTGTGCACGTGTTCATATGGTGGAACGCTTCGCCAATCTTACTATACGCAAGAGTATTCCTAATTTGGTTGATATCTTAAAGCTTTCTTTGGCACATACAATTAGAATATTAGTTTAATCGGGGAAGAAATTAGTGAGTGCACTCGCAATTCATTACATTCGCATCCAATCCGCTCAATTCCAAAACCATTCCGCCAACACTTCTCGCATTGAGAAAGATTTCAATAAATTATTCAAGATCAACAATAGAAAAGAAAGAACTTTGGCATTTTGGAAGACAACTTAGTTTATATAGTCGTAGTCAGTGAGCCTGGTTGATAAAAACCATCTTGGCATCGATGAGCTGCAAAAAGAAATAGGCAACTTTCTCTTTGTGATACTTGAAACAATTTGATGTTTCAAGTCAAAATATACAGGAAGAAAGAGAATGCCAGAATCTTAAAAATGCAGTTTCTGTTAAGAAAACCTATTTTCATCTAGGTTTCCTTAATTCACATAGAAATACCAAGCTTTACAAAACTAAGATTACAAATGTACATTACAGTATATTCCATGAAAAAGATCTCATACGTTGCCAAGCTTTTGCATCATTCTGCTCCCCGTTATTGGTTACACTGAAATTACTTACAATCAGTCGAATTTGTTATTTAGCCGCTAGATATACACATCAAACTTACATGTATCCAACAAATGCGAAATAAGATCAAAAATGAAGGATCAATAACAAGATTCTTATGGCTGCTTATCGCAGAGATTAATGAATCAAGTCATTAGAATTAGAATGAACAATAGTATGGAAGGAAGGTGAGGTAACAAATATTGAAATCAAATAATTAGATTTGACAGTAATCACCGTGTCTAGTCGCACAAATCATTGGATTGGGAATTCGGTGCAATTTGTACGGAATAACAAAGCAGACCCGGCCACTGTCATCGTAACCCTGGCTTGACGGATTAGTCGATCTTACATTAATATATTTACATGGGTTTTCGATTGTGCGATATAGCATTTATGGCACGGTACGGGTTTTTCTCGTGAGGCTAAATAACTATGTACAAATTCTTCGATCATCCCTATCTCGATTTACGATATTCGAAAGGGTTCAGAATCAACGTGAACTGACTTATCAATCGTATATACCCTTGACAATGCATTTCATTAGCATTTGTATTAGAGTCTTGGTCCACTATTGCTTTGAACCCTCAATTTGCGACTTATGCTGGAACTTCTCCAGCCGTCGAATACAAATACATTTTTTACATACTATAATTATATTTGGAGTTCCTGGAATTGGTACACCTATACAAAGAAAAATTAGGAGCCTCAGTTAAGGTCGATTCACACTGTATGTCAACGTCACGGACAGCAAAGTTTGCTTGAATTCCCATAAAGTTCCGTCACGCTAATTTACTTTGTAGCGTGAATCAACCTTTAACTCTCCTTGGTACACGCTTTATAGTACAGGTTCCAACATTCACTTAGATTTATATCGACATACTTATGTATACATATCTTGAAATACAGTCACGAAACCTAATACTAAATGTGACTCGATTTTTCCGAGTCATCGGGTAACTTCCGGATGATGAAAATGGGAAGTTTGTGATGTCTGATTCTTTGTTTTTTCTATGTTCATTAACGGACCATGTCCATCTTTATGGTTTCCCATTCATTTTCTTTCTTCTAGCTTGACTCTTTTTATTTGTACTTGATGTACGTTTTCTGAGTCTATCGATGGAAATGTGTATTGCGTATTTCATAGCATCATTAAGAGATCACTCTGCAGGAAAATCATCGGTCATTCATCCAACAATGTTGGATTACTTTGAATTTTCTTGTCCGTGATGGACCAGATAGACTTTTCCTTTGCAGCATGCTCTGCTGTGCATTTGTCACAATTCAATGATTAATGTTGATGAATCCATGACAATGAATTGATGACAACCAGTTTTGTCATTGTCTGATACAGTTTCAGCTCGAGTCGGCTTGTAGTTGCAATTATATTCTAATACAGTGTTTATTATGTATTGTATGCTTATCTAATGTGGACGCAACTTTGAACAATTATACTGTACATAATTCTATGGTTGTGTGTTACATCATTATATACAAACGAGACACAACGGGCGAATGTCTATTTGGGCACTTGACACTCAAAAATGAACCATGGATTCGTACTAATTATGGGTTCGTGGGAAACAAGAGGCAAATTCTATATGATTTTCTTCACATCTCGATGAGAAGCCCAGAAAGATAAATGACGAGGACACATCCAGAAACATGTACATGCATTTGTGTATGATGAATTATACATTTGGATGACAACAGAGTTGGAAAATTCTGAATAGAAATTTGATTCCGTTGGCTAATTAGTAGATTGGGAATTAGCAAAAAAAATAAAGCATATGTTATTAATGATGACTTATGATTCCACTGCAGTTTTTTAAAGAATATTTTCAACATACGATCCCAGCATCACCGTATACATTGGTGTAGATATAATGATTGTTAGCGCTCAATGGGAAATAATGACTGTGAAAAGTGAATCATCTTCTTGTTTTAAGGCTTTAATAACTACCACCCGATCGGTCCGTGCATTCTATCAACCGAATTCTCGTGCAGTTAGTATTAAGTTGAAGCTACATTCACGAAGAACACCATATACTTTGCTGTTAGCTGTGTAACGTAGAAAGTTCATTTTTCCAAAGTATCCGGAGAAATGTTTTTCCCATACGCGAACATTTTACAGCAGGTAAAATACTGGATGTGCGAATACTTTTTTTACCCACCGCACAAAAGCAATACAGAAGAAACACACTTTGCGCTCGCCGAAAAGTAGAAAAAGAGTCAAGAAATTCAAAGTGCGTTGTACGCAGTAGAAAGACGCCTTTAAAAATGTTTTTAAAAAATTGCTAAAATATGAAACAATGTATATTGTGATAGTACATGTGTACTCGGATCGTTTAAATAGTGTCCCTTCGTAATAGAATATATTTCGATTAACAAACTACCTACGTAAATATGTATAGGTTGTCGGCTGTATAATATTGTACTGTAAACATTTTCCGTTTCCTTTTTCAGAGTGAAAATTACAATCGTTGCGCCGTGCATCGCAAATCCTCGTATCCAACAAACACGCGCGCGTAGTACTGTAATAGTAAATTTCGTAAAAACCGGAAATCCAATGGGAATTCGTTTACAATTACACGTATCAGGTATCATTAAATTAGTGTAAAACTGTTAAAACGCGGCAAAAGTGCACGAGACTTTAGTCGTAAGTAGCAGTCAGTTTTCGAAATGAAAAACGAATGTCTCAATAATATTTATCTTATGTAACATACAATCGAAAATTTCGTCAAGTCATCATTTGACAGGACTGATGATAATAGGAGTGAAATAGAAAGGATACACTTGTGCAATGAAGTTTCGATCAACTAAGTATAGTTTAAGTACTTAGTTGTTAAAATGTCTACTTGTCAAATGATTGGTTTGCCATCACCACAAACGCAACGTTGACCCGTACGATTATAGGTGCGCTAGAAAATTCAGTGACGATAGAATGGAATAATAAGAAACATTCCTTAGAAATCACTCCGGTGGCAAAATACCGGGAAATGTGAAATTCCTTAGGTTGAAATTCCGTGTGCATTGATCAGTGCGCCTCCGAAGAGGCAGCCTTTTTTTTGTAAGAAGTGTGCGCAATGCGCTTCCCTTTAAAAACACGCACACAAGAGGGAATGTTGGAAGATATAAAATATCAATTGGTGATATGACCCAATTTCGTTCACGGAACGAGATATACGAACGATCTTTCATGAAGGTGCGTACTATTGTACGGAATAACGACAGCCCAGTTAATCGCTGATCAAAAAGTAGACCTACAGTGGAATAGGAAATATTGAAGTTACATTCGATCGGAGAAGCGCGTCTTCGTATTCCATTTAAAACAGTATCTACTTATTCCACGAAACATCCCGATCGCGAATGTAAGATTCATTCACAGTCGAAATAAACTATAACATTTAGAATACGAAATTCATCTTAAGACTGAGTTTATATTAATCAATGAAGTTTCAATATAAACTCAACTTAAGTCTATCAATTTTCAGCACCTATATGTATACATATTGAGTGGACTGATATCAGGAACTAATCCTGATCACCGGAAGTCTAGCAACACGTACGCTCAAGGCAGTGGTATTGTGTCAGTGCGCGTGGAAGGAGCCAGAAAGTGAGTGCGTATAGATTTCACTTTCTCGGACACATCTTCCTTTCAGAAGGTCCCAACGAAATCTCGAGCTTAATATTACATTTACGAATATATTTGCAAACTTGAGTTCAGTGACTCAAATATGCCTAATATGTACGATCTTCGCCATTTCTATCTGGCCAAGTACCTTTCGAGGAGATAACACATTCGGTACATCAAGAGATAAATATAATTCAAGTATTATTCAATACCTGAAAGTCCGTTCTCTTATTCGTCTCTTATAATTAACAATTACGTTAACAACGCGTATTGTTAGTGTCGCGAAAAAAACAAACCACCCGTCGTTCACGCTGGTCTGCAAATGTGCCTAGAGTGTCTTAGAGTCTTATGTATTTACATATCGACAGTGTTACGCGTGTAATACGAAATTTCGAGTATGTGGTGCAGTGCAGAGTGCGATCAGCGTGCAACTTGCATCCTCTGTCCGGCAGAGTCTTTTAAGAACTCTCACTCACAATTTTCACTCCTTCCGCGCTGACTGGTGTAACAGGGGAAGATTTACTTAGGACTAACCAGGTTTTCAACGCACTAAGAATACCTTCTGCTAAATTCCAGCAGGGTTTTGAAGTGCGTAGTCCTTTTCACATCGAAATCATGCGAACATGAATGTCGAGGATATGAAAAGTTGGTATTGAAGGTGAATTATCCAAAAGAAAGAAACGTGCATCGATCGAGCGATCAATGCACGTTTACTGATATCATCCAGGGTCGACAGCAGTCCGCTTCCTAGTGTGCCACTTGCACTTGAGGATCCGCACATAAGTCCGTCGAAATGCCGCGTTACAGAGAGCATAACACATCGGATTAACTGTACTGTTGATATAGCAAAGGTAGTAGAAAAAGTCCCAGAGCTCTTTCGGGATGAACCAAGTGCATGCTGTGATACTTTTCAATAAGACCAAAATGTTATACGGTGTCCAAGTAAGGATGAAAGCGAAGAGAATTGCAGAAAGTGTTTTTGCTGCTTTTCGATCTTGTTTTTTCTCTTGAAGCTTCTTTGTTTTCTTATACACTGCTTTTGGAGCACCTTTGTCACCCGGAGCCTTCGCGATATTCTTCGCATTCAGCGGAATTCTCATATCAGTCATTTGCGAAGGTCTCCTAATTACTGATGTTGGACTTGAATGTGCACCTCCTGGCCTATATATTTTATGTCTATCATCCTCTGTCTCAGACATGAATCTTTGTAGTTGGAAATTCACCGCGTCCTCGTAGTACACCTTGATGCTCGGCCCTTCCGCACATTTGCCTGTCTTGTGACTATCGCGAGTTAACGGTATGTTTATAACAATTGTATAGACCTGGAAAAGTTATCAGGAAGAGATGTTCGTTAGTGAATCCTGTATGCTTTGGATGAAGTATATAAAGTATTTTAAAATTTCAATTGTACTATTACTAGGATGTAAAAAAAGATTGATTATTAACTTACAGAATCACTTGAGATGCTGTTAGTTGAGAGGTCAGTCTTGGCAGTCTTTCTATTCTCATAGGTATCAGGTTTCTCGGTGTTCAAGCTTGTCGAATGAATACCACTGATAGACGGGCATCTTGAAACCGTACTGGTGAGAGGAGTCTCAGCAGACACAGGGGTAGTTGTCTCATCGTAGCAAGGCCCTGTGCGACTGCTTTCTCCCCCTTCAATATCATCGTCGTCATCGTCGTCATCGCGTCCACTAAGCCACCACGCGATGCACCACATTTTTAACCAAGTCCACGTAAATGGCCTGTGTTTCTATAAGATTTCATTTTATTTTATATATAAAGTGTAATGTAAATTTAGCCTTTTCAAGGAATATGAAATATTAATAAAAACTGCTGTGTTTTTTTAGTAAGGACACAGTTTTGTAGATAATAAAGTACTCACAATTTGGTACTCGTAATGATTCTCGTGGTAAGACACGATATGGGACGAGTTGATTTCATCGGCACCGGTGCTAGATTCACTCCGCTGTCTTCTGCAATCGTCCATGTCTAAAGCCTCGTCACTTTGTCAGCAAATAATAAAATAAATTATTAATCTCAAAAGCCTTCATGCAGCAATAGAAACCCCTTTTTTTATCTTTCTGATAAATTTCTTCTCGTTCAGCAGACTTGAATAAAAAATAATATAAGAAATCTCGAAATATACGAACCTGGAATTACTTCGTTTGCTAGCATCTTGTTTCCCTTCTTGAAGGATCGGCAATTCCTTCTTTCTCTTTTCAGTCTCCTTCCAGATGCGCCAGTATAGAATGATCATGACAGTAACAGGGACGTAAAATGCAGCGATCGCCGTTCCAAAAGTAATGTAATGATTGGTTTCGATGAATTGAATATAACAGGAATTCATTGGTACTGTGCGTTGCCCTTCGATGTACGGCCAAGCATAAATCCAAGGTGGCCAAAGCAGAAGCGAGATGCCCCATGCGGAACCTTTAAATACAAAAGAAATTAAATTAACATACTTTAACAAATTTGTAATACTTCTCATCAACCACCTAAAAATTATTATCATTTATCTTAATCTTTCATAAACATAATAATTAGAAAAATCTGAAATATATTACCGATCATGAAGGCAGCTTTGACAGTTGTCCTCTTCGCACGATAAGCTAATGGTCGAGTAACTGAGAAGTATCTATCGAAGCTGATGATGAGAAGATTCAAGACGGATGCATTGCTGGCAAGATAATCAAGGGCGAGCCAAGTATCGCAGACATGAGGACCCAAAGGCCAATAACCCAAGACAGTATAAACCGTGAAGAGAGGCATAGAAATCAAACCAATGGCAAAATCAGCTACTGCTAAGCTGAAGAGGAAGTAATTCGAAATGGTCTGCAGTTGTTTGTCAATCTTGAAACTAATCATCACCATAATATTGCCGACCACCGTTGTAAGACTAAGGAAGACGGCGACGATGACGATCAACACCCGCTCCCAAATCGCATATTGGTGCGGTTTCCCACCACAATCCAGGCCGTTCGTCGAATTGTAGCTTTCATTGATCCAGTCATACTCCGTGTCATTGGTTATATTCATCTCGAGATTACCGCTACCTTTCACCTTTCTCCAGACACAACAGAGATTCTTCTCCTTTCTTTAGTTTCCCCCCAAAACTTTCACCCTTCTTCTTCTTCTTCTTCTTCTTCTTTCTTCTTCAATTCTCCTGTTTGTATCACTGATTTCAAAGCTTCTCTCTTCTATCTTGTTCTTTTCTTCTCCAGCTGTTTCGTTACGTCAAAAGTTAGAGTAAACTATTATTCACACGACGTGAGTAAGAGTTCGAGTGATTTTGCAGAAGTATATCGAAATCGGAGATGAAGAACTTTCTACTTGCAAGATTGTATATTAGAGAAGAGTGCACTTCGCCTACATAGTGTTACAGATAACATTCTCGTACACTTGATTAGTAGTACTTATGAGTAATGTTTTCTTAAGGGCCTTTTAACATTCTTGTAATCTGCCTGATAGCCAAGTGCAATTGATGATGCCAAATCTTGGCAGTGCGGTGAGTTTCCGCTTTCATGGCTGCCACTTGTCATCAAGGATAAGTTTCGCATTGAGTTCGCTGATGAATTTTCTTTGGTACGATTGTTGCAACGCGTGTGAGAATACACACGCCTCGCAGTTCCAATCGAATCCGAACCCCCAACCCCCAATCAACACTGGCTTTTGCTCAGAATTACTCTCTTCGTACTTCGAGAAAGATGCCACCATGCATTTCAAAGACGATGCATGCGTGTCTGCTACTGTCCTACAACCCTTGCGAAGACGTCAACTACATGCCCACTGAGCCCGAGTCAGATATACCGTCCTATCTGTAACAAAGAATAATAATTATTAATTTAAAATCGATGAAATGATTGGTATATTTATTTTTACTTATAGAATGTGATAATGGTAGAATTAGATTGAATAGTGGAACTAGAATTTATATTAATTATATAGATATACTTAATTAAACAAACTACTCAATATGATGATACAGAAATAAAGCTGTAAAATATAGATATTGGTATGACTTGCAGGTGCAAGGTTTCCATGTGACGTCTATCGATGCAAGTTTCACCTATGGCGACCCAGAGGTGTAGAAGTTTAACTAGAACCTGAAAGGTAGGACATTCCCATAAGGATTACACGGCATGTACTACTCCCTGAGGCTCTGGAATGAAACTTTCCAGAGCCACACGAAACTTTGACTCGAGTCAAATTTTTTCTACTAAAGGAAGTATTTCCTCAAGTCATTAAGGTCATACGAACGATATACAAGTTTGAAAGGGAAGATAAGAGAAGATTGGCTTGCGACAGAATTCCACATCCCTTCAAAAACTTTAAAATGATCCTTTCTTATGGTTATCTAATAAAAAGTAACATAATAACAATTTTAATATTTACATCTCTTAGTATCTTCCCTAAAATTTAAATACAGACATAAAACTGATATTATATTATTAGACACTATTTAAAAAGAATTGATAAACAGTTGTAATAGTTAAACAGTTAAATGTAGAGCTGGTTTCTTGGATAAATGGCAAAATGGGGCAGAAAAATGGGCTAAGGATAGCAGGTGACACGCTTATTATTAAATGACACAGGCAAACGTCGATATGGTCGTGTTGGCACGGCATTCAAGCTATAAATAATTTGCCGATAGAAGTCTCCTTTTCACGGAGATGTGCGACACGAATCCACGCATTGTTACACTGGCCTCACCTGCGTGTAACGTGTCGCTTACACCCGTCTTTAGCCATGAATCCGCATCAAGGCACACATACACATATATCAAGCGCTTATATATACATATATATGTATATACGAGAGTGGTTGGAGCGCACATACATATGCGATCAGATTGCCGTCGACTATTTAAACCCGCTGGCTGCATAGAGAGCCTTCAATTACATAACTTCGTGATGGAAGACGAGGCCTTCCCGACAGTCTTCACGGGTGGCAAAAGGGGGGAATAACGGGAAAGAGGTCATATTCAACTGGATATATATTTTAAATAATTCCACTAAAAAGTAAATCATATAGATTTTCTGGAATATTCATTGAAAATGAAAGAAATATATTTATTATTTATTTGAATAGTTTAGTAATAAGTTTTGAGATTGATAAGATATTGAGATTGATTGATATAACGTGAATAATATATAGACAATAGGAAAGTAAAAGAAAGAAGGTATACAATATTTAATAATATACATTTAATAATAATCCAGGTAGTACCGAGGGAGGTCATAAGTGTGGAGATTGCAAGAGGCAAGAAAGGAAGAAGTGATACAAGCTCCTTGCTATTATCGTACTAGTGCGCATATTGAAAAAGCTCCATATCCCCGCATTATTTGCGGATTGACCCTTCCGTTGCAGATGATGCGCTTTAGTAAAACGTTGAACACTTGAATAAATCGCGTATAGTGATAGGTATTTATTTTTAAGAGAAGAGTGATAAAGAGCAAAAAATTGATTAAAGTAGGACAATGCAATCAATGATTATTAAAAAGGATAATTGCTTTTACGAAAGGCACAAACATTATCGAAAATGTCTAAGGGAAGCCACAAGCCGAGCGCTATGCTTTCCACATGGAAAATTGTCGAACTTCATGACCCACTTTCACCCAGACCACTGAGGCGATCTCAATGAAATTTTGATTGAGTACTCTACTAGTAGTGCTAAATAAATTGAATAGACGATTTTTTATAAACCTTTTAGATAGAAAGTTACGAGATACGTAATAAACCGGTGCAAGAGTGATGAATAATTTTTCCCTTCCAATATAGACATTATTTTACTAATACCAGACTTCATTAAATTTACAATTTTAGTGAATTAAAATAGATAAAAATTCCACAGAATATTATTTAAATCATAGTACAAAGAACTTAATTTTTTTTTATTAAATAAAAGTGGAGCAGAGTCGAAGTGGATTTCGTTGATGTACTTACTTGTTCTAATAGTGTATCCCCACCGGATCATATTCGAAGAGGAATAAGTAGACGCGCCACTGTTTTGGCGAACAATAGAAGATGAATGGAGGCTGAGGGGTCAGTCATTCAGAGGCATTTAAACGTGACTATCGGCGCCGTCAGTCAATTCAACCCGGCGTCCGCACGAATACAGTCGTTGCTGCTCTCGATGCAGACACTCGAACTCGAATTTGTTTTCGCTCTCCATCCCGCTCCCATTTTCGTTCCGATTGCCGCTGCCGATGCAACGCTCTGCCAATGACACCTTGATAGCCTCGATCGGTGCAAGGTGCATCTTCTCAGCGAAGTCTTCGCTCGTTTACATGAAAGAATGCCACCGATTTTCGGGACACCACACTACATACAGCTTGCTCGATCGACGGGACAGCCTGATAAATAAATAAGCAGATTTTTTTCAAAACTGCTACAACTGCTCGATTACGAAAAATGCAAGCTAATACTGTGCAACTTTTCCATAGAAAAATTCGACACTTTGTTGATGTGGTTCGTGCAAGAAGATTATAAATTAGTTAATTTAATCAGTTTTCTTAGAAGATAGCAGTGAATTTGATGTATCGTAATTGGTGTATTTTTATTATGAATTTGATCAGTAATGAAGTAATATGATCGTAAGGCAGAAACGATTAGATCGTGGAAAATTTAAGCAAATACACGGACACGTGGGCAAGCAACAATTACTAATGATTTAGGGAGCACTGGCTCAAATGCAATTCAATGAGCCGAACAGTGCATTCGGCTGGCTACGTACACACACACATCCAATACCAACTGCGAGCAAATGGATAGATAAATGCATTCAGATAAGCTAACGCCCATTCCACTGAACGCCTCTATCCGGGTTCGATAATGGAAAAATGAATGAACAACAAATCGCACGATGATAAACAAATTATTACACGAACATATATTTATTCTTCAGTTATGAGCCAAGTATTGAATTTAAAACGATAAGTTTAATTGGATGATTGCGGATAGTATTAATGAATAAATAAATAGTCTAATATAAACTTGTTCACTTTTATATTTCTGTGAAGTACTTTTTCGAGAAAAAGCGTTCGATTTCGCGAAGCGTGATATTAATACGAGCATTTATTATGCATACATAGAATAAAGTAGCTTAACCGCTCGGGCTATACACACGGACAAGAAAATAAGACAACAGGCAACGAAATTAAATCTTAATAGACTTTATTTCTTCAATAAACTTATTCAATACATTATATAGAAAACGATAACATTAAGTTTGAACTTTAACAGCGTTACACGCAAATACATACGCAGTTGATTGTTAATGTTTCACGAATGACTTAATAGCGTGAAAAAATATAATGTAACGGAGCTACAGTTGGTCACAAAAGTCCCGGCCAGCACCAGAAATGACAGTAACAACTAACCGAGTATTTCCGGGTAATTATTCTGACGAAATAAATTGATAGTGATTACAATGATTGGAGCACCGGAAAACTTCCGAGACCAACTAAACCAGAGTGGTAAGGCTAATGACTTTTATGACCCTGACTTATTATAAGAAAATATTCGCTTAATGACAGAATGAGAATAAAAATTATTCGGTACCATCTGCGTGCAGACAAGGACTGGCAAAAACATAATAGTATTCCTTATGATAACAGAATAGCACATAAAATATACACACAGACATGTAGACTGCAAAAATACCTATTGGTCGTATTTTTACTATGATCGACCACCTATTGGTTTATGTACTCTCGTCGCAATTGTCAACAAAAATCTCATAAAATTATGGAAATGAAAACATTTAGAAAAACAGCAAGTCCACAAGCAACGTTCAACACCGAATATATAAAAAGTACACACACATGAATCGACGCTAGCTTTCACCTACGCAAATTTCACAAAATCTCTTTCTTCAAATTTGTCTTGGATTGATAAGAAAGTCATTTCTATTTTTGCATATTCTTTTAATGCCAAAATCTGTGACAACTTTCCCACCAATCAAGTTAGAGGATCCTAGATTTTCGTATGTTTTTTAACAGCCATGCCTTATTTGAAGCCGAATAGGCAATTAATTTTACTTGACAAATGCATCAGTAGGTACAGAAAGCACATGAAATTGTGACACACAATCGCTAGCTTGGAGAAAAACTGACACAACTCGAAAATGGGTAACTCTGATTTCTCTTTTTAACATTAAACATTGGTAAACGTGCAATGCGTTTTATACGAAAAAGTTTCACAATTTTTCTCCAAAACAGCGATTGTTGTGAAATGTTGTGGCTGAATATTTCGTTTCACGGAACGATTCCTTTCGTAATTCTATGCGGACATGTCATTCGGTTAACAGTAAAACGATCATGCAATCTCATCGCACAATGCAACATATAGATGTGTCTAACGAATGCACGACTACAGCAGCAGTGTAATTTGAACTTACTGTATAATTCAGACAAGTATACGCAATCACCGTTCGTGTACAAAACAATGCGCGGAAAGGCAGTTCAATTTTGTTTAAGAGAATCCTAATGACCAATCATCCGATAAGTAGTATTACTCCGTTGCACGCTGCGCGAGAGACAGACCTCTCCAAACTCCCAGCACTGTAAGATTAATTAATCGATCAATTGATCTCAAGGATCCTGAATTTATCGTTTCGATGAAAAAGGAAGGTCTTCGAACACGCTTGATTAGATCTGGGTTAGGTCGGGTTGGGTTCAGTGTGTTTCGTGTTAGGTTTGTGAAAATTCTGGATTTCCCTTTTTAACTAAATAAATTTTAATTTGTTTTTGATTTCAAGAAAATCTTGTATATTTAAAACAATTAATAATTTGATGGAATATGGTATAATGTGTTAGTTAACAATAAAGAGAAATTAAACAATTGCTGATGAAAGTAAACAGAGCATAAACTAGAATTTAAAGTACCAAAGAAAGTAAATGGACAATTGAAACATTACTGTACTTCGTGAATATTAGATGAGCAATTAAACAAAATGGCAATAAATGTAAGCAGCTAAAGAAAAGTAAGGAAATCAAATTAAAAAAGTATATGAAAAGCACAGAATAAAACAATGACGGAACGCTTTTGTAATGGAAACTAAAAGGGTGCGGGAACGTTTGCAAATGAGCTCAATGAAATACACTTCACAGCCAAAGTAATTGCGAGTAAAAAATTAAAAGTACGGAGGTTAACACCGAATGAAAGATTTCATTGAAACACAAAAGAATTCTAATGCCGTTGGACTTAATTCCATTTACAATAACCCGTAGTCAAGGGACTAGAGAAATAGTAGGCGAAGAGAAAATGACGAGGACGATGGGTGTGGAAATCGAAAAAGGAAGATACCGTTGGTACGGAAAAGGGGAGGAAGGTTAGAAACTACCCCTCTAATTCAAAGGGAAACTGGCCATCGGTAAATGGACTTGCACTAATGCGAACATGAGTGGTACACCATCAAAGCTCCAAGGAAACCATTATATTTTGCCAAAAATTCCATTTAAAAAACCCGACACACTCAAAAATAAAATCCCAATACAAAAAAAAAGCCAGCATGAAGGTTAAAGGAAGCACCCACCCATATCGAGATTAGAGGCGCACAAAATCCTTGTGACTAATAAAATATCGAACAGTGAGGCAAAGGATTTCTTTACACCCTCCTGGAAAATTGTTACGAAGCCTATTCGCTTTTCCCAAGCACATAAAACACGAAAAAGGGCGTTATATTGACTGTAGACGCATAGCACAGCCCAAAAGCAGAACATACAAGAAAGTTTCAAAGATAGTGTCAAAAATCAGACACACAGTTCAAATGAATATTTATCAGAATTCGAATTAGAAAACAAGACTTTAAAAAAGAAATAATAAAGTATCGAGTAAGAGAATTACGAAAGGGTAGAAAGCTTTGAGAGGAAAAGGCTCGAGCGTACAATGACAGGTTGTGAATAAGAACCGAGGGAGAAAGAAGTAGGACGCACTCGAGTGTCCCTGTCAAGAATCCGGTAAACTTCCACAAACATCTCCCATCAGACGCACTAACAGTCCGAGGATTTCGGTGCCACCGACAGAGTACCATCGGCGATCATATCATCCACTGCGTTATGAATTGTCCCATATACACCGATGCCCTACAGTGGCTGTCAAGTCCCGGAGAGATCGCACACGATCGAATGCACACGGGAAATGGGTGGATAAAATCAAGCAATCGAACCAACACTAAAGCGAGCGATGTTAAGAGGAATAAGATCGAGTGGATGAATTTATCACGAAGCTACCAAAACACCGTTTTGGTAGCTTTTTCCGAAGAAAAAAAAAAAACTTTGTAATATCCGAGGACTTTCGTATTCCCCGAGCGTGGCAGACTAATGGAAAAGGGGAAAGAGAAAGATAAAGAGAGAAAGTGACGATCAGGACAGGATGAGAAGGCGCGCACGATGGAAGGGAGGGTCTCGCACTGTTTACTAGAAACAGGGTAAAGGGGTAAACAGAGGCCAGGGGTGACGAAGGGTGCAGGAACGAAGCACGAAAACGACCTAGAAAAGATATGAACACACGTATCTAACGAGACAAACAGAAAGTTAGAGAAGTTGGATTAGGAGAAAAATGGAAAGGCATAATCAGGAGCGAGTGACGATTAGTAGAATAAGAGTTGAGTGAAGAGGAGCGTGCGATAAGCTTTTAATATATTCGAGGAAGGCAGGTGGAGTCACCGAACGAGTAGCGAGGGCGGGGCAAATGAACGTTTACAAGAAGCTCTATAAGGGCCGGGGGTGAGAAGGGTAAAGGCATCAAGGTTTGCCTGAGTAAGGGTGAGAGGTGAGTCAGAGGGACCGAAGGGGAGTAAAGGAAAAAAAGATGCGAGGGTTGTATTGGTGATGCGGGTGATGGATAAAGTAAAGCATCGAAGACCCGAAAGCGAAACTGGAGGAAGAAAGAAAGTGAATGTTTTAAAGGTACGCAACAGAGAGGGCGTGACCTGTCGGTGTGTCGCGAGGGGGTGTTCGGGGGTGAGACAGAGGGAGCTACGGGTGGAAGGTGGAAAGAGCGTGGCTGTCTTTTACTTGGTCTGTGATCGGGCCAGAGAGTAAGAGCGAGAGAGGGTGGGTGGGTGGCGGAGGGTAGGTAGAGCGAAGAAGACAGTAGTCTCTCACGGTTAAGCACGATATGGACAAACGTTGCGCACACGGCGGCAGTTCGAAGCACACTGAAAAGGGCGTGGGCCGTCGGCCAGTGTGCGGTGCGGTTCGGTTTACCGGGAGTCCAGACGCGCATCGATTTTAAGTTTCTCGGCGCAAACGCACGCGCATACACTGTTCTCACTCGCATTCGAGAATCCCGACTTGACTTCGACACTGTGTCTGTGTCTGCGATGCTTCAGGATGCCCTTCTCGTTCAAATTTGAAAGCAACTTGTACAGTCTTTGACATGCAATATGATTTTATCGTATATTGAATAAGTTTTGTTCAGAAGTAATACTAAGTATACGTTTTCATTGTTAGAATATAAAAGTTATTACAAAGGTTGTTATAGTAAAATTACTTCTTAAGAATGTAGTGAGAAGCATATCTCTTTTAACCATAAAGATATCGATTGATTACTCCGAAGTAATATTAATAATTTGTTCGCGCAACCGGCTCGATCGAACATGGAAAAATAAATTTAGTTTTTCTAAAAATGATTATCCGCGCGAGCGCGTATTAAGCCGTAAAAGTATATACGTATAGCTTCTATTATATCGGCGTCTGTCGATCGCTGTTCAGAAAAAGTATTTCAAGCTCCTGTCACTCTTGCGGGCTCAGAGCGCTCACTTTATTATCTGAAACCGGAACGGATACGCACTGTCTCTGTCAATTTCTAAATAAAAGGAAAGTTTTATTCCATTGCCATACTAGCGTGGCATGGCAAACAGAGTATTGAAAAGCTCGATGAACAATATGTGACTCGGAAATAAAGCGACGCACAAAGACAAGAATAATCAAGATATAATCGTTCCGAATGTGTCTATTCTAATGACGGGGCTGAAATAATTCTTAGAATTGTATTCGAGGCCGTTAAGTCAGGTTTAATGTTGTCAAATCATCAGTCAGTTATCTCAGAATACATTACATACGAGTAGTGATACCCACAATGTAGTTGCGCATCATACATTCCGATTCTTAATATTCTACGAGCAATGAGCCCTAACATATCAACATGGAACACTGCGTGGCATATAAAGAGCGTGAAAAATCTGGTGTATACACTTAAATACATTTTGATTTTGCGTACATAAAAATTAACCGGTGCAAATATCTATTATAATTATAATAGAACACATCTGCCACAGTGCGGTATTCGGCTTTTTGGAACTCAAGCTATGTTTTTTTCACTATAATACCGTTCGAGATATTTTTATTTCTGCCAATTGTCTACGATTGACTTTTCTTCTTCACTTTTTAGACGAACAATATCTACTCATTAGCAAGATACCGTGCGATATTAAAGTACTCCTTGACGACGCTTATTCTATACATTTGTTTTCTACTTCAAGACACACGTATTACTGTATTTTAAAATACGGACACGTAAAATATGTAGAAGTTACTCTACTTAAGAATTTTAATGTCGTCTGCTCGTGTTCTTAGTTCTACTTTGTACATTTGTTTTAGGTGTAGATTTGATAAACTTCTGGCTTATACTGGCTCTACAGGTGTCCTTAAAACTGAATGAGATAATATTCAAGTATTCTTAACAGCAAGAATAAATACGCGCAAATTCATATTTCATAGGCGGAATAAAAAAGGAATCTTTGATCTTTAAGAAAATTTATTTGGGAAAAACTGGGTGTGCAAATAGTCTGCTTTGCCCAATGTATATAAGGAATAGGTTCAAATAATATTTTCTAATGGGCTTTTCGAGCGTTTTTACCGACGATTTATTCGACATACTCAGCTATAAATACAGACGTGGCAAATTTGTTCATAATCGTACTCATATTCGTGTTGATGAGATACTTTATGAACCGCGTGATTCCTACATCGCAAGGGGTCGAGTTTGACTTTCAACGATGATCCGCCACGCATGATCGGCAAAGGCTCGCGGCAAAATACATTAATGCGGTTAAACAACGTATAGTACTAATGCATCCGTGGCGTTATGGCAGACCTGTCATAATTACAACACATACTAATGCTGATGCTCTAGTAACACCAATACAGCCTTATCTCGCTGTAGTTTACGTTTTCATTCCCGCAACTGCATGGTAGCTGTTGTAAAAATTCTTTTCATCCCTTTGAACATTAGGGAGGCAAGGAAAAGAAAGGTCCTCATTACATAGTAATTATAATGTTAGTCCAGCTAGCTAATCTTCACGCATTTTTCATAATGAAACGCGTGTGGTGATTGATGCAAAATAAATAACTTGAATGTATAACCGCATCAATGAAATCCGTCGGCACAGCGGCGTCTTTATTTGTCGGGTAAGAACTTGTCGTTAGGCATCAAGGACGAAGTAAAGCAATTAACCCAAAAGATAAAGACGAGAGAGAGAGAGAGAGAAAGACAGAAGGGGCGATATGAAGAAGCCGTGAAAGAAAAAGTTAACAGCAGATCATATCCATGACTGTTCCCGACTTCCCCCTAAGTCGTAGGTGAGTGTGACGATGCTACTTTGAAATCATTTGCACTACTTATGAATAAACTTCAAGCGACCGTTCCTGCCGTGCCGTGATGTTACGCGACGTGCGGAGACGCAACGCAACGAGACGTTAAAACACTTGACGCGTACTTTGATCACATAAAATAGCCGAAGCCAAAAGTACGTTTTATGGCGTCCCAATAATACCTCTCCCAATTCTGCTTTGTTATTTCCTCTTCGCTGCAAATGAAGAAAAAGTAGCTTTCAATATTCATCTTCTGAGTATTTAGTACCGCATATTCATTGAGTAAACATACCTGGCAGGAACCCCCGTTTGCGTAATATTTACTTCCGTATGGTCGTTCTTTTCGGAGATGTCAATGGTAACATCACTATAATGACCATCAGGCCATTGTTTGCATCGCCATTTCTGCACTATTTTAGTTGGGCTGAGTTCTCGAAATTCACCGTAGATATTACCTCCAAAAAGCTCGAATTTCCCAGTCTTTTTCGGTTCTAACTTTACAGGACCTTTTGTGAAGGCTTGCACCATCTACGAAATGAAATCGTTGATTATTAACAGTGCGATGTGAAGGAATAAAGGAACAAGCTTCTTTTAAGTAGTAACACTACCTCAAGTGTCGTAAAAACATTATAAAATTCTTGTGCTCTGCATTGGAACTTCTGTTGTTGCTTAACTGTCGTAGTAGATATCTTATGTCCTACTGACGATTTGTTACTTGAATTTGTTATAGTTGAGTTCATCTGCATCTAAAATAAAATGCCAAATATTTCAGTTTGATATTCAAGAAAATACTTTTTCCTATTTTGTAAACCAGTATTTATCTTACTTTAACATTGAAACCACTAGTAATGTTGGTAATATTTTCTTTAACAGTATCCTTCTTTGGGAGAATCATTCCTTTTGAGAACTCTGCAAATATTATTAATACATTAGTAATGTAATATACCATTGTACTAAGAACAAGTTGTGAAAAAGATAAATTACCCTCTTTTAAGGATGAGACATATTTTGTTAACTGTTCCCTAATTGCTTCTTTGCCTTTCGTATGCAAAAAGTGTTTCACAGCTTCTCCTTCATCCGTGCTGTCCTTCAACGTCACTTCGATCTACAGAATTGAATATTTCTGTCTAGAGAAACTCTGTCCAGAGTAATCTTACAACAAGTATGAAGGATTACATATCAAAGAATACTTACATCTACCTCAGATATGTCATTTTCTTCCGAAAGATTGGGAATGTTAATTTTACCCTCAATATTTTTACCAGATTTTGAAGAAGTGCTCCATTTAAGAATAATATTCCATTCATAGAAAAATATTAATTTCCCCTTTCGATTATTTGCTACAGCTTCACCCTGACATTTTTCTATCTCTGTTATTGTACATGGTTCTACAATGAACAAAGTAATTTAATTCAATAATTGATTAATATAATGGTGTTTTTTAAAGAATTTTCCAATGCAAGTACTGTACCTGCACCTCCCTCAATTTTCATATTTGTAAATAACTCCTTAATCTTCTCCTGAGACCATGCACAAGCATTCTTTTCAGTCCTAATAAAATATAAATATGAAAGATAATATTCATTTCAATAGCTGTTACAATTAAGAATTATATTATTACAGTAATAATACTGAATTGAAATAATGAAGAGAAATATTGACTTACCAATGCCAATTATTAACATTGATAGCATCAGGCCTTTCTTCAACAATCCACCTAGGATCTCCTTCACCCCACTTGGCCATTTTCAGGCAATTGCAATTGCTTTTATTAAAGATGACACAATGAATTCCTATAAATTATAGTAGAATTCATATGATTCTTTGTATACAATGTACACAGAATCCTTTTAAGGGAAATCCTGCTTTTTGGCAAACTGCAAAGTTGCAATAGTTGATATACAACACTGTAGATTTTATGGGTGACATTTGCTGCATAAGAATTGGTTACATAAAACAAGCATAGTGGGGTAAGAGCAGAAATTGTAAGCACAACTCAAGATTCTATTATAAAATTGCAAAAACGTGCAAAATCATACACTCCAATAATATCAAGAATTAGATCGAAAATAAACTGAACAAGAGTTACGGTGTCAAAGTATGAAAAAATACATTGACGCAAATAAATTGCAAAATTGTGCGGCAACGAGTATAACGTTGTGCACGTGATACAATCGGTGATTATGCGAGGATGTGGAATAATCATGACAAAGAATTTCTTATATGTCTGCTCAATTGAGAGATAAACACGAACTTTCTTAATTAAACTTAGAGCGAATCATCCCGAAGTGTAGAAATGCAGTGCCCTTTTTTGTTGTCTAGCAGTAATTGAGCCTTTAAAAATCCAATCGAAGTCTTTAAATCCAGATTCGGTCTAACCTAGAACCCTGGCAAACGTTGCAGTGCACAGTGAGAGAAAACTCTGGAATTTCAACAAACCCCAAGTATCAGGCGGGCCAAGACAACGTCACTTACAATAGTTTTCGAAAATTCGCCGCTTTTTCTTCCAGCGGGATCTTCCACTATTCACAATTCTTTGTAACAAAAATTTCTTCAAAAAGATTCGTTCTTCTTCACGTGGATGTTTTCAGAAGATCATCTCAATGTTCGTAAAACTATGTGAACAACTATGCTCAATTAATCTCTGCTAGTTGTTATTATTAACTAAATAACGCGCGAAGCCTTGTTGCTCTCACTCGAGGAAGTCTCGAAATTACTAAGCAAGTTGGCTTCCTGCGGTTGCGGGGATATGAGGCTAGGATCTTTCTAGAAATTTCATGGCCACGGAAGAGAGAGCACAATTTGAGAATCGATTAGCTGGCAGGAACAGGAACTGCATCCTGGCCTTTAACATCCACCGCCCTCTTTGAATAAAGATTGGAAACTCAACACGAAATAGACGCGGAAAGATTAGACTGAGAACCCCTTGTGGGAAAAACTCTAATGTATATCATGTATATGTATATACGTACATATGTCATGAGGCATACATAGGTGGTTTTGCAGCACGTTGCAGGTGTGCAAGTGTTTAGGCGTGTAGATAGCCTGCGAGCGAGCGAGCGATGATAGCTCGAACTCGACGTTCGCTCGTGCTGAGTTCTTCTCGACTGGCTCGTTAACTGCTGGCTGATGAGCTGTAAAGAGCGAGTGGAAAAATCGTGGTGATGAGTGAAAGTGCGATTACTTTCTAGTCGAAAAGCCAAGAGAAGGGGTGGGCTTACTATTCGATGGCAGTGTCTGCGCGTATCTAGTCGAAATTAAGTTGTATTCCACTTTCGGTGAAGTCACGTTGGGGAAGATGGCTAGTGTGGGCATTTTGGCCTGGTTATCGCACGCTTTAGGTGCTCCCGAAGCGGCTGTTTGTCTTCTGCTATCCATTTTAATAGGTAATGCTTTCGTATCTTTCATTCGGTTATAGGAACTTGGCAAATCCTCCCTGTTTTCCTGTTTGTCAGCGTGTTAAAGATAGCGCGCGCCCTTCTTTCTTAACCTACCACCAGACGCGCGCCCTTATTTTAACATTCTTGCGTAATGATTTTTCTTCACTGGCTTGACACCCCTCTGATTTTCCCCTCATAACGCCTGCTCCGCACTTCGTATATTAACGCTACCCTTCCCCTCGCTTGATTTGCTTAAACTACATTAGTCATTTATTTAGTTATGTAAATCGCCTGGCAGATACGCCGCATTCCCGCTTACAGTCACTTAAAGCGTTTGCATAAATGATTGAATGTGGTTCTTATTAGGTGTTCTTTGCTGACTAAATTAAGATATTATTGTATTACTCTGCCTCTTGAGCTTTTAATTATTGGGGTGCCTGAGTTTAATTCCTTCTTCGGTCGATCGTATCATTCGATATAAGGAATTTCGATTAGCGTTCAAAAGTTGAGCGCTAGTACTATAGCAAGTTATTGACTTGAATCCTTCTTCTTGTTTTAAGACCACAGTATTACGCATTGGAGTTGTTAAATTAAATTGTTACATTGCATACAATTTGTCAGAATTGTGCCAGCAATCAAAATGACTAATGTTTGTTTTTAAAAATAGATTAACGTTTGGTAATGGGTGGGGGAACGCGGACACTGCGGATTCGGCCTACTACTGAATAGAACGCATAACTTAATAATATTCGTGATACATATGTATAATTATAGGGGATAATATAACATTCCTTAATTCTTCATTCTTCTGTCGACCGTGTCTTATGTTAACTTTTACGCCTTTTCCATGCCGATAATTACAACTTTTAATTTTAAATGCCGCAATGCGTGATTTTACAAGTAGCGAAAAATTTAAACTTATCTCAAATTGTCCTATTCAACTTGATAACTAGATGGAAAGAATTTATATTTATGACCATGATTATAAATGCACATATTTTGAATGTGACTTACTTAGCTTAATAAGCCTTAATATAAAGTGGTTGAATTTCTTGAATCCTAGGGTTTCCCATTGCTATCGTGCATCGATATACTCTTTATGGGAAGAAGCCACTACATCAGCATATATTTTTTATTACCTGTGGCCTGGGACTCGGCTATTGGAACTATGGGCACAACATATTTCACTCTCTCGGTGCATTATGTGGCACCTATCTTATTTTGGCTGTGGTTGGCTCTACATTTGCAAGTGTCGTGCTTGCATTTAGTTTCAACATGGCCTATCTCTTGTGCGGTTATTATACAACCAGTACAGAGAATTATGATATTAAATGGACTATGCCACAATGTGTGTTAACACTAAGATTAATTGGTCTTGCATTTAATATCTGGGATGGCCAAAAGCAACAAAGCGAGTTATCCGAGGCTCAGAAGCAATTCGCACTAAAAGAGAGGCCATCATTTTTAGAGATCGCAGCCTATACCTATTTTCCTGGATCATTTTTGATCGGTCCTCAATTCAGTATGAGAAGATACTTAGATTATGTTAACGGTCGTCTCTTCCAGCAGGTGAGTCTGAACACACCCTTGAAATACAATCAATACAAGTATTTATTGAATTCTTGAGTGAGATGCACAAGCTTTATACAGCTTTGCTTTCTGTGCGCCATGAAAATGAAAATCTGGGATAGGCGATGGATGAATATAATTTCCAAGGGACACTGTTTGTTTCAGAATACCCAATCACCAAAGTTACCAAACTGCTTGATCCCAGGTCTAATAAGGTCAACTGTTGGTTTTATTTATGTTATCTTTTATCAAGTTGGATCGATGTACGTCTCCGATCAATATCTCTTAGATCCAAGATTTGCCCAGCAAAACTATTTCAAACGGCTTTTGATAATCGGATTTTGGGGTCACATTTGCTTATACAAGTATATCAGTTGTTGGCTAATAAGCGAAGGAGTATGTACTGCCTTTGGGCTCACCTATAGCGGCAAAGATGAAGATGGACGAATGCTATGGAATGGCTGTGAAAATGTGAAACTGGTGACCTTTGAGAAAGCAACGCGTTTCCATCATTACATAATGTCCTTTAATATTAACACTAATAATTGGTGTGCAGAGTACATATACAAACGGCTAAAGTTTCTAGGTTCTAGGAGTATAAGTCAGCTAACAACTCTTTTCTTCCTTGCAATTTGGCATGGCTTCCATACCGGTTATTATCACTGTTTTATGTTGGAGTTTCTTGTAATGTATACCGAAAGGCACTTCGTCGCTCTAATCGATAAGAATGAGAAAATCCAAAGCTTGTTGAAATCCTCCCGGGAGTTGCAAATTCTCACGTGGATATTTGCAAAACTGTTTTCGTCCATATTTATGGGATATTGCCTTATCTCATTCACTTTTCTCTCGTTCGCTCGGTACAATCAAGTATTTGCTAGTCTCTATTATACTGGCCATATAATATTCCTCTCTTATCCAATTCTTGCTATCTTCCTCGATAAGGTTCTACGGCAAAAGCCAAGAAAGAAGGCCGAGTAAACTCGGCAGTAGCCTTTCTAGAGTGCATGTATGAGTGATTAGAACTATAAACCAATCAACTACAAGCGCATAACAATGATTATTAGTGGAATCCTGAGGAATACATCAGATTCAAGCGACGCTTGCTAGTACGCGAGCGCTAACATCGAATTTTCTTGCACAGTAGAGTCCAAAGATTCTTCTTCGTTCCATTAACAATCTCACTAGTTAGTGATATTAGTCAATGAAGTTTTGATATCTCCGCGGAGTAAGAGAGTCGACGGACATCTATATTTTAACCACTATAACGTGAGCTCAATTGCAATTAATGATTTAGAATACGTATACACATTAAGAGTAAGGCGCAATGTTACCGGAAGATCAGCATTACTGGCAAGAGTGGTGTTGAAAATGGAAATGCCGTAACATTACATCCAAATTTCTGAACGTCTACAGTATTTCTTAGGCACTCGGTGTACAGTATGTACTTAAGATTAGGGATGCTGAGAACAAGCATAAGAGTAAAGGAATTTCCCCTTGGAACAGTGAATCCTTTACTCAAAAATCAAACTGTTATTTACCAGAGATTTTACCGTATGTAAATTTCGTTCGTGAAGATTCCGCGAGTACAATTCTGCCTGATAAACACATTTTTTTACCAAGAAGTCCATTAGTTATTGAACATATCCTTTCTTGCCAAGGATCTAGTCATTGTTTCCTCATTTGTCAACCGAAACAGACTCAAAGAACACTTAGACCTCAGATTCTTACAATCACCCTTTTTATACTCACTGTTACATTTTGCTGGTTTACTTAATTTTGTCTCATACAAATATACCGCGCGAGTAACTTTTATGGACTCGGATAAAACTCTTGGAGTTTGTTTAGAGATTTTTATTTAGAATGCATGCGACATACATAGTTCGAGCAATTCGAAACTAATAGCGGATTTTATAGAGAAAGCAGCAATTATAGGGAAAGCAGTGCACATGCGATCAAGAGTATTAAGCAATTACATAGCTAACAGTATATCGACTAACATCCAAAGTATTAGTAGAAAATGCGAATTTAAATTAACAAAGAAGGAAGCCTCTAAATAAAAGTAAATAACTAATAAGTAGAACAATCTAAACGAGTGTGCGACTTATCGCGATGTACTTCGAAACGAAGTGTACTTTATTGATGTATCATTGCTATATCCGGCTATCACAGTTGACCTAGTTTTGAATATAAGAAGTTTCCTTAAGTTTTGCACTGCTACTCTGTAGTTGCAGAGTAGTTCTACTATAATACCGATCTGGTTGCTTTCGAAGTACATACACTTAAATCACGTCCATACAATTTTGACGACGAGCACAGTTTGCCTTAGAGCACATACTACGTTTTCCAGAGGCTTGCCACAAACGTACGTACTAGAAAAAGTACACGATCTGTGAATATTTGTGAATATTACCCGCGATTTCGTATTCGATGCTCTGTTGACTTAGTCCGATCACGGACTAATTAACCGAATATGGTATGTCTGTACATACACCAAAGCGTTGCAGTATCTCTAGCAAAGAAGAGTAACTCTTATTGTATATAAGTTCAATATAGAAAGATGTCGATGACACGAATATTATTGCGGAACCCTGTAAGTAGTGTGGAATGTAAAGTGCGCATGCAGGATTTTGCGAAGGGGAACGAAGAATTTCAAATGACTCATTGTTCGATAGCTAAGATTGATGGATGAACATCGACTTCAATGAAGTAATGTTATTGACTAATCTGAACGCCTTCCACTGTTCCGTTCCTGATATAAGTAATTAGGTCACGCTCAGTGCAGACTTGTAAAGGATTGACAAAGTTGTTTGAGCGTCGAGAAATCTTAGCTTTCGAACATACGATCAGTCTTAACTATTGCGAGCGAGCACTGCGCTATTTTGTAGTCTCAAGCCTATAGTTATAGTGTCACGCCGTTCCAAAGATGCTATTTCAATTTCTTGCACGCGGAAGAAATTGCAAGTTTCTCCTGCATGACATGTAAAACAATTACTGGGAAGAAGTGTCATAGTATTATTAAAATCTTTTGTTTAATGTATATACTATCACTCTTTACGGATACCAGTTTGATTAGTTTCCCTAGGAAGTTTGGCGAAAGAATGGGCGCACCTGAGCCTTCACTTCAAACATTTAATAATGTCATTCTTCTACCAATAAGTCAGCCAGACATGTTTGATTATCTCTTCATTCTTAATAGGGGAATGTCATCCGTCTCCAATTGCAACATATCAATAAAAGATGTGTTTGTTATTTTAATTGATATTATAAGAGATGATTACAACATGTCGTAAAGCAACAGAAGATTACTATCCTTCGATCATGTTTTATGTATTGATACTCAGATGGCTCTTGTTTATTATATGAAATAATGTTGATATTTGATAGAGACAGAAACAAAAGACAGTATGCGCTTCCCACGTAATGAAAAAAAGTAGCAGTCAAAGTTTTTGCGAAGAAATCTAAAAGCAAGTCAGATTACTGCCTTCTGCAACCACTCGTCATTGTCAGCTTGTAGCATAAACTATATAAGTTGTATAATTTTGTATGCGATATGCAATACGTGACGATAACATCGAATGTTCGATAATGAGAGCACCAAATTGAGATTGTAGCTTGTATACCGTATGTTCGTTGTGTGCTGATTCAATAGGGAACTAAGTATTTCAATAAATAAGCGAACATATTACAAGACTATTATAATCATGCATATATATTATGTTATGGCGTTTCTACGCAAATATTCTCCTCTTCGCAGTAGCGTCATTTTTTCACTTTCGTCGTTATAAGCACTCTCTTTAACGTGATCCTCTATTGGATATATTATATATTCCCTTCTTTATTAAATGAATAGGGAAAGTTGGTAATTTTATTATACGGAAATCGTGAGGAAGGTAAAATTTAAGTAGAAAGACATTGTATAAGAATAAGAATATTAATATATATGTTTAGCACACCACTTTTCTATATGATTCCTTTTGCACTAACAGAGGAGGATATTTTTTGAGTGGCGCGCTCCCATTTCCATATTTCTTCTATTAGAACCCGATTAAATAGTACACGCTGAGATTGTATTCGGGTCACACCCTTTTAGTATTACGAATAAATTGAATAAATAATTACTATATATTTGAAAAGACCTAATGAAACGAGTCTTTTTTAATATCGCCTTCCTTCCACGTGCGCGAATCGTATAAAGATCGACTGGCAAGTAAATGTAAATACGAAGGACTAGAAATATGAATACTTATACGAAGCACGCGTAATAATTGGGAAGTGTAGATTTTCCAATATATTATTTGTGCATATGCAATTCTTATTTTTATTTTTGGAGTAAAATTAGTTACAATAAATCTTATCCGTGATCGTAGATATATGTATGCACGTGATAGATATCTTACGCGTAGTAAGTCGGACATAAATAGCATATAAATATATATCTACACGTATCATTTGATTTACGCATGTGCAAAACTTGAAGTACCACATGTACATACTACTACGCAAACAACATTTACCATCGCACGTATAGAGATTCCCCCACCCACTGGACCGGCATGAAACATTTTTGGTTATGTGAGCTCATGCCAAAACAGACGGACAATAACGGAAACGATAAAAAACGCGTACTCGTGAAATTTTCTGTGGGATGTTAAAAGTTTCTCTCACGCGAAAGAGAAAAATATGATTTTGCCTTAAGTGCTGTGACCGTCACGAAGTAAAAGTACACTTTCTCCTGTGATAGCACGCAACTCGCAATAAGTGTTAAACATGTCAATGTTGTCAACGTTATTGCGGTTGTCACGCCGCGTCAGGCTGACAAATGGGAATAGTTATTTAAACAACAGTTATGCAACTATCGCACAAAAGCCTCCGGTGAAAAGTCTAGTGAAATCCAGTCTTACTGGAATACTGATCGGCGTCCTTGGCGGAACAGGTTAGTGCCACAATTTATTGAATCGAAATGTTGCTCGAATGTTGAATAGAAAAATGATCAAACTTAGGGTGAATATCGTGAAAGAATTACTCTAAAAAGATTCAACATTGCTCCATATCGAACAATAATTACATCTTGTTATTGGATTAAATATCGAACTATGCCAGGTCCCTTTAAATCAATCAGTTTTTGTATTCAATCTTGTTGTTTCTACGCATACATGTTAAATATAAGCCATGTGTAAATTTTAAATTATGAATATTGAATTTTATAATGTTACTGGTACTATAATAATACCGTTAACATAAAAATGGTAAAAAATGTTTTCGGAGCACGATACGGACAAGTTAGAAAACTACTTGACAATCGGTAAAAAAGAGACAAACATGTTAAACAAATAATCATATTAAGAAGATAAGCTGGAAGAATAAGTAACTTGATAATTTATTACTAAATATTAAACAACTTTTGGAGTACGATGAGATAATTTTGTTTACGACTGGAAATGGAAAAAGGATTTACATATTTTGCTAATAAAAGCAGCGAACGAAGTGCAACGGATAATTTTCGGAATTTGTATCCAAGTTGATCCATTTTGTCCGATCGATAATTACAATTACTCTGACAATTACATATTAATGTAATTTTCGGAAACAAGTGTCCTATTTAACTATGTGTTTCCCTTAACAATAAAAAATGTTTGAATTAAAAATATTAAAGATATTTTCATTGTCTGCCAATACATTTACCTTGTCAGGTTACTATTACTATGTTGTTGCAAAGGCGAGAGAGGAAATCTCTTTGGTAGGATCTGAGCTAGAAACGCCGAAATTATCACATAAACCACCGGTTACAGTACATAGACATGTAAGTACGATTATAACGTTTCACTTTACAATATTCTTAACGCCGAAATTTATCTGTACTTTTGACGCAATAAAGTCTTACAATTAGTATCCATTTTCAAGGTGGTCTTTCCCATTGACAGCACTGGCTTGAAGCTGACATTGTTTCAATATCAGACTTGCCCATTCTGTTGTAAGGTACGTTAATATAACTGTCGCCATTAATATTACGTTTCGGGAATAAAGTTATTCTGTTGGATTTTAAATTTTCTTTCGTAAATTTAATACGATTACTTTCTATTGGGCAGGTGAGAGCTTTCTTGGACTATTATGGCATTTCCTACGATGTAGTCGAGGTAAACCCCGTCCTGCGTAAGGATTTATCCTGGTCGAAGTATAAGAAAGTGCCTGTTCTTCTAATGAAGACGCCAGACGGATATCAATCACTGCAAGACAGTACTATGATTGTTTCCGCATTAAAATCGCATTTGAATGATCGTGAACATGGAATAGACGAACTCGTTCAATATTACCCGCATATAGGGGTCCGTGACGACGAAGGAAAATTTAAGTATGAAATTTTGAATAAATATTTCCTCATGTTCCGCGGTGACGTTCCGCAGGAAAAGAAACTCGAGGAGTTAGCGTAAGTCTGAATATTCTTTAAATACAATATTATCATGACAAATTCGTCTGTTATCTTTCCTAAGTAAACAAACTTAACTTAAAAGTTGCCGATGAATACTCGAGTATATTTCATTTACTTTTAGAGTTGAACGCAAATGGCGAAAATGGGCGGATGAAGTTTTAGTCCACACATTGTCACCAAACGTATACAGAACATTGGATGAATCGTACGAAACATTCCGGTGGTTCTCAAAGGTAAATATTTTGCTTCTGGGAAACAGTTAATTCCACAACCGCTGATAAGTGATTACGATTGAACGAGTAATCGACACATAAAAACGTACGTATTTCTGCAGGTTGGAAACTGGGAGGAATATTTCCCGACGTGGGAAAGACTTTTGGTGGTAAATGTAGGTGCTACTGCAATGTGGCTGATCTCGAAACGCTTGAAAAAGCGTCACCATCTGAAAGATGACGTGAGAGCCTCCTTCTACGATGAGATTAATAAATGGGTACGAGAGGTGAATAAACGTGGTGGTCAGTTTATGGGTGGCAACAAACCGGATTTGTCAGATCTTGCTGTTTACGGTATTCTAAAGAGTATTGAAGGATGTAGAGCATTCAAAGATGCACTGACACATACCAAATTGTCTACATGGTACAATGCGATGACCGCTGAGATTGAGATGAACTCTGGTAGCAAATATTTATTGGCTTAGTTTTTGTTTGTAAATATATTTAATGTAGCTTTTACAATGACTTATTTCATTTGCGCCTCACCCCATTTTACGTTCTGAGTCACATAACATATGCGCAATTTATTATCCCTCAAAGAATGAAGGCAATACAACAGCAAGACAACAAAAGGATTCGAAAAAATATGATATTTATTTATCAGTTTACATTTGTGTCGATGCGATCGCGTCAGTTATATTATAACGAAATAATATAAACCCGTCAAAATGTGCGAGCAAAGAAGAAGAAAGAGACAGATAGAGAGAGAAGTTCAATGAGACGAGTACTATGTTTACAGTACTAGAACAAATGTACAATCATACAACACTACCTATACATATATAAAGAGCGTATCACCGTAACTTTATATAAGACATAAAAATAAGAAACAGAATTGTTAAACGTAACGACGAAGTAGGATTAGGTAACGATAATAAAAAAAATATATATATATATATATATACGAAACACTCGTCAAAACAGGCAAGCTTGGGGGCTCGTTAAAGGGTGCTAAAATATGAGAAGATGAAAAAGAGGTAATCATTTAAACAGTGTTTTATGCTGATATTTGACTCATAAGTGTCAAATTAAGGGAGATAAGAAATATTCCGAGGTAGGAAATGCCGCTACACAGTATACAATTCCATGCAAATGAGCTAATGAAAGTTTAAAGCATACTAAAAGCTACTAAATAATAGAACTTCATTAAGGAAACATTACCAGTGATAATGTTTTCGCCGTAATTCGAAATAACATACCTATTGTAACGGCGTATATTTAGAGTGATTATTTATTAAAACAAGGCTTGGTCCAAATATAACAGATCCACCTGATCTTCCTGTAAACAAACTTGTTACTTATCACAAATCTTCCGACATCATGTCACTTGTTTTTCGTGATAGCCTCGCAACCTTATGAGTCATCTGTCAGCAAGGGATACAGTAACGAACCCCTATCGTTAATTCCGTACAAAAGGTGATAAAAATGAGTATCAGGTGACAGTTTAGACCGGGAATTCTGGAGGTAGATACTGATTGTTCCCTGTGTAGTTACTTTCACGGAAATTAGTGGAATCTACGAGAGTGAATTCGGGTACTTCGATTACGTAGCCTGGTGGAGTTTCTTCATGGCTCGGTGTTCGTATTGATGTCATAGTTGTCTTTATCCAAAGCATATCAACCGGTGCGAACATAGCCACCTGGATATATAAAACATTCGTTAATGTTAATTGAAATTTCTACCCGGATAAGAATAAATAGATTCCTAGTTATTATTACACTGTTAAATAGCAAAGACTGTTTACCTGATTCGTTGATTGACAACCATTGTCTTGACTGTAAATTCCAGTAAGCTCAAACACACCACTGCCATTATCGCAAGCGAGTGGTCCACCAACATCAGCCTCACAGACATTATTTCTATCCTTGGTTGGTTTCGCACAGATAACATTGTCAGTGAAATGATTGGCGTACTCGGTGTTCAACAAACGATTTTCACAATTTTGTTTAGACAAAAGATCCACGTTCACTGCGTGCATTATCGCGCCAGCATAGTGTGCTAAAATACCACAAGGAAATGAAAATAAACGTATCGAGATTCTGTTAGTTATAATTATAGTAGACTTACACTGAAGGATAGCTTTGCCCCAACCAGTAGTGAGACACTGTCTGCTTTCTGAAGTAACGTGCTCAAATTCGGGCAAGCAAAGTGGGCTAACGTGGTAATCGAAAGTTGCAGGTCGATCCAAGAACAAGATAGCTAAATCATGAGTGGAGTAGCCTTTCTTGTACTCGGGATGAATGTCGATCGAATTTACGTTCAATATTTCGAATGGTAAAGGTTCTTCGTGCTTCAATTCGTATCCCAGCTTCCATTCGCCTAATTTTATCGAAACTTCCTTTGGAGCTAAGCTATTATTGAAAGAAAAAAGTAATTAATACGCGCTTTATTTTATAAAAAAAATGTATTTTTAGTAATGCTACTTACTTATCCACACAATTGGCTGCCGTAAGAATACTATCGGATCCAATGAGAGCACCGGAACAGAGGATCTTCCTCTCTTCCGAATGAAGGACCATTGCTTGCCATGGGATTTCGGCGAAGCCGGTGATAGATTCTTCCATATTTGGTCGACGTTGAACCTGTATAAATACAATTATAAAATGAAAATTTCAAAATCTCTTTTATCTATTTTTATAATAATAAACTTACGGTATTTTTAACACCACATTTCGATGGCACATTGGTAGCCTGGGAATCGCTTCCTTCGGGATAATGAGTCTTAATTTCCAACTTATTAACACTGGTTGCAATTCCATTCGGTTGCGGCAAGAATTTCTTAAGGATATTCGAACCCTCGGCAGTTGGTGCAAAGGTTGGTGCAAAAGTTGGAGCAAAAGTTGGAGCAAAAGTTGGAAGAACAGAAGGAATAAGTACACGATGGGGTGGGTGTGTTACGGGTGTTCCAGAACCAATATTTAATAGTGGTGGTCTTGGAGTGTACTGTGGTGGTGTTTTTGGTGGTGTCACCTAAGAATGCAAATCAAACAAATATTATTTAATTTTATAAGAAAGAATTAAAAACAATAGTGGTTCAATTTTATTTTTCTCCACTCTTTTACCTTGGTAATTTTCAAGAATGTTGGGAATCCTTGTTCATCAAAACCTCCGGAATAGTTCGCTGGCAAATTGCCTGTTGGCCACGGGTCGACGTAGTTCGGATCGCGACAACAACGACCAATTCCTCCATTGTCCGGATTTTTACATGTCTGTTTAAAAAGTGATTTATAAAATAAAATACTATTCTATTAATACTTTTGACTGACATAAACTTTGCGAGGGTGAACTTGATATACTTACGCTCAAAGGAACGCGTCTTAATAATTGTTGAGGTGTCAATGACAATGGCTGTGGACTGATTGTTCCATCGAGAGCACAGAACTGCTCATCGACACAGAGAAGAGCTGCGGCACAGCTTGTTTGCACTGGCGGTGCAAATGTGACAAATTGGGAATTAGATCCTGAACCAACACCAATTGTTAACGGTACACTTCCACTTGCGTCCCCTGCAACATTCAGAAGAACTTTAGTCTTTGGTCAAGTTCGAAACAATGCAATTGTATGCAACATTACATTGTTCATTTTATTATTTCTTACCTGTCTGAGGAATTTCATTAGGCCTTTCGTGTCCTTGTTCAGGGATTTGTTCAAAGGTTTGAGAAACACCTTGTCCTGTTGTTTGACTTGCATCAAGTCCACCCTGAGTACTTGTGCCAAGGTCAATTTGACCATGTCCATTTCCATCTTCCTTATGCACGAACTCCAAGCTACCTTGGACGTGGGAAGACTCTTGCGACACGTAATTTGCGAGTGTACAGCAAACTTCTGTGTTCACACTGCACTGTCTCAACTGTTAAGATAAATTTATATTTATTTTTATTTGCGATACTAATAGCGAATTTTAGGACAAAAGTAAGAAAAGCTAAGGTTTGTTTAATGAGAACGATATAACATATTATATGGTGCGATTTAAACCGTTCGATAAAAAAAGAATTAAATTTAATTACCTGATCATTTGCCAGGTCGTGTCCAACATGGTACGAATTGACGTAGCCATTCTGGCACAGGTGTTTCTTCACGCAGATCTTGTTGGGATGATTACAAGTGAAGGTGAAGCCACCCTCGCTCGAAATCGGTTCATGATCATGATCAACGTAGTGTTGGGGATAATCGTAATTACCCGATTGTTGTTCGTATTCAGGACTCTGATCCTCTAAAGAAGCTGTCGAAAAATGATTCAATATATCAATAATTTTCCTTAAAAAAATCGCAATATTTAAATAACGTATTTGTACCATAAACAATAAAAGTATGTATACGAATAATTTCTGATACTTACGAACTTGATAATGTCCTGGAACATTAGTGTAAGGGAGGCAATTTGTCGATGCTATCAACAGTAGGGCTGGTAGCACTCCCCACGGTGTCCTCATTCTACTGTAACAGAACATCGGAGAACCTTTAGCATATTGAATTGGAACTAAGTTAATTGCCACTCAAAGCTTTACATTGCTACATTCGATTATAGTAGAATTATTCAAAATCAAACTAAGTAGATGTTGATTTATTTCTAGCAATACGAGAATTACTTTCGTGAAACTGAATAATCATCGATTGCTTATTCACTCATTGAAAGATTAACTAACTACTAGCAAAATCTTAAAGAAGGACATAGATTTGATTTTGAATAGACTAAACTAAGAAGAGAAATCGATTGTACATCTACTCTAAATCGTGGTTGACAGGTGAAGCTGTAATGGGAGAGACATTATGATGATATGATCCATTAGCAGGAAGGTCTGGCGCGCTTGGGTATGATAGCGATATCAGAAGTGGCATGTCACGGCACCCATAACACCAGCTAATCTAATATACATAATAGAATTCGGGTGTCGGCGAATCGACGGTGAAAACGTCTCTCGAGAGAGCCATGAGATGGTTGCGTGCGCAGTGTCAGAAGAAAGAAGTGAAAACGGGAGGAAAGAATGCGGAGGTGGCGAGATTTGCCCGATCCGATCCGGTCCGGCACGTTGTCCGGGCTTCTGGTCCAGTCCAGTCCAGTCGAATCTCGAATCGACTCCACTCTTTTCTCCCCCCCCCCCCCCCTTCCCCTTCCCCTCTCGCCATCTTTCCACCAAAGAGCTTTGCAGCCAGCAATGAGGTAAAGAGGCAAAGAAAAAAAGAGAAAAAGAGAAAGCCGTTCGAGCAGTGGCATCATCCTTCCCCATTTCCATTTTCATCCCGATCAATGATACTTTATTCACCGCGGTTCACCATAGTGTATGTGGTGTCTGCCTGTCAGACACGTCAAATGTCTATCCTATAAACCCTGAGACGGGTTTTATGGATTTCTATAAATCCCTGACGTTCAATAGTCCTTCGGATTATTCTAACACACATGTACCACCCTCTTCTCACGTTCTAGTTCCACCATTCTTGTAAATATGTTAAAATTATTGATTCAGGGCTTTAAAGTTTTCTTTAACCTTCGAGTATTCAGAACTTTGTATTTTATCCTTTCATAGAAGGGATAAAGAATAGCCATTTCAAACACGTCATTTCCCGACTTGGCTATTCGATCATTCGTATGAATTGATCGAAACGTTCCAACAGTTCTTTTAATCTTCTCACCGGAACTCAGACGAAAGATTCATTCGGAAAGGTTGCAAAATAATCAGAGAGTATAAATAAAATAGACATAAGTGTGTACGGATGACATTCATTGGCGAAGCTCCTCATCAGCCGATGCCAATAAATTATTCAGTTCGATCGATTCAGGTAGAATCGCTCGTACAGTATCGTTATACCTAAATGTTTCAATCTTGCAAACGTTAATGTTCCACATATTTCCATATGAAGATTGGGATTTTAAGCGCGAGGGCGGACGGTGGTGAGCGGCAGAGGGGGTGGGAATCAGTAAATATTCGACAGGAGAGTCATTAATTTTTATGTTACGGCTCATTTGCCTGGTAATATCGTCTGATAGCTGTTGACGATTGCCAAGAAGCATCATTTAATATTCATAAGTCGCCTCTTTTGACAATCTCAGTGGCTTTGACCGGAAATCATTCGCCGGTTACAGCAATGATCTGCACCAGTCATCGACTCATCCACTTATCTCAGACATATACCACCCATTTTTTTTTCACATGATTCTTCTAGAACATTGATTTCAGGTTCGCGTCATTAATTATTCACTACTTGAAAGATCAGACTTAATAAAATATTTAAGAAAAAAAGTACTCTTCAATACATCTAATATTATAAATATAATACTAATATGAATAATACTAAAAAAAAAAGTAATAAGGAATAACAAAAGTTCTTCAATCTCTTCGAGTGAGGACACAACTTAATCAGAGAGACGATCGACTCACATTGCTCTCAACGATATTAATCCGACAGTGCGAGAGGATTCGAAAGCACATGCCTCGGAAACAACACAATCACGCAACTTTTTTTCTCCTCTTTGCCACTCTTTCGCCACTCTCTCGCTGCCTCAGTTCGGCTCGATCTCTTGCCAGCGGGGCGAAAGAGAACAAGCTCATACGAGTAATCAATATATATCGGAGATATCGATCTTACACAAGGAGATTGAAATCTCTATTCCGAATTGCGTACCGGCGCGATAAATACTGCCAAGGAAAGTGACAATAGAGACAGGCAAACGAGTTGCCCACCTTTTACGCTGATCATCTTTCAGACCCACGCAAAAAATCGACTCCCCCCCCCCTCTTCTTTTATCGATTCTCTTCTCTGTTCTCCTTGTAATATATGTATATTGCGCGTATCTACGTCACACCCACATAGACGTAGAAACATAACTATGACTGAAACATCTTCCTTTCGAAATCTCAACTATTGTGGGTGGTCGATTATAAGCGAATGAGTTCATTTGTATTATTACTGGAAATATAGTCGTTTAATGACTCATTGTCAATATTGAGAAGATTTTGTCTGATTGTGGAATTTTATAAATGTGGAATTCAATATTCTTGACGGAGATGTTTTTCTGCTAGTTTAGTGATATTTAATAAGATGTTTTATGGAATGCGGTTGCATCCGGATCTTGAATGATTCATAAGATTTCGGAAAATTTGACGTATTCGGAATTCGTGTCTACTATGTGAGATTTGAAGGATATATTTAAACCGGGTCAGTGGAATATTATTGCAAATGTCTTGACGCAATGTTACTTTGCCTTTTAGATTTAACTATGTTTCCCCTCTCGTCCTTGACCCAACAGTGCTCAACAGCTTGTTTTACTTAATTTATCTACCTCGTGTTTTGTATCTGCTGACATTATTTGCATGAATAGTCAGTAATATTTTATATTTACGGTGACCGCAAACGCAATATTAGGATGCAATGCAGTAAACAGCGGGGGACGAGTCTACAAATAAATCAGAATGACCTGCTTACATTTTCCTTTAAGTACTATGATGATAATATTTATTAAATTATGCATCATTACTTTCTTCCAACTACAGAGAAGAACCGAAAAGAAAGTCTCCAACTTCTCGATGATTTTGTCACCAACGAAAAATGACAAATTGGGCAAATATTGTTACACTTCATAGAGAGTCGAATGATTGAAAGAGCAGTGTGAAATCACAGCAGTTTTTGACACTCGCTTAAATTGTGGGAAGGTAAAATAAAAGTCGTGAAAAAAAAAATGCGGCGGTAACTTTCGATTAGTAGAAAGTAAGAGAATTCCAATCAGCGCGTCATCGAATAAATAATAAAGATTTAAATGGATCGTCGCGTTGGAATGTAAATCTCGGTATATTAAGCAGTCCGCCTTACAAGAATCAGAATGGCACAAATCCGAACAGTGATCAGAGAAAACGAAAGTCTCGTATTGCATGTTAATCCTAATGAATGTAATTACTTACTTTGCCTTAATTACATGCTGCCGCTTTTTCATTGTGTTATACTTTCATATTTTTTCGCCCTCACCTCCCACTTCCGTATTTTTACCATACTTTAAAAAGGAGGTTCTCAATTCAATGAGTATATATTACCTTCTGATGACTTTTTTTATTATTACATTTAATAATTTAATTAATAATGAACAGATTATTAAGAACCTTTGTTATTTCTTAAATATTTCACTGTCTTCTTTATAAAAATTCATTTCATCAAAACTATTTGTGCGGATACTCTATTTAACTACTGTAAATGTACATATCTGGCTAACTGTAAAATCATATGTGAAAGGTGTGATCGCCTATCTATTCAAGTGCAATTTACATTAGAATTTCTGATGAAGGTATCGTTACGTAGCAACAAGTCTTTGGTATCCAGGTGACAGTCTTAATTGCCTGTGACTAGTATTTTCTAATACCACTATCGTCTCTGTCTCTCTTTTTTTTGTCACTCGTCACTCTGCTTCTCTTTTCCCTCCGTTTTCGGGGGGGGTACAAGCTTAATTAAGGTAACCTCGGGCAATATCAGCGTATTCCACCATAGAGGCCACTTTCGAGCACGAGAAAGTCAAGCGACGAGAAATAGCAGTCGCATTTAAAAGCAACGACTCATCATTTCGAGAAGCAAAACACCGTTCAACTGGCAGTTGCGAGAATATCTCTTTCTCACTCACTCACTCACTCACTCACTCACTCACTCTCGCTCTGATGGACATTCTATATTCTATATCAATCGATAGCGTTCGAGGAGTGACCGTCAACAAAAAGCTTTCGAGGCTCAGGACTCTCCGCCGGGGTCTACGTGCCTTGCACAGCCAGAAAAAAGTCAATAGCCATGCAAATGAATGTCACGGCAATCGTGATCAATCACACGGCATAATGAAACCGTTACTTCCCCTCCAACCCCAACCTCCCCCCCCCCTTCTTCTTCTTCTACCATCTCTACTATTCCCGCCCCCGATTTCGGAAATCTTCCCTACCCGAATTTCTTGGCAAATAGGACGACGTATATGTAATATGTAACTTTGTTGATCATAAAAGTATGGAGTATGAAAAATTGTTGCTATAATTAATTGAGTATTCTTTGCAATTTTCTTTGTATTTTCAATGATTATTATTAATGTTTATAGTGGTTAGTATAATTTACTGTAAATATTTCGAGTCTAACTGTGTATTTGCTATACGGTTAATATTAAGTTTATAGTCTATCATTACTATATAAGGCGAGTGAAATATTGATCTCTCATCATCCAAATTCCAAAGTCTCTAAGCTATGAGTTATGATTATATGACTGATATGCGTGAGTGTGTGTATTAGTGAAGGCTAAATCGCCGATGGCGATTACGAATGTACTGTAAGTAAAGTGGGCTCAAGAAACGGGAATGACGTGTGGAGGAAGTAGACTAGCCCGAAGATATGTAGGACATTAGAAGAGTCAAATTTGGAGTGAACCTTTCTCCTTCCATCATAAATTACAATTAGTCCGTCGACAGCCGCTCCTCAGGTGGCCGTTTCACGTGTGTTAACAGAGATTCTTTATTTCGAAAGAACATTATACTCGCCTCGTACCAATAATAATCTCTTGGTCTTCAATGAAACGACCAATTAAACGCTTCATTAGGAAATTCCTTGACCAATAAAATTGAATTAATTGATCATAGAAAGAAAAGTGAAAAAGAAGCTCGAAGATCGACAGCATACTTTTATAGAGACTGTTATCCGTAATACTAGATTCTTCATTTATATAATTCGCTTGCAAAAAAGGTGCAATGAAAGAAAATTATCGCTATCCTGATCAAGGAAAGTCGGAACACACAAAAGGTCGTACATTTGTTTGGTATTTCCGGCGAAAAGATGTTAGGTTCTGACGCAAACAAGATTCTCTTTCAGAGACTGCTTACGCATCAACTGGTTTTTGCACGTAGTACAAGATTTCGTTGAGATACTCCAACTTCGTGCGAACTGCTTTCTCACCAATGCAATTGTGACATTGAAGACCAACGTTATAAATTAAATTTTGTAAATTAAATTTAATATGATAATTATAAACGATACTTCATTCAAACTTTTCAATCAACTTGCATAAAAAGTACAAGTTACTATAAAAGGATATAATAAAGCGATCAAGAGAATGAATATAGTGTCACCGATGAGATTGACGGCAAGTGGAATGTGTAGTTTCCTAGTCAGACAACGTCAGAGCATCATCTGTTTTGCATAAGACTGTGCACAGTGCAGAGGATTCGCACACTCATACATACTTGTTTACAGAGACGGATCAACGAGACGAGATAGGATTGGAAACACCTATCGATCTTCTCCGATCGATCCCAACGTATTGGGGAGGGAAAAAAGTCGCATAATCGCGCAATTTCACCATGCTACGACAACGACGCGCTCTTTGTCAAGGTAACGTGTCAATACCGGGCACTCGCCATTAATATTCACAGCTTGCAGTTTTGCAAGTGATGAATCGCCTTTGTAATTGACTGGATGTGTCTCTGTCATTCGCGAAAATATCCTGAGTGACTCGAGTGAGAAGGATAACTGTGAGTGTGACAATACAGAGAAGAAAAAGACTGTGAAAGAAAGCCTCGAAGAAGTATAAACGCCAGTGTGAAAGAAAGATGAAGATATAAAGATTGGATGGAGTGAAGGGGAGAGAAAAAAAAGCAGAGTGTGGAAAGGATGATTAGCCATGACTAGAATATTCAATAATGGCAATTTGGCAACTGGGTTGAGATGACCCTCGATGCCTCGAAAAACCGATTAATTGGCCTATTCACCCGAAGACTTGCATAATAGGCTAATATCCACACTTGGATTGTGAATGCCCACTCATTTGGCAATCAATTTCTCTGACACTGACACCATAATACCCTTTACAGGATTAGCGTGTTTGAATTGCATTCTTCAGACTAAATTAAGTATAATACTTTAACAAGAACTTAAAAACTTCTTCCTCGATTCTTTATTATACCCTTTTAATTCCTTCCCTGATAATTATTTCCTGTTCATTATCACGCAAAATCCAAATAGAAATTAGATTAGATGCATAGACATATACAGTGAACAGAGAAAGTATTTCCAAATCTAACTTAGAATAAAAACTAAAACTCTGAAAGAAAGTATTCCTCTTTAAGAGAATTAATTCCAGCAACACCAAAGCCACAAATACTTTTTTTTTACTTAGTGTATGTACATATACTGTAGAGAACTACCCGCAAAGATTAATGTGCAAGAGATGTAAACAACAGATAGTGTCGAGAGTGGAGCGATGTATGCATGTACGTACGAGAGGTTTACATCGGTGTATTACATCCGCTCAGTTCCGCGTGAAATGCTGGCCTATTAAGTAACGTGAACGACCTTCTCGGATCATTCGAATAAGGATATACGCACACACACACACACTCACACACACACATCAGTGCATACATGCAAAGAGGAGAGAAGCATCAGAACGCCAAGGGTGAGGCTTGCGTCATCATTCACCATAAACCGAATTCCATGGTGAAAGAACGTAGCCGGATATGCTGAATACTTGGTGGAAAGTACGTAACTAGGTGGATTGTAAAGTACTGAAACGTCATTTCCTTGAGAACAGGCGCTGGCGCCACTCCTGCTAAGATATCAAATCTTTTGATCTACGAACTACCTTTTCCAATAGGAAAGAGGATTGGCCAACTGACAATGAGATTGCAATGCTATCTCCATAAACACTTCTTACGCAAGAACATAATCTTCAACAGATCCCTTGATTATGACAACAAAGGTATTAACTATAATAAATTATCCGAGTATGTTGATTTGTATCGTGTAAGGATTAGTTTTGATTTTTAATTTCGTAGGTTGTAGGTGTAATATGTTGTTTTTGTTATTTATGAAATGGAGAATTCTAACTGGGTGCTTTAAAGGGTTTTAAAGGATCGCAGATAACTTTAGTTGAATTTGGATTCATGTTATATTGAGCAAGTAGTTGAATTGCAATATTGTTTTGTAGAGTGAATGTCGATTTAGTACGGCTATTGAAATGTAACAATAGCTTGTTGAGAACTATATTATTTTTTATCGAGCAATCTTTCTTATTCACGAGACTGCTTAACCCTGACCTATGATTGCATAGTCATCCTCTCACATATTACACTGATTCACATAGTCCATTCATTTATGTATAGTGAATTGATTTCTATGCGATCTCCATAAATATTAAATCATCAATAATATCCTAAACAGTCCAATTAGAGAAGAAGATTAATTCATTTTTACGACACATTCCTTCCACTACCGAATTAATCGTTCTCCGGAAAGTGCAACTATTTGCAGTGGCTTTCGTAAGATTCTTTAAAATATTAAAAATTGCAAAAACTTTGACGCGGTAAAACTTGAGAACTATAAAATTTATACTATTTAATAGAAGTTAGAATCAATGGTAATAACTTATTCAAATGAAAGTCCAGGAAGACTTAATATTGAGTTTAAATAGTTGGACAGACGTAATACACATGTGAGGGTGGAAGTATGTTGGACACTTAAGTCTGATAAAATATGATATGGGCCAGGAAGGATTCTCATACGCAAGAGAGACGCTTCCTCGTAAAGCGGTGAAGATCCTTGCCGAGGATGGCAGTCGAAATGAAATCGCAACCCAAGACATAACACGCCTTGCCCTGCAGACTACACTTTAGTGTGTCATAAAACGGTGCTATAAAATATCGAGTGTGCCTTTAGTGTTAAACGGCGAACACTTGATTGGCCGAACGTAACACCCGCCAATAAATTTGCTCCTGCTATGCTAAGGATCTTCGTATGTATGTACATGTGTAGCCTGTTATTTCCATTCTCCCGTAACCCAAACCCTTCTCTTTCACTGTCCGCCGTGAGAATTCCCATACATGACGAACTTCCTCATTCACTAACAATTGATCATTCCATACTTTCCTTCTTTTTTCATATCTCTTATTATTTTTTCCAATATACTTTTGCATCTACACGATGTTGCAGTTTGTTTGATAGATCATTCATGTTTTTATTGATTCTTTAATTTATAGCTATCGTCATTGTTGTAGTTCATTATAATTTATAACTAGATTTATTGTATCTTGAATGGTATTTTCCGTGTTGTTGTCTAGACTGTAATATTGTTTTTGTAAAGGTACGACAAGTTGTTAAAAATAGACAATGATTTCCGAACGTTTTTGGTGAATTTACATTTTGGTGAATATCTTCGAAATAAAAGCCTCCACAAATTGATAAAATTTGTAGAGTTTCATCAGTATTTTCAAAGTGTATCTTTTTTTGTATGATTCTGATTTGAATATTTTTTTTTCCTGGATATCGAAGAATCGCGAATTGAATTAACTAGTCGACAAAAAAGGAGAACAAGGGTTGTAAAAGACTCGAGGAGGAGTTATATATCGCGTGAAAAGGATGGTAGGTATTTTGTGAAATAAGGTGACATCAGACTCCCATCTGACGAGAGCGTTTACGTTTACGCGCAAAGAGGAACCCGGAACAGAGCCGAGGCTCGAATCGTAATCCGATCCGCAGGATGAAACTTCACCTTCGATTTCTCTTGAGGAAAGTGCGCAGATGCCCGTACGAAAAAGCCCGGAAAAATGCCGCCCGACCAAAAAGATGCCCGTAGGAGAAAGCCAACGCCACAAAACCATTGAACCTTATTTTCGTTTATAATATTCGCTACTATTATAATATTTAACTAACATAATCATTATTATAATTTCTTCACATGAATCAGGAAAATATTCTGAAGAAGTTGCAAGAAATTTCAAAGTAGTATTAAAGGTGGAATGTTTTGATGATTACCACATTTACAAGAAGAGCAAAAATTAATTGACTTATCAAAAGTTGTACTACGAACTTTATAAAAATTTGTATAATATGTAAGCTAGTTATGAGATTCTCGTGTGAAAGAAGTCTAAAAAGTAGCACTTATTACTGCAACACCCTATTACCTCCTGAGGATGATTTTAATCTGAACAGGCTCGAGAATTTTATGAGTTAACACACACGAGGGGTTCACGCAAGCGACCTTCGTCAGGTAGTTATTCGTCCTTGCGAGTTATGCTTTCGGGGACGCGGTAATGCTCTTGACTTAAAGATGAAGTATTTTAATGATGGATTTTGTGAAATTGGGAAGTTGTTAACATATATAATGCAAATGACGTGACAGGCCAATCAGTCAAACCCGTTGATTTTTCTAGGACTTTGGACATCCTGACGAATCTCAAATTTGGTGAAAAAAATTTATTTCCGTTAACTAAAATACAAATTCCAAATATATGGAAAAAAGCAAAATAACAGGGCTTTTTGTACCATTTCAAAAGTCATGTCAAAACAGCACAATTCGACGAATTCTTTTACGTTTGAAGAAATGACACTGTAGCCACTATGAACACTGATGTAAAAGGACATTTCGCAAACAGATTCTACGACAGGTTGACATGTTGCCGTAAGTGAGGAAAATGTAAGCACACCATCATTCACAATAGGGCACTGGTTATTTACTTGGCAATGAAACCTCTTGACAAATCATTCTTTCCAACACACAGCTTCTATCAAGTAAACTGTACACTTAACGTTGTGTTCCTCGCACAAATCCTTCGGTCGATACTTCTCACCGATGCATTTCAATTTCGACAAACGTACCAATATATTATTATAAATTATAATATGATATACATGAGAACATAAAATGTATTAAATAAAATATATAACTTCTAGTAATAATAATATATTAAAACATAGATCCTTAAAGGATACCTTACAAAAACGACTATTAGATTCATGACGTTTCCAACAAGTATTAAACTGTTGTATGAAAGTATGTATAATATGACTATAAAAATGGTAACAAATGAAATATGTACGTACGTGCGGTGCGATGTGGTCCAGTGGGTGCGATGGGTGATCGGAGCGCGTTGGAATTTACTTTTCCACGTGTCGCTTAAAAGAAAGTCAAATAAAACTGGCGCTGCCGCGGTCTATCCCTTCTTCTCTTATACCAGGATCCACCGATCTTTAATATTTCCCCTACCAGGATCTCTGCCGTCGAACGTCGAAGTTTGGCTCTTTGCCTCGCCTCCCCTCCAACCCCTTTTCCCCGCCTCATCGCTGGCCTTCGATCGTATTTCTTCTCCCGCTGCTACAGGGGACCTGTTTCGTCAACCTGGGCCTCAAGCTTTGGGCCCCCAGGGCCTCAACAAGCCTCAACCTCCTCATCTACCGTTCCGACGTTTGGGAGTAACCATTCCCGTGCACCTCCCCTTCCTTTCCCTGCTTTCCTTCCTTTCTTTTCCTCCACTGACCGACCACCACGCTTCCTTCAACTTGGCTCCTAACACTTCCTCTTTCCTTGATCTTCTTTTGATTTCATATATTCTCATTGTATTAATAAACCCTTTTTTATATTCATTGGATCTCTTTATTGACTTCTCATTAAGGAAACTGCATTTTAATATAGTCTTGTATTTCCATCACTAATTTGTCTTCTGATTATTGCTCTTATTAAGTCATAAAGGAAGTATGTTGTTTCTTTCATAAAATCTTAAGTGGATTACCGCTTTTTTGCAAGTACCAGTTTTTTTATTATTTTAAAGTGGACTGAATATTTTTTAATATAACGCAAATAGTAGATGCGGAGTCTGAGTTTACTTGGTTCTGTCAGATATGGGAATTTTAGAGTTCTGGTGCATTCTGCTTGTATAAATATTCGTGGTTTAATTATAATATGGTTTAGTCGAAGGAACTGGTCGAGTTTCGTGATTTAGAGAAGTCAAGGCCGATATGAGTGATGCTGTATGTATTTTGACATACATATAAGGCGCCATCGCATTTCGAGCATTAGCGAGAGAGGCTGAGGACGGCTGATTCACGGGGAACACCTTGTATATTTAACCGCCCAGCCTCTTACTCATCTGATTTTTCAGCCAGAGAGTCTTATGATGACACAGAGTGCCAATTTCGTAATTCCTCGTGCGAAATAGCGATTTCATCTGTATTCAACTGCATGCTACACATCTCCCGTTACGTGAATAGAGTTTTTTTTTTCTTCGCCCCGCAACAAATTCCTTTTGTGTTTGTCATGTTCATCGCGACTGCATCAATCAGGCTGTTCGGAATTCTTTTGGTTTACCGTGGGTAGCTGTTTATGTAAATGTAAATATTATACTGGACTAGTTAGAGTAATAAAACATAATTTATTGATCATTGTTTAAAAGGTATTGTGATTCAAATCTAGATTTGTGAATACAATCTAGTATAATATATTTGTTACAATTTTCAGAAATATTTAGTAATTACAGGATATTAATTAAATTAAATTTGTAATAGTTAAAAAGAATTCTTCCTAAATCGAAAAAAAATCACCACAATACGAAATCTTTTGTGAGCAACTGTATATCTATTCGTTCGTTAGGCAATGTGTTAATATGACCTAGGCAAGGTAAGCTGCTTAGCCGTAGTCTGAGTGTTAGTAAAACCAGTATTCCAGTGTACTGTGTCTAAAACCGTCGCTGCACTTTTCATCGAATATTGACACTGGTACTTCTGGGTGGTGGAGTCTCTTTGCATTTGGAATCCCTGCTCAACTGAGAGCAGAAAACATTCCTTTTGTCAGGGGTTCCTGTTAGTTTGTTCATAGTCTGTTACTTTATGTATTTTTTTCTAGTCTGTAAAATGACACAATCGATAATCGCAAAATCGATATGATCAAATGTTTTGCTTAGGTATTAATAAATATTGCCGTTTTTCTATTAGAAGTGATGTTTCATATGTTAAAGAAATCGCAATTTCTTATTCTTGGAATTGTTTTGTCACAGCGAGACATGGTAAATGTCCGCCAAGCCTTAGTTGTCACCGTAATTTCGCGAGCTGTCCGGTTATTTTTGCGACCAACTGTAAACGGAAAAGACTCAGAAAAAGTATGAAATGGATATTGCGTCGCCAACGCATTCTGCTCGTCAGACTGATTATTTCTGTCTCATTCTACAAACCATCTCGAACGATGCAACGCGTGGAACTTTTCAAGTTCATCTTCGGTTTCTATTGTTTGCCAGGCATCAATAATTCCTTCGATCTTAGCACTTAAGAATCTTGGCGCGCTTTCCCGTATTTTGTAAAGGAATACAAAGTAGCATAAGATTTTTCGAATTGCCTTATACCGTGGCGGAGGCGTAGAAGCGTTCGAAAGTGTTTCAACTGTATCCGGCTGATTCCTCAATTTTGTAAAAGTGTGACGAATACGATTATCTCGACGATTTGATTGTGACTTATCACTGCTTACATCAAGAAATTCCCAGGCAGTAAATCATCCCTTTTCTAAATGAAATATTTGACATTCGAGAATTCAAAACATATCAGGAATATCAATTTCTCCATTGCAAGGTTTACTAGCAAAGAAATTATACAGTTCTATGAGCAATCCTTAAAGTTGATTAGTTACAAGCACGCAGACTGATCATTTCAGTTTCTAGTCATTAAAACAACACTTGGCACAAATCATCCAGACATAGGGAAATGGAACTGGCGCCGTACGCCTTCGTAACTGTGCCGCCATATCTGAAGGGCATCATTGCCGAATCAAGCAGATGTCCCTAACGATTTTCTAAGGTCCTAATCATTAGTTTCCACTTTGACAGAATACACATAACCATCTCTCATTGCGCCATCTACATATTTGTGTGTGGGAAACATTTGAGTCCATTATATCTGTAAATTTCGAATGATATTGATGATGACTTCCGGAAAGAAGAAAGAGTGGTATTCATTTGGAAAATTGCTTAATTAAATGATTTATTTTTTCTCAGATCATTGAAGTGATTTCAATAATAAATTAATTGTTTTTTTGTAAATGTTTTAGAATGACTCGTTGAAATATGTAGAGGATTGTGATTTATGAAAAACGAAGTTGACGCAACCAATGATTTCCAAAATCATCACGAATTTACACAGGAATCATCAACCGCGGACCCGGAAATTATATTCCGAATCGTTATTGGGGTGGCCAGACTTGTGTGCGTCATAATCTTTCGTACCCCATGAGTACCGTAACCGCAGTCGGGATCCTTTAAGGTCCGTTTACACATGTCAGTCAGTGAAATGACCGTTAAGCATGTTCTTCTAGAATGCCCCAGATTGCAACCAATACGAGAACAGTTGACCTTTCCAATAATATTCACTTCTATAGAAAATTGTAAATTTATACAATATTTAAAATTATAGATTTTTATAGGGAAACTTAAATAAGATTTAAATTAATTTTAAAATTAATTTTCTTTTGTGTTTAGCAGATACTTGTGTAATTGAACTGAATCATGTTAGTACAAATAGATGAGTACTGCGTGTGAATATTCACTTCTCATTCAATTCTATAGGAAATTGTAAACTTATACAATATTTAAAATTTATAGATTTTTATAGGGAAACTTCAATAAGATTTAAATTAATTTTCTTTTGTGTTTGACAGGTACTTGTGTAATTGAACTGAATCATGATAGTACAAATAGATGAGTACTGCGTGTGAAAGAAGCTTTACACTAATCGTAGCTAATATCATAGCGAGCCGTTCACCTCGAACTCTGGCCTTCGATCTTCCATCGACCTCTCATCGGCAGAAGAGGCAGACGGCAGACGGTTCCCCGAATCCCCCAATTGCCGAATCTTTCAATCGCCCGATGAATTCCTGGCCGATTTCTAGCCGGAGTTTCTCTCGCGCGCCGCATTCTTCCTCGACTAATAAGATGCGCGGAGGGTGCGTATCTTGATACATCTGAAAATCTGAAAAATTCTCAAGTTCTAAAAATATGCAGTAATAAATTCTAATCACAGAGCTATTTTTACTCGACGTAACCATTAGTGTTTTATTTGTGATGGGTTACTCATGTTTTCTCTATATTTGCGAAAGAATTTAATCCAAGAAAAAATGTATAAATGAAGCAACAATGAAATTCAAATAACTTTGATATTTTTTAAAAATATAGAGTAAATCAATTCAAACATACAACTATTAATTACATCAACGAAAAATAGAAGTATGCTTACTGTGAGTTGCTTTGAACTTCCACCAAATTTTAGAACTTGTGTAATTTTCGAATCACTAAATGTGTTTGTAAATAAAAATTGAAGAGTTTCTCTCGCATTCTTCCTCGACTAATCAGATGCGCAGAGGGTGCGTAACTTGATCCACCGCGAAATCCGAATCATTCTCATTCCGGCAGTAAGAGCGTTTCACGGTTTCACTCCAGCTGGGCGGAAGACATCCGAATAATGTACGAAGAAGCAGAGACACCGTTGACTGATGAGCTACTCACCTGAGATTCATCTCTCTTGTATAACATATCGCTAGATCAGCTAGCTTCCTAGTTGCGATGTACTCTGATAGACTTGCCTGTGAAGATAGCGCGCTCCTCTGAATAAGAATAAAGCTGTGTCCTCATTGGAATAACATTGAAGAACTTTTTGCTCTCGCATTGTTATAGAATGATTTACAACATTTATTCATGCTTTTAAAGGATTAAAACATTTATCAATCATTTCATTTGATTAAAAGATTTATTACTGTCTTTAAAAAACTAAAAGATCTATTAATCTTTCTTAAGATTTCTCTATCGAGCAAGAAATTTCAATTTTCATATTTCGGATTTCGGGAAATGTTGAAATCTGCAAACACACGCAGTATTTAACCGCCCAGTGCAAAGCACTGTGTGCCCACAATACGAAGGAATTTCGACAAACTGTTGATTTTTTGTTGAGTAAAGTTAAAGTTATTAGCACTGATTAGCGTCAATCAGGAAAGTGTACGGCAGTACTGATAAGTGGTGGATTCAAGTTCCGTTAGGAGATGACAGGAGATTGCTAGAGCAGAGTTCAAGACGAAGTCCGAAAGCCACAGTACCAAAAGATGCTGCGTGCATTCTTGGTGATCGAGCTCCTGTTGGCCAGTGTGATCGTCATTGGTTTGGTCCAATCAAAAGATAGCTATTTCAATGAGGGTGGCTTGAAAGTTCGAGGAAAGTGTGAGTTCTTGTCAGCCAGATGGAATAGAGCTGTAGTGTTACGCGATGTAAGATAAAGAGATAGATGACAAATGATTTGTCAGGTGGGCGCTTGGATATGTAAGCCTGTCGCGATCATCAGACGGAACTGGCCCTTTTACCATAAGTAACATACCGGCGTTACGTCATTGATTATTATTTTTAAAAGTCACATTACTCAATCTGTCGAGATGATTTCTCGTGGGAGCTTTCATAGAAGACAATAATGTATTCTGATCATCTAATATAAAATATATAACAACCTTTAAATATTACAAAGTTAGAATTATTAAATCACGACTTCTCTAAATTCTTTTTCTCGATTTCTTCGACAGGAATTTAGTTCAATGATAAATTAAAGCTTAATGGCATATCTGTTGGGCAAAAGATTAATGAAAATGTGTAGGTGAACCGGCTATTTACAGCTAGCAAAAAGATAGACAAAAAGGAAAGTGGTTCAATAGAATATAGCCTCGTTGACGTTATACTCTATAAATAACGATGCAAAATCGATTAATGACTTTGACATTTCTCTATCGCTTACATGTGCGCTCTATTAATAGTTTGATCACAGCTTAAGGATTAACTGTTATTGCTACTGGGCATTGCCCGGCAGTCTTTCCATTCTTCAGTGTGGTTCGTTTCGCAAACTCGCAATGCCTGGCGGATAAGAGCTTGAATGGCACTTGTTTCACGCGCCGGGAATGCTACAACTACGGTGGCACACCATCAGGTTCCTGCGCCAGTGGCCATGGTGTTTGCTGTGTCTGTAAGTACCTTCGACCATGAGCGATTTTTTATTCTAATTGAGAATTAAAAAATAAACGGGTTTTATGATTCACTGTAAAATATTTATTTTCATTCGATTAGTAATAAAAAAAACAATGTATTATATACGCTAATTGCTTGGCTTATGATTTTGCATGAAGATCCATAAAGGTTTATCTGGAAGTGGTCCAACACACGAGCAGTCATTCGATATAAAATGACATTATGCATGCAAAATCGTGAATGCAAACAGAACGAACGACATTAATGCGTAACAACTTAATCGTCATTTCGAATTTCAATGATGAATAAAAAAACGTATTTATTCATACACATTGAAGCAATACAATTAAATATGTTTGTGCACAATGCGAAAGATAGAACTTTATATGTTAATCCTTGCGAGCACACAATCATCGAGATGTTATGCAAGCAGAGACGAATGCGACGATCATTCGGTGACAGCATGCTTGGGTTGCAAATGCAGAAGGAATAAGGATAATCGGGGACAGCAGGAATTTGTACTGTTTGCTTCTGGTATTTCCCTCGAATGTCGATTGTCTCGAAATGTTCTCATCGAGTTCCACCCACGTACACTACCATTTTTACTCGGACTCCAGGATTCGTGGACTTCGATGACTTCCTTATAAGGCGCTTCGCCGATAGATTTGCTACCTACCTCTAAATCATTCTAGAATTTGATCGGAAATCGTCGGTTTCTCTTAGATATAGAAAATTCGAATTTGAAATCTCGATTTCCTAATAATATTAAATCATTTGTTTCTTCAGTATGAATGTTATTGAATCAAAATCATCATTCTTTACCTATCATATAATTCTGTCATTGCTCACAAACAATTGGAGTCTGTTAATTAAAGATAGATTCATTTTATTTAGCAATATATTATGTTATTATTAAAATTAATTTGTATTATGTTCCAGTTCAAAAATCCTGCGGTTCTACGACGAACATCAACAACACATACTTCATTAATCCAGATTATCCAACAACATATAGAGGAGGCGACCGATGCAGCGTCACAGTGAATCGCTGCAATTCCGGTATTTGTCAGGTAAATACGAAAAGTCGAAGGATAAAATTTTATTTCTCTTCCGAATAAGTAAACAAGAATTTTTCGTTTTTAGTTGCGGTTGGATTTTATAGAAATGAGTCTTTCCCAACCGAACGGCAGTGGAATTTGCGATGAAGATCTTTTCCTGGTGACAGGTGCCGCTTCATCCGTGCCCAGGGTTTGCGGAGAAGATGGAAACCAGCACAGTGTGTATAAATAATATACAATTAGTTTAAAAGAAAATCGAAGGCTTTTATTATTGTTTTATGATTTTGTCAGTGTACTTGGATTTTAATGATGGTGCGCCAATTACACTATCAGTCGACACCAACAATGATTATGGCTTCGATCGACGTTGGAATATAAGGATTGAACAAATCCCATGCGAGTCAGTTTCGAGAGGTATGTTCCAAGTAAGTTGTATTTCAAAAAGAGTTTTCAATTCCTATAGTTCTGCCAAGCAAACATTTTAGACATTTCATTGAAAATAAAATATAGCAGTTGAAATATTAGTAATTATCGCTCTTGGAATATAGACAAACGCAATTAATTTGATTGCAAAAAGATTCAATAATTCAAACACTTCGTGAACAGCTCCAAATGGATGTCTGCAATATTACACAGCAGTGTCGGACACAGTGATGAGCTTCAATTTCGGAACCACACAAAATCCCCGAGGTATGTCTTAAATGAAAATTTATAATGAAAGTTTTCGTATATTTTTAATGAATGTATCTTATTATATTGTGCATGGTAGCACCAGATGTTGGATCAAGACAAATGGCAAATACGAATTACGGTATCTGTGTGCGAATGTCTTTGGGATATTGTGGAATTGAATGGTCTCAGACTAATCCATATTCCTTCTCTGTTTCCGGAGACACGGGTTCCCTTGATCCTGCTGTTATAGGTGCATTTTACATTTAACATCTATTCAAATCTTGAAACTGACATGTTTTAATACATGTATTTGTTTAGGCACACAATATGCTGCTGAATCAGGTTCAAACTGTACGAAAGATTTTGTTATAATACCTCACCCATTTGAAAATGGTGTGGCAGACACTACCGATCGATTCTGTGGTAATGGTTTTACTACGAAAACCTGTGAGTTTGCATTGTGTCTTGAATATTATAAATTAGTGTTGCAAGAGAGATTCAGATGTAATTAAATGTGTTTCAGCTTATTCGAAGCCGTTTGTGATGTACGTAGTGACAGATTCGGATGAAATAGGAGAAGTGCAAAATAAAGGATTCATGCTAACTTATCGACAAGTCCCTTGTACAATCTAAACTCGATCTACAGTCAAGAACGTCATGTGTATGTAAATAATGGAATAAACCTTATTAATTTTAGAGCATTTAAGCTTTTGTATTAGAATGTTTCCTGAATATTAGTAAAAATCTATTCGTTGTTTCGCTAGTGAGAATACAGCTTTACAAGGGATGCGTAATTATAAAGAAAGACAGCTTTCAATACGAAATACGTATATTTTCCGTGGAACTATACAAAAGTTTTAGAAACCTCACTGTACGTGGCATACACGCCTCAACAAGATGGACCCTACTTTTCACGACGTCCCACACCGGAAACATTAAATAGTGACGTTATTCCTTTGTTGCGCTATCTTAGAATACTTTTTGTTTACGGTGGTACACTGTAAGTAGAATAGTGTTTGAATTCTATTTTCGAACTGCGAAGAGTAATTTGTCTCTGTTTTTTACTATCTACTAAAAATCGACAATATAAAACTGGCTATTATGTACGTAAATGGTAGTGCTCGTATAATAGTTGCGAGAGGAAATATGGCATTAAGAATAAATTAACATTAGTTTTGGCTATTAAAAAATATATAAATAATATTGTGTTTAAACATCAGCTACAATTAACAAGAGTATAAGTCGACATTACTTCAACAGAAGAGTAGGCTTCCCGAAAAGGAGATTTTCTGTTTACTATAAGAAACGGCTACTTGCGACCAACGGTGGAATATAAAGCCAACGCGCATTCGATCGAATTGTACTTTTTGGCTGTTTTACTTATTAAAGACCTTAGGAATAATTGCAAAAGCTCCTAGTGTACCATCAGATGGTATATTCTTCACCTATCCAGATTTTCCAAGAGAAAATTGTGACCTTTAATATACATTTCGACTTCCCTGAGGAGAAGAGCTTTCTCTATAGAACTTGTTAAGTGCGCTAGAAATATGGCGAATCTTGAAAAATCCTGGTCCGAATCTTGCGAGCTTTTCTCGTCCAAGTGAGCAATCTTTGTATCATAAAGAACGCTTTCTACTCGAGGCATATGAACACTTCTTACTGCAAAATATTAAATAGAAAAATCTCGTAGCATTTTCACTTTGTGCATTTAACCGTGGCAAAGCAAATAGATTTTTGCATGACATGGTTATTATTCTTGTTGGCGTGCTACAAAATTGTATTCAGCGAGCAATGCTTGCTCGGCGGGAATTCTTCTCTTTTTGCTTACTCTGAGAAATGCGCTTACTTTTACTAATAGACTGTAATCATAGTTTTGGTTCGTACACTAAATGCATACTTTGCAAGTATACATTGCTTTTCTCAGCAGGAAGATTTGTAGATAAAACGTACTTTATGTACAGAAATAAAGTTTCCGCCAGTTCTGCCTGGCTGAGATTTTCATTGCCAATGTTTCGTTTCCTTTGCATTTCATGCAATGTTCGCTTGCATTGTCGATCTGTATCCACAAATCTTCGAGGAGAGGATGGCATTTTTGCTGGTGTGGTGAAGTTGGGCACATGGATATGTCAGAGAGGAGTGTGCCCGACACCAGTTAAAATGCCTGATCGATTAATTCGGTTTAAATCGTGCTATGAGGTAGGTCATTCGTTATCTGAATAGTATTCTATAGGCATTGGCTCGCGAGGTTTCTTCGAATACCTCAGCCCTAGGTGATCTGCGATCTCTTCTATACGAGACAGAACCTGCGTACAATCAAAAGCAATCATATAGATTCTCTAGTTACTCAAATTCAAATATAATACTCTCCACTTTCAAAAAAATGTAGCGATAAACTCTATTCGAAAGAAAACGAATACTTACGTAATCGAGTTGTTGCTTCGTATGCGCTGCCGAGAGGCAAAAGCGTATTCTACCCTCCATAAGAGGAGTAGCTGGGAATCCAACTCCCACCACAGCTACTTCTCGCGTAGTTAATGTTCGTACAACACCACCTATTTTCGAAAAAAGGTAGACTAACATAGGCACAACCGGAGAGTCCTCATTGCCATAGATAATGACCCCGATTTGGTTGAGCCTACGTCGAAAGTAGCGAGTATTCCTCGCTAGTTGCCGACTCCTCTTAAGGCCTTCATCGGTGCCATCCTCGCCAGCGATTATCTCCATCGACGTGATAATTTGTTGAGCAATCGGTGGAGACATGGCAGTTGCGTATGCGTGTGCATGGCTGTATACTCTCAGATGATCTATCAGTACCTGAACCAAATATACAATATATCGACTCTGATCCAGATGAAGCTGTCTGAATTTGATTATTAAATTACATATTCAATACCTTTGTACCAGCTATGTATCCGCCGGCAGATCCAAAGCTCTTGGTGAAAGTACCCATTAAAATGTCTATATCCCGTGGATCGATTCCATAGTAATCGCATACTCCCCTTCCGTTTTTACCCATGGCACCCGCACTATGAGCTTCGTCCAGGTACATGTATGCCTGTACAGAATACAGTTGGTCCGATACAATCACAAAACAGCCTCTAACGGCATAGAATCAAGTGATTGAAATTTACAACAGTACTTTATATTTCTTCTTAAGTGCCACTATTTCAGGCAAATGAACAATAGAGCCTTCCATAGAATAAACGCCCTCCACCATGATGAGAATCTTCTTCCAAGGCTTCCCGGTGCTAGGTTGACCATAGACAACAGCGCATTTCAAAGCTCTTTCCAAGTCCCTCACATCTAAAGAGAAAAATAAATTAAGAGTTCGCAGAGTAAAAAACCTCGGAGAGAAATGGAAGAATAACATTTATGAGTGATAAAGTATTACCATTATGTTTGAAAACCTTTGTGGTAGCACCAGAGAGCCTAAGACCCAGAATAAGGGAAGCGTGATTTTTTTCATCACTGAGAACCAAACAACCATCGCTCACTAAAGATGGAATGTTTAACGCGTTAGTGGCAAATCCCATTCCGAACACAATAGCATCTTCTACGCCAAGGTATCTTGCTGTCAGCTTTTCTAATTCTTCGTGGATTGGATTATTGCCTAAATAAGAATAATAAAGGTTTATATAACTTCAACAAGATTTCATAATATTTCCAAAACATTACCTAATTCGAGACGCGTACTGCAACTGGAACAACCGTACTTCCTCATCGTTTCGATACTCCGGTCAGCACATTTCCCAGTGGAGGCTGCAAATCCCATGTAATTATACGATCCGAGGTTTATACAATTCGTTGTTGTACCCGTAAATCTAAAGAACGGAAAGAAAGAAACTTTTTCAAGATGTACGGAATATTAACAAAGAGCTCTTCTTTGTTCCTCGTGTGAGGATATAGTTTTAGATACCCGTAAAAATTGAATATGGTAATTCTTAAATATTAGTCACTATTTAAGTGTAAGTGTAATAAATGAAACTAATACTTACTGGAATGTCCATCCATAATCATTAGTTATTCTATCTTTTAGTGTGACTGTGGCTCCGGGCACTGAACATATTGGCCTGTTCCAGCAATCTCTAACTCTTCTATACACATAACGAGAGTAAAACCTTTCAAAGTTTTCATACAAAGGCGCGTATCCCTGTAAACATATTCCCCAATGGTCAATTCAACGGAATGTTAGTTACAGCCTTTGTGAATTACGATAGACATCGAATAATTGATGGCATTTGGCAAGCTGTGCGGCGCTCATTCGGGCTTTAGAGTATAAGAGCCTATTCAGGACAGTTGGAATGATGATTGTGTGTATGGTAGAGTGAGAGAAGCGGTCATTTATATTCTCTTATCCGTTTTTGTACCACTACCGAAATCCAACCGACCTAAATAGTTATTTTAATGCGCGAACTCTAGCATTAAATTGGCCAATATGAGCGTACTATTATTTCAGTCGACTGAACGTGTTACAATTTACAGGAATGAAGCTCACAGTGGATGAGCATATCGGGCACACTCTATTTGACCTTGTGTAGTTTTACTGAATAAGGCATGGAATATTTTAGAAATCCTGATTTAATTCGCTAAATAATCAACTCTTCTTTGGTTAAGCTTTATTATTTTATACTTTATATAATAAACTCTAAAGGAACAGATTCTAAACAGATTCTCCAGACGTTTGTGCTGGAATCCGATCTCTCCTTGACTAAAGTGTTAGGCATCAACCCACTCGCTGTCAAGTCTATATGACGTATAAGCAGAGTGAAGAATCGAGATTAAGAGATGACTCCACACCATGCACTAACAGGAAAGAGCAGCAAATGCTCAAGAGACTAATTTATTAGTTACGGTGAGTATCACTAGTTAGTAGCAACTTCTTCCAGACGCATGCTAATCAAGGATTAGAACTCACCTTATCTACAAGCACTCGTAGATGTTCTTGATACGCGAGATATCAATTACTTTTTTCACATTCTTTCTGACCCGGAATCTCCCCTCGAATTCTCGAATATTTACTGTCACGTATTGCGGGAACGATAGCCAAAGTTCTTGTCAAGGACTGAGTTCCATTAGGATGTAATAGTCCCGCAGGAGGAAATCAATAAGAGCAGACAAAAAGGGGACAATATCTAAATCTAATGAAAAGGGAAGGCGTGGAAACCTAATGCAATGGGCGTTGGCCTCTTTCAGTGAATAAAACTAGTTCTAGTAATGGCTATTTAAAAAATGAAAGAACATTGCAAAATGAGCGTACATATTATTTAAAATAATTCTCATCGTTTAAAGTTTTAGAACTTTAAGCCGGTTCGGGTCTGAGTCAAGTGAAGAATAAATAACGTAACGTAAAGGTTAAAAAGTAGGCCTCATAGAGTTGCACCAAGGATACCAAGTACAAGTTTACTCTACACTCATGCTCATTCCACATGCAACTTCTTATGCACTTCGCCGACAGCCCACTTTTCTAAATACAAGCTTAGGCTAAATGCGCACTTGCGACTTTCTACGCTTTTACTTTATTTCGATGTTCTTTACTTTGCATATTTATTGGGACATTTTAATAAAGTATTTTAATAATACAATTGAATCAGTAAGACGAAAATTGAATCACTGACACGAGTTGAATAAGAATTGCGACATAACTATAAATGACAATATTCATACGTAATTCAACAGTATACTGTTTATAATAAAATTAACACATGTTCGAGTTATTGTCGATATTAGTCTCACTTTCGTAGTTACATCACGTCCTCTACGGGAGTCGAACAAGTATCAGCCTTCTTTCACCACTGCTGAATAAACTCTTCCATCCATTGTGTCCATCAATTTATCGCCGCGTCATCATCGAATAAATTCAGGAACAAATTGCTAGTTTAAAGGCCTATTTATACATGTGTATACGCGTACGAGATCAGTCACATACTGATACCACATTCGCTCACTGCTCTACTGTGTTTGATGATACATGAATAGCATATCATTTTCGCGAGCATTTATACAGGGTTATTGCAAATGAAAGTACCAGTTTCGATATGATATTAAATCAATATTGTCAAAATATGTACAACAATATTGAATGTTTTTAACACGAATCCCAGAGAATTTGTTTAAATATGATTGAAATGGCATGTGAAATGATAATGAGTATGAGTGAACTTTAATTATATGATTCAATAAAAGTGCTTCTTACCTCTCTGTTGTACTCCTTGGCAACTTTTGGTGTGAAGAACAGCTGGTTGATAAAACCGAGGAACATCAAAAAATAAAAACCGAGGTGTGTGAGTGCGTTAGTAATGAAGGACACCCTTTCGAATGATTCCTTCGATCTAGGGCTTTGGTGAATTTCCGCCTTCGTCGGGCCATTTGTATACTGAAACAATATAAAAATGGTTAATGAGACGTCACAATTTTTGTGGTCTAGTAATAATGAATTATAGATTAGAGGCATTTTAATACTAAATATATGTTTAGTATCAACATAAAGATATTCAAATGTTCCTATAAATCAACCAATAATAATTAGAAGAGAAGTGTTCGGTCACACTGGAATTTATAGGCATTGGTGAATCTTATTATACCGCCTAAGTCGCCTACTGACTCGAGTTTAAGAGAAGTCCGACCATTGGATAGGTGGATGCAATAAGAAGGTTGCTCTTGTAATTTTATGACTCTTTTATTGCGGCCTTTTACATAATCCTGAACATGAAGGCGTCACTCCCATTCTATTCTGGCAACTTCTTCTTATATTTTGTTATTTACGATGTCTTATTCGCATTGAGCACAACGCAATTGGCTTCAGTTGTTTGTGAGTTAATCATTTCAGTCTCGATTGGCTGGATCTATCGATCTTTTGCCAGGCGACGGCACATTTCTGATTCCTTGAAGGTCGCAAGCCACACCGTTAGAGATAATAATCATTCGGATTAAAGAAACCAGTCGGTGGTAATATCATACTGAACTAATCGTATTCGTTACGATTATCGAAGCGCGATCGAACTCGCTGCGGATATCCGCATTGCGCTGTTATACCCAGCGCACAATTAAAAATATCGCCTATCTTTGTTTTGTTTAACTTAATCTTGTCGTTCGTATATTTTTTGTTTCGAATATAAATATTTCTATCTATAATGAATCATCGAATGATCATGTGTTAAAATTCAATTCATTCCATTTTTTTTTACTGTAAAAACTACGCTCATACTTTTACTAGTAATTATTAATCATAGTGCTATCAAGCAAACTTGTATTCATTCATGTGGATATTCATTCTCTGCAGCTTTACAAACTTGTCTCACTCAATAAAGCACATGCCAAACGCAAGTCATCACCAGTTGATAAGCGCGATGAGTCATGTATGTACGGGTGCTCCAGCTAGATAATCTTGTTCACGCATGTCACACTCGTGTAATATAATTATTATACGACACGGGATAGCCGAACTTGGGCATCCCTTGATAAAAGGCACTCGTCGCCTTTATCACTTTATTTCCCTCTCTTATGTCTTTCCTGTTTCCAAAAAAAAAAAAATCAATCTGCATGATAAACTGTCTACGCATATCTGTAGTTTGGCGTAGCTACAAGAGTATCGTAAACGCCTTATGGTGTTCCGTGGCGAACTTTGTCCTCGTGCCAAAACTTTCAATAATGGAATTCATACACACTGTAATACTAACATTTTGAAACTTGAGATTTCAAATTGGTAATAATGATAAAAATAGGAATAAGAGTTTGTTAATTCTAATGAACATGTAAATAGTCATTGAAAGTATATACAATTTGCATTCGTAAATGGAAAATGTAAATGCTGTCAGTAATAAAGTACTTTCACATATCTTTTCTATAGAGTCATAAGTTTGCGAATCCTATCGGTTTTCTTTGAAGTTAATGTCCGCTATCCGGCACTCTTCAAGAGGAAGTCCGTGTATGAAGGGACATCCGACACTTGAATACTCACGACGATAGAGTTGCGAGAATCTGCTCGTCCGATATGCAGATAAGATTATCCGGAAGATTATACAGGATGGTCCAAAAACGTATTGAACACTTGTTCTTATTTTCTCGAGAAAAAATGCATATATTTTATTGGCACACAGTGAGGAGTTTTTTCAATACTTTCCAAAATTAACATAATTTAATAATTTTACAACTGGCATAAATAGACAGGGCCATGTGCAAAATAAGTAGGCACTATGCAAAGTGCTTAGATAATAAATGGTGTCAATGAGTACTGATAGCAAAATTATGGGATACTACACTGTCTAGAATCTATGCTAAATATGTCAGACTGAAATCGAACAAATAAATCTATGTGAAATAGCAATTCGTTGTTCACTAACAATCGATCGACATTAAACAGTCTTTTACATCAAGTTTGTGTTATTTCGTGATATCTTACTTCTTGGACACCTTGTACAGATGGTGATGGAAGAGAAGGAGGAGGAGCAGTAGAATGAGTTAAGTGGAAGAAAGCCTGATGACTATACCAATGCTTATCTGCCATGCAACGATACTATCTGCAAGCCTTGTCGGACTAAAAATCATCGACGGTCTAATAATATACGATTTACTCAAAAATAAAACTCAGAAATTCTTGAATTATGACGGTTTCCCCCCAAAAGATTATTTCTGTGTAATTCAACTTCTTATCAAGCTCGTAATAATTTCGCGCTTATTCTGTACTAAAGATTGATTATTAGTACAATGATAAAAGGTTAATTACTGAAGGTAGGTCTTATTGAAAATCGAAATACGAAGTCAGCCAATCGCAAAGAAGTTGTCAAATCTTTTTCACGAGCCTTGACAGGCAAGGGAAAGAAATTTTATTCCACTAAAGATCAATAAGCGCTGTGAACACACGCATGATGTATTCTCGAAAAGGCTCTGCGCCATGTGTGCTATATTGAGTGCAATCTCGGTGCACGTGCACTCATAATGCCAGGACGGTTGCACTGGCATCGGTTCAATGCACACATTCTATGGGAGTTCACCTAACTGTGGTAGTGGCCAGTCAACTAAAACGATAGGATCTTCTTCTTTTTACTCTTAGCCTTTACACTGTAACACTCAGCAACAATAGTCATTTTTTCAGTCATTAATAAGGCGTCGAACGTAGAACAAAAGCAATGTAATTCTGATTGAAGGAAAAACTGCAAACAAGAATACCAAGCACTCTAAGATGAAATGGGTTAGCAGGCCAAGGCAATTTTTGAAAGAAACATTCTTTTTCTGCTACGGAGTAACTGGCGCTTGGAAACTCAATATTAAGTGGTAAACAAACGCGCTGGTCATATCGAACTACATCGGGTTTGCAATTTGAGAAATCGTTCACCTATAAACTATACCACGTCGTAGCATTTCGAAAGAAAATACCTTTTCTTCTGAAAACACATATTCTTAATAAAGAAACTTTAAGAATATGTTATGATTTTAAAATACTGGGTGTGCGAATACTTTCTTTACCCATTGTATAATGTGCAAGTCCATTTTTATCACAGTTGTATTATTATCGCGAGTTTATTTCCAGATTTGTTAACTTATTCATGATTGGAAACTTCGACTATAGTTGAATGTCGCAGTGTAAAGGTTAGTCCACAAAACTCTCGTAGAAGTAGTTGGGATACGTGTACATATAACACGTAAAACGTGCGAAGGCCATTCTCGGTTGACTTAAAAAAGTACGAATTGGGATCATGTAATTAGTACGAGAGAAATCAGGTTTCGTCCTCCACCGTGAAGACTCGCCTCAGTCGAACTCCGAACACAAGATATTCATAGCGGTAATAGCAATAAGCAGACATCTAATTTACAATACTTGATCATTTAAAAATGTCCTTCGAGTTTTCGGTAAAAGCTTTCTAATACCTTCGAACACAATCAGAAAGAAGATGTAACTCCATACAAAAATACTGTGCTTTCACTGTCTTCAGAAACAAGTAGAAATCATAAATTTTTATATAGCAGACTTCTCTGCAAGGCTGTTATATATTTAAATTTCAAATTACCTTACCCGTTATGTTAGCACCTACTAATCTTCCGAGTAAAATCTATCGATTCCTTTAGAGTAAACACACTATAGCATTCTATTTACTGCAAAGATCATTTATGCAATCGTGCCTTTTTATATTCGCCACGCCACACTTTATATAATCATCACAGCGTAATCTTTAATAACATAGCTGCTCATGTCACTAACACATTGAACCAAATTATCATGTCTATTTAGTCATCACCCGATTCCTGAATACTTTGAGGGTAAACCAAATCGTTTTACATAAAGCATATCTTCTATGAGCGACGCTAAAGTGAATATCAAAATTTCGTGAGAATCGTATTCCCGCTATACAAAAGTATGAGGAAAGATTTCCTGGTCACCCTCTAGACAACTGTGAACTGGAGAAACCTGAGTACACGTGCACTTGCGGTGCGGCAAGTCTTTCGTTCACTATTTTCTGCAGAAACCTTAGTCAAACATTTGCTTTGATTATACTCGGAAATATTCGTCATTTGCCCAGTCAACTAATCAATGAAATTCGCCATCAATTGAGTTCAATAGTATTTACAGATATTTTTATATATGGCCTACATGTTAAATATTACGAGTTCGTTTTGCTATATAGTCGTCGATAAAAAAAAGTGGAGCTCTTATACTGCACCAGTTGAATCTACCCAGCTTCGCCCGGGTGAGAGTGATACCAGATATATCGTCGAACTACATATATTTTTATGCACCAAGCCGAATCTACCGTGTTCCAAATTGTGTGAATACTGTGTTCAGGTCAGGAGTGTACAAAGGAAAGCCACTAATGCGACCTGCACTTTGGTGAAAGATATAGCGAGTATAAGATAAATGATCAATGAAATGTACTGTATATCTTTGCCCACCATTCACCCTTCTTTTGTCCTATCGTAATAATGAACTGTCTATATAACTCGAGAATAAAGTTCTCTGCCACTGAAAGAATTCTCCAAAGCAGTTGAATAGTTTGAGAGATTTTCTTTCACAATATAAAACTTACATCCAAGCAAACACTTTATATCTTTATCTATTAATTTAAACATAAAAGTATATACAGATAAGGTCAAAATAAAACTATAGACCATTATACACGTTCCCGCCAATTCTCATGGGATGACATGGTGCCAATAATTCAGTAACATCCGTTTACACACTTGGAAGCATGCGTACGTATATGCGTCCCAATGCGGAGGTACTCCAATTCCAGTGGTAGTTGCGTGGACGCATGCGCCGAACGGAAAGGCGAAGGAAAAGCCGCAGGATGAAAAGGAAGCGAAGGAGAGAGTGTGGTGCAGGCGGAGAAAGGTGAAAAGTGTAGAACTCACGCGCAGGTGACCGTTGGCTTTGGGTTTGTGAGGTCCGAAGCCGTTGCAGTTAGCCTGGGCGAGGCTCGTTGAGGTTAAGCCGTTCCTGGGCGTCGGCGTGTCGAGCTTTTGGTGGAAGTGCTCCTCGAAAGGTAGTATTCTCTTCCTAGCGGTAATTGTTGTCGCCATTTCGCAGGCTGCCAGTGAGGATGAAGTGGCGCGCGCGCGTACCACGGGACAAGGACGAAGGAGTCTGCCGCCGGCACGAGAACGACTACCGCAAAGCCCGCACTACGACAAACTGCGCCTGCCGGCTACGTTGCAGCACCACGCACCACCGCACCAGACACCAGGCCGATCGGCATTCGCACGCGGAGTACTACTCACTTCGCCAGTCCCTCTTCTGCTCGCTCTCGCTCTCCCGCACACTCTCTGCTCGGCCACTCGACAGCACCAACAGTGCCAATGCGAACACCACAGTCATATATGTATACTGTGCGAACACACCAAACTGGCGACGACACAGGACCACCTCGCGCCTAACGACAAGCGCTTGCGTATTCGCTTTTCCTTAGGTTTCCACGAAAACCTTTAACAGTTCACTGACAAAATACTTAGTGTTTAATAGGTTAACTATACCTTGGTAAGAAAGTTTATGAGTATTGTTTTGGTAGAGATAAAGTATGCTTGTGTGATGGATGCGCACGTGACATCCGAATTCGGAGACATGGTTGGCAACGTGTTAAGGGCATATAGGACGGTTGATCTTGTAATTGTTGTGTTTGAGAGAGGAGTAACTGAACCAAATGTTTGGGGGGTATAACTATTTTATAACATTGATGTATGAATCATTGTTGTTCCTATAATATCAGATACTAGAATCAATCACTGTGTAACAGGAAAATCTATTTGACTCATTCATTCAAGAGAATCTTCTGTAGAATAATTTTGTTACAGTTATTTTGAATCTAGATCTTAAATACTCAAGTTACTTACCAAATATGTATTAACTAATATTAGAATGATTGTGTTCACCAAGTTAGGAGATTAACTGTAATATTCCCTTAAGCACAAATTGCACTCCTCCATCTTACATTCTGCCTCTCTCACACATTCTGACGCTTTTCTTCTCTTTATCCCATCAAAGTAGCCGCTTTTATCGTTCACTTCTACGAACTCTTCGACTTTACGAAACTTCTCTATTATTGCCCGTGATTACACCGTATCTTGCGAACTCTATCTTATCTATCACATAAAGTTTGCCGCGCGTGTGAGTGTCGAACTTTTATATATTTGTATATTATAAAAAGATCGTAGGGTCATCGTAGCAGGCCAGCATCCAAATTCCAGAAGTGATGGAATTTCTTCACTCATTTTCCAGTTATTCATAAATCAATAGTTAAAACTAGTATCATTGTAACTGTTTATGAATAAGGAAATAAAGACTAGGAGAGTTAGAATTCTTGGTAACGTATTTCCTCGAAGATAGTTCGATTCTATCATCTACACTTATTTTTTAAAGTTATAATGGAATGTCTTAACATCTTTGTGTTCAAGCACAACATTTCCCAAGCACTAGGGATAAGAATACCAGTATTAGAACAACCTGTAGCATGGGTATTGAAGCTAAAGCACATACGCATCTATTGACTATCATAGACAGTAAGCACAAGCAGAAGAAGTGCAAGTGTCTGAATGCATAGAAGCCCCATTGCAAAGAGGGCGTCCAACAGGTGTTTAACGAATGGTGTGATTAAGGCGTAAGAGTCGATCAGCTGTTTAACTCGCGATACATTATCTGTAGTAATTTGTTACAATCGATCCAGAATATCAATTGTACCAATACATTAGGTAATCAATGTGCAGGCTTATTCTGCAACTTAAAATCGCATTAATCATACTCGAATTATCGCTATCTTACTGGTTCATCAGTCATTGATTGCAGTGACTCATACTGGCGCCACAATACGCCTGCCACTTGCAATAATTCATCGTTATGTACTATAGATTTGTTTAACTTTTAATTTCACCCTGCCGGTGGATTTCTTCGCGACATCTACCAGGCTACACGGATAATCATGCGTGGTCGGTAATTTAGATTTAACGCGCTGTCATCGAAACATCGACGTTCGCTGGTCCCTCTGTTATGTCCATGCTTGGCATTTATTATTCATTGTGACAAGATCGTTTGCCTGTCAGTTATTACCCGCAAAGGTTTACTCAAGGAACAGAATAATCGAAGAGCTAACAGTGCTTCTAGTTATATATAGATAGATACTGTCATACTCACTTTTTCTTAGTTCTTAGTATTCTGTGTTGAACGGTTTAATTTTAACTGTGTAAAACTACTTTCTCTAATACTATTCAGTATGACAGTTCTAGTAGAAGCGTTTCATTTTGTTTAATTCTTTGAGAATTTCATATTGAATATTGCACAAACATACGCAATTTTGACGTGGCAGAATAGCTGCATAAAAATGATTTATCTAATCCGTTGTTAATTAATCGAAAAATATCAGGATAATCAAGGCTCTACTGTACTGACGAACGATGTAATATCACTACGAGTTAGAGAGTACGATTAACAATGCATGTAATACATCTCCATGGAAGATGTCTGCCGTTAGCCATTGTTAACTACAGAAAGAGCCAGGCATTAAAGCATCACGAACAGTGCTATAAAGATCTTACTGCCTGAAATCATGAAATTTTACTGACATTTCACCGGCCGGCCGGCCGGCAATGCCGACCGAGAAAGTCGAGCCGTGGGATCGTGAGTCCGTGGCAACCGGCTCTCTCGCACACCCTCTCTCTCTTTCTCTCTCTGGTATGAGTCACCAGAAGCAGACGAGAGGGAAGGATGCGTGGACGCCTATTGGCCGTGGTGGCAACAATGCAAGGAGTGGGAGTGAATCCTCTGACACACAGCCCGCTAGGATCTTCCTCTCACGGAACGTGTTTCCTAGTCGAATCTACCCGTCTCACCGCGAGTATCGAATATTACCGGTTTCGCTCGTTTCTCCTTCTGTTACGCGCTACCAGAGCTCTCTCCCCCTTTCTTTCTCTCAGTCGGTGGGATCTTGTAGGGCTGCATAGCGACTGGCCTGGCTGAGAGAGAGCTCGAGGGTCAGCTGTGCGGCGGGCATCGGCGTCGCGTCAATACGCTTTCGACAGGCAAGCCGACGTCCTCTCCTTCGGGAAAACCGTATTGCCAGTGCCTTCGCCGAAGGGAGCGAGAGAGCGCGCGCAAGAAGCCGGCTGTCAGACTCCTCAGAGTGGTGAATGACTGTCGGGAGAGTACGGTCGCATCTGTGAAGAGAGCAGTGCCGGAGTAATCGGAGGAGAGTAGTGCAGGTGTCGCAGAGGTGTCGGTGCGCTCGAGGGAAGGGCAGAGCACCAGGAAATAATCGGGCCTGTGAAGGGAAGACCGTTGGACATCCTATATGATAGGATCGCCGTTGAGAGGATCGAAGTTGTCGTGTGCGAGTTAAAGAATGTCGGGTCAAGAGGAGGCCGGGAAGCCGATGCAGCGGGAGCACGAGTCGATGGACGATTTCGAACACCTCGAGGACCCGAAGGACGACTTGGCTGCGGCCAAGATTGCCTCGCAGGAGAAATCGGCGGAGAGTGTGCGAGTACAAGAGCACCAAGATCTTCTTGCGGAAATCGACGCCATGACGCAGCCCCCGAGACACGGAGGCGACATGGGGGACCCGAAAGCAGCGAGTATCCTGCTCCTCGAAGCTGAGAGCGGTGGACAGCAGCAGATGCGGCTAGAGGGCACCGCGACCGTCCCTGAAATCAGCGACACGCCGCAGGATTCGCCGCTTAGGCAGCCTGTCAACCAATCGCAAGCAGAGCTCTCTGATACTGATGACTTTAACCTGCACGAAACTCGACCGACCTCGGCACAGCACCAACCGAGCGAGGCCGACCTTATCCAGCTGTCCGCATTTGATGACGAACCGCCAAAATGCGAGCTTCCTAAGAAAGTACCAGAAGCCCCGGAAAAGTCGGATATTCACGAGCAATCGAAGCCTGAGCAGTATGAACTCCCGCAGGAAATCACTGATATTCGCTCCTCTGTTCTACCGGTACCGGAAGCCTCGCCGGCTATCGACTTCCTTGAAGATGTCAAGCCTAATGTTGTAGACGATAATGCTTGGTGCGTACTTGAGAGTAAACCTGAAGCACCCACACCGCCAGAGGAAACGCAACAGGAAGTGAGGGAGATTGATTCTAAACCGGAAAAGTAAGATTTCAACCCCATTTTCGTCAATACTATCCTTCTATGTTTTCAGTTAGTCGTACTTTGCTAATTAAATGAGGTTGGCTTAAGTGTTTGCAATTTACGATTATGTACGTGAAACTTTCTATTGATTGTTGAAATGATGGTTTTATAACAGTCTTTTTTTAAACAATGTACTTCATCTTCTACATTTTCAACTTAAAACAGACACACAGAATCGTATGCATAATTTAATGATAATTTACGAAGAACTGTTCTGCTTCTTTGAATTCATGCGTCAGTGGAAATAGAACTCTGCGTGAGTTTGGAATCCACCACGCATCTCTCTTCGAAATATTTTGAGACAGTTGTATTTATAGTTGTTACATTTTTCCCGGCAATTGAGCGCCCCACGCGAAGGAAACTTTCAAGAACTAGGAATAACGTATCGTTAAATTCGTATACATTCAATTCTTACGTTTTCTTTTTAATAATTAATTATAGAATATTAGATTCTCCTTAATTATTATACAATGTGCTATAAGCATTTACGTGCAAGCCTTTCTCCACTTCAAGTAATCAGATGGCCTTCCTAGATAATCTTATATTTATTGGTGATAATTTGTCAAGTGGATAATTGTGTGGAATGGTTCGAGATCTGATATTTAGAATCTTAACGGACTGTAGAAGCGGTGTAAGCTATAATTGGGTTCGACTTCAAGGGCGTCACCGGTAGTATAATTGACCGTGATGATTGCCGATCGGTCGCTGACGTCCACCATGGACTAATAATTAGACACATGCGCGCATGTGACTCCAATCGATTGAAATTCAAAGGATTAAGGTTCATTGGGCCAATTTGGAATGCAGAGGATTAAGATTCATTACATTCATCTATTTATTATGCATGAGCAGATGTATATAATTAATGTAATAATTTTCATTGAACAATTTACGTATGTAAATCTAAAACAACAAAAAAACTATCGAATCAAATTTTTATCCACTAGCATATTTCGTAACAAACATTTCATCGTTTGGTAACTTTCATCATTTACCGGAAGTTCCTGAGACAGTCTATATCCGGAGACATATGCAAATAAAGGCGAAGCAGCTATTTATTTCTGTTATCGATTAAATCTATTTCCAGTGAAGGATAAATGAGTAGTGATCGAGGCTCGTCATGCTAGATTCATCCTCCAATTACAAGCCTCTTTCTCCGCATGATAACTGGACTAATTAATTGCTGGAATCGAACTGCTCAACATGAATGATGCATGGGTATAAGGATACGGAAACTGGGATAGAATACTCAAGCGAGACTCATTAGAACGTGAAGGAGCACAATGTGTTATGCTCTACGTGATTTCGATGCGCTTGTCTATCTAACAGGCACATATTAACACATTGCCGATCGAAGGACTAGAACTGTCCAATTTACGTATGAACATAAAACGGAATACTTGATCCAGAATAAGGCAAATCACAATATCATATCCGAGAAAAGTATCTACAGTTGCGAATTGTTTTTTTTTTAAATAGATTAATGATTTATCTGTGTAAAAAGTTCATGTCTATTTAAAGTTTTGGAAGTTTGTGTTACAAGCTCGTGACTGCTGTGGCTCTTTTGTAATTAAATGGATTTGGGTTTACCACAAGCGGGTGTGGTCAAACTGGGAATTTATTTCCGGCATTCCTGTCAAGGCTAGGATGAGAATTGGTGATCCGCACGGCACTCACTGGCGGTTCCTCTTTTCAAATGAATTTTCGCTATTCAATGATGGCGCACAGATGCAGCGCCATTAACTGTCCCAGATTCGTTTAAATGGATTCGCGATTCATCCTCTTCCTTTGATGCCGGAAAAAAAGTGCTCGTTTTGCGCGAGTTTCCAGCTGTTCTCGGAGAATGCTGGAAAACGTTTCAGTAATTAATTACACTGTGACTGGCACAGGGACTTTCGCAACTTTGTCGTTCGTGTCTTATAATTATAAACGCATGTTGTTATGGACTTGTGCTCTAAAATAAAATTTTAGTGGACATACCGGTGTATCTACTAACTTAATTTCAACACAGATAGAAATAAGAGATAGTTATAATTAAATAGAATACGCTAGAATTATACTTCAAACAACCATTTGAATCTTCATATATTTTTTAATAGAAAACAAGTTTTCTAAAGGAATCTTGATTCGAAGAAAGTGTGTTCACAAGCTATGATGACTTACTTCGTTAACGTGGAGTAACCCATTTGCCAACTGCAATCTCCCATCGTATATATACACTTACATATATAACTATATGCATTTGGCATCACTAAACTATTGATTAGCAGATAATATATAACATTACCACTCGACGAATAAGTGGCATAATAAATAGAGTCATTTACAGCAATTTGTTTTCGTTGTGTTGCAGGTATGAGATGTCGAAGGACGTGCCGTACACTGAATCGCCACGAAAGGGCCAAGTAAGCACAACCGATACAGGCGACTCTGAGTTCGAGTCTGAGCCAGAACAATTACCGGCAATCCACTCAAAATATAGTGAACATCCGGAAACGATAGAACGTGAGTTAAACTTGAAGAAGAGATTTTATAAATTGTATTTCAATATATATAATACAGAAGTTACGTATTATTGCTTAATCGATGTATAAAATTTTAATTTTTGAAGATATTACCGCTTAAGATGCAACTTTATCAATTTGGAATTGATTTAAAGGCAATTAAAGGGAGGCATTATTTTTAAAATAACAATTTTATTTACCATCCTAGGTGTGAGTTACCGCGTACACAGGGCACAGACGATCAAAATGAAAGAACCACCAGTAATGTCCCACGGCATCGAGGACATCGAGATAGCTCCGAAAGCAATCTTCACCAGTATGGGGATCGGTAAGTTCTTGCTCGCATTCCTGCTCCTTTTCTAACCAGCCAACCATACAGCCGCATGAGAGTCACTTTGAAAGATGTGGGCTGTGAATCGACTATTAATAGAGAGACCCACACTGTGACTCTCGTTAATATTAGTACACCAGCTATGCAGGATAGCATATTTTGTTCGTACTGGTTCACCAGAAATGCAATACGAAATTTAAACATCTACGATTGAATTCGGATTCAATCATCGTTTTCTAATATCGAGGGACAAACTTGAATCATAAAGTCCTTGCTTTATGGTTGGAATCAATGATGGGTTAATAAGAGACTCAATTTATTGTTGATTCCAACGAATATTACATTTAATTCAATAGAATAATCATTTCTCTTTGCAACATTAGTCACACTTGTTCACTCTGCGATGTGATGACTTATGATTACTCAGTAAGAGGGTGCATTAGATGTTGTGTCTTCCCTTCGTATCTTATCAGAATTACTGTTATTACCAGCTGTCTGGCGCAGTAGTTCAGCACGGCAATCTTCTTTATTGCGCAAGAGTCCGCAACGGAGGGTTGACTCATGCGACAAACATTCTTTGCATATTTTATTGCGGTCCAGTCTGTCGTGTCAGTAGTGACGTGTACCTGCTAGCGTACCAGTCGCAGTACGAGATCAGTGTTTCAGTGTCAGTGAGAAAGAAGCAACTGCCGTTAGAACAAGTTGTGGCATTCGCAGACTGCTGTCCCAGACAGAGCCACTAACACGATCACTATTGGCATGACACTGTTGTATATCCGTTACCTTAGAAGGAAAATCGTTAACGAAATTTGTACTTTAACACCCAACGAATGAACTAAATTTAATACACATTGTTCGATTAAAATTTCGAACAGATTAACTCTATATTTGTTATAATATATTGAAATTTAAGATATAAATGAATAATTCAAATCTATCACTGATCTAATACAGTTTTTTAGTTTACATACGTACGACGTAATTTTCATTTCGTCCAACTGTTCGTTCACAGTTAGAGTCGGGTAATTATAGTACAGTTTTGCTTACTCAATGCAGAATCCCTGATTCATTCAGTTCGTGCGCACAGATGTACGTATATGTGTATGAATGTATGTAGCTCGAGTGAATCACGACACGTTCTCACAGTGACCCGTAGGAATTGGCTCAAGTCAGCGGTTCGAGCATTGATTTGGACAAAGAAATAACTTCTCCAGACATTGCTGTCCCATTGACAATTCCAGTAGTTGCGCAAGCTGACCCAAAAATGCATCGAGTGCCTTTGAAATCTTATTGAACGTAATTCTGCGGACTTTCTCAAAACACTGCATTCCGGTGTCCAACCATTACAGTAAACTCGGTGTATTATGGCAGACGCTGACTTCCATTGCATCAGTTTTCAGCAACTTTTATTTTCGTATTTGTCACGCATAATAGTTCAATGTTAAATTGTGTCCTCATTGGAGAAACTTCGATAAACTTTTTCTTAATATTTCGTGAACAAGTTTCCGCTTCTTATTGAAAATTTCTTAACTTTTACGCTGCTTGATTAATTTCTTGAACTCTCCTTGAAGAATATCAATTCTCTTACAGACAAAATACTAGAACATTCAACACAATGAATAGAGAAAAGTTTCTCAGTGTTCTTACAGTGGAGACTCAATTTAACTTTTCAACATTCCAAATATAAACTTATGGCTACACGTGAAGATTGGTTTTCTCATACCTGAAAAATAGAAAAGTTAGATTAGGATCGGATAAAAAATAGGTGGAGAATAGCACGTGACTATGTTCCGTAGTTTCGAAAGGTTGCCTGGCATAGCTCGTGAAACGATGTGTGGGATGGGCGTGACGTGTATATGAGTCTCCTGTGACTATGTGCGCGTGTGTGCCGTAAAGAGAAGTGATCTAATAATGGTGTATCACATCGCCAGGTGGATAGGTGGCCCTGTGCACGTAGATACCGTAAAAGCTTATACATCCACTGTCCAATTAATTACACTATCGTGCCTCGCATGTATACACGCGTGCACATGCACATACTCGATAGCCACACACATTAAGCAGGAGGACCGCACTGTAAAAATAGAGTTCTACTCAGCCCGGCTCCGAGTATTACGATGATGTTATCCGGCGAGCGCTTCTTTATTCGTTGGCTATAGAATTATTTTCGACCACGGTAAAGGCCAACAGCGTACCTTGCTCCGTTTATCAGAAAATTCTCCTGGACAAGATTAACACTCATTCTTCTCTTTTGCATTAACCACATAAGACTTAAGTATTTAACAGTTTGAATTAACTGTCTTTATTTGAATTTACCAAATTTTCTAGTACGTCTTCTTTCAGTGAAACTCCTAAATAATTGCATTCAGAAAATTAAGGAGAGTTAAGTTCCTGCGAATAACTGTACTAGAGGTACTTTCATCACTTTAGTTTCAACTCGAAATTAAATCGTATTTTAATTAAGAATTGCGCACTCCAGACATTTTAATAGCAGCAGGAGGAAGCACTTGTACTCGCATAGGATATTGTTCGAATGCAGTTTACTCTACGCCTTTTCGAGAGCGTTGGTGATGAATGTTAATGAATTTAGTGGGATGGTGCGAAGTGAGCGGTGCCGTTTTCGAACGGCGACAGCGGCCATCGTTTAACGACGCCGTTCAGTAGATATGGCTTGTCGCTGTTCTTCATTCTCTCATGCACGAAGTAGATTGCGAGACTTTTTGCCAGACGATGCCTGCCAAATACGTTTACGACGCCCCGACCTTCAGTTCTTTATTCTGTCAGGTTCCACATTTCGGGCGTACTTTTCTGGAAACGCGTAAACTACTTTTTTCAATCCGCAACAACATCGCGGTCATACCTTGGAATGTGTTTGGCAACATTTACTTCTGCCTCTGTTTTAATTTAGTTCACAGTGGAGACAAAAGTATTTGGATAGTGAAAACGCGAGAATAAAAACGCTGTAGTATTGCAGTTGTTTTTTTTTTGTTGTATTGAAGACTGTTATATTTAATATATCATTCCTAATTAAAAGAAATATGAAAATATGAAATAGAACGTTCTATAGTCTCAGTTTCTAGTTTAACTATTCAGTGCTCAAAGAGTTAACGCGTAACGAACACTCTGCAGACATTGTCTGGCTGTCAGTAGAGCTGATGCAATAATGAAATGTGTGGTAACAACACGTCATTCATGGTGTGTGGAGGACGTTTGTTGAAAACACCGGAAGGGGTAGTCTGGGCGCGTAGTTAGGTAGTGCGTGGATCGAATGTAAAGCTACACCCGATTCGCTCGGTCAACGAATTCTTCGATTGGGGATGGATACGCGCTGGCGAATCACAAGTGCACACGCACTCACTTCGCACAAAGGCTCCACTTCGATTTCATTATACATATGTTACCAGTACTTTTTATATTAGTAAAGAAAAATTTCCCGTTTCTTAGTGAAAACATGTTAAACTTTCCCAATGTTTCTTTTTGTTGTCGGTGACAAAAGTTCGTGAGTATTCATTTGTTGAGGATAGTAGAGCAAAAATGCCAATAGGATTAGTTGAATTGATCTCTTGGTACAAGTGTTAATGATGCAAAGAAAGCGTTAAAGCCATCTACTGATAATACTGAGTATTACTTTCAACTCTAGGATGCTAATAATAGTTGTGTAAAAACAGCTATTGAATTTTCAAATTACTCTAACAAAACTGTCATCTGTAGGGATTTAGAGGTATTATCTATGAACATAATCTAAAATCTAAACTAAATATTGGAAGGAAGAGTTTAGAACGACTAAAGATAACTCAACGATGCATCAACCGTCGATAAAACTGGTCGACCAGTTCCCTGCAAATTTCAACATGCTGATTCTGAACGAATTCGTTGGGAAGTCCGCATTGGAAGGTGCGCATGCACCAAGCCAGTTCAGCTCCATCGGTTTCCGTAGAACACCACCTTGTGGTGTTCAGAGCAACCTTAGAAATGCCTATCACCCGAGCTGACGCAGCTTTCATGGATTACTATGTATAATATTACGTTGGTTGCGACGATTAATACTGCGCATTAATCACTTAATACTTCTAACAAATCAATGATTCTTAATAAGAACAGTAATATACAAATCTGAAATATTAAATCCTAGGCGTAACTCAGTTCAAATCAATATAAACCACGATTCATCATATCCTCTGTGAATTCTAATTCCGCACAATTTCAATGCCAAAGATTAAACTTTAACATTTATCAGAAACATGAAAACAATATGATCGAGGACAGCTCTTTCTCGTTAAAACTGATATTCAGGAAAGTGCAAGCTTTGAAGTACGCTGGTGTCCAACATGAAAATGACAGAGTGCCGGGTGTTATCTCTGCGGGCAATAAACTCGAAGGAAGGCGCGCACAGTGGCGTAGTACAGGGTGACACCCTGGTATTAGTAACGTCGGTATTACCGAGCGTATGATAATGCTATAATATATTGCACATATTGTACGCATTGGACACGAATAAATTCTAAATTCTTTTATCTCGTAAGATTGACGAGGTAAAAATATTTGTTGATTCCAAGGCAAACACACCCTTGGTGATTCACACGCCTTTGAATCACCAGGGTCGAGTGTGCGCTGCTATCTACAGGATGATACTTTTCTATACTTTTCTATAGAAAGTAGATCGTATATATTTCTAATTCCTATACTCCAGCATTGTACGTATAATCTATAGAATATTAGACATAGTACATGTTGGATAAAAGCGGGATGCGGCAGTGTCGATTGAAAGGCAAAGGCATCACCCTATACGAGAGAGTTTCGATCACGGAACGGAGTCCCGGTGGAGGAGGTTGTATCAGTAGAAGAGTGAGTACGATGGGGTAGCGTATAGTGCGCTGCCGGTGAACAAGGAACGAGTTGAGGTACGAAGTTCACTGGTGGGGGCAAGAGAGACCAGGCAGGCAGGCAGGCAGGCGGGCGGTTGGGTCGATACGAACCCTCGTCCTCGTCCCTCAGTTCCTCAGTCCAGTTCAGCTCTCGCTCGTATGAAGTTCGGGTCACAGCGGGTTTCGGTGTACGGCAGGCAGGCAGGCAGGTAGTCTCTCAGTCAGACAGGCGCGCCAGGTACCCTGTTTTAGCTTCGAAAGCAAATCCCCTGAATCACTCGGGGTTGCCTAAGCTCTCCGGGTAATTGAGATTTATCGGAATCGAGAAGGGCCGCGCCGGTGGTCAAGTCAAGTGCCAGTGAGGAGCATTAAAGTCGCAGTAAGTGCAAAGTGCGCCATTCGAGAGCTTGACAGCTCGGTGAGAGAGCCAGTGGTGGGACGGAGCTGAATACGATTGGTCGACTGGGCCGGGTCGATTAAGCTTTAAGGTTAGGTGCGCACCGCGCGAGCAGGCCAGATAGTCACCACGAAATGGATACCGAAAAGACCTGCCCGATTCCATGGATAGAAGACGAAGACCGGCCCCGTTACAAAAAGGTCAACGATGCCTCCTCACCGGTCAGCCCTTGCTTCTGGAACGTTTTCAATCCACGTATGTCTCGCTTCTATCCTTTATTAGTCGACGACTCTGCGCCGGCCGTCTCTTTCACAGACACATGCCGCATACTGTCAAGGGGCTCATAGAAAAAGGCATTGATCATTTGGGATGAGCATCGAACTCATTTGGCTCGATTCATATGGATATAACACTGCTTTTTACATTTCTGACCTTAACGCTTTTTACTGTCGTTTCTTCATAAACGAGAAATAAGGGGTTTGCCGCAGACCGGTATTTCCTGCCGGTAGAACTGCGCCGCATCCCCGACCGTTATGTCATTGGTGACAACATCGGCATAGCCGAATGTGATACCTGCAGCAGCCTATTGACTTTTAATTACTACCCGAATCGAGTATCTTGTGTCTGAGAGACATTCATGAAATTTGTGTGCTTCGTGTTTCGTGGGAGTAATGCAGAAGGTCTTTGCCGGCAAAATCACCGGGCAAGACGTTTAATTGATGCTTAGATTAATATCTTAGGCTCTTAAGTCACTCGTTTTTTTTGTGAGCCGAGCACGTGCATTATTGCGATATGCCTGACTCACGACGCGCTTATTATGTAATACTAGTAACCAGCAAGGTGCATACTTGCTGTGTACGTCAGTGCTTCTTTATAAAGACATGGAGAACTCTTTTATTGATCGAGATTTCCACTGTTTTTTGTAGTGTCTTGTTCTTTTTCTTATTACGTCAATGGTTCTACTTATGGGACTTCGATTTGCCGAGAGTCCCTTTTTTCATAGTGATATACATATGCCATTTTTTTACTCATCTGAACATTTAATATACATCAACTGGTTCTAATGTCCATTCAAAGACAAAAACACTCTGTTGCTGATCGATTCAATTTGAAATATGTGATAGAGTGTTAAATGTGTCTAACAATGGCAAAACAGAGCAAGATACTTGTAATCTTATTTTGTCTGGCTTACTGTTTTCTTCTTCCTTTGGACTGACTCATTTTCTAATCTATGCGTCGGAATCACTAAGCTGGACTTTTGAACGTCGGTAGGGAGAACCTATTCGTCATTTGTATTGTTCAGTTGTATTGTTTCGAAACCGCTGTTTCCAAATACAAGCGATTGATTAAATAGAACGTGTAAATAATGAGACCTTGCAGTTCCTCAGTCCTTAATCCGCCGGAAAGTGAATTGGTCCAAATGATATCGGTTATTACATTCGATAGTGATTCATCGTTGCGTAAGGGCGAACATTGTCAAAATAGACTCCAATAAATTACAGCACTCTATCTTTTTCTACGATTTTTTTCTGATTTTTTTAACGGTGATTTCAAGCCACTCGGATACGTTCATTAGATGATTTTCATTTTGCTCGCTTCCCAGCCGAGTCTATTCAGCCCCATGCTCCGAGCTCCCCCTATCGTCCTCACTCACAGAGAGCGTGTAATTAGGATATAAATACACAGCCAGCAAGATGCCCGCAACAGAACGACATAATCCAAAATCGAGAACATGTGTCGACGAATGTAGCTGCGAGCTTTTGGCGACAAGCTGACGACGTTGCTGACAATCATTTTCTAACGTCATCTGAATCTAGACAGTTCCCAATTAACCTAATCACAATAGCCCCATCGTTGTAAATGCTAAATTGACAGCCTTAATTTGAACATCAATTTCCTTTTCGTGTGTAAATCCTTTAACTGATTTCTTTATTAAAACTCTCCCAATCTATTGTATCTTATTATTAGCTCCATAAAATCGATAGAACAACAGCTACTAAAAAAATAAGAGATAGTGACAAATAATACGAGTTGTACTATAAATAATCCGACATTATTAACAAACAAAAAAACATAGAAAACTAGAACATTTGGGACAAAAAAATCTCCATTTTTCACTCTTGACATTATTTTGTCATAACAAGAGAAAATCAGAAGTGTGAGCCTGACGTAAGGGCTAATCCAATCACGTGTTAGCGGAGCAATAATCTGAGCGCGGTATGTTAGTTGTCAGTAGTTTCACGTGTCGGTGTTGAGGCTTCCATTGTCCTGGGAACTTCTGGTTGAGCTAGTCTCGACGAAGCCCAACATTGAACTCCACAACCAATTGACTACTCGCCCGGCAATCTCACGCAATCCACTGTCAAGTTTCACATTACCATTCCCCATAGTATCATATTTTAACTGACTCTATCCTACGCCTTTTCGGAGCACCGAGTAATATCAGTGTCGTAATCGAGATTGGTTACTAAGATTTTATCACTGATCATCGATGACGCCACATTAGTCAAGTGTCTTATTGCATTTTGCAAGTCAAGCAATCTTCATAATATCTTTTCTTTAATTAAATAGTTAGAAGATCCGAATATCGCTCTGTAATTGAGTATCAGATTAGATTCCACCTGGCTTTTGTGTAATCTTCTGAAATAACTGAGTATCAGCCGCAATCGTAAGCAGTCTGACGATGCAGAAATCAACCTTATTCACCGTGGAATATTTAGCATTGTAAAACCGCTAACGAAGAATTCGTATATCGGAATTCACGATATTCTTAAGTGGCATCAAAGTTCAAGTGGCAATGTCTAGTCGTATTACTTCTTTGGATTACTGTTGAGAATATATGATTAAGAATGTCTTGAATATTAACAAATCATCTACAGGTATTGATAGAATGTTAAAAAGAATTTCTAGACTTTACAGTTAGTTTTTAGTCACAGTATATGTATAAGCAGACTGTTCTGCTCGTTATAATTGTGCGTCCAATACATAATTCAACATTCTTATGGTAATTATTGAATTTATATTCGTAAGGTACGTGGACAAGTGTACTCATAAATATCGACTGATAAAAAGGCTAATGATTGTACAGTGTGCAGGCGGAAATTAACCTGGCATACAATGTAATCGAACGAAATTAAAAACAAAATACTTGATTTTGTCGGAAAATTTTGATTTTTTTGTACAACTTAAGTCATTCGTATTAGAGTTACACAAATGCTCCATTTATGGGAATCTTTGTTTTTCAAACTGACGTGTATTTTGTAGTAAGTTGTCCGTTTAAATTTGCGCATTTAAGTCAGAGCAATCACTTTTTCCTTTATATTTTCCATCAGACTTTAACAAGGAGAAACGTTCTTCTACCTTCTACTTTTAAGTGACTTCTTGCAAGTCACTGTCATGTTCACATGAGACTCACGTGTCAGCAGACGAGTTCGGTATGAGTCTGTTAAGCGTGTCGACGAATACAGCAAACGCAACGGTTTCTTCGTCTACCAACCATGTGTAGTAGTCGCACTTTGACCGTGAAGGCACTTTTTAATCATGCTTGGTTAGACTTCGTCATTCCATCATTCTCGGTATTCAAGACTAATGGATATTAAGAGGCAGGTACACATAACAGGATCCTGATAATTTTCTGCTACTACAATTCACTAAAATATCATTCAATTCTTGAAATTTTATTATAAGTTCTTCGACTATAAACGAAGTTCTAAATAATAGTTCAAAATTTAAAATGTAATTTTATCCCTAAAAATTGAATGTGTGAATACTTTTTTCTCTCCCTGTATATATGTGCTTGGAGATACTCGTTGTAGTACGAGTATATAAAAAGTTTTTATATTACTGTTCAATAAGCGGCTGCAAAGAAAAGAATTCCTATCGAGTGGCGCTCCAATGATGATAACACAAAAAGATACAGGCAATCTTATCGCTAAAGAAAGCTAAGGTCGTTAGTAGATTACGTATTATCTCAGTAATCGGGTGCAATTGCTTGTATCTTTTATCTTACGCATACTTTCTTCACTCACAACTTGGGGCAAAAGGTTAACCCAGACCTAACTAACAATTTTAATATTATCCATTTCCCTCCTGCTTTTCTACTACGTTTCCGATTGAATCATCAACTAATTACCCTTTCAAGCATGCAGTATTAAGAAAAAAATTACAATTCATTATTTATGTTTAACTGCCTGGGAGAAATTATTGATTGCATAATTAATTCCCCTCATCTTTCTGTCAATATTGAAAGTGCCAATTGTTGAATAAAAAGAATGAATTTACTTTCACGTTTGTGCACTTATTTAGAATTGACAAATTTAACTATGATCGAATGTCATAGCATAAAGGCTAACTAAATGTCAGCCGAGTGATATGAAACTTCCACCAGACCGAATGATTTTCATACTTAACCCTTATTTAAAACCTAACAACTTTTTACGGGCATGGATTATTAAACATGGGAGCAAGTATATTCATAAACATATTGCATATATGCATAAACATGTGTCGAAGAAGTTTTTACAGGAATATATGCGCAAGAGTGATCAGAATGAATTCATCGGCATGCGTTATATCGTTCGTCTTCATCCATAGATCATCGTAGAATAGAGATTTCTCGGCTTACCGAATTGAAATAATTAACATGCTATGATTCTGTTGTTTACAGACGCATGGTTTAACCCAGAAAGACTGAATCCGAAAGGTAAGAGTCTCCCAGCGAATTGAATGTTTCATCAATGTTCCTGTCCATGTTAGTTTTCTATGTCTGTCTGCGTCTGCGTAGTATAGAATTTTTTCAATGCAACGATCATATCATGCCATAACCAGTCTTACACTTGGGGCACTTGCTTTGCCATTTATTATGATTATAATGATTTTTATCTTATAATTATTTCTGCGACGATCAAAAGGCACCATGGCACACTGCATCCATTAGATTTCGTTGAGTTTACACTCTGCCTTTTGCGGTTGTCATGAATGCCCTTAAAATGATTTAGCACACATTTCATCTGTTGTGCCTTGCTTCCACTGGACACTCAACACTTATTGAATATTCATTCAATCATGTGAATATTAATTATAAATAGATCAACTCAATGTTGATATTAGAAATTGATATATCTTAATGTTTCATCCCTTAACATACGAATATTTTTATATTAAGTTATTACTGAATCAATCTATGTTAGATTTGACTCAGATCTTAAAACACAAATATCATGGACGGAATGAATAAGGCAATTCGTACAGTGCCTAGACCAGATATATTATTTGTCTCCACTATCTTTCTTATCCTGATATACCAACTATTCTTAGTTTGTTTTCATGATAACGAACGAACCTGTTCGAAAGTGACTTATGTTCAAAGGAATAACGCATTACAAATAATGAAAGCAACCGAAGAATATTTAACATACGAATAAATAAGACAGTGGAAACAAATCTTAGCCACTCCAACTATTCTTCTGGAATAAATTGGCAATGTCCAGCGTTTCCTCATAAATTCTGTATTTCGGCGATGTAGAAAATCCGTCTAGAATTCAAAGTTGGGACACGTAAGTGTCCGGTGGGGGGAAAAGGAGAGGGTTCGGTGATGCGAGAAGGGCGGGTTGCGGGGGGTGAGAGAGCCCCTCGAGGTTAAATATAACGTTCGGCCGGATCGAGAGCTGGTGCTCTGCCAGAAATCGCAGTGGTCCCGCGGCGAGCCGCACTCCGCAATTTCTTCGTCGTCTTCCTCAATAATTCCCGATTACCAACAATTACTATTGGCGATCGCCGCCGAAGTGGAAGAAGTGCGCCGGGACAGCCAGGAAGAGGAGCGGCTTGTGTCCTGGATTCTATTGGCTCAGCTAGGAAAAGGAAGAAGGTGATACACAAGAGAAACCAGCATTTCTTGGGATATATCAAGAAGAGGAATAACTAGGCTTTCACTTCTATTCTCTAAATATCCATTGTGCATCGTTAAACTCGCCAGTTTTCGGTTACCAGCGCCCGAAGGTTCCTGCTTAGTTTAGAATCAGTGGTATCGGTTGGTTGTACTCAGCCGAGAAGGTAACAAGATAATCAAGGATCACGTGAATGGAATTCCAGACTGAATACAGTCTGGAACATTAAGAATCGAAAGGGAATTCTTAACGTATAAATCATTGGCAATACTGGCAAAAGGTTCGAAGGTAACGGGAGAGTAATCTCTCATGAGAATAATTCTGAAAGCATTTTCGAGCGCAGCTGGCATTGTCCCGGAGTGACTTCCGAGGCACTTGAAGTAGGGCAACGTGCCCGGCAGCCGAGAGGAAGCAGCTACGAAGCGAGCAAAAGAAGTTCGGATCGAAGAGAGGCACCAACGAGAGGGAACCAAGGAAAAAGGGAAAAGGAGTGCTTCGCACAGGAATAACAAGGAACGCGAGACTCGGGGCCGCATTTCGTAATAAGAATAATCGGGAGTGAGAAAAAAGCGAGCTGTCCGAGCAACGGGGACAAGAATAAGTTCAAGGGAGCCAGCCAAGGGAGGAGTGGGGAGTTCGGTAAAAGACAGCACCAAAAAGCGACACTAGCAAGTACCAGGCTAGGAATTGCGTTAAGCAATCGGTGAGCCAGTGTGAATACGAACAAGCAACTTTGTGAGACGTGCAAAAAGGAAGAACTCGAAGAAGGAAGAATTGATTGTTGAGTGAAAAGGATAGCGCAACCGACTTTTGCAGTGAGCAAGATGATGATCAAGATCAGCATGAAGAGAGAGGACCGTGAGTATTAGGCGGAAGTGATAGGCATGCTGTTACTTGAAAAGTAGCATAAACATGCTATAGCAGTGGGATGTTGAGTGTGTGCCAGTTCCCTCATTGCAGACATTGGCAGAGGGTGTATGCCAAAAAATCGTCATACAGGGAGGCTTTTGTCTAGCGTCTTTTGTCGCTGGCTCAATTATCTTAAGTCCGAGACTTGCGCCTTGTCCTCTTTGCCTCTGTAACCTTCGTTTAATAGATTTCAATGCAATTTTATGTTCACTCATCCTACACAGAATTATTTATATGATATAGAATGATTTATTATGATACGACTGATTATGTTGTATCAATATAATTCTTGTTTGCTTTAAAGAAAAGATTTTAGACTAACAAATTCTGTTTAAGTAACAACTGTTACTCAGATATTGTGTTCTGAGTCATTTGTTAGTTAACGCATAGTTACGTGAGCTTCCGGTAGCGAGAGAGCATTCACTCGAGCGACAGCACGCAAGACTCACAGTACATTAGCCCTTTGTTGCCACTCGAGCAGCAATAACAACTTGCTACCTAATTGACTGTGTTAGGAAACTCAACTAGACTCAACACTGAAATATAGATTTATTGGCAATAATACAATTCGATTACCAACATGACGATAGTTTGGATTTCGTCTCGATGATTTGATACTTTGGCATTGTTGTACGTTTGCCTATTTTATGATGCTTGCAAACAATTTGTACTCGCGTATTTGCTAGACAAAGCTTGACGATAAATTTATAGTTGTTAGGAATAATTCTAGAATCAAATTCTATTCGATAACTTGTTTTTGTGTGAGTCTATGTAATCTCAATTGAGTCAATGTTATCGTTTTGTCGATTCTCATTATTCACTACTATTTAACTTATGTCTTGAACTAAGTCAGAGTTACTGACTATAGATTATTAACTGGCAACAGGAATATCTAATAACTCATACACCCCAGTCACGTGCGAGCAACCCTTATCAGTAGTAGTGTGAATACTATCGAAGAAAAGCCGCGTAAACGCAAGATTATGTAAACTCACAAATCACGGTCGTCTGAGTAAACTAAACTTCGATTATTATCGCAATCATGTGTAAGAGTTCAATTGAATTTTGAGAGATTCCGGACGTGTAGATCTTACTGGATTTCAGTGTTCTTACCGAAAGGTGTCTCAGATTGCACAGTGAAGAAGATAAGACTTCCTTTAGAGAAGCAGAGATTGTGTCACTGTTAGATAAGATGTGATATGATAGTAGAGCTTGATTCGAAGTCCGATGTAGGCCTTTTTGCAATTAGAGTTTTGCAATGACTCGAAGTCTTCAAGTGCCTGTTGTAATGTACCAATGTATGTATGTGCAAGCAATGTTAATTGGCACAATTTCAAGACAGCTCGAGTCTCGCGCGGACTAACAGGCCGGTGATCTTTTAATGCTTTAAAGATGAGACACTTTTCGTGTCGATGCCGGAGACACCTTTTTCTGTCTGAGGAACTTAAGTAAACTTATTACTAGTCGACAAAGTGTACATCATTTAATTGTAAATAATAGAATAATGCACTATGGGTAGACCGTAGTTCTTTCTTAAGTAACTTTCATTGGCGTTCTAGTCGACGTTTACACTTCAAAGTTTGTTTTTTCAACTTCAAGTTTATGCTTTCATTCTAGTTTCAAGTTCGCTGGTTTCAACATTGAGTAAGAGAATTAAACTTGATTGGTGTATTTATAACTCGAAAAATTGTGGTCTTGATCTTTTATTAAAATCACTTTCTTTATGAAAAATCATGCTATTTTTGTATCAGCTGCATAATATAAAATATTGAAATTATAAAATCGAGATTGATTCGAAGATTTTGTTAAGTGTTGCCGGGATAAGTATGAGTATGAGTGAAATGCCGGAGTCTGCCGGAGTCCGTATGAGTGCGAGGCGGGCGTCGTTCACGTATTTTTGGACGCTTCTTACATAAGTCGCGAGGCCGCATTTGAATAGCTGAATAGTTGCGCGATTTTGGCCAGACGTTCACATTTCCCGCTGGCTACGAGAGGAAACTGCGAAACCCCTCTCTCTCTCTCCTCCTTCACCCTCGTTCGTTCATCGAATCACCGAGAGCTCTTCGTTCCGATATAAAACATACCTTTCCAAACACACCGGGGAAGCCCGGGCAAAGCTGATTGGTTAACGAAATACATAAAAGAATAGTAAAACAGAATTACGAACCATTATTATTATATTTTTGTTGAAACAAAAAGATTAAGATTTATTATTTGATTTAATAGTTATTAACATATTACCATAAAATGTATTTTATGCACATTTGATTCCTTTTGAATAACCCTGAGTTAGATTAGGTTTTAGATGCATTAAATGAGGTTAAAAATTACGCAATTGTGTACCCAGAAATCTGCATGGGAATCCTCACTAGTGCTTGGCTAATCGTCTCTTCCTCTTTGTTCAAGCACGTATTTCGATTACATATAATCGTCTTTTACTCGCTGATACCTTGTCATTCCGTTTTACTAAATTTACCGTCGTGTGCCACTCGGAACTGTATATTGCGACCTGGCAGTTTCAAATACAATCCAAACACAGTCGTCATTGGTTAAGCTTTAATTGCTCCTGATTGTAATATTTTCCATGCAATTAAACAAAAGCTTTCCATGAAAGTTTTTGTAATATTTCTATCCTAATTTTATGAAATACAAAGTACACGTAGAATATAATATAATCCACAAAATCTAGAGAAAAGTTAGGAAACGTTTGCGTATAATTAAAATCGCTGAATTATTTATAATTATCTTACGTACAGCGTATACCTGACAGTATTTCAAAGGCAAGTTAATCACTTTGTACTCATACACAATGCATATTGGGGATAGACGGAAGTACTGAAAGGGGAGAGAAGAGCTAGTGGCTTTGTCGAGGAAAAGCGGACGAAAACATAATCCACTTGATCTTCGCATAGGTTTTCGTTCGCTCGTTAACGCCACTAGGGAGCCACGCCTTCCGCCTGTTCCACGCGTCGGTATTCACTCGACTGAGAACATTGCCCGTCAAAGCAACCCGCATGAAAAACTGGCCGAAAGCTTGTCAGCATCGAATGGACACTTCAGGCGTAAACGCTCCTAACGCACTTCATTGTCTGTCGAACAAAGAGCTACTTGCTATACAATACAAGCTGTAATAGTCGAACCCACTTTGTCGAGTCAGACATTATTCTAATTATTTATGATACTATGATACTTTCGTCGAAGTGATTATATGAGCTAGAACGACTGCTTCAGAAAGAATAGAAACGTGCTCGTAGGTGGCGTTCACGGGGGCGAACGTCTGATAAAGAAAAGGCTGAAAGGGCTGGGTAATCAATAAGTTGTCCCGTCGATGGCGTCTAAGCGACGCCACCTGGAAACACCAGCTGCACGCACTAGTAATTTCCCAGGATTTCTTAGGATTCATAAATATCTAAATCCAATCGAATCCTAACTTTGCCAATGCTGTGCAACGTGCGTGTCGCAGTGCTAATATTAAACGTAATTCTTTGTGTTACAAACTGAGACAAAGTGTTAGGTAATAAGGATTGTTTCTATGTGATCTGAATTAGTTATTCCTTTCGTGATTTGGATCTAGTAGATTGCTAGGAATTATAATTGTTTAAAAAATTGTTAAAGAATATTAAGTATTTATATCTTGACATTATTGGAAGTTTCATCTACATTTATATCATCTACCTTTTGCACTATAAAAGTGGCTTGAGTATATTTAAAAATCATTATTAATTATTGTTTTTCCTTTGAAGTTCTTTTTCATTGAACGAAATGCTTTCAGACAAAACTATTGAATTCTTGTCGACATGAAACTAATAGAATGACAGAATAACCATTTGGAGTAGCGGAAAGGAACGTATCCAATGCGCAAACATTCTATTTGCTGAGAACGAAGGCTGTTCCCTTTATATTTCTCGGTTGATTATTGTGTTTCTGTGGCTCTTCACGTGAAAGCGTCGTGAAAGCGACACGCGAGAACGACAGAGTGTGCAGCGAGCTCCCTTCCACCAATACTAGCATCGGTTTATATTTAGTCGTACAAACAACTTGTTTTTTCAAACGGGGCGAGTATTTTTATGAAACTCACGTATAACCCGATACCGCAGGAGTTTACTCGTGTGACAACGATTCATCACTAAACCATTCGAGCAACAATGACAAACTTTTTGTTGCTATCTTGTTTTTTTTAAAACTGTTGATTCTTATCAAAAATTTCTTAATTCTTTAATCTTTTTATTACCAGCAACAGAAGTCGAACAATAGTGCGTTTTGTCGTGTAGTTGTTTCATATGTAGTAGTTAATTTGAGAAGCAATTCGAATGTGCTTGACACATGTTTCATAAGTAGTGTAATATTGGACTTAATTAACAAGGAATAGTTAAAGCCTCGTGCACACTATATCGCCTCTAGCATCGCTCTCACTATTGAATTCAGTTGTAGTTTCGTCACTTTTAATATCTGAAATGTTCACATACGTTTGCATAGTTATACGTATATAATTAATTAGCCTTAAAATTCAAAGATTAGCAAAAACGAACATCAGCACTCTTCCAATATGTTTTCGATTAACACTGTTAATAAACACACCAATATAATTAAACAATATTACAGTGTAAAGATTAACCTAAATTACCTGTTAGTTACATAAATCTATTCGATGTTAACATGTAGTGTATCACAAAACGGAAATAGAATCGATGAACAGCAAGAAAGTCAATTCACTCGAATCAGAGAGTCAACGTGATCTCACCGAGAATTTGGTTATGTCTCTTGAAACGGTGGTGTTGGAAATTAAAACGCATGCTTCTGCTGACCCGGTTTTCGACACGTCACTGTCTCTTCTTTCTCTGGCTTTCCCTCCTGCCCGCTTTCGTTCCAGCGTCATTCTCTCCTCTCGCGCCGCTCCCTCTATCATTCAATCCCTCTTTGCTTCCCTCTCCATGGGCTCACAGCTGCTGGCGTGCTCTTTTTCTTTCCACGCGCCACTCGCCACGGAATATCGAGATGATAATTCGATCGATAGTCGTTTTCCTGATCGCCTAAGCTGCGGTACGCACGCACACCCGCCAAACTGGACGAAGCGCAAAAGAAGACAGGTTTATTCTATATTAGGAAAGTAGTAAGGAAAGTGTGCGAAAATGGTACGCAGGATGAATCAGAAACATCAGGAGGAGCCGCTGCCTGAGCGTGGTCCTGGTGAGTTGTGTACGCTGTGGCGAAAAAGTCAAGTAAACCGGACAGGTGGATTCTCGATGCAACGAGCTTGATCTCTCACGTGGTGAACATATGGTTCCGGCACATGTCCTCCGAGTGACTACTGTGCACCGTTAATTCTTCACTCGATCTTCTACCCTTGAGTGTAATCGCTCATGAAGTTCATTAGATATTTATTAAATGTGAAAATAGTTCTATAAGAATTTGTAATTAGAACGGAATAGGAAATACCGTACTATCGCCTTACTCATTCACTACCAGCTTTTAATTAATATCTTCCCAGTGTTTTGTATTTGTTAATGTAATTTTATTTCGCCTACTTGTTTACTGGGGCTCAATGTGCGAGTTCCGTTGGAAATAGATGCTGCTTTAAAGAGAAGCACGTGAAATAGAAATGTAAAATAGAGAAAATGTTTTAATGAAGTGGAATTTTATTTTATTGCGTAGCAATTGCTCGCAAATATTTGAAATGCATGTTCATTTTTCATTTATGTTTTTGTTCATTTCTGGAGCAGCGTAATGCTGCGTGGTGTAATGGTCTGATATAAATCAATGGAATCCTTCGAATGTTTTAGTGGCCGCCCTGATATATTGGCGCGATCCAAAGAAGTCTGGCATCGTTTTTGGCGCGATCCTGGGCGTGCTGTTGTCACTGGCCTACTTCAGTCTGATAAGCGTCCTTGCTTATTTCTCACTATTCGTACTTATCGGCACTGTGAGCTTCAGGATCTACAAGACTGTCCTTCAGGCTATTCAGAAGACGTCCGATGGGCATCCTTTCAAGTAAGCACGATTCTACTCATTACCATTCCATTCAAAGTTGCTCGCTTCGGGAACTGTGGAAGCAATCAGTATTCACTCATTTTCGAAATGCTTAAAAAAGAATTTAATTCCTCTTTCTTTCGTGGGAATGTTCGACTTTGTCACAACCATTGTGCCACTGTTCAGAAATCTCATAGTTTAATAATACTGATCTGCGGACAAGTCGACCTTATTTAATTTGTTTGCAAAATAAAAATTGTAATAGTAAAATAGTAATGATTAATTCTGTTAATTACAGGGATATCTTGGAAGTTGACTTAAAAGTGCCCGCTGAGAAGGTGCACGAAGTTGCCGATGTAGCAGTCGCACACGCGAATGCCGCTGTCAGCGAATTACGCAGGCTTTTCCTGGTCGAGGATTTCGTCGATTCATTGAAGTTCGGTGTGCTACTTTGGTGCCTCACGTATGTCGGGTCTTGGTTTAACGGCATGACCCTCATCATCATTGGTGCGACTCCTAAACTTTTTTACATCCATATAATTTCATATAATGAAATTTGACCTTTCTTTCTTCGAATCTTAACTTATGCTTCATTTCCAGGTGTGGTCGCCCTGTTTACGTTGCCAAAGGTGTACGAAACAAATAAGGCACAGATCGACCAGAACCTTGCATTGGTGCACAGCAAGATCAACGAGATCACCTCAAAGTAAGCCTATGATTACGAGTCTCCGCCGCAACTTAAACGTGCAACATTCCATAATTTATAGAGTTATTTCAAATAAATTGTATCAGACATTAACAATTGTTTATTTTCGAATTGCAGAGTGAAAGTAGCCATCCCACTGGGCAAGAAACCCGAGCCTACGAAGGAGGAATAAACCACTCGTATCACATCATCTCATCTCGCCCCGTCTTTTCTCACCTTCGCACCATGTAGTGTTGGGCTGAGTGATTGAATCGAGCGAACAGAAATACAGTGTGAACGATAGTGAGAGAGAGAGAGAGAGAAAGTCCGAGGACTTCGAGAAGTCCGACGACAGCGGTATTCGTTATTGAATTTTGAACAAGATTCTAACACGATTTTAGCGTATAAATAAAAGAGATGTAAGAGAGAAACTCTCATACCAGGCTCAATGTATCCATGTTGCACTGTTGCCTCGACGGTGATGTGCGTGCGCCCATTGACTTCTTTTTATTCTTGACATGCTTGAAAGTTTGTGGGAGAAGACGATGTTATATTTAACAATTTTTACTCTATAAAAACATTTCTACAATCGATACTTTGTTAGAAAGATTAAAACAGTGATCGCCAACCGTGAGGAGGTGTGCGATCTTGTTTCGAAGTCGATCACGAATACCGAAGTTTCCGGCGGTTCTACTCTGGGGCAGCCAGTAGAGATTAAAGAAGATATTTCCAGAAGCTCGATACTGTATCATGTGAACGAAATGTCGTATACAGTATACTGAATTGTATACTTTGTATTGTTGTCTTCGAAAAATATAATATTAATTCCCTTTAATTCATATTTATTTTCGCCGTCTCTTTAGATCGGTTGGGCTTTCAGTTTGCATAGCGCACGGTATCCACGATCCACGGAGTCTTTGTTCAGTAATTAATCGACCAATGTCCGTCATGTGCATATAAACGCGTGCGTCACTCTATCGATATCTTTCTTCTCGTACAGTACAGGAGATGGCTTGAAATTCCGTCGCCCGTGTCACTGATTACTTGTAATTCTTTCTCATCGACAGTTTTTTATTCGCTCAAAATACAATTGTAACGTTAGCTTTTTACACTCGAGGTAAATCGTAACGTAAGGAGCACACCGCGTAAGTAGATAGGCGCTTTTTGTGTTGAAAGGTTACACTAATAATTTCTAGGTATCGGTGTTATTTAAATCCCGTTGAATAACGACAATTGTTAGCAACAAATTACGGTGCTACCTTTCGAGTAGTACCACGGTGCAATATTCTATATACGGTGGTTGAAGGGCGTCAAAGTTGTGATCGTTTTTTAAAGCCACCTAACTCGATCATTCGACTCATGTACACGTTTCTACTAGCCCGGTTCGATCCATGAACTGTTCTGTCTTTGATTGGTTGCGGAAGGTTCAAGTGTATTTCAATACTCGGTGCTTAAATCAGAAAGTACTCGATACTATCTCTCATTTACTTGCATCTCGATTTTCGTCGTTCCATTCGAAAGTAGCCAAGTCCAACTGAGAAGCGGTTAAAACGGAGTACGCGTGAACCTTTCGAGATCATTGGCGGCAGTGGACGAATCAAATTAATGTCATCGTCGTCGACGGCTTATTACAAGTTTCACTTATGGCTGCAACTCCGCATCCGAGCACGCGCGATAATACAGCAATCTCACGCCTGGTAGCACAATATTAGGATTACGATAGGCAAACGCTTCACACGCCGCAAACGAAAAATGGAAGAAACGTAATAGCGTACAGCCGAGAGAACTGTTAACACTAGCACATAGCGTTGTAGTCGCAATTGATCTTCGAGATTATACTTGTTCTGGTAAATTAATCAATTTTATTAGGTGTTTCACGCGCGAGGCTTATCCCAGGGCTTCTCAATGAATCCATTGACACATTAGATTTATTCCAAAGCATTCATAATCATTCAGAATTTTATTATCAACGGCTACACTGCACAAATACTGGGTGCACAAGCATTGCTTTTTTATCCTTCTTATCAATATTCTAAGTTCGATTTAAAAATATGTGTTGCTCTATCAAGCGAACGGAATATTTGGGAACATTGTAATCAAAATTGCGTGTATTGCATGATCACAATACTCGTATATATAAGTGGATTCATTGATGAGCAATCGTTCGCCCCGAATACACGCGAAACGCATAACGCAATCTTGTTAGAGCGATTGTAGTGATATCTTAAAAATTGGCTAGCTGCTGTTAATAGACATCGACTTCTTAATTGAACGCTGTTACAGCTTACATCCTCTCTCATATACATATTGTAATGTCATTACGTGCTCGCACCAGCTAGCGTTACAGCATTAGCCTGTTCACCTCCGTCACGTTTCGTTGATGTTGTTCTTGTCCGCCTCGTGACCAATCATCGTATCGCCGAATCATCTTCGCGAGCGTCTTTACCTGTACATACCGCTTTAGCAATATTGTTGGATGTACGTACCTTCGATTGTCATCGCTCTCATCGCTTGTTACATGTTAAGGACAGAGCTTTGGTATACGCTCGGTTCATTCTCATGAACTCAAGGCAAGAGCTGACGCATTTTTCACAGCATAGTAGTAGTATTGCGTTATCGAATGAGTGTGTTCTTTTATCGGAGTCGTTTTGGTATATGTTCACGCGAATGCCTGGTCCTTAATGTGAGATTTCCGAGCGGAAGGTGTTGAGGTTATTCGGTGTAATGTTACATTACTTTAGATTAATTTCACCTGGCTAGGGCGTTCTCAGCTTATCCAATCTCGAGTTTGCTTGGTACCAAGCCGAGACTTCAGCTCTTTTTGCGGCGCTTGGTATAAAGGCTAAGTACAGTTTCGAAAGTCTGTAACGGAATACTTTACGACTGAAATAACAATATATTGATTTGGAAAAGCGTATTGGTGCAATTTTTATGCTCCGCTGAAGATGAGCCTCATACTTTTTCTACAATTGTACTCCAACTACCTGAACTGTCAAGGCAGTGCATAAACGTTCGGAGTGTTTCGGAATAGTGATTTGGTGGTCGAAATTGTTTCGCTTATCAATATTGATATTCTATAAATTTATAAATTTATAAATAGCATGAAACCTATATAAAGTTACGGTAATACAAATGTCTGATAAAGATGCCCGTTGAAAATTTTTAGTTGACACGTTGACTTTTCATCGGTAAGAAAGTTATTATTCTTGAATGTTAAACTATTAAAAGTTGTCGGTCAACAAGGTTGACTTCAGACTCCAACATTGAAGTCTCATTGGTAACTAAATATTCCATGCTTATTACAGTTTTTTCGCGATGTTATGTAGAATTAAAATAATGGACAATGATGCATATAAAATTAATTTCGGTGTTATGTACACCTATCTCTACCTCTTCACGAGAAATTGTTATCTCATGATCAAATAACATGGAACTTAGGAAGTCATGAAAGTATATTGCACGGGCATACAAATATGCAAAAAGATCTGGAAAGTGACCAAGAATTACAACAACCGAACATCTGTTGAACCAAGCAAAGCTTTCGTATAGCTGTTTGGCTCTTTTCCTCCATAATTTTGCAAGGAATCTTGGAAAGACATTATAAACATCCAAAAACAGACGTTTTACAGATTCCTTAGGAAATATTTCCACAGTTAAATGTCCTGATAATATCTTGGATTCCACGGATGAAAATCCTTGGAAAATATACGTCCATCGAACGCTTTGTGCTATAATATATATATAATATTGCACAGCCTTGAAGAAATATGCTCAGGTAAAAAGAATTTCGTGCTTTTCCGCTGCGGCGTTCCGCTCAAAATTAAAAATATACTTTAATGCGACACATTGATATAATGAGTGCTACCATGGAAAATTAGTAAATTTATTACAGTACTTCGAGCCGTAAGATCGAAGGAATAAGCGAGCGAGAATCGCTGGGAAAAGTGGCGTTAGTCTGTCAGAGCACTAACAATTTCATGCTGCCGTTTTACTGTACGAGCGCGTAGCAGGTCCTGCACCTTGGCACAGAGAGTTTATATTTGCTTTGGCATGGATTTCGATGAAATGCAGCCAAGTGCACCGGGCACAGGAGAGCTTTTCCAAATTTAATTTCACTCGCGGAACAGTAGCATCCAACAATTCTCTATAACGACAACTAGTTCGTTTAAAACATCACGTTTGATTCGCTGTGCACGCTAGGAGCATGATGATTTCAAAAGCAGTAAGGTGAATGTACAGCGAAAACGTGATGCATTTACATATTTCTGCAGGACCGAATAACGCCAGAAATGCCAAGGTCAGATTGACGACTCCGTTGCTCGAAGATTCAACGAGACACAACTAAAAACTAAATCGAGCATGAGCGACTCTTGCCGATTTCGTAATAGTTCAATCATTCATTAAATATTCGTCGCTTTCGTCACTTTTTTCATAAATCAGAGTGATTGGAATTTCAAGTCACGTATTGTCGGAGAAGATATTGCAAACTTATTCCTGTAATTCTCATTACTTTATGTCGAACAAGAATTACTCAGGGATAATTTAAACAAATTCTGTGGTGACCGATTGAAAGAATACTCTGCCCGGATACTCGACATTCTCATTGCAATCACTTACAAATACGCGCGAATGTCTGTGATTCTCATGAACATGACTCTCACGAAGCTTAATCAGCGTAGGGATGAAGATTTAACATCTAACCATACATACAATAGGACTATACTATACGAGAGAATATTATAGGCAAGAAAGTGGTAAATAAACTAAAATTCGAAGTGGCATAGAAAGGACGGTAAAGCGCAGATGGGGGGGAGGAAGGGGCTTAAAGAGGGGAAGTCCTCGAGATCCCCGAAGAAATAATTATTAATCGCTATTACACACTAAGTCTAATTATTATATGGTTACACACAAAGCGTGGACGAATGCTGAAACGTTGTTAGATTAAAGATTAATTAAACTGCGAGGTACAAGGGGCAAGAGGATAAAGCGTGCCCTCTGTGAGTGAAGGCTTAAGAGTTGAACGACAAATCCGATGGAAATGCGTTTAAGAAGACGTACATACCGGACAATATCATATTCATGAGGACTAATTGTGGTACAGTAACTGGTAGACCAAGCCAAAAGGCTGTCAAAACACTTTAACCGAATGCGATACGCAAAGTAAGGATGAGGAAGAGATTTGACTTTCATAGTCTAAGAACGCAGAGGACGCTAGTTGGATTCTTCGCGAATCCGAATTGTAATACGCATTATTGCTTATTGACGTTTTCATTATTCCATCTGCATCAGCATGATTAATTAATAAATAAATTATATTAAATAAGAAACCAAACCTGACCTGCTTTCTCCTTACCTTTCCGGGTACTTTTATTCACCCTATCTTACCATTCTTAGTTCGTTTATAGAAAACCCGTTTATTTCCTGATTGATTTATTTGAAAACAGTTACGAAGCATAACTATTTAAGAGTAGTTACTTCGATTCTTGTTTTAATTCGTACAACTTTAACTCCCATCAAAATACTAGTACAATACTGGTAATTGTAGAATCGATGGAAAATATATTTTAATACAATATCATCATACATTATCATCAGGCCATAGCAAAGACCAGCATGTGTACGCGTGTCTGATAAAGAGAAACATATTCTGATTGAAAGGTGATTCACCTCGTGTGGCAATAAGAATAAGCAGTATTATCCAGGATGGTAAATGGGTTCCCGTAAAGGGGATTATGGTGTTCGTAATCAGCGCGAATCTGGCGGTGCGATTGGAATTGGCAGTTTGGACGCATGCGCGACCTTCGGGCAAGGTGACCATCGGCGGGCCGAGAGCAGCACTCGCTGGTTGGCGAGCACTGCTTTCGGTTCTGTCGTCGCCGGTGTCACAGCTGTCTGTCCAACTGCCTGGCTGATAATCGGGCAGGCGAAACCGGTGTTAGATAGCCGCGTGCGTTCCTCTCTCTGCGCTACTGGCTTCTCTCGCTCACATAATTATCAGCGTGCACGCGTCTTCTCCTGCCAGTCGAGAGAGGCGGCCGCTCTACACGAAACGGTGAATTAAATCCTCCGGAGCGAAGTAGACAGAAGAAAGTCCGGTGCAGTCGAAGTGCCCGAAAGATGTCGGATTCCGATCATGAGAAGAGGAAGCAGATCTCGGTGCGCGGGATCGTCGACGTCGAGAACGTAGCAAACTTCAAGAAGACGTTCAACCGGCATCTCCATTACACACTTGTGAAGGACCGCAATGTCGCCACCAGCCGAGACTACTTCTTCGCCCTGGCGCACAGCGTCAAGGACAATCTTGTATCCCGGTGGATTCGCACTCAACAATATTACTATGAGAAGGACCCGAAGGTTCGTTTCTTTAATTCGTTGCTTGAATATACTCCTTTCGAACTTATCTCGTTTACGCATCGGGAGTACTTTGCACTGACAATGAACTAGTCGCGTCAATTGAATATCAAGTCTTCGGGGATCTTCCATTGGATAGTTTTCTATTTCGTCCGAAGATAATTCAGGGTTTCCATGATAAAGTTTAATGACTTATGTGCTAATAATTTGTTCTGAGAACGATCTACTATTTTGACTTTTATGTGAATTGTTTTAACTGCTATAAATAAGTTAGTCGACGTTGAGTCGTAATGAATTTTCGGCATATTAATACGTAGCATTGGTACTTACATAATGCAGTTATAGATAGTTAATAAATAGTTAACTGTGCTGCCCTTCACCCACCTGTCTTTCGGCGCGAACCTCTTGCTCTAGTTAAAGTGTCAGGGACACGTTTGTTTAACTTCTTCTATTAAACTTCAACTAAAAGTTTCTTAAAAGCCGTTTCCGATATATTCTACTAATGAATTTATATTCGTTCTGTATATTCATCGTGTTACATGATTTAACATCATTTGGTTGCTTAGAATTGAATTTCTGTCATGCGCAATGGCACGCTACTTACACAAACACAACTGATACACATACATATGTACGATTCATAATGTGCAAGAGTTTAGAACAATAATTCAAATTTAATTCAATCCCTTCTTAAAATCGACAGAAATCCTTTAGATAATTTATATGATTTTAATGTCATTAGATTCCCTGTTAATTAAATAATTATGCTGCAGCTGAACTTATCTATCTTCAACAAAAACAGGATAGGATAAATGTAGGATTTGCAACCAGTCTTATTTATTTTGATACATTAAATATTGTTATGTCTGCTTCATTATAATGGTTGAGTAAGTGCAATAGTATACCACGGACAAGTGTACAAGAGTATGTGGTCTATAGGAGTTGCAAGCGTGAAACTCAATACCGTGGGTCCCCGACCTAAAGCCACGGCTATACATATACGATACTTTATTCTCGCCATGTGTAACCCTCGAGGCATTCACCGTTCACTCTCACATACAAGAAAAACCTTCTGCGAAATACCTTAACTTAATAAGCTACGTTTTCTTTTTTTTTATCTAACATATAGTTATACATATATCTTAATTATTGTACGTGTTACTAAACACCAGGCAAATTTGTAACTTGAACTAAACTTAAAGTAACACGTCAGTGATAGAGAAAAATTAAGTAACTTGTATATTTTGAATTAAAACAATTGTTAGGATAGTTTGAATTTCCAACTAGTTACAGAGACATTTTTCGAGGAAAGAATAGTAGATCATACTGAATTAAATTGGGCGAAAATGAATGCACTCTTGATTCGAGAAAATTAATAAAGAATTCGGATTGGATAATCTATCACATCTCAATTGGGATGATATACCCGGTGGAACGTTAGTGTTACAGTATATTTTTGGACCACCCTGTATACGTGTCTATTGGTGGCATTTGCTCACTAATAAAGAGAAGCTAAGTCTGAGATAAGTTTGAGTTGTCCGAAGCACCATTCGAGATTCGCGTTCCCCTTCCACTCTATCAGACTGTTCTAATATCTAGTAATTTACGTGGCAATGACGATTCTAGGATTTTTATCTATTTATAGTACGAATACTTTGTCACCCTCTGTCGATAATGCGAAATATTAATTAGTGCAGTCGCTGCTCTGGGCGTCATTGCGCAATAGGCCTACAATAATAGAGTAACGGTAATAAGGCTAAGTTGACAATGAACAATATTGGCCAACTGTTCTATTTTCGAGAGCGGGCAATAAATTCACATGGGCACAGTCATTAGCTACTGTACTCGGCGCTATCGCCTAGTTCATAGTTCAATCCTTGAAAATGGATCACCATAGGGAGGGCCTAATCAGCAAAATATTAGCGCATCATTCGTGATAGTGTTATTATTCAATGTAGCTGACTAAAATTGAGCAATCAGGAAATAACAACACCCACTAATTAGTTCCTTAATTGATTAACATAGTTTATATCACATGTTAGTAGCGTGAATTAGATTGAAAACAGATATTGTGACATATAATTTTCCGCTTTTATAACCTTACACTGTGCCAAGCATTGCATTGCCAAGGAAGTGGCGACATGGATTAAACTGTACTTGACATCACCAAATTTTTAGACCTTTCAAAATGACTCAAGTTGTTTAATACCATGTTGAATTTTAATATTCCAAGAAAAGATTCTATACACCAATTGGAATAAGTCGCCATCCGATGAAAAAGTTGAATTCTGCTATAGTCCGTGTTAAGCCAGTATTTATTTTGGTACTATTATATTTTCCGTCGTCTTACAAATAGAATGACGGAGGGCTATCGAATTGTGAGAGGGAAAAACCGAGACGAAAGGCGCGCAGTAGAGAATAAACGTGATAGGTATAGGGTGAGGTTTCAGTACGACAAGTCAGCGGTTTGCGAACTGTTATTGTCCTCTGTTGCTCCAGCTCTCTTTCTCTCACTCTCTCCTCATCTCCTAGCTTGACGTCTGCACCAGACGCAGAGCCTCAAGATATTTCCGCCTTACGATCACTCTGAATCATGGTCCAAGCCTGCCGTTGGAAGAATCCCTGGTCGTAAAGGCCAGGGAGGACACGGTTACTTTGACAACCCGATCAATAGTTTTTCCTAGAGAAGTTTCGTCCTTTCTGGATTCGACTTCGGAATTTTTTTTTTGCTGAAGATATTACACTATCGAATAAATAGTGTTGTAAAGGAATATTTCAAATCCATAGACCTAAAGTCTAAATAATCTAAATAATTCGTAGTATAGTATACATTTATTTTTTGCATCAACTTTCAAGCAACAAAATTCAACATTTATTCGCTGCATACGCTGCTATTTTTGGTTGAGTCGCAGTCATGTCCCGAGTATATCTTTAGCTGTAACTTGAAATTTTAAATGCCGGCGGGACGAATAAGCAAGCGTGTTGTTTCTGTAATAAACTGTTGCGGAATGGAATATTTAGGATAGAGATACGCAGAAACTGTTAATGAGCGTGTTCTACAAGTGTTTTTCGGAAATCCGACTTTCGATATCAAAGTGACGCAACAGCTTTAATTCTGAAATTGGTGACCTCCACGTAAGAGGATGTAACATTGATTCCGAAAATCAAACGATAAGCAAAATGCAGTAGGCATTCTCCGATTCTATCTCTCCATCAATGTTACACGTGATTAACTGACACGCTTCATACGAGTGGCCCATGCGATATGCTCTTTCACTGGCTTTGCCAATTTTACGTACCAACACGCCTTTCGCGTGCAACTTATATTTTTCATCTGTCAATCATCTATTATTGACATTCAACTGCGTGTCAGAAAATATATAATCATTACGTCAGTTTTGAAGAAGCATATAATAAATTGATAATTTTCGAGAACGATTATGAAGGATAATAATACTATTTTATCAACTAATTAATTTGCAGAGGGTCTATTATCTTTCCCTTGAATATTACATGGGCAGGAGTCTTCAGAATACCATGATCAATCTGGGTATTCAAGGTGCCTGCGATGAAGCCATGTACCAGGTTCGTTTTTCTAAGTATTTCAACAGAGTTTCCATGCGTTAAATTAAACACATTTGATTTATACTCTCACGTTACTTGATAGATGGGATTAGATATCGAAGAATTAGAAGAACTAGAAGAAGATGCTGGACTTGGAAATGGTGGCTTAGGTCGTCTGGCCGCTTGTTTCCTAGACAGTATGGCTACTCTGGGCTTAGCAGCCTATGGTTACGGTATTCGTTACGAATACGGTATTTTCGCACAAAAAATCAAGAACGGCGAACAGGTGGAAGAACCAGACGACTGGCTGCGATATGGCAATCCTTGGGAGAAAGCAAGACCCGAATTTATGCTGCCAGTTAATTTCTACGGACACGTGATTGACACACCCGAAGGAAAGAAGTGGGTGAACACGCAGGTACGATGAAAGAAAGTTAATGTCATATTATTATTATTATGGAAAGAAAAATGGAGTGTATGTAGAAAGTAATTTCTATACCAAATTCTAATTTGTTTATACATAAAACTCGCATGCAATTTGTATTTTATATTTCTACTAGGTCGTATTTGCGATGCCATACGACAATCCTATCCCAGGCTATAAGAACAATGTCGTAAACACTCTTCGATTGTGGTCGGCAAAGTCTCCGGTGGAATTCAACTTGAAATTCTGTAAGTGACATTTGTCAGGGCTATGATAAATGATTATCTCACTCTCCGAATGCCCACTTCAGCTAAAATGTAGATCTACATTGATATTATATATGGCACTAATGAGAGCCACTTATACATTTCAGTCAATGATGGAGACTACATTCAGGCCGTAATTGATCGTAATTTGGCCGAGAACATCTCTCGAGTTCTGTACCCTAACGACAATTTCTTCGAGGGCAAAGAATTACGTCTGAAACAAGAGTACTTCATGGTGGCAGCAACGTTGCAAGATATAATTAGGAGATACAAAGCAAGCAAATTCGGCTCAAGGGAACACCACAGGACCGACTTCGATCAATTCCCTGAAAAAGTCGCCGTTCAATTGAACGACACCCATCCTTCCCTTGCTATCCCTGAACTGATGCGAATTTTGATTGATGTCGAAGGACTTCCGTGGGAAAAGGTACAAAAGTTATTTCGTATAATAGTAGTCAAAGTTACACGAGATGCTTAGCCAACAGTGTTTCTGTGTAGGCTTGGGAAATTACAACAAGAACTTGCGCCTACACCAATCACACAGTTCTCCCTGAAGCTCTTGAAAGATGGCCAACGAGTATGCTGCAAAGCATCCTACCGCGTCATTTACAAATTATTTATCACATCAACTTCTTGCACTTGAAACAAGTCGAAGCTAAGTATCCTGGAGATCTTGACCGTTTGCGAAGGATGTCCTTGGTTGAAGAAGAAGGTGAAAAAAGAGTAAACATGGCACATCTTTCTATTGTTGGTAGCCATGCGATTAACGGAGTCGCGCGGATACACTCCGAAATCTTAAAGGATAGTGTGTAAGTAAACACTTACGACTTTTGGAATTTGTTAACTGTTACAGTGTTAATTAAGTCTGCATTTCGGTATTTCCTATAGATTCAGAGACTTCTACGAAATGAACCCCGAGAAATTCCAGAATAAGACAAACGGTATAACACCTAGGAGATGGCTTCTCCTTTGTAATCCTAACTTGTCTGACATCATCGAAGAGGTAACAAATCTTAGAAACAGCACTTTACAAGAAAATTAAATTAACATACAAATTGACTATGGCTTTGTTTTCCGGTATAGAAAATCGGAAGTGATTGGACTGTCCACCTGGAACAACTGACTCAATTAAAGCAATGGGCGAAGGACCCAGTATTCCAGCGCGGTATCGTTAAAGTAAAGCAGGAAAATAAAATGAAGCTCACACAAATTTTGGAGAAGGAATACGGTGTTAAAGTAAATCCTGCCTCCATCTTCGACATCCAAGTGCGTAAATTTGGATTTTTCAAATACTTTGGTTCATATGCGCGCAAGATGTATCCATAACAGTTGTATTGTCGTATTGCAGGTTAAAAGAATTCACGAATATAAGAGACAATTGTTGAACTGCCTTCACGTAATCACTCTTTACAACCGTATAAAGAGGGATCCATCGGGTCCGTTTGTACCCCGAACAGTTATGATCGGTGGAAAAGCAGCGCCGGGTTACCATCTCGCAAAGAAGATTATCAAACTGATTTGCAGTGTTGCGAATATCGTGAATAACGATCCTATTGTCGGGGACAAACTGAAATTGATATACTTGGAGAACTACCGAGTTACATTGGCCGAGAAGATCATTCCTGCAGCCGATCTCAGTGAACAAATATCAACTGCTGGCACTGAAGCCTCTGGAACTGGAAACATGAAATTCATGGTAATTATTGCTTTTAATTACCAGAATATTAATGTATCGATAAGACACGATAAAACATGACGTTAATTCTGTGATTAATAGTTGAACGGCGCATTAACAATCGGTACTCTTGACGGAGCTAATGTCGAGATGGCCGAAGAAATGGGTGAAAACAACATTTTCATCTTCGGCATGACAGTGGACGAAGTCGAAGATCTCAAACGAAAGGGCTACAATGCCTGGGACTACTATAATAGACTTCCCGAAGCTAAACAATGCATTGATCAGATCCAAGGTGGCTTCTTCAGTCCCAACAATCCAGATGAATTCAGGGATATTGCTGACGTTCTCCTTAAGTGGGATCGTTTCTACTTGCTTGCCGATTACGAAAGCTACATTAAAATGCAAGACTATGTCGGCAAGATTTATCAGGTACGTACATATATCCAAAAAAAAGATGTAGAATGTGACTAATGATAAGAGAACTGTTCAATACATGAGGAATTGATGTTTTGTACAGGATGAGACCAAATGGGTGGAAATGGCGATACATAATATTGCGTCTTCCGGGAAATTCTCGTCCGATCGCACAATCGCGGAATACGCACGTGAGATCTGGGGCGTCGAGCCCAACTGGCAGAAACTTCCTGACCCTCATGAACCACGAGATATTTAAGTCATTCATTATTAGGTGTATTCTCGTGTTAGATTCAGAATGTTGTGAAAAAAGCAATTCGAAAGAGAAGGAAGAGGCGAAAAACCAAAGTGTGTATTCACAACTAAACTTCATGAGAACCGTTAACTCGACTAAAACATTACGCAAAGTCATTGTAACATACAATATGCCACATCCTGTTGTTTATAAAGATATATATATTTTTAAGAGTCTTTAAACTATTTTTAATAATTATTGAAATGGTACCGTCCTGTGTACTATCTGCCACTGTTAAAGAGCCAGTCATAACACGAACTGAAGTTACAGAGTCTACCAGAGAACGGTTCGCCATGTTTCTAAATAATGCTTTTAATCCGTGGCGCATGAAATTATATCACGCTGTACAATAAATATATTAAAGAAATTTTCGAACGGACTTCATCGTTCGTACTTATCCTCCTTTTTCTAGTTTATATACTCAAATGGTTATTAATGATTGGGGAGACAAAACTCAAGATCAAAAAATTCGTTTTGTACACAAAATGTATTCATATACTATACAAGACTATACAAGGTAAGATGCATCTTTAATTTCAGATACATCTCGCCAATATTTTTAAATCTTCGTAACAATAAGTTGATTCGTCTTTTAAAAGCGTATTCAAGAAATACATGTCATTCCACGGTATGTTAGTCTCATCGTTCCGAAGTGTAACATAAAGTAAGTAATCAGAACATAAGTTGACTTCATTACTGAAATTAGGTTATCGCGAAGTCTATTTACAGGTGCTTGAAAAATCGTAAATATTCACGAACTGCGGTTTATGATTTTGAGTGACGTATATACACATATTGATTAAACAAATAGAGAACTGATATCATAAGACTACAAGACTGGTGCATTTGTGATTTTAGACATTCAACTCAGTCGTTTTAAAAACTAGTAAAGAAACTTTAAGGGTAACATAGCACACTGGAATCATTCTACAGATTCCAGGAGGAACACATTTAAAAATAATTTTTCCAATTTACGGTCAAGATAACGAAAATTTAAGTATCTATCACTGTAAGATCACACAGTTGCATTAAAGGAGCAGATCATCCTCTAGATTCCAATTAAAGCACATTGCAAATTGGGATGTCTAATATAAAGATTAACAGTAATTTGTTTAATTTGACTATCGTTAGGAAATCATTCCTATACATTGAAACTTTCTCCACAACCGCAGGTTCCTTTAATGTTCGGGTTGTTAAAAACAAACTCCGAACTTAAATTTGATTCAACAAAGTCCATTTCAGTTCCCAATAAAGATAACTGGGCCTTTCTATCAATGATAATACGTACACCATCTTGTACTACCTCCTCATCGAGATTAGATCTTTCCTTCACATAGTTCAAAGTATAGCTCAGCCCATTACAGCCGCGTTGTTTTACTCCAACCTTTAGACCAATCTGAAATAATATAGAAAGAGATAATTTGGAATACAAAAATAGCAAGTACAAAGAATTCGGAAATTAGAGTTGAAAAGATGCTACTCACAAATTCACTTTTGTCTTGAAGCAGTTCCTTGACCCTTTTCACTGCACTTGGTGTCTAAAAGAGATAAATGAATCCAAATTATGAAGAATTCATTCTTCTAATGATGTGATAAATATTTATACTGCAGTGAAATGATATTCAATGATAAAGTAAAAGATTATGAAATTTAGAATCATATTATGTTGAAATCCAATAGATACAACACAGGTTAGTATAAGATTTAGAAAGTACACATTTAATAGTTTTAAAATAAGATATGAAAGTTAGAAGTATAAATACACATAGAACGGTATTAGAATTATCGTCACTAGGTTATAGTGCATGGCTCTTGCGACATATTTGAGCTTTATTGCAAGATGACCAAAACATTCTCGTAGATTCAATCCACACACTAAATAATCGGGTATTATTCTAAACTTATAACTTCCATCAACCGCAATGCGACAGAACCGAGTTTAATTGTGACAAAAACAAAGTATTTGCCATTTAACAGTTATTAGTATTAGACTTAGCAGGAATCATGAAATTACCGAACAGCAAATTTTAAATAAAAACTTACATAATAGTCTCTTAAAAATGCTGCTTACCAGTGTTAATGCTGCCTTCATCGAAAAGATTTTTCTACCTTTGACAGCTCGCACTGTCGCAGCTGCGAGCACGGACGACGACATTTTGATATTCTTTTCTATACTGTGAATTGTGATACGAAATCACGTGTTCACCCTACCTCATGCACGTACGCCAGCTGCAACAATCATCTTCATAACGAAACATCACTCACTTGATCCGTGTTTTTAAATTGTCAACAAAAACATGTATACATATTCTTGACCTATTATCACGCTGTATTTCAAGATGTATATTCAGCAGCATAAAAAGTATTCACCGCGTTAATTAATGTGATATAATAAAGAATAGTGGGAACTGTGGGAACCCCTTAATTTCAACTGACCGTGCTGATGTTGTGAACGCTGCCAGTTCTTCCTACAGTTAGCTGCAGTCAAGTACACTGTTAGTCTAGCCGGCATAATACATCGTTTACTAGTGTCTAGCAGTGTCTAGTATTTGTCTGTGGTTTATTATTCTGAATGTGGATAACATGTGCGCAGCAAAGGAAGAACTGCAATACTCCCATAAGATTTACAAGAGTGATCCGCTGTCTTTCAAGAATTACGTAGGCAAGGAAGTAAATATCGTCACTGAATCGGGTAACACGTGCACCGGCGTCGTGTACACCATAGATCCGGTTTCCGAAACGTGAGCGCATAATGCATGAATACCGTTGTTGAATCGCTTAATAAACACATATACAAAAGATAACACGCGTTCTATGTTTATCTTATATAGTGTTTCATAAATGACAAACTTATATAAATTCACTTATCCATCGTTCAATTGAATACACGATTTTGTACGACCATTTGAACATTGACTTACGAAGTGCCTTTTTGTCAATAACTTGTCAATGTTTATAAAAATGATGCATGTTCGTTATATCACATACTGGTAGGGTTCTTGCTACTTTTAATTATATTGTTTTATATAAACCCAGATTAATATATGATTTAAAACTTCTACTCATTGTATCAATTGGGTGTTCTAGAAATGAAGTAGGACCGTTCTTTTGCAATTACTGTAAACGCACTGTTAAAACATAGAATATAGGAAAATATGCATTTATAGTCATGTTGAATGCAACAGAGAAAACAAAGGGTTATCATATGGTATGTTTCCAGTGTTATATTGCTTCAGCTAAGTGAGAAACCAGGCTTAAAAGTCGTTCTTGGTCATGCCATTAAGAGCATTGAAGTAATAAAAACAATACCTGAGAATGAACTACCAGAATTATTCACTTGTTTGCCGAAGAAAATCAATTCATCAGCACTTGAGGATCGAAAAGCAGTTGTTAAAGAATTCCTAATGAAGAATCGCTTTCCAGTCAAGGAAGATAAAGATGTTCTGGTGATACAAGATATTGTTGCTTTGTATCCACCATATGAGGCAGAAAACTGTGTATCTTCAAACAGCATAGTACTGGGACGGATACAAATGCTATTAACACAGATCAAAGCATAATTATAGTTCCTACATTGCCTCAGTGCCAATTGTATCCTGTATGTGATATTATTTATTAAAGATTACGTAAATACTGTTCTATGTATAACAAGCTTTTCTATTTCTATTGAATAAAATATCTTTTTATTTCACTTTGGTATCATAGTTATAATTGGCCAGTGTGATCAGTATATTTAGAGATTCTTGTCAGCAGTCATTAATACTTATTATTATACTCTTGTAACTTATTTTATGTTAATCTACAAATAGAGAGTATATTTCTGCGATTATATTCTTGTGGGCAGCTAGTGCTTTAGGACGAACTAATAGATATTTCGTTGAGCACTATGTCGCCGGAAATGTATAAGGTATCGATAATGGATGGTCGAAGTCGATGTAGGAATTCTCCTATCATTTTCTCGCCAAGCCATATCGAGTATGCCTCGAACTCGCAACGGATGCTGTAACAATATGTAGAAATTACGTTGTGACAAACGAAGCGAAGTGATCAAAACAGGAAGCTAAATAGCTTCCTGTCAGATTTATTATAGATTTTGTGGTTTGCGAGGAGCACTCATATTTATACATGTAATGTTAATATACAAACATTACTTCTGACATTTTGTACTATGCTTTGGGTACATTTCCAATAAATGCTTCAAGCTTGACTATTTATACGAGAGTTTAATATTAAACTTACGTGAGTACGAAGCTTCGACCGGGAAACCAAGTGAGATGGCCCTGATGGCGTTCTTCCTTTCCCCAGGATCCATCCGACCAACAGTTCATAACAACATACGGTGCCGTGGTACCGTATGAGAATCGTGGATTCAAATGCATCGCAATTATGGGATGTGGATAAACGGACTTACCCTTTTGAAGATTCACATAAAACCTGTAAATAGGAAATGATTGGCTCATACGGAAAGATAGTTGTAGTTTTTTTCAATCACTTACGAATGAGGAAGAAGTTTCAACCTTCCGGAAATCGTAAGGCGTGTGCCTGTTGTGAATTCGGTGCCTATATCAACAGAAGCAGGAACATCCTGTACACATAGAACTCTTGTAGAAAGATATATGATTGTGCGTAAACATCTAGGTTCATAGTGTAAAGAACGCAGGCTTTGTGGAAATAGAAGCATTAGATAAATTTCAATTACCAAAAGTTCAACAAGAGACCGCGCGGGCCCTAAAGTGAGACGATCTTCCGATTCTCGAAGATTTGGGTCTGGGTAAACAGTGAGGTGCGATTGTCGCATACGAACATCCTCCAAGCAACCGCAGATTTCCAAACCAACAATCTCTTCGAGGGGCATTCTATAGGTGAACGCACAGAAATGGTCTCCATTTATGGCTATCTGTGTCCAAACATAGCAATTTTACGAGTGAATTCATGTTGCTTAAAACCATAATGTAAATATAGTTATAAGATATATATCTTATATAATGTTTCACGGGACATTTCCATGCCGGTCTGTACAATTACGGAGGAAGAACTTAATTCTACAAGGATCTAGTATTTGTACCTGAAATGCATCGATTGTACAAAAGATTGTAACGTGTATATAAGAGTTACGTTGGAACAAACAGCTACTCTCGCCGGTCGGCGAGCAGGTTTCTTCCGCGTCCCAGGAACCTTTATATTTTGTATTTCTCACCACGTAGCCGCGAACGAGTCGCGCGTCAAAATGCAGAGCAATGTTCCCCGAAGATTTGCATACCAAATTAATGGTAAATCTAGTTAATACAGACGTTTATTTTCACACTTTACTATTATCAATATTATATGTATGATATATTGCATTATTGACTAGATTATTTATAGATTAATACGCAAACAGGCTTCAATTACCTCATTGCATCTGCTGGAATGTACCCTGTTACTATAATTGTTGCTGTTGGTTTTAGTGGCTTTAAAGGAATTACTTTCGATGTCCGCTGGAACAAAAGTGGGCGAGGATCCGCCGGCACATTACAACAACAAAATTGCCACCAAGAAGGAGTAGGAGTAGGCAACGATTGTTTAACTGACTTTATACACTACAACAAAAAATTCTTAGACATATATAATTATCATTGATCTTAATTTAACTTACAAATACTCTTGAATAAATTCGATAAATCTATCCCAAATCGTGCTAGCAATATCAAATGAAGCTTCAGCATGAATATTATGAAGGGTGCTTATGATAAGCAAAAAATATTTTTGTATTTGAATGCTAAAAGTCTATTTTTAGATAAACAATCGTAGGACTATTGGAATACCATTTTTGGAATACGTTCATAAGCAACAAATAAAACCATTCACCTGTTATCAAAATTTAACAATCTGTCTTTTAAGATACAATTGTTTTTGGGTAAAAGTTTGGATAAAGGTATAGAAAGGGCAAAGCGTGTAAACAATTTGCGATTGCGACACAATTAGTGAATCTTTTATTTCAATCTACAGTCGGGAGATAAAGCATGAATACATACAAATTCATTACAATCATAATAATATATGTGGTATATATTTATTTTATATTATTTTATTTAGTAGACATTTATTTATGGTTGCAATATAGAATTAATAATTGAATTATGATTAAGCACACAATTGTAAAGTAGAATTGGCATAGAAAAAGTAAAGAATGAAAATTAAACATTATAAGGACAAAGGAATATGATTTGCAAATGACAATGAATATTACACACTTAAAACAAGCGGCCTGTCATAATAAAAAGAGGTCTGATCTAGTCGATCTAGTCATTCCACGAACGACTCTATCGAGTTGAAACAACTATTAAAATGGCTCCAATATTTGTAACACATTCAGGAAATTCGTAGTGACAGAGACAAACACGAAACAGAGGATGTTTCGGCTCCTAATTGGGTGGAGTGACAAGTTTTGTTTATACGTAGATGTGACAAATCCCAGGGTTCGCTCTGTCTCGATAAGGTTAGGTGATAAAAAGCGAAAATTTCTACAACCAGGTCTATAGGTTGCTTTGGCTGGGAGCTGAATGCAAGCGCCAATAGTAAGCTAATACTCACCACGGGCACCGCTTCCTCATCGAAAAAGCCGAATTCCTTCAATGCATCTTCACGGGTTCTCGTGAAGATCTCGCTGCCAGTGTTCGACATCTCGCAGAATTCGCGAACACTGGAGGGTTACAGCTTCGCCTATTGTTACAGTCGTATAAGCGGATAACAGAAAATAAAAGTCTACCGATGTATGTGTAATCATACTGGTGTTTCTCAATCAGAAACCTGTCTTGAATGCGAACTGGCTGTACCGGTGATTCGACCGTAATTACAGCTCTTCGTCCGTAATAACACTACGCATAAAACCACTGTACCAAACTGCGCCACACATATATACGCACAACAAAATAATCTCATGTAATCTCGCTTTGTGATGGAAAACACGGCTTGTCAAGGATACAAGTAACATCTCTGAATCATCAGTTCGATTTTCAGCTGACAATTCATATGTTTATTTTGAAATCCTTTTAATAATTTTGAAGATTTACAATGAAATAAATGCTTCTGTTAAATTAGAGCAGAAACGTGTAGTAATATTTTTATATGCTATGATAAACTGTATATACATCATCGACATGGCATTAAACTAATTGTCACTGTTGGTGACTGTGAGCAATCATGTTTCCTGCGTGGCTGTGTGCGTGCGATGGCCGTGTGCAAGCGTGTGGGTGCGTGGAAGCCGTTAAGGTAGATTTCATTAGTGTCGGGGGCCGAGGGAGAATGGAAATACCGCAAAATGATCAATTACTCGATAGTATGGGAGATGTCTGTGATAACCAATGCCGAATTTGTTTAAAAGACTGCACGGAGGCTCGCGAGCTCTTCAAAAATGGGGATGTGATACTGAGAAAGCTGATGGCCATCGCTCCAGTGCAGGTTAAGCTCACCATTGTTTATCTACGATATCTCAACAAATCTTTCGCTCCCTTCGTTTTTATTTAGCATTCCCTAACAGATCTTCATTATAAATAAACTGTAGTCCCAAATGTAGAAGTCTATCTGCTTTTGCGACTAAATCTTACGAGATTTTGCTCGACGATACTTGCTATATACTCCTGCAACCTTTTTGTTTACCATTGGTGCATCTTGTAGATGTTCCTATGAACAGGACAAAATTAATAATACAGTTTATAACTTTATTAATTCTACAGTTCGTTCTATATCTCATAGTATTTTCAATCATAGCAAAACTGTATTGTGAGATTTCTATTTGATAGTTAAAACTGAAGTAGAAAGTTGAATGCATAGATTTACTGTAACATTCAGTCAGTTATGTTAGCACAAATTATTATATACTTAGGTTGAAGAAGGAGATGGCTTACCAGGAATCATCTGTGCAACATGCAGTGAGCTATTGGATATATGCTATGACTTCCAATGCCAAATACACAGCGCAGATCAGAAGCTTAGACAAATGCTTAAGCTAATATCACCTAAAGAAAGTGGCATTAATAGTACAAGTATTGTCAAAGAGATCATTACTGATGTAATATCCACTGTCATATCCTCTGAGAGAGTCAACGATGCAGTCTCTCCTTTTATACCTGACAATACAGAATTCTGCTCGGAACCCCACATAGACAGTGTGATGTGTTATAATAAAGACACAGACATATTAGGCAAGCATGTGGGAAAGTTGGATGATAACAGTATACACAACATTAGTGATAATCAAACAGACGGTGTACAAAGCTGCTGGCCTTACCAAACAATTGAGAGCAATGTGATAGAGAAGGAAGAATCATGTATGAATAATGAACAAATTAATAGAACGAATGCCTCTTGTATAATAAAATCAGAGATTGGAGATTTAGATGAACTTGGTATGAGTGGGTCACAATGGCGGAATCAGACAAGGCTAGGCAGCCTGCAAGAACAACCTAATAAGTCTATCGACGATGAAGAAAAGCCATTAATATGGAGAACATCTTCTCAAAGATGTATGTATTGTACGAAATCCTTCCATTCGAAGCTTGCGTTGCAGAGACACGTAAGGGTGCACAAACATAAATCTATGTTGCGGTATGTCTGTCACATGTGCGACAAGCAGTATTCCAGTGTAGCGAATCTAAAAGCTCATGTTTCTCATGCTCACGAATCTCAAAAGAAGAAGACACTCAAGCAAACTTTGAAAGAGAGAAAAGCGAATAAAAAGTTGCAGAGGAATTTTGATGCTGTGCCAAGTACGGAGAAGAAAAATTTCAAATTCAAATGCAAAGTATGCTCAAAGCAGTTCACGTATCACAAATCGTTCGTAACACATGCCAAATCGCACGCAGAATATAGGGAAAATGCAGAGGACAGTGAGAAGATCGAAGAGAAGGAGGAAGAAAAGAATGAGATGGACGAGCAGCAACACGAACCCGAGGAAGAAGAAGACGAAGCAGAGGAGGGCGACGACGACGACGACAAAGAGCTTCCAATGGAAAGTCTGCAGTGTACACAATGCCGTAAACTTTTCGCGACCAAACGGAATCTACAGAGGCATATATCGACGCATAGCGGACTCAAGTATAATTGCACGACGTGTGGGAAAGGTTTCTCGAGAGTGGATAAATTGAAAGATCACGAACAATCTAAACACAACACAGAATTATTTGATAATTCAGATTCGGACGATAAACACGACGACGATAGTATGAAAGGAAGCGGCAATGGTTCCGAAACTCGAAAGAAGGTATATTTTGAATTTTTTAACGATTGAAATTATCACTATTTTGATTGCTTCAATAAATAAACAATTCCTTCTTAATGCTAGAGGAACTACAAGATGAGCGATTATTCATAAATTGCATTTGTTTCAGGAAAAATATAGTAGGCCGCATAAATGCGCAATATGTCCGAAATCATTTGCGCAAGCACAATCCCTGGCAAATCATATGGAGCGTCACAAGCGAGTGAAAGAAACGCAAAAGAGATTCTTATGCGAAGTCTGCAGTAAGTGTTTTGCACAAAGTGGTTCCTTAGTAGCCCATATGCGCACGCATACAGGTGTGAAACCATATGTCTGCAACGTTTGCAGTAGAGCTTTTACAAAAAGCACCTACTTGCAATTACATATGCGTACACATAGTGGTGAGAAACCATACATTTGTCAGTACTGTAGCAGGGCGTTTGCGAGGGCTAACACCTTGGCGAGGCATATAACAATGCATACAGGCGAGGCCAAGTATCATTGTCAGATCTGTACGAAATCGTTTAGGAGGCTCACTTCTTTGAACGAGCACACGTACACGCACACTGGGCAGCGACCGTACGCATGCAAGATTTGTACTAAGCGTTACAATAATGCTGGTTCATTGTACGCACACAGAAAGAAGTGCAAAGCGCAGCAACTGGTTGGCACGGGCTTTTCAGTCTCCGTGGATAATGCATCGCACCAAACTGATGTAAATGTACCGCAGGTACTCATATACTCGCAAAGAAAGTTAATGGAGGACGCAGTTGTGACACAAGTAACGCCAGCGCCTCAGTACATGCTTGCGAACACGCAAAACCAGAAGAACCTTAGTGCCAATGTGATTCAACCCTTTACAGTGGAGGATCCCAATGTTTACTCGATCAACTCGAAACAGTTCAAAAATCCTTACTACACGATCTACCCCAACATGTAGGACAGGTCTATTGGGTACTGGAACCTAATTAAACGAAAGCCTTTTTTAGTACTTCCCATTCTATTTTCTGATCCATCTCTTTCCCTTTCACTCTAATTCTACAGGGTACCTGCAGTTGCCCTAACATTTATTGTGGAACACTGGCAATTTGCTGTGATCCGACAATCGTTTTTTAATATTGGGTGATTGATATAATATTTACTAATAAACAAACAGAAGATTGTACATATAGAATTAGTAGTAACGAGAGTGCAATGTTCTCATTTTGATGCAATTGCTCATACTTCGAACCAGCGCAAAGGAGAAGTCGATTAGCCGATATACTATGGATTAATTGGCCTTGAATAATACAAGAATCTTTATTGGTGAAGAAGGAAACCTTTGAGTTTGTGAGTTTTGGCGCTTTCTTTTCAATTGTCATATACATATATCAAAATCTCTAAATCGACACTAGCGACACCGCTACTGCGCCACATACTATATATGTATGGCATAATACTGTTGAAGCAGGACGAATGCGTTTGGTGCAGTAACCTTAAAGAGTAGTCGCGGTCGACCGCTGCGGACGAACGCGAGCTAAAGCATTCTTTTGATTTGGGCTGGTTTGGCCAGCAAGTGATTCGTGCATTCAAGCTGCCCGCAGCTTATAGTCTCCCGCCGGTAGACTTTCTTTAAACGACCATACGTTATTGCCTGATATCCTTGCTTCAGCTTCAACCCGCGCTTTCATGTAAGAGCATCATGGCGCCAAAATTCAGTGATCAAGAGGATAAAACATTAATCATGTGTGTGAACAAGTACCCATATTTGTATAATACGAAGAGTCGGAATCAGAATCCGGAGATAAAGGAAGCTGCATGGACCGCAATCGCTGCCACAGTAAGAAGGGATGGTAGATATTATTTAAAATAAAACTCTAATTTTATCCAACTTTTATCATTTATTATTTTGCTATTCCCCTTGTCCCGTTCATACGTGAAAATACTTCTTTTGAACCCTATTCCAGATTTATATAGATCATTTTTTGAAGTAAAGTTGATTGTTAATATGTATCGTTACTAGCAATAATTCATTGCAGAATTTTTTTCCCGATAAAAGTAGATCCTTTGTGCGCATTATTTTCGAATTTACTTTTCTGTATTTCACAATAAAAATAGCACTACCGCATAACTTTGATAAGAAAATTAACTAAATATGCCCGACTTTGTTCATATTTGCTCAGCTTCTGGTTGCAAGAAGAGGTGGCGCGACATAAAGGACCACTATTACAAAGTACGAAGGAGGCAGACCTTGTTCAAGACGGAGACTCGGCGGAAGTGCAAATGGCCATTGTATGACTCCTTGTCCTTCCTCAGCAAAGTTTACGAAGAAATGCACACTGTCAAGATAGTGAAGGTTGAAACCCTAGTCGAAGATAGCAACACCAGAGGAGATAGTGAACGAAACAATGCCGAAGAAGTATATTCAGAAACCGGTAGCGAGGTAGCAGCGGACAGCGAAAAACATTCGGAAAGCGAGAAGATGAGTGATATTACTCAGGAAAACGTTAAAACCCAGATGGACACGTCAAAACAGAATGACGAATGGGAAATGCAAGCATTTGGACAGCGTTTTCACGAAACGGAAACGCAGTATTCTTCAGACACGGAAAATATTGCGCTGGTTTCTTCTAAATTTTCTTCCGACGATGTAGAAGCATCAGTGAAGGAAAAATCCCAGATGGAAACTATAGATGATGTAGATTTATTTATGAAAAGTGTTGCCATTACCATGAAGAAACTGCCACCTGAACGGATCGCGCAAGCGAAAGTGGAGATTCTGCTACTTGTGAGCAAATTACAGTTTCCATCACAGTTTCAGAGTGAATAACTTTTGATAGACTTTGGAAGAACTTTTTAAAGAGCTAGACTTTGGAAAGCGCCTAAATAAGTGTTGTGCAGAAACTGCGAGAATTTTTCACTTCGAATTCTGTATTGATCACTATCCTTTGCTTTTATACGAAATCTTATATTTATAATCTGCTTAAAAGCAGATTTAGCAATAGATGTTTCTTAATATTAATCCAATACGGCACTATGTTAAATTAACTACTTTACAGTAGTTCACCGTTTACGGACATCATTACGGCGAACTACATTGTTTGAACATTCACCCCTGCGCAATTTAGTGTAATTAGAGTACTTACCGTATGTGCATGTCTACTAATATTAAAGAAGGCCTTGCAGTAACGAGACTTACAACGATACGTTCAATTATGTACAGTTGATTGCTATAGTTACTAACAAATTCTAGCTACTGTTAAGTGGTTCTCAGGCGGTTTTGTCCATTTCTGTCCAACAGCCAGGCCTGGGAGTAGACAGAATTGCTTGATCATATTTTAGTGAATGTTTCTATGAAAAGTAATGTATAAAAAAGTCCGATTGTTTACAAAGTTTTTGCCTTATTCTCTTGGCAGGTAGTCAACAATTTATAAGAAATAACCCTTCATCTCCTCCTCGGTAGTATAGTGGTCAGTATCCCCGCCTGTCACGCGGGAGACCGGGGTTCGATTCCCCGCCGGGGAGAACTTACTTTTGATCTTTTGATTAAATACAGCGCGCAGAATTCTTGGGAAATTGCTGCTTTTCATAATCATTTTATTTTACTAAGTAAGTAAAAGTAATTCATCTTTGAATTATGACTGTCGGATTAACTTTTTTTTTTACAAAGATGTTATGACTCTTATAGTAGTCTGGTAATTGCGCTGTACAAAGATGGAAACACCAATTCCTGGTAGAGAAAGGCTGGCAGTAATTCTAAGGCAAGTTGTTGGAAATATATGTTTATATAAAATACATATGTACATACAATCAATGCTAAAGGTTATCAGGAAAACCTTTTGATATTTAGCGATGCTCTGATTGCTGGAAAACAATACGATGTGTTTGGCGAAGGCAACATCGAAGGGGAGTAACGATTGACTCATGATGATCGAAGGGTCTAAAGAAGTCGATGCACGAGTGTGAACAAAGCTCGAGGCAAAGTTTTGTGGTGTTGCATTATTGGTGAGTCGGAAAAATCCTGAAAGTAGTTGCTATTGCGAATACCGCTGAAACCTTCGGATTGTGGACATTAATTCAAGTTTACAATCCATTCTATGATCTGCCGGAACCTTTTTTATTTCGGGAACCAGCGACAGGAAAAAATGTCTGTCTTCGTCTTGTTTTTCGGTACTTTCTTCCAGCGATATCCTAAGATTATCGAGCAACTTATCTTTCATCAAATTGGTTTTTCTTTTTCTTGGTGCTTCGTATACTAAGTTATTGGCTTCTTCCTCACTACTCGCAGTCATGTATGTTGCGTCTCTTAGATCGACGAAAGCGATTTCGTTCTCCATTTCTACATTCAATGCCGTTCTGCCCGAAAGAATAGCGGTTAATTTTATAAATAATTTACAAATGATAATAGAGATTTGTCCCTTGCTACCTTTTATTTGTCGCAACTGGTTTTAGGAAATTTAATCGATCGAAATGCACGTACGCCTTCCTTTGAGAACCCGATGGCGTACTTTTGATTCTCCGAAGTTCTCTGGAAAATGAACTTCGGATTCCCTTCCATTTCTTTTTTAAGTCTTGCTCTAAAAAGTATATTTACGGGGATTATAACAATCTGGAATGTTTAGTAGAAGATTTTCCACTAACTAATCAAGTTGGTAATTTGAGTAGTCATTTGAAAACATGAATCTAATTGATCATAGCATCCGCTTTTGGCGTTCACAAGTTACGCGTGTTTTTGTTGTCGTCGCCTCGATTGTGTCGCGGACAAGTGTGTGAATGAGCCCACGTTCTTATGCATTTTAGTGTATCAGTGAGCTCAGAGGTCGCCAGCGACTGGTCGACAGTGCAGAGTCCACGGCAAAGCCTAATGTATGTTACAACTCCGGTAAGTTTCAGAATGACTTTTAATCTGAAGACACTTATCAGGCAAACTGTACTATATGCGATCGACATTTCTGCAAGCGGTGGTTGTACTATTTTTGCAAATCATTTCGCATAATTACATAGTTCCAATGCACAGAAGAACACAGATCCATAAGAAAATGCTCTAGTTTTCTGAATAAGAATTCGATATTCTTACCGATCTCATGCTTTTTCGTTGTGGATAATTGATCATAATTTTGTATCACAATGTCGCACACCTCGCACCAAGCCTGGTGTTTCTGAAATTTATTGGTGTACTCGGAGATGCGAGTATCCCACAAGCAAGGTCTTTTTTCAACTTCAGAAATTAGTAATTCTACTTCTAAGAATTGTTGTTCTTGCTGCGCTGTCGCCGTCGTCATATCACGTGTGGCAGGCGGCCCAATGCTCTTCGTATAACAAACTAGCCACTGCTGCTCCCAGTGGAAAGCAGTTGCTGTCAGCCGTAAGCAGAACTGGAAACCACTGAAAGACAGTGGCGCAGCTGCGAGCCACACGGGCGATAGCTCGAACCTTTAGAATTATCCTCTTCTGCTGTCTGTGGCATGCAGTGGAGGGGTGTGGCGAGGAGTGGAACGCAGTTGACCGTCAGTATAGCAAGTAGTTGGCTAACTTCAGATAATCGAACTAGAATGACTAAAGCTTTGTGCGCCCCCGTAACAAAATCGCCCCCATATAGTTCGATTATCGTTTTGTGGATATTATATATATAATACTGCGTATTAATTACTTAACAAATGAACCACACTCATCATTTCGGCGAGTATATCACCGTAGCTTTGTCTACTATATCATACTATGATTTTGTCAGAAAATACATCCACTTCTTTACCAATCCTAAACAAGGATGCGGGCACACTTACCAACATTGATAAAGTGCAACGGTCGGGATGTCGATTTTCTAAAACTCGTATATAGTTATCATTTGAGTAGAAGAGGCACTATAAGTCATGCTATGCCTAGTTTTCCTTAGAAAGAACGCTACTTATATTTCATTTTATTTGCCAAGTTTCATCTTCCACGCACTTTGCGTTTTATAAGTTTGATGGAAGGGATTTAATCAATAATATAAAGAAGTACATATATATGTTCATGTTACATACGATATGTAATGTCGTACATATCTGTCTCAATCCGTTACATTTGTGTATCGATTAGTAGCAAATAGAGAAATTTCTCGCATGCGAATTGAGTTAAGATTTTATGAAACGTGATATCTGTTTCATTAATTGTATAGTTCTACTAACATAATTCAATATAAATAACTGAATCATTTGCAATACACTTGATTATTTCCGATACTGGCACTAACTCTATGTGACTTAATAAAGTCAGTTATAATTAGAATAGAAATATAGAATATTATCGATGAAATAAATGAAAAACAGTTTGGATGAACGCGGTAAATCATTCTGTCAAATACTACCTAGAACAATACTCGACATAACAAAAGCGTTCGTTCTTTCGTAGTTAGAGATATCGTAGAGTTTACGAGGCGGCTGGATTACTGGGAGGTTTGTGGCTTTGACCTAGTGATTCTGTGGTGGCCATAAATTATCCATGCAACGGGGTAGCTGGAAAGGCCGTCCTTACTTACGTACTCCTCCTGCAATCGAAACATTTGCGCCTTTTCTATGGAGTGTCGTAAAATAATTATAAATTTATAAAAGTGCTTTTACTTAACTTGAATTTAGTTAGTATTTTTTAACAATAGAAATTGTAGATACAGAAATAGGTTTTTTTTTCGATCTTACGTTATAATTACTCTCGTTTCAGGGTAAATGTATAACACCAACTATTTTTAAACGATAAATATTCTATGCCTGCCTAGTAAGATTATTACTCTCAATTAGAAAAGGTAGACATCTGAAAAACTAGTAAAGAAATCAGAATTGAATTCCACTGTTGCCAAGGGCTTCCGCTCCACAAGAGGAAGCCACGTTTGGTGGCGTCATCTGATTAGTCCTGTGTGGGCATACCCGCTTAACTACAAATGATCGTAATACATACAAACAAGCGCAAACGAGCGATTGAGCGGTATAGAATAGTCAGAATTGTCATTAAGCCCGGAGAGTGGTCCCCCTTTGGGCTTCCCGGGGATCAGCCGGTTAGCCCACCACTAGTATGCCCTGCTACTAACAAACACACAGAAACACAAACACACACACACATAGATAGAGATAATGGGAAACGGTGGTGCGTTTCGATTCCCTTGATTCTTAGTCGGACCCCAACAGATCTACTATCGTCCACGGCCAGATCCCATGGGTTCTCACTCATCTGCCGACAAAAGAGCATCTGCGCGATCCGATCTGTGATCCTAGTGCAACCTGTTCGCAACTAGTCGATCCCCTGATCGGCCTCTCGCTCTCCCATGAATTCATTATCAGTCTAGTATAAACATATTGCCACTAGGCGTTCGATGCATGGGGTACGAACGAACCAAGGCTTTTCCCTGCAAGGTGCACCTACAAGCAGAGTCGTGTTTCTATGTATTATGGCTCGCATCCCCCTTTAGATGGTAGACTATCTTCTCTGAACCACTAGTCTTTCATGCGTCAATCAGATTATGGAAAATTGCGATTTAGTCAGTTTCAGTACTATAGGCACACCCGTTCTGATTTATTGGCCGTGCTCCGTCCGCCGGGATGATGATACATACACTTACCAAGCTTAGGGGAGTTCGGTAGAATATGATACGATTAAGTTTCACTATCTGCTTCCCTAGTCAAAATATTATATGTTTAACTCATAGGGAACAATGAATTCTAGTTATTTTCAATTCATTACTTCATTTGAATCACGGAATTGGTATTAAAAGGATCTAGAAAGAATATTATAAATATTAAGAATTTGAAAACTATCAATAAATAATGAATGACTATTCCTTTACAGGTAAATTACTATACTTTGCCATCTTTTTGAGAATCTATGTGTAGGAAATATCTGAGGAAGATGTAGGTTTATCGAACAGCGGGAACGGTGAGTGTGTCAGGGAAAAAATCTTTGTCAGACGGTGTTCCCGTAGGTACTTATGGGTAGGTGGGGTAGACATATGCGGTCAGCGGCAGGCTCTGGCAGTGTATGCCGGCGTATGCCAGTGTATGCAGGACTGCGGTGGCAGGTGACGGCGTGTTGTGAGTTGCATAATGAATAATGCCAAAGCCGAACCACAAGCCGTTCCTGTCCTTCCACTTGGCTGACTGAATGTCAGCCAGTCTAGGAAAAACCGCTGATTGGCTCTACATGCTCCTGGCTCTCCTGCCTGTCACATTCTCTCTCTTCTCTTCTCTCTCCAACTATCCTATGTTACCTATTTGCTTCCTGTGCATTTGATCCAATCCAACCTACACGCTTGGATTGACGTTCTCCTTTTGCACGCAGCATGGCTTGCCGAATTCGAGATTGACGTCGGATCACCTAGAGTTCTAACTCCTTCGAAGAAATCGTCGTAATAGTTCGTCACTTTTGTTAGTCTTTCTTGGTGAATTAGAAATTTTAGAGAGAATGTAATAGAACATGTATAAAGCCTGAAGAAAAGTGGTACGAAGTTGAATTTTTTAGAGAAATTTGAAAGTCTGTTTATAGATAAACAGTCCTCGGTTTAATTTATTTCTTTGTTTGACACATTAAGTTTTTTTATTTAATTAATTCAATTAATGTTCGAAATGTTCTTTCGGGGAGGGAATGTGGAGATATGTCTTTACGAATCTCAAGATTTCTAAGCTCTAGCTTATGTCGAACAGCATCTCCAAAGTGTTACGGTCGATGTGACACTGTTACTGGCACAGTATAAATTATAATTAGTCGAGCCCGTAATACCCTTTGAATTAGTAATCAACGAGCAGCGGCAACTAGCCGTACGCCCGGCTCCATTTCAGTCAAGGTCTCTGGGCTCATTTCTTCTCACACCTCTGTGCTCTCCCCTGTCACTGAAACACTAGTTTTTGCACTTTATCGATACTACGGTACATTGTTTCGCACAGGAGTAGCACAATGATGTGCAAAAATAATAGTACACACCTAGCTGTCTACAAAATTATACATATGATTTTTAATTTGACAAGGTTTATTTTAAGCGTTTTTTAAATTTTGCTTTCTCGAAATTGATCATTTTTGAGCTGCTCTAGCTTGCTAAAGAGCATAATGGAGCATAATTACCATCGTACGAATACTTGCAATATTGAATTGGAACACTATGATCCGCAAGCTCGTTTCCATCAGCGGCTATAGTAGAAGGACAGCCATTGAAATTGGCGATCGTCGCCCCCAGGATAATCGGAGTGTGGAGGAGAGCTTGGGCGAATCGAAAACTACTTTAAAGTAATTAGAGGATTGTCAACCCATCCCGTGCCATTGCCTATTCCCATTAGGGATATCCTTCGAGTACGGGCTCGAGTGGGATCAGTCGAGGAAAATCCCAGCTCTCGAACCCTCTCGCATCAGGAATTAGTCCAAAAACGACAGCTGGATATAACGCCGCGCTTCGTAATTCAAACGAACTTTCAACTAATTTTCACGCAAGAAGTCTTAAATAATTCCAAAGGAAACTTCGTTAGTACCAAAACCTACAAACTGGGTCAAAATTACTTTAATATTTTTTCGTATTTCTTACATACTTCTAAAATTTTATCATTTATTTATCCTATAAAACGATATCTTCTAATATTTATCATACGTCTTTATTATTCAATTAGACAATCAAACAATACAAAAGTAACGTTGGAGTTTTGAGACGAGCTAAGATTAGATATTCTCCGACCGCTCGGTACGTATTGTCCTGCGGTGGCGATAAAGGGAGCAACGGGTAGGAAAGGTAAGGGTTTTTCGGACAGTTCTCTTCTTCGGAATTCACATAGCGATGGCAGGTGTAGGGGGGCGGTCGGATGGGCGGCCTCAGTTTCGTAGAACGCTCCTTGCACGCAAATTGGGTTCAACGTGAATAGTTAATGGGAAACTGTGGTCGAGCAGGAGTCAAGGTGCAGTGATGGGAGACAGAGAGGAAAAGGTCGTTTGGCGTCGCCCGAGGTGCCAACTTAGTTAGACCGTCTAACCCGCTCTAACCAGCCGACTTCACATGCAGCATCACCTATGTAGCTTCCATATATCACATATCATCAGGCTCTCTTCTCTTTCGCACTATATATTTTCACTGACCTCGTGTTTTATTGCAACTATCACAAAGGATCTAATAGTTTTCTAAGAACTGAGTACTAAGAACTCGTTTTAATTCAGATAAGTAATGTTATTCGAACGAAATAAGATGTTGAGTTATGTAAAATAATATTGATGATTCTATTGTGTTCGAAAAATCATAGAACTTATTTCGTTGGTATTCGAAGGAAATAAAGAAGAAAGAACGAAAATGTTATAGTCAAATATTGAGAGTATTATCTGGATGGCAGCTTATCAGTTCGTACTTCTCGATGCGAGCATCTCTTGGCTAACGGAATACAGAGAATCGGAATTATGAGAATAATGGATGCACATAGGCATAAAGTATCAAAGTGAAGAAAATGTTCTCTTTTTAACTTGATCGAGGAATCCCTTTATCGAATGCGATACTGGTAAAAGGACTTGCGAATTAAAGAAGAAGCAGCTTCCTTCTTTTCCTTCCTCGAAAGCTGTGTGATCCCTGCTCCAAGTCGCATGGACGAAATATCAGCCACTTTTTAATAGAAAAATATCCCAGGGTCTCTCTATTCCGTTTATGTTATTTCTGTCTACCTTCTATAAAATATATTAATCATCCAAGAATTGTGCTATCCCTAGCAAATATTACATTAGTTCATAGAATTAATCAATTACTAACCACCAAAATTATTAACAACCCTCTCTCTTTACTTTCCATCCCCAAAAAAACTTTCAAATCATACCATCCTTAAAAATTCCACAATTACACCCCCATAAAAGTAACGCATCCAATTACTAATAAATCCTAATGGTGATTACGAGGAATGATAATAGTCGAGACAGATGAATTAAAAGGAAGATGATCGTCGTAGAAAAATGGAGATGATCATCTAATACAGGATTCCGTGGCGGAGTCCTCGGTGCGTCCTCGGCCCTTGGTGTCTGGTGGTCATTGCAGTGGCATTAGTTAGGACTAACAACGCTGGCGGACAATCAAAAGCTGATGGGCCATGATTCGCTATGATAATGAAGCATGAATAGAGCATGAGGCGAGTGAGCTGGGGAGCGAAGCGCGTTGTAACTCTCTCTGCTCTCCTCTCGCACGAAGCAAGCAAGCAAGCAAGCAAGCAAGCAAGCAAGCAAGCAAGCAAGCAAGCAGGCAAGCAAGCAAGCAAGCGAGCGAGCGAGCGAGTGAGCCTCCAACTCTATGCGTTGGCGTATGTTCGGGGTTAAAGGGAACTGGGCTGCTACTACCAAGGGATGACTATAGCAGGGTCACGTCCTGCTGGGGCTACACACAAACCAGCAGGGCCCGAACGGTACCTCCCGTCGTAATGCCTCTGTTGACGCTTGGATTATACTCCTTTTCCACGCAGTAAGCGTATCACATAGCTTCGGGCTAACAATTTCGAGAGTTGGCAAACACGCTAACTTGATAGTCAGACCATCAACACTTCACCGAAAGAGTATTCTTCTGTTAATATTATTGATGGTTTATGTAATTCGATGTCTGTTTTTTTTGGTTGAGTGTTTGATGTTAAGTTAATATTTTGTTTTTAATGTTTTGAAGTAAGTTTGAGCATGTTAAAGTTATTGAGTTGTTCTTTATGAGGTTGTAAATTCGGGGGGAATTAAGAATTGTAGAAGTTCTAGTATATCGCATTTCGAAAGCAGTGGAACAGCGCGACCACCTCTCAATGAGCATTACTAATATGAACTGTACCGTGGCTGCAATTGCGAATGACGCGGGAAGCCGATCAGCGTGTGCTCATCATTATTCAATTCCATCTCAAAGTCGATCGTGGAATCTCGATTTTGAAAAGCCGCTCGAACGCGCGTTCGATTAGCTGGGTCAATCGAAATTCACGAAATAATTTAGGTTTTGGGCATTGCCGTTGCCTCGGCAAACTGAATCGGCAACGACGGGAACCATATCGCCCGGAGGATCATCAGGAATTGCTCATAACCTGACTCCATTGTTCTCGCTGGCTACTACTGTGCGCTCAATTTCCTTCTGGTAGCTCATGACTTCAATCTAGCTTATTACCAGTAGCTCTCTTTTTCTCTTAAATATCTTTCCAATTTTACAGAATGCTTTCCATTTTGCCGTGATATTTGATTTCCACCCCATTGATTTTATTATGCTCTGATATTTCAGTAGAATCGAATTTATCGAATGGTTTTTCACCATTTTTACATCCCATTTCTCAGTAAATTCAAAGGTTTAAAGCAGTGAAAAGAGTTTAGACAGACTACTCTGTACAGGGCACTTGAAAAAACCTTTTATGTCACAGTGCTTTTCGACAGCTCACAAGAAACACATATGGAAACATCCTGTTCAGGATGTAATCTTGGGTGGAAGAAGGAGTAGAGGAGAATCGCTTAAAGTTCAAAGCCAAAGGAATGAGGGAGAGGACACCCCTCGGTAGGAAAAAATGTACGGGCTGGGCGGCGATATGGGGTAGCGAGAATATTTAATGCCGCACGATACCTCTTAATGGTTATTTATTCCCTTCTCTTGCGATTGGCTATTCCTACCAAATATTGAGTCCACAATAGAGTACTTTCATTATTATTTATAATATTATATGCAGTCTCCCTAAGACAATTGGATCGAGTGACATCATCTTTCCTATAATATACAGAATATAATACAAACATATGTTTCTCTGGGATACATTTGTAGAATACTAAAAAAAATCCATTTTTATACAATCATCACCAAAATGGAGCCACCAATTCTAATCATATTTTTACCTGTCCGAACATACCGTTCAATTACAGTTCAAAACCTTTGACCTGGATTGCACAGTGCATTTCACTGGAAATGAAAACGCATTTGGACGGAACATTTTTTATGACTGGGGGGGGGGGGGGGGGTAAAACAGTACGTCGGTGTTGATTAAAATCAATTCGTACCAGAACAAAACGACCCTATTGGACAACGTTGTTTGGTTTGATTCTAGTCATTTTGACATGGTTCGTAGTTTAAAGCAAAGTGGATAGAAAAGAGCGCATATCTGTCAAACGATACGCGAGAGGAGGCGTAAGAAAGAGTGGGTGAAAGACGAAGGAGACAATAATGGCGCTCATGGGAAGAAGAACAGTAGGTGGCTCGCAGAGAACGTACAGGGTGGCGCGTTTCTATAAGAATCATCAAGAATTTTCATCCAATATTAATTTTACGGAACAAATCAATAATTGTCTCATTTAATCCCGACTATTAATTACATTATTCTTTTCACAAACTACTATATTTAATACTTATAAAAATTATTACACAATATCAACAATCGTTGATTCCAAGGTAAACGCATCACCCTGTACCAGTTGGATGTAAGCGCGGGAAGGTATAGGAGAACGGAAGAGAGAGAAGAGGAAGAGACGAGAGGAGAGGATGAGGAGAGAGGAGGAGAGAGGATAGCAGGGCGCATAATGGTTGGGGTGGCAGGGCTGATGGGGCTCGTGGGGCTGGTGCGGGCTGACGGGTGCACAGATCGGTACAAAGCTTGCTAATGGACGTCCATTGCTCCCGTCAAAGATACGTCTACTTATCAGCTTAATGCGCACGCATGTAAAACAGCAGAAATAGCCTTGTGCAAAAAGGCCATGAAACCTCCGGATATCCCCTCGCAAAACTGCCGACCATTCATTAATGCTTCCTAGGTCTATGTGACTCTTACTTTATGAATATCGATACTTATCGATACTACATAATGTATATAAATTACTGTATAAACATTACGAAATCTAAAGACTTCTACCAACATACCAAACTAGTCGGCCCAAGAGAAGTTAACAGTTAAAACAGAAAGAATCCAGAAAGCAGTAGTGAAACCATCGAAACAGTGGTAGGTTTCTGGAAAGTGGGCTCGAAAAAAAGTAGGAGGAGAACAGTGGGAGAGACAAGAAGGAGAAAAAGAGGAGAGAGAGAGAGGAAGAAGATAGGAGAAAATGATAGAAAGGGGTGGTCGAGTAAGTAGAAGAAGGAGAGAGAGAGAGTAAGGGTTGGCGAGTGAGGGTGCGAGAGGGTAGGAATCCCCGTGCAGGGATGCTGCGTGCTTCTCCATTTTGTCTTAACGTGGTGTATGCGGTTGCTAGGCAACAGTCCTTACGCTCCATTCATATATAATTCAGCAGCCAATGCGGGCCACGCGGAGCACCCTCGCTCACTCATTCGACTCCACTCGGCCTAGCCTGCGCGCTCTCTCCACATTCTCAAACGAAAGGCAAAACAGGTGCCGCACGCGCGCGCGGTTATACGGCGCACGCACCTTTGCGTGCACGCGTGTTCCTCCTGTCGTCCTTTACCTTCGGAGCCCTTGGCCCTTGGCCCTCGCACGGTCGCATCGGCCCTAAGCTCTCTCCGCACTCCAACCCTAGGCCGGCTTCGCCACCCACTCATCCCTCGCCCGACTCGCTTTCGCTTTCGCTTTGCTACACCAATCGACCTTAGACTACCTTTCTCTCTTTCTCTTTCCTTCTCTCTCTATCTCTCTTCTTGTGTATGTCGTTGTACGTGTGTGACCAGAGAGGGCATACACCGTCCTCCCCAATGTCAGTATTCACGCTGATCTCTGATTACCAGCCTGTACTTACCCCTTACGGCAAACATGGTATGTGTCCTTCGTGGGTGCAACTTTTTCTAGCACTCGTAACACCAGATTTAGTTAATCTCGACGGTCCATGGTTTATACACAGGGATTACTTCTTTTAGTACCTTGTTGAGAGAGGCAATGGATTATGTGGAAGTTATTGTTCGATCACGGTTTGTTAGTAGTGTTAAATTATGAAGAATATATAATAGGGGTTGTTATAGGAAAAATGATATGATAGTTTTAGAGATTATGTTAGTGTGGATTAAATTGTTTTTGTGAGATCTGTTTATGTTTTATTTTTGATATTTTGACTGCTGAAGGTATGATTGAATTCTGGGATAAGTTTTGTTATAAGATTAGGTATGGTCGAGTACCTTTTCGAGAGAGAGGAAATGGATTATGTGGAAGTTATTGTTCGATCACGGTTTGTTAGTAGTATTGAAATTATGAAGAATATATAATAGGGGTAGTTATAGGAAAATTGATATGATAGTTTTAGAGATTATGTTAGTGTGGATTAAATTGTTTTTGCGAGATCTGTTTATGTGTTATTTTTTATATTTTGACTGGTGAAAGTATGATTGAATTCTGGGATAAGTTTTGTTATAAGATTAGATATAGTCGAGTATCGAAGAGTTCGATTTACAGGTTGGTGTATGTCATCTCTCTTCCCAAGAGCATGGTCTCTCATCTCCTTTTCTTGACAATCCACTTGAACTGGTCCTCTCGGAACCTTTTTTCACTCGCAGCATCCCACGCCAGATCACCGCTTCTTCTGACACATGTGAGCGAGCTGGTACGGTGCAGTCCCAAAAGCCGATCATCTCAAATTACAAAGGGTATCGGAAACGGATTTATCTCGGCGCCCTTTTTCACTCTATTATACGCTTAACGTCTACGATGAAAGCTTTGTCGGCGACGGACTCTTTTTTGCATCGAGTCTTCAGCCTTCAAGTTCGCCCAAGCACTTAGAACCGTAAGATCTGGGTGAGTGTCCTTTGATGTTTCAATATTCAACGTTGATATTGTTACTGGTGAAGCGAACTGGAGCTTTCTTGAAGAAACAAAAAGCAGATATTCTTACAATGCCAGATCGAAATTAATGAATTGTATATAAAAATATGAAGAGATAAATATCACATAAAATCATAACTATCTGAAAAAGAAAGCTTTAATACAAAGGATCCCAAGAGTTTTGATATCCCTTGGAGACTATCCATGACTTGATCGACATTCGAGTAAGAAGTGGCTCACCCAGTAGCCGGATTAAAAGGGTAATAATCAAATATGGTACACTTAATTCCCGAGTATCCAAGCATAATTCCCAGGAAAATATATCTCTCCCCCAATCTGTAGACCCTTGCCAGGCTGTTAAATATAATCTGCCCGCGCGTTTGTTACTTCTTACTCTTCCATCTCCTCCCAGCAGCACTCGGCCTGGGTTTCCCAGTCTTCCTTCGCAGTTTGCTCGCATAGGCTTTGCGGGAGGTAGAACAAGGGGTTAACCTTCTCCATTATTCAACCGTTCATTATATATGAATAAATTTTCGAATAATGCCGAGATAAAGCTGCCAAGTTTTAGGTAGCTGCTCCGCTTGAATATTTAGAAGACACTGTCACGCAGTACCGTTATACTCTCCCGTCTTCTCCTTAACTTTCCGAGATTCCCAACTATAGCTCCGAACTTGCGGAACAACCGGTCTATCGTGGCCCAAGCTGAGCCGTCGCACACTGTCAATATACCAACTATTGTTGGATCCTCTCTATAAATCTATACAATTTTTATTTATTTTAACTAATTCTCTAAGTTTTATTCTTTATAAGAATTATTCTCTTGTAATTCTTAAATATAATTCATTATATAAGTAAACATTATCACTTGATCTTCTAATGGAGACATTTTATAGCAGACTTGTTCCTTTAATGGTTGAAGACAAGTCTGCTCCCATGAGAGGTCCTGCCAGGAAGAAGGCGAGGCAAAGGACAGTGGTTAGTCGATAGTTGTTACTCACGAGTAATTTAACGTGATAACGGGCCGGCAGCAGAGCCAATAGGAATGTACAGTGTGTTTGCCGACGGAAATCAAAGCCAGGCACTTAACAGTGTGGACGGATGACAGCCTCGACGAGACGCTATCTTGACGTGTTCGAAGGAGCAAAGAGGAAGTCGACAAGAAGGAAAAGGATGAGAGAGAAATCTCGATGGTCGAAAGAAAACCAAAGAGCGGGTCGGATTAACCAAGGAGAAAGAAACATGGAACGAGAAGCGACCGCCAAGAGGAAATGTCAATGGCGTAGTGAACTGACTCCGAAACTGCACGCATGTCCCCCAAAATTCAGGACTTCGTTAAACTTTCAACGCGATGTCCAACCTGACACTAATTTAATACTTTCCCGAACATTCGACCATATTCTACTGATCTCTCGACTAGAAACTTCTATAAGAATAGCCTATTTAATACAAAGAACTAGACTATTCTACTTAATACAAAAGACAGAAATAATATCATAGAAATATACTACACGCAGGAATTTTCTCTCACATTTAAATATAAAAATACTATTCTAACAATCTACACAAGAAACCTAAAATTTCTGAGGATTCTCAATTGCCGAAAGTGTCATCAAACGAGTTCTCTTATTCGTACTTCCACCGCAGCCCATTCGAGCCGCATAAATTTCTGATCGACCGCTTGCGGATGCAGGTTGGCAAAGGGTTAAGGGACATATGACTCGCAAGAGAGAGAAAGAGAGGGGATGGATGAAGGCGGTAGTGTGAAATCGTTTCATATTTCGTATTAATAAGAGATCATGCGGCAGCCTTGAAGCTGAATGTCCGTCTGCGCTGGTGAAAGATAGCGACGGAGGAAGCGAATGCTGCCGGCGGAAGTGAGAGGGTGGAAACAGCGGTAACAGGCGGAAAGGGCGGAGAGGGTGGGAAAGAGGGTTGAGGGATGGTCAGGATAGATGGACGGGAGTTACGGAGAGCAGCGCGATGCTGTTAGAGGAAAGGAAGAAAGAAAGCGGGGAGTAGAAACGGCTGGGCAGGTTTTGTTCGGCTGAAATAAAGGAGAAAGGGGTGGAAGAAAGAGGGTGGCTGTGGCTTATCAAACCAAAGGCAACCCAGTGGAAGGGACCGCTTCAGTGCTCTCGGCGAATGTGCTTGCGAATTTTGATTGGTTCTAAGATGGCATCCTTCAAACCATTTGCATGGACTCTAATTAATCTCACTGGTCTTGACTTCAATCTTTTTGTACATTTTACAGAACTTTTATTCTACAATGATTTGTAATATCAAAGATTTTGATGTTTATATTACTGTAAAATAAATCCTCCTTTTACGAGGTTAGTTCTACGTTCTTCTTTGTTTGGATAAGCTTCAGAAGTGAAAAGGAAGAAATAAAGGAAAGAGTGTGGATTGACAGTCACTAGAGCATTGAAACGTCCAGTCGAGTAAGTCAAGAGGCAGGGATTGGGGAATCAGGGTCTAACGGGAGGTTCGCCTCGTACTCGAGTGGGCAACATAGTTTCTCTTCTTTTAATGTCACGTCACTACCTAGAAAAGAGACGCGTTAATCTTTTAAGAGTATTGGCTGACCGGGCCTCGGCAATTCCCTCGGTAAACCGCCGACGCTGCTTCAATTGACCATTTCTCTGCCAGTTTTCTATGCGGCATTGCGGTCGCTCCCGGCTGCGGGGCGTTCGCTAGTTTATAGCGAGCTTCTCCTTGTCTGCGTCGGAAATAACATGATTTGAATCACGCGAAATCGAACTGGTCTATCATGGACACGCGATACTTCTTCTACTTGAGAGAGCCACTTATACTTGGATAAATGGATTGTTATATATGCCTTGTAATAGTGACGACCTTCCATCGCAATCCTTATAACTGTAGTATTATTGAATTCCAATAATAATGCGATTATTATATAAAACATAACTGATTAAACATGTTTATACATTCACAAAAATTACTTTATCTTCTACAAACAATCAACAAGCTTCTATTAACCCTCAAACTTAAAAAAATGAATTACCCATACATTTTCTAATTTCTAATTCTTTCAAACACAATAATAAATCAACTTCTTTTACTATAACATTCAAATACTTTACATACTCTATTTCACATCGTATACCTCACCAAAGGTATTCTCCATCTCCGATTGCGCTCTACGAACATACACTCTACTTGTCTCGAGGAAGGCGAAGGAAAAGGGAAGGAAAAAGCATGAAGATTATAAAGCAAGTGTTAACACGATGACAGGGCAGTGGCATTGTCCCTCATATGCGATTCGAAGCAGTCGAGAAGAGCGTATGTAGGTTGTGCAGAGCAGAGTCTGCCGCATAAAGGGATAGTAACGGGGGATGATGTGTGAGAGGAGAAGAGGAGAGGGGGTGGATGAGGGCCAGTGCTACGAGTTTTTGTATTATACGGAGATTATCAACCTGTTCAGTCCCATTTCGAGGGTGTCGAGCTGATGTAGGCAGTGTGATGGCATACAGAACGCTAGTGGAGGGTACACGGGCCAAAAGGGAGAGGGAGAGAGATACCAAGGGCTAGAAAGTGGTGAGAGTGAGAGGGGAGGATGGCAGAAGTAGCCGAGAGGGTGGAAGTCTGCGAAGGGGGTTTGTCCCAAGTTGTGGGGTCTCGAATAGGGCATGCAAGCAGCCAGGCAGCCAGGCACGCACACGTTGCAGCCCCTTGGGACGAGGCCGCTCTTTATGCTCGATATAATACCGCTCTCAAAACATACACACTTCTCCTCTTCTACTCTAACGTCCTCTGTTGCATGCCCGCCTGCCCGCCCGCTTCGTTCTCGCTTTGCTACGCTCCAACCTCCCAGACGTACCGCTACCTCCGCAACGACAAGAGAGAAGCTTCCTTATATTCTTCCTGCCTGGATAAGAACAATGTGCTTGACGCGTGCAATTGGTACGGGGAACCAGGAATCGCGTTGGTATAGTAATTGATTAAAGTGGAAATGATAGTTGAGAGTTTCGAGAGTTGGGATAGCTTGATTTTGGAATTATAGAGTTTGTAGATTTGATTGTTAAGTATGATGGAAATGGTTATGGGGAATTGAGCTTGAAATATAGCATCTTTTGGAATAATTAGAAGAATATAGAACTCTAAATATTAGAGTAAGTTGGTATATATATGGTTAGGCTTAATTCTAACTTTGCGCCTTAAGACGAAGGACTAGTAAAGTTTAAGGAGGGCCAGGGATTAAACGCTCGGCAAATAAAAGTTTCCCTCAGGCCATCCAATATGGAGGAAATATCAGGCGGGTAAAAGACGTATGCATCCAGATTATGTTATGCCAAGGCATAAGTTCGAGGACGATCTTTTCTCCGGCGATACATTATGAAGTCCGAGGGGATGCGGCGGGGAAGAAAACTCTCGTTGAGTCTCATTCTATTACAGCGAAGCTTGGCACTTTCCAGTTAAGTCGAAGACAAGACCCTCCGGCTCCTCCCATTTAGTAATCCCCGGCGCTGGCGACGTTAGGAGTTTACAAGGAATATTTAAGTCTCCGCTAAGCTAGGATTAAGTCCAGCTTTTAGACTCTTCGCCAATTAGTATTTCCCAGTACTTGTGGCAAGCTTTTATTGACTTCCTTATTTTCCTTTTTATGATTAAGTTCATATGTAATAAGTGGAATATTTTTGTCACACCTTTGATTAAGGTAATTTTAAGAAGGGTCCACAATTAATTATTAATTATTAGTAGCCAGTCGTTGGATTGAAAGAGTAGAGTGCAAAAAAAGTATTATCGGCTTTACTCTTATTTTCTGGAATATGCAATCCCAAGGATGATGAGATTAGGATTAACGTTCGACCGCAAAAAACTTAATTTAGTCGTAACTTCCTACGGATTCATTAATTTCTTGTTTCGTTTCCTCATTGAATTGCACGTGACGGTAGCATTAATGTTTCCCTTTGTCAACGATAAAAAAAAAATAGAGGCCCCGACAGTTATACATATTTATACCAGATGGAGTTATGCAAATTTGATTTGTATCGAACAGCGGAAAAGGTTGTAGTTTCTGTAGTCGCATTTGGAACAGTAGCCGTAAATTTTTCGAGAAATACTGTTAAAGGATTTTTAGAGAATACCAGCACAACTGTCCCGATCCTTCTCAATATTCATAATATTCTTTTGTTGCACTAGCAATACAAATTTGTAATAAAAAAAAGCGATAGAATGATTTTCGAATATCAATATCATATTTCGACGAAATAGTTTAAACGTTTGGTCAGCAAAAATCATTTTTAATTAGCAGGCTTAGTAGTCAGTCTTATAATTAAAAAATTTAATTGCGTTTGCGGAAGTCCGGGGGTGCGTTAAATGTCGGCGCAGCCGGCTAATTCTTGGAGGCAACTGGCCGAAACAATTTAGCAGGGTGCTGCTGAGGAATATCCCACTTTAATCTGTAAAACTGCGATGTTTTATAATAACGTGGCAGGCAAGACAGCAGTGGGTATTAAGAAGGGAGGAAAGTACTCTCCGGCGGCGACAAAAAAGTTCATATTTTTTCAATTAAGCAGCGCCACCGCCTCGAGTCGCTAGGGTGGATTTTCACCGAGGGGAAAAGAGAGCCGGTGGTTGTCAGATAGAGAGAACCACTTTCGACACCATTAGCGCTCTCGTGAAAATACGAGGACAACTCGAGCACCTTCGCGTCACCTCTTTCTCGACAGAATATCAGCCCTCGTTTTATTAGCATCCCCTTCCTATCTCATCCTATCCTTTCCCAGAACACAGATTTGTTTTTTTCCTTCATTTCTTTATTGTCGCATTCCCTAATTCAGAGTTTGACAAGTTCAAATCCGTTCTCTGAAAATATTCGACCCGATTTCCTTTATCACTGTTTCTGTATAGAACGAACAATGTTTTCACCGCTTAGAATTATTAATTTTGATTCAATTCGGATTTGTGCGGTTTTAATATTACATTGTGTTGTTGAGCGACATTTATTTTCAAGAGTTGCCCTCAATTGTTAATGCTCACCTGTTACATTTTCAATTTCTTTGCAAAAACACGTTTTCGGGAATCCGTACAAATAATGGCATCTATCGATTCCATATATGTGTACAAATTGCGACCTATTTTCTTGAACTCTTTAAACAATATGCATGTTGCATAAATTCACAAACTTTCCATATTTTTCTATATACATTTCATATAACCACTTTATCTTTAATTGTCAATTTTTACCTCATTCGAACTATAAAAACATTCGCAACTTTATATTCATTTACCCAACCAATTTCAAATGCGAATTATACCTAAGAAGAAAACAAGAAAATATCGTTTCCTTGTTGCGGTGTACAGTAGCACGAAATACCTTAAGAGTTAGGTGTAAATGGAGCTTTGGAAGGTGGGAGCTCGAAGATCAGAGTGGCATGTAGACACGACAGAGGGGGTATGCAGATAGAGGGCTTGGGCTGGATATCCGGATTTTTGGTGGACTGTCGCAGCATGTAGCGTGCTGTATCCGGAATTCGGAAAAAGCGGTCGCTCGTGTGCTGAGCTCTCTCGGCCATACGGCCAGTTGGGAGGGTGGTGGGCGGAAGTGGGAGTTGAGGGCGCTGCTGCTTTTCGGACGAGTTAGGAAGGTCGAGAGGGGTGATTGTGTTCTGTGTCATGCATAATTCAGAGGCATCGCTTCGCTCTCGCTCTCTCGCGTCGGCAGCTTCTGCCTCCTGCCAGTTATATCTGCTGCACCGGCTCATAGAATGCCTCGACGAGCCCCTCACTCTCGCATCTTCGGCACCAGACTCTCTTTCTCTTTCTCTCTCATTCTCTTGTCTACCCTTCCAACTCTTTCTTCCTTCAACCCCTTTATTTTTACCTCCTCTTTGCTCGCCCACAATTCCTCCACCCTTATCAGGATTCTTGCTTATTTACTTTACTCTTTGCATCTCTCGCGTTGTCTCGCCAATGATTTTCCATGTGGCAAGATGGATCTTGTACTATTATTGTATGTTTTATCGTGGAAGAATGTAATCGTCTTTTTATAATGTTTTATTGGAAATAAGTGATAAAGTAGAGGATTGTAGATTCGAGTTTTCGATATTATGTATTACAACTATCTTAAAAGCATTCTGATAATCATTCGCCTTTGAGTTAAACGTCTTTGATCAATCTTTCCTCGGGCTTAGTTATTCTTCCATTAATAAGGTGAGCGCGTACAATCGAGCTGGGATAAAAGGGTGTCCTTTCTTCCTGGCGGAATTTTATTTCGCTAAATCAATAGTGCAGCGGTAAGAGGATTACAGTGGCCGCTTTATACCGTAGCACGTTACATTTTCCTTTTCCCTTATATCTTGGAGGGGTTGGCCGTGCTCTTTTCTATTTCGAGGAAAGCCAAGTCCTTGTGACAAGCTTTCCGCTTTTGGCCAGAGTCTCCCTTTGCACGATTTCGCGTGTCACGGGACCCTTTGTCCGCGCGCCACGTATCCCGCGCACTCTCCGAACAATGTCACATAACTCGGATAATTCATGAAATCATTGCATCATGCATGAAAGTGGTCATTGTATTGGAATAAGTTTTATGGGGTGGGTGTTGGGGCGTCCAAGCGAGCCGGAAAGCGTCACGCCAGCATCTTAGAAAAGTTACAACCGCTGAGAAACTCTGCCTTCTTTTCCCCAATGGAGATCTTCGGCCGCTGCATGTCGGTTTACGTTACTCGTAGACACACCGCAACTTACCAACTATGCAATTTCAAAAGTCCAGCCCTCCTTGGCAACTGGCGGCTCTGCACTTCCGATTGCAGTATTTTATGAAAATATGACGTCTGCAGGATGTGTTTATTACTTGACTTTGTATATTATTCATCATTCGAGGAATAGAAAAGCTAATTATGTCGTAATTGAAATTTCTAATAAAAGATCTAGCAAGAGTTTGTTAGAACAAGTCATTAAAGAGTACACGAAAGTCTATTTTCACAACAGGATTTCTAACTTTTTTTCGGCAAACAAATGTCTATCTTACCATAGGAATAAATGGGACTGTCAACACGAGCTGAATTGACTTTCGAAAAAAAAAAAACCTTTTTCATGTTTTGAGGAAGCTTTGCATATAACCGGGCTTAATCGCGGGAGCGTCGAGCTTGGCTATTGATTTTTCAGCGATTTTTCGACTGACATTGCGCTTATGAATATTTAAGGGGCAAACGGCGAGACAATCGAAATTTCTCGCTTAATACCTCTGGTGTGGAACTAACGGAATTCGAAAAAAGCAGAGCTAATAGAATCCATTCCTATTCACTACGATCTATTTAAGTGCTTAGCCACAACTATGGAATCGACAAATTAACAGATGTTCTCTAGATTATAAATAGCTCTATTCAATTATAACACTCACAATAATAATTGATAACAATCCTATAAATATATCCAATGTGCTTCTACAATTTTATACTCCATCACAATACTGTTACTATAATATATATTAAATTCCATTATATAATATTATTCCAAAAACAAAACACTAGTATTACCAACCACATAGCAACCAAGACAAGCATGATCAAAAGCTGTATCCCTATGTAAGGACCAGAGAACAAATAACCTTTTGTTACAACGATATCTCCTGTTCCAGTTAGGACACAACACTCAAATTGGACCAACAGTTTACCATACACATAAACACCTAACAAAGGAACACGATTGTAAACCATCATGTTCAAGCCGTCGGGCACTTGGGTTGGTTGATAGGAAGGGTGTGCTATGATCGGAATCCAAAAATCAAACTAATCAAGCGCCGGCTAGTGGAAGAACCACAAATTGGCTGGCGTCTCTCCTGGGGCTATTGGGTCACCGAGAAAACGAGTGCGTGGACCTGCACGATTCCCAGGCACGCAGGCATACAGTACGCTGCTGCTGCTGCTGCTGGTACTTTGAAAGAGCAAGTGAGTGAGAAACCGAGAGAAAGAGAGAGAGAGAGAGAGGGAACCAGGCACAAGTGTAACGATAATGCAAACATGATTTGTAACACAAAAGCTACACCGGTTAGGCACGCCTGCCACATGTTCGCAAGTGTAGTCGTGTCAGGGAACTGGGAAGCCGGCGTATTGAACGGGCCTCGGCCTCTATAGTCCTCCATCCTTACGAGGCTTGTGTACACAGGCAAACAAGCCTTAGGTCTCTCGAACCTTGTTTGCACGCCCTGCCAATTAATCAGCGGACACTGCTCTAGCTCCCTCTACTTTCCTTTCCGCCTCCTTATTTCCCTATCGCTTCGACAAACTCCTGTCCTTCCAAGCATCTACTGATTCCAGCTGATTGCACATGTCGAAATCTTTGATAGATATTATGCTTCTTATTGGTCGCTTTTGATCTGGTTAATTGAAGTTATATTCTTGATTTTGTGGGTATTATGTCAGAATTAATAATACATTTGTTATAATATTATTATGAAAAGGATCAGTTTCTGAGGTAGTAATAGAATGGGTTTGATCAAATCTGATCTAGTTAAATGTGATCTACTTAGAGAGTAGAAAGCATTGGCCTAATTAGTCCAAGATCCGTTTGTGATAGTACCTGCTGATTGTTGTGTAGATAGCCTGTGATGATACAGAGAGCAGAGTCGAAATAGTCCAAGTAGTACAAAGGATCTAAAGTGGATTCACTTTAGGAAGCGTGCTTAGTGAAACGCGATTTTCTGATTTGGATAAATAATCTTTTTAACGGTGTGCTCGTGCTGGTCGCATGAATTTATAATTCCACGCAATACTTGATAGTGCGATGACACGCGAGACTGTGGTCGCGTAGATATTCGGTTCAATAAAGGCGTTGCATGCCTTGCCGCCACGGTCCGCGCCTCATTATTGTTTAAACAGGTAAACAAACTCTGTTTGGTTAATATTGTAGCATGTTCCTGTCTATAATTGTCATATTTGCAGCGACAATCAGCGCATACTTAGTAAAAAGAGTATGATTGTTGGTTTGCTAATTGTATAATAAGACACTTTTTATCTATGATTTGAATTATAAAGCATTGACTTAATACAAATTAGAAAGATAGCATAAGATCAACATATTTGATAAAATTTGAAAGAGTTTCGTAGGAAAATTGTTGTATTGTTTTAAAAGTAGTAGTAGCTTTGGGAAAAGGTTATGTAAAAAGACGCGGGATTATCAATAACATCAAGGTTTACTTTATTATTCTATAATATTTATAGTTGAGTAGGTACTTGGAACAAAGTTGGACACGAAGGTATGGTAAATGAATTATGGCACATGATATGTACAGTATGGAGGAATTCTCTGTCTTCGTAGCGCCTTCAGTTACATTGCGCGCGATTTCGTGTACTCCAAAGACTGGATAGGCGATCGTTCTCTTAAGAGATGTTTAGCACGCAAAATCGCACTATTAGACCATTTATTCTAACAAAAGTTTACGTGTTGCTCGTGTGGGAGACATTTCGCATGGTCATGTGTAGAGTCTTGACTATCGTTCTTATCAATCAGATTCGAAAAATTGAAGTAAATGGCCCCTTTACCGTTCACGTTCATTTAAAACAACCACTGATAGAATATATCGTAATAAACATAAGGAATTACGAAATACTTTATAGGAATGATTCTCAATCTGTTAAAACATGGCGGCGAAAGATAAGAATGTACCACTTGCTAGGTTCAATGTGACTTTGCTGCTTTATACGATGCAGCATATTTACAAATCCTTCGGATTGAGAAAGAACAGCTGTGAGTTTTGCGAGAAAAACTTTTGAATAACAATTATACGTAATTAATTGAAAATAACTTGATTTCGGTAATAGGGACATTCACTCGGAGAGCGTACAAACTATCGTACAATGTATTGCGGGTTTACAAAAGGTTCTTTCGCACTACGGAACGACGGTGGTTCCTTTACTTATGCCGGCATACATTCCTTGACATTGTCGCGTATAGATTAGAAAGCGAATAGAATGTAACTAGTCTACTAATTATTACATAACAATTTACAAAGAGATTTACATGTCTTCAATTATGTACAGACGTGTTCGAGAGTCTCTACGATGAATACAAGAGAATGCAAGCTTTGTCGGACTGAAACAATAATCGATTAACCTTTTACATCGCCTTAGAACATTGTTCCAAGTTGCACGCAACATATTTACACAGAAGTTTCTACAGTATCGGGCAATTAAACTAATACTTTATGATATGTCTTTATCGTATTATTAGATCTCGCGTCTCATTTAATAGTCTTACTCATAAATGGTGTTCGAATACATTTACAACATGTCCCTAAAACTGCCGCCTCCCCCCCTCCTCCTTGGTTTTTACATGATACTCCTGGCTTTGTGTGTTGTGCTCGCACTTGCTCAATTTCTCTTATTGCTTAATTAGGTTATGGTATTTGGGAATTAGTGGAAACGGCAAATGAAAGTATAGATTAGAAACCTTTGGCAAGTTAATCTCTCGCCTTGCATATGTGATATATTTTAATTGCATTATAGAGTTTATTTCGTATTAATACGAAATTTCATAACGATTCTCCTGTTCCTTCGAAAGAAAATCATCGGAGTCATGCTAAAGAATTTGCTAGAAAAGGCTTTGGCATACTGAGCAACTCTTTTAATCAAGTACATACACATTACACTGCTTTTGTATCTGCTGTGACTGAGCTCTCGTTTCCCTGGACAAATTCATGGAGCCGTAACTATTTGAGAACAAATTTCACGGGAATTCGCATAAATAACTTGAGCGAAGGTTTAGATAACATATAGTAAGATTAGAAAATCACTATGAGGGTATTCGGCTGTCGGCATAGTGCTTTAATGACGATATGTAATGAGGATTCGATTAGGTAGTAAACGGACCACGCGCACACCTATGAGTAAGATTTCTTTTAAGTTTAACAATTCATTTTGGCTCCTTTAGAGTTACAGAAACATTTAATCTAGTCGCTCGTAAGAATTATTTAGACTAGTTAATAGTTGTGTTCTATATACAAATCTCGTCCTCGCACTCCTTGGCGCAGGGCAAACAACCCCACCCTCATTTTGCTAAAATGATCCAATAGATCAAAGCACGCGTTCAATAAAACGGCAATTAATTTTACGGGAGAGGAGTTCGAAAAAGTCAACAATGATTAGGAAAAAAAAATAGTAGATTGCAAGTCACGCATTGATACATGATGCATAAACTTGTGTTATTCACGGAGTTTAAGTATAAAGGGACTAGAAAAGTGACTAGAAAGGAAAGAAAAAACAAGTTATCTTAAAAGTACAGTAATATTGAACAAATAAATATTGTGGTGCGATGATGATAACGAACGAATAAAACTGGATCATTAGTACGATGAACAAGAAAATAATAAATATCCTTAGACGAGTTTATATTGCACTAGAATTCCATCTCGTCCTTGCCAAATTGTATGGCAATAGACTATTATCTCTCTAGAAAATACCTATCGCTTGACTTATGTACAATTGAAAAATTACTACCCTCCACTTGGTTACGTTCGTTCTCTTTGTCTCGTTTTTTTTTTTTGATAGACGACCTGCCGGCACAGTTATTAATTTACCTTAAAGAAAAATGATGATGTTAGTTCCATAGTGAAACTTTAATAGAGTATTTTCGATATGCATGTAGAACATCCGAAAACTGAAGAATTTCGAGAAGCCAACGATATAGCATTGTATTATTTTGCACAGACTTAATAATACAATGTATAGATTAACATGCTCCATTAGATGACTATCAGTTAACAAGGCGACTGTTGGCCTACCCTGGTCATGACACTTCACGATATTGCTGAATACTCAATTCTTCCAGATCCGATTGCCTCGATTTCAATCTCATTCTCCAGTCATTGAAACTACATTCCGTTTATTACACGATTCTTAAAAGCAATATCCAACCGGATTGGCGTTCCTTTCAAAACAGCTTACTGTTTTCGAGGATCAACTGATTCTCGACGATTATTACGAAAATGCCAATCGTCAAGGCTTTTCGAGCTCTGACTAGAAGAGAAATCGAAGAAAATCACAACATTCGGTTGTTCATCTCTCAGAAAGCCCTGTAATATTTACTACAGCGGCGGCCATGCCGTTGCAGGGTTGCCAACTCACCCTTCTTAAATAAAAATTCAACATGAGAAACGCGTAAGGCTCGACCCAAAAGAAATGTTTTTGGAGTCTCGCTGTTTGGTCGATTTGTAGGTGGAAGTTTTCGAAAATCAATTGCAACGTCTATAAAAGGTACAAAGTGTTAGAGTACTAGTTCCGCAACAAAGTTTGGCAATCCTGTCCGATGACTACGTGCACGACCGCGACTCACGTAAATTTATCTATAGGAAATTACACTTTTTCTACGAAGTGGCGACAGCGATAGAATTGCAGCAGTAGATTCTGCTGTTTCTAGAAGTACAGGGAAAATCGTACTTCCAAAGAGCCGTTGCGAGCCATTGAAATAATATTCGGTGGACCATTTGATCATGGCATTTGCAATTGACGCACTGCATAAATTTGATGATATTAATTGAGCCTATGATATTTCAGGATCAACTGAATCTTTTTCATTCTGATTGGCTTTCTGTTATTGCTCGACTCTTTGAAGACGATTCTCAAACGCATAGGGAACGCGCGGTCGATCGCGGGTAGAGTACAAACAAACTGTCATTAATTCGTCGACTAATACTACGGTATTGCTTCAATATGATATGATACAGTCTTTTCACTGATTGTCCAATATCACTACGTAAAACACTCGCATCTCGTACGTTTCCGTGCTCTTTGACTTTCCCCTTTGTTCTTGTTCTGTTCCTCATACAGCAACTGGTCTCGCCAGTTCGTGTATAATGCTGGATTAAGCTGCTTCATTTACTTTGTATTTCAGTACAGAGAAGAGTAAAGGTTTTCATGGTCTTTGTATATTTTACGTGTATCAAAGAAACGATCTGGTTTCAGTTAAAGTTGCTTGTGTTGAGCAACTCCTCTCGTGCAGAAAATCAAAGCTATGGTTTCCACTTTGCAATAAAGATGGCAAAGATTACAAATTGGCTATTGTCTTGATTAGACGGATCTTTTGGCCGTCACAAGACTGTTGAGATTTGATCAGCTTGCCCCAGTATTAATCACGATTGTTCTGTCTTCCGGTTGCTTGAAATATTTCTTATTTCCTTTACGCTCATCTACTATCACTCTTTCTCCCATTCACACCGGAGCTCGCATTCTGTCGCTCGCACTTTCGCACTTTCGCTTTTTCACTGTTCACACTGCACTGAGTGTCTTCATTAGGATTAATATCACTTTTATTCTCGACGCGACGCGACGAGCTCGCGTCGCCACTTTATAACAATATGTACTTTATATTTTATGTTTCAAATTGTACTTTCCAAGACGCGTCGGCGACCCTGATGGCTTTTTCCTTTCTTGTATCATATGTCGTTCGTTCGCTCGCTTTGTCCCCGAGTCTTCCTTGTGTATGTCAGACGTAGTACTTGAAGGGAAATTTTCTATTGGCTGTACTACGTTAACGTGTAATCCAAATGTGTAAAAGAACTTTTTGGTCCAAAATCTCGTCCATCTTGGCGTAGCAACACAGCTTCTTGAACGATGAGCGAAATGATATGATTCGTTGGTTGCGCTCCCTTCGATATGACATCACCATGAAATCGAGATCAACGACGATTTCGTTGAACCATCCATGAAGGGACAACTTGGCGGTAGTATAAACTCGTAAACGGTTTTATCGCGATCACGGTTCCCACGGAAGTATCATTTCGTTTGGATGCAGTCGAATATAAGACCTTGGAGAAAGTTGTTTCGCGTAGGTTTATGGCTTTTATCTCCATAGCATACAGCATAAACTTCTAACGCAACAGACATAACGGTTGCTATGCAATAATAAGTCAGGTTTCCTATTTTCTTGAATTTCTTGAATCCTTTGACTTTTCTCAAACATTTAAAAATGATTTCTTCTTCGACATTAAACTTGTTGTATCATTTATTTAAAGAAGTTTTACGAAGTCGATCGTTAAATAGAGTATTGCTGGGTAGTAGAAAGGCTCAGGAACAGATGGTAGCCAACAATGATTCGCCCGACGCGTCCTATGACCGCAGAAACATGTCGCTGGTAGCCTGTGACAACCTGACTACAGCTTTCCTAGCCGCAGCGTCGAGCTACCGTTTACAAGGAATCTGACCTCAAAGGATATTCGCAAAGATACATTATCAGTAACAAGTTCCGATCTCACTTTCCTTGAGTTCTTCAAGGATTCGGTAACTCTAGAATTCTGTATTCGCGTGGCTTTTTTTAAGGCCATCCTTGAAATTCAGTCAGAGGTTCCGGCTTTGGCTCGAGACTGGGCAGCTGGTACGGTCAGTTCTGCTGTCACAAGCCACCCTCTGGTCAATGTTGAGCAGCGAATTTCATACGCTTCTGCTTCTGCCGCTGATTGCAAAACCAGACTCTTACAACATTTTTCTTGAGGTCAAGTTTCTCCGCAATGGCGGCAATTTTTTCGCCGGAAGGTCTCGGTTGGACAGCAAAGTAAGCCTCGAGGGATCTTTTCTCGGGTGCTGCTATGCTTGTCCTCTTCCTTTTCTTCTCTCCGGCAGGAAGTACCGATGGTGCATCTGGGTCTCGTCTTTTGTTCTTTGCTTGTGCTTCGGCTTCTTCGAGCCACGCTTGAAGGATTGGCTTCAAAGCGATCATATTGTTGTGCGAGAGTGTTAGAGATTCGAATCGACATATCGTTGACTGTGACAATGCACCAACTCCTGGCAACTTTAAGTTCGCCAGAGCTTTGCCAACATCGGCTTGCGTCACACCAAGCTTTATACGTCTTTGCTTGAATCTTTCGGCGAAAGCTTCAAGTTCTCGTGGATCTGTATCCGCGTCAGGATGAAGTCCTGCTGCTGCTGCTGCAGCTGCTGCAGCTGCCATTGCTGGATGATGATGTGCAGGATGTGGCACACTACCTCCACCTCCACCGAGATTACCATGGTGATGATGGTGTCCCATCATTCCATTCATTCCACCGTAGACCGAGGGACCATGAATACCTGCGTGATGACCTGGACCACCGCCTGTTCCCTCTGACATTGGTGTGAGTGTTGTCATTGAGTTTGCGGGGTCCAACATGTCCAAACTTTCCATTCCTGGATGACTCATCTGTAACAATCAATTTAGGTTTTTTGTGTTTGGAAAGTACAAAGTTTATGTATTTTGATATATTGAAAGAAATTGAAGTTGTGATATTTAATTTTTTAGTTTAGTAATAAAAATGGAAGTTAGTTAGTAGATTTAGTACGTAGTGAATGAATAATGTTGTATTCAATTTGTCCTTATTAAGGTGTTAGGGCGATGCTAGGAAATAAGAGATTGAGTGATGGGGATGAGAAAAAACGTGTAGAGGGTAACACGCACAATTATGCAGGCACGTGCCACATCGATGGTCTGCAGTGTATTGTAGATCGTGTGATGTGTCTCCCCTAGAAAATTATTTATGAGGGCACCTCGCACTGCCCTAAGAATGACTAGTTTGTTAGCTGAGCTTCTTCATGAAAACTCAAAGGCTTTGAAGGGTTGTAAACTTCTTTACTATTTTATTCATCATAATAATTAACAATCCTACATAGAAATAATTATACAAACTTTACATTTGTTATATTTAAATTTATTAATCTTGATAATTCAGTAGAACGTTGTAGGACAAAATCCGAGCGAGAGCACATTGAAAATGCATACCGTTTCCGTAGATGGGCCACAGGGCAGTCGTAGGGTGTGCCAGCCTTATTTTCACGGTTATGTATATAGGCAATATTTATTCTCCTGAGAATAAGCAGTGGAGTGAGCTAACTGGGCGGTACCGTTCCGGTAGGGGATCCTCGAGAATGGCATAGTTACATCAGAAATGTACGACTGCAAGGGTACAGGATGAACACTCTCAACCCTAGTCAGCCCTCTATGTATATGTACTACGGTGAACATCGAGGGTTCTACTCAATGTCCCTGACATTTTCACCTAAACTTTGACTCAAAAGAGCAACTCCCTTATATATTCTACTTTCTCTACTTTACATTTCTCTATTTTACACTTTTAATACATTGCAATTCTCTCTAAATAATTTGAAAATATATATAAAATAAATCCATAGTTCTGTGTATAATAATCAAGGAACTAATCGATTTTGTATGATTTTATTTCACGCTCGTTCTAAAGCAATACAATATCGAAAGCCGAATACGTGGCTATCCGTCGGCGCGCACTTTTTTCATTATTTTGACGGAGGGAATCGATCCTAAAGAATGTCCAGAAAATTTATTGACACGATGTACCGAGCTGGTGTGGGATACGGGGGCGCATATACGGCAGTGCCCCAGAGACCAACGCAATATTTCATCATTACGTTGACATGACGGTAGGGTTAGCCAACTCTACGGACCGGCTTCCTATCTCTCTCTCTCTCTCTCTCTTTTTCACCCTCAGTCTCTCTCTATTCTTTCGCCTCTCTTGCTCTATTCTCTATTTCGTTGCTCTCTATATTTCCTCTCCTGGTCTTCCTCGTTCTTTTTCCTGCCCGTTTTCTATCTCTATCTATCTATCTGTCTCTCTCGCTCTCTCTTTTTCTGAGCGTGACGAGGGTGCGCGTGCGACGGGGATGCGAGATGATACAAAACTCGTTACACGCGTTCGTGAAGGTAATACGCTTGGCGTTAGCCAGGCTGGTGGTAGCCGTTATTGAATTCGTCAGCGTCGCGTATAAAAACAGACTTTATGGGACACTTGCTGTTTGACCATCTGTACGGGGCGTGGATCGGCCAGGGGTGCTGAACAACTCGTACTTCTACCCCTGCAACACCGCACTGCGGGAACCACCGACTGTGATCTTTGAATGTGTGTGTGTGGATAGGTAGATGTTTATGGGAGGATTGTACTTTTTGTAATATTGTCGACTAGTGTAAGATTATTGTTAATAGTTGAGGATGCATTGAATTATTAAAATGAAATTAATTTTGGATAAAGATTCTATCTATCATATTTGTATTATAATAATATATAGTTGTATATTTCAAGCATTGAATTTACTAAGAAATGAAACTAGAACGAGGTTAAAAAGTCGTATGGATACAAGTTTCCAATAGAATTAACAGGGTTACCAGTACAATGGAAGTCGAAGGTGCTTGAGCGTATCATTCATCCCAGTGTCATATATCAAAGCAGTGTATACGAGCAGTTGCGCAAAACATTGCTCTTTTCTGGTTGTGTTGGGTGTTCGTTGGGGGGTAGAAGAATTTATTGTGTTCCGGTAGCGATATCGAGATAATATAGACAGCGGGAAGAGGGAGGAATTGTTTGGTACGCCCCTTCGTTCTACAAGAGATCATTCCGGGTCGGTGCACATTGCTTACGCCACCACCCTACTGTCATCTCCTGCGTATTCCACTCATCGGCCTCAGATTGCTCGCATTAGCATAAGAACCCCGAAACGCCAACCAGCAAATTACAATTGAATTCGTTTGTGATCGTAAATCTCTTCGGCTCATCCTTATCGTCAGGAGATAAACAGCTTATGGCCGGCAAATACAAAGCCTGGTACTTAAAGCTTTCTTAAGTGCTTGGAAAGTACCTTGCGCATTTATTTATGAATTATCGTCTTCACTTTATTGATTTTTTATTCGGCTGTGTAAGAAGAATGAATAATTCAAGGGAAATAGTAGGATTTTCAATCAGTAGGAGTGATTGGTATATTATCGAGTGTTATTTACAAGTTGTATTAATAACTATGTACCAACTCAAATGAGTTTTAAATATCATAATGACCATAGCGTTAGCGTCAATACTGCCGAATGAAATGAGAATGGACTGTGCGCATTATGCTGGTTCCAGAACTTTTTTGGTCGCAGACTGAATAATGAATAGTCATTAATTGCGACGGGTCATCAATTATTGTCGATGATTTTAACTGGCCCAGGGCAAGTCACTTTGCGTTTTATGAGCACAATCGAGAGTAGCGTTTACGGCACCGTCGCTGAACGCTGCTCTTCATTACGATAATTGTTTAATCGATAAACTTGCCTGTTAACAACAGGCTGCGAGCCTTTGATGAAATTATCTCGTGAAGCTATTCGTCACATTTACGATGGTTTCAACGCTATTTGTCAATGCGCGTTCGACACACCGCGCACTGTGTACAATCATTTTCCTTCAATTACCACGTTGCAATTATTATTACTTCCATTATTATTATATTCCCATTACTGTATTACTACGCGATTATTCCAACGCGCAGTTTGTAATTTGACAACTTAATGGTTTCTACCAAAATTATGAATAAAACTGGTAATAAAATGAGTGCTGTTGCAACATTTGTTTGTCTTTAAATAAATCATTGTTAATAGTAACATATGGCGAAACAGCTTAACATTCGTTAAAGTATGATTCTGGTTTGCATTGGAAACAGAATGAAATACAGTATTTTTACGAATTATGTTCAAACCAATGAATAATACGAAGTAAATTATAAGAAGAAATCTTGACGAAGTTCTATTCTTAGAATAACCGATCATCCGAAGGAATATGACTAATCCTTGTGGCAGTTACAGATTTTACTGATTCTATCCTATTCTACTGACATTAATCATATCATTTGATATTACGATTACAATATATCGTTAATATTCAGAGAGATTATATTTCGCTACTTACAACTTATAGTACATTGACAAATTTTGCAAAGTTTCATAAATCTCAATTGAGACTGATTCATCCATCTTTTTGGGGGATGCAAAATTCATCCGTGTACCATAATACAAGATTTATTTTATTTAGTATAAAATAATAACTTCATTGAATTATATTCGAAGTATATTCCAAACTTGGCTACTAATCCTTAGGATTCAAATTGTTTCGGAGAATCGGAGTTTCGGCGTAGTATATTTGGAATGCAGACTCACAAAGAGGTGTGATTGTACCTGATGATGCGGCCGGTTGTTCGGATGTGGGGTGGGCATGTGAGCCCCATGATGATAGACGGAGACGGGGTCATGTTTCAAAGGCATGGGGGTGCCGGCGTTGTGTTTGCCCAAATCTGCGGCTAAAGCCTCCGCCCTTGAAAGTAAGCCGTCTTGTAGACCGCTGTTCAAGCCTCCGAACAGGTCACCCTGAAACCATAAAAACCGAACGTCACGCTCACTTACCTATCAAAAGATTTACCCGTCTCATCTTATTATTATTTCTATGTATCTTTCTGATTTTTATTTATTTTTAATTATACACTGTGTTCACTCAAGCGCCTATTAATTATACTCGTGTTAGCTTATTCATCTATTATTGTGAAATATAATTGGTACACAGAACAATTCATTGTGATGTATTATGAATTGTTTCAACATATAGCTAAGTTTATCAGTAAAATTAAATAAAATGATTAAACACAAGGATATTTTGGCAAAGGCCAATCGCAGGTCTAATTCCCTAAACCATTCGGTCGATATTCCAAAAATACTCTTCTTACTGGGACATTAAGCATCCTATTTAAGTTTGCGTCTTTAAAGTTCTTCAGGCGCACGTCTCATTGGATTATTTCAATCTTTGTTATTAGATGCTGATTAAATATTGAATACAATTACATATGAAAATTCTTAACTGTTAATGCCAAAGTCTACTTTGTTACATCTTTTACGAAAAGGACTAGCAATCTTCAACTTTTTAAAATAGCTTCTACTAATTTGGAAGTAGGAATAGCTACATATTTAGCAAGCCGACAGTATAATAATAATCGGTCAAACATGCAAATAACCATGAGTGAATTATGTTTCCGGGGCGGCGAGTGGCCAGATTCCCTTAGGCCACGTATATGTGCCTCCGACGCGGTGCGCTAATCAAATTCGTCTGTCGCACGTTAATCGGAATCGATCCGAAGAACGTATATTTAGGGAGGGCTCCCGAGGGACACTGGACACACTATTTTCAGCTGGAATTGATCGTGAAAGAGACCTGTTCCGGGGGTCCAGCGACCCTCTTCCCTTTTCATATGTGTTTGATATCCTCTCAACCCTATCATTTACATTTGTCTAGCGATAATGCCGACTAATTTGAATGCACTCCCAACCAATGTCATGGTCTTGCATAATTTAATCGTTGCTGAGTATACTTTATCATTGAATTTATAAATGTGCAGCGGTGATTTGGTTCAATTTTAGCTTCTCTTTTCTATGTACAAGTGTATTTTACAGTAATTATACGACAAATAATATAATAAATTTTCTACGTTTTTGGAATGTACAATAACTTTAAAAACGATTTAATGTAATCGTATTATTTATAATTTAGTATTAGTGTAAACTTTGACTTTCTCGACCTAAATAGCGGAGATTGGAAGAAGATCGATGGTAATTGACGTAGAGTCATGCCCCTCTACCAATGACTCCGATCCATTTCTCTAGAATATCTTAGCGATAACTGCGCATTAGATTCATGGTCCGGTAGGACTCGGTTACGCCTCACTGGCGAGCGAATCAATATTATATGGGAGGTTCTGCGTCAACTGCATCTGTCACTGGCGGGACATATTGCAAGGTTCCACTGGTGCGCAAGGGTTATCGTCACATTATTCGCACATAACCGTGCACTCCTTAATGCTTCTAGTATTATAACCCCGCTAACCCCATCGATGCTTTTTCTGCCCACACAAAAGCGAAGTATGATACAGCCTTTTTTCTACTTTGTGCAACATATATTTTTTAATCTATATACTGCAATATTCGATAAAATAGTAGTAAGATTAATAAATATGGAATTGAAATTAAATTAAGAAATCATATATTGTGTGTACGTTTTGTAATAAGATTAAATTCATTAAATTAAAGAAACACAATCCTCGAAACACAGGGAGAGTTTTATAAAAATCCGCTTAGTGGCTTTTGCCCGATGTAATAATAACACAGTCCATTTCAACTTTATTTATGACTTTATAATCTCCGCACCACTTGCAGTATTTATCAGAGTGGCATGAATATTCTATTCAACATTGTTCACTTGACAGGATTATCATACTGTTTCTGATATTCGGTAATGATAAGAATAATATTCCTGTAATAAAAGGACCATTAAAATGAATTAAATTAACGGGAATAATAAATTCGAAAATACTGTTCGAAGGAGTTTTTGAAATATCTTTTGGATTGTTTAGCAGTCCAAGGGTTAAATCGTTCGAGTATTCACTTATTTCATTAGGAACTGTAATGTCCGCGTCGTCCGATCAATGTTTCATGTGAAAAGCACCGTGGTGTTCGAGGGCTTCGATTATTTATGAACTCGCCGTGTCTTCCTCCGCTACGTGTACCTTACCACCTTTTCCCTCCAGGTTGCTGAACCGCGCTCGTTTTTTTTTTTCGAATTCTCAACCGTTTCCTTTTCCAGTCGCTATCCTCGCCTGTCGAGCACTCATTTGATTCCACGCGTCATCTTACACTTTCAATGCTTTTAAGCAAACGGACTTTCCAGTCGTTCTGATTAACAGAGAAGAAAAAATGTCCGTCGACAATGGGCAAAAATACTGTTGTTGAATGAGTAGAAGAATCATATTTATCTGTTTCTAACTAATAGAGACACATAGTAGCAAAGTTATTTGCATCACTAATCCTTTTTTGTATTGGAGAACGTTACCAATTAATATAGTGAAGTAGATTAGCTGGATTATAATTAAAAGTTTAAATACATAACATATACAATAATATACGCTTTACCTTCACATTCAGATTTCTTCAGGGAAGAATCATTCGCCTTAGTTTCAGAATGGTTTTATTATCACGGAAACGGAATGCAGTGCTGTTGTATTGTAGCACGTGAAACTTTGAAATTTCCGCTGGGAAAAATCGTGTCAGTTGATCGTGAGTAAGCTGGGAGTTTATTCCGCCCGTTTCGGCGACGTTCTACATACCATTTTCGTCTACTGGAATGGAACGGGTGAAAAATGCTCTCCCTGCGGAGACTTTCATTTTGTTGTAGTGTATGAGAAATAAGTTATAGTAGTTGCGAATATACAAGCAGTGACATTGCAAACTGTACGAATTTATTCAAATCTTTTATTATCCGAATGTTAATCCAAATCAGTAATAATGTAAATTAATATAATGTAAATATTAGAAATTTATATTTGTCAATTTTAGATATACAATATTGAAATGAAATAATAGTAAATATTCAGATCAGTATTCTCCAACATTAAATTATTTTGTTAAAGCATTTCTTTTACAAAACATTAATAATGTCTTTCAGACTATAAGAGAGACTTCATTAGGCTGGAAATAGGTCAAATTTGTTTGACTCTTTCCACTGATCACGCCGATTCTTTTCCATTAAACTCTTGGGAGTTCCTTTGGCTCTCTTGCGAGGTTTTCTCGAAAGAGGTTAACAAGAGAGGAGCCGTGAATAATCGGTCTCTTGATAATCCATTATTGATGCGTCGGCGCGATACACGTTAGCCATTTGCCACGTGACAGAAAACGCCGTTCATGGAGACGAATGCTTTACTTAAACGAAGTGTTAACGCGGCGATAAATCTTGAATTACACCTTTCTCTCTCTGCCTTTGCTCGCCTAGAAGATGGAAGATGGAAGGGAGGCTCGCTTTGGGGTAAGGGCGACCACACAATCTTCGCGCAAACTCGCGCTAGCCCACATACAGGGTGGTTTTCTTTTTTAATCCTTGTGTTGCGAAATTCGAGTACTTTCGAACTTTCTATCATGGATCAATCATAAATATGAGGTCATACTCTACATTTATGCTAGTAAGAAAACAAACTTTCATTTCCCTCTATGAAAAGTAAAGCGTAAAAAGTTAAAAATGAAAGAACTTTCTTTTTTCCTTATAATTAATACTTTCAAAGAATAGTTGGAGAAATTAATTATGCCTCAAAGACAGAAATGAAGTTAAGGTGAATGAAAGACAACTCTTATAAGGTTTTTCAGAACACCCTATATACAATAAGACAAAAGCGCTTTTCTTAGAATAGAGTCGAAGTAAAAGAGAGGCGACAGAGATACAGATTGCTCTAGTTAAGGGTCGTAGTTAACAGCTCAGTTCGCGCCAGGTTGTTTAGCAGGAGTTTCTCTTGGATCCCCTTGGTAGAGAATTCGGCTAATAGAGTCATTTTTCCATGGTGAGTTGCCGCTTAAATAGGTCTTCCTGCCTGGGTGTTAAGGATTAGCCAATTTCAATTGAATTATCGCGCCCCAACGCAAAACCGCCCACGCAATTTGTCCGCCTGCGATTCCCACCCTCGGAGGGAAAGGAACGCCTGTGTCCGTTATTTACAATTAATCTGCCTCCTAATGTTACAGGGAGCTATCATAAATCATCCTCAGTCCACTTTCTTACTCCCTCTGCCTTAGCAAGTGCTTCAATTCCGAAATCAATAATGGGTTGTTTTGCTATTTCGAAGAACGGGTTATAACAGGAAAGTTATAGTTGTAGTTCGATATCCACATTAATATTAGTTTAATTTTAAAAAGATATTATTAAAACAATCTTTTCTTTAGTTCGTAACGATACGTTAATGTATTGTAATATTATAAAAATAGGGGAAAAAGCGAGCGAAGTGTAAATAAAGTTTTAACCATTTTTTGAAAAAAATTGGTGATAGATACGTCGCGTTTCATACAAAATGGTACACGTGCATGTAAACTTGTTTGATAAAAACGTTGTCGGGATGTAATGATTAGTAACGCAACTAGGATTTATTCGTATTGCCAGACATCCATTCGGTCAGCTCGAGGACATAAATTCGGCAATATTTCCCGGTCGACGAGAATGGAGATGTGCTCTGGCGCGCGGCCGCCATTAGTTTTGTTTTTGCATGGCAAACCTATTTGTCATCGCACACGCGCGCACTGGCGCATCCTGCCGAGGTTTCCCGCATTTATTATGCATAATGTTTCCTATTGAAAAAGGATCAAACGCCAGCGACTGGATGCAATATACATATATAAATGAAAACCGGTCGATTCGGCGCGAAACACTAAACGCCAACGCTGAAAGCAATCTGGCGCTGCTAGCTTTTGCTATTGTGGCTTCGCGACTCTATTGCTGCAACCCCCCCCCCCCCCCCCCCGCATTTTTCACTCGCTTTTCCTCTCTACTTTTACAAGCCTTATTGCACAATACAAACCGATTTAAATCACAATGCATTTTTTCATCCCTGCAAGTTTTAGCGTCCAAAATTATTTAGAAATCCCGGAATACTTTATTTGACATGGGTTTTTTTTCCCCCTAGTGTAGACTCTTTTTCTTATAAAACGGTTAAAAGCTCACTTTTTCATAAAAATTGGTCAACAAAGCGAAAATGATCGTAAATTTATTGGAAAACTTTGAACCTTGTGTGTCTTTTGAATTCTGTCTACTGTACCAGAAAGAAGACATAGTTTTGTTAACTAGAATTATCAATTACTGAGCTTTACAACTTTACGCTGATGGACGTCATCGGCGAGGGTTGTGATTGAACTTAACAAAGTGGAGCGAGGTTAACCTAGATTCTTAAAGCTATTTTCTGCGAAGACAGATCGATGTGAGCGACAAACGATTTTGATGAACTTCACCTCAAATCCAGAAATTACAGTAATCGAAGTATTAAAATACTGCAAGATTCGGGTCATAGTATTGAATTACAGAATTTGCAAATCTGGAGTATTTTAGTTAAAATTAACCATCCTTTACCTACATTTCTGAATTAACTAACTTAAACAAATACAACTTCTATTATTGTATACTTGTCTGTTTATTACAATTCACACAATATCGACAATTCGCATTCTTTAACGATAATATAAATAGTTATTGCAGATATGATTTCATAGGATCAATAACATATTACGGATTCATATTTTTGACAGTCTAATAAAAAGATACTAATTATAAGAACGTCGGACGGCAGATAGTGGCGGTGAAAAATAGGGAAGAGATAAATAGGTGGGAGACATGAAGGCGATAGGAACGATAATTAGATATCTTCGGTTTATATGATTAGTTGGTAATGAGAGTGTCTGAAGAAGAGAGCGTGGCTGGAGGCGGCGCGCTGCCACGCTGCTCCGGCTGGCTATCGGATATTGCAAATTAGGACAATTAGGTTATTTCCGTCGGCTAACCTAGATCGCGGGAGTACTCGGTGACGCATGAATAAGTAAGTTCTTCGGGAAAATCTGACGTCTGACACGAAAACGGGCAGACTGTTCAAATTGTCGCTTGCATGGCGGAGTATCTGGCGTCTAGAGTAACGAATAACGATCAGCATTACCCTCGGCGAACGCGTCCCCGGCTCTCATTTTCTGCCTGCCGATATCAAATTCGGTTTCACTCCGCACGAAAACCTGGGCGATCTAAAATATTCAATGAAGTAGGAATGCAGTCGAACTACCAATCTTAAAACTTCTGCATTTCCATACTATGAAAATGAACTAATTCGAATTTATACCATTCTTTCATATTACAATTACTTGTTTATAAAGCACTTATTAATCTAATCTCTTTTACTTCCGTCAAGCCAAGTATCACAGAATATACAAAATAAACAAAACTTCCTAATCCAATGGCTTAAATAATATGAAAAATGAAGTGAACTTTGGAGTGTGTTTAAAGCATTCGATACTTGTATGGGAATTTCGAAAGTAACTTTTGAATGCAGAGAGTAGATTACACCTGCGTATAAGTTAAGTTTACAGAATATGTAGCGACAGAGGCACGCTTTGTGGGAAAGCGGGCGCCAGGGGTGGGGGGAGGTAGTGGTGGTGAAAAGCATAAGTGACACATTGCTGTTTTTACGGCAGTCAAACTATCCGGCGTGTCAGCTCATCGTATATCTAAATAATCAATTTACTACTGGCCATAATCGTAACCACGAGTTAGCCAGTTTATGCGCCCGGGCCAAGCGAACCCAGCCGACCGTAACTACGTGGCTTCCTAAAGCATAAATATTATGGTGCATTTCGTCCACAGCTACACCTAACCACCCCTCACCTGTCCTCTTTGTCTCTTTAGGAAGCTCCACTCGTTACAGTTCGTTCATTTGCCAACGCTTTTTTCTCCACCGTTTCGAGGATTTTACATGTGAACATGCTCATAAATTGCACGACAAAACTGTATTCTGTGATCTGAGTGTCGCTCTTCGTTAAATTAATTATATATACGTCTTTTGTAAACACATAGAATCTTTTAGATTAAGTATTAACATTTAGATATTAGTAAGTACTCACATTATGCCTTGGTGACCAGGAATTGCACATTATGGACGCATCTTCCAAAATACGACTCTGTAAAAGAAAAATCTCTTGTTTTTATATGTTTAAAACATCATATATCAAGAAAGTACAACAAAAATTCTTTCGAGTTCATGTATCGTAAATCAATTCAATCAATATCTTCTTCGGTTTTGATTTTATGGAGTATTTAAACTGGTTATTTCATTTGTCGAAATTCTCTTAGTGGTAAAACATGTCGAAACATATATCGATATTCGTTTCTATGATTATCGTTGGAAGAAGAGGGAGAACGTGGCATGGTAATGCCATTGAACCGTCCGAAATAGGCGAGGACCGCCTAGAAACCCAATCTGCATTGGAGCACTGGTGAAATTTTGCCGTGTTACCATCCGACACTCAGCCGCCAAGCCGTCTAGACTGATTTCCTTACATATTGATAAGTTTTGAAGCGATTAAATCTATTGTTAGCTGCGATCTGCAGACTGTTGTCCTAGACAATGACAAATTGCATGCGGTGAATTGTTTGTCTTTGTATCAACACCGTATGTTCCTCTTTGTCAAACATATGTGCAACTACACTCATATTTGTATATCTTATAATAATAACTTTGTAGTAAATCAGACCTAACTCAAATAGAAATGATTGACAGTCAGAGATTCTAATCTTTGACTTAATATTATTTCACTGTTCATATAATAGTAACTGAGAAATAGTTCTTTTTCTAAACATTCTACAGTTTGAAGTTGTTTGGAGCTGTTTGAGAATAAATGTAGTATCTTAATGTTCCATGGAGAGTGCATATTTTATTTTAAGCAATCGGCGGGTATGTATATTTAAATGCAGGAGTCGCACTATTGCGCAGTGAAGAGGATAAGGGTGGATGAGGTCGCGGGTAGGGGGAGGGGGAGGGGAGGTTGTGCGCGTCGATTGACAGAATCGGGGCAAAGCGGTGGTGTCGGCGTCGCGACGCCGTGTCGCTAATTAAATGAGTCATTTTCGGATTCGCTCGCCGGCGAGCTTGCCTGGCCGCTCTCGGAACTAGGTAATTCAATATCGGTCTTATTAAAGCGCCCGACGATTCCTGCCGATGACAATGATTACGCGTCATTACAGCAACCGGCGAGCAACTAATGCGAGCACATCATTCCTACCGCTTGACGGCCCCTTGATTAATTCGAAAACTCGTAGCTCTCATTAGTTCGTCGCCGCGCTATTTTTTCGTCCCAGACGCTTTCGTCCTTTGTCCCTCGTGTTTCCTTTCCGGTTCACTCGCACTATGTCTCCTCTCCTCTGTGAGCTTCGTTGCTTTTGGAAAATCCAATTTCCCTTTTCCTGCTTAACCACCCCCGCTTCATGAAATTCTCGCTAATGATACTTTGGCAGTGAGGCTGCAATTCTTAAATGCATCAGCATGATTGCTCCAACTTGACGTGTAATAAACATGTTATTTCGTCTCTATCTGTGTTTCCTCGAAATGGTCGAGTAGACGTGGATTATTTATTTATGAGCTTGAATTCTTGCAAAGATTGTTGGCTCTTGAATGGTTTCGTTCATGATAATAAGTTGGAAGATATTCTTCTGTATGAAATTTAGAGAACTTATGAAATTAATTTAAGCGAAATGAAAATATAGTTATCAGAGATATTTACAATTAAACAATCGAGACGATAAGAATATTGACTGGGCAATTTTAATCGATGTTCGAGGGTGGCTTTGGCCAACCGAGAGCGTACATATGTGGCCAGGAGCAGGTTCAATCTCTGTGTACCTGCGGCCTCTGCTCTCGCAGGTACCCGCACCATCCTCTGCACAATGTACACATTGTACACCGAGCATCGCCTGTAAATACGATGCTTCGCGTTTGTTGTACGCTACTGCGCACAATTGCTACACTATTCTGCTATGCTCACTCAATAACAATACTGTTATTTACACTGTGTAATTAATTTCAACAATTGTTATCGAACAGTTTCGAATATTGGAAAACATTGAAATAATTCAACGTTATTATTTAATATAAAACAACTTTCTGTCGATATATTTCTCCATTTTATACTTTTATGAACATATTACTTTCCAAATTTAATTTCAATAATACATTAATACTATTTCAACATACTATTTCCCTAACTATCACAAAAAGCATTCGATCAGAGTGAATTTCAACATCTCCAGTATCCTCCCCCGCAAACCGACGCTCTGCCATTCAGTGTTCGCTCGAACCTGCAGCCGCACTTCCGGGAGAGTAGGGTTGCTGTAAATACGATGCTTCTGGATAGACAGAGTCCGACTTCCGGAAGCAGAAGCCGCCGTACGCAACAGAGGAGAGAGAGAGAGAGAGAGAGAGAGAGTATGCAGTACGCACTGGTTCATAGAGGGCGTGGAAAATGTGTATGAGAGAGAAACAGAGAGAGAGAAGGGTAGAGAGAATTCGGAGGGTGGCATCGGATGGAACACACGCGCCTGTGTGTGTTCGCCGACGCAAACAGCCGCAGTCGAAACAGTTTGCCCGGTTAATTGATTTTCCTTCGCATGGCAGCCACAGTGCGACGAGACGAGGACGAGTATCGGGTTCGACCATGCGAGAGAGAGAGAGAGAGCGAGAAGGAGAGAGTGAGAGAGGGGTAGTGCGAGAGCATATCGAGAGATAGGCAGGAGGCGCGCATCGCGCAAATCCAATCCGAAACTCCCGTTTGATTATCGGGGACGGTGCGCGACCGATTGTAAATCAACCGCAAAACTACGCCGACGAGAATTATCCGACACGCTCTCAACCGGGTTCTCCTCGCCCGATAGGATCGATTCTCGCCACTCGCTCACTCGCGCTTTACGCTGTGGTTCCTCTTTGCTCAGTGCGCATTGCGTCTTAACAGTATCAAACTTGACTAGTATCGATTTTGAAAAATTATCTACGAGGTTTTACAATGTTATGACTGATTAGTTTAAAAATTCGTATAAGATGAATAATAATATATATCAAAAGTAATTATAGTAATGCAGAAGAGAAATCTCTACTTTTCAATGCGAAAGAAAGCTGCGCTAGTTTACGAAATAAAAGAGTTTATTGGCTAAAAAAGACCTGGTTGAAAGGAGTTTGAGGAAGTTGAGAGGCAAGTATGGATGAGTAAAATTGAGCGAAAGAAGCGGTGTGCAATGTGGCATGGGGTTGGCGAGAAGGTGAAGGCGGTGGAGAGTATGCCAGTGTCGAGGATGGAAGAGGAAGCGAGTTTCTTGCTGGAAGTTTGACTGGTAATTAACTAAATTTACCAAGGGCGACGAGTCAAAGTGTGAAGTCGTGTTCGAAGTCTTTCTGCACTTCGGCGTTCCGCTAGGCTAGTTAATAACAAATGAGCCAAGCTGCGCTCCCTCGCCTTTGTTATAATCGGGGACATTTGCTCCCTTACAGTTGCTCTCTCTCTCTCACTCTCTCTCTATCTCTCTCACTCTCTATCGCTTTCTCTCTCGGTCAACTTGTATTATTCAGTCGATTCGTTTGAGCCATTATAAACACCAGTTCAACGAGCTCTAAGCTTTCAGCGCCAGCGGACGGCAGCTCGAATCTTCGTTCGCCATCAATCGCAAATTTACTGTCTCTCTCTCTCTCTCTCTCTCTCTCTCTCTCTCTCTCTCTCTCTCTCTCTCTCTCTCTCTCTCTCTCTCTCTCTCTCTCTCTCTCTCTCTCTCTCTCTCTGTTGGTGACGTGCTATCGCCACACGCTGTTAGTCCGACTGACAGATTACACGAGATCGCGAATCTCGACCCACTTTAGTGTATTAGTTTTTTTTTCCACGCTAGTGCAGGAATGTGTCAGTGTTAACTCGTTGCTCCGGTAGAACCCTTTTTAATATTCCTGTAGTTATTATTATTGATACAGGGACGAAGTGGCAACCAGTGTCAATGATTCTATGTAGATTGGACAGGCTGATGGTGAAAAGAGTTGTAAAATATTCGTATGTAATTAAAAATTGTTGGATAATTAATAATGATCTTGTATATAAGTTTATAGTCGACAGTGATAATTCAAAGGGTTTTTTGATGGTAGGGGCGTTCATGTCAGGTACACGAGGTGAGTGTATACTTGACTTATTAGTATTTCAGGTGAAAAACACGGATCGCGATGAAGCGCGAGGCGCTTAAGAGGCGGCTAAAGAGAATTTATGAAATTTCCTAATGCAGTAGCCAGATTCATCCCTCCATCCACCCTTCAACTCTTTCGTTGCGAAAGATCTCCACTTTTAATGCCCAGCCAGACTTCGCTTACTCGAGGAATGCCGTTTCGGTGGACTTAAACAGATGACATATAACGAAATGATGTAATTTTTGACTAAAACTGTCAGGAACAAAAAAATATAAGATTGTATAAGTACGTATTTCACTTGTAATGCTAAAGTGAGATAAAAGAAACATAGATTTTTACTTGTATTGTAGAAATTTATGTTTTTAAGATTATGTTAGTCGAAAATATAAAACGGTGCTCCTGTTCTAGCATTACAAAACGAGATTACTCAAAGGGAAATTTGTATAGTTTAAGTCGAGGAAGATATTGTTAGGGATAAAGATGGTAAAGTCAAAATGGAAGCACGTTAAGTAGAGAAGCGTTATTAGAAGAGCATTAGATTTTTATAACTTCGTAGATGATTGCAGGGTAGGAAACGTCTAAGAGAAAGAGGGTTCGATCGAGGTAGAACGGGAAAAAGGGAAAAAGAGAGTTACTTGATAAATCATGACGATTCGCTTTATGGTATTTACAGTTTAAGCCAAAATTGCCGGTCGCCAATCGTAAAAATCAGTGATTTCGTTAGCACTATATATCGGGGGATGGAGACGCTGATTGGCTGGATTCTGTTCCGCCCCCGCGGTCCCGCCAATCAGACCAGCCCGTTCTCTTTCATCGATCCAAACCATCTACACTATACTCAGCCGCCATGCTCAACCTGCTCGTTCCCCTTCCCTCTTCTATCCACTTCTCTTCTCTTCTCTACTCTGCTCTTCTCTTCTCTTCGCCACTTTACTCTTCTGCACTCTTCCCTGCACTTCGCTACTCTTTCCTTTCCTCTCCACACGGGACATCTATCGTCCTACACACTGAAAAACGCTCATACACCCTTCGCAATGAATATTTATTATTGTTTAGCCAGTTCTGTGAATAAGTTATTGTGAATTTAGAAGGTGATCTTATAGATTTATCCCACTATTTGATACTATTGTCAGACTGTTGTTTTTATTAAAATTAACGAAATCGGAGAAGGTAATATCTGATTTTATAAGAGGCTGACGACTCTAAAATGAAATAATGTTGTTATGTCTTCATAGTAATTAATTATTGTACATTCGTATGACTCTAATTAATATTAGAATCTGAGGAAACTACTTAATTCTTGGAGAATGGCGATAATACCCTTATAACGAATGTTTCCCAAAATTAGTCCGCAAATGCAATTAATAAATGTGTATACGGTGGGGTTTAAGTTACGAGGGAGGAAATCCAAAAGAAATATACTGGCGGAAATTCCTAACTTGATTAGCGGGGTGATTTAACCCCGCTCTCACCAGCCTCATTTAAGTTTAACGCTGAGGATGTATTAAAATAGCTGCGATATATGGCGGGCATTGCTGTAACGCGTTGATCAGCTTGAAAATACGAAGAAGAAACTGCATTTCCTTCCATCTCACCAGGGAAAAGAGTCGCATTATACTTCGAGATAAGTTATGTCTAATGCTACTTTTCTTGGGCTAACGCTTGCCTAGTAGAACGGATAAAACTACCCCATAACAAACACACTTGTGCTCAGACTAAGAAATATGTGGAAAATGTGAACAAAGTGAATAAGAATCAATTTCACACGATATCAAATAGTGTTATACAGTATTTCCATTTCTTTCGCTTTGTTTCTCTTGATTTTTGTAATTTTTTAGGCCACAAAATAAGTAAACTCGAAATCATTAATGATTTCTCATTATATCAACAACCCGTTCGATTGACAAGGTGGTAATCGCGAAGATGGCGTTCCCACAGGAACGACAACGCTTGTTTCCTAAAATCCAATGAATTGTTCTTAAGTATGATGGAGCGATATTCTTGCGCAATCATTCCTCATCCATCATAGGGTGGTAGTCAGAAGCCGGTGTAGATTTCCCAGACGAAAGGATACATTTTCCTGTCAATTCGCAGGCAACCACGCGTCTCGATACACTTGCAAACAAGTGCGAGGGGAAAACATTTACTTCCAAAACACGCATGCATCCCCTGTCATCTTTCTTGTCTCATGATAAACACTTCAGGCTTTTTGAGACAAACAAAGTTGTTGAAATTTCATCAAAGTACTTTACTTTCTATATTCTTCATCTTTCATCTTATAAATAAATTTAACCTGACATATAAAGTCGATCACTTAATTTTGACGCAGATTTTTGGATCATTATTATTATTTAATATTCGTGTCATCATATTATTCTTTGAGTATTACAGAAATGGTGTTTTTCGTATATCTGTTGAATATTACTGTCAAAATGATTAGATATGTAGGCTTTATCGAGTTAACAGGCGGCCTCGTCATTACTGTGGCGGCTGTAACGGTAGTAACGAGAGTAACGCTCGTCTATATGGCGATGGTAGAGGCTCAGCTCTAATGGAGGTTCGCTCCTAACCTCCTAGCAGTTCTGCAGGCAGCTTCTCTCCTCTCTTCGCATTTGCGCCACCCTCACAACCAAACTCGACACTCACCCTCTTTTCGACCTCATCTACCCTTATTCCCCTTTCCTCTTCCATCGCTTTCTATCTCCCGTTCTCTATCTCCTCTCACTATCGCACACTACCTGCTTATGTCAATACGCCATGGCATTATATACAATATCCACCCCCCCCCCCCCCTCGCATTCTCCCTCTCCTCTCTCTTTCTGTCCGCTCGCAACATTTCGCAAAACAAACACACCCTGTTTGGAGATAATTACACGGTCCGTAAGGTGCACGCCCAGCCTCGGATAAATCGGATCGTTTGATGAGCTTTCGAATTTCCTACGAATGAATTGTAGTAATAGGTTTCTATAGATTGTGTGTGGAGTACAATAAATGGAGGTTGTTGTGAAGAAATTGTTTGAGGTGGAGTTTTTAACTTGGGTAATAATATATTTATTTTGTAAGAAATTTGGTATTATTTGAGAAATTAATCTTTGGAGTGAGTTTGGATAGATAGTTTGATGAGCTTTCGGATTTCCTACGAATGAATTGTAGCAATAGGTTTCTATAGATTGTGTGTGGAGTACAATAAATGGAGGTTATTGTGAAGAAATTCTTTGGGGTAGAGTTTTTAACATGGGTAATAATATATTTATTTTGTAAGAAATTTGGTATTATTTGAGAAATTAATCTTTGGAGTGAGTTTGGATAGACGCAGAGATTAACGCTGGATATTGGGTCAAATGTGAATAAGAATTTATGGGAAATTATAACATAGAGTATGAATAAATAATGTTTCACTGGCGGCATGATTTCCAGTAGTCTATTACCATAATCGGACCCTATTTCCCATCCCTGGTACGTTAGTATGATGGGCAGCGTTAGTGGGGGGGTTCATTGCACGGCCAATTATCTCCACTCATCTTACCCTCGCACTCAAGCATATTAGATTTGAAACGTAGGTGGATTGCCTCCTGACGCGATTACCTACTCGACAGCGAACCGCACCGAGGAACTCGCACCTTTGCAATCAATTTTGTCCTTCTTCCACCGGAAGATGGAGAATAGATCTTATTTTTAACCCTTTAACAGCGAAATCTTTCCCTTTGACACTTCCAAGTATCTCATACTGGTACAATTTTCTCTAAATTTCTAGTTTTAGTTTTTAATGTTTAATAAGAAGTTTAAGTTACGGTATTACTTCCTAGATTTATTATAATAAATTGTAAGTGTGGGGTTTTGCATATTATAGTGCAAGTACTGTCAAATTTTAATTAAAACAGAATTTAATACTGGTTGAAGATATTTATTAAATGTTGAAGTTTCCTTTTCCATTGGAGTTTCTGTCACCCATTTAAGATATAGGTTCGCTGTTCGGCTCCGAACTGATATGCGTCACGTTAAGTGCACCTTAAGTTCCGATGAAAAGGTCAAACTTTCAGAAAGAGGTCAAACTTGACAGTAGTTTTATCGATCCCTGGCATTCGATGATAAAAGAACCCAACGTTGCTAGAAAGCCTTCGTTGAAATGTCATTAAAAAGACAAACGTACAATTCTTTCGGAAATTAATAGTTACCTATCTCTAAATAGTCCTATAAGACTATTATATAAACTATCCTCATCGCAACATGCAATCTCAATGCAAAATACACGCATTATATAATTCTATAAAACATCCTACAAATATAATGGATTCCACTGTCAATATTGCAATTTCAATAGTATAAAATTACAATCAGTATACAATACATTGTTGATCCATCAATTGAGATCAAGACAGTACCAGATGGCGCCAAAGAATTAACCCTCCCACTGCTATCATTATTGGCAGCATTCAGACAGGGTACAAAGTACAAATCGTCCAAGTCCCAGAGTGCATCGGGGGCCAATTGAAAGAATTCGAGAGGACGGACACGTTAATTTACGAGGCATGTAATTGGAGCGGTAGTAATGCACTTAAGGAAGTACGCGCGACGTCCGAAAGGAGGTTTCCGTTGGGTGGCAGATCGCTCACGTGTCAGGACACGCGTCGACACGTGGCCGCACCGACGCCCGGCGTCGGATGCTCCACTTCACCCTAGAATCAGCTCTCATGAATCGCCGGTACTTGAACGTATCGAGAATGTGGCAGAGTCGAGCATTGCTATTGCCGAGGAGATCCGATCTTCCTTGTCGCTCGGCGATGGGGTCCGCAGCATCCCACAGGAGAGAGATGAGCGCATTAAGAAAATTGAAACGTCGATTTGTCCTGGAAAACTCGGCCTGACGATAATTTCATTAAGGTTGCCTTCCCGAGGGCACCAGACCCTTCCTTCTGGCTCTCTATATCGCTTTAACTCTCGATGATGTTAATTCCTCTGGACGTTGGCCATCCAAACCATCTTCCAACTGCTGCTTCCTACTTTCGTCCTCTTTCATCCATCGCAATAAATGGACCACTTAGTAATGAATACAGTTTAATTTTTTCCCTTTTACTGGACCACTAAGATTTTTCTGACCATGGTGAATTTGAAAGGTAACATTTTTTAGAAATGTATACTATTGAAAAAAGGTAGAATTGTAATTATAAAGTTTTTTAATATAGTTCTTCTGCACAATTTGATTATTTCGAAAATGATATTCCATTTTATATGGAATGTATATTTAGTTTCGATTTGCCAGAAATCCATGATAGACCAAAGTGAGTTACGAGATCGGGATTCGATGGATACTGCGACCCCATTTCAGCTTAAATGGGATCATAAAGATTGACTCGGACTTGTGCTTGGTGAAATTAGTTGTTATTGTCCATGTTATCCAAGTAAATTGGTTGCGAAGGGGACCACTCTATGGGATTGCTGTGCTTTTGCGGCTTACATCGACTTCCTTTTACGATCCTCATAACATTACATCTACTTTGATATCCACAAGTTGTTCCCACAATCAGAAACAATCTATTTTTAAACTGCCCAAAAACTAGCATTTCATTCTTAATAATTAATAATACAAATATTTTATATTACTACTTTTTATACATAATTCACTCTTTTAAGAATAACCAATAAATCATAAAAATGATTTATTACGAAAACAAATGATTTTGTACTTGCGAGGTCTTCAGAGAGACGATGTAGTTGAATATCAGCGTGGGTTGATCGGCAATAAACGTTGCAGTACAGTGTTCTGTTTAAAGAGTGACACATATCCGAAGTGTATGTTTGCTCTACCCGGGCATTATGCTCTTACGCACGTGCTGCGTTGTGTTAACCCGCTCGAGCAGGTGTGCGTTGGCTCTCTCGTGGCCCTCACGCGCGCCCTCTCCACACTGTCGAGATACAATCGTGGCATAAACATATGGTCATAATAATAGACTCTTGATTTTCACGAGGGCTGCTCCCTTCGAGTGGCCCCGTGATTGTTTCGCCGGTTCGCCTAAACGCATACCGTATGGATGGCCCCGGACACTTCACGCAATCGCAACAACATCACTCCCATACATATCCAGCAACCCCCCCCCATTGTTCTACTTTCCGCAGCAATGAGCGCAACTGACATTATCCGAATATCTGACGCATCATCAATTTTAGTGATCAACAATATGCCTGTCTTATGTATGTACTCTATTTTAGAGTATTGTTTTATGCCTCTTTTAATTACAACCCCTCTTATTTTTGAATTTCTATGGAAATCAAAAGACAATTGATTATGCCTTTTTTATTATTTTTAATTGTTTACTTGTTAGAAGTATTTAATATTTTGTAAAATACTTTGGTGTAAAATTGCGAGGATATTTACTAATATTTGATATTCACTTATCAAATATTGGTGCTTATCGATATTTCAATGAGAATCTGAATAGCGTGACAAGGTGCATAAATGCTTGAATGTAGTGTGCTTCCGAAGAAGCGAGTGTAACCCTGTCGAAGGGGTTGCGGTTATGCTTCGCAGGACATAAAATATGTCAGGAAAGTGTATGAGTGTCCTTATCTTTCAGGCGATACACGTGTGACCTGTATGTATGTTCTGGATGATATATACACATATGTCGAGGACTAGGTTGGGACACATACGTGTATATACATTCTGGAATAGTACCTACTGCCATTCGCTATGCGAGTCGGAGATGAACCTAACGGAGTAGGCGGCAGCACTGTCGATTCCACCCCCACTTCGCAATTCTCCTTGTTAACAGTTCGGTCACGTACACCACTGCTCTCTCCACCAAAACGTACCAGCTCAGGAATTCCTTATGTTTTATAATCGCTTAACTCACTATGGAAATTAAACCACACCTTTATGTATGTTTGCAGAGAAAATATATTGTTATATAATAAAGAAATTATTGTTTTATTTTTCCTCACATCTCCCATTTAAGATATAGATTGAATCGTTTTAATAATTGTAATGAATTCTAGCTATTTTTTTGAAGAAGTATTGGACAACTTGGATTTCAACTATGAGAATCTTTGTGGTTCTGATTTGATTTTAATTAATTATGAGTATACGACCAGATTGCTAGTTTTCCAAGGAAATAGTATCACAATGGAACGGGTTTCCGGGTGAACGATTATACCAGTTGGTTGTATGTAGTTGGAAATAAATTTAAGTCTCGTTAGACTTGGGGTTTGACCCTCGAAACATGGCGAGCGAGTATGAAGACTCATGCAAGTCGACATTCGGTTGAGGGAGTGAGGCGAAATGATAGGGAGAAAAACCTGGACACATGAAGAGACGGACTAGTCTATAATACAATGACAGACAATTAGATAGACAGGGGTGGGCAGCCGGATAAAGTGTTTGGGGGGGGTCGATGAACGGCTGAAGACTTGACAAAGCAAAGTTTCCAAGGAAAATTGAAATAATGACAGGAAATAATAAAACACAATAGAATTACATTCTATATTAATTGAAAATATTCCGTTAATGGATGGTGGCTCAGTAAACTAGGTAAAAGCATTCGTTAAAAACACTGATAAAATATTACCAATGTAACATTAAGCTTTTCTGAATGTATCATTTATTAAAGATATCTGACCGTAGTCATATAAATATATAAGTCTTTTTTGTCACTAAATGTATTACTAGCTTCGAAAGAAACAAGACTCGAAAAGTAAGTGTTGAAAAAACGCTTTAAAAATTTCAGTAAAATTTATACTGTTATACGAGTTGTATAGAATTATCCATGAGACAATACCAAGTAGAAATGGTGTGGCAGAGAAGAGGATTGAGAATTTAGGGGTTTACTGCGGCTACGGAAGAAAGGGAGCTTGGTAAGTATTATTGTAATTATACACTTAGGTTTATTTCCTGCGTGTCCGCCCTCTCTAGGGTTCCTTGATAGCATTATACAGGACGGCACCCTAATAAAAATAATAATAAGAGCGTTAAACCGCGGACGTCGGAACGGAAGTAATGTTCGCCCTTTCTGTTAGCCCGACGGACTCGCTACCTGTTTCACTGCGGCACTCAAAGCCACCCCTACGTGAAACGCCCTGCTATATTGTCCCTTCCTCTTCCACCTTCGAGTCCTCAACCAGTCTCGCATACAATGTGTCCGAATTATTCCCTATTCCACCCGTCGACCATTTTCCACGATTTTCGTGGAGTACAACTGCAAACCTTTTTTTCACGAGGGTTAATAATTTTAGCTGATTGTGTGAAAAATACACAAGAAGTATCTTTTGTTAGAATTTATTGTTTCGAATAGGAATTCTGATTGGCAGAGTTACATATTTGTTTTTTACAGTGCATTGATAAAGGAAAATCAATTGGATTGTTGAGGTATTTTATAAGGCAGCAACTTTAATGAAGAATTAATAGAATTATTATCCTTAAGATTTCTTTAACATACAAATAGAAGCACACCCAGTATATCAGGGAAGGAGGTGAAGCAGTGGCAGGCTGATGTGATGTAGATTTGATGTCTGATATGACAGGGAGTGCTTAGGCGACACATCGAACATTTTGGGGAGGAAGTGCTTCTGCCCCTCTAGAAGATTTACTGCGACCTGCCGCCACTGAATATAATCCTACTCATGAACCAATTCAATGTGGCCATACAGTCTTCCAGTTTCTCTAATTCCAGTTTCTTTATTGCGACAGGTAAAACTTGTTCACTATTATTACAATATTTTCAATGAAATACATTTCTTTATTTAATTTATTAATCATTAATAGGTAATATTCCTTACAAATTTTAGAATTAAAGGTTTTGCAATGAAAATAATTGTGATGATCGAAATCTATATTCAATAATATGGCTTAGGACTTTATCGATAGGAGAATTCCATTATCAAGTGTTCACTTGAACTTTCATGTAGTGCGCATGAATGTATAGGTGGATAGGTGCGTGACTAGACGACCCTTTCTCTTTTCACCTGCTATATTTGTGACTACCACTTCAAGTCCCCATTTCATTGTACCACCACCACTTATTTCGCTCCCTAAACCAGCACCGATCTCTCCCTTCACCTGCACTCCTCTTCAGTTCACCACAAATGCAGGTTGAATTACTTCTTAACGCGCTCAAACACGCAAATCTTTCACCTCATCGGCTTTCATTGTAATCCTTTCATTGAATTACTAGAAATCGGTGTATAAACTTAATTGTTACATTTATATTTATTTTTATTGTCTCAGACATATTAATATTATATACATTAAATTATTTCGATGATTATTAGTATTCAAGATTAATTTTCATTCACTAAACTAAAGCCCAGATTTGACACACGGAAATGAATGCACGCGACTTTCTGAACAAATGCCATTTACTGCGGTACATCGCTAAACTAATATTAGTCATGTGGAAGATTGCAGAACGCGTACACGCGAGTAAGAAGTTGTCTTATCGATTGGAGTCTAGAATACCATTCGGTCGTGTATAGGAGGATTGAAATCATTCTAGTGCAAGTCAAAAGTGTAAATCCAACGGCAACATACCTTTGAAAAATATTTTGAAACATTCAAATCACTTATACTGATTTCTAGATTTTACAAGAGGACATGTTTACATTTAATTCATATCATCTTCATTCGAATATGTTACACAAGAGTCTTGCGAATATGTTACACAAGAGAATGCGCTTGAAAAGTGCTAGCACGAAAGTAAGAAGTCCTGAAACGCCGTGGCAGGTTGGTACTCCTGTCCTCGGTCGCGGTCCATAATTTTCAATTTGCGAAAATTAACGTTCTCGTTCGGGGCGGCGCTCGGGCAGGAGCGCGTCGCCGTGAAGTACGATAAATAAGGGAGCAAGCGAGTAGTAAATATAAATCAGGAGTGATTGGATGTAAGTGGGGAGCGTTATGTGTCCCAAGTGTCCCGTGTGTGGGATCGTCCGCGGCTGTTCTATGGCTCCGTCCGAGCAACCTAGCTACGTGCGAGGGACCACCGACGCTCACCACGACTCAACCTCTCCTCGGACGATGCACTAGAACCTGCCTACCAACATTGTACAACTTGCATCGTGCATGCCAACTTATACCACAACTTTCAGTTTTCACCGATATTCGATAAAAACATATTTCTTTGTAATAATTCACTTTCTTCTCTAGTTTGTAGACACAGCTATAATACTTCCTTCAATTTTTATAGATATTCCATACAAATATTTTCTTTATCTTAGGTCTCATTTATTAAACACTGCTTTATTTGTATGTATTTTTTATTTGTACTTTTATAGTGATCATACATTCGTATCAAAGTCTATTTCTGTTCTAATACTATTGAAAAGCAACTGTTCTTGCAAAACTTGGTCACGATAGATTCACCCTGAACTAACAAGGAATACTCTAGTCTGTAATTCCAGTATAATTGCAGGCTTGACTTCAAGGCAGTAGTTTTAATAAGCAGCCAACTAAAGTCCGGAAGACATATGGTTCGAAGAGGGTAAGAGACACGAACCAATATTATCGGTCGAAGGCAACGTGATAATTACTGTCAGGAGTGTTTCACAGGTTGCTTTGGCGGCAATTTCATTGAAGGGGGGTTGAATCAGAAAAGCCATGGTGGGAATGTGCGTATTCATGCATAGTGGTGCGTCTACGGGTTCATAGGAGGAGATTGCATAATCGATATCAGAGTGACACCTGTATGGCTCACAAGCGAGGCACCTGTGCACAGTGAAAAAGGTCTGAGCCTGCTTGGAAAAGGTCATCCGTGGATGCTTATCGCCGAAATATTTATGTGCCCTCAAGGGTCCCTTGAATTCTTCATTTCGCCTTCAACGCCTGACCACCGTCACCTCTCCGCTCGCCTCCTACTGTCTTCGCTTTGACAACCAGCCGATTTCACCCTGTCTAGCTACGATCGATCTCAATGAGATTCCTACATTAACTTGCACTTTCCAATGAAAGATCTTCCATTTATCATTTAATGTTTAGCCTGTGATATATTTGAATTTTTCAAATGTTAATTAATTAATAAAACTGATGAGAATCGATATTAGTATTTTCTTATGACAAATTCACTGGGTATTCTTTGGATTTAACTTCAGAAATAAAATGACTAGACTTAACATTGTCAAGTCGTGTTTAATTGTAAGCACAAACAGATTATAGTGTATATTAATGTCAGAAGTTTAGTAGAAATGGTACGTATGGATATAAATTGTAATGGGAGTAGTGTCAGTAGGAAGCAGAGCCGTGGAAGGAATCCTACAAGCTTACGTCATCCCCTTTATCTCAACAGCGGAGATTTTCCGACGGCCAGCGGAGGAAACGTTCGAGTTAACCAAATATTGAATCCCTGGAAAATTCTCGAAATCAGGCTAGTGAACGTGTGCGTTTCGAGTTGGTAGAACCTAACAGAGAGCTTGCAGTTAACCAAGCAGACTCGTTGGATAGTACACCAAGGGTATTTTACGAATTCCAACCGCCGGCCGCCGCCGGACCGACCAAATTCCTTCTACGCCAATGCTTTTCCTTTACTCGCCATTCATTTTGCACAATGCCCGATTCTACTTTATCCTCATTACTCGAACCTTCCCCCCTACATTTTAAGACCTTTGTCAATATGGTGTTACTAGTATAATACTCTTCGAGACTAAGCTTTATCAACCTTTAAGACTGAAAGCTCCAGTGTACTTTGGATTTAGGCTAGGTGGATACTGTTGAGTTTTTCTTGCACGAATTTCTTACTTGAGTACGTATATTTTTAATTAAAAAATTAGTGAGTATAGTTTAATGGAATTTGTGAAATATTTTGAGATTAATTCTTTGAGGTCGTAAAAGATGGGGAAATTAAAAAATGTAATACGAGTCAATAGTACTAAAAAAGAGAATCTAACTTAGGATGCAATAATAGCAATAATATCGAATATGAAAATAATACATCTCTCCCATTTCAACGAAATCACGTTATTACCGCTGCACTGTCGCGACTGGATGGTTGTTCGAGATTTTCATAAATCGATAACTGTCCGCTGAATTATTCACGGTTAATTTGTGAAAGTGCGCAATACTCTCCTAGCGTTAGAAGTGCGCAGGCTACAAAACTTTCTGTCCAACACGTTCTGGATATTACCATTCTATTTTCGGCTATCACTGGATTAGAACACGTGAGAAATGATGGTTGAATTTCGTGGGAGTACGAATCTCGACTAGTAAGAGAATATCCTTGTATATTAATAATTGAAGAAACTTGCATTTTAAATATTTAATATTAATTATTAATATGCGTGCATTGTTTAACCATTTCGTTATATTCGGTTTTTGTGTTTCCTCATCGGTATTGCATTTACAACAAAATTCTAGTATTCATTGAAGCACTTTATGTTGCAAAGTTTACAGTAGTAACAACACGAAATAATTTCGAGACATGCTAACAACAAGTAAAGAGCAACCCGGGTAAAATGTAATATTTTATTATTACAATGTATTGCCTTCGTTTATTATTACGTATTCAGTGAATCGTAATGGAATATCTGATCAGGTCGGTAATTAAAAGCCACCAGTTAATTGATTAAGCTTTTTGCTGCATTATTATAACACGCTTTCGGCGAATTGGAAATATCAGGAAAATGCGTGTAACGAGTAATTATGCGGCATGAGTTGATAATGCGGCTGTGGCTTGTCAATTATTCGCTGGTTAATTCGTATTAATTTTTTGTTAGCATGCCACAGCGAAATGGGCTTAATGAATTTTTGACAATCCAGTTAAGCGTGCCTCTTAAACGAAGGTTGGTTATTTTTAATACCCGAGGTTATGCCAGTATATTGTTTCCTTCATTTACATTGCTTAATTATTTCCTTTTAATTTATCCTCCTTTCTGATCAATTAATTATTAACAAGCCTACAATATTAACCACTACTGTTTCAATGTTGTACTCTAACTTTTAAGAGAATTAATTAATTTCTCAAATAACACGTAGATTTCACACTGAAACTTGCAAAACGTTAACAAGTAATTATTAGACTCTAAACCATCTGCCGAAGTGAAGGACACTAATCTTCAAATGATCATAAAGAATTAAAATGTAATCAGACAAATTGTATTGCACAACTTCCTTTCTATTTCTATTCCCTTTTATTGCGAAGTCTAATATTACATAGTCTATGTTACTCAAGAACAAATAAACTTCGAAACAGTCTACATTATATATTCCTACAGACTCAAATCTATTCAGTCGAGCAATTAAGAAAAATAATTTAATTATATTTGTCTTATCTAACTTTAGTAACAAAGTGTTAGATGCAACTGTTAAGGTACTGAAAAGGAGTTGGCTGAAAGGAAAAGTGAGTGGATTCGATGCCAGTGTATTTTGTGGTCTGCTAGTCCGTAGGAAAAAGAGCGTTTACTTTCAATGGTTAATGAGGGATGATGTGGTCTCGATGTAGGTGAGAGCAATCGATAATCGCCGTCACCACCGGCGACATGTTCCCTCCTCCTTCCTGTCGCGACTCTCCTGACACTTATCGCATTTCAGCTATTTTTCCCGCAATGATATTTAGCCCGCTCTGAAATTCGACAGTCGGGCATGGCTGTCGGACAATTTTCATTTACATCCGAGCGAATTAGAGCGGCTAAAACGACGGCAACAGTCTGCTCTGCCCGACGGGACGAAATCGGTGAGATCTTCGGTTGGAAGTGTCGAATGTCGACTGTAAAAAAGTCGATCAGTCAAACATGTAAAAAGAAGTCTAAATTTCGCTCGTTTTATTATAGATCGGAATGTTTGACGGACTTCAAAGTCTGGACAATGAAATGTGATTAAAATTGATGGGTGGAATTTGTTAGATGAAGTTTTGTTAGATTGAAGATTACAGTGAAGATTTGTTGCTCGGAACTTTGTAAATATAACATTGCATCGTAGAAGTATGAACAATTATCATGCTGGAGGTGGGAATTAATATTCCATCTGAAGAAGAGCAGAGGCCAAGTGGAAAAGGTCTAGAAACGGCGAGCGTCCGAACGTGAATAATTAGGGGGCGTTCGATGAATAGGTAATGAACGCTGTATTAATTATCATAGATAATTATCGTAGATAATTAATAGTGCAGTTAGAGCAGCCATTCACGCTCATGGTCCGCTAATGACATTAGGCCGTTAACGATCTCCGCGATTGACCTTCCGACGAATTTCGACTCTACGAAGGACATCAGCATGCTTGACCGATTTACAAACGTAGACGTTTACTACTCGCTAATTGTTAATCGATGGTTAATTAGGCTAACTATCCAGTATCTGCGTCATAAAGTTATTCTTAATATTACGTAGTTATTCACTCATAGGAACATTTTAATCATTAGCAACTCTACTGTAATATAATTGACACTTTTCAATTATTTCCTAACAAATTAATTATCCAGAGTAAATCTTAATAATATTCCAACATATTCGACTATTACTCCGATTTTAAATACTAAACTCTGCCCAACTTCAACTCAATCGTGCCGAACCACTGTTCAGTGCTGTTATTCACCATAAAGCGAAAGCTCGAGGCTGGAAATTGAACTGGACTAGAGAAGCGACGAACGAGTAAGAACAGTTTGCATATAACGATGGTTATTGGTGTTTGCGTATTAATCGTGGGAGCGCATTCGTAATCGATAAGCAGAGCGTCGCGTGAAGGGTAACATGGAGGAGAACGTTGATAAAAGTGGAAGGGAGTCAGGAAAATCAGCGGCAAAGGAGCGATTACATCGGATTCGCGTTACCGGGCGCAACAGTACGCCTGTAATCTCATCCAGTCACTCAGCTGCTAGCGACGCTTTTTATCCTATTACGTCACATGAATAAACTAAAGACTGTGCTGCCGGCGACGGAGCCAAGGGGGCATGCATCGACATGATTCGATATTCGGGCATTTGTGCTACGACATTTCCCTACCATTCATTATGCACTATTATTTCTCTTAATGGAGGATGTAACAATTGTCTAGACACTCCATCACTTTAACTTTTATATTAGAATATTTGAAATATAAGAATGTATGTAAGAGTTACTTGTATTAGAATTTTACCGCAGTCAAAGAGTTAAAAGACACTCTTTTTGTGCGGTTGCTATTTTTCTTGAGTATAAATCGCGTGGGAAACTGGTATGCAAAAGCATCGACAGTGGTGCTGTAAAGCATATGGAAAGCGTCGGAAGATAAACGGTGAGATGTCTCGGAGACAGTCAGAACACCCAGAACTCGAGTACAATGAAAATGGATGACGAAAAGTTTCGATCCCTTCTTGCGACTTATTCCATATCCTAATATAACATTCACCGCCGCTTTCATATGAAACATTTCTCTTGGATATCTGAGACTCGTTCCTTCAATCTAGGTCACAGTATTTAAGGCCTTCCGATTTGGTTACTGCTCGTTGTTACCGAGGTTTTTTTTGTGTCATATTTTTCAATTGTAAATACTTTTTTCCCCACATATTGTAATAATAGGATAATTAGTAATAGAAAATTATCAGAATGAATGACAGTTCTGAATCAATTGTATAAGAGCATCCAAGTATGGTTTTTAATTAGTACATGACACTTTACTAACATTATCTGGCATCGGATTGTTAAATCTAAATCTTCAGAGTACCACATATTTCCTGTCGATATTGTGCGTGAATCCATACACGTTAGGTTACATAAGTAATTAACCAGCGACAGCTACAAAGGGGTATTGAGAGTTATTGATTTATCAACAGTCAACACATGTGCTAGTAAATATTTAAGCCATATGCTGCGTAATTTCGAACCCAACTAGTTGCAGAACGTTAATATTAAGTTACAATTACATTTGACATTCCTCAAATACTTGATATGATACACCTTAATCTGTTCAAATTCTACCAACATAAATCGCATAGGAATCTTCTCTTTCCACGATCTTTTCAAACGATATAAAATATTTCATGAATACACTCAATCAAAATGATACCAGACCATAAAAAGTTCAAACGAATATCCTATCAATCGACAAAGTGAATAATTTATAAAAATTATAATCCTTACATTACGTATACCTTTTGTTACTCATACTTTCATTCGAGACCCACTTTATTTTCTCCAAATATTCTTATTCAGATTCACTTTAATTCCAAAACGAACACATGTGAATAATAATTACAATATAACAACACACCCAACAGTGTAGCAGATTTAAATAATTAGAACATCGAGGGTGACAATAACACAAAAGGTTAAATACTTCAGAATCATTGAGAATAACTGGAGGGGTAAAGTAGCGTAGAAGGGTTGGCAAGGACTCACCGTAGGATTGGGCATACAACGTCTGGGCGGTGGCGGCATGGGATCCGGCGCAGCGCGGTAAGGTGGCGGCGAATACCTGCCGGAAGGGAAGCAACCCGGGGCAGTGATCGGCGCCCCGTGAAGACCCTTGCTTCCCATCATTTTATCCGGTGAGTACATCATCCTGGATCCTGTTGAGCCTAAGTAACCGGGCTTAGACTACTACCAGTAGAATAGGCTCAAACCGAACGAAACCAGCAGCGACGGCCGCGCTCCTTCGACTCGGTGTCCGGGGTTCGCATCTGTTCGACTACCCCTTAAAAGTACCTGCACTCTCACTTTCCACCTCGATCTTCTCGAAACTGTTAATCAGCCACACAAAGGAATCACGACAAAACCGTTAAATCGAATATAACCGATTAATTATAATAATAAGTCCCAACACTGAACTTTCAGAACACCAAGCTCTCCAACATTTCTACACCCATCAATTCCTCGATACCAGGGCTATCGTTCCAGGTAGCCCTGGATCGTGCATTGTATCTTGGGATCTTCAATTCACACACTTTACTGTCCCAGGAAACTAGTCCTTCGTTTGTTTTATCTCTTGGCCATGGGGTTTCTATTACACCTTGAAAGAAGAGGCGTCACTCGTAGCACCGAGTAATTGAAAGGGGTTGCGAGTGATGATTACGTTGATCACTTGGTCCAAGATGTTCACAGGGTTCCAAATAGAACGGGTTTAAGGATAATTAGTAGTTAAAAGTCCTGTCCGGGTGTTGTTGGGCCCTGAGGATGAGGATATCGTTGGGTCTGTAGTAGCATCGACGTGATGGTCACGCGCAAAAACCGCCGGGATGCTAGGTCCTGGAGCTGTGCTCTTTTTGGCGCTGACTGGTTGGTGAAGAGTGTTCCACGGATGAACTCTTCGGTAGAGAGAGCTGCTAGGGAAGGGAAGCGGAGCAAGGGTAGAGGGTGCGAGGAGTTGAGGATCGAGATGGAGAAGGACAAAGCGAAGTGGAGCGCAGTTCCCGGGGGTAGAGTGGTTGGCGCGTGCTCACTAGAATAGGGGTTGACGTTGCCCATAGGAGGTATGGATGGGGTGACTCTGGCTAGTGGAGGGAGCCGAGGGGGTGGCTCGGGTTAGGGCGGAGCTATCTGGACACGCTTGCGCCCCTAATCCGATCGGTGTCGGCCATCTTTGCCGTTGCCTTCGCGCTTTGGATGGGTGTCTCTAACCGCGACCACCCGCCTGTCCATCCTTCCCGCATTTTACCCTCCTTCCTGGATATTCTCACCCTTTACCATCCCTCTCGCTCAGCCCCCTTCCTTCAAACCACTCGCTTCTCACTTTCTCCCATTCCGTTGTTCACCGTCTCACTTGCCGCTCTTGCAACCCTTTGCCTCCCTTTCTCTCCCCCTATCCCTCGTTCACCATCTCGCTCCACATTTCGCTCCTTCTTCTCGCTTTTCCCGGTGTCCCAGTCCAACCATCCCCACCACCGTTACACGCCCTTCGCTGCGCAGAGCCGAGCGAACCCTGCGAGTGCTTCCGAGTTGGCTGGCATATCCCTCGCTCGCTCACCTTCCGCACAAAGTACTGCTTTTCCCATTTTCCCTCTAGCGCGACGCGCTCCTCCTCGGATACCGCCAAATCTCCCGCTCTTCAGGATTAGTCCTTCCAGAACACTTTCGCCACTGACGCACTCTTACATGCGTGCCGCAACCACCTTCGTTTCTACTCGACCAGTGCGGTAAGGAGTAGTAACTGTGGCAGTCTGATGTGTCGGACTCATTCTACTTGGACTTTTTGAGATAGGTTGTTCAACGCATTGAGAGTTTTCAAAGAAATCTGATTAGAACTGGATCATCAAACTATACTATAATGTGATGGACACCGTAAATTCGTATGATAGAAAGTATAATTTTTGTTTTATTGTTTGCATTGTAAATATGATGAAGTTGTTTAGAAAGAAAAGAATTGATGCACTTTTCTTTTAATCAGTCAGTCCTAGATTATGTTTTATAATAATTTATTAGTATTGAAGAAGTATTGATAAAAGTATGTTTGCTTAATTATTACTCGTTTTAATATATAAATTTCGTTATTGTATGTATGTGCATGTAAGGTACGAATATTTTTGGGGTCGATGTTTCCTTCCGACGCATAATTATGCATTCATGCAAACTAGCGGGGTAGTATAAACAAGCGATGGAATTCAAAGTCTTTTAACGATCAAGCACCCTGCTATCTGAACGCTTGAGTCCCCACAGTAAGTGCAGATTTGTGTGAGCTATTTCATAATGAATTTTTAAGGTGTCATGGACCCTTCCTAACCCGGATCCCCTCTGTTACTCCCTCAAGGCTTTGGGACTTTCGTCGATCCAATAAAAGAATAAAGCCGTATCACGCTGTTCCTGACTCACAGATTCCTAAGTCGACTGACCGGTCACAAAAGTTGATTTCCTCTTCCCTTACACATCTTGAAAAAGATTTTCTAACCAAATTAGAGACCACTTTTCCACTGGGACATCGAAAGCTTCGATCCAACAGATTACTCTTATACAACACAGTTTCTTTTCTAGTGAATTCTAAGTACAAGTCAAGCCAAGTCAGTGTAAAACTCGTTGAATAAAACCTCAATATTAGAGGGCTAAATCTAACCAGTGCTCGTCCAATCCTTGGCTAATTAATACCAGACATAAAAGCATGTTTGTCGCGCAGTTGTAATTGACATACCTTCCCCGGCAAGTCATTTAAAATTGTACCAGTGACAAAGGATGCTAGCGGAGGTTAAAGATTTCGCTAGCGACTGAAACAATCAAGAGGCGAAATCCGCTGGTTCTTCATCGCTAATGCAGTGCTTTAATACGTTTCTAATCTGGTTCGAAATTTCCGAGATAAACTAAGAGTTCGTATGCATATTTCGTGTTCCCATTAGCAGCAGTTCAACATCAGAATCTTTCTTTCTCAATAATAAGATTCACCATGAAAGATTACTAACTTTTTTTAGAAAAACACAGACAAGACAAAACGTAAGCTCTAAGTATTTAAAATCTTCCCACTGTGCACTTGCACCTCTTTGCTTTAAGGATATTAAATTAACTGCTTTAACAACTTCGATCAAAATACTAGACAGTTTCGTCAAATTTTTGTTACAATACAAAACAAAATCAGGCAAGCCTTTGTATTAAATAATAGATGACGTAATCATACCTCGGTATGGCTTTCTCGTTCACCCCAAGGAGTTAATTCCAAGGATCGATTATAATCGTAATCATCCCGCAACCCTAACTGTGATACTAAAACTCTATCAACTTCAAAGCACTGAGAACAACATTTACCTTCTTATTTCCCTATAAAAAATCCCAAATATTACCCGCTTAACATTATTTACTTTGTTTAATATTCTAACATATATTGCTTCAAAGAAAACAAACAACATAAACTATCAATTATTAAATTCCATATTGAATGTTAACAGTTTATGACTATCTACCAAAGATACTGGAGAAGTTACAACTTCAAGGAACTAGGAAGGTCCGAGTCCTTGGACGTAGGTTCAGTCTTGTGGTTTGGGGTGGGAAGAGGGATGCCGCAAGAGTTGCTCGAGGACATCGCGTACGAAGAAGAGGATCCTGCGGATTCTCATGCTAGAACCGACGGGAGGGGTGGAGAAGGGGGGCGGAGAGGAGGGGGTGGGTTGTGAGTTTGGTGGCAGTCGTTTTCCGAGGGATGTTGGGGCGGAAGGTTCCCGCGGGGCCTGTGTTATCGCCTCGGCAGGATGACCAGGCCGCGGTATCAAATATTAAAGGTACTTGCACCGGCAGCCTATCCTCGACAAGATATCCAAAGCTTCCCTTCAGCCCCTCGCCGCACCCTGACTACCATCAAAACCTACGCCTAGCCACCTTTTCTATTCTATCTCGCAAAAGCTAGCCTTCTGTTTTCGAGTCTACTTGACCAGAGAGATATACTTCTCTTTCAAGGAGCGATCGCCTCTTCTCCGCTTGAAATTGATTTTCCCTATTGCAAACCGGCTGCTCACCAAAGCACAGCAGCCTAGGTTGGGTTAGCCTCCTCTGCCTGGTTTCCCGTTCTTGGTGTGTCCGGCGATTCTCCGGGTCTTGATTGGACTTGGTGATTTCTTGGCCTCCTTACGAATGAATGAACTTACCCCCGAAAGCCGAATGATATAAGCCGGCCCAAGTTTAACTGCGATTGCTGTAGCTGTTGGGAGTCTGGGAACTCGAAGATTAAAAAGAGAAGAGCGTGTGTATGAATTGAACTTAGCGCTTGGAATGTTGCCTTGGGTTATTTGAAGTACGATTTAAGTAAGGATTATTTCCCAAGTGATATGAAATTGTTTGAATTTGTTTTTATATTTGAATTTGAAGTTAAGGTATTTTAGAAAAGTTGCATGCTGGATTACGAACGTGCATCAATTTACGCTCTACCTTTCTGTTTTCCCATTCCTTTTGAATCCATTCCTCCTTCCTGTCCATTGCACACTCCGGGGATTAAAGATAAACCTGCTGCTTGAAATCCATTCGATTCACGTACTATGTCTATTGCTTTTCGGCTTTTCCACTGTACGACGTGCTTGCTATTTGTTGACTCTTGGTATTGGATCTTCCTGTCGTGTTGTAAATCGGCTTTCAAAAGAAATAGCGCGATCGAAGAGGAATATTAAACAAAAACTCCCAATAACAATAGTATTGGAAATATAGAATTATAAGACTTTATACGAATAAGGATATAAAATACTTTGTACGTGTCTCCACCTAGTAAGAAATTCTACAACCAACCGATGCTTCTCTAAGCTCTTCTATTTCGCACAGAAACGGCGTGCTCATACGTATGTATGCATGTATGCATGTAATTTCAAAGAAAGGAAAAAGATAACAAAGAATTTCGGCCGTTTCGAAATTCCGGGCACGAGCCTCGCTGGGATCTGAATATTTGAAGGGCTAAATGTACGACGAGGATGTGAATGTATGAAGCTGGTTCACTCGGTGTTCTCTTCCAGAGTATTCTTGTGCGTTAAGCAGGCTTTTCGTTAATCAATTTGATCCACTTGCCGCTTAGCTACGTTTGCTTAAACACGCATTTTGCTCGTCATTCGTCATGCACTTTCAAGAGCGATTCTCCAGGTGGTAGTGCATAAATTATGTTAATATCCTTAATCTCTAATTTGCGTGTTTTCTAATTACAGCTTCACTTCCATGGTACGTTGTAAGTATTAACGTTTCCACATTGTAGTGCATTGAACATAGTGTAATTCATGTAAAAACTGATGACAACACTATCCTAAATAATTTCAAGCGAATTCGGAGCATATAGATCGAAATACCTGGATCGCGAATGCACGTTCGAATATTTATTAACAATACTCTGTGCTATTCATACATTTTTGTCAAATACTGCCGACTGCATGGGAAAGAGATCGTCATCACTGTTCTGTAGACTATACTTTTACATTATCAATACCCCAATTCATATTCAGGAAAAATTCTTTCTCATACACAGTAGCTTTCATAGAGATCCTTCTGCATTTTCGCTATTAGACCAGAAGTACATTTTTAGCTGAATATCAAAAGCATTAAATATTTAGTTAATACAAAGCTCACCATCAAGAATTTTATATTCAACCAGTTTCGATAGATATTATAAACTTTACAAAATAGAAACGTGTCTGATTTTTACAAATATCCACAGTCTACTTTTAAATATTCTAAATTCTAACACATGTGCAAGTGTCACATGGAGAAACACTTGACCATTCAACTGCTCGGAAGTTTCAATCTATCAGGATAGAGCTTTTGTAGAGATTGCAGCTGATAGAGTTGGGTTGTTTTCGGATCTGGCATCTGGCAAACGGTAAGCGGAGCCGAGTAGCATGTAGGCTACTTCTGAGACGTAGCGCAGCCGTGCAGTGGAGTACGAATAAACCTATGCCCCAGGGAATACAATCTACAGCGGCTCGCTAAATATTTACTCGAAGGATTGATACCTACCGCTAGTTATTATTTTTTCCCAGTTGGTTCCAACTTACAATTACCGCGGGACACCAGGGTAGTATATATTTCTTCGCCGTTGCCCTAACTTTACTGTTATTAAGAAACAACACGGTTCAACCTTTACTATAATATACGATCTTAGTAGATTTTTTTTCATGAATAAATGAAGAAAAATGAAAAGGAATAATGTATTCAAAAAATTCTTTCGTTGCTTAATTAATTTCGATGAGAAAGTTTACAATTCTTGATAAATTGCTCTATGATTGCTATATCGAAAAATTACAGGATTCAAGTCATGCAATTATTTCCTTCGCCCTGTATAATTGCATTGTTTCTGATAAAAATCTATGATAAGTCGAGCGAACCCTAACAGCGCAGGGTTCAGAAGGCAGAGTTTCTCTCTTGAGTCCTCCACCGGCTTGTAATATTAATAAACTGTACAAATCACCGTGGCTCAATTCCACGGTTAAATCGACGAGCATAGCCCATAGATTACAGGAATTGAGGCAGCGTAAGGTAGCAGTGGATAGGCGGATGGGGGCGCTTCCGGGGAAAGAGGGTTGTGTAGTCGAGACACGGAATGAAGGAAAAAAGTCTAGCGGTTTCAAAACGAAAAGAATCCACTAGGAATCAAATACATCAAAAAGAGAATCCTACAACTATAAACAACTCTATTTTTTCAAATTCAAATCACTCCAAAGTATCACAAACCAAAAAAGAAAACCTTTCTAATTTTTCTCAAGAAAAGACAAGTCGAAGACAAGAGTATATAACATAGAAATTTATCTCTGTTGTCGGCCGGAAATCGGAAACTCTAGGAACCCCCACTCGTTCGAGCTGCAGTACTTCGTCCCGCCCATTGTATCGGGTTTCGTGAGCGAGACTATAGTTGCGCAGCGGGAGTCAATGTGTTTCCGACTCAGGGTGGATTTCGGCTGAGGCGGTGGTGGAGCGAGCGAGCGAGCGAGCGAGCGACTGAGCGTACACACGAGGGCAGGTGCACACCGACGCATAGATTGCATACTTATGCCGACAGTGTGCACATAAAGTTAGGGCGCTCTCCTTTGCCGCGGCACAAGAATAAGAAACACGCCGGCATACATAAACAAGGAGGTTGGGGATGCAGCAATTTAAAACGTACCCCGGAATTCCTCCCAGCGGGCTCGTAGAGCGGCCCTCTGTATTACGAATTCCACCCTGCGCCTATACCCCCCCCCCCGTCTTCTCTCCCTCTTCCTCTCTCTTTCGCTCTCTCTCTTTCCACTTTGCCTCCTCTTACCTTTCCCTTACTTCGCCCTGCCTCACCGCCTCTCTGTTACCTTAGCATTTCTACTCTTGTCTTGCCACATCTTACTGGGAATTTCGGCGGAATAAAGTGCTACCGCGATCGTGAAAAGCCCTCTATTAACAGACAGACTGCTGGTCAAGTTTACTTGGCTAACAATATTGGCATGTTGAACATTTTAAAATTGTTTATAAGCTTTTGATGTATATCTTCATAAATTATATGGAAATGAACAGGAATTTTGTTATACTGTATTTTATTTGTCTATTAATTCAAGTGGAGAATGATAATTGTTCTTTGGAGGAAATGCAGATAATATATAAATTTAAATGAAGAGGAATTTGATGACGCTTTGATGTTTAAATGTACGAAATTAATTAAACTGCCATTTATTTTCATAGACACTAATTGCAAAATTTCGACCCATTAGGAGATATGAGTAATTTCACAAAGTGAAATGAGAAATATGTTTAAAAAGTAGAAAAAGTTTGGTACATATGCTGCAGTAGGATGAAAGGAAGGAGAGTGGGCGGAGAGTGGGGGAGACACCTTGGATAGATGGTGGGGTGTTTGAAGCGAGGGGTGAAGCCACCCTCGCGAGATTTTAATCAAAGGAAGTACCGCCACATCGGAAGCAGGAACTCGCTGTTCGTGGGATTTTTATTGAGACTGCTGTCATGATATTGCGGATCGGATAACTCGCTCTAGTCCTATTTGGTCCTATCTCGGATTGCTACTTCAAAAGGGATTTGTGTCGCTACCGCTTCTGGACTTTCCTCGTTTTACACTGATTTCAAGCTTTCTTGCGAAAATACAACGAATTGGTATTCAAGACAGATATTAACTTATTACTGTAATTTAATAAAGAAAAATCCTTCGTTTTATATCGTTATTTGTACAGATTAATTCGATACTTTATGAAAAGCATTTAAGATCAGAAATACTTTGAAAGATAACAAATTATTTCGATAAATAGATAAAATCGTCCATTAACGCAGCTTGCCGATAGTCAAGCAGGTCTAGCTAGGCAAAACTTAATCATACTCTCATGAAAGGTTAGCCGCGCAACGTTGAACTATGAATCCTTTCGGGATAATAGCTATTATGAAGATCAGTGTTGGATCGACCTGCACGGATAAGTCAAATAGCGTTAACAATGGAGAATTTCAAGTTGCTTCGGTGCCGTGGTGAATCGAGCGATTGGCTGTTTGAACGAGGTGGTGTCGCCTCAGGCGGGTGTGTTTGCAGACATAAGGGAACCCCAAGCTCGGCTCTCAACTCAGTGCTCGCAGTTCAGGGTTGAGAGGTGAACCAGTGCAGGGAGCATGTACAGGGTGATGCACTAGACGGGGAATCAGTGTTTTACCATTGAATTATTGGTAATACTGACAATGCATAATTTAATTATAAATGTTGCACGTAGTTCAAATGTATAATGTTTTCTAAATGTTCACTGCATTGTATTTATCGTACTATTAAATTGTATAATACTGTAATTTTATACACATTGTTAAAATAAGATATTGAACTTCAGGGATGATTGTTCAAATAAAAGGTTGATCGTCAGAACCGTAACAATATAATAAACAGTCTTATTGTATGTATTTTTTATATCAGATTTATATTTACGTGTCCGATTAAAAATGGGTTATGCAATCCTGATTCAAAGACAAGCGAATCATCCTGTACAGTCACCGAGACAGAGCGAGGGAGTTCAATTGGTGGCGGCAATCCTGGTAATGTACCCGTGGGGCTATGTCAAACTGCTTTCTCGAACAGAACGATGCTGCATTCAACGGACCAAAGTTCATTCTTGCCTGAGGATGTCACCCAATGCGACCATTTCACAAAAAGTGTCTTCTTCTTATTGTTCGATTTACCAAATTTATAGTCGATGATACGAATTACTGGATTTACGAATAAATGATTATTAGACAAAGCATTTAATATTACGGAAAAATAAATTAATAATTCAATAATTTCAGAAAAAAATAACCCAATTCTAATCAATCCACATTGCTACCTTATAATAAAACTAACTCAACGCCGAGAATATCAGGAGAACAGGATTTCTCTTGGCTTCGATTTTACGACAGTGCGGAAGGATGTGCCGTCGCGACGAAAGTCGGACAGGAAGTCGAGTAAAGTTTGGAGTAGAGTAATATACTCTCGTCAAAGGAGTAGGCAGGCGTAGGTATGCCTGATGGTCGTTGAGCCGGTGGTATCTCTTCGCAGGTTCACGCGGTAAGGGACTTAAGTTGAAAAAGTGGCGGCTAAATAATGCATATCACGGTGGCAACAGCGAGCGATAAAACAGTTATAAAAACAGCGGCAACTACGTTAAGCTCAATTATTTAAGATGTACAGCTCCGTAAAGAGAGAGTAGAGCAGTCGTAAAGCGGCTGGAAGAAAGGCAGCGAGCCCACCAGCCGTACCACCGAGAACTCGGGCGACAGAAGAGAGCAGATACCAAGAAGAAGGGACACCGGGTTATCGCGAGAGTTATAAAAGTTGCAGTTAAAACTTACCAAGATTATCAAGGGACTTACTATGTGCTTGTTCATACTTCGACTCTTTCGTTATACTTTCTATTCTTATCAGTTAGAGAAAAAGAATTGTTATTATAAAAGAGATATTATTGTCTGTATGCGCAGAATAGAAATGAATGGTTAATAGTATTACAATTTACACAAGCATTGCGATTAAATCTTAAATCGCTTTTATCAATAAAGTACATATTAAGTAATTCACTTGTTAATTAAATTGGCATTAGCAGCGAAAAGGGTTAAATCGTCATCAGTTCATATACTCGATTTAAAGTATAATGTCTGGAGAAGTGAAGAACCAACAAAAATCTGATTTCTTAGATGATGAAAATACTACTGAAGATGATATAGATATTGATATTGTAATTGTGGGCGCCGGATTAACCGGTTTAATTTGTGCCTATAATATCCTGAGAAAGTCGCCGGGGTTAGAAGTGCTGATTATCGAAGCGAAAAGTATGAAATAATAACTTTGTTGAGAAATTAAAATAATTATACAATTATTAGCGTGTCTGAATGACACTGCTAAGTAAAAGGCAGGCGATTCCCACAGGAATCCTGTTGCTCATATTAAACTAGTACCAGTTCATAAAGCTAATTAAAAGATGGATCGTAATGAAATGAAACAGGTGAGGTTGGCGGTCGGCTTTTATCAGGAGAATACAGTGAAGCATATTATGCCAGTTTCTCGCAGAGTTACATAACTCGATTAGTAAAGGCTTTGAATTTACGCCCTTTCTCGGCTAGAAATCTAATCGACAAGAGGAAAATACTTTACACGAAAGATGGACCAACTGACAGTTTGCCAGGATATGTCGGAGCGGAAGTTCGTAACTTCTTTCAATCGGTAATCTTAAATACATAGAATTATATATCTAGAATCAATTAATTTATTTTATCTTTATCTTGGGAACAAACTCATACAACAACAACTTCTAACTTTCATACTTTATATATTAAAAAATTCTTAACTGTTCTTCTCACACAAAGTTGCAAGAAGGTAGTGAAAATGCGAGCTTTCATATTGCAAGAAAGCACGGTTACACGGGAAATCTTGGCCGAATGAGCGTGGAACAACTGTTATGGCGGCTGGTTTATTTCCCGGAAGCAAGGGCGTTCTGCCGGCCATTTATCTCGAGTGTATGTGGTAAATCTACCTTAAGCCAATTTTCGCCCCTAAACATATTAGTCCAGTATTAATTAATGCACAGCCACATTATTCAGTCTCGGTTATAACTCATTATTCAGTTCACTTATAGCGAATCTGGCTAATCTAAACGATGCATCAACCTTGTGGTTCTTGACGATGCTAAACGGCGCTGGTGGATTCTTTAATCGCTTGAAATTCGCACTTGGAGATTACAATCGGTATTTCATTGAGGTGCGATGTTATTAGATTGTAAATGCATTAGAAATAATAGGTATATTAATTATTAGCAGTAAACTTTTAGGGTGGCATGTCCCAGCTTGTAAATAAACTGCATCAGATAATATTATCAAAGAACTGTGTTGTCAAATACAACGAACCAGTTTGCAGTATTCGATACAATGATGATCGAGCATATGTGAAGACGAAAAAGAGTTTAATCAAGTATTTCATTATTTAAAAGTTTTTGTTATATAAGTCTGTTAAAAGTGATGACTTTTTCGTCATAGTTATTGTGCTTGTAGGTGTGCTATTGTCATTGTAGCGACTGATCCTGTCCAACACAAAAACATAGAAATCGAACCTCCGTTGCCAATGACTTTCTTAACAGCGCAAGAACTTTACACTAGCACGCAGAATACATTTTTCAACATAACGTACAATCAACCATTTTGGGACAACGAATTCGCAGGAACTATATTTGCAACAGGAAATTCAAATTCAGATTTGACGTTCATGTATGACGCAACATGTTACACTGATAAAGTTAACAAGTACATGTTAGCCGGTTACATGGAAGATTCAGGCACGAAGAAGTCTGTTTTTGAGATTGTAAACGAGTGTTTCCGGGCTGGCGAACTTCCGGAGTTCGTAAATTACAAGAAGTATGACGCGTTGGAGTACTTCGAGGGTGCGGCTGGATTTCCTATGAGCGTCATGAAACCGAGTCTTATGGGACAGCCTTTGAATTATATGGACACACGGCTTGAAAGGTGGATAGTTATAAGATTGATTTACTATGCAAAGCTTTCTATAATAGAAAATCATATAGTTTACATAGTTGGAAAGATATTTTGTAATTTCGTTTTTTATGCTGGGTTTTCCAAAGACTTTTCTTTGCGTCGAGTGAATACGCGACAGAGTGGCCAGGTACTGTCGATGGTGCGATCGAGGCTGGCGAAAATACAGCTTATTTGGTACTGGCAAGAATTCGACCACAGACATTGACATTCAGTGACATGACGCATATCACGTCAGTATTGTTATTCTTCACACGTAATTACTTATTAATTTTAGTGCAAGTAAATACAAAATTGTATTATCCTAGGTATAAGAAATCTGAAGATATACCAGCTGCTACGTTTCCTCTTATTGCAATTCAATTTCTCGGGATTTTACTTAATACAGCAATATTTATATCATTTTTTCGACCTGTTTTAACAGATATAATTCGATCCTTCAAGCGTCGATAGTTAATTTATTTATTACTCTTTCGTATTTTGAATTTAGAATGTAAATTTATTGAGCAAAGTCTGTGCAACTTAAATAAATGTAATAACTTTGATTTGAAAGATATGAATTTACTCTGCTTTGTAACTCCCGCTTGTTTTCGAATTTCTGTGTCAACGACAGTTTAACTGCTGATTGAAGATCAATATGTGGATGTAGTACTTTCGTACGTCCGTGTGCGGATTAAATCGCAGAGGTAAACATTGTAGCCTCAGGTGTCACGTAGAAGTAAGTCCTCTTTCAAATTGTTACCGTACTTTCCAGCTCCAGTTCCTTACTTTCCATCTAACAAAAATTCTAACTTTTATACAAAATGATCAATAAGTAAGTGATCTATCATTTGAAGATTTCTATCATCGTTTCAACTTTGCACTGTAAGTATTGAATTCTTGAAAAATTGATACGAAACAATGATATAAAATGCTTTCAATGTGCACGCTTTTCTTTGATGTTCCATTGCTACAGCTTATTCCATTGAATTATTTGTTAAGTATCTTGCTGTTGGTCGGCATTAGAAAACCTGGGATAAAAGACTCATCAAGATGTATCAAAACGATACGAGCGAGGATGAAACCGGATTGCGAACGCCAATGTTCCTTAGAAAAGGTTCGCGTTGCAGTCGAGGCACACCAGGTATGTAATTTTATTGGAATAATATTAACTTACTTAATACAAACATTTGTTTATTTCGTATTACAACAGAAGCATAATTTTATTCTGTTTTAGGAACACCATCATCTATTTCTAGTTCAGTAATATTCGGCCCCGTCTCGGAAGAAGTGCTTCGCGTTTGGAGTCAACTGCCGGAGGCAATCCGCTTAGATCCGAGTTTGGCCGTCTTTCAAAGAGAGTACAACAGAATTCATCCAGCTGCCGAAGGCAGGTGAGTAGAATGTAGAATCAATAATAATCTTTGACCCCCACTTTTGAAGAATCATATATTGAATCAGTATATTCTCTATTGTAAGGTAAAAAAATATTATTTCATCTCTGCTTCTTTTCTTATTAAGTTTAACTACTTACTTCGGCGTGAGAGTGTGAATGTCTCGCTTGGATTCTAATCAACGCGATTCAATAAAATTTAAAGTTTCACACCTTAATTCGTAAGGGCGCCTTGCGAATCGAGCTCAATTTCTTTTTCCACTTAGCTCTACGTACCAAAACTCTACGAGTCTTTTTTAATTGTATAGAAAGAATTTATAAAACAAAGCTAATTGAAATTCGTTTTGCATCAATGTGACGTTTTCTTGTATTTAAGGTCTTCCGATGGAATGAAGAAAGATTGTCTCGTTGTAAATATGTCGCTCGGAACGCACCCTTCAATTCAACAAAAGTACAATTGTTCTTTACTATACTCATTTTAAAGACTTTCCTATTATTCTACGAATAATTTATCTACTTTTTAATAATCAGCAAACATAATCACACTACTGATGATGACGGCCAACCCGATATGATGCATGATCCTCACGAAGTGAAGCAAAAACCATTTTACAGATATGCTAAGCTAGTTGTACTAGTATCCTGTTGGATTATATTCACAGTAAGTTATGCAACTATTTCCAATGTTGTAAATTACTTATTCTCTAATCTCGTTGCAGTTAATACTAATGATCAAAAGTGAAAAAGTTGAAATGATGCACCAACTTTCTGTTCCGGGCAATGGCATTCGCAGTATCCTTTTAAAATCATCATAACTAAATACTATGTTATTTAGAAACAAATTGATGCATTGTATAAGTACTTAATGAATAACAGACTACAAACTACACGGACGTGTACCCACTCAACAAATAAGTGTCACCGTAGAGGGTTCATTACTTCCACCGATTAGATCGCGCCATTCCCACAGGAATTTTTCAACACAACAATTAATGATTTGGATGGAGCTGGAAGTACACGATAGAAACAATACTGATGAATTAAGTTACACACACAAAACGTACACACAGGTACAGACAGTTTTTTGTGTTGTAAATTTGTTGAACTATTTTGAGTTATTAAGTTGATATATTTGATTTATAGAATATCACTGATGTATGGATTCTACCACTATTACCAGAAGACTTGATTGACATTTTCCCTGATCAAAAACACCAGAAGGTCTTTGAACTACAAAACGTTACTGAAGAGTAAGTTGTTACCACTAATGGAATTTATGAAAGAGAATCATTTTCCCTACTATTTTTCAGAATGCTTTCGTACAGCCAAGTCTCGATTAATTTAAAAACTGATTTGAAATCGAGCTTTCCAATTTCAATTGCTTACGATTTGTCCCCGATATACGCGCACCAGGGAATAATCTACGCCACAATAGTACTGCTCGGTTTATACGTACTAATAATATTTGAGGTACCTAAAACAATAACTAGAAAATAATTATTGAATATCAATATTAAATAGCAAAATTTATAGATAGTGCATCGAACTTTGGCAGCAATGCTGGCATCGACTATGTCAGTGGCAATTTTGGCAGCTTTAGACGAGGTATTAAAAATGACTACTATTTTTATTCACCAGAATAAAAAATACCAAGAACTATTCTTTAAATTGTATGAATATTAATTGAAATAACATCATTTTATTCTTTAGAGACCAACCATGGCAGAATTAATATCTTGGATCGATGTAGATACTTTATTGCTACTTTTCTCGATGATGGTACTGGTTGGCATTGTAGGAGAAACTGGTATATTCGACTGGTTAGCGGTATATGCTTACAAGGTAATTTTAAATATACCAATATCAATATAAAATATGTAGAATTAATCCTGATAGAATAAAATAAGAAATGTTCGAAGAAAGTATTGCGTTAAGAGCTGAGAGTTCCCTATTTTCAGATCACCGGTGGCAGACTGTGGCCATTGGTAAATACCCTTTGTTTTTTCGCGGCGTTTATCTCGTCGTTCCTGGACAACGTCACTACGATTCTCTTAATGACACCGGTTACAATCAGGCTGTGCGAAGTAATGGAATTAAATCCGGTGCCAATTCTAACAGCCATGGTAGTTTACTCGAACATTGGCGGCGCTATCACACCCGTCGGAGATCCACCGAACGTGATCATTGCATCGAATCGCGATGTTATTAATAATGTAAGTACTTAGAAAATAGCTTAAACGAATTCTTATTTGTTTATCAATGTAATATTGGTCTAACTATTTAAAAAAGTAATTTCGTAATATGTTCTATTATTGTCCTAATTTTCCTATTCATTTGAAGTATTTTTTATTTCAGGGAGTTAACTTCAGTACATTTTCCATGCACATGAGTATCGGCGTTATTTTAGTTCTAATTGTTGTTTATGCACAACTGCGTTTCATTTTCCGTGATACTGCAGTTTTGAGATTCGACGAGCCGCAGGATGTGATGGTACGTCTGTTACGGGTATTGCAAAACAATTTGATTATTCATTAATGTTGACTCTGTGGAAAGATTGAAAATATTTAATCGACCTTTATAGGAACTGAGACACGAGATAGCGATTTGGCAAAGGGCGGCAGCGAGTTTATCGAGTTATAGCAAAGACGAGAATCTAGTTAGGGAAACGTTACTAAAGAAAGTAAAGCGTTTACTTTCGCAGCTGAAAAAGAAATTAATAACAGGTAGCGTTGCACTTGAAAGATACAAGACGACCCTCGAGGAACTTCAAGAAAGAGTAAGTCTATTCGGATTCTTTTCAAATAAAATCATCCATCACTCATACACACTGATTTATAATTAGACCAAGAGATCATATGGGTTTATAAAGATGCACATTCCAAACAATTTAGGATAAGAAAGTAGTAAAAATACGATCTATGTTCTTGTTACAGTATCCCATAAAAGATAAATGGCTTCTCGCGAAATCCGGATTCGTCTTGGTCTTCGTGATTACTTTATTCTTCCTGCATAGTGTACCCGAATTAAACCTATCGTTAGGATGGACCGCTTTACTTGGGGTTCTTCTATTACTCATACTGGCAGACACCGAAGATTTGGAGGCACTTATGGCTCGTGTCGAATGGAGCACATTATTATTCTTCGCGTCATTGTTCATACTCATGGAGGTATGCACTAGTTTTATTATTCCACAAGACCAACTATTTTTACCGCTTCACTATACCTATTTCCACACAGTAATTAAACGTTTTTAATCATTTCGTCGCTGAAAATTGATCAAAATAAAACTGCTAATTTAGTAATTACAGATATATTAAGTAGTAGTTTAACTCTGCGTTGGCACATTTATTCAAAGCGTATTATTAAATCACTCAGGCTCTTTCTCGTCTGGGTTTGATCGCGTGGATAGGAAAGCAGACGGAGAAGATAATCCTGTCAGTAAACGAGGAATCTCGATTAGCAGTAGCGATATTACTGTTATTGTGGGTGTCAGCAATAGCAAGTGCCTTCGTTGACAATGTACCATTAGCGACGATGATGGTAAGAATTGCTACAAGTTTAGCGCAGAACCGTGAACTTGGCCTGCCTTTACAACCGTTAGTTTGGGCATTAGCTTTTGGAGCATGCATGGGAGGTAAGCAGCTTCAAGTTTTAAGAAGAATTTATACTTATTGTTTCACATATCGTAGAATGTTATACGCAGAGTAATTTATATTTCTATTATTAATGACTTTAAATCAATGACTTCAAAATTTGTATGACACATGCAATGCACTGGCTGTAAAATTGTAGTTTCATATGAAAGGCCAGTTTCACTGGCATTTATCCAGTTGAATGGACGGGTATGTTGTTTACAGGAAACGGAACTCTAATTGGAGCCACCGCGAACGTGGTTTGCGCCGGCGTTGCCGAGCAACACGGATACAGATTCTCATTTATGCAATTCTTCAAGTAAGACTAAATAATTATTTACTCTAGCACCTTTCATAGGAAGGGTTAATATTTTAATTATGTATTTAGGGTTGGTTTTCCTATTGTGGTGACAAGTTCTCTGACTGTATCGATGTACCTGATGATAGCGCACGTGGTATTCGATTGGAACGGCGAGTAAACCGAATTTAACATGAAGTGTGGAAATTCTGTGCAAGCTATTTATCATAATATTATGTAAATATTACAAGCAGTGATTGCATACTGGCTCGATTTTGGATGGTGAAATGTTGTTAGAAATTGTTACAATCCCAGCGCAACAAACTGCCACAATACATATGTAAAGAACAATGTAGAATATTGCCGGATAATATTGTAAAATATTTATTAGGCTTATAAAATATATGTAAGCTACTTGTTACAATAAAATTGATGGTCACTTTGCCAAAATTATTCAAAATTATTATAAAACGGATAAAACAAATTGTTTTATCCATTAAGTTTGCATAATGTGGGAGGACAGGGAATCTATAGATACGAAGAGGAGCAACAAAATGCACAGGGACATTTCCAGTTATGCATATTTTATTTGTTCGTACAATTTCTTATTCTTTCATAAAAGACCGTAAAATAAAACTTGTCAAATTCATTTCCTTCGTAAAATATACAATTTGAATATACTTCATTACTAATGTCAAGAAGAAATAATATTCCCTTTCTTTCAAATATCCTTAAACAGACTCCTAACGCTTTAGAGACTAACGTACTACTATTGTTGTGATTTTGGATTCGCGACAATGTTTCAAGTAATTTAAATTTACTTCATTATAATGCCTTCTTACACTCATGCACATTGGCGATTCACCTGACACGTCAGAAACATGATTAATAAATATTTGGACATTATCCCTCAAAAAATTCAGCGAAATTAAACTTCATATTTCTATGAAGTACGATCAAGTATGAAATTAAAATAATCATCACTGTCACATTCACTTGACACATGCCATATTGAAATCGATCTAAATGAGAATTAACCTAATTGTATAAATGACTTCTAAAGACACGTCAGGTTACCGTTGTATTGAGAACTCTCGCATCAGTGCCTGCGAAAGACATAAAACCACCCAACACAAAAATTCTCGGGAGCACTTACCCTAAGGTTATTCAAATTCATTGTCAGCAGTACACCTATCCACTGAAAGAAATCCCGACCGATGTAAACATATGTTTTTATAAGAACATACATTTACTTCCTCGCGTCACAAAGTATTTCAGAAAGAAATTCTCAATACAATTGTAGCCTCCCATGCCTTGCGTACTCGAATCCATCCGATTGTGAGGTTCCATATTATGCCAAATAAACAGTGTGTTTCGCTTTAATGAAACGAAACAGCTCAATAATGAACTAACTTGAAATTAGGATTTGCATATTGGCAAGATTAAGTATAAGCATGCAACGCAGGCCATACGCAAAAGCGTATGACGCGCCGTACCACCGTAAATATATTAAAAACTACACTTGTGTCGTGGTAATCCGCACAAGACTAGTAAATACATTGTAATCGGAGTGTTATAAAATTAATTTCACTATAACGTATCACACAATTCATTATGTTCAAATCATCATATCCGTTACAATTCATTACATAGTACTTGCATTATGACCAATTCATTGTTTTCGGTAGTACAGTATCAAATTCATAAATCGAGCTTCGTAATCACATACTTACACATCGCGTATACGTATTATAAATATGAACCCTACATCTCGAAGTAGAATATAATGACTGAGATTAAATTGGATATCCATTAACCGCTATGAACATTATAAATAAATCTTAAGTATCGGGAAACTAAATCTTCGCCTTCCATGGTGTTCCTGTACTCCAGTAACATTCCACCGCAATATTACAAGAATATTGATAGTTACATTCTGTTCGGCCAGTTATTAGTCTTGAATAACTTTTCCTGACCGCCTCTATCCTCTGACTACTCATTGATAATATTCACTAACGATCGCGATTCAACTATTATTCATTAACGGTTTTAAATACTTGGTGTTTCAGGCAATGGTGCATTGTTCTCTTGAGTTCATCTTTCATTCATGATCGAATGCGCTCTATAAATATTTCTCATCTTTATACACGTTCTCCCGATGACTAATATCATCGGGGTACCTAGAAATTGGTGTATTGTGATGTACATGTAGCATGCGAAGTACTCGTATACCGCTCTGAGAAACCCGATTTGCGTGATGCTTTACGTTCGTTTGATACTCCAGCCGGCGAAGCTTTAATGTGTTCGCGTACTCGATTATACAAAAGCTCGGATTTCGGCGTGAAATAATATTTACACAGTGTCAGCCTAAAGCCGTGCCGCACGAAAAGTTCAACGAAATCACGGCAATACGCTCTTTTACCGTAAAAAAATATCGTTTGCAGCATCCTTATACGAATAGTCGCCCGAAGTAAATACAGCGTATGTTATTTCGAAAAGTAGATTATGTTCCGCATGAAAAAAGTGAAGATGTTAACAACGTGCATTTATAATGGCTCCGTAAACTCTTGGATCGGTAACGTAATTCGTATAAAAGAAGATTTGTTCGCGAGAATGTTCCTTCCACGTGAAGCACGCCTTTCCCTCGACATACTTCCCGGCAGGTTTCAGACTGCCTGACACATTTCCCACTTGAACTTGAAATATAAATTATATGACTCTCGTTCCTTCCTAAGTTCGACGAAACCGAACGCTCAGGAATAGACAAACTGTTTTATGTAATGTGTGGAAATTGCGTCGCCTACCTATGTAATCGAGATTTCATTCTTCTAATGATGTCTTCGCAAACTACCGCTTATATCGTCCTTTTACTAGTTGCAGAGCTTTCGCCATTAATGGAGCCTTTGTCTTCTTTACAACAGCGGTTGCTGAAACACCGAAACCAATGTTTATTGCTATTCTCACCGCATGATCAGTGAACATTAGTTTCAAGCACTTACATGTTTTCATACGTGACATCGGCGGCGGTGGGACAGATATGTTTGTAGCAGCTGTGGGACCTCCACCCGCTATTAATTTTTTCTTCAACGAAGAAGTCGATGTTGGCACAGCATTTGCCGTGCCGTACTTGGCTTGTTTTCTGAGAATGTTCCTTGGAGGTTTTACAACATTGTCCACATAAGCAAGCTTCGTAGATCTCACAGGAAGTGCCTTATCCGCCGACTGTTTTATAGTCGCTGTGATGGCTTTTAACTTAGCCTCGTCTTCGTCCAAGCATCGCTGTAAGTATTTATTAGATTAATTTAGACGTTCAGTAAGAAAGTATTATCCATCAGAAACATTCGTTCAACGTACCATATACATTTCACGCCAACTTTCCATTTCTTCTCTTTGTTTGTTGCGAAACTTTCGTGAGCAGTGGAATTGCCACAAAGCGTCTGTGTCTTCTATTAAGTATGGATTATAATGTTCTAACATGAACAACTGTTCCGGTGTCGCACGCTCGAGAACCGGCTTTATTATGTCATAAGGCACACCACCAGTGAATTCGAGTGCTGCAGAACAACAATGGAAGATTCGATTAAGATCGAAACATTGACGAATGGTTTTTGTATGAATTATGATATTAAAGTAACATACCATCAATATTTTCGATCAGTACTCTTATACAAATTTCATACAACGTTGGTACAGTGGTATATCCAGTCTTATTCCCTGAATAGACTTTTGTTCTGAAAGTTAATGAATCGTGTGATGTCAAAAGGTATATTTACAATCAATAGTAAAAACTATGATTGCAACTTACCTTTGATTTTTCATATAAATTACATCTGTCAGTGCTTTATCTTCGTCTCTCCGATGAAGAGGATTTATATGCGGCAGTGGCTTGTAATTTGGACTAATTTCTGGTAGAGTGGATGCCAAGTCCACACTTAGTGGTTCTAGTTTTACATTTGGTGCTAGTAATGATGGGGCCTGAAAGGAAAATGAAATAGATTGCCATGTGTTTACAAAGTGTAATTCAAAGGCAACCGGAAAGGATGAATCGAAATAAATGAGAGCTGTGGTAATTACTTGTAATTCATCGCCGCTGTTCGGTTCACTTTTCACCACCACGGGTAACTTCTTACTGCTGGAGGACGACGACGACGTCGATGACGTACTTTGTTCCGTCTTCATGGTTTTCGATGTACTTCTGATTGGCGAATTATCTTTTCGCTTCTTGGCAGAAAGCGATACTGTGCACATCCCCAGTGCTTCGGCAAAACTAGTCCCTGTTTGGAGAACGAATGAAATTTAATACTATGATACTAATAATATGCTTCCTAGATCACTAAGCCTGGATACTATTGACAACTTAAGCAATTCGAGACTTGTTCGTTTATTTACTATGGGGAGCGTCATTGCAAACACGGAAACTTTGTAGAAAAATAATCTGGTCCTTTATTAACACAGGAATCACACAGACGTAGTACAAATGTAATTAGCATGGAATGATTTTTTTTTGGAACGAAAATAAACATATCCGATTCGTAACATTTGCTAAAAAAAAAAACTAAATGAAAACATTGACAGTGTATGAAAACTAACCCGAGTTGCAATCGATTCCCTCATCCCCAGCAAATTCTTGCTTGACTTTCACTTCCTTCGATTCCCGGCGCTTCGAATCTGTCGAGTCCCCTTTGCCCTTATCGTGTCTACTCTTCTCATGCTTGTGATCTTTTTTTTTGGAGCTATCTTTAAGTTTCTCGTGATGCTTACTACTAGAGGAACTGTGACTCTTGCTATCGGATGGCTCCTTTTTGGAATGATGACCTTCGTCTTTTCTGCTGCCCTTCTTGTCACTCTTACTCTTATACCTTTCATCCTGTTCTTTTGATTTACTACTGGAGCCTTCACTTTTAATCTTACTAGTGCTACTTTTTGATTTTTCTGGATTCTCTTTTATTAAACTCTTCACATCGCTCTTGCTATCCTTGTCTTTTGGCTCCTCCTTTATTTTCACCAGAGCTGGCTGCGGTGGTTTGTTATCGTCACTATCGCCTTCCGAATTCTTTCGCCTTTTAGTATCTTTCTTTGGCGAGCCGATGCCTTCGATTCGTCGTTTTTTATGATTCTCGTCAGCGATTCTGCTCGATTTCTGTTCCTTATTGCTATCAGAAGTCTTACTAGAACTTTGACCTATATTATCCAAGCTATAATTCAGTGATTTAGAATCTCCAACTTCATCTTTTTTCAAGGCACTTCTATTATCCTTGGAATCCCTTGAACCAGACTTGCTATCACTGCTTGATTCGCGTTTCTCGCTTCTGGATTCGTGCTTATGCATATGTTTGCTTCTCTCATATTTTTTGCGTCTTTCTGATTCACTGAGTGAAGCTTTCGCATGATCAACATGGTTTTCTTGGCCATCGCTCGTCTTTACTTTGGAATCTTGTTTGGAACTATGTCTACTGCCATGTGTTGATGTCTCACTCTTTTCAGGCTTGTGTTTGTTTTCATTTTTGTTTTCTGCACTCTTGTGTCTGGAATACAAGACAAGAATTCTTACATTAATTCAATTGTGAAATATTGTTTAATATCCATTATATAAGAAAAAAAGATAAGTTATTTAAAAAAGAAAAAAGTGCAAAAATAACACTATACCTGTGATTTGTAACAGTTTCCTCTGGATGAGGAGATTCAGGACTATCGCTATAACTCTCTGGAGCATCAGGAACACAAGCTTCGTCTTCCTCCTCACCCTCGCTACTTTCTTCATTGACGACCATTGCCTTCCACTTGGCTACAAGAGCCTTAGCAGCGTCGCCTACCCCATTCTTATATTTCCTCAGTGCATTAACTGTACGTCCGACCCCAGTCTCTTGCAGATGTTGTACTGTTACTGGCAGATTTGACAATTTGGTGATGCAGTGCAACATCTGTAACATTACAAACATACGTCACTAGTTGTTATAACATGGTACGAACAGTCTAACGCAGAGCTATTATCAAAGAAAGTTAGTATAAAGACATTCGAATCAACTTTCTCGCAGTTCAACTTTATTTGCATTGATTTGTACCTATCATTATTTTTTTGTTTAATTGTGGTAAAAGGTGTACCACAAGATTTCGTAGTCACAAAAATAAAAAGGGAAACCGTGTCGGTTGACCTAGACAATTCTCAATGTATAACGTGTAGACGGTTGTATAGACAACAAAAACAACTGTCTCGCTAGTGACAAAAGTGTATTAGAGCTGTCGCTGTTTGTACATGTCCCGAGGTTATGCTGACGGCTTTGGTGCAGTAAAGTTTATAGATTAGAGCAAGCGTGGCTCGAAAAGTGGGCCCGTGATTAAAAAAATACGTACACGATCTTCATTGTCGCTACATTTTTCTATGTTCCGCTGATAATGGTGAATTTTATCCACTACGGACATTATTACGGTTGCCAGCTGCTAACTGCTATGTTCGTGAACATAGACACAGGACGGAGCTGGACGGAGCCAGAAACACGAGCGAGTGATGGATAAGAAATTCCAAAGCCAGCTGGCCAATCCGGCGAAAGCGCTTCTCTCGGCTTTCCTAGGAAGCCTTAGTGCTGCGGCATCGTTCTCGTCAGCTGGTCAATCCCGAAAGAAAACGTTCAGCCAAACATCCGTTGGTCATCATGATTTACTCGCCAGGCTTTATTCTCCGTAACGAACACTTTCTACGTAGTTCAACGCATCTTGATGATTTAGACGCACCACGAGTATCTCACGCAGTATACTGTGACGTAAGCGCTCTGATTTCCGCCTAAATCTCAATTATATTGTCGACTTAGATGTTTAGAAAGTACAAACTTAGTACGGAAAACTAGGTGCAAGAGGAACTACAAGTTCAGAGGTTGCGTGTCATGCATCACTTATGCTACCTCCGAGAAATGTAAAGATATTCAAGTTAATAGTTAGGAAAGTGCACGTATGCTCGCCTTGCTCTGCCTATCAAACTAATTTGTAAGGGTTAATTAGTAACTGCACAACATTACAGTATTACCGGCAGTCTGACGCAAAGCCATAGGTAAATCCCACAGAAAATCAAATATAACATTAAAGCGTAGTCGAGTGTTGCGAATACGAGAAAATCAGCGTTAGTATTCGTAAACCGTGTAGAATTGTATAATTAAAACATAATTACCTAGTTCGAATCACGAATATATCGCAAAAGTGTTAGCAGGGTGTGTAAAATTCAATCATTATAAATAATAATCGTATATCTCAAATCACTAGGTATCTCTTCGAAAAACAAATCGAAACAAAGCCAAAATCATTTTAGTGCCTCACTGTATTAATTGCAAAATCAAATTTAACAAAACGTCGAAAAATAATCTTCAGCCAATCACCAATCGCTTCGGCTGACCGGCGGTCCAATTCCCTGCTGGTGATGCTAGCGTACCGACGCTCGGTCATTCGCTAGTGTCGGTGATGCTCATTTTCGTTCATCAGTCAGTCGGTACGAATGAGGGGATGCGTCCCTCCGGTGCTTTCGGTTTACTGTCACCTGTCGTTTCCACACTTTACTCTCGACAATTAGTATTTGGCATTAACTCTGTGCTTCAACACAAGTGTTAGTGCAACATTGTGAATCACTACGAAATATTCAATGTCTGAAAATCATGTTCGCAGTTCATCAAGATGAAGTGGACATTAACCTTAGAACCTACCGCGCGGTATTTGGTGATAGAAGACTCATTACAGGTAACCGTGCTTTATTTATCATTTATTTCCAAGTGACTAATAACTTAATAACTATTTATCAGTGATGTCTTTTCCATGAATAATTTATTTTCAGTTGTCATTTTTGATAACGTAGGTGGAATGCTTATTTGGAATATGGAATTTTACGAACAGAGTAAGATATCAGTTCGCATTCCGATTTTTCGGAATGATTTGGCGTTTATGTGAGAATTCATCAGTTTAGTCTAACCTATTCTAATTCGTGAAGAAATCAATCCATTTGATTCACTCCAGGCTGGCCTGGGAACAGTCTAAGTTCAAACAATGTGGTTAGTGCGCTCTCAATAGAGCACAATATTTAAATAATTATGATATAACTCGAGGAAGAATGTCAACCTATAACGCTTTCCATACTTTAGTGTGCTAAAAAAGCATTTATTCAAACTTCTTAAACATTTACAAACTATCAATTGATATTGTGAAATATAACCAAGTAATACACATCAATTAGAATCTACAGACTTTATTCAGCATACATAGAATATTTTTAAGCAAGTCGGTTGATGGATAAGTCTAAAACCTGCTACCAGTACGTTTAATTTCTATCATACATGAATTTGCAGGATAATAATTATGTATGATAGAATAACATTATTAATTAGATAATACACATACATAAGAAATAAAGTTACATTATATTAAACAATATCACAGTATCACTACACAGGTGTAGTTGCGAAATATTTCCGTATACAAAGAATTCCTAGATAATTTATATTCATCGTATAGAATTATGGGTGGGAGTTGGCGCGAGTGGTGATTCAAAGAGGAGGAAAGGTAAAATTAGAGCGGCGGAGTAACTGCATTTGGAGATACATGGGGCGGGTGTCGACTAAGGGTTCGAACCACCACTGATGAGGATCAGAGGGCGAAGGAGTGGGGTTGCGTGAGGCGTCGCGACGCTGCTTGGTGGCAGCGCGACGCTGCTCGGTGCCGGCGCGAACTAAATCTCGGAGGTATGTGGCGCGGCAGTGTGGAGCCCGCGCCCGCCGCGAGCGTACGCGTATTTTCTATGTGCTCTGCTTGTTCACCGCCCTTGCCGCCCCCATTCTTGCAATTACAATCTGCACACGCGATTCTTAGAGCAAGGATCTCGCAAAAGTTACCGGCAACGCCGACCCAGTGCAATTCCACCGAACGTAGATTCTCAAGGATTTCTCAGTGACAAGCGTTTCTCGTGATTGGAAGAACTGCACGTGCCACTTCACTGCTAGGATTTGAGAAAAGGTTGTTATATGTGATTGTTTCGAGCGGTGCAACGAACAGTTCTTGTTCAGTGATGAATGTGAAATGTCGTTGCCTTGGTTTTTAAATTATGGTCGCAAGTTGTTCGAATGATGTATTTGAATTGTATCATATTTGTTATTCCTCTTTTTGCATTTGGAATAAGCTTTATACGTACCAGTTTTGAATTATGATTATAAGTAGTTCGGATACCACGTCCGAATTTTTAAAAATTTCGTGGTTGTTTGCTATAGAAGTTACGGTAACAATTGACGGGATATGTCTGCCACTTTTATTTCGCAAACTCTTCATTCCCCATCTTTCCTGTTTTTGCATTTGAAAAGAGGTTGTTGTACGTGCCTCTTTTGCACGGTGCTTCGACCAGTTCTTGTTGAGTGATGAATAGGAAACTTCGTTGTGTTCATTTTAGAATGCAAGTATATAGTCCGGATGCCCCATACAAATTTTTGAAAACTCTTCGTTTGTAACAGGTTAAGGCATACAATCTCTCTCTTCTTAGAGTTGTCTAAATATTTTGTTAGGTCGTTAAATTAAAAGCAAATATTTATTAACGACATTATTTATTTTAATCAATTTATTATTCTCTAATACACAATACATTTCTTCGACGAATGCAACGAATTCCTTGAATTTCTCTATCTCGAGTACAGAAATGCTTTACTTATACCTTAAATCTACTTTGTGTTGATTTTCAACGAAGTTTTCTAACTCTTGCGATTTCTGCATTTCCCTCTACCGTGACGATAATCTATCTGGTATGCATTTCGTGCAACTTGAGTGCTCTTATAACCCCGGCTGCCTTGCGGGCGCAATTGAGTAAGGGTGCACCAGGGCCCACTGCGTCGCCCTTTTCTGCTTTTTCTACCTTTCTCATTTGCCGGGGAAATCAAGGAAGCTCCGCAACCATCGAGAAACGTGCTTCCAGACGGTGCACGACTTTCTGTGACGGTGCGATCGCACTCATACCAATCCTCTTTGGTCTCGATCTTCTATGTGCCTTGGGACCAACAAATTCAATGGCTTAACTCGTTGACTATCCTGGTTATCGGCAATAACGAAGCCACTTGATTTATCTCTTTTCTGAAATTTCGAATATCGCAACCCCACAATTCTTGTACAATCAAATTATAATCATTAGAAATGAAGATATTCATATTTCTAGTGAAAATGGGAGACATCCTCTTCGTTCGGTAATTAAAGTATTAAATAATCAATTAAATAAATCCTGCATTGTGTCCTGCTAAAATGTGTTTTTCACAGTTAAATGATAAAGTAGACAATGTTCGTGTGACAGTCGACGTGTCAAATAATTCAGGGAATTCTCACCGTACTAATTGGCAGGGAAACATAGGATTATGACGGAACTTTGCACACGCAGCGTTTAACTTTGATATCAGTCGAGTGCTTGTACGCACTATAATAGCAACGAGATGTATAGGTTTTCGCTTTAGTATTTCGGGCTTCCTTTGCAGTCAGATCAACATTATATTTTTCCATTGATCATCATGGTGCAAATCTATCGACAGATGTTTTCAAATATTATTCTGCAACGATAATTATAGAATTACGCATTAGTGTTTGTTGAACAGAATTAACATACAAAATATCAACAAATGTGTAGATTTTTTCTTAAAGTATTCTGTCGAGTGTTTTATACAGATTAATTCGTCAATTGATATCTTCAGCTCTCTTGGCTGTCGCGTCAACAGGCCATTGTAGTTGTGTAATGATCGTCACTGCACACAGCCACAGACAGGTGTTTTTCGAATATTCCTCTGCAGGGGAAAATGTACTGCTGCATGGGGCGATATAGTCAGGGAAAATTCGGACCTACCACACACACACCCTTTTGACCTTTCATCATTGCACTGGATTACACTGGGATCCTGTTGACGAGCGTAAAACCCATATCGGCGTTCTGTCGAAATTGAGCTCGTTCTCGGCCAACGTGCGAGCACTCGCAACCGCTTTTTCCGCTCTTCTGTAGGGATCAACTACTCTGTTAGGGAACACCTTGGAATGCGTTTAATCCCGTCGAATCACAAGGCAAAATCGCTTAGTGATGGGTATTGCACATTGTTCTTATAGGTTTTTTTGTCATTCACAAACGTTGATGTTTTGATTGGATTTTAATTTTGAAAAGTCTCATTGGGAGTATTTCATTCATTTTACATTCCCTTTTGTGAATGTGAATGTTGGAATGTGAAAGTTAATTGGAATATTAAAACGTGCGATCTTTATGAAATACAAGGATTGTCTAATATTATTAGTAAAATACTCGATAAAATTTTATTAAACTCGGTACAGAGCTATTTGAATGAAATGGGTCATGAATTTCAGCAATTTTCCATGTGAACAGAGCACGAGGTTGTGGCTTCCCTTAATCGCATTGAAATGTTTTCCTAATCTCTCGTTCATTTTGGGATTCGGTGCAGTGTTAAATTATTTGGTACAACTATTGCGAACAACTGTTATTTAATTACCATTAAGAAATTGGAGGGGCAAAAGTGTTATTGATTCCTTGTCACAAGCTACTGGCAATTTTAAGCCTGCTCGACTTTTACAAGCTTTCTCAGTCAACAAGTATTTAGGGTCGCAGTCCTGCGTGTATTCTGTCTTTACCCTCTCTCGTCAACGTCTGATATAAGCTAAAGCGAAGAACGCTCACTTGGTAGCCACGACGTCGACGACGGCTTGATTCCCCCAGGGTTAGACGAGTATTAGCAAATTCGATTCACTGTGACAACTTCCTGGCGCTTCGAAGTACCTGTCGTACAGACTTTCGATCTAACTGTGTTAATGGCTAATCGTTGAACATCGACAATCAATAAACTTTTGTCGCCCCTCGAAATAAATCACCTCAATACGTGTAAATATTAGTCACTTTTTCGAAAGTGTTGGTTCATTTCTTCTACATATTTTATTATCGGCATATCATAAGTTCATATAAATCACTGTCACTTAGTTCATTTTTCTTTGTGTCGAACATTTTAATTATCTTTCTTACTGACATCTTGCCAGTGCTTGATGCGAACAATTACGTGCTGCACTGGCAGAAGTCCTCTCAACTTCGTTTATGAAGTCAGGCAAGTTTTCTTTTACAGTCTTCGAGTACAGAAAAGTTTCCGTGGAAGAAGCAATAAATTCATTGGATCCGACTTCCCAAGAAATCTGAACCTCTTCATCTGCGCGGCACAAGTTCTGAGCTATAGATATACATATATATACCAGTGAGAGTCTCGCAGTCCAAGATGTGAGGCGACGTATAACTAAATTGGATTTAATAGCGTAACTTGCCCCATAGATCATTTCATACAGTGAAGTTTTCTCGACAGGCGTCCTGGCGAAAGAGGGTACAAATCATGCACTGACTATATTGAACAAATTGAAGCATCTTTTTTTTCTATCCTTAATATACTATTTCGAAAAGAACCGCTTAGTTCTAATGATTGTCCATGATAGTTAATAAAAGCTTTCTAATTGGAAGATTAGCAAATGCTAAATAGATGCTAGAAGGAGATTTAAAAAAGTATATGTTTTATTCACTACTGTGCAGTTTCCAAGCATACAAGTTTTCCATAACTAGTAGGTTCGTGGAATGGCAGCGGAAACATATTTTGCCTGCAGGAATCCGTAATGATCTGCGGCCGTTTCACTCCGGGGAAGGTCAGGATTCGGTGCAATCTGCGTGCACACGCGATTCCCCGCAGCCCTCGGCCCTTTCCCTTCCCGCTTCGCCCACCCTTCGCGTAACCGAGTGTGTAATTGATACCTTGGCAGGAAACTGTCTTCTTACTACGGCAAAGCCGATTGGCATCGAGCAATGCAATAAAAGTGAAGCGAACGTCGATGTTTTTCACGGGAAAAGTGGCGTCCGCCGCAGACATTTATTACAACGAGTTCTCGTGAAAGAACATTTGTAGCATTCTTGTTTCTCTGAGAGCATGTCAGCCGCTTCCTTCGTGCACGTTGCCATGAATGTTACTACAATTACGGTGTCAATAGGCCTATCTTAAGACGACACGCAACACCCATTTCCCTCTATGATAATAATACTTGTAATCATTTTTAGCACGCTTATGTTGAATAAGTTCAATCCAGAATATCAAATTTCTCTATCAATTCTATTCTTTTCATTATAACTCAATCCTCTCAAATATTTCTCTTTGTGCGACTATAAAAAGCTGAGATCGATGTAGCACAAAGATGTAAAAAAGTCGTGTTGAAAACCATTGTAAAAGAAGTACGCGGTGAAGGATCGTGCAATTTATCACTTAGTAGTTTCACCGAATAAGGTTTTGTCCCTGGAGTTTGGATGGAACGTCGGGTGTGAAGGGATTTTGGACGGGTGGCTACGACGCCAAGCTATGTTTCAAAGGAAGTGTGCGGGAAGCAGGAAGCTACGGAAGCCACGGTGAAGTGGTATCCGATCTCAACGCGGCATGTCGGCGCGCTAGGCTCGCCGTGGCATGTTATTTCTACCAAGTGCCATTTACCAAGGCCATCAATCACCGGCGATAAAACCCGTCAAAAAGTCGTTTCACCCTTTGAGGGTGGCGCAACTCGACTCACTTGACTCCGATACCATGAAAGGCATAGCCTTAAAGGGTGGGGGGGGGGGGGGTACGTAGTACCTTTGCCACTATGAGAAAAAGTGCTTTTTCAAGAATCTGTTAAAAAAAACCGTTCGATGGATTGATCTACTTTTTTTAGTAGGAAGGCAACATTTCGAGAGTTTGTATAAAGTCAGTTTTATACAAATATATACACTGCCTCTATAATTCTGGTTATATTAGTTCGATTTAATAATAGACGGAATTTTAGTAAATAATATTATGTTTGTACTATTGCACTTTTTCCTATGACAATAAAGATATGTAAGGCTTTGAGATCTGATTAAGGGCAGTGCTAAAAGGAATTTCGTATATAGGAGAAATGGGAGGAGTGGACTGACTTTCCAAAGTCAATTGGGAACACTTACTTCATCATTAGGAACGTATTCAGAATACATCCCGTTTCCCCCTAGGGAGTGACGGCCGCCTTCTTCGTGAGAGGCTCTAGGGAGGTCCTAGGGAGACTTCAATACGCATTTCTGGCCGCTCTGTTCTTTTCTCATCCTTATGTAACTTTCGAAGCGGAGAGTTTCGACAACTCGAACCCGCCAGAGTTGGAGGACCGTCGGGATCGCTGGCAATGATCCTGACGTTGTGGCGTTGCGATTTGCCACAAGCTTTCAGGGCTCTATCGAGTTTGCTTACTCCTCCCTACCTAAACTTTTCCTCGCAATCGTTCTTCCCTCTGCCGAAACTCCCCCTCCGCCTTTTATCCAGCCGATTGAAAAAAATCCCCGATGAAAGGAAACAGATCGTATGGGATTCTCGCGCGACATACCGCAAAAACTTCGACGGATTCTACGATTGCTTATCCTTGTGCGAAAGAAATTGCTTGAAATCGAAGTATTGCTTTTCAACAGTGACAATGATTAATACATATTGCTATACTTTTCTGTAGAAATATGACTTTATTATAACTCTAAATAATATGTTAATATTAATATATCTGTCTGACAATCATTCTTATTAATTTACAGAATGACGAAGCTGCAAACCGCAGCGGCGAGGATGAAGCTGCTCATCAGGAAAGGAGAGCCTTAATTCGAGAGAGAAACGCTAGGTGGCAGTGCGCGTTACTTGCACTTCGGGAAAGGGATTCTCGGGTGAATTTGAAGTTCCGGTTATTGGCGGGGATTCCGGGACCGAGTGAATAGCCAGTGATATGAGTGGTGATTTCAACATCCTTCGTACAGATAATAAAAAGTCGAACGGCAGGACTGGCGGCATCGAACAGGATCATATCGTGTGCTCGTGTGTGAGCGTGCGCGCGCGCGCTTAATTAAGGCGCAATCGGTAGCGCGGTGTGCCCGATTTTTCTCGAGCTGTCGTACGCACGAGAAGGAAACAGGTTCGGCTTCTTGCGAGAACGCGCCGGAAAGTGAGTGAAGAAGCTGAACCAGTGCGACTGAACGAAAAGAGGAAGTGGTGAGCAGTCGAAGGGAGGAAGGAAGGTGGAAGAAACATGTGGTGTCACGTGCTGAGCGGAATCGTCGCCCTCGTCACCGTCGTCCACGCTCAAGGTTAGTCTCATCAACGAATACTGCCTTTTCTTCACGTTGACTTCGTACTTTCCAGCCTCGGGCCATAAAACATTTTTTTGTTATGTCAGTTTTGCGTGTTCCCGCTCTGCTCCACACACCTTTCGTCCTGTTTCTGTAACCCCGAATTGGGCGCCCGCGAGCGCCGCGTTCTGCCGAACGCATCTTCTTGTTGCTCACGTTGCACTGCAACATGTTCACGTGAACACGGCTTTCGGTTCACTAGATGTTCAGACTTCTCTCTAATTGTCTCTAATGAAGTCATGAAACTTCACGGTCCTATTCTCTTCTTCGAATACCTTGAAAATCAAATGAAGAAGTACCTGAATTCAGGTTTCAAGTGTGCGATTCTTTAATCGCTGCGAATCCCTCCCATTTGGGAACCTGATTACTGGAAATCGATTCGAGGTCGAGTTCGATTTTTATAAGCTTCTGCATCTACAGTGCGGGGATTACGATTTCTTCTGCATAATTTATCATGAGGTGCAACTGATCAGGATGTCGAACGTACGACGTTTGATTATACCATTGCCTACTGGGTATTCAGATTATTCATCGTCTGTTTAAGGGAGTGAACACTCAGGTGTACGATTTTTATTGATATTTCATTATAATTTCGAGCAATGCAGAGCGTTGCTAATTTCGTTCTCGGAAATACATTTTTTCTGGCTCAGATAGAAAACGTTCTCTGAAGCCAAGCGATACAATTAGAAAGAAAGATTGTGTTATTTTATAGATAACACTTTCTCGAATTAATACTTCCCCGATCAACTCTCGAAAACTAACTGCTTTTTTATGTACAAAAAATTGCATGCCAAATTTTTTTTGCAATTCATATGTACGATTATGTACCTTTTTTGCTTGCGTGTGCATTTAAGATGAGCTTGATGTCGCTCAAGTTTTTGCCGTGTACCAGATGCAATCTCATTACAGAAATAATTCGTTCCAAAGGATATTGTTATCTTGGAAGATAACCGGCTCAAAATGATTATTCTTTTACATAAAATCATCATAAAAGAACTATATTCTTATTTTACTTATAAAATATTTACAAAATATTGAAATCGTCTATTTCAAACACTTCTTTTTTCCGAGTACTGCCAACTGTCTTCAAAGGCAGCAATGTGACGGAACTCGGTGCACTAGAAGGTGCAGTTGTCCATCATTGTCAGTTCACAACGAGATTCCCATATCAGGAACAACAAAAAATCGTTCGATCCTCTCGGATCCATTTCGACAACAATGGTGTATCTGGCGAAATTCGGGTGGGACAGTTTCGGGCTCGGCCATCAAATGACGCGTGCCGCCGCCTATTGTTACAATCGGCCATTAATCATGAGCGAGCGAGATGGCTTTTCCGAAAAACAACAACAATATTATTCCAGCGAAGTTCCGTTACCCGCTCATCGCTTTTTTTTTTTTTTTTTTTTATCAGTTAACGAACTTTTCGGACGAGATCTCTACGGGGCAGTATTGCATGTGAAAAATCTCTTTGGACTTTTTTTCAACATCGGTGAACAAGAATATCTAAAGTTTCCGTTGAAGCACGATGCTTTCGTCTGAAGCGCAGACAAGTTTTTAAGTGTTAGATTTCATCGAAGGAAATTTCTCCCCCGGGCGACGAGACTCATTAATGCGACAGTAGGTCTTCGCCATGTGGCCTATGCGACCGACGGGTTTATCGCTTGTTGAGACCACCTCCTTGACACTAAATACGCCACGACTTTTTAGCTCATCAGTATTAGCTACGCCCGATTCTGACGGCTTAACGGATACGAGTCCCCCAAGCTGTTGGCTTGAAATTGCTTTCGATTGGAATGTCTTGAACGCTCGTCTCTTCACGTAAATTATGACCCTTCAGAAAGTTGGACTAAAGCCTAGATTTAATAGTACCATCCCCGTATAATCATTGGAGCAGTTCGAATTGAAGGGACAGTTTATTTAATGATAAACCATTAACACGATAGCCTTTTCTAACAATTCAAAATTATAATTGACATACTTATAAACATATAAACTACTTTCTCAACAGAAAACCTACAAAAAATACAATTTTATATACACAAATATAATAACTATAATCCAGTAATTCCAAAACGAGAATATATAATATTACTAAATCCGTCACAAACTCTAAATAGTTGTGAAACTTTATTGTTAACATCTCGTCGTCCTTCACCCTATTGTCTATGATAGAAGCATTTACGCCCCCGCGCGTGATTGAAACGTGAGAACCATTAATACCACCGAGTGTAACCGTACCAAGAGTGCCATGTTAATTGCGTCTGGTCAAGTGTAACCAGAACAATTACGCAGTTGGGTAGAGCAGATGCTGGCGACCCAGTGCGCTGGTTTGAGTAGAGTCAAGTCCGGGAATTAAGTATGTAGTCACGCTTATCCTTCGATTTGTCTTCACGCACTGAGGGCGCCGGCACGTGCCACACACACTCTCATACATAGAAAGGGCAGTGCCGTGCCCCTCTGCGCAACTGAGACGTGCGTGCGCGCGTGCCCGGTGAGCACTGGAGCGTGCTACTCGAATTACGTGTCCCTGCTACTCACTCTCCTGTTACCCCCCTTTTATTTAAGCTTGTTACACACTGCCGGTTGCTCACTCAATCGTTGGAGACAACACGTTTCGGTGAGAAGACCGTAAACTAGACTGAATAAATTACAAAAGTTATTAACATTTCTTTGTTTCGTGGTTAGAGTATTTAATTTAGATTATAGCGAGAATTAATAGGAATGTTTAGTGTGTTTAATGATTGTATGATCAGTGGAATTGTTAGAGTTAATAAATAAAGGATTGGACGAATCACAGGGCTTCTGGTTTTGTCTCAAGTTCTGTCTCTTATTAAAAGGGTCAGATATGTTTAGGCGGCTTTAACGACAGTAAGCGAAATTGTTCTCGGAAAGTACAGGCGCAGAGAACGCGGCTTCCTTGGAAACGTGGTTCATAGAAAGTAAGACCGCACGTGTCTTCTTTTCGAAAGTCGTTAAGATATCGGTGTTTCAACGATATTATTAGATAAAGAAGTTGTTTAAGTTGTAAGTTGAGTTATTCAAGTTTGTTATGTACGAGAAATTCTCGGTTAAATTGTAAACGGATAAGTAGGTGGTTTAAAAGCACCCTTTGCTGTTAAACTTTTATAGTTGGCTCGCATGCGACATACTCTGCACGCTATGGTATTTCCCGCGTGGTAGAGTGTTATGTTGGTCGTACATACACTGGATTCCAGTGATACCTGAAATGAACGACGCACAGCTCCTGTCACATCTATGTTACTCACGGAGAAAGAGTGACGACGTGCATTCTTTTAAACATTCTCATAATATTTGAACGCAAAGTTTTGTTTTACCAGAGTCTCTTATACTTGCTATAAAATGCTGATACTTTATGCTAAAATAAATGTTTACTTATTCATGACAGTCTATTTTATAAAAGTTTTATTCAATATATTAAATTTTTTTTACTAATAGTTCATTAATTATAGACAGTTACTCATATGTATGTGTATTACACTTGATCCATTGTGAATATAAGTACGCTTCACTTTGCGTAAGCATTCGCAGACCACTTATAATTCTTTAGTCTTTTCAGCGACTTTTTGAAGCCTTTTGAATTTCGTTCGGGTCACTGTGGGTTAGCCGGCTTCTCTTTGAATGCAAAAATCGGTAGAGGAGGTCGACTTCAGCACACCTGGCCGGCTGATTCTAATCATCCATAATGATTATGAAGTGTAACAGTGGGGACGAAGTGCCCTAGTCGGAGCAGCTTGGGCCACATATCGATCGTCTTAGCAATGCATTTGTTTAATTGGATGACGTGTCCCGATTTTAATCGGGCCATATGTTTTTCGATCGCAGGAACGATCTCCCAATGCTCCCACTGCACCAAGTTCTCGTGTGCTGAAACAACATTAATCGCGTAATTGAAGTAGCTAGCAAACGAACTTGCGTTGAAATATCGAGTATGTGAACCGCACTAATTTACAAGCATGCATTAAGGTACATTAAACCCTGCTAATTCTTCTCATAATTCAGGCACCAAACATTTTAAAAACATGTTTTTTTTAGTTCCTATCTGCGAAAGTGTTTTATTTGTACCTGCAAGTGTGGGAACAGCTTTATGCTGTCTCTGTTTAAAATGCGTAGCTCCGCCAGTGGAAGGAGATACACACCCTTGAAACTCTATTGTATTTCAGTAGAGCTTGTTAGTGATTTCCAACACTGTTCGACATAAACCATTTTCTTAATCTAATATAAGTAATAAATGTTTCGAAACGTTGAGTTTTCATTAAGGACGAAATCGTTTAATGATCAAATTCAAGCACAGCGCATGAATAAATCCGCGTGACTAATGTAGTCGCCGAGGGAAAAAAACATATAACTGGTAAACACATAGTTGGCGAATAGCAGTAGACGTTGCATTTACAAACTGTAAATAACCAGGACTAAACTGTTAACTTTAATCACATACTCTCGGCCGTCCACCTAATTTTTTCAATGTCGGACGAGCCGCGTTTTTGCAACCCGAGCCACTCCCCTTTCGTTAGCACGTTTCAAACAACTTTTCCGCCAATCCCCTAACATCACAGAACACAGCTCGCCGTGTATGTTGATATTAGAGTGGTAGTAGTTTCTGAATTACAGATTTGCCCTTACCGCTCGCCTTAACTAATGGCACTCCACTCAAAACCACTTCACATTGTTCCATACCTCCATTTAGTTAGAGCTTATGCTAGAGGTTTAGGACAAGCTAAACACACATGTCCGGTTGTCCAATGGCTTTTAGCTCGAAATTTGTTGAAGTATGATTAACATCCAGTAACTGCTTCCACCTGTCGTTTACTAGTTTTAATCCGAATTTTTAATAGACGATGTAATAATTTTATATTTATATTTTTTCTAACATTTTTTCTATCTATGTTGATATAGGATATTTTAATTTGTTCTCATATAAATCAGTTCATCCTACGAAACCTGTTACTTAGTTCGATGTTAGTTCATTCTCAGTGAGGAATCCTATTTTCAAATACATCGCCGGAGAGTTGGATTTAAGTGGGCAAAGTTCAATTTGAAATTACGTATTCCATCAGGATCAGTTTCATTACTTCTCGGTAATTCCTTATCGTCGGGCGGTCAGGAGATCGGGAGTGCCGGAAGGAAGTAGAAAAGTGCGGCGCGAAGATGGAGTGGAAGGAAAAGAGGAAGAAGCCCATCGAAGAGCTTTCCCATTCACAGTTAATTCCGTTAAAGTTTGCGTCGTTCCCCCTATTTTTCCGTTCATCCTGGGCATGGGCAGAGGTGCTGCCTCCTATTCCCATTTGCGAAACTCTTTCGGTGAACTAGTACACTCGATATCGGCGTGATGAAAGCACGCTCGCCGTTCATAATTTAGCGACGGCTTCGCCTTGCTTGCCCAGCATCGTTCGAATGAAATGACATCGAAACCGTTGAAGGTGTAAAAGATTATCTGACTTTGGATTTCACAGATTTGTTATTCTATTTTTGCGGTTCAAATCGATAAATTTATTAAGTAACAAAAAATGTTTCTTAGAGTGACAGTAGAAGTTTAGATAATTAGGCCTAACTGTACTGTCTAGTAAATTATATAAGTAAAAAAAGTGACGCATGTCAGACTGATGAATTTTTTTAAAATCCTTGTGAGATTTCACTGCATATACAGCTGCAAGTAGAGATGTGCTTGTCCGCTTCATCGAGACACGGCAGATGCGATTGGCTCACTGCATTGCGGACGCGTCGACGCATCCCTTTTTCCCGTCAGTCATCACTCTGATTTCGCTAATCAAAGTCTTCCCCTTTTACCAGTGGCGAATCTTCGAACACTTTTTTAATTACAGCACTGAATATTCTGACGCAGGAAAAATACGCATACCGCAATGCGCTGACGTTTGTAAAATCTGAAAGACGAAACTGACGGGTTCGTTTTTCAAATCGGATCTTCTTTGCAAATATTTACTTGCAATGCGGTAGTTCCCCTCTTTGAAGAAATTGAGACACGCATGAGAGTAATCATGTGTCTACAAAGATTGTGTGAGATTGTTTTTGTGTCACACGTATTCGAGCTTTACTGCAAGAGAAATTATTGCAACGAATATTTTACTATAACAAAAACAATTATTACCGGAGAATTTCGAGTACACTTCTCTATTCGAATGTTTTCGTAAGTCATTCTAGATGTTTACAATGAAGACTCGATCGGTTCTTGTGACGAAGCATATTTTCCCTCCCTTTTCTATGAACGTTCACTTTAACAAATCATGGTGCAGCTGTCAAAACTGTTGGCTGTCATTAATTAAAAGTTACCTAATAAATTCTTCCGTGATTTCGTGCTGGCACGTGCCACCTTTTAACGCGGCTGTACTTGCCGATGCTATTCGTGCTCAGTAAGATGTGATTACCAGGCCACAATACTTCTAACTTTCCCGGCAAACTCATTAAGCGTTATTGATCCCATAACTTTGTTCACTGCCTCCTATAATTTCGTGACACTTTAAGACTAGCTTCTTTCCGCCATACGCCGCCACGGATCACTCACATTGCACGCAACTACGTGAATGCCAATCACCTTTGCCTATGCATGAGTCCTGATTAAGTATCCAAATGGATTACACTTTTTTACACGTGTAAAAAAATATTATATTTTTAAATAGAAATTCAGTAATACTGAAACTTGATATTAATGTTACCGAATATCGTTCGAATAAAATATTTGAAAGACATTCCCTTGGATATATGAGTGGGATGATCGGTGGATAAATAGGCCAATGTAAAGCGAGGGAGGAAAACTTAGGGCGACAGTGAGTGGCGCGCGCATAGGAAGAATGGAATAAATTGAAAGGCTATACGCCGATACGTTGTGAGCGTAACCGGGTCTAAGTGTGCGGCCGAGCTTCGTAAGTAGCCCCAGGACGGAACTCGTGCCAAACAATTTGCAATGCTGAAGCGAAAAGTTGTCGGGCTTTACGGCAAAGAGGTCTTCTTCTCACGGGGACCGGTCGAATGGGAAGAGTTTGTCTCCGACTTCCAGGAGATAGGAGATGCAACCGATGTCCCATCAACTGGTCCTCCGCGCTAGAAGTCCTGACGCTGCCGTCGGACGCTCGGAGACGGCCAAGTTTTCCTAAAGCGAACCTAATGGAATAATTACTGAATAGTTTACGCGACCCACCGAAAAGCTCACTGGCCAGCTATACAATTCGACTGCCTTTCAACGTAACTTCAACTACATTTTGCACTTTATACTTCCACTGATACGACCACTCACATGGCATATGTATTAGAATAAGACATTTTCTATAAATAGTAGAATTCGAACGAAGTTTCTAGATAAGTTTTGCCAGGCCCATTAATTACATTGTAGAAACTGCAAAATGTTTGAGGTTAACCTGTGTGAGCTTTAACAGGTATCTGCAGCTCTGGCTTGTTATTCTCAGCAGTACTCGCTCCCGGCGACCAGTGCTTGCGGAGGCGTATCCTGTTATTTACATTCGGCTCGTCCTCAAATTGATAGTCCAATAAAATTCGGGCGCTGAACACAGAAAAATTTGCGCGGCCCATTTTGGCCGGTGTTACGGCGATAAAAAAGTACAGCAGGCCAACAAGCGAGCAGGCGGGCGTTATCTCGGCGCGAATATTTACACCCAATTACACGTTTATATTACTCGCTTACAGGGAGAGGGCGCGCGCGCGCGTACACCCCTTCGTTAGGTTTATTTCTCCTTTGACTGTGCGGTGCGCCATCGTTCCGCCGAGTTGCAGGCATGTTCGGTCACCGTGTCGCGATCTATAAAGCTAGCCTCACACTTGGATACAATTTGTTGGAAGAACTTTTTCTTTTTTTTTATCATGGCATCCTGTATTTTAGGTTAGTAGTCATCTTAGTTACATAGGGCAATGTGATTTGAAAAACTAGTCGAATCTAAGTCAATATATTTGGTCTAACATCGATGTCTTTCGCTAATAATTCTCGCATTCACTAACTCTTCTCTTCTTGCGACGAAACATAAAAGAATACAAATTCCCTAAAGAATTAGAGACTGATTTAACTCTGAATACGACAAAATATTGTCTATATTCCAAGACAAATATTCTGAAATTTCTGAAAGTGTCTAAAAATACTGGAAACATTATTATAATACATTTAATTCGAGTGTGGGCTCGGCTTAAAGGCGGGAACGCTCGTAAAGCGTTGCGGAGGTCGTGCAGAACAGCAGCGCCGCGATCCATCTGCGGCCGGAGATGTAAATACACAGTGGGACGGTCGAGCAGTGTTGAGCAGCGGTCCTATAGCTGCTGCGCGCCTCTAATAAAACGGTTGGCACTTTCGTCCGTGTAATTTTTCCGAGCGCGTACCGGCCGTGCGGACGTGCCGCTTAAAATTCTGCATTGCAGGCTTTACGTCCCGAAATTATCACGGCCCGCTCGACCCGCCTTCTGGCGGTCAACGTGTAAAGGCGCGCCTACTAAAGGAATACTGAGGAGCCTATTGTTGCAATGTGCTCCTGCATGTTAGCGGCGGTGCCTTTTACCAGGGTTCATGTTCGAGCTGGAATCATATAACTTACGAGAAATATAATAATGACTGAGTGCTTTTTAAGAAAATGCTTTTATGTTAGAAGTAGGCAATCAAAATAGCTAAAGTGTTGATAATAGCTAAATCCAATCTAGGAGAAAATTATCATATACATAATATTTTCTATGAAATATATTCATACATAGTTAAAGGGTACTTCTGTTGCTTTAAAATCAACACAAGAATGGGGAAAATGAATTACTCATCACAAGGGTTAAGAACCAGTTAATTGCCGAAAGAGAAAGGGCGAACGCTGTACTATTTTGCACCTTGTTAATGGCAACCTTAAATATATAATTCCGGATTCAACGTAGAAGTTGGTTAAGGCCAACGCTTGAAATTCATCTAGCGAGTGTGTCGACTAGGCGGGTTGGCTGACTGGCAAAGTAAAGCTCCAGATCCCAGTCGTTCACCGCCCTTCATACCTCAACCACTCCCGTCAGCCTTGGACATACAATATGATATTTGCAGCAGAACAAGCGACGTAGCAATAACGTTGATTAAGGCCGATTCACTAAAGCGTATATTTCGTTGGAATGATGCGGTTAATATGAATTTACAGGTCACTCGACTAATTTCTTTCTGAGCAAACAGTCCATTTGTATTGGCTTTTGAACTTTTAACTGACAGGCCAATTATTATTCCATTGGCCAGTTTCTCGATGATTTTTTACAATATAATCACTGTTTTATAGAAGCGGACACTACTGGTTAAGTTATGTGCTGAATTTAAATTGTTTTCAGAACCAGTGTAATAATTAAAATTTATTAATAACGGGTAATTATTAAGTTTGGCGATGAAGCCTTGCAGTGTTTGATTATTTTCATTGAATGTATTATGTTTCCATGCAGTTGTGTAATAATTAGTAAGAATCGTGGTCAATATTAATCGAGGAAGATAAATAAGCAAATTTATCCTGCAAAGCATTCAGTTTTCCTCTGCAATTGGTAATGCAGTAATTAATGTTGCTTGTAAAGATTTATGAGTTATGATTTGCATGTTATAAATTCGCTTTTACAAGAACAAGCTTTAGACTAAAAAATTAAGAACCTATATTTATACAAACATTCTCGCTTTAATAATAATGTAGGACCAAAGTCCAAACATTGCCTCAGACTTATCTTCGACGAAAATTTGATTCTTTAACACTCGCATTATGTACATTATACCACTTAAATTGCAATCATGTGTGTGTACAGTATCATTTACGATTCCTTTCTATAGAAATTCCTTAAAGCGTGGAAGGTACATTGATGGAAATGGTAGCTAAATGAAAACGTTCCCGTTGCATGCAACGGGCCATACTTGACTGGGAAAGTTGCATGTGTGCATTCTATGCGGCCACGGCTCTCCATCTGAAAACGTTATTATATGGAAACTTCTTCGCTTTCCATGCAAACGGAGAGCTAATGCGCATCTCTGCATGTAATGGAAGCGATGTAAGAGTAAACCTTGTGCTGTAATCTATCTCGCAATTTAAACGGGATGGTTTTTCCTTGGCGTTATTATATGAGTGAATCGTAAATATGTACTGTGTTAATGTGTAGTATGTATTTGTGTGGAGCTTCATTATTGTTGATTGTGTTGTACGTCATTCGCAATTATATTTGTTGAATATGGTTGGATGTTTGCCCCTTGATTTTTTTTAGTATACAAGTTGTGTTATATTATAAACAACATTAGTGTTAGGAATTTTCTAATCGATTCCTTTCTAATGCGAAGTAACTGCGTGGAACTTATACACACGCATCAATAGAAATCATTCAGATTCCAAAGGGCTGTAATTTTTAACGAGCCGGTACAATTATTCTCTATGTCATTTAAATCCTTATATCGAGATCCTGTTAACAAAGTTTACTGGTGCAACAGAGATACCCCAATTTTTGAATCCCGTTATGTCGAATTCGTGTTTCCAAACGTGTTTTTTTTTCATGTTCTACGAGGTTCAACCGTACATCGATCGCGGGTATTTATTGCGTACCAAGAGTGGAATTGCAGTTAGTCGAACAGAGCCTTGCAAAAAATCTGATAGAGCGTATACAAGCATTCAAAACGTTGAAACCAAACATCACAGATTTCCCCTTCAAAACAGAGAAAAAATACAGTATTTATTACAAATTGGAAAACCAGTCGTCGTCTAAAAGTTGTCAGATTCCAGATATCTCGATATGAATGTTTGTATACTCTGTACCATTCAAATGACCAAAACTGTAAAATAGTCATAACATACTAAAATGAAAGGATACTATTTTACTTTTAGATAAATATTTAGATGCCCTTTCCATGAGTTCGTACGAGCATAATAGTTAATGTCCTGATATATGGTTGTGGGTAGATAGATCATTAGAGATTTGGATGGACCACCATGGTGCAGCATCCACATACCTTGCGATTGATCTTTGCATTTATCGTCGCTGACCGCCAACGCAGCTGCATTCTATTATAGGTTGCTGTTTCTTCCTGGCATTGGTTATTGATCGCAGACGCATAGATATGATTAATTTTTATTCGCAATTTCCTTAGCTTACGATCCCTCTAACATTATTGTAATGAGATCCCTTTGACCCGACGTGTAGATATTCAATGCACCATTGAATTCTACTTGCTTTATAAATATCATCGATATAATTACCGATACTAATTTTTCATTAATGAATAAATGAAGAAGAGTGAGTGCTTATTTGTTTTAAAATCCAGTTAAAGCAACAGAATTTTGTAATATTAATGAACTCTGATATTATCAATCGTATGTTCTACCACATACGTTACTCGCAACATGCCTGAAGCTGTATTATATTAAATTTTGTCCTTTCAATGTCAGTTCTCTCTCCAACGTACGTTGTCAATCAAATCTACTTTAAGTTATCAGAAACAACAATCCATTATGCATGATTCGCTCCGGGCGAGCTATATTCTTCGTGCAGCACAGCGGTTTATTTTTCTTGACATCAATCGACGTGTTTCAACGACTACTACTTCTCTGATACTTCCCAATATCCCAATAAAATGTGCAGTATATTAAATCTAAATGATTCATATTAATAAATATCTAACAACTTTCAAAAAATGAATTTCATGCGTCAGAAAAAACTGTTCAATCTTCACAGTTTGCGGTTCTTTTTATTTGTGACACCTGAAGAAAAGGGTGAAGGGATTTCCGCTCTTTTAACGAGAAGAATAGCCGCGCTCGAGTATCGATAATCTTCACGAGCATCTCAAGACAGTCGACGGCTTCGGGCCAGGTGCATATTAAAAGAAAAAAAAAAGAAGAAGAGGAGAGAACGCGGCAGATATTTTTAATCGGGGGTAGGCAAGGTGGTTGGAAAATACGGTCGCAATCGATTGCACGGCGAAAGAGGTCGCATTCGAGGTCACCGGGGTCGGGGTGTTCTAATGCCGCTAGTGAGGAGAGAGATCACGCCAGCTTTTCTTGATCAGTGTGCTTTTCCTCGCGGGGGGTACGGGGGGGGGGTGAAAAAGGTTCGAGTCTAGGAAAAAGAGAAGCCAAGTGAAATGACTTGGCGGACAGCCTCCGGCCGAGCCAGGCACTAAAGGAATCTGGGGAAAGTCGAAGCATTTCTACGCTAATTAAAGAATGCTGTAAGCAGCTGAGAGTGGGCTTTATCGCCGGGAGAAGGAAGAGAGGCAAAAGAGAGAGAGAGAGAGAGAGAGAGAGAGAGAGAGAGAGAGAAAGAGAGAGAGAGAAACAAAGAAAGAGAGAGAGAGAGAGAGAGAAGTGGCGTGGCGGTGGCTCAACTTCCGTGGCAGTTGGCGAGGCAGAATCTATCGTGCAAGCCGGCAGCCTCGAGTATCCGACTAATTAAATTCCGGCGTGTGCGCGGCTGCGTGTATGCGCGGCTATGTGTCGCACTTATGTTAAATGAAATGCGTCCCGGCTGAGCGACCGCTTCCACCGGCGCCTGAAAATGGCCCCTGGCCTCGCGACCGCCGCCTGTAATTGCGAATATCGCTAAATAAACACTGCCTGTTTCAAGAGGGAAGGCTCTAGTCCAGTTTAATTATTGTCAACTGTACAGCGTTAGGAGATTTTTATTTTCTTTGACTTTCCTCCGTATTACCTTGACAGTTCCATTCAGGTTCGTTTAATTTAGTCCTTTATTTTTCGTCTTTGCTTTAATACAATTTGAAAAATGTCACTGAATTAAATACCGCAGGTTTATTAATCATATTTGATGTTGTATTTATTCTCGATATAATATTCCTGGATTGTAGCGTAATAACGCGCGCATCTGGTAGTGAGTAATTCCATTATCGTTGCTGGGAGTGCGAGTACCCATTGTTGGATCCATGGATCATCTTCTTGATAGGATTGTATCCGCCTACAGTTCCGATCTCCTATTCATAGAGGTGGGCTTATGGCTGGGTTACTTGCCGGGCGTATTGATTCATCGTCCCGGGATTGGTTCAAGGTTGAGAAGACTATCCTAAGGATCTTCGATAGATAGATGATGATTTAATAGAGTGGACCTAGCAGCTGGAAGTTCTTTGGGACCGCAGCAGACCATCTTTTCACTGCTGATAATCTTCTTTTTGTTCTTTCTGCATCAAAAGGGATTTCTCTGATATCGGAAAGATACCTTATAAAGATACTCTCCTCGTTGAGCAGTACTCTCATCCACGTCTTCAATGCCGGATCAATCTATTTCTTAATAACTTCTACCTCTGCCTTCCCATTGGCAGAATACCGTCGTAACTCGAAGGAGAGAAGATCTAAGAAAACGCGATTTAAAAATTTCTGTTTCTCTTTTACGAAACTCACAAGGTTGCTTTTCCACAGAGAAATAATACCACTTTCATATATGTATGTTTTATGGGCGAGAATCAAAATCATAATTTCTAGAATTAGTGTGAACATGCCTTTGTGTATGTGTCTACCCAATCAGCAGAGTACACCAATACATTGTTTCAATATGAATTCCCACAATAGAACATGGCATGTCATTAATTTTCTCGAAATAGTTAATGATATATTTAACAGGTATTTTGATATACTTATTGAAACAATCAAATGATATTTACATAGATTGATATGTATTGATGGACACATAAGGATCGACGGGAGATGGAAGGTTTGGGAGATTGGCGGTGGCGCGGAGGGTTTTAGTTGAGCGGGAATGCGTGCATAAACCTGGATAATTCGTATTTCATCCCACAATCCGGCGTGGTTAATGTCCCATTTCGATAATTCGGTTGCCAACGCAAACCTTTCACCAGACGATGATACACCGGGCAATCCCTATTACAGGAATTGCTCGGTGTAAGGTCGAAATTGTTTAGTGGCGCGTCAAACCAATGCCAATTGCTTCAATTAACTTTTGAGTATGCGGGAAATTAAATAGACTGATTTTTCAAAGCAAACACTCCGCTGCGCTCAATAGGCGGTCCAATCGAACATTAAATATTAAACCACTTCTGATCGCGAATACAAATTACCCTTTTATCCATCCTGTAATCTGATTCAATATTCCAGGATGTGGGTGATGCTGATTTTACGGATGGTTTAATGAAAACTGTGGTTGACTTGTTCTGTAACATACAGGTTATTTAATCAAATACTTTAATATCGATTTATTTCCGTTAGTAGATATTTATTTAAAGCATTACTGATTCTAACAAATATTAAATCATTTAAAACAGTATTGAGACTTAAAAATACGACTGATAGTTCATCGTAAGTGCAACAGTACAGCAATTGTTTAATAATGGACAGGATAAATATTGTTATTATGCTCTCGAACGTCCTGCACAGAACTCGTACGTTTGCGAGAGAAGTACTCTGTTTTCACCATAGTATCCTCTTTCAAACTCTCCTCTCTTTATCTACCGCTTCTTTTCTTCATCCAGCCTTACTCGCTCGACCTACCAGCTGCGATTTCCTTTCTACAGTGACCCCGTTTTCTATCTTGAACCCTTCTGCGCTTTTCGCACTGAGTTTCCTACCTTTTGCCGTCCTCGTACTCGCCTCGATTTTTTTTTTTGAGATTCAAAAATTACCCGCTTCTTTGAAGTTTCACGTGTACTCTGCACTTTGGATACCGCTGTCTACCCTTGAATTCTCAACGCACTTCTCTGCTCAGAGTTTATTGTTCTTTCACTGCAGTTGATTGTAAGATCTCCACGTTCTATTATAATGAGTTGTTTGTACTCAGAGACAATCTTAGAAGTTTCGGCACAAGAACAATGACTAGGAAGTATGAGGAATTAGCGATCTCGTCACCGAACCTTTTCAATTTTGGAACAAACATATGAAATACTGCAGAAAACATTTAATACTTGAATAATTTATACAAATTTTTATAATTTTTAATATGAAGAATGTCGAATTGCAAATGGGTTAAACAATCTCACGGAAGAACTTTCGAACATCATTATTCTCTCACGTAGAACTTCCCAAGACAGTGCATTCTACTTCGCTCCAATAAACAGTTAAAGCTGATCGTTACATCTGACAAGCAAAGCGAATAGTTGGACAGCCATGGTCCAGTTATGGCTTCACAAAATACAGAGCCACTTCGAGGCGGACCATAGTTCAATATTGGCTGCGTTTTCTATTACACGACATTGTTGGTTTTTGGATGCTAGCCAAACATGCACTAGCAGTGACTAGCTAATAGTTCATCGAGAAATCTGCAGACCAATACTTGGCCGCGATGTCAAGTATGACAGCATATTTGATGCGACCATACAAATGAAGAATATTTTGACATGATGTTTCGTGCAGCAAGCGTGAAGTTAATATTATAAACAAGTAGATATTCAGTAAATACATGTGGGTAATGTTGACATAACCTTGAAATGCTAGACGCGTGTCTGATTATTAAATGATTATTATCCAGAATGCAATAATATTTATATTCGTAAGACTTTAAATTGATGGAAAAATTCAATCATATTAGTTTATGCGGATCAACTTTTATTCCCGCTTGCACCGTCAACCAGAAATAAGATATCTTCCGAATTTCATGCGAGATGATCGCCAAGCGATCCTGCGTGATAGCCATGTTTCGATCGAAAGCGGTCATGATCCGAAGGCAGATACATGTTTTCCTTATCGAGGAACGCTTTGCCGTGCTTGGTGAAGAGAACGGCTAACCGCACAAGCTCAGTTTGCACTCGCTCATCAAAGATGAGTTCCTTCCAGTGCACACAGAAGTCTTTCTTTGATGGGAAGAGTGTAGGATAGGAAGCTCCGCACAATGCGTGCACACGAAGAATGCGATCCGCTACTGCATGTACAGGGTGGTTGAAAAATAACGTCCGAATCCGAGGACTCACTCTAAGAATTTTGTGTGGTTTCGAAATGATTTACAATATTTAAACTCTTTATTATAGTATTGAGTATTTATTATCTGTAGGGAAAAGATGAGTAAACATAATATAAAAATAACAAACTTTATTAATCAAATCTGCAACAAACCGATGTGTTTTATAACAGATAATCTTTTCCACATAAAAATATACTTTGACATACCTTTTATAGACAAGAAAATAAACATTAGAGATTCTTTAGTTGTGTTGACTTGTTCTAAGGTAGAGTTTGATTTGTTCGAGTGTGTCGAAGGTAGTTTCTAGTTTAAGGGTAAAGTTTATCTGTAAATTCATGGGCCACCCACTAGAAGATCGGTGCCTGGGAGACCGCTGCGAGTGGGTGAAAGCTTTCGCAATGGAACGCGCTGTTTCTCGTCAAAGACGGAATCTTGTCCTCTTCCGACTTCATCCTTCCCGTTCTTCCTACTCTTCACCCATTTTTCCTCCCCTTTCATCCCGCCTTTCTCTCCATAGGGATCTTTCTCTCTCTCTCTCTAGTGCCTATCTCTCCCTCTCCCTCTCTCTCGCTCTCTCCTTTGCTGGCTCTGGTTTTCCCGCTTTTCCCGATCTGTCATACGATCCGCACTCCTCCTCGCTGACAAAAGCGTTGGGATATTCGGCTCCTGAACGGAGTTGAAAAATGCGAGCAGCAAACGTTGCCAGTGTATCCTGAATCGCCCGGCCACTTTGGATCGGTGCGCTTTGAAAGAACCAACCGCTTTCGGTCTCTCTCCCAACGCGAACAAGGAAGACCCCTAACATGCTTTCGCCAGTGTCTATTACATTGTCAATGATGTCACTATCAACTGGATGTACAAAAAGTAAATGTAATATCTCACTATTCGACAAATTTTACGTGGTACAATAGTTAAACAAATATAAATTTTTCGAATTTCAAAGTTCCAATAATAATAAAATACATCTTTAATAAAAGCCTGTAATACAAATATTCTCAGCTACTTCCATGAAAATTCTGAGAAACGTGCGATTATCACTGGTATAATAACTGATGTAACGCAGAGTGGAACATTGCTAGTGGTGTTAAAGTGTAGTACGGTAGATTTCAAAGGTTTGCCGGTAGGTACAAGGGAAGAAGGAGAAGGTACGCACAAGGTGGATAGTAAGCCGAGTAAATAAATCTTGGTAGGTAGGAATCGCCGTGGAAGGAAGCGACACGCTCATTAACGCGGATTGCGAAGAAGGTACGAGTTGTGTGCTTCCTCAGGGCTGGCTCGCATCCTCGGTGAAGCAACGGCGGTGTCCCGGTGGTGGAGAGGCGGGAATTAAATGGCATCCAGGATTCCGTATAATTGGCAACCTTGCTAGACCGAGTGTTTCGGCGGGCGTATTTCTTATTCATCCGGAAGTTCGGTGCTTTGCCCGTAGGGGCTTGCCTGCAACTGGGAAACTTCGTGTGTCAATAGGCACGTGCATTATTCACACAGTGAAATGAGGGTTGCTTGGTCTGACTGGTTCTCGCCGCGCGCGGCCCACTCCCGGCCAATCCTTAGTTGTCGCTTAAACTTGACGCTCCCGATCGCAGCTTTCCGTTACTTCGGATGCGTCAGTCTTCGCTTAAAATATCTGCCCGCCCCGCTCGCCCAAGTGCACCGAAAGTTGTACAAATATTTAGTAGACGCCGCGCCATGCCGCCTTCAACGATGCTCTTGTGTGTATAGAGATGCTGGAGATAAGAATAACTTTGTAAGATGATCTGATTTTGCAAATTCATAGACATTTGAAGAAATGTTTTATGCTTTTTAAAGGATTGTTGTATTAAATTCGTTTTGTATGTAAGTGTATAAAAGAAATATGTTGAATATTCGTCGGATAACTTGTTTGTATTTGACGGAATATAGTTATTTGTTTTTCAAATAATTTGATTCTTTTTACTGATATCCAACTTTAAGGATTGAAATTCAATTTTATACGATTGACGCGCCTATTGTCTCCAAGGAAAAGTCCATCTATCCACATCCACATATCGCATTGGTCACATTTCCTTCACGTCAGAATCATTTGCACCGAGTGTAAATTCTATCGACAGCTTACTAGTGGAGCTTTTAATTTACGTGATCGGTGACCTTTGTTTCACGAATGCGCCGCCTTTCTGGTTTATAAATTTTTGCGAGAGCTTGCTAAATCAATGGGGCGCAGTTTCAAGCGGCGAGAATAGCGGTCGAATTTATGAGCTTCCCTTCCAATTCGGAATTTATTATTTTCATCCACAGTCCTCCTCTTTGTCGGATAAATGCACTATTTGTGCATAAATATCAGCATATTTTATGGCCCTGTTCGCAATGTGATTCAGAAACAGGATAATACAGTAGAAAACCCAGCTATCCGATTTCGAGTTTGTTCAATATGCTGCGGCTAAAATATTGTTTGCCTCTATTTTATATATACAAATAATACTTAGAATCCTGAGACATGTCATGTGTGATAAGGTTATACAATATTTAATAATCTCTAATTCAATATTAATAAAACTACCCCATACTTTAAGTATTCATGACAAATTTGTAGTATTAACACTAAAACAGTCAATACTGCTTTTGTGCATTCAGATATCGTATGTGGGACTTCGAAACTAAAAGGATTAATAGTTAATAAACAGTTTATAAGCTATTGTAGCATTTATCACTCATAATCCATCCGTATAAACACACACATCAATAAGAGAATCATAGGGCGAGTAATTCCACATTATGTCGCACTTCGAAGAGAAAGATTACCAAATGTTAATGCACATCTCGTCTAATGTGGAAATATCGGGACATTTCAAGCACATTTCGGAAACGATAAATATAAATAAGCGCCGGGGCGAATAGAGTGCCATACATTACTGGTCTCTTTATCGCGATAATGTAATGCGCCATTTCTGTTTTTCGACGATTTACGTCATATAACTTCGCATCGAGATTATCCGAGTAACGAACAGCATGAACCAACCGAACGGGCTTTCATTAATACGAGAGTTGTGGTAATGCAGCCAACGAGAAATACACATTTTCGTTCGCGGAAGCAGATGAGTGCACTCCGAGGTGAATGCTGTATTTTACATTGTAAAAACTTTTATTATTACACTGTCCCACTGTCGAGTTTTCCATGTGTATGTGTCGTTGCAAGGAATGCATGGAATAATGGCAGATTGAACGGAGAATATCGAAAATAAAGTGTTTATATAATCTTTTAAAACGTTAAGGTTCATAGGATTAAAGTAAGTGGTTGAAAAACGATGTATTTGGCATCGGGTGCTTACGGGGAAAGTATTGGCTTGATGCATCGAAGTTAATCCGGTGATCTCGAGATTTGCTGGCAGTTTCGTCGTCGGCATTTCCTAGGGTAGACAGCGCAGTTCAATTTTCGTGGGTGCTTGTTTTTAAACGGAACGGTCACAGAAATGCGGCGAAATCGAGTGACTCGTTTCTGCCGGGTCATTGCGTCAAAGCTGGCGGAGCGGCCCTTTCTGCAGGCGAAGCGAGCCGATCGGAGAAAAATCAGGAAAGATTAATGAAATAATTCGGAACGAGTCCAGTGACCCAAATGCTGCTCCCTCTCTGCCAGTAACGCCTAACTATCGCTGGAATTATTGAGCTGAAACGACAAATGAAGTAGGCTGCTACGAAGAATGGCAGCTGGTATTTGATTTCGAATGTGAACCGCGATGTCAGTGCGCTACAACTCTATGGCGCGTCGACCACAATGGTATCGCGCGCATTCTACCGGCTAATTGCAACCTTTTGTCATTTGTTTCGTGATTTGCTGCACGGTTACGGAAGCCGTTCAACTTTTCCCTGTTACCTTCGCTCTTCCACTGACAATGACGCTGGCGTCGCTTTTAAACATTAAATCGGGAATCCGCTTCGCATTGAACTCTTTTTCCTGTCTGATTCAATTCCGCCCCTGCTCATTCCATTTGTTCTATTGCAAAAGCTGCCGTATCGTGGACCATTCGTTTTATGGTTGCCATTAATCACACATAGAATGGTTGACCTATTTCTAGCCACAATCTTATTATATAAAAATAATAACATTTTGACACTCTTGATATTACTGATTTCTTTTGTACCTCTACAATTTTGAAAAATATAAAATTCTTTAAATGAGACACACTTTATATTCGATAAAAAAGTTCTTATATCGAAATATTATTTAAAATTGCCAAGTCTAAAATGTATTTCATAAATGTATAAGTTTTGCATATTTCAAGAAGCAGCCGGCAGGAAGATTTCTTTAAATTCGAGATACAGTTTGTCGAGGACCTTTCCAAGAATGCTGTGTGAATTGTTACTTCCTTCCTTGGATGAGAGTGTGGAGGGGGTGGGCGGGGTTGGATGGTCGGGAAGAGAAAAACTAACAATAAGATTAAACAAAGCTTATCTCTTCCTACCTGGAATGCAATAGCGGGAATTCCCTGCATTTGCAATTAATTCTTCGCGCGTAATTACATTTGTCGTTTGAATAAGTAAGAGATATTTTCTCATTCTTTACCGGACACGGGTCTTCCTTCTTTTTTGCCTTCTTTGGCTCTACTTGATCCTTCGAGCACCCGACTAAATTACACCATCCTTCTCTTTACCTCTGACTCCCCTTTTTCTTTCTTGCTCCCTGTCTTCCACCTTTTACCCGCAGCACAGGGCCAACGAATAAGCAGAATCTCGTTGCGCGATCATTTCTTTGATGCTGAACGTCTTACGAGGAACTATGACCCACGATAAAATGGTACGTTCTACTATAGATGCTCTGAATATCTCCGAGTTTAACAAAACATTTGTTCGTCCGACCTTACCTATTGCGAAATAAAGCAATAATCCACGGAAATAAGTAGAAAGGTATTAGCGATAGCATAGCAATATCCTACAAGAATAAGTAGATAAGTAAATATCAGGATTTATTAGGAATTCATATTTCCTTTGTTTGTCAGTCGCAAGTATTTATAATACAGATATTTTATCCAAGAATTTCTTAAACTGACTAAAAGATTTGTCCATTTTTACAAGGCAATATCTAAAGTTATCGGTATCCAATGTCGTTTAGAGATTCAGCAACCGATACCTAGCCTAGATGGCAGTGCAGTCGGAGAGTAGGTTCGCTGTGAAGTTTCAGGATGGCAAACACACGCTGCTGCCGAAAGACATACACGCCCGGCTGAAAGTATTGACACATTCGAACGAACTCGAAACTTTCCTCATCATTCTGCAGTCAGAGAACAACATGTGCTCTCTCTCCTTATTGATCACTGTTATCAAAGTTACACTGTTAAGAACTGGTGCGTAAAGCAACCGGAGGAAACTCCCGATGAAAATTGAAATGGAAAGTCGAGCGATGAACGAAAATGTGATGGCAGTTCTATGAATAGTAGGAATATGTCCTATTGTTTTTCATTCCTCTCTGAATATTTGAATAGAAGCACATGACGTATGTGAGATAGTATTTTTAGATTTTGACATTCTTGAAATACAACTGGTTTCCCTCGAAATCATATTATGATAGAAATATATATATATATATATATATATCTGTTGACAGATATATGAAACCTAAATTTAAATATCTTATCTAGTTCGAGTATCTCTTTATTAATCGAATGATTTCGAGTATTTCAAGCTTCACATCGATTGATGTTTGCAAGCTTCGCCTGACAGTCGAAGAGACGGTATATGCTCGAAGGTTTCTCAGGTGCAGCACTCTTCCTTTCGTGACAGTGTCGACGAGGTAGCTCCACTAAAAATGCCGAATCGACGATCGATTCGACGATATCGACAGTCATTCCTTTCTAGTTTCTCGGGCTTCGCTGTCCTGCGAAGAAGGAATGCTTTCCAGGATATATCTGGGAGTCGTTCTATGTGTGTACATAGGAGAGGCCAACACTTGAGCAAATATCGGACAATTCTCACGTCCGTTCTTTACGTCCCTGCAAATCGCCCTCGAACTTTCTAATACTGAAATTGCGCGGATGCCGACAACCACCTCTTCATGAATGCGAAAGATTGAATTCGACATATTTCCGTTACTATTCTTGGACTTGAAATAATTTCTATTTTTTAAGGACATTTAACTCTGATTTTTCAGTGTTATTAAAAAATTATACATATTTATTGTATTAATAGAACATTATCTAAAATAGTTGATAGTAAATTTCGAGTTTAATGTACCATCTACTTGGCTGCCATATTATATCATATAGTTAAACATGGAAATTCAATATTAGGTAATGCACACCTTGTTATTACTTTGACTTCATCGCACGTAGACTTTGTTAGTACTTTCAGAAATTCAATTCCGTCAGTTTTGTTGCTGAAATGGAAGTTGGTAGAGCGCTATGGTGAAGCTCCGTCTAATTCTAAAAGCACAAGTTAATCATATTACGGTACTACCACCGCTGTGATTTTATTCCGTAAAGGAGCAACGGCAATTTTCGACTGAAGTGGCGACTTCCCTAGAAACCTGTTCTACGAAATTATGTCAGCGCGATTGCAGTCTGTAATATGGAAGAGGATTTCCATTGCAATAGTCGCCAAGGTTCACTTGAAATACTACTGCAGGCAGTTGGCAAAGCTACTGAAACAAGTTCTTCCTTCTACCAAGATAGAACGCATGCACACGTATGCTATGACTCAAAGCTAAAAGGCGTATCAGATATAAATCGATATAAGATGAACATTTTCGTTTATCGGTAAAATCTCAAAGCGTGTGCTACGCAGTGAAAACTTGATAGCGCAAACTGGGTCACGTGAAGTATTGAATAACGAAAACGAGCTTCCTTGATGTTTCACACAGTGAAACAATACATGTTTAATGAAGTAACAGTAAAGTAATTTCCAATAGATTTACTTTGAAAGTAAGACTGGCTTCTATGGGAAACATTAATAAAATTATGAAACTATCTTGTCACGTAAAGTAGCAGTTTGAGAGTATAATATATAAATATATAATAATGGATACAATCAAAAGGAGCTGTGCAAATTGGTAATGGCGTAGTTACTGATTTTCAGCCGGGTGGCGTAGCATCGAATGTTACATATTTAGCGGTATGGCGAAGTACCTTCGCAACCATTAATTAATGACATTATCGTCGGTGTACTCCTGAAATGTGAGTACATTAAATTTTATATCGGTTTGATATTATTAATACTGGCTAATCGCTGCCATAAACTATATGTGTTGAGTATGTTACCTTACATTTGTTGCATTTTAAGCACCGTCGCGGCATACATGAATTTCCGGGTAACACGAACAGGAACTTGTTATGTTTGTATATTACCAATTTCAATGAAATAATTGTCCAGCAAATTAACATAACATAACGCTAACAAGCTGATGATTACATATAAATGATTAAGTCTTTTAGTCTTCTATTTAAAGTTTTTCTTCAATACGATTGCGAATATTTCCTAGGAAAAAACGGAGAGAAGAAAACGAATATGTAAATGATATTACATCGGCAGGATATAACTTTGGGGGACTCGCTCGAGTACATGAATATTCCGCTTTAATTACGTTTCCACAGTGAGAGTGCGATCTTGATAAAAGAATAGTTAAACTCGTACATTTCTGAAAGTGTATAAGCTACTCGATGAAGAGCGGTTGCATTTCTAAAGACCATAATGAGCAGTAACAAAGGATTAATTTTCAGAAGCAGTGAAAAAGTGCTTGGACTAATTGATGCGATTGAAAACCGTATTGATTTCGAATCTAATATTAGTATTCATTATTCCGACATGAACAGTTCTAGTCACGCTATCTGTTATGGTAACAAATGCCTGTTTTTTCGGGACCTTTTTCGGTCGATCACTAAATCAGTTGGATAAGTGAGTGGATCGTTAATGAGTACAAACTAATAGCTTTCGGCTCATCCATATGGAGTAACAGCTTTGGAAGCCGGAGGAATATGTGAAACAGCCGTAAATCCGGTGGCGAAATTGGCAAGGGTACGCGGGCCTTGTTTCGGCTCTTGATAACTCTTTTTCAGCCGCTAATCGAACAGCGCATTAGCATAGGAAAAACATGAAGTGGGCTTGTCGGGGTGTAACCCTAGCCTGGCGAGCACTGGTAAACACAGCCGTGAAAGGAGTAACCGTGTATCCATTTATACCAATTCGTAACCATCCCGCTGGACATGGAGCTGTGGTTACCAGTTACAAGGATCCGCGCCCTGCTATTTCACTGCTTTTGGCAGAGGGCGTAACCGACGCCCGGCTTCTCGCGTATAATAATCCTTCGTTTATCATCCGAATGAATACATCCGTCCCGCTAGCCCTCCTTCTGAAATCGGGACCATGATAATTACTTCATTGGCCATCAGAAATAGCTTTTATTAGCTTGGAAGATAGGTCCAATAATATATTTTGGTTGGGTTTTTTTGTATGAAAGAAAAGAATTGTAAGTTTTAAATAGAAATGTTTAAATCATGTTTTGTTTAAACTTACATTATTTTTCTCTATAATAAAATAATTGAGTGATAGAAAAATTATAATATAAGATTTAAGAAACTATTCTGATTTATTCGTTTATTTCTTTTCTGTCTTTGTTCAATGCTTCGCTTCAAATGTGCATTTAGCTGAACTGTGTTCTGCTCGTGTTAGTATTACGGCCATTATAATGCGGCGTTGCTTCGATTAAATAACAGGCCGTTTCGAAGCGGTTTCTCGAAACGCGTCGCTTCTGCTCCCATTAAATCGCCCATTATTTCGCGCCCCTTTTTACCGCGGCTTCGTCCTTTTTTCGTCCCAATTTTTCCTTTACCTGACGAGATCCTGCCGCCAGTTGGTGTTCTCTCGAGCGACGCGCATATTCCAACGAAAGGATGCAAAATAATGCTAGACGAATTTCAAACAGATATTGAATACCATAAATGATGTCATATTTAATAAATCAACCTAGTTCAATTTGAATAAACATCCACTGCAATTTAATGAAATGTGCCGATTGTAATTTTGAAATTTAAGTAAAGTTTAATCCTTTCATTATTTGTCCAGGCGGGAAAGAAAACATTTCATCCGCTCTCAGACTTACAGAGCTAAAGTACATTACTAATGCTGTAGCTATTTCTATGGGTACACCACAACATTTTTAGAATCAAACTGTCGGGACAATGGACATTGTCATAGCTTTGTAAACCACGCGATCTAAAAGTGGAAATGCTTTTTAGCTTTCTTTCGCGGGAAATATCATAGCACCAATACTGTACCAATTTTTGTACGAGTTTCTAATTCGGTAATTCCAGAATCTAAAATGACTTGAATTAGATTCTGTAATATGAAAAATGTTCACTTACATTTTCATTTCCAAAGTGACGTTTCCAATTACATTTCTTATTAGTTTCCGACTAATTGAACTTACATCATACTTGATTCCCAACTGCTGACAATCGCAGACTGTAATTAGTCTTTAATGTTGGATGAAAGGTTTTAGCACGTTCAAAGCTCGAAGTACCGGCAAATATAAACCATCGACAAGCTCGAATGCTTGAAAATGCATCAAAATTTCAGCGTTTCGAGTTTCCAGGTAACGTTGGACATTGTAAGTGTTATGTTGAGATATTAATTACACCAGAATGGACTGAGTCACGAGGATTATAATTCGGTCCTGTATGAATAACAACGAAGGTCGCATCTCTGGCACACATAATGCACTCGCGACGAGCGAGCTGCTTGCATGCAGAATGATTAAAGTGCCATAAACAATTCACAGTGTGCCGTGCACTTTTATTCGTCCTTATTGCATATATTAATGTAATGAAGATGTACTACGAAGTTTCATGCAGTTTCATCATTTTAGTACTCGTGATTATTATGTCTGAAATATTTGGACACTATCATCTTTAATCCATCATCTGTTATTAATAACTTAACTTATTTTTAAGACACTTTTTACGCATAACCAACTATAGTTAATATTTTACCATATCAACGTAAGGAAAGTCTTCGTCTATCGTCTAGTCCTTTCATCAGCATGATCGAGTCACGATCACCTGTAAATAGAAAGCTTTCAAACACGCGTGCATGAGAGCCGGCTCATCTACGATAAAATGTTCAGGATAGGATAGTACTTTAATAAAATACAATATGCCTTGGTCGTATAAATCTTTTTGAGGCTAGCAAGGCGAGTACGTGACTGGAAGTTTGGGTGGCGATGAATTTTCAAGATTTATCGCGGTATCCAGGAGTAACTGCTTAATCGAGTTATCCAGGATACAGAGAGCGAGATTTTCAGCGTTGCTGCGAGCACGTTCGAATCAGCCTTAATTACGATCCCTTCCGGTGGTATCTGGTGGTAAAGACGACCAGGGCTCTCGGATGGGAATGCTAGATTAGGTGTTAGTTTCGTGCTGCCGCGAGCTGCTTCCTGTTTCCACTTCTCGCCGCGAGCAACGCCACACTGCCGACGCCAACTCCAATGCCAATGGGGAATGCGATCCATCCTTTCGATGGGAATATTGTTTCACTATGCGCATACCCCGCCGCCTATTGGCCTATTCGCAGCATCGGATGTCCTTTCGAGGCCTCATGCTCCACCTAATTATCCTCTGCTTCGTGATTCTGTGTCTATTAATCAAGTCCTTCCCTGCCAATCCTTTGTTACCTACTGCTCTGGTACACAGTTGCCTCGGAGAATGATGTACTGCGCGGTTTGTCGAGTATCGAAGTTTGTGAGGATCAAATGCAATGTCGTTTCGGCAATTGTGTCAGTAGTGACTATCGAAGAACTTCCGTTTCTCCCTTCTCCCGGAATATCTGATTTTTGTGGTGATTGATCTGTCAGAAATTATGTCGTCTGGTATGTAATTATAATATAAAATTATATTTATATTATGTTTTCTATGATAATACTGTAATACAGTGATTCATAGTATTTGTTCCATGTTCTATTTCGTTTCTTGGAGGTTAAGATATAAAAAGTGAAACGTCGAGTTATCATTGGTGCGCGGAGCAAGGGAAGGAAGAAGATCGTTAAGAAGAATGGTAGAAAGGGACAAATACTCCTTGAGGGATCCTCTTACTTTCAAAGAGCACTCGACAATTGATCGAAGGATGTCCCCTTAGGTTGTGCGATCGCTTCGTTTTCGATTTGGCACTGGCACTGCCCGTTCGCTGGCGCCTGCTTGCCTTTTTCTCTCTTTCCTAACCTAACCCACGGCTTCCTCCTAGTTTTCCTCCGACCTTCCTTCGCCTTCTTTTTCTTCCTCTCTGACCAGAGGATCATGCTGCTCTTCCACTCAATCTACTTCCACCGTAGGCGCAATTCTTTCAAAAGAATTATCCGTCGTGCTATCTTGGCCTCCTGCTTTGTCAAGATTACCCAACTTGCTCTCGTTCGACCCTCTCTTTCGTCCCCTCGGCGCTTCCACGAACCTCAAAGCAGACAGTAACTTTGTTCCGTGGAATGCCTGACCTTGTCTTCGATTAAGCTACTTCGTAGAATAATGCCACTCATTTGAGATGCCAAATGAAAGTCGTTTGATTTCAATGAATACTAGTCTTGTCGAGTTAAATAACTGGAAAGGAAAGATCTGTAACGATTCATTACTGTATTAACTTACATTCTTGATGATTGAAAATTCTGTCATCGTAAAGATATGTATAATATTATTTAACAATAATGTACGCAATATTCTGCACGTGTGTCGCAAATGAATAATCTTTAAAATGATACTATATAATTTACGTTACAATTTCCGAGATCATATAGTACATGATGCACGAAAATTTGATAGGGTTTTCGGTGCTCCGTTGACCCTAATTTGGCGAAAATTATAGCACGTAAAATCTAGATCGAATTCTCTCGAATCCGAACGGCTGCTTATAACACGTACACGATCAAGTGGAATCTGTGCTTGCTTTTATCTCGGAAGAATTTCACTCGAGCGCGTGCTGATTGAAAGCCCGAAGGATAGTTGGGGATTCACCTGGCAGAGTTCGAGAAGTCTACGTGCAGGTGAGTGATCGGTTCGTGGATCGATTTCGTCCCGAACGATTAAGGTGAAAACAATTTGCAGGTAGAAAGGGTCGGCCGTTTCTCGAACATCAGGATTTCGTGAGGATCCTTTCAACGCCCGCCTCGTTATTTATCTCGGCAAATTGATAATTAGCTCTCTCTCTCATCGAACCTTCGCCCGTGAAATTGATTCTTCCCATCGTACGCGTGCTCCAACAAAATCCCCCAAAAACATTACCCGTGACTTTATCCATTCGAATACACGTATAACTAAAAAAACAGACTTTAAAACAGGTTTTAAAACAGACTTTATACTAAATAAACTATCACTTTCTTAAAATACTTCTATACAATATAATAAATAGAATAAAAATCTTACTAATAAATCTTCTTAATAATCAATATAGTTCTACACAGTGTTAATGACGATAAAACAAAACTACAACAATCATCATTGATACTCTTGTCTCGACGTTCACTTATCACCCCTCCTTTTTCCCTCGGTTTCATTTTTCATCGTCGCCGGCTTCGCAGATTCGTGCGCTCCGGCGGTCAATGGCGATTTAATTAAAGATTATAGGTCGACGAAAATTAAGATTAATCGGGGGAGCAGCAGAGCCGAGTGGGGAGTGGGGAGGGGAGGGGCGAAGAACTGTGCGAGCGAGCATCGTGGAAAAAGAGGCGAGTGTCGACGGGATAAAGGAGAAAAAGAGAGATGAGGCGAGATAAAAAGGCAGAAGGCGGGGGTTGTGCTAGCTTACGGGGGTAAAACGGGGCTGTTGGAACAGTTCACTGGGTGGCGCTGCGGTCAACGGCCTTAATTATTCGATGGAGACGGACACCAGGGAAGCGAGAACCCGGTAGAGGCTAACCACCCACCGAAAGGTGGCCTCTGAACGCAGAGAGAGAGAGAGAGAGAGAGAGAGAGAAAAAGGGTGGAAAAAAACAGAGAGTACAGTAGAAACAGCAAAGGAGAGAAGAATCAGAGGATGAAATGAAACAAGCTCAACACCAGTGGTAGAATCAACCCGGAAATAAAGATGTAGTGTCGAACAAAGGTAGAAGCGGGTCGGTAGTCGTAGCGCCTGTTAGAAAAGGATCGCCAAGGGGATCCAACGTAAGGACTCCCAATGAAAAAAGGAGTCACGGAAAGATTTGCACTGGGAATGGTTCAAACTGTTAGAGCGACTGTTTAACGTTACCTTGGAAGAAAGAAAGAAATAGAGAGAGGGAGAGAAAGAGAGAGACAGAGAGAGAGAGAGAGAGAGAAAGAGATAGCCGGAGGTAGGTGGAGGATGGGTGGATGTAAAACACGGGGACAGCGAACCAGGCTGGAAGAACAAGCGAGACTGAAGGTAAGTTCACAAGCAGAAAGAGCCGGGCGACCTCAAGAGGAGCGAGAGACAAAATGAGAAAAAGGTTGTAAAAAGCGGGAGAAAAAGCAGGAGCTGCATTGGCGTGGGAGGAGTAGGAGTAGAAAGAGGATGAGAGTAGTAGAAGCGAGGGAGGGGGATAGGAGGGGAGGTGAGATATAGAAAAAAGGGCTGCTAGTAGTAGTAGACAGTCGACGCCCGCCCCGGTTGGCGTCGTTGCACTCTGCCGGGACTCGTGACATCCGGAAAACGAGGTCGAGGACAACGAGGAAGATCTTAGCAGCCTCCGGCTAGCCGGGAAATATGTATGTACGCCGAATAAAGCAGTGCGCCGCCAGCGCGAAAGAAAGCTCTCGTCGTGCCAGGTTTTAACGCGCTGCGCAGGTGAAAGGTGCTGGCGAGGCAAGCACAACCCGTGGACAAGACACGCGCACACCCATAAATGCTGGATAACAAAAGCTAGGAAGCAAGAGAGAGAGAGAGAAAGAGAGAAAAAAAAGGCAGCAAACTCTCTTGGAGGATAAGACGAATAATTTTCTTAGAACGCACTCCTTGTTAACTGTGCGCGCGTGCGCGAAGGCGTGCGCCGGTTTAGCCTTATTGTGGATGTTTGTCCGGTGCGCTGCGCTTCGAGGGACGTAACACATTTGTCTCACCGGAGGGAAGGAATTCTGCTGACCTCCTCAGCCTGAACTGGAAAAACGTAGAATCTCGAGCGAGAGCGCTTCTTTCGCGCTGTGCTCTTTTCAGCAAACTAAAGCGGTTATTTCTGTCGTTCGCCGAGAATGTGAAAGCGGTACGTTTAAAGCCGCGCGCTGACTCGGCGCTTCCCCCCTAACGTCCACTTGCAAATTACGTCATTAAGAAAGAGCCTCTATCACATCTCATGCGTGATGTCGCATTATGTGTCTGAATAAAGATATTGTGTGCTAAATGCATAGGTAATTAAAGGTAGCCTCTTTCGTTCACGCGTCCAGTAAATCGCGGGGCAAGTTAATTCTTTGAGCACGAAAGCTCTTCAATTGCAATACTACGTAATTTCTGCTGACAATTACGATTAGTATATCAAGGACATTATGTTCATACTTTTTACAGATATTATTAACTGTGTGCACTGTGAGAATAAATTATTTAATAATCTTGTTAAAGGCAGCAATATTTAAATGTGTAATGAACCAGTAAAAATTGATACTTGGATAAAAATGCGCAGTAAAGTCGATGAAGCAATGCATGGAAAAGTGTAGGAACGAAGCTATGCTTAAGATGAAGCAATGCTTAACTTTTGTCATATTATACCGATGAAACCATACAGGATCGCTGTCGAAGTATCGTTCATGTGGACATCATCGGTGTAGTTTGCCAGTATCAGTTTTCGTTAGGGTCGCTCGAGCCATCGTCGTGCACGTAAATAGTTACATAGCCATTCCTTCCAAGTAGAGTCGACGAAAATTGATTTTGAGATTACTTTCCTGTTCTACGACGAAGGGGCAAAGTGTAACTTGAACCTTATTACCCAGCAAACTATACTGCGGTCATTTGCCTAATGTTATGACGCAGCTGTAAAGACCTGCTACTTTCGTCAACTGAGTTATTAAACAGTCTATTTTTATTAGAATAAGAACATATCCTTACACATAAATAAACACAACCATATTGCAACGATTGTAAAAACATTTAATTAAAAATCATTCAATTGACCGGTGCTCAGTGGCTGATTTGGAACTAAGATGCATCCACTTAAAAAAATTGTTTGAACCTAAAGATTAAAACCTAAAAAAACCACAAGAAACTGTTTAGAGAAAATTGGCCAGTGTGCGGGGTAACGAAACGTAGTGGAAACTCTTTCTCACTTATTCGTCATTACCTGCGTGCCATCGCGCGATTGTCGAATTCAATTTCAAGCTGGTGGGGCTGCAGAAAAAGTTGGCGGGCGTACTTTCGATGCGCGATAAACAGAGTGGCGAGCAGTTAAATCAGTTTTAGGAGGTAGTTCCATTTGGTGGCTGGGGCGTGCAGGATCGAAGGTCTGCCGCGAAATTATCGTGAAATCATCGACGCTAAAGGAACGGCACAAAGCCAGAGCATGAGCGGGCGCGCGCGCGCGCGTGCCTTCAATGCTTTGGTAATGGCCGTAAAGTTTACGACAGCTTATTTCAGTTGTGACTCGCGTTCGGCCATCGTTTACAGTACCGCGAATTTCCTTTTCCTTCGTGCGCATCGATTCCGCGTTACTTTCCACCCGTCTCACCCTGGGAACACCCCCCGCGAACCCCCTCGACAGCCACCCTTTCGCCGCAACATCGCCCGGAGCTTAACGCAGCAAATATTCGATACACCCGCGACTCCCACCCCCCCCCCCCCCCTTTCACTCCGGAAACTACTGATTCTCCGTTCATGCACGTATACATACATCTACACTTGTTGCCCTGTATGCCTTTTTTCGATCACCGCCGCATGCCACCGTGACGCAACATGTGTTTTGCTAGCGTGCAAACGGAATTTAGACTTCGCGAGAATTAAATTCTAAGAATTTGATTGAATGTGTGAGTCTGTTTATTTTTAAGGGACGAGGAAGAAAATAAGTGAGGAAAGTGAGTGGTTAGAAATTGTGTCCCTAATTTTTATGTTTTTCCATTTTGGTATTTCTGTTATATTATATGCTCAATGGCTTCATTGGAGAGCAATCACGAAACTTTGTTTTCAATATGCCAAGTAGAAGGTGCTTGTAAAGGCAAAGTGGTACATTCAAAATAAGCGAAACCGTACACCAGATATACATATGTATTGGACTGCATTCGCAAACTAACCACTCACTGCCTTGTCCCGTTACGAAGTATACCATACGTTTGGCTTTCTCTCACGTATATGGGAAATCAGGAAAAAAATCCCTGTATTTGTTTTCGAGTTTTATCCCATTTTTCAGTGTGCTATCTCAATGTGTTTGTAACTCACTGCAGCTGTGCGTACCGGGGATTTGTAGCCGGTGGCTGCGGAATATTGCAGTAATACGCGTAAATGTAATATAGGTTATTCCATAACCAATTCCGCAAAACGCAAACACACCAGGCAAGAACTATGAGTGCAATTGGTTTGTTGCATAATCCTCTTCGCATTTTTCACACACCTAAATCGATTTAAATCTATTCCCGGAATGAGATTTTACGTTGCGCTGTACAATTAATTAATAAAAAGTGCGGCGTACTCGTCCCCGGCTTTTTATTTCAAATGAAAACATTCGCCAATGAATAATTCTAATAGAACGCCGCGCCGCGGTTTTATTGAATTTTACTTTGACGGATAAATGTAAATACGAGAACTATAAATATGCAGCGCCCCGGAATATGCAGAAATCAGATGAATAGTGAGAGTCACCTGTATTATGCGCCTGTTGTACAAATGTCGGTTAATGTCCGGAGAAATTATCCGGAAATCAATATTTTCTCGAACGCAGTATGCCACCAACAACATTAATGTCTCACAGAAATACAATGTTTAATAACGACTACAGAAATAAAATAAAATCATTTTTTAATTTGCGCATAAATGATTCCATTTCACCCTCGAATATTTATAATTTCAGTAACATTCGTAATTTAGTATGCTAAATTAAAAGAGTGAACAAAAACATATGAAAACTCCTAATGCGAAATAACTAGAGACCGAAACACTTCCAGATCGTTTGAGTTAACACGTGCGTCGACCATTCTACTCGAAATCCACGTGTGTGTGTGTGTGTGTGGCTCGCGCCAATGATTAGAGCCATCATCGGCTGCAATCGCATAAGGCTCGGCAAATAAATCCGCTCACGCAACATGCCTAAGCTGGAGTATAGTGACGATAGGATAGTAAGAGGAAGTGAGAGAGTGGATTGTGCGAGGTAGGTGGCGCTCGACTTTGCTAGTTCGTCGATTCGATTAGCGGGAGCAATTATAACCATAACAGGAAATAATCCCCATGGCTGATATAGTCCGGCAAACTGAAATTGTTCGGGCGTTACTCGGTGCTCTCTCGGAACTCAGGACAGCTGAAATCTGCAACGGCACTGCGGCATATTCCTACCACCACTTACCGTCTCTTCCTCCTCCTCCACCTCCTCCAGCACCTCCCACACCACCCATCCGCCGTTTGCTTTTCCTCTACCATTCTAACTCTCTGCTTCCCACTGTTTCCCCTTCTCTCTCTCTCTCTCTCTCTCCCTCTTTCTCTTTCCGAAAGTGAGTCTCTCATTCAGAACACGGCTAGGCTCGCGTGTTTCCAGCCTCTCGTATATTTGGCTCGTATATCCCGGTATTACCGCTAAATCGAAAAACTTCACCACTCGACGCGTGAGTCGAGAGTCGAGAGCCCGCGCGAGCCGGTTTCGAGGGCGCCTCGTAATAAAATGATAACCCCAGCCAGTGATATAAAACCAAACGGTAAGCAGACTCTGTCAGACTGACAATGAACTTCTATTAACGTAATGATGTTAAATGTGTCGTATTATTATTATTATTTGAATATGAAAGTTATGAACGTCTTTCAAACTTCATGTTTTGATACGGACTTATATTTCCTGTGAGTTATTCTATATAATAATAAGGAAAATCTTGCGATATTACTATTATTAAATTTCATTGTAACAAGTAAAATGGCATCCGTCGACAACAAAATCTAAAGCCAACGTCTCTCGTCTCTCCTCATTACAAATACCTTCACGCGCGCTGCACCACGTGCTACGTAATCAATAATGAGGCCGGGCAAATTGCGTGTTTGAACTTTTGTAATCAATTTAACTTATTCGCTCTTATTAACGCGAGGTAATGGAAAGGGTTGCCGTGGGGGCAGCGTGCCAAGGGAAAAGGAAAAAGGGGAAGAGAGTTGCCGTTCCTGGGCCCTTTTCACGATACTTGAAATCAGAAGCGACTACACGTGGCTCTCTCATCAAGGCAGCAATGTTTGTTCCTCTACGTGACTTTACATGCTATGCGCTACATACTCTCCTCACATTCCCTGTAGCAAACCGGCAGTGTAGCGCTTGATTGTCTGCCGAAAAATTCCGCCGGTATTTGGCCCATTGTCAAATTACTCACGCGGCTGTGTACTCCTGGTAACTCCGGATGTAAATACTAATTTATCGGACGGCTAACGTGAAGCGAACCAATGCTTTAATTCTGGAACATTAAATACTCGGAAACAGCAGATACTCTATCTCTGCTAGGTCAGCCTTCATGTCCCTGCAACATAACAAAACACAACAGCAAAATATCACGATTATTTATATAAAAAGTATCGCTTTTATTTTTGCAACAGAATATCGGAAGAGTAAATGGTTTGGTATTGATGATAGTAAATACTTTATTTTACTGTGCTTGAGTTTATTGTTATCTTTTGTATGTCGGTTTGCATTGTATTTTTTAAGAATAGCATATTGTTAGTGTAAATTCATATATTCGAAATTGTTGGATATGTTGAATCTATGTAATATTAATAGACGCGAACCAAGTGAAAATTATATTACACTATGCTAACGGAAGTGTCAAAGTTACCGCAACACTTACTGCTTTACTTGTATACTGAAAGTTCACCAAGTCACAATAGAAATAACGAACTAAGTTTCACAGCTGACCATAGCCGCATGAACCACAGTTGCTGCTCTTTCTTGCTCGTTGGCCAACCACTCTGTAATGGCAGAGTATCTTTCTCTGTCTTTCCCACTTCCTCTCTGTGTGGCCACGTTAATTGAGCGATATATTTAGCAGTTACCGTTGTAGCCGCCAATTTGCGAAGGGTCGAACAGAAATAATTTGAAATGAAATGATTAAAGTAATTCGCGGTAATAGCTGCGCCGAAACGACTGGAACGGAAAGCGACGCGAGAGGGGTCAGGCAATTATGAGTTGCTGGCGAAACGAACGAGCGGGGATGGAAAGAGTGAGAGAGAGAGAGGAGACGAAAGGGAAAAGTGGATATAATTTATTAGCAGTCTGGAGCTTAATAATAACGTTTTACTTCAAGTGCCAGTTTTGCGCCTGTTCCGACGAGTTCATTGACTTGTATGCCACACGTATGTGGCATACTAGTAGCTCGCTAAAATATTCACTTATTGTAACATGGAAACATGGACAACTCTCGAAACAGTATGTTTTAAAAAACGCGATTTAAGAACCTCAGGAAAATTGTATCTTTTTTTAATAAATCAAGAGTTAGACTTATTAACATTCCATAATCGCTGTTGTCTTCCAGACCATTAAATACCTACTAATTTCAAGAGCGAGTCATTGAGAAACCTATCACTGTATGTCTCAAGCTTTCACCCTTCATCATCCATAATCCTTTAATACGAACATGAATTAATCAAGACAATCCAGCTAATTTCGTGCGATCCTATATTTAAGTGTGGGAACAGCTCCGACAAGTTGCAAGGGATACTTTAATATTCATCCTGTTTAATGTCACGATCGAGTTTGACGAAGTAGTTTTGCGGGACACTGTACTACGTCTCAATCGATTAATGCCAGCGCGCTTTCCTGTAAATGTAAATTATGAATTCTATTAGTAATCAGCAGTACTGCTGGGAGGCAGCGAGATATTGCTTCATAAAGAAGTAATGGCGGTTATACTGGTGCTTGGTAGAAGGCTCGTTCAGTTGGAATGCGAAGCCGAGGAGAGAAAGCAAGGCGCATCGGGAGAATCATTTATTTAATATAACGCCGATCGTTAAATTGATTATCGAGCGAGGGCGGTGGTATTATGAGCGGCAATGGAGGAAAAGAGGTGAACGGAGACGAATACACTCAATTAATTCCAGTGAATAAAGGCTATATCGACGCGTTGCGATCCTGTCAGCGCTCCTCGAAGAGTTCCCTATTCGCCATGCGAATATTTGCGGAAAAATTCTGAAAATTACCTGGCGAATGATTAAGGTAATTGAAGGGTATATCCAGTGCTTGCCTTCGTACAGATAGCCATGTGCCAGGAATGAATTGAGATAGATGCGCTTGGCTAATTGTAAGAGGAGGTATTTTATGGTTGCTTTCAGCGACCGAGGTACACCGACGAGCGAGATTCCTGGAATTCGAGAAATTCACCGATTAACGAGTCGTTAGCCTAATTTCATACCACTTAATCGCATCTACCGGGACCGTTCTCTTTAGCAGGTAGAGATCTCCTTCTTATCGAAAATACTCTGTGTGTCTGTCTGTCATTTTGAATCTTTGACTAATAATTAATTTCCAACTCAGAAGACTGCTGACACTACGTTAAAAAATATGATTTTGCATTTGTAAAAGTTCTGTAAAAGGGAAACTTACATATATTTTAATTGCTTTTTTTGAAAACTTATCTTTTTCAAAATGTGCAGGTTTTTAAAGAGTGCATTCGATGTTTTTAAAAATATGGAAACCAGTTGATTCTGCAAAGTAGGTTGAGTAAGAGTAACATGTTTACACTGGGTTTGGGGTTTGGCGAGATGCCCTGTATATTTTCGTGCAAAGATCACTCGCTACACGTGTCGTGACAGATCACGATATGTTTCTCGCCCCACTTTCGTCATCCTGGCATGCAAACTATCTCGCACTTGCCGTGACTGGTCTCGTCCTATCAATGGCTCTATCCTGTTCAACGTCTGTTTTTGACGGCACTCTCACCTAACCTGCATGCCTGCGAAATTGTAATACGAGTGTCAAGACTGGACACATACACACACACATTGCCAAGTTCTTCATAGTGACACGAAAAATTCAATTGCACAAAAGGTGTATCAAATGTAAATCTTTGATTTGATTGATAAATTGATAATTCTAATTTTATGACTTCATACATTTATGTTTCTTTCAACGTTGTTAAATAAAAATAATTTTGTTGTTCTATCTAATTTCAAAAGGAATTAGAAAGAAAGTTCTTCAAAGAGTTTCTCGTAGAGTTTAAAGTTTTACAATAATCTACTTACCTGATTTAACATTGCCCTATTATTTCATAGTCCGGAAAGATAGTTGTAAGCAATTCGTTGCACAAGTTATTCCTTTTTGCCGCGTGCTGGCAATAAACAGCTATTAGTGGTGTGTTACATTATGCGGAACGGAAGTAACCTCCGAGGAGAATGACGTGCTCGCCGAAGTGCCATTAATCAACGTTGAGAGCAAGAGAACGGGTGGCGGCAAAAGGGTTTAAATTATCGAACTTTCCAGGCAAGTGGAGTGCACTGTTATGGTATCGACATATTGATCGATCGTATGCCTCCAAAGAAATAAATACTTTAAATGAAGCCGCTCCGTTATAAAACAAGCTTCGGATTAACTTGCTGAAATTACCCTCGTTACTAGTCCACATACTAATCCGATTAATACTGCCGGTTGCCCAGAAATAGTTATTTTATCGATGTCTTACTCCATTTTTAATTTTCAATCGAATAAATAATTATCCTGTTGAACCCTGAAATATTATCAATAAATAATTAGGAACTAAAAAAAACTCTTACATGAAAGATTGATCTTGATTATTGGACTGTTCCATTAAAAATTCATACATTTGTTACACAGTAACACAGTCCCACAATAACTTTCTAGGTCACCATCCAGCTCAGTAATGACACCTAATTAAATTACTCTGACTCGTTATCTTACTTTCCCGTAGCTTTCACTCGGAGAACGAATAAAATTCTCCACTCCTGGCGTTCTCCGCCATGTCACATTAGACGTAAAACTTTTTACCCTCACCGTTTATGGTTGCAGTTACTCCAGCGAGTCATTCGCCTTCAAGGAATGTTTGACGACAGTCAGTAGTAGAGTCGCCGGTAAAACACCCTCGCGCTTGCACGCGTGTAGATCGCACACGTACACGCATACACAAAGAGTCGGTGAAACAGAGGTAGGAACTTTTCTCTCATCGAGCGTTAAATCACGCGTAGGGCTCACGCGATTTAAAAAGCGTGATTTACGCCGTCTCGTAAAGTGTTGTTTTGTTTGGAGTGGCCCAGCCATTTCGGTAACTATCGTACATAACCGAAACTCACGCGGCATTATTCCCGCTCGGCAATGCATTATGTGGGTCGAGGGAGAAGAAGTGGACGCGTGTGAATGTATGCACACGTAATGCGAAGTCCGCACGCGCGCGCGCCAGGACATTATCAGAGTCGCGCAGCTGCACCGGTGATTCAAAGTAAGAAACGTATTATTTTCAAGCACTTGGTGCATCGGACTCAAATCGCTCTGACACACCGGCAAATCTCACAGAGCTGCATGAGAAGTGCGGCTGGAACGGTGGAAAGCGTTTTTGCACGGTTTAAATAGAAATTAACAGACAAAAGACTCTTTGACAATGTTGGCAAGCATTCGCATGAAATGAATCTTGAATTAATGTTGTCTCGTTGAAGAATAATAAATTGAACATTTTAATACTTCGTTGTTCGAATTACATGCGATGAACTTATAATGAAATAATAAGTATAAATTCCAATGCTTTTTAAGCTTAAATGTTACATTTATTTATATGTAATAATTTTGTAAAGGAAGCAAATATTAACAGATATTGTGGATCGCCAACATTTTTTGGCCGGTCAGAATCATTTGCGCGGAGTCCACATATTCCTGACGATTCTCACTTATGTACTTCACCTTGGGTGGGACGTTGCAGTAGGGGCGTAAATGTGTTTGCATGCGCCGCCAGATGCTACGACTTGTCATATGCATATAAGTGCCCTGGGAAGAGGCGCAAATTAAATTTTACTTTGATGCATTACACTTCTTTACTCATTGGTGCAGGTACGTCGGAACTCGAGAGCTGCAGCAGCAGAGCCTTCCTTTCGTCGTAACAGATAGAAGAATATGAATTCGGTGGAATTTATTTCGAGTATGCACTACTTCTGAACTATTGGCACTCACTTTAAAAGTAGTTGTCGCGCAAATACACTCCTAACGCGAATTCTTCAAAATTTTTATCAAATATTCAGAAGATTATTATCTAATTTTTCTACTATCCTTTTTTGTCCAAGTATAGAATGGAATGTTTTAATAACAATAGTTTTATATATGTCTCTGCGCCTAGAAAAATCAGTCTACTGCATCGAAAGTAATTAAAGCTGACTGTAAATGCTCGGGCGAGCCAAGCGACGGAAATACTTGGGACTTTTCTATTCACTCTTGCCTAGAGTAAAATTCTACACTTGACATTTTTCGGTCCTATTTCCCAGGGAATTAATGAGATGAATGAGCGCTCGTTATATGTCTTCTACGTTAAAAGCATGATATAATTATTCTCGTCGCGCGAACACTTGACGCTGCTTATCGTCGGTGTAAATAACGTCAACTTTATTCATTAATTTTGGAAAAACGAGCTTCACACCGTGCGCGAAACACGCGTTGTTAGCCCTGGCAAATATTTACAAAATATGCTACGAGCTTTAACTAACCTCGGCTTTAGTCTGAATGACCATTGCTGCCGTAGAGCAATACATATAGGTCGTGTCATTCAGAAGCTGGTGTTTCGCATTAAATTTACTAATTAATTAAATCCTTGGGTAATTATTATACAGCGCTTACGGTTACTTCAATTAATGGACCACCACAGGTCATTCAATTAAAACAGGTTGTAAGGGCTGTTGATTTGCCGCTAGCCTGTCATTTTTATCAATCGAATTGTATTTCTGCCGAGCTCTTCAATGTACCATCAAACATTTCGTATTTAATCGAACAATACTAATAGAAAATAAATCTCGTTGAATTTGACGGAGTGAATTATTTGAAAAATGCAAGTTTCAGGATGACAAAAGCTCGCAGCAAGATTTTCAGAGGGGCGCGAAATTTCGTTCGATTATTTATTGGGATGGAGAGATCAGCCGGCACATATGTGCAACGGACGGTGATCTCACGAACAAATCTTCGCTCTCGGAGGGCTGCATTATTCGCAGGCGCCCCCCCCCCCCCCTCTTTTCCGCGTACGTAAGCGCGCGCGTGAATCTGTCCATTTACAAAAATTCCCAGAGAGAGAGCTGCCGACCGACCCACATATAGGTATAACATCATTCCCGGTAAAAAGAGTTGAAATATCTCTCTGTCGCGCAGTGTAATAGCGCAATAAATCCCCGGAGCGCATATTACCACAAACCCGGATCGATTTTCGTTTCTACATTTACCGGGGATCGCCGCGCACCCGGAAGAGACAAAGAGACCTGGCGAGAGGCCGGGAAGCTTTAGGCTCCGTTCTACATCAGAGTAGGTGAGATAGTAATTTGTACCCAGTAACTTACGAGAGAGCTACTAACCTAGTGGAAACCACATAGAACCAGTAATACTAGCTTTTGTTTAAAATTTATAGACTTTATAATTATAACGATTAAATTGTATTACGTGTATAATTCAAGTATATTAATTTTTATAATTAATGATAAAGTATTATCTCTATTAAGATTTCACTTCACAAGGATTCCTTTCTACGAGTAATGTCTTACTCAAGAAAACTCCACTAGCTTAATTAATAGAATTAACTATCTTGATTACTATACCAATCCAAGCACCGGCTGATTCAAGTAAAGTATAACTTGCCAAGCTTCCCGTAAAAGCAACTAGCCTGATTCCTCCACCAATGTAAACTCACCGTAAGCGAAATATCCACAGCAGTTGGAAGCGACCATAAAAAAGCAGTGCAATCTTTGCCACGAAACTTTAGCCCGTTCAAGGTGATATCGGACATTCCCTGGCGGCGGATGACGGGAAAGCTAGCAGGAGGCGTCCCGCTCGGCGTCTCGAGAACTGGACGTTTCCGAGTGTCTTCGTCATACGTGATAATCGACTGGAGCGATCGCCGGAACTCTTCCACTGCCAATAACAGAGCGCGCTGAGCGAACTAAAGTGATGGGAGTTGAAGAGTAAGAGAGAGTGAGAGAGAGAGAGAGAGGAGAGGACGCCACCTGTTTCAAAGTGTTATGAGAGCTGGGACAAGTCGTGTTCGAGCCTTGGGCTACGATGACCTCGACTGTCGTGTCGGTGGGCGACACTGGCATCCTCTCACACACGGTACACTGCAGTGAGAAGGTCTCGTTGCAGCTCCGTTAACACCGAGTCACACCCATCAAGCCCATTACCCACCCTGCCTTACACACCGACTGCCGCGCCGTTCCAACTTCGCCACCGCAGATGACGCCTGACTATTGGATTCTTTCATCATCGCAGTCCTCGCCACTTTTTTTCCCACCCCGTTATGAGTATTGTTTCCGTCGGTTTCGCCCTGCGATATTGCTTTCTAACCTTCATTACCTCTTGGAGACTTTTTGGAGCCGGCAGCCCCTATTAGTTTCTGGTGCCAGGTGATAAGCATTTCGAGCAGGTCGAAAGAAGTTTCGTTCGGACTAATATACTCGGATTTCACATGAGATCTTTGAGTATCACGAGTATCAGTTTCTGATGCGATATTAATAGATTTTTGTTAGGTGGGATTATTGAAAGTTTAAGTATAGTGTATTGTAGATAGGAACTACTAATGAACTGCTAGGAATTATCATAGCAGATCGCATTAACGTTAATATTTCCATTTGTGGTATTATTCAAATTTCTATAATGCCAGCAATGAGTTGTCTGAATTACATTATTTTGCTTGTATTCGGTGCGGTTGTGAACCGCATATATAATCACGTAATTACCCAATCACGTATTTAACTGTATAATCATCAAGTCCTATATACTTATTTAATCATATGGCTTTTTAATTATTTCAGAATCATTTGTATAATACAGAGAATACCTGAAAATTCTGCATGTACTTTTATTAACAATAAGTCGGTTATGTTTATAAAATTGGTTTTTTATCCCACTATGCATGCTTACTTTTCTATAAAACTAAGACACGAATTGGAGGAAATCGATTATGAAGTGAGTGAATGAAAAATATGGTTTGACTCCTATAAAAACTGAAATCTGGAGTGCTTTTATTTCAAAGTTTCCAAGATTTAATGGTAAATGGTAAAAGGTACAACTCGGCGCTTAGTTATCGGAACTGCTTATCAGGAGGGAGCTATAAATTACGCTCGGCCCGTTGTATTACCACCGCTAAGATCTTTGGAGATTAGCGCTCTGCTCTACCCAATAGAAGAGGCTAGGCGAAATCCTCCGCTGAATTGATTTAGCGCCACTTTTTTCGCGTTAACGAGCTTGAGCGAGGTAGTACGAGCGCCAAAATGAAATTGAACTCGGAATGTGGGAGCGTTGCTGAATCATAGTTTTGTGGCCGTAATGTCCTTTAATTGAAGATTAGTGCTGAGAGTTCAGAGTTCCATCTTTTCTATCTAACGCAAAGGGTACTTTCCACTCAACCCTTGCACATCGGTTTGACCCGTGCTGTCGAATTTAGTAATTTAACTCTAACTTTGTACCTTTAGCTGCACGCGTCACTCGCCTTTTATAGAAGGTTCGTCTCAATGTATACACATGCGCATTCGTACTACATCGAAAACACAGATAATCTAATTTAAATCCGAGCATTTCGTTAAGTGAAACGTTTGAACATACATTTAAATTTTACAATTATTTAAGCTCTCGTACGAAAGAATTGGTGAGTAAAGAGCATACGATATTTTTCCAAAAACTATAACAGATTTAAAGTAATCGTACATTGATTCCGCACAGAGTTTCTAATGCTGCGCAGTTGGGCAAGAAATTCTGAGATATTCAGTCAATAAAGTGTTGAGTAAAACTCGCGAGAATGCATGGGATCGAATCCAACGACAATCTCTTATCAGTTTAGGGATATGGTGTGGCATATGCATGTACATGCACACTATACTCAGTAGATATTAGATAGATAAAGATAGACAACATAAGAAAAAATATGCTATGTATAATTATAGGAAGGACGACGTAATGAATGACTTTAATTGGTTTATGAATCAATATAAAAATTATAATGGCTAAACAATAATACAAATTAGTTTTAAAATAAAATAAAAAAGTCAAACATTTTAATACTAGAAACTAATTTGATTAATTATAAATTAATAAAAGTCATAGAAATGTATGATAAAGTAACACAATATTGTACAAAGTAAAACAGTAAAAAACAGACCTGAGTGCAGGAATATACTAAAATGATAGTGGGTTGCAATTTTAACTGAATGTATACTGCAAATGTGTACATTGTTAATTGCATATGGATTGAACATATAGTTTAATATAAACAGGCGATGTACATATGCTAAAAGCAATTGACCCAGCGCCCCGCTCGATGTCGACAAGAATGACATAACGCGGATACGACGAATTTTTTATAGACTAAGAGCATGCCAACATTTTTCACTTGATTTCTCCTGAAATGTAAATACCCAACCTGTAGTTGTTCCAATTTCTTGATTGTGCACGCGCAATACCTATTCTTTAAAAGTTTGAACATGCACGAGAAACTCATAAGTTTATTAACCACTGTTATTATTACATTACGTTTTTATTACATTAAATAATAATCTCATTGATTTCTCATTATTTATTATCGAAAAGATAAACACACTTTGATTTACGGTAAGGTTGAGTTACTATGATTTACTTTCCAGCGTTGCTTTCATTCGTTTCTCACTTCTTTCGAGATACCAAAAAGTAAATTGCATATCCGGTTGTGTCACTTGTCGCCGATGATCGGCGCGACGCTGATACCTATGTTAAAATTAATCGATACGCGGCGATCGAACGATTTATCAATGCCTGGAGGGACAAAATCATTTAAGCTCCTCGATGAAACATTCCGTCGTACGCGAATAATCGGGACATGCGGTTCCGATGCTTCGACAATTGCCGCTTACTTGTTTGTTACTTCTGAGAGCATTCCCCGATAGAACTGGACGTCCCAATCGGACGAGGCGAATCTCCGCTTCACTAGGAACACAGAGAGCGTTTGCGATTAGTTCGGACGAGGAAAATGTATTTTCGATAAAAGCAGTGTATGGTGAAACTGGTATGCAAATCTACGAATCCATCAGTTCCGACAATCGATCAGTATCAACGTGGAAAGTTTTGGGGGAGGGGCGGAGTGCTTTCTGCCAGGGTATTAGAAAAATCCTCGGGAGCTTAAGCGTTATTCTGATTCCGGGAGCATCCCGGACGACTTGCATATATATCTTTCACTTTCAACCTACATATCCCCGATTGAAGCACAGAGAGAGAAAGAGGTCTGCGCGTCTGCGGGCTTCCATATTTCTCGGGAGAATAACCATGTAGATCAGGGCTGGCAGAAGCCGCGAGGCGCGCTAGTATCGCACAATATACTCTTCCCAGCGAAGGGTATATCACGCAAGTTCCGTTCCGTTCGTTCGTCAGCTGCTAAAGAAATTTCTTGGCGGTGGCTTCTCTTGGCGACACTAGCGCCGCCAGCGGCAGCAGGCTCTTCAGGATTCACATGTTTCTAGCCAGCGTTTCTAACCTCGAAATCCGCTCATTTTCAAGTTCTTCGGCACAGGTTAATCGCGGCGTACGACGGGTTCGCGGTGTAAACTTTATTTCACGCCCAGTAACCATTGACCGCCTTTTCTCCCTTTATTTTTCCCACCCCCCACCGAAAGATAACCTCCCTTGATTCCCGCTGGAAAAAGTGTACACAGTAGAGTGCGCGCCAGCAGGGGTGTCAAATATGCAACACACGTGTTACCGAATTTAGTTCACTGTCTCGCTTCCATACCCTCTCTTTCTCTATCTTTCTCTCTTTCTACCACTCTTTTTCTCTATTGTCCTCTTGAAATGGAGGCTGAAAACGATGGACTTTGTCCCGCAGAGCCGAATTGCCGTAAGTAATTCAACGGATGTCTTCGGCCGGGCCAATCGGGAGCTCTGCACTGTTTGCTCACTTCACTTCTACCCACCCAACAGAATCATTCTCGCCACGTCCCACTCAGATTCGATTCTCCCAGTCCACCAATTCAGATCATTTATAATAACAAAGCCGCGTGATTAACAGGTCGACGGAGATCCAAGTTTGACACCCCTCGACGAGCGTGCACACACGCGCGTGTGTGTGTTGTCCAATGTTCTCCTCCTTTCATTGTTTACCTTGCCCCGGCGCAATCCAAGCCGCCGTGAGTGATCCGCTCCAGTAAGCGTGTATCAGTCATTAACGCCACGTAGTTGTTCCTTTTTGTTCTTCTCTATGATTTCTTATGATTTATATATGTTTTTGTTACAGGGGGCCCGCGAACATTTTCGGCTAGGCCTTACCGAGGAGGTTGGTTCGTTTGGTTTGGTTTGGAATTAGGATTAGTCAGTAGATTTTTTTCTCTAACGCCCAAGCCCTCTTCCTCCAGTCTTTCATCTTCACGCGTACAAAACTTTGCTTCCACTCATATATATATATCTATCTATCTCTCTTCTCTATATATATCTATATATATTTCTCTCTATATTCGTATATATCTATATCTCTATATACATACATCATTTGGTCTTTGCCCTTTGCTCTGTATCTATTTTCTCTATCTATCTATCTATCTTTCTATCTATCTATCTATCTATCTATCTATCTATCTATCTATCTATCTATCTCTCTCTCTCTCTGTTTATTGTTTTCTCTGTACTCCTCCACCTGTTCTGTTTTTTTTTAGTTTTTTTCTCTCTCTTAATGCCTCGATCGTCGCTCGATCATTATATGCTAACCACACCAATCACAGCTATCTTGTGGTCGTTAATTATTGTAGCGTATATATATCTTATACATACGTGCAAGACCCAACAGTGCTCCTTGCATATGTGTACCTTAGACGAACACGTATCAGGATGTATGTATACGCATGTATACACACACGCTCTCCTCGGAGAGAGGCGTACTTGACGAATGGTCTCTCTCTGTCCCTCTCTCTCTCTCTATATATATATATCTATATCTATATCTATACTGTTTATATTGCCGCAATGTGTGACACAAACACACCCTCAGATTTCTGCTGACTTGAGAACACCTATGACACTCTGTCTCTCTCTCTCTCTCTTCTCTCTCTTCTCTCTATTCTCTCTATTTTATTTGTCGAAGGTTCGTGTTCTTAGCATTAGTTGATCGATGTTTAGATGTGTGACCTACTTACCTGTACAACCTTTTGTTTTTTGTTTGTGCGTGCAGCTGGATTGCACGACGCAACGAAAACCCTCGTCTCTGTGTTTGTTGCGTGTTTGTGCCGTGCCGTGACGTAGGGTTTAGGGCTGGCCCCGTCTCGCAAGGGTAGTGCCATGGCGATTGTCTCTGTCTTCAAGTATCGGCCGCTACGGATATTGACCGCCTCGAGTCATCAGTCATTCGAACACTCTAATATAATTGGTGATAGAAAAGAAAAAGAATTGATTATTTATTGTCAAAATTTGAGATTTAGTTGATATCCTTGTAAGAGGATTTTATTTGGAATTCGATAGAAATAGAGGAAAAGAATTGGGGAACTGAGTTTCGTGAGATGATTTCCAATTTAATGTCACACCACTGTACATACGTGGTAATTAAGTTGGGAATCGAGTTCGGCGAACTGGTTCGCCGAGGTGTGAGAAGTGACTCAATGATCCGTAAGGCCGATGGTGCGTTCACGACTACCCACGATACTTCCTTAGCCGTAGTCGTGAACTTCTTAGACGTGTCTGATATGAACACATAGTTTCTGTGCTTTCCCTGACAGCCGCACAGTAAAAACCAGTAACTGACCATTGTGCGTATGCCGCTTTCTGCCGCTATATAATTAATAATCAGCCAAGAAGAAGTATACTTACCCAGCGCTCCAGTGGAAAAGCGAACTAACGAGCTCGCTCGGCTAGCAAACATAAGCCTTCAAAATGCATGAGGCGTACTGATCTTTTATTTATCAGGTCTCGAAAAAAACTCGGGCAGCTCCGCCGTCAAGAAAGAAGAGGCTGCCCTTTTTTCGGTAAGGAACAGACAACAACATCATTTTAGATGTAATTCGGGCTCACTGAATTCGTGTGTCTATCTTCCTTGTTAAATGATTAGATTGTTGTTACGAGAAATATGTATTCTCGTGGACACATTAAAATTAAAATCATGTTTTATAGTAGACTGGTATTTGTTACATTCGTTAAAGTTCTATTCTTATGGATACTGTGATATTTTAGATTCATTGTTCAAGATTTCGTGATATTTGGTAATACTAAAATAATGGTATCCCGTTACGTTGAAATATTACGTACCAGTTCAACAGTCGGAAAAATTATTTCTGTAGCTTTCAATACACATACACTGTAAGATAAATGTTCTTGGTCTGAAAATAAAAAAATACGATAATATCGTATTTTGCAATATACATAAATTTTCATCTGGAATATCAGCCATGAGTATTTTTAACAGGCGAGGAAAGTGAATTATATGTAATTTCGTTTAATAGATTTTGGTGCACAAACATGTGAACACAAAATGTGTTTGCTCATAGATGTGCGAAGATCATAAGAATATCGAAGATTCAACTGAAAGTGAGTTAGTAGATTTTTCAGAGCAACATTACATGTTTTATAGGTCAAGATTAACGGAACCGAATATAAATTGTGTCTTATTTTCATATGAAATTATGCAAACTGCTATAGAAACGTTTCTAAATCTTTGTCACTCGAGTGTAGTTGGCATCAATGAAGATAGAGTTCGACTATCATGAAGATGGACGTTGATTATAACAAGAAAATGTTTATTATAGTAGAAATTTCGTAATTTAAAATTTCAAACATGATTGGCAAGAATAGACTGTCTTTTGAGAAGCAATTGAAATCTTTCCTGACTTGGGCGTCGTTGACCTCAGAATGATTATCACCTGAGTGACGCCTTGAGTGGCTCTGCGTCGAGGCTGATTCCCTGCGATGGAAAGCCTTCATAACCTTCTCAACTTGAACTGACACAGTCTTCGTCGCCTTCCCCGGAAGCACTTTGGCGACAACGATCGCCGCTCAGGTGCTCCTGACAACTCTCTTGCCAATGCTAATCGCTACTCTTCAAGAATCGACTTACATCCCTAGACTCCACCCCCCCTGCTTCCGATATACCCTTCGGCTCTAACCACTTGACTATCAATAGGAATTTCCGGATACGAAAAATGCCCAAGTGGTGCAAACATTCACCGTCGTAGTAAACATATCGATTAATAGTATTATCAGAAATTAGGAATTAAATATTTAGTATTATTCACCATGTCTTTCGTCGCGTAAGAAGTTCTCAAGAATTGAATAAATAATGCTGCTACAGTGAAACGTAGCTCATCATATTTTTATTAAATCATGTGCGATATTAAATAATATCTACTAGCAGAGAGAGATTCATTCTTTTCGCTCGGCTGGCCTCGAGGAACTAAGAAATAACGAGGAATTAAGGTGAATCGATATTACGGAGTCGGCAAGTAGCAGTGTGAAACGTGAGCGGTTCTAATGAGCAGCAGAATATCAATATGGGTCAGCCGAAGGTCAGATTGATGCCGCTTCACGAATGCATATTAAGCGTCATTAAATTACGGATGCCGGTCTGGATTAGCACGGCTTACGCTTATAAGCCGGCTCAGTTTTACGAGTAGGAGACATACGACCCTCCTGAACGCGCCACGACCACCGTCGCGGCCGCCTTCGCCGTCGCCTGGCAGACTTATTTGAGCACGTATTATACATACATATGTAGATATCGATCGGTTCGTAGAATCCTCGACTACTAAATCTGACCTAGAAAACGTCCGGTGTAATAAAAATTCCGCTTATGTCGGGAAATCTGGGACTAAAAATACTGGCTGTGAAATGGTTCGTGTTTGAATAGTAAAAATAGTCGTCGATGTTCATGACAGTAGCATTAATTTCCTCTTTGTTTGCGTTCAACCTCGGACTGACAAGCTCTTATCTTGGATTTTCAAGCACCACTGATGGCCAATCGCAAAGAAAAAGTGACGCAAAAACAAATTACTAGATTCTATATTTGGAACGACGAAAGTAGCACTATGCCATTTATACGCGTTGTTTGCACACAGCAATTGTAATTTATAAGTAGATATTAGTAGTCAGATAAAAAAAACGACAGTCTTATATAAATATGACGAATACTACAAATTTAGTAAAAAATGCCGATCAAAAATAATAGAAGAAGTAGTAAAGTCTTATATTTAGTAGTCTTCACTTTTAATCAGTCATTACGACAACTTAACCTAAATCCTGAGCAAAAGGTCGACGAAATAAAATACCGAGCTTTCCGCAGGACAGATTTTTTCGCTGCTGGCATATCCAGTTCGTATTTGGCCGACGCTAATTAGGTTATCCAAGTATTCGGGAGGCGAACTTTCACTTACTTTTAGTCTGTTGCGCATATTAAGTGTCCACTCGGCAACGCTTTGCTAAGGGAAGTATACATAACCTCGTCGTCTAGTAGCGCCACTGCGACCCTCACCCACGAAGCTAGTGACATTCCAGGTGGCGTTAGTAGTCCACAGGGGCGCGCGAGGCAGCCCTTTACGTTCGCGTAGGCATAAATCATTCGAAAGAACACGTTAACAGCATTCCCATATTTGTCTGTCTCACAGTGCGCGGCGGAAGTTTAAAATCGAGATTTATGCGAGACAAAAAACATTCCTGGGACGAATGTGCTAACGCGCAAGCCACAAGTGGGACGCACACGTGCGCACTCAGCGCGCGCTATAGAGAAAGATAAAGAGAAAGAGAGAGAGAGAGAGATAGAGAGTAGTCGAGAAAGACAGAGAGATGGCGCGCGTGGAAGAAAGCATTTTCGAGAGGACGTGTGCGTAGCAGCTGGAGAACTCGGGCGATCCATTAGTGTCAGACGTGACAGCTTCCCTTCATCGAGGGTGTCGAGGGTTCAAGACAATTCGAGAGCATTGGGCCCCACCCCCTTTCACGCCCAGCCGCAAAAAGGGAACAGATATCTCGAGGAATCCGGACGCCAAAGTAATTTCTCCGATTTATTGGCACAAAAGGGGTTTCTTCCGCTCGGGAGGCGCCCGGTGCGCATCAACCCGCCTGGAATACAAGGGAAAAAAGCACTGGCGTAAAAGAGGCAGATTTATTCATTCGCAGCTTGAACGAAATTTTGAAGGGCGGACACCTGCGTCCCTCGACGAGATCCTTTACCACGTCGGCTAGGACCACTACCATCCTAGCCATCCTGACCTGGCCGACCCTAAAAACTCTATTCCCTTTCTATCTTTTCCTCTCTCTTTCTTACTCTCGTTGTTCCATTCTAGCCATTCTACCATCTCTTCTCCGGCAGCCTCCGACGAAGGTAGCGTCAGGAAGTTTTGAGGGTGCATCTTGTTGAGACAGGTTCTGCAACGCCCAGCTCTAAACTGTGGCTTGTTCCTAATATAGTGGTTCTGACAGGGTAACCTTAATGTAGTAATATTTCTGACAATGTAGTTGTTTCCTGGCCTCGGCTTGGCTTTGTTAACTGCAGTTCGACAACAACGCCAGCTGTGAAATCAATTTGTTCCTTGGTCTCTTCGATTACCGAAGTTCGCCGAGTGTTTTGCGGTGTTCGATATGAGCGTTTTACTTCGGTACTGGAAAAGGTAATTTAGGGTAAACTTGTCGCGTTCTGAGAATTTGTTGAATGTTAATAATGAGCGCACGACTTTTGTAAGAGTTGTGTGTTACGATAATAAAGAGAATGAAATCCCCGGGGATTTTTCTACTCAAGCATGTGACATAGTTAAAGGGATGATTCATTTGTTAATCATAAGATAAAGCTTGACAGAAAGTCTTCCGTACAAAAGAGGACGAAGCTGATAGTACAGTAAAGATTTGCTGAAATTCACAAACGTTCTTTTCTCACGGCCGACGCCTAAAGACAGTTGAATAAAGCATCTGCAGTAGGCGGCTGGAATAGGAATAGTCGCAAATTCTTTCCTCTCTGCGCAACCACGTTGAAATAGTAAAAGAAACGGGGAAACTGGGGAAGTAACGATTGGCAAGCGCATTTGGAAAGTTACGTTGCGTTTATTCCACGAACGGAAGCAAGCTAAATTTTTCGGATACGTGCGCTGCGGATATTGTCTGGTGGGAGCGGCGGTGTGCGCGCGCGAGACTCCCCAACGACGTCTCCTCAAACTCTTCTTTTGTTAGTCGATCGAGAGATTCGTGGAGGTTTTCCAATTTCGTCGGTGGAACTCTAAATACGACCTGCCCAACTGATCCTGTATTATTAGAACACATAAAAGTTTATATCTTTCGGTGGGAAGCTATGAATTATTGGAAGATCCAAGGATTGCAGTGAGTCAATTCACGAGAAAAGGAAACGAGATGAATTGATGAAATAAAAAGGAAGTGCATATTACTAAAGTTGTTGGCAATATTACATTGGCTGCTCTCGAATAGAAAACAAAGCTTGGATAGCTTTTGAATGAATCAGTAATACCATGTATGCCTGTGTATGTATGTGTATCGAAGCAAAGGAGGGCAGCGTAGAAGGGTTCCTAGAGTGTGCCACAGACAAATCATTCTGCAGGAAGCGGGCTGCTATACAGTTCCTGCTTTTCCATCCCCTTGCTACTACGAACGATTTGATTTATAGGTCGGTCTTGATTACAATTGATTTCGGTCCGGTGCTATCTGCCGGGATATACTGCATCGCGCCATTGCGATCGTATTTAGGCTCGGCTGCATTTAGCGTCCCACTCATATTTAGTTTGCGAAACATCAGTGACATCGCTGCCCTCTGAATAAGTTACGTTTGCGATTGCAACGCATGATAGAGTTATATTGCGAGCCAACATACGTTGCAATAACATGCTGCTAACAAATACACACTATCTGCGAGTTAACATCATACGATTCGGGAATGCAGTCGACTTATTTTGAATTGAAAGTAAACAAATAAACAAGTTTAAAATAAAATAGTATTATTAGTTAGTATTGTTTGATACTATTTTACGAGGTGTCGGACACCAGAGTATAAACATTTTTTAGAGTCAGCATTTAGAGCGAAGCATCGAGGGAAATTTACGCAGTGCATTTTAAAAGTTAGCTGTCCAAGAAAGATTGGACATTCCCTGGGTTATTTTACAGTTCACTTGGTGTGCAAAACTCGCCTGCGGTGCTGGGTGAACCACGTGTGCAATCAAATTCTTTAAGCGCATCCCATTGACACGTCGCACCGGGCATGTTTAGGTTAGTGGGATTCGAAAAAACGAGTGCGCAGCCTACTCGACAACGTGTGCGATTCACCAGGGGCCAATTGACGCGGTTGCTGCAATACCCGTATTGTGTCGCTAGTATTATGTCGAAATTACTATAGATAAACTTTTTAGTTTTTCCCTTTTTCAAATTGCATCTATAAAAATCTCATACATGTTAGAACTCAGAAAAAAATGCCCTACATTTTTTAAATTTTTTCATACTCTCTAATTATCGATGATAGAATCAAAGTTCTAATTCTGTCTTCATCTAATTTTCTAAACTGTAAAGATTAACATTTATATTTAACGTTTTCAAACCGCAATAGAACAAATACATTCAAATAGATTTTTTCAAACGCAACTCGATTACATACACGTCTCTTTCCGGGATAGAAAAGGTTAATGCCACCGACATGGCGAAAAAGCGTGTCCGCAGTCACAGGTTATTACCCTTTAGAGCGGCGCCGCCCTAACGGTTGCGAACTGTGCTTAATATTCCAGGCCGGCGCCCACTCTCTACAGGTTGGCGCAAAAATAATTGAATTTACATGGGAGACCGTGGCAGCCCTGTAAGATACATATGCATAAGTTTACGCATTCGTATACATTATTGCGGGGCCGTGAGTGGCCCGATGTACTACGCCCTGTAAGCTCGCACGCGTTGCGCGATAAGAGCATTCTAAAGTCGAAATGGCACAGCAATATTTAGATGAAAATTCCAATTCGATTTCACCTGATTTGAGGAGTTTTTCCAGATCATTTTAATAGACTTTAGTATTCATAGTATTATTTATTGGTAGTGAATACGAATTATTTACTGGATTATTATTTAATGATCGGATAGTTGATATTTATGTTTCTAGAACGAAATGACTTCTGCGTGAGTGTAAGCGTCATAGATAAATCGTAATAAAGGATTTGTCATGGGATCGAAACAAGTGTAATACATTTGGCAAGGTCTGCGTGTACAAATAAATCAGAACTGTTCTCCTGGTCACTGCGTCTTTAGTTATAACATGGATTTATTGTCTCGATCAATCAAAGACAGTGGCCCAAAGCCAGAAGCGTCAGGCTACCGTCTTATTCACCATTTCTGCAATTGACCATGTGCCCATGTAATTGGCCATGTGCCCGAGTAATACATTTATTTATTTATTCATTAATCAATACTCAATTCATCAATGTAATCTTCAGCTAGGTTTCTTTATACAAGTCAGAAATATTTTACGATTTTCTAAGAATAATACAATTTCAAAATTAATTTTGTGTTAAATAACTGTCAATAAGTATTCAATGAAAGATTAAAGTAAGCTCATTGCAATGGGATATTTTTCTATTTAAGTTATACCTGAATACATAGTGAAGATGCGAAAAATAATTACTGGTCCTTAATTACGGCTTGTTAGCTACTAGGTATTACATCTACGCTTCGGAGTTACGAAAGTGATGCTCGCGGGCATGCATCACTTAGCTTTCGGCTGCTTTCAGTTGCAGGACACCTTGTATAAGTGAGGGGAGGGGGCGGAGACAAGGAGGGAGTGGAGATGGGTGGAAACAGACTTTGGCAAAGGGCACGTATCGCGGGTGCGCTGGCGGGCACACGAAATCGTTTACGTAGAATACGTTTCCGTGTTAAACGGCCGGAGTACGTGATTTCATTTACGATACGAACTCTCGCGCGAGCGTCCTACACCCGCTGGAAATATTGTGCGGCCTTCACGTGTCCTCTCCTTCTCTCCTTTCCTACTCCTCTCTCTCTGTCTCTCTGTCTCTCTCTCTCTTTTCCTTTCTGGTCTACGATCTATAAAGTACGCGGTGCGCCCAGGATCACTCGGGCATTTAGCGCGCGATGAAACCTGCGGTCCGCCTCCGACCCACTCTCTCATTTCACACACCACCCCCTTTGCTTTCCCTTGCGTTTGCTACGATGCTACTACCATTCCGCCCGCCAACCCCCCTTTTATGCTTTCAAGAGGCCAGGACGAGCGCGGATCACGCGAAGCCACAGTCGATTACCAACGCACGCTTTGTTTTTGAAGGCTCGCCTCGACCACTCCAGTGAGAACTACTTTCGTACGATCTGACATCGACCTACCTTTTATTTCTACATCATTTTTCATCTTTCCACTTGACCAGTTGAACGTGTTTCCATTTTTAATTCGTTCGATTAAAAATCCTCTGTTCGCACTTTCCAGATTAATTAACACTAAATTTAATATTATCGATCAAATTAATTACTTTCACGATAGTAAGAAGAGTACAAGTGTTGATAGATTTAGTGTTAATTAATATTCACACCTGTTCATTAAATCACTCTATCGATCAAGCTGTTCACACGGCAGAGATGTAAGCACGTCAAGGGTACTGCCAATCTACCAAGAGGTATGAATGCAGCGTGACTTCCCGAATCACGGGAACCTTTAGTTGATAGGGAAGCATTGTGCGTCCGTTTTCGGCATGTTCCCCGAAGCTCTCTTCTCGCCAGGCTTTCGTCCGATAAGTGTTTTCCGAGGAAGGTCGAGTGATTGGCGTGTGAATAGCTCGGCAAGCATTTCCATCACAATGCGGCGCCTCGGCATATAGCGAGGAAAAGCGTGCACGAAATAAGGAAGGGATGAGAGGAGGGCGGGGGGGGGGGGGGGTTCATCCTAGCTAGAAGAGTGGAAGTGTATAAAGGTGGTTTGTCCGCTAAGGGAGAAGAAGCCGAGAGCTTGGTTGGAAAGGGTGCCGACCAAGGTGGGTTCCCAGTGGTTAGATGGTAGCTCTGGCAATGTGAAAGTCTTGAGTGCATATATACACTGCTCATCTTTTTCTCACTCTCTTCTTTATATACTGTTTGGAAAATCTTCGTTATCTATAACGCCCGCACACTCGCGTCCTTCTTTCTCCCCAAACATGCAGCGGCCCCTTCATATATCATCCCCCACCCTTTTACAAGGGTATTTTCGGATTTTTCAATATTTATGTACATACAAGCTGCTACGGGGCGAGCACGTCGACAGTGAGGCAGGCTTACGCGCGGAGAAATACAGCGCGAGGATCAGCAGTGTCCAACACTTTCAGGATCCTGCTGGAGTTTTGTTGCTTTTGTTTTTAGTTTATTATCGCGTCAACTTTATAGTTATTAATGATATACAAGTTGGCTTGTATCAGGATTTTATTTAGTATGGAATAAGATATCTTGAGTTTTATTTAATATTATCAATTTGTTGAGATTTATTTGATTTTCGTAGATATTGGCAATTTATTTCCTATTATAATTCAGTCATAACTTGTTAACACTCGACTGACCTTGCTTCGAGTTACGTGAGAGAAGAAGGTTCGTATTTCCTTGAGTGGCTGAAGCGGCACAATCCTCTGTGAGGGTGTGCGAGTGAAGAATCAGAAGGAGGGCGAGCTTGGATCGCTGGTGATCGGCCAATTCGAAAGCCCGCAAATGGTCGGGGCATTGTGCCCCTGGCAAAGGGGTAAAAGTGTCTGAGCGGCCAGCTATTCGCTGGAGTCTTCTACTATTTCCCTTTTTCCCCCTTTCTCTCTTACCAACCACGCTCGTCCTCTTCTACTCTCGCACTGTGCAACGCGCGCCACGGCATTTCGTGGTCGACCTTTGATTTTCGAGAGGCCGAATTCCAGCGCATACCATCGCCCACCAACCCTTTCTTCTCGGAGACCCTGCTGCTATTAACTGTATCCATGCATACGATAAAAACCATAAGAAGGCCAAAGATAGGCGCTGAGGTTATTGAAGAACAAAATCAAAACTATATAAAGAATTATTTTCATCTAAAACTAATTCACAGATTTAAATATAGCAAATCCTATGAGTTATTTACAAGGAAACAGAAATGAAAGAAATGTTAAATCTATTAAAAACAATTTACCACTGCGGTTTATATTTAATACTACGCTCGTGTAAAATATGGGAAAGCTCAATTCAGGACTCACTATCAGTGTGACTAATAAAGCGATTAATTATATTCGCATCGCTCGTGCGTCGGTTTCAGTACATCCCACAATTACATTCACGCAATCATTTCCCTGATTACTACGAGCAGCACGAACGGTAGTGGAAGTCGAGATTTTTCGATTACGCTCGGGCAGTTTGCGCGGTGGTGGTGGCGGCGCCTTAAGCTCTCGTTGGAGGAAGGCGGGAGCGCGCGCGCGCGCGCGCGCGCGCGCGGGCGGGACAAAGTGGATTTATTCGGGGCAAACAGGCGCGGGAGGAAAGAATTTTCGCAAAGGGTTAGGAAACCGTGAAGAGGAAGAGAAGGAGGAGGAGGAGAGAAAAGCGAGCGATGTAGTTAGCGGATTATACCGTTAGAAACGAGAGTGGCGCGCGAGAGGTGGTTGCCAGGGCAAATAGGGCTGCCGTAGCGCCTACGAAGTAACGAACGCATCGTCCTCACGAGTTTAGGTTTCAGATTTAGTTAACAACGATGTAGACTTAGCGGAGTAGGATCGCCTTAAGGCCTAGCCCAACAAAGGAAGGACGGAACTGGTCAAGATATACGAGGATTAAGGCGGAACCGCAGTACGATTGTCCGGTAAAGGACCTTGATCCTCCTCATAAATTGCCTTGACCCTTCCAGCAAAATTCCTGAATACGATAAACCCTCGCTTTGATTCAAGCTCAAAGTGCATCCTTGCTCATACATACATTTAGATAACTGGATCTTCTATTCTTATTCAGGACTATCTTTAATTAACCGTAGTATTAAATAACGACTATCATCCAGTTATTGATTAGAAGTATTATATTCACGTTTATGATAGTACACTCGCCAGCAGAGTCGTGCAGTAGACTTTATCAATTCATCAGGGCCAGAGCGCGACTCCTTCTGCTGGAAATGCAAGTGACTGCTGGCGAGAGCTGCTGCTGCTTCATGCGGATTTATCAGGCACGCAGTGGCAATCGTTTGTTCTCCTGTAGAAAAGAGCGACAACCACAGAGAGATCCAGCTGCGCCGATAAATACGCCTGCGTCTTTTGTTCTCGAACAGTGCGCCGTGAATAGGAGCAAATCAGTAGCATTACTCGATCAGAAAATTGCATTTCGCCCCGACGAGTATGGCGCCGGAGCGTTTTGCGAGCGGGATTTTCCTGATTGCGCGTATTATGCAACCTTGTATTTTTCGTGCCCACTCGCATCATACGATTACCCTAAAAAAATGCACGCTGTTACGGATATTGCGTTGTAGTCGATGTACAGCGGGATTTTATTCGTTTTTCAAAGCACTCGTTGTGCAGCGAGCGATACACACTCTCGATGGGTGGTAACAGGCATTCGTCGAAAATGTTTTATACGGTATTTCGTTGATGACGGTCGACGTTAAACACCTTTCACAAAAATATCCTGCGCTCTTTATTTCGTAAATGCATTTTTGCAAAATGACGATTTTCGAGTGAACAATGTATTATTGTTATTGTGTATTAGACCACTTGACGTAATTGATTTTAACTGTCCAACATGCGCATATGCGCATTGGGAAAAATGAGTATAAATTAAAATTTAAAATAGGCCAATACAAATGGGGTTGACGTGAACAAAATTCAAGGACGTGACACGTTGGTATAAAAGAATATGTTTTTAAATATTATGGAAGAAATTATTGACACGAAGGCAACTGTTAAAGTGCGCAAGCTAGAGTGCTGATAGTCTGAAACTGGTGTCCCCTTGCTCCAGTTTCAGGACTTACGTTCTGCCGCTCTTACCGGCGAGTGTTTAAATGGCCAAGCGACACTGAAAGTGTTTACGCATTCGTTGAAAGCGTACACATCTCTTAACATCTACTTCGAAGGTACAACATATTTTTTCAATGCTCGTTGGAGAAATTGCTATTTCTTTCCGTGTACAAGAAAATTCAAGTTCACCTTTCCAATAATAATATTGGAATTTCAGAAAATAGAATATTATTATCGTATTAATAAAATAATATAATACTTTACAAAAATCTGCAATACAGAATGTTACAGTGTGCAAGCGGCTTGCAGCTAGTAATGCATGGAAGCAAGTCTCACGAGTAAATGGCGGAGTATATTTATATTAAAATAATAGTCTACATTGGTGGCGCTGATGGCGAGTATATCGGGATAAGGGCACACGAAAATTACCGGGCGACTTGCAACTCTACAAGTACGGACACATAGACAGCTTGGTAGGCGTGCGTCATGATTTCGCCGTCCGCAACACAGCTCTAAAGTAGTTTACCGCTAATTACAAAAAAGGCGAAACGAGGTCATATTGATCGTGTAAGCGGCAGAACTGCCTAACCATTGTTCAGTTGAGGCCTCGTTTTAAAAAAAGCCGATCTGTACTTGCTAAAAGGTATCTCAAGTTTTTATGGCCAACTCTCGAGATAAGCGATAATTCGCACTTAAAACTATTTGTTTTCACTGTAACTAGTTTGAAGCGAATGTACCAGCGGTGTTGAATCCTGCTTCATACAAACACATAACCTGCAAATGATGCTGACCCATAAAAGTGCGGTTAACTATATGTGTCTTGATTAATATTTTCTTCAAGATAAAACTGGAGAGTCAACTAACAAGAAAATATTGATGTTTCAATCAAATGGATATTAAACTTTTTCACCTAGATTCGAATCAGTTACTTCCAAACTACTTGTATTTTCTATATATATGCACCGTTAAAGGATCAATGCTTTAAGACCCCGATGATCTATATTCCCTTGACTGGCCCATCTACCTTCAACCACTTTTCTTATCGCGATCTCTCGATGGCCCCTCGATCCTTGGCCTTGCGGGTGCGCGCATATAATTTCTATCGCGTGTCAGCCGAATGTTATTAAACGGTGAGGCATAAAATTTCAAGCGTCAGCCACTCTGGGGGATGAAAATATTATTTTTTAATTCTGAATCGGGCGGAGGACAGGTCGCATAAAGGGTGACATATTTCACCGCACAATCTCCGAAGTATCTCACGCGAAGTTTTTTTTAGCAACGTGCTTCAAGCGGCCACTTCACCCACACGCCGTTTCGCTTCCTGGGAGTTTGTGTGCAGGTTGGACTCATAAATATTCGCACAATTGGCAAAACCAGCTGGGAAGTTTAAAGGGCGTGTATTGAATTCATCCAACCCCTTCTTTGCCAGCTCTGTTGGCGGCGCCCTCTTTATATCTTTCGTGGAAACTCGAAGCGTTTCAGTTTACATGCTTTAATGTCACATCCACGACAGCTTATTTGCGTATCGCGGTCTACGTTCATTGCAAACATTTCCCCTCTTCTCATTCATTCTCGCTACTTCTCTCTCTCTCTCTCTCTCTCTCTCTCTCTTATTCTCTTCACCTCGCGTGTATTCCATTAACTGGAGATTGCAGGACGTTGAAGGGAATGTGGGCGCAAAGGTGCCACTCACATCGCGACAGTTTACGAATTTTTGAATAGCTCTCTGCTCGCTCTTTTTAACCATAATACTATCCCACGTGTTGTTACACCACTGACGTTCCAAGGTAATAATACTAGCGTTATCATATGTGTACTTTCGTATCATTGTTAAATCTTCGTCCTTGTCATTAGAGGCACGAATTGTTGTTGGTGAACAGTAATTAGATTTGTAAGTACTTTATTATAATAACGCAGAGGTAATAAAATTACAAACGTTAAAAGTAATAGTCCTTAAAGTTCTATATCGTTGTACCATAAATATTAGCATGTAAAAAATGGCAAAAAATCTAAAAGCGTAGAAAATATGTTGCCGTAACTCTTCAATCGAAACTTCGAAAGAAAGTGATCATAAGTCTGACTGTCACGAGGTATCGAGATGTTTAAAAGCTAGACAAAAAAGCAGAGGCTGGAAGCGCGGGAGATATTGTAGTTCGATGGAATACCGGTAGTTTCACAAACGTTATGAGCGCGATACTAAAAACTGGCGCTTTTCCGAGCGACCCCGGCCAGCCAGCAGGGGTGAGAGATATCGAATTATCTCCCATAATTCCCATCGCATTTAACCCGATTAATCGGGAATCCAATATAGGTTTATATAGGTCGTTTTAATTACATAGCCGGCGCCCAGCCACGTTCGTAAATATTACTTTTTTCACACTTGAGCGATGTATTGTTCCACGAGTGAATGGAACGCTTGGGATATATTGGGCGACGGGTCAAAATTTCAGATTTTTATCGTCCTCCCTTTAATACATGCGATTCGATAACTTTGTTATAAGCAGCTTGAAAAATCTTTGCGTATCGCAAGCACTGAGTTTAAAACAATCTATTACTCGGAAAGCTGGTCAGTGTTTTAGTCTTTTATACATTTAGTCATCCCAGAGTTATCAGTATATGTTTTATTGGCAATAAACTGTCAAATTACTATGTTGGAACATAAATAGTTTATTGACACTGGGACACTTATCCCTCATTTTTTTCTTAATAAAATAAACATTGTCTAATACTTTATTGACAATTCCAGTGCTATAATAAAAATGTATTATACTCCATCGTATATATTTTTTATAGATGTAGTCGGTTTATCAAAATATGAGTGTATTTGCCAAATTACATCGTCAGGTTAAAAATTGCAAAAAAGACCAGCAAAGGAAAGGATTAAAAATTTTGCTACTTCAAGCATATAACACGTGGAAGCTTAGCCGACCATCTTCTCTTGTAAAGCTTGCTGAGAGCGATATAGACAAGCATATAGCCGGATTTCCATGGCGCAAAAACAGTGAGGGAACGGTGAGTGAATTAAAAGCGTAAAACCTCGGAGTACGAGTAAAACCATCGAGGTTTCGCATCGTTCGCAGCCATCTACGCGATCGTCTGGCCTCTTTTTTTATGATCTCGCGTGTTCCCGATAAAAATGGGCTTTTACTGGCTGGGCCGGGCCGATTCGTGCCTGGGCAATCGACACACGCTAACATGAACCAGGCGGCATGTATGTGTCTGTGTATGTAGGAAAGTAATGGGTGGGAAGACACAAGTGATCTTTATTGAACTGCTTGAACTATTTAAATAATTAGACAATCAAATGAATTCAGGATCGTCTTATGATAATATAAAAAAGATAAGAAAAGTATTACTATTTCATTGATTGAAAACTAGTTCCTTGAGAGAGTATCGTCTATCGAAAAGGTTTCGCGTGCATTTAAACCCTCTTACACTGACACCATCGAACTGTCCCATCGTAAGTACACACGTAGCTCGCTTCTCTATGATTTTAGCGAAGATTCCCTCGCGTGGGGCTCCTTGACACAGGCTGCAACTAAGACCAGAAATGAGAGAAGGAACGTAGGAACCGATGGAAAGAGCGGAAGCGGCTCTAGTGTGAGCTGTAAAAGGCAAAAAACAGGCTGCACTGTGTGTAAGAAAGAGCAGGTGCCTGATAAAAATGGGGAGAAATCAGTGCTTTTAAGATCCTAGCCTTTTCTCCTTTACGTCGTCGAGCAACTGCTTCCACGTCGCTCTCTGCCATTTAATACACGACCTTCTCTTCCCAGAGAAATGAAAGCCAGAAATGCTAGTACCGGCACCAATACCAGCGATAAAAATCGGCAGGTGAAATTATCCGTAAATGATGATTCACGGATGATTATGCACTCCGCTGTGGATACGCTTTATCGTCGATTCGTACTACCTTTAGATGTATTTTCGAAATGTGCTCGATCGATCATGCTCGAATGTTTTACAGGCTCGGTTAAACATGTTTTGCTGTACAGTCAGTAAATTCTAGTTTCATAAAATGGTAATACATTTTCCCTCACGGAAATTGAAAATCGTATTTCTTATTATTTCTCCAAAACTAATTTCGCATTAAATTAATAATTAAAGTTTAATATTGAATCACAAAACCCACAAAACTCTACTAAAACTGAAACCCCATAATTCATTGTACTCTTCAACAATCCCAGTGAAGAGTTACTCCTGGAAATGTCGGCCGTCAATTTTGACAAGCGGCAGCTAGTTGGACCAGGCGCGGCTTTGTCTCGTGAAAGAATCGGCTTTGCGTGGCATTGATCGGTAGAGCAAGTGGACAAAGCGGGCCGTTTATTTGGGTGCGTGCTTGCTATCAATGAATAAGATCGGATGCAGCCTCAACGGTGCAGCTCTCCACACTGGGAATATCCAGGTCTTGAGCGATGGGCCCCGCGCGTCCTATAAAAGAACGAGGACGACATCAACGACGATTGCACTGGTGGGAGCAAGAAAACCTTAGGGATGAGAAAAGTCAAGGAAAGAGAGAAAGAAAGAGAGAAATAAAGAGAGAGAGAGAGAAAGGCTGGAAAGGTGGCGATCGTCGTGCAGTAAGCCGGGAGAGCTTGCAGTTAGCAGTTAGCCGGAGTGACTGAGAAGTAAAGTGCCATTACATCTTTTGAATGCCGACTGCACTCTCTTCTCTCTTCTCCCACCACTCACGCCGTCGCAACTCGAACCATCCGGCAATGGGCTGGCAGAGGGGTAGAGCCGACGGGGTGGTGGTGGTGGTGGTGGTAGTAGTGATTCTCTCCCGGACGCGGGAGAGGGGCTTGTAATTTCAGGAAATAGCAATTTCCAGGCCAATTAGTGCGCGAAATATTGCAAAACAATGCACGGAGCTTGACGCTCGCACAATATGCCTGCCGACGTACTGTGCGCCGGCTTTCACAATAGCACCGGCCCATTCAGAAGTATACAGGGTATATTTGCCGCGGCCGCCAATTCCGCAATTCAGCCGACTCTCAATGTTAGTTCAATTTGAAAGATTCCTCCCAAGAGGTCTATCGGTTCTTCCGACGATCATGGAAATCACTAGCGAATATGGCTAGGGCAATATGTTACTAGGGCAGATAGTACTATGTTGTTAGTGATTTGTTTATTAGGCTCAGCTGTTGTGTATGTATAATATTTGACATCATTTTTATCATATTACATATTAAATATATAGGCGTAGATATACAAGAGCTTCGAAGTTGAAGTGAATGAATTAATAACTTGGAATATGCTACCTTGCAAATTCTCGTCACACTCACGGATTTTAGACTTCAGGATGAAAGAAAAAGTAGGAATATCGATTAGAGCATACCGCTTCGTGTGTATACATATTTACCTTGCAGTGAAGCACACACTTCCCACTGTGCGAAACGAGCACTCGAGCGAAATTTGTTACAATGCCGGCAGCCGACGGACAGGCGTGTGGACGCGCGGGCGCGGGCGCGCGCGCTCGGGGCTTTGTAAAGTTCAAGCACTTATGTAAAATTCATAATCAGCCGGGAACCGAGCCAGTTAATGAGGTAACGTGACCGTGAAGAAGAGGTAAAAAAGAAGCGGCCTGATGTTATAGACCCAGTTTCAGGAAAAGCGTCGAGTCAGCGCGCTTATCATTTTCGAGGATCCAAATGCAACTTTGGCCCGTTCGGCCTCGAGGACTTTCCACTGCGTGAAACCAGTTTCCTTCGAGTGCGAGCTTTAATAGCGCAACCGCATATGACACACACACACACATACATACATACATACACATATATACAAATACGTGAGACACGAGTTCGCATTAGAAGCAGGCACATGTCTGCCACTCGGTTATTTGGAACACGAAAATGCGCGCTAAAAAATCGTTCCTCTGTCAGCTCTCCTTCGCCCCCTCTTCCGACTCTCCCTGGGACCATTGGAGCACACCAACACTTTCTGTCCTTGTGTATGGGTGTGGATGTATGCGTGGCCTGTGTGTGTTAGGGCACTCAGCGGTATTGTACTGCAAAGTGGAAGCCATTGTTGAAACAGGCGCAAATTAATCATGCTCCCGGAAACAATTTTACGTTTTGATATTACTGTCGTCCTTGAAATAAGGGTAGACGAATCATTCCTTCCGTTTATGAGACAGGATTAGTAATGATAATAATTTTCCTACGAATTCAATGGAATTAGATTCTTAGTAAGAGATGATAATATTGAAATACATTTTTCAGTCAAAGTATACGTAAAATATTGTTGCAAAGTTGTATAAGCTTATATGATACTACGACTAGCATATCTGACCTTTTTTTAAGAATGCAAGTACCTCCATGGGAAGCTGTAACATGTTTAAAGTTAGCGTTCGAGAGCGATAGTAAACGGTGAGACGACCCTCTTGCGCCCCATACTTGGGCGCATTTCCATCGAACTACGAGTGATAACAGCCTCTGCCTGCATAAATACCCTACTGCCGTCGTGAAATGATGAATTATCAGGAGGTAATGCACTCATGGGCTACGACCGATCGATAAGTCACCATGTATTACAGATCGCGTGATTGCACGTCTGTGGCACGATGAGACGCACACGTTCGAGTTAAAGTCGCATTAGTACTTTTCAAAATAAAGTTATACATTAATACTACAGATTAATCATTAGATTCCATCAAGGTTGTTTTTTAATTCTTGAAATGATAAATATCGACTCACATAATGTCGCATTATGTGAGTCGATATTTATCACATAATGTAGTGCATTAATACGTCGATTTTTATTAAAAATTAGTTATTTCAACTATTAGAAATCACCACGATTCTCGCACAATTTATTTCACGTGTTCTATATAATAGGGAAACTTTTTACAACGAGAAAATTCCTGGCACACGGTTCTGGCAAAGTATGGTTGGACGCATACTTCGTATTATCAACATGGTTCCACCGTTCAGCCAAAATTTCCGTTCTCGCATGCCGAAAATGTGACGAGCGAATTGGGACATTGAAGGGCGCATCTGTAATCTTTATAAATCAGGGTGTTACAGGGAAATGATCCTGTTCATGATATGCCTCCCTTGACGCCGGATTGGGTATTACACGGTTAGGCTGCTATACATTTTACCTTGTGATGTATGGGAATGAGCCACTTTGCCGAAGGGCTGTTACCAAAATACACCCTATGATATGCGCGTTCACATACTTCTCGCAAGCACCTGTTCCCTAAATGCAAACACCTGTCAGCCATCACTGTTTATAAACATTATTCATTATTAAATCTTAAAAACTGCCAATTATATATACACGTTTTCCAACATAAATTGTACACGACAATACAATAGATTTATTGTTCTAAAATATTAAGACAAAAACATTTCCAAATCATAATATTACGGTACACGTAGCAATTACTTTTTCCAGCTGGTTACACAATGTATTTAATATCCAACCGAGCTAACCAGCAAGACAAGCGGCAGTAAAATAAGTGGACGCGGAAAAAGCACGAGCAAAACATAGCTTCGCTCCTCAGACAAGCCACTGATAAGAGTAGGAGTGTCCGTGGGGCAAAGGGGAGCTGAGGCAATAAAAGTGAGGAAAAAAGTAAAAGAAGAAGTTGAAGCGCGAGGGGGGTTGGTGGAAAATCGAAAGTGGGGTAGAAAAGAAAGGAGAATATCGGAGTGCGAGAGATAAATCGAGGAAGCACGGTGTACGAAGCGAGACGGACTAATTTATGAGAACGACGTTTCAGGTCGTGGCGCGAGCGATCTCTCCTTTCAACGCGAGCACGGAAGCATGCGGCGAGCGGTCGAATAATGAACATCGCCCTGATTAGTAATCGCCAGCTGGCTGATCGTTGATTTTTCGCGTTCCCCATCTCGCCCGTTGCGACTTCTCCTGCCGACCAATGAAAAAGATCATTCAACGGTAAAAGGCGCGCGCGTGTTGCCGATATCCGGCGTGACGTACGAACCGGTGCGCATTATAGTCGCATCATGCCAACCCAGCGTCAACAAACCGGCTTCGAGAAAGACTGACGGCGTATCAGGCGAAGTACTCGCGGATCAGTGATCTCATTCTCCCCCTCTTTTCCGACCAGCTGCCCCTTTAGTTTGCGTTTCGAGCTTGCCGAGTGGCCCACTGCAGAACCGGAAAAACTCGCAGCCCTTTTTTCAGCTTCCACTTGCAACCGCTCCCCCCCTCCCCCCCCCCTGGCGTTGCTAACCTTGCCAGGAATCCACTCGGCGACTATCACCACATGCAACCGTGTCAAAGAATTTCATGCTGAATGTATATTGTTGCTTATTGTTTCATCGCCATAAAGCTACCGGCGACCTACCACTTCACCATTTTCTCTCCCATTCCCCAAGCCCTTTATACTCCGGCCGAAAAAAAGCCTGCAATTTTCATGTTGCCCGAAGCATCGCATAAATCTGCACGGCCGAGTCGAGCGCGCTCTTGCTAGTGGAAGTCGTCAGTATGTCAGACGTATTCAGTGGTATGAATTCTAAGCCACAGTCCCATTCTCCTAGCGAGCACTGAACGTTATTTAATTCAGACGATACAACCACCCTTGCGAAGAATTCTTTATGGAATGTCCTATTGCGAATTATTTCACCTAGCTATTCCTGAGTGCTTCGGATCGCTGATGTTTGTGGACTCTTTCATTCATGCGCTTTCGACATTGTTGACAGATAGATTGCCAATTTCGGGATTGTAGATGTGCACCTGGTGGATGAAATAAATATTTCCATTGATATTCGTAGATTCATTTGGCAAATGTGTCAATATCATTTGCAATTACGCGTAGTGCAATTGGCGAAGTGACTAAGCATATGTTTGTTAGTCTGTTATTAATTATTAGGATTGAATTAGTCGTAAATGATGAAAAGGAGTGTACGAATGACGCTGTGCAATAGGTTGAATTTTTTTTTCCTAACGCAACGAGGATATGCTACGAGTGCTTTCGACTAATAACGTGCTTACATCAGTTGCAAAGTGCCTCCGCTAGGCTGAATGCTACTCTGCGGTGAGCACGAATAAAAGCTGCAAAAAGTTTCCAAATGAATATTGAAAAGCTTGATGGAACTCGGCGTATTTCGCTGAAAAAAAGTCGACGTATCCGGCGCATAATAAATTGATTACGTCGTGTGCACGCAAACGTGATGACATGTGTGCGAGATTGGGAGAAATCAGCTCGACCCTGGACTCTCGAGATAAAAGGAAAAATCAATTATAAAATGAATTGTCTAGATAGCATTGGATTGGATACAATTACTCCAAAGTTACTTACTTTCTATATTTGAGAAGTCGTTAATTTTCATCTAATTATTGCTCTCATTTATTGAAACAATTACCAATGAAGTGAATCACAGCTGCTTACTAGCAATCTGTTAAATGGGAAAGAAACAAATGAATCACTTAAATACCTGACAGTCTTCTATATGCAGCTACTTTAAACTAAATGATGAGTGAATGATGTCAGAATCGAACAGTTCCTGTCACAACACGAGAACATTGAAATATTTCCGTATTCCATTTCGGATACAATAATGCTTTTTTCGTTTCGCACCAAAGCTTGCCTGCTATTTACCGCTCTAAATTTGCATTATATTTAAACAGGGTTTAAGCACCATTAGCTTTACCATTTTTTCGCACGAGTGAAATTTACCAAATGCCGCGCCCCCTGTAGCTTTGAACGTGACGCCTTTCCACATTTCCCCCGAAATAAATGACGACCGACTAATGCGGATACGAAATGTGTTTAAACTTTAATTGAGCCGCGCGGCGTTTAAAACTGAAGCGAGCGCAACAGGCTAACGTTTCAAATTGCAGTGAAATATGCAAAAGCCGTGAAATCTTATTCAATTAACAATATTGCCACTCCACACCCTGTCAGTCCATTCAGCGAGTAATTATTCTATATTTTAAACATATTTTAATATACCCTAATAATTAAAATTTCCATCAAATACAACAAATATATTCCAAACCTCTAAATTATACTCAAATACTACTAAAAATATTTCCTCAGTCTTTAACGAGATTCTAATTCAATCCTTTAAATTTCTACTCTATTACAATCAGCCGGAAGCGCGAATAAAAAGCAGGTAATATCAGAGTGACGTGTCGACAAGGCGTTAATAGGATCGCAGGAGCATAGAGAAGTGGTAGAAGGGGGATTGGCTAGCCGCGTCGGGGCTTGCAGATTTTTTTAACGTGCCCGACGGCAGGTTTGCAGTGGCGAGTCATGGTTGGGGTCATCGTAGGGTGTAGGGCATAAATCAGGGTAAGCCGAGCCGTGGAAAGGACGAGCAAGTGATTTCATGTGGTATTGGTACACAGCCACGGTGGTGGGCGGAGGTGGGCGAATAGGAGGAGGTGCGGACGGGCGAACGTTGACGTTACTGGCGGTGTCGGCGTTAATGCTAATGCTAATGCTAATGTCGATGCTAATGGCGCCGACGTCGCCGTCCCGCGGCGATCTACGTTCGCGAATGGACCGGCCGACAGGCACGTACCACCTCGAGCTACCGAAATTGATTATTACCGATTTATACGATCCCGATAAGCTCGGCTCCGATAAGCTCGCTTCCCCTGGTATACACGATCGCCATCACCTTGCGTCATCATTTTCAAATTTCGTATCTGCCCATCCTGCCGATACCTTCGAGAAATCCGTCAGATATTAATGGTCATGTAGATCGACGTTCACGACCAATGACGTCACGTTATGTTCTCCTGAAGTTTGATCGTTGAAATGTACTACTGAAATCAGAATACATTGAAAATTGCAACAACAGTATTCAGATTTCCATTGTAAGCATGTATAATGTGCGTAGTGGAATATGGAAATATTAATTTTAATCGTCACTGACTGAATTTTCAATTTTGTTGAATAGACATTTTGCAGTTGTAAAATATCGTATATCTGTTCATATTTATCGGAGCACGATAGAAGTGAAATAAGCCAGTCATTTCTCCGTGAAATGATCCTTTATTCAAGATCCATTTACAACTAGTTATAGAATACATAGCGGTATATCTCGATTGGCATTAGATACCATGACGCTCTAATTGTCAGGCCGATACTCGTAGATCACTCATAATTGTCAGAATTAATTTGGATGGGCGTCATAAATAAGGCGGGCGAGTAACAACGAAGGTCCAAAAATAGTACAAGTAGAGCTCTGGCGTACTGTCAGCGCGCGTTAGTCGCCGGTTGGATATCGGGGATCTATGCAGGTGATAATTAAGGATCCGCTTTCGTCCTTTTGGAAGACATTAACCTCAAACTCTCATCAACATCCGCAGTTTGACGGGCGAGAATCTTGATCACGCTAGGCTGGCTTGGCCGGCCAATCAAGATAAGTCGCACGTAACCCACCAAGCGGCGCAATCACCGCGGCTCATCAGGGATTCGCCCTCTCGAGTTAGGTGTTGCTGATTTTCATAAAAAAGAAAGGGTGGAGTGGGCGGAAGCGAGTGCAAGGGTGGGTTATGCTGGGAGGACTTCCTCTTCCATGCAAGCTCTAGGATTGGCCCTGGAATCCTAAGTCGAGTTGAGTCGGGACGAGGCCGACGACAGAACGACGTCAACTACTAGCTACTGCCTTTACTGCCGCGAGACATTTGCATAAACAGCCGCGACTCAATCTCTATGCTAATCGACTTGTTCGTATCCGAAAAGTGCCCGAGCTCTCCGCTATGCGTGCCCGAATATGTATGTATATACATATGGATATGCATACAGATATTCATATACACACATAACCTTTCGCGATCTTTCTCTATATGTATGTGTGTGTGTGTGTGTGTATACCTTTTGCAAAAGTCTCGAATCAGTAACTGCTAACATACACGTAATGACTGAAGTAACCGAGATTGCTTTATATCACACATGGCTAATTAATGTCACTTCTTTATCAATTCGTCGAGGACGCAGTTGAGTTATAGTTTACGCGATAATGCCGAGGATCAGCAGGCACAGAGTGAAATCGGAGCGGAGTGGAACGGTAATGCTTGAAATTATTTAGCATAAAGCTAGCCGAGCACTTTAGTTGGAAGCCTTTCCGACTGGAGCTCCTGATGAAAGTGGAGCCAGTGCATCCCAGGGTTAAGCCAGTGCGAACGTCGTAATTAATCTCGTTCCGTACGCTATTACCCCAGCATTAATTCCTGTGTCCGGCCAGATGGAAATCGCAGTGAGCGGAACCACTGCCGGGTGTACCAACTACCAACTGAAAGTCAACCCGTGATGTTGATGCGCCTTTCACTGGAGGCCTCTTTTGTATCGGCACCCTACAGCGCCACCACGCATCTCCCTTTAGCCCTTTGCTTTGCTGGCACAAGCCTCCTTTTTTTACTTTCACGTGCTAACTTCTCTCTTTTCGTTCCCCTCTTCTTTTTCATCACTCTCACTCTCATTGAATCCAAGCGTCTTATATTTCCTTCGGACGACCCGCGCTCCCCCTTTTTCTTCTGACTCGAACTGCAATCCCTTCCACCTTGCATCTTCCTATTTCTCTGATGCAAACCCCTCTGCACTCTTTACGCTTTGACTCGGTATTTATTCTTTGTTCTTCTGGCAGGTTCTCTTTCTACTTTGCCTCACCCCCTTCGTTACCGCTAACCCCACCCTCCCCACCCTCCCCTCGCCCCCTCGCCCCGAGGGCCGGCGAGGTCCTTCCGCTTTGCAAACGCTCACCTCGAGCGCGTACATGCTCGCTCGCTTCCCTACGCACCCTCCGTTAATATGTCGCCGACCGAGCCAAGCTCCCACAACCTTTGGATTCCAAGGAATGATGCTGCTTTTTACTCGAGATAAAGAGATTTATTTAGATAGGATAATATTCTTTGAGTTTGTGATATTGAATACTGTTTTTTTTATTTTTTTAAAATTAAATATTGGTAAATTAGAGGGGAAACGCTTTGACTGTGGTAGATGAATATGATGGAATTATAAGGGTTTTTGGTGAATTAATTTATGTTGAAATGTAGAGCTTCATCTTAACTTTCCAATATTCCTCATGCGATTTGTATTTCGATCTGTAATTCACCTTTGTCCGGTATGCGGCGCTGCTCTACCAATCGCGCAACTCAGTTCTAACAACCAACGCGCTGCGGTGAAAGTTTCAAAGAGCGTTTACGCGCCCTTTTACCAGGAACGTGATTGATTAGTGCGGGTTACGCTGCATTTACTTACAAGCCGTTCTGGCAATTTGACCGGTAACCTTTTATTATCCCAGCGTTACTGCACGAAGTTGAAATTAGCGGGCTTTGAACTGATCGATCAGGTCGAAGGAAACTTCACGCTGCGAGGGGATTCGTTAGTAACTATGATTCGCTTGGAAAAGCATGACTAAAATGTAAACTTGGTGCGTGGCTTGCCAATATTGCTCTTTGCAAACTGATGTCTCAATAAACCACATAACGTAATATAGAATGAGTAGAAAAAAAGATAAATACAGAAGAAAATATGTAAAATAGCAAAGCATTATGTAAAATACTACGATAATTAATATTTCCAGTAATATACGTATCGTAATTCGTAATAGTAGAAAGGGAATTATGTCCACAACTGGGGAATTCCCTCTGCAATTTAACGTTTATCTATCATACATATTAACTCAAACTTTCCCGTTGAAATACCACATTTTCGGCACACACGTATTAACATAGGATTGAACTTGATTAAATAGGGAGTAACAGGATGGTGTGCTTCACGCCTTTCGACTAATAGAGATTTACTTAATTTCGTGCGCGAGGAGAGTACATCCGCAGGGAAATAAGCTTACCTTACTGGGATCTTAATACAAGCGGCACGGAACTTTCCATCCTAATAAATTCGAGCCGGAGCAACAAGTTTGATAAATTCCTTTCATTAAACGCGTTAATCTCTTCAGCCGGATGTCGGCTTTCGAAAAGCACTCCCGGTATTAGCCCAACGAGCGTTATATTTACAGAGAAAACAATGAGCAGCAAACAGCAAATAGCTGCATTTATTAACGGGCCGATCAATTCTGAGGTTCACGTCGGCTTCGCTGTATCGACAACATTCGAAGCCAACTGTATACTAATTTGCTTCTCTTATAAATTGATTGTTTTCTCGCGAAATTAATCCGCCCCCTTCTTCTGTTCGGCGGGATTCCTCGAGGAATTTCACTTTTCAATATCGAATTTATCTATAACGTTCCCACTAACTAAAATTATTTCTGTTTTTATCAATATATTGGAAAAATCGTCGCAAGATACGAAATATTTCCATAGTAAGCTAAATTTTGTTTATTTTTAAAATGAATTAGAGTAACTTTGAAAGTTAGTATTTTCGTTGGAACAACAACAGTCACGATTTCTTCTACTGCAATTGCAAGAGGTGCTTCATTATTCTATATTTGGCGTTGCACGCCTGGACGATATACAAGATTAGTTATGCAACAACGGTTGTCAGTTGCATTTAGTTTACGGTCAGGTAACGCAACGCGGTTAAATTGAAATTAGCCTGGCGAACTGAGCAGATATTAATCCTCGCCGCAATGTTTATCAAAATAATTTCCCCACGGGAAGTCCGCCGCGTGCCAGCGCCGCCTGTCTTCCATAATTAATTCGAGTGAAAGTGTTACTACCTGCAAAATTTATAATTTACCTGCAAGTCCCCCCACAAACACACACACCTTCTCTTATTCAAATTAACATAGTTCAAAAACAAGATAATTACTTATTAGTTAAACAAAAACACTGACAGCTTTCTAAACAGATTAGATTAAAAGCCAAGTCGGTTTGAAGTCTATTAAATTTACAATTTCCAAAACGACTTCTCGAAACCTTTCCATGACTTAAAAATTGTTCAGTAAATATCAAAAGGTCACGCACTATTATAATGCATTAATAAAAAAAGACTTGTGTCACAAAAGTGTCTGACAATAATTCTGATCAATGATATACGTGATAATACAGGTCCTCCACATAATTCCGTTCTGAAAGCCATGATGCGTGGGTAATTCGGCCATTTATCGAATATCCGTATTAGCAGACCTTCAGAATCTGTCCAGCTAGTGGCATCAATAAAATATTGGCGCGAGCCACACTAGGCATTCACCGTAATACCGGTAATACACTAGTGTGTGCGAACAAGCCCGCCCCTTCCAACTCTCGCTGGCTAAAATTGATTACAGACGTACGGTCGTATTTTGAGAATTCAATACTAATACAGTTATCTAATTATGCGCGCTATCTATATTGCTCTCCCTTTGAAATATAGCTTTACTAATACTGTTTCCCCTGTCCAATGCGAAGTCTTATAATGAAATTCATTGAAACTTATGAGAAAGGAAATTTCACGGACCAGCAATTCTTCTATTATATTATACGATATTCATTAATACATATTAATTAATAATCCTACCATTGATATCTATTGATTTTTTAAGTCAAATCTTTGACTTAAAAAAAATGTGAAAAAAATAGTCAAATGATATATTACATCTTAGACTAAAATACTTTATATTACTGGGAAGTAGGAGACATATTCATATTAAATGAACTCCGGCGAAGTACGACTTAAGTTTCTAGTCTATTGGAATCAGTCGTCTTGAGTATACGGAATGCAATGTAACGTCGGTGTTCTAAGGCGCAGTATGTATAATATATTGCCAAGCAAAGGGAATATCGAGGGCGAGGAGGTCCGCACACGATACGGATGGTTGCGCCAGTCGGGGAATGCGGATATTCGAGTTGTGTGTGGACAATATTGACATCCGACAATGCGGGTGTTATTCGCAAATCCGGATATTGGAGTTTTATCTGGTGGCACTCGTTCGCCCGCCCGCCTGCCCGCCCGCCCGCCAGAGCCTCCGCTGCTCTAGCATAGTACAAGCATTCCAATACCAGGGAATAATCGTATCTTGGCGAGTTCGAATAATTTCCCCGTGAAATTCAGCGGAATACTTGGAAGTGTTCCGTTCGCATGGCGAGCTTGGCTTCAACATTCGAAGAGGACGGCGACGCGCAGCGTCCGAGTAGACACGTTATTTGCACTGACCTGCCAATAACGCTCCAACTGATCGACGTAAATTGCAAGGACAGCCTTACGCAAATAACACTTGTAACAACCGAGCCGTTCCTACGCATGGAACTTTCTCTTGGTGTAAAAATGCTAGATAGTCTCGTTTGGATTTCGTTAATATGTGGACTCTGTCGAGTTTGAAATAAATTTAGCCAGAGGTAGAAATACTTTGAAAAATTTCCTGAAATCGGAACGTGGTGTTGAGTCACTTTAAAAATTGAAGCAATGAAAGGACAACAGTAAAATATATATTAAAATTAACGGTAAATGTTAATAGGTAATTAAAGTATCGAACAATCTCGCCTGTTAATTAGTATACTGTATTAAGTTATCATTCATGGTTCGTACCAGTGGTAACGTTTATTCAATTAATATTGGAGTAATTAAACCAATTGGTAAATTAATTGTAATATAACACAGTAATAATGTCTCGTAACTTTTTTCGTTTCAATTAATCGAAGTGTAGTGGAAATTTCCAAAACGATATTTGATATTAATATCTGTGCCGTTTCTTTGAAGAACGACGATTGAATTGGCATCTCTACTAAAAATGAAAATTGCCACTGCAGTTCCCACCAATGTCTATATGAATCCGTTTTAATTCCCGCTGAAAATTGTTCAGTTATAAATGCCTATAGAAAATGTCAATCCATGTGCGATAGTAGTAAAGAACTCATTCCTCCGTTGCAAATATAACTGTAAAAATGCCTTTTTTTACAGAATCAATAGAGTAAGTGATAATTGGTATTGAAACATAAATAATAGAAGTTTAGTTTTTATTATGGACCAATAAACCATTGAATAATTTATAGGAGAGCCCTTTCAATTCTATAAAATCAAACTTTCTACCTTTCGGTACTCGACTTTAGAACTGCACTAACGTTTTATTATATTTTTACGTTTACCATACGTTTCTATCACCGATAGAACACGGCATGCACCATTTTTCAACCATTCGATATTCAGCAAAATCGGATTTGGCTTACGCAAGAGCTACTCTCTCTCCGCTAGATTCACCAATTTTTCCCACCAATAAGGCTACCGGTATTACCAAAGATGGCGGGCACTTCCACTTCCCTTTTGCCAGAAGGTTCTCTACCAACAATAGCACAACTAGCTTCAAACTCACAGAATCTCGATTCAGCACGGAGTAAAGTTTTGAGTAGCCAGCTTCCAGTGTAAGTGGCCACTGTCAACAAGCCGAGTCTTTATTCAGAAATCCGCTTATAATTAGGCCAGCCAAATCCAATGGAAGAGGTTTGGATGGCGAGGGGTTTTATCAGGGCCGGATTTGCCAATTATCATTTGTACCCGGGGCGTTTATCTCGCTTAACTGTCGGCTGGAAGGTGGGAGCAGGCCGTTTCATTAGAATATATTCAAATTACCGGCAATTTCATCTCCGATTCGTCGGAGTATCCGCAATTATTTTTCCGCTGGCATTACCCTGAACTCGAGCGGCAGCGCGCGGCGGCGGCGGCGGCGGCGGCGGCGGCGTCGGCGTCGGCGTCGGCGTCGTCGCACGGTTTTCTCTTTCGTACTGCTTTTCCTTTCCTTCCCCGTTCCGCCGGATGAACTTTCTTCCCTAATACTCTTCTCCGTCGTCTCTTCTTTCCTTGGCCCGCTCCTTACCTCTTTCCACGGCCGGCTCGGGGGTCCGTTTTACTTTTACGGTCGAGGAGGATGATCACCGGGCGCACTTCCACTTGACAAGATAATCCGGGCCAGATGCTCGGAGATTGCGCTTTGTTGATTGTTGTGCCTTTCCAGCGATTCATACGCTCCTATATACGCCACTCTTCTTCTTCTATCTATCGCGTTCTTCCTCTCCCTTTCGCTCTTTCTCGTATTTTCTCATACTTGGTAAATTAAACGCTCGCATAAAGAACACTCTATTAGGTTGGCTCAGTAGGGGGGAGACTGCGTTTTCCGCTTTGATACCCGCATAAAGTTTCGCCACGTTCCTTGCTATCCTCTCAGCGGGAATTTCATTCGACTTGCTTGCCTTGATTGTTTAAAACACACTCCCTTTCAGGAACGCGTGAGTTTATGAGCTTTCTTGTGTCCTGTGTCGTTTCATGAAAGGTATTGGATTCATTTGTAAATTAAAGTCGAATTAAATATGAATTAGTTAGGAAGATAGTAATATTTGCTCGTAGAGAGTAATGTGTTATTCTTTTATTATGAAGAAATTTAATGTAAAACGATCATTTCAAGCGGTATGATTTTAACTGTAGCAAATATTATATTGTTTACAATTAAATTAGTAGTATGTGTAAACGATGACTCGGTTTCTCTGGTTTTAATGGAAGAAGCAAACATTGAATGTCAGATTGGGAACGCGTAATGCATACATAGATACTCGGCTCTACCTATGTTCTTTCCGCCATCTGATTATTCCATCATCGCAGGCCAATTTGCGTAATAAAGCATGGCGATTGAGTGGAGGTAGTGCTAAAGCATCGCTATGGAATTTGCATGCGAAACGGCTATGACGGAGGTGTTCCATGCCAGCGGCGATGCCAGCTGCGGAAGCAGCAGCTACAATTTCTTGAATTTCCCTCATCTCTCAAGTATTGATTTACCTAATTTCCTGATACCAATGTGTTTTGCAAAATGCACATTCCTCTGCTGATACACATTCGTCTTTACTGCTCGTGTTAGAATGCTCTTTCATTTTGAGAATATGATACACTGATTATTCGAAGCAAATCGTTCTTTTTATTGGATCGTGAATATTTATGTAAATATTAACTTCTGATCATTTTTGTGTTAATTAAATATCCAATAATTTTATTACCCACCGCATTTTATTATAGACTTAACTCGATGACAGTTGTAATTTCCTTATCTGGCAAGCTAATTTATTGACAGCTAAAAAGTAAAAAGTTGGAGATAACATCAAGTGGTTTAACAATAGATGGCTTCATCAATCGTCGACGTTCTAGATTGAACTAGAATGACTTAATTCATCAGTAAAATGAATGCTATTGTCAACTAAGAGTACGACAATTATAATACGTATTCATAAAAATCATTTCTTACCATGTTTAATTGGCAATCTTGTTCTACTACCACTTCCGATAGAACTATTTAAGTTCCTTTGTTGCACACAAGTGGATGTGTCTAGACTTGTCAGCTAACTCTACTTGGATTTACAAGTCCATATCGTTAGTATTTGCATATCGCACTATTTGCATCATGGACGTAGACTACTTCAAAAGCGTTGCATATCCGTTGAAATACTAACCTACAACCTCGACTATGTTCCACCCCTCAACATTGATCGTGCGATAGTTTCTTTACATGCGTGTGAACTATTAAATCGATTTTATGGTCATATTAATCTCACAAATTTTGTAATCTTTTCCTCCAAATTTCAATAAAGCAACATTATTTTTATCTCAGACAAATTAGCCATGTTTCAACTATACCAACTAAAATCAAGATTAGTCTTAACATTAAGGATTGCGCGGGCATTTGGTTAAGCAAGGGAAAGATATATATTTCCTGAGTGCAGTCAATGGGGAGGCTGCGCACTTCATTCAGGGTTAGCAACACTTTGCGCTCCCGATTGAAACCGGATGCCCCAAGGGCAGCCACAGGCCGGAAGGAACGAAAGAACGGGTAGGCGGGGTTAGGTTAGGCGCGGGCCCGGCCCGTTGCATAGAATGAAAGTGGAAAAGGAAAGGGGGGAAGCGCAAACCAAAGTGTTCTCTTTGGCCGAGCAGACTTTCCAAATGAATGGATGCAATTACCCTTTGATACTCATTACGTCGTTCCAGCTGAGAGGGCGGCCCGTGTCCTATTCAACCGGCCCGGCCCGGCCCGGCCCGCGATTATTCAGGCATCGAGCTGTAATTGTGTAATAACGCATTACGGTGCTTTCGCGCGCTCGTTATTAAGCCGTCACGCCGCCTACCGAGCAAAGAAATACGATTCCCGATCACGCTTCCGTATTCCACCCCGATTCTCTTCGAAGAACGCCACTGTTCGATACCTTTAGTGAACCGTCCATGCGACAAGACTAACGATGCTTATGAACACAGTTACATACACTCACGAATTTTTTAAGATATTTTTAAATATTACTAATGTGATTACTGAAAAATTTGTTGTAAATTATACTGTTTTTATTCAGTGAATTCTGCTTATTCAATCTTTGAGAAATTACCAATAGTAATTGTCATACTTAAACTTTCCAAATATTCTAATCGACGAAATCTGCTTTTGTGATAGTTTTCAATGGAAACGATTCTGAGGGTTGTTATTGCGCTATCGTGTTCTTTACTTTCGCAAGGCCGGTGCAGTCTCGAGCCTGGCCATAAAAATGGTTTCTGGGTTAATGCAAATTTACAAGGGAATAAGGGTCGCACGTAACGCAGTCGTTCGCTCGATGCAGCATTCCTTTTTATTAATAGCGTTTGAGTACTTTTCGGTGTAGATGGCCAAGGATGATATGAAAATGGCTGGTTTATTGAGCTGCATAAAGTAGGAATTGATTTTGTGTATACCTGCTGGAGAAGATACCTGTAATCAGTTTAGCTAATCTGCTAGGCTATATCAGGGCGAGTTTCGACAGTGAACCAGAGCAACTGGAAAGTATCTGGAGCGACTGAAGTGAGTGGCGGGCAGCGGGCACTTTGACTGTATTGAAAACTCAGTCGCGTTGACTGTTGATGGCCGGTGCATTCTAAATGCATGGCACGATCGATCCTTCGCGATCGAGTACTCGCCGAGCTTCCGCCAATCGAATCGCGCGTGCAAAGGACGTCCTGAAGAAATTGGATTTTCGAAAAGCGACCACGCTGCCGCACACACCCTACACCCGAAAGGAAGAAATGGATACTCGGGCAGTCAGGTCGCATGCTGCCCGTCCTCGATACACATACTCTCGCAAGTGCATTATGCTGTCTTGAAAGAAAAGCACAGACGCCCTTTACTATCAACGAAATTAACCCTACCACAATTCTAGCATTGCTGCTACTTTTGTTAAACTAATTTCTGTATATTTGCAGTTTATTAAGATTTACGAGCTTTTATTCTCGATAATATTTTAAATCTAATAAAGAATGTATTTATTATCAAATATCGAAAATGGACGTTTCCTATGGGTTTAACTATTTTATTAGCTGACCCATGCAAAATAAAAGATGTATTAACAGGGCGCGCAACAACCTGTGCATCCAATGTGCCTACTATGTGTTAAGAAATCATAACTCGTGCAAACTTAATGCTATTATATTAGTTGCATGCTCTCTGACGGATCTATCGTAAAAATGATGGAAAAAATAACAATTGCATATACCAACGCGGTGGAATTCAAAATGCAACTATGCAGAAAGCGTTTAAAAACACATGATCATACATGTTATGAATGTAAATGGACAGTGGCACAAAACTGGTTTCGAGAATTGTATTCATGCTGCATAGTTAAAATTTAAATATAGAATTATTAATGATTACACCTTATGATTTATTATTAACATACTCTTGACTCCGAAAGTTCTTAAGTTTTAATCCACAATTACGTTGTCTGTTACAGGTATGTAGAACAATTATTACATGTGAGGAGTTAATCAGGAGAATGAGTTACGTAAGTCGAACTTTTTACGTTTCGAGAACAAACTTGCCGCGTTCATGCGATAATAGCTATAATTTTCTATAACCGCGTACTCGATCAGAAGTTTAAAAAGTGCTATTTTCTCCTATGATTGGGTGGGCCCACATTTGCATGGCGAAGCATCCGAGTCTCATGTATTACGAAGACAGGACTTTATGCTAGGTAAAAAGTTGCTCTAATAAAATCTTGATTATCATCCGGGATGTTCGCCGTTGCATTTGCGGCGAGTGTCTCCTTTTTCGTTAAAAATGAATGGCACGCGAAGCTCGTCATATGCGGCAGCCACTGACAAAGGAAGAGCTCGGGGAGCAAGGATTCGTCGGTGAGGCTGCCAGGCGAGAGGAAAAGGTTCACTTTTACCCCTGCGATGGTAGCGCCCTCTTGAAATATGTATACATTGCAGTGCAGATTCGAGGTTTAGCCGATCTATCGCGACACCTACATCCAGTGTAAACTAGGATTGACTTCGATGGCGAAGAATGGGACGCTCGGGTAAGCTGGGCTTGCGCGATTTATATTTGATCGCAGGGCCATCGAGCGAGCGTCGCGCCATCCTCGGCACGCGGTCAATCCTTCCGAGGATAGCTCGGGGCCAGAAGCCTCCCGCAATAATTCCGGCAAGATCTTCTTGACGACGTTGACGGCTCCTTCGGGAATGGATGCTCGAGATAAATGGAAACTTGGAGCGACGAGAGTCCTATCCAGGCCTCTCCTGTATACCCTTCGCCCTTCTGCCTATCCTAAAGGTTGTCTCACTCTTACTTGATCCTTCGCTGGACCCAACTACCTTGCGGCAGGATGCTGCCTCCTGTATTCATGAAGGGCTTTCCGGAAGACGGGGGCACCGCGATAAAATGCGGAGATTTTCATCGAATCGAAAGTCGTAATCCCGCGAAGGGCTGTTTGCGGCCGCTCGATGCTAAGAGCAATCCGTGCTGGTGCGAGTCTGCCCTCATATTTGCGCGGCACAAACGCGCCTTCCACTTGATGATCTCCTGCCGCCCTAACCCTCCATCGGTGCTCAATGGAATAACACTCGATTTCAGCTACGCCTGACAAATATTCTGCTCGAGCGACATTCGTGTAGGGGAAACTCGGCTGTACAGGATCATCTGGACCCTACATTATTCGATACGACTGTAGATACGAATAGTATTTCGTAGTATTGACAGTGACACTTTTATATGTTCTGTGATATGTTTTATATGTCATAGATTGTGATGAATAATTACTGAATATTGATATTTGGAATATTAGACTATTAGTGTATTAGTAAAGGGAAAGATAATTTATTGGGATAATATTAACAAATCTAACTAAAGTCAACTAATCATTTTATGAAGCATTAGAAGCTATACCCAAAGGTGTGCCAGTAGACCAATATTGCCAACAACTCAAGTTTACTGTAGCAATCGTTCAAATTTACCGTTCGCCATACTTGATGAAGTTCGAGGAAAGTGTTAACCCGCGAGAAGTTCGCTTAGAAAAATATTTACTCGCACTGGTGGATGTTGAAATGTACATAAGCTAGGAGTTTCTGGGCGGTTCTAGTAACGTCGATGTGCCATGCGCTCGTAAATCGGTCTTGCGAGCATAATTTCGCCGTTATGCAAGCACAAAATGTTCCCTCTGTGTATTGCGATATCATTTTCTATTGTAACGGCACACTTCCATCTGCTTCTCGAGCATTTGCTTCTTCATCCAATGCCTACTTAGACTCGATTCACATTATATGAAATAAACACACAATGTTAGGCTGAGCTTACAATAGTGAATTATAGTTTAGGTGAATTCATTGGATATTTATTTATATTCATATACATTTTATTTTAGATATTCAAATATTTCATAAATAATGTGCGTTAGAAGTTAATCAGTATTAAATTATGTATATGAAAGTTTAGTAGCAATTTACAATTCTGAGTATAAAGTAACACCAAGAAGTTATTTTACGTTCTATCCTGCTACTCTGTGACCAGGAACTTGCATTATACTGGCTTCCCGCTCGGCTTTCATGGTTATGTAATCGCAGGGTAATCTTGCCAATTAATGGTGAGATCAAACAAGTTACACAACATCTCTATAATCATGATGGCAGCCTTTCAATAGGGTACGAGGGGATACGCATTGATAATGAAATGATTTGTTCCAATAAACGTAGATTATCTTTAACCCAACATAATTCATTCATTAAGAGATTAAATATAAGAAATGCGCTTATGCGCTGAATAATTGATCTTATTAATTCCCAGTCATACAAACATAATCATAAACATAACATTGTAGAATAATTGAATTTAAACTCACAAATATTTCACGCATTATTCTAGGTAAAATTACATGAGTATATGCATGCGCTCACACATATTAGTAATTATCTCTGTTAAACACTACGTTAATAGACCAGATTTTCTATAACCCACTACGTATTCATTACCTAGACTTTTCCCATTCTAATCACTCAAATATTCCACTCAACTAGATATCACTTTAATCCAAACATTTTCAATGCAAGTAAAATCCTAATAAAGTTAATACCAAAACATACAACAATAAGGAGTAAATAGTAGGCCAGCGTGACTTGAGGTTTAGCAGGGAATAGCGTTGATGATTCCGATGATAAATGATACACAGACAGGCCTGTTCAGCTATTCCACGGTAATATATTCATACAGTGCTAGTACATCAATTATCCGGGCACGTAGCATTGGATCAATGGGAGAAGCGAGAAAGGTGCAATGGGAGCGAGCGCCGGAGGTCTAGCGGGATCAGTGAAACTGGTGAACAATAATGTTCTATTGTTTCCTGTTGGCTGGAGGCACGTGGCGTAATAGGGCCCATCAATCAGAGCCGATGAAGTGGACGATTCTTATCACAACATTGCCTGGAAGGATGAGCCCTGGATAAACGGGAGTTACGGGGTAGCTTGGAGAGAGAGAGAGAGAGTGAGAGAGGAGGCCGTTTCCGTCGTCGGAGGGTTAGTTAATCCGGTTAGTCCCCGAAGTTACCGGTCGAATCTGCTTTCAACGGAAGAGAGGGACACGGATAGTTAAGGAAAGTCCGCCAGCCTAGCCAAGGGAATAGAAGAGTTAAGTGCTGTCTTGTACTATATCACACGGCAAAACTTTCCTCCCCGCTACCTCCTAGAAACTACAATCCAATCATTCCTTATTTATCGCTTTTCATCGCGTCTTCTGTCCCAAGCTGAACGATGAGTTTCGCCCCGGGGAAATGTCCTTCGTGGACACTTCGCTACACTTCTTGACCGAACTTGCTTACCCGCAATCGCGACACGGCTACTTAGACCTCACCAAACTTACTCATATTTCTCCAACCTTCTTCGTCGGACTGTCTTATTTCTTACACCGTCGACGGTATTAGAAGAATCCGAGTAGTTATTAATGTAGGGATTAATGGCATTCGCTTTTTCTTAAGTGTCTGATAGTTTTAATGATTATGACACTTTTGGATTATTCATTTTACTTGTCAATCCAGGATGAAAAACTATGAACTATATTTCTTAGATTAATACATTATTAAGAAGAATTCCCATGCTGGCCAATTGTTCGTTCTACTATGGAATTTCGACTTTTCAGTTTACCTCGTTACAAAGGCACCAGCATTCAATAGATACTAAAGAGAGAACCCGCGGCCTTCAGGGAGTAAAAGAAAAAGTGCTGAACTAGGCTACTAGAGTTCGTCTTTTTTCCTTCCGTCCTGTACCTGAAGGCCAGATTGAAGTAATTACAAGGACGGTGAGTTGGGAGGCAGGGATAATACGTAATAGAGGGACCGTTAATTAATTAAAGCTGTCGGGAATGTCCAGCGTCTATATTGAAGATGGGAAAAGCCCTGGTGTCATAACGGATTACGACGTATCCCTACAGCCGTGAATCTTAGGTCTCATTTCATATAAAGCCTCCTAACGCCTGGAATGAAGGTTAAAAGCGAAGGGAGATTGAAACGGGCAAGGAGCTCTGCCTTTTTGACTTCATTGAGATTCTTGCCACGCCTATGGTTTGCACTCTTTATCAGTAATATTCTAAAACAAAGTACTACACTAATAAACTAGTATATACTTTAACACTTTATTAGTACCTATACACTTTTCTATTTAATACTATTAACAAATGACTATACTTTCTTTTTCAATTTTATCATTGACCATTCATATTTATAACCTAGTATTACTATATGACCTTCAAATAAATGACCTCGACAAAGAAATAATTAAAAAAGAAAAATCTGAAAAGTGGGGTAGCAAGTAATATCTTAACGGATTGTTCAACGGACGCTTTAAAGTACCGCGGCTTTAATAAATATGTAAGGCTGTAGGCTGGCAGGGTGGCCGGTAATAAGAAGGCGAATCCCTTAGCTCCACTCGGCGCCATTAATCACGAAAGCAGCAGCGCCGCCCGCGCCGTAGCAAACAAACTCCTCTGTATTTAATAACACAGTATCCCAGTTTCGTTCGCCCAACGAAACTTCCCAATCTTTTAAACCGCATAGGTAGCAAGCAGAGAGTACACGCGCCGAGCTGCGATGCGTAATGAAAAGAGCAAGCGAGCGCCGCCGCCGCCGCCGCCGCCGCCGCCGGGGAGAATACTATCGCATGATCTACCGGTAGGGGGAAGGCTTACTGCGAGAAATACCCACTTTTAATCTGGGCAAACCGGCCCTGCCTCCGCCCTGGCACACCGGCCGGAATTAAAGAGGGGCGAGGCAGAAGCCAGCGGGTCAGGAGTGAAGTCAGCGGGGAAACAAAAGTGAAAGGGCTCCCCCTCCAATGCACACCCATGATGCGCCCTAATCTTTCTGGTAGCACGATCACCTTTTGAATTGGTACCGTTGTAGGGATGTGATCGTCTAATTGACGGATGTACTCATGCTTGGTAGGAATAATGACAGTAATGTAACGCGAGTTGTATAATTAATAATAGATTATCTAGATTTTTTACTAGAATATAAATAGTTAATATGGAATTACTTAACAAGACTGTAAATGTAAATATCATATAAGGTACTTGCTTACGAACTATGATTAAGAAACCCATCCATGTTATCAGGAACATCGCAATTCTTGGACCAAAACATTATCTACTTTCTATGAAAACATGTTGTCTTAGAACGATGGGACACGCACTGGCGAGACAGCATACTGGATGATATCCAAGCAAGCCCATGTATTTACTCACTATTATCTTAGTGTTGAGAGGAACCCTTTACCTCTCCGGCCCTTCCTCCTAGAATCAACCCTTTCGCCTTTAGTTCTCGACAGCTGGCAAAAAGGATCACGTCGTCTTTCATTAAGTGAGTAGAAAAGGCTACCCGAATGCGTCAGCAGTCTCAAAGAGAAATATGTAATGCACAGAAAATGATGGAGTCGTTTTATACACCCTGCTACCATTTCTTTTCACTGGATCAACCCAGTCCTGCTCTCTTTTCCAAATTCATCCTGCCTCGTTCGTTGTCCTCCAGTGAGCTTTTAAGGCGCACGCACCAAAGCACTGGGCGATGCGAGAGAGCTTCACTGTACTGAATTCCTGAAAAAGCATATATTTAAATTGAAGGGTGCGTTGGGAATGTTGGGTTGATTGTGTTAATGAAGGGTGACTGTAATGCATGTTAGTTTCGAAAGGGCTGCATTTTTTTCAAGCATTGACTCTCATGGTGGTCATTTTAATTAATTGCTTTAAAAAGATAAAATAAAATTAATAGAGTTTTTGAGGTTTAACTTTAATTATTGCTTTTTTCCCGTTATATTTGTTTGTAGAATAACAGAATGTGGTAAACGAATGAAAATGGAGTAATGGAAGGTGGAAAAGGGTGGAGTGAGTGACGGACTTTCCATTCCTCAAAGGCAGATTCGCCTGGCACGTGCTGCGACGGCACGTGACAGTAGCCACCTGGGGAAATCCTGATGGTGAATGCTTGGCAACTATACGATATACGGGTAGTTACCTCGGCGATCTGCTTCGTTCCACCTCTTGCGCCACTTTCCCCTTTCTCTTTCGGACCTTTCGAACATAGCTATGCTACATACTTGAAGTCTATTCGATCGAATTACATAGACAAACGCGAAACAGCTGTTTTTAACATAAAACAAATGTATGTAAAATTGCATGCCAATCAAAGTCTTATGGTTCCATTGAAAATAAACCTGTCTGAATGCTGCACATATAAAAGTATATCCAACAAGTATTTGTCTGGCATATTAATAGGACAGAAATGATGAAAATCGTTTAAATTCTTTCGTAATACAGTAAAGTATGTCAGACTTTCAAGTCGATTTCGTCAGGTTGCTTCTGACGGACTATACTTACTTACCCGAATCAATTCTGCCCGACGTACTTCTACCTAACGCTCCTTGCATTGTGGTCGCCACACGCCGGTGGAAATTCCTCGAGGCTTCCTCCGCCCGGCGATTAGCCTATTGCAAAGTTTGCTCTGCTTAGTCTTTGGTACTAATACCTACCGCCTTAGCGAGTGCTCGCGTTAAGTTTCAGTTCATGCGTGACTGATGAGTTAGAATCCCTTTGGGTTATTAGACTTCGGCTTCAAGACCTCGCGGAAGCTTACAAAGATACGTTTCCCTCTTCGAGAAGCATCGAACGTAACCACTCGAACATCTCTCTGTGTTTTAATAATGTGCCTGTACTTCATTCTTCGATTCAGCTGTATTATAAATTATAATACAACAGTTCCCTGGTTTTTGCAAGTCTTTCGAAACTGAAAAGTTGCAACGATTGAGAGTTACTCAAAATACAAGATGACCTAATTCCACAAACAAGTGGCACGAAGAATTTATTGATACTCGAAGGAGAATAACTTCTAAAAGCAACTGCAACCTAGTTTCAATTGAGGGCAATAAAAAAGTTATCTCCTTGCTTATATTTTCATCCATGATATATTCAATCCTCTGCTATTACTTAGTTAATTTATAACTATCATATATGCAACAATGATTACGATTGGTGATTCAAAGACAAGTGACTCATCACTTTACACACTGGAAGCTCTAAACTCTATTTCATCGGGTATACTTCTTCCCCTTATTACCTTCGATTCCAAGGAAAGTGGCGTCGTGGCGCGATACATCTCCGCCAGCGGGGGCGGCGCATTCGGATGCGGAGAGTAGAAATGAGAAAAGTTTCAGGGAGCATAATAAGGCTGGCGTTTCGAGAGCTCGGCGACTCGATCTGGCGGCAAGCGATACTCAGGACGAGCGTAGTCAAAAATGCTCGGTTGTAAACAGGTGAGCGTTGGAAGATAGAACGTGCGAATGAAGTTCTTTCCGCCCGCAACGGCAGGTAAAGCCGTTATTTCACCGCCCCTGTTTCCTTCGTATTTTTCCGTCGCACATTTTTCTCCGAGTTTTCTTGGATGAATATGGCGTGCCCGGATGATCCCGATGCGCAAGGAATTCGTCTGCCCCCCACTCTTGGATCGTAAACTTTGCCTCGTGTTGCCTGAATTTGATAAACCTCTCCACGACTCCGGACTACACATGCCGAGCTTTTTATGTACGTGTAGGTACTTGCTCTAAATCATTACGAGTCATTAAATTAAAGCAATAGTAAATAAGTGGCTTTATTCGTGTGTCAGTTTATTTGAGTACAAGGAACTTGAATATCCGTTCTATAATATTGTATTAATTTAAATTTAATTTTAGCTTGATTTAATTAAATTGAATTTGAATTTAAAAGTACTGTTAATTTAACATTTAGTATTGGTTGAAATATTCTTTGAGGAAGATAAATGTTACTGTCGAAATGCCTATTTCAGAATAATTTTAGTAGATTCGAGCTTTCACTGGAGGATATTGATAATAAATGCCACTGGCAGAGTGCTCTGCACACTGTCATGTGAAACTCGAACCGAGTGATATTCTAATTGTCATTAATACTGATTAGGGATAAGAGCCAACCCACCCGTCTTAGTGCACGGCCGCGAGAATTTCTATGGAGGGATTACGTCCCTTATTAATTGAAGCGTGAAATTATATCCGACTCGTGCTAATTAGTTAATAGTGAGCTGTCAGGGAAGTTGTTTAATGCTTACGTTAAAAGATGGTTTCAAATTATAATATGTTACCCAGCGCTTCCTCGAATATATATTAAATACAGGTACTTATAAAACTTAACACACACTTGCATGAAACTATTACAATTTTTAGCTAATTACTGTGTAAGTATATAATTCAAAGAATGGGCATAAATTATTGACAGAGCGGTTGTAGTAATATTAAAGGCAACTATCACTAAGAGAAACGTCCTCGGACTAATCTAGCGAGTGACGCTCTAATTACTTGACGAAGTAATCAGTTCTTGTCGTTGGAGAGGCGGAGGCGCCTCATTAATGCACCGGCTGTATAGCAAGAAGCGGGTATCAAAGGGGCCGGTGGTAGTCAATTAACTGAAAAATTCAATTATCGGGAGTTTTCAAGGCAGCGTCACAAATGACATCGTTAAACTCGTTTTTATTCTAGCTTCATTACAAACCACCCGCTCCAGTTTTTTTCGTGGACCACCGGTCTGACATCGCGACGGTGGCCGCTTCGGTTGTCAACGTATGCACGCAGCGCACCAACCTGAGATGTATGCGGAGTATGTGTGTACTACGCAAGGAAGTAACCCTCTTTTCAGCAGTATGCTTCGCGACCCCGATTTCCAAGCAGACACCCTCGCCGCCGCCGCCGCCGCCGCCGCCGCCGCCGCAGCCGCCGTCAGTCCTACTTTAATATTCAACCCTTTCCGATAATGAACAATTCCACCCCCCGCCTTTAAATGCATCACTTGTGTTTTCGTCTCGGCGATTGTTACTCCTACCAAACCAACGATACTTGACCTAGTTTCGATTCTACCTGTTTCGAACAATACAAATCCCTTTCGAAAGGATGTTGCTGATTTCTGTGTCTGGATGGATGATAATAAATAATTACTTATTCGAAGTCAACGGTACTTGGAAGTATGAGGAGCCGATTGTTTTACTGTGCGCCAGTTTTCCCACTTGGAAATCGTGGATGACACACATTCCATTGGCTTGCCTGTAGAATTGTTGCTAATGAATATATCGTACGAAATATCAAATTATATCTATCTTAGGAGGTGTAATTCTAAAAAGATAAGATTAGATGAAGAATGATATAAGTATTTTGGGTTCGTCCCAATAAGTACATTCTGATTCTATTTTCGATAATCACTATTGAGTTTTCAACAGTTAGCTAGGATTTTCGAGTGGATTAAATATAAATAGATTTCACGGGTCACGTAAATTCTGGATGATTCTATCGATTGTACTTATAGAGATTAGATTCTAGAGAAAATCTTGAGATTCTACGATTCCAACCGTAGTGCCAAGTAAGAATTTCACCGGCTGAATGCTGTCAGAAGGAGAATACAAAGTTACACAATGCAGAGGAACAGCTGTAAATCCGTGAAATATTCTGCGGTCAATTGTTGTTAAATAGACTTTAAAATAGCATGGACCGCATTCATTGAACCAGAGCGCTGACCCTCACTATTCGAATAGAGGAACGTTTTCAAAAGTGTCGCTCGTCCCTAAACCCTCCTGTTGAGGTAAACGTGTCGACAGCATTCACAATGAAACTCCTTCCGATGAAAGACTATCCGAGAGGATCGATATCCGTGTTTCGCTTTAGAAAGCATCCAAAATGCTCCAAAAGTCTAGCGCATATAACCCGAAATGTATTATGTTCCTCTTCACAATTCTGCCATGCATATTATTCGATTCCTTTTATTTTTAGAATACATTTTAAAGCTTTTAAATACGAAATTAATAATTCTGTACTTGTGCTTTATGCTCAGTGGTATTTGATACTTTTCCTCAAAGATGTAACACCAGCAAACAGATATTAAATCAGACTGATCCGCACGAAAAAAATTAGCAATAAGTTCAAACTTGCTGCTATACTCGGAAAGGGGTACTTATGTCAAGAGTACGCTTTCGCCGGATCACTGACCCATGAAAATAGGAGTGCCTCATTTAACCGTCGGACGGCGGAGAGTCCGGCACTTGGATGAAAGGGTCGGGTCACATCTGACTCATCATAAGATGAATTCGTTGACACATTACAAAATTTAAATATTGAAAAATTATTCTTTAACTACTATTTTAAATACTCTCACTCACCAATATTTTTCATTTAATTATACAACAAAAAAGATCAAAGAAAATCATTAGAACAACCAAGAATATTAATTCAAAACCATATACGAATGATTCACGAGTCTTGCACTTAGGGGAAAAAATCCAATTATGATGTGTCACATAAGTAACACACCCGCCTGAGTCACCAGTGACTCAGATGAACCAGGCTCGCCGGAGGGTTAACTATAAGGTGAAAAGATGGCGCTGACCTCGCTGGGGGTACCAATAATTTAGACTGCAGGTCGCGTACACTCTTACGCAGTCTCGAAGTTGATGCGATGCCATATCGAGCCGCGTCCCGACGGCACCGTTCTACTCCGCAGCCAACCTGCCTGTACTTCGGCGTCGAAGTACACTTTCTCAGTAACGTAGCCACGTTTCGTCGCAGAGCTCCATTAACGAAGTAACCCGACAGGTTGGAAACTTTTAGAAAACGCGCTTCCTTCGTGTGCGCCTGCTTTTGCCCCGCTTCCCTTTCCCATATCCTTCGTCGTCCTGTCTTGTAAGGTTCGGTGGCTTTCGGGAGAAATGAGCAGCGTCCCAAGTTAACTCACGGATGCTGTGCCATGGGATGTTCCCGATTAATGAGCAGCCCTTGAACCGAGCTTGCCGTACAACTTCAACGATACACCTTTGAAATTTACCCGTCGAGCAGAGATTGCGTGTAATGTCTTCCCATTAATAATTTTCACGTACGAGTTTCGGATGAAAGTAAGACTCCAAGGAGATGATATTACAAATATGTTAATAGTATATGAAATGACAGAGTTTATAAAGGGCAGCGAGAAATTTAGCAAGAAATTTCAATTATGTAATTGTTTTTGCTATACTTTGTATAACACTAAATATTATTATCAAATATGACAGAGATCTCGAGTAAATTTATGCTAGATGAAAATATTTGTGTATCTAATTAGAATTAAAGTTTTGGCTCGTTTATGCAACGACAGTAGGCGTCGCTGCTGCCAACTTACAATTCGCATTAAAATTCTCAACGCCGCGGTGTACACGCAAAACGTGCGTGTTCCGAAAACTAGTTTTCACCGTGTGCCGCGGAGCTCGAGGAATACGAAATATCAGTGCGACGTTGTATACATAGAGCGACGAGCTGTTGCCGTACAATATGGACTCACTCAATAATATGTTCGGACATTGGACATGTTTCGTGTTTTGCACTCCATGCTAGATATAAATGCACAACGAATACCAAATCATCTTTCATTACGCGTTACTATGCGATTTCGGTTGTCGTAAAAATAGTACAAGTATTTGTTTAATGAACAGAAATTATTTATGGGTTTCACTGTCGTTGAGAAATGCCGGAAAACTATATTAATTAGGAATCAACTGAAGGATGTCTGGGTGATTACTTTCGTTAGAGGTCAAACGACTAATTATAAGTAGACCTTAATTCATACTCACTGCTACTGCGACCTTTTCTCAAATCACTTAACTCTGCTCGATGGAAAGTAGTTAAACAGAAGAGTTCTATCTCGCTGAGAGGTTAACTTCTAAGAATTATTCTTACTGGTCGACCGTTCGAAAATGATAGCGAATTACTCGAGAATTTTATTCACCAGCATCATTAGGAGCAATGCTGTCTTTTACGACAGGGTCGCGATAAGATTCGCGCAGGCCGAACTTTAAATTGAGATAGTTCATTGGTCGTAGGAGGATTGGATTTCCAGGGACTAGCGGCGCCTTTGATCTCAGACCGTCAAAGGAGAGAAACTGCCAACGCATTAATTCGATGGTACTACTTGCGTCGTGTTGTACCGGATCGGATGTTCGCCTTCGGATCGAGAAGTCTTCAAAGACCTCTGAGCGTAATGCAATTTCTTCCTGCGCATCGTTAATTTACGCATCTTTTATGTACGAAGGAAAGTTAGCGCTTTAATGCCAAGGGAATGTGTCGGTAATTGGTACAGAACCCATAAATGCTTAACGGTCACTTAACTGTGACCAAAACATTTTTTATGTCACCGTAAAAGGAGGTTAAGGATAGGTTGCATGAGATACAAGCATGAACCAGCACGATAACGAGTAAATAGCTCGATGTCATCATACAATTACGTCGAATCACCTAAAATAAATAAGTTTCTAGAATACTCACATTTCAATAATCAACAGTTAACTTATATTATACATAAACATACATTCAATTATTAACTCTACAATTCTAAATGACTAAACTACAACTTCCCTGAATACCCAAAACATTCCATCAAATATTCCAATACCTCAAAGACATGAAAAATTCCTAACAATATTATACTCAAAAAATACTTATACCTATATCTTCCGACCCCTAAAAAAACTATTACAAAACTTATATGCGCACAGGAAATATATTATATCCGCCATAACGCGACTGCACGTAACACAAATACATATAACCCAAACTCACACATAATGCAACCGGCTACGACCAAGCAGTATCCTATATTTCATGGAAACAAAAGTGCTGAAAAAGAAGAAAAAAAAAAGAGCTGAACGATCCCAAAACTGTGCGCACGTGTCGATGGAGTGCGCTTTCGCACGCACATCTCTGGCATACAGACATGCGCAACGCACAGTATCCACGTTGGTGCAAGTTAATTCGTACGAGGGTTGAATTGGGAGGAGGGGTGAACGTTGGGGGTGCAAGCACTGGGCATTCCTGAATCGGGGGTTTGAAGGGAGGGGTGGTTGGTGGAAGGGCGGGCATCATCGTTTCGCAATCTCGGCTAATTCCACGAATGCCGAGCGACCCGTGAGGGGCCAGTTTTCGGCGCGGCGGCGTAAGCGGATGTCACGAATGCTTCTCGCTTCGTGGAATCACGTCGCGATCCTAATATCCTCCTCTCCCGCGCCGATCCCACCCCGCTGCGCCGGTAACTTCACTCGACGTGACCCAAATATGCAGAGCTGCGAACGGGCCGAGGCCGATCCCGAGGCCGTTGCCATCAACAGGGCTGAACAGCTATGTATGTCTGTGTATATATGTATATATATATATATATATATATATATACATATATATATATGTGTGTGTGGATGGGTGTAGTCTCGATTCTCAGCCCCAGGAATCGCAGAGGCATGCCCCGCTGTTTACCCTGTTTCCTGCTATGCTTGGATCAAATCGGTAGCGAGGAAACGTAGCCGGTTGGCCTGTCTCGCTGCCGGTTCAATTACGGTCCAGTATCCTCCACGGGTGACAAATATATCGGCGCGAGGATTTCCTGTCTGCCCGATCGCTTCGACGCCAGTAACCCGTTAACCCGTTATTCGTCTTGTAGGTTTAATCTCGCCACTCTTCCGCCAAATTGCCGGTTGCGAGGCTGACTAATCGTGCTGATAAAGGGATAAGGTTTTCCTTTTGCATCGCTGTTCTCCCATCTCGCTTTTTGGACCTTCTCTTTCTGGCTTTGGTGTTTCAAATGGCGAGGAGGAGAGAGAGAAAGAGAGAGGAAGAGAGGGTTTGCCTTGGTGCGCTGCTGGTTTGTTAATGCCCCGAGTGCCTCTTGTTAGAGCCCTGGAAGTCCGAATGTCCTGCTAACTCGAGATTCCGTGTTGTTCCTTCTGATAAGAGGTCCGCGAGCATCGTTACCTTCACCCTTAACTTTGTTTCCGGTAATAGCCGCTTCACCCACGGCAATGGCCCACCCGGACTCCCAGGTCTTAATCCCTTCGACTTGTAAGAGGATTTTTATCGTTGTGCACGTAGTTCTCACGATATTAACAATCTGTTGGTAATTCTAAGTATTTTATAATTGGATCTTCTTATGGACTAGTTTTTATGTGAGATTTGTTTTTATGGTAGGTTAATAAAAAAGGGGAATTAAGTGGATTGTTTGGAGAGACATGAATTGTCTCTGAGTTATTGTATAAGAAAATTAGATTCAAATGATTATTCATTGTTTTGATTGGTTGTCAATTAATTTAATTATTAGCAAGTAATGTTTAACTGTTATACTGTTGGGAATATTACAAGTATGTTTCATATAAGCAAACAGTAGCCGAAGCAAAAATATAAATCAAATACGCATACGATTGTATAATTGTATGAGTTAATAGAACTTGAAGGTTTTTGATGCCGAGCACGAAAGCAAACGTGTTTGCTGTGTACCTGTGGAGGCATTAAGTAAATACGCGTGCACATCAGCAAACGTGTTTAGTAACGCATCGAGCGCCATTAAACTATTAATTAAATTCCCGGTCGGATATCTGCTGGGGATGATACTAGTTCCATCACAGCCCACTATTTACTATTCCGCCAATTGGGTGTAACTCTTGGTAATTGGTGCTATAGCCGGCGATCTGGTACTGGTATATCCTTAAGCATCATGAGGATAAGCAAGCATTGTGCTATCTGTTATGGAGTAACATAGCTTGGCACTATGAGCGAAGTAATCATGTAAATACTATCATATTGAGATTAATCGTCACTATTAGAGTACAATATCATGTTCCTATTACTAAACAAATGATTAGAATGATTAAATTCTGTTGAAAAACTATATATCATATCAAATTTGCTGCAATATCTGAATTATTAGTAGTATTAATGATTTTAATAATCCCTTTATCAAGCTATGGGTCAATGACTCCCTCTGAATAACTCTTATTGATTTCCATCAAGCAACCTTTCCGCCCAGCTTCACGGGAGATCACGGTCAACGTTGGGACAGAAAAATCGAAGGTGTCCGTCAAAGCGATCGGGAAAGAGAGTGAATGGGAGTCGGAGTAATGAGGAAAGGGTCGCGCAAGAAAGAGTATGTCAGACTTTCCTTGAAGAAGCGGGCGGATGAGTAAGCGAGAGAGAGTGAATAGTAAAGAGAAGAGGAAAGAGAGAGCGGAAAAGATAAGGAAGATCTAAGAAGGCCAAGTGAAAAGGGAGAGTGTGGAGTAAGGGAGATGGAAGATGGCGGTAATATCTTTCGGATAATCCTTTGCCAAGGGATTCGGGTCAGGAATCTTTAATCTTCGTCGAAAGAAAGTCGGCCCGATGGAAGCGTGCACACGCGCGCGCAACGGCCGCGTGGAGAGCAGGGCGGAATGAAAGACGCGAAGAGACACCCTGGAAGGCGGAAGGGCCTAGTTGAAGTTGAAGAGAGTCGAAGTGAACGAATGGGCGGTGGGATCGAACGGCCGCGCGCACACGAGGATTCGCGTAAAATCGCTATTGACAAAGAATCGACGAGACCCGAAGCGGATATCCCTCAACCCAACCAATCTCTCCCACCACACTCTTTCTGCCCTCTTCTCCAACCAAAATCCCCCCCAACGATCCTAGCCTTAAAATATTCCGAGTACCGGAGATTTCTCGCATTTCGCGCGCTTCCTGACGTTATCATTCTCTCCGTCCCATCATCCGGCCTCTTCCTTGCAATCCACTCACCCTGCTACTTCATCTTTCACGTTCTCTCGATTTCTTTTGGATTCCCACTCTGTATGCTGGAAAGTTATATTTCAACTATCCTTCCAGACTGCTTCCTTACGAATTAACATTCTTGACGGGAAATTTACTGGTCGCTTGACACTTGTTCGTAATGTTTCTTATTCTTTTCGTTATAGATTTTAATTGAAATGAGTAGATATGTGTAAATAAAATGGTTTAATATTTGTTTTTGATTCGACAATATGGTAATATCTGCAGGATTTTATTTGAGTTCTTTCCAGCAAGATTCAATTTCAAATGTTGATTACTGTTTGTTGTTTATTATTATTATAATTCAAAACGAAAAGAAGTGATTTTTCAATCTTACTGGCTGAATCTGGAACAGCAATTGTTCGCGGCGAAACCAATTTTGTTCGGATAAACCACGATATGTCCGAGCGCTGGTATTATTTTCCGGCACATAATTAAAAAAATGGCGGTACGAGGTCGAATTTGTTCGGATGGGTAATCGCTTTTGGAAAATGGGAGTGGCGCACCGGGAATAGGGCAACGGGCGAGCGGCAACGGGTAAAAGTGCTAATCGTGATATAGTAACAGAGACCGTGGTGGCCAATAAACCGTTTATCTTTTTTCCTCTCCTATCGGATGATAATAGAACGTCCCGGAAAAAACAAGGCCGACCACCGGACCATTAATTTCTTTTAAATCGATCCCAAATGACCGTGCCGCCGATTTTTTGGAAGTATTTTACGCACTCGCTTCTCGTATCCACTGTAATCGTCCTATAATTACGAATAATGTTACACGCTAGACAGCTGTTTCACCATCTCTATGTACATTTCCTTGCAACTGGACTGCTGCTACAATGTCTGCAAAATAAAGCTTGCGTCCTTAACAATGCAATACGCGAAGCAGTAACCGTGTTGAATATACAATAACCATAACTACAGTTGAAGTAGGAAAGTCTTCCCATTATTGCATCATACAAATCTTCGCAAACTAAAAGTACACCTTTGTAATGCAATCCAATAACTACACTTTCTCGGCCAAAGTGAAACTACACAATAAAAAAAGAAAAAGCTCGCTATCGTATCAGAGTAGGAAAGCCTGTCGTCGAGTTACACAATGAGTTACACATTCAAGTATGAAAAGCTTGCGGCTTTGAGAGCGAAGGAAACTCGCAGGACACTTAAGCGAAAGGGTTTCATTGAATGCCTCTGCGCGCATGAGGTGGTGCAAGCATTCAATGAAACAGTTTTCGATGATACTCCATACTGGCCGTTTCTCCCCTCTGCCCCCCACTCTTGTCCCTCGACTGACAGAAGCGGGGTGAAACCAGAGCTCCATTGAACCGGAAGGGACTCTCTGAAAGTACGCGTGCGACTACTCTCAAAGCGAAAAGCCGGCAAGCAATGTACCGCTCGCTAGCCGCTTAGGAGAGCGGCGTGTTGATCTGCTCTTAATTCAAATCAGATTTCAAGCCCATCGATTGGCTCAGAGGTTTTCTGATGCGCGGAAACAGAGCCAACTGGCGGCCGATCACCGGAACAAACCGGAGCGAAAGCGGTGCGTGTTTCATTTGAATTCCGTTGAAAACGAGCCACGTCAAAATCCCTGGAAAAACTGGGATCGTTTGCGATCCCTGCGTTGGTAGAGAGCGTCGAAAAGAGAACTGTTGGGGGGCGGGAAACTGGAGGTTGCAAGGTGAAAGAGTGAGTGAGAGAGAGAGAGAGAGAGAGAGTGAGAGTGAGAGAGGTGGGGGGGAAAGGGTGAACGTTTAATTAGATTTTCCTACGATTTTCCTGTGCCCGCTGCTGTGTTGTCGACGCGTGAAATCGTACCCCTTTCTGTTTCGATCGCCAACCGATCCTGAAATACGTTTACACCCGAATACAATAGCGCAACAATACTGTACTCCCTCTTTGCCTTCGTGCAGTAGCGCGCGATAGTAGCCTTCACGGAATTAGTAGTACTATGTCATACTGTGTACAAGTGGAATTGGTAATGTTGCCAACAATGCATTGATTGAAACTATCAACGCTACTAGGAATGGGTGGGAATAGAATTCAGAATAGTAACTGGGAATCCGTATGAACTTTTGAAAGAGACATTTTGGTACACCGCGAAGGATTGCATTCAAGTAATTGGAATTTAGAATTGAAAAGAAGTGTTCAATTAATTAATCAAAATAAATTGATTTCGTATTCAGAAGACTATGATGAGGTGCTTCAAAATTCTGTCTTTAAGTAGTAACAATATTATGAATTAGTATAGAATTAACAATATAAATCTTCTACATGATTTAGACTAATGACATTAATCTTCATCTCAATCAATATTATACGTTTTGACTGTTAGGAAAATTTGTTTTCAGGTGGTTTAGTATTCGTACCGTATGTGGAGCTAGTAGTAGAGGTCAACGCGAATGGCTGTCAGTAGTAGAGATCGCGCATTAAGCGGACGTGCGGTACACGCGATCGAGAGATTTACTTCTTTTACATTCCGCGGGCACAAAATCCACAATAAATTTGCATGGACACATACTCACAGTAGTAGGACACACTGGCACGTTCCAGGGACATTTCTTTTTCTTTAATGCAAAAAACTTGACATTTTACTTTATTAAATATTCTTTACCAAGTAAGATGGTTCACATGTCAATCTGCTCTGACTAACATTTTTGTTTATCAATAATCAACTATTGTATAAAATGTCGAATACTTATCTTGCAATTGTGAAGGTCAAAATTAAGATTACCATATTTCCATCCAACTAAGAATCACCTTTATAGAGTGAGGGGTTTATATACGTCAGGTAAGCCTGTACTTTCGAGAATGAATAGCAGAGCAATAAAGTGCTAACGACCACGTACAATAGACGTTTCGTTACGAAGTACGGAGAAGCTACAGTGCGCGCAATAGTTCAAAGAATATTTATGTCGCAAATAGTTCACTTTTAACGATCCAAGTGCGCCTGGCAGCCACAGCCCGAATGAAAGCTTGCACTCCACGTGTGCACCTACTCCTGCGATCATCGTAGATAAGCTTTGCCTAGAGTTCCCCCATTTGAATACTAAACGAGGCACAAAAGAATAATAACTGTCCTTCAATCTTACACACTTTATTATTGTTAAATAAATGGAACTAATTTCAGAAGTTAAAAGTATTAGCAGTCAGAATCAGGTTAGATGTATTCTTACGATTTTTTGACAAGTATTTAATCGTATAAATGGAACTTATAATTTACAATTATAAAATCTCAAACCTTGTAGAAGGGAAGTTCGTCTCGTGGCGATAGAAAATCGTAAGTATACTCGGCCAGCCTTAACTTGTGTAATATTGCCCTATCGTCTCCTGCACGCTGTTTTATTTCAGCGAGCAATCTATCTCGCGCGTTATAAATATAAATGAAGTGTACACCGAGTGCCATTACAGGGATTGCCGAGTGGATATCCCGCGAGCATAAAGGCGGGCCATTTTTTTTCGGCCGTGCGAAACGTTCTGCCGGGCAGCAGCCGCGAGAGCCGCGAATTTACATAGCTTTTGAAGTATAACAGCCATTTTTCTGCGGGAGCAGCTGCAATCAGTGGATCACGCGCTCCTCTCTCCTCGCTTGACGAAGTGTCTGTCCGAATAATATAAGTTAAACTGTGCCGATGTCCCGGCACCAGTTATTGTTGTCGCTAGTTATCACTCTTTATGCTCTATTCATGTAAAATTCAAGAACATTGTAGTTTTTTTTTTATAACAAAATCAAGTATTTAATTTAGATATTCTATTTCTTTAATCCCCGAATGGGTGAATTTTAAATTCTCGTTACATGTGTTGCTAATTTATTCTATAGTTTATAATATAATTATATATGAAATACAATACTTAACTTTTCTTTTTTTGTTTCCTGTACTTTGCTCTTAACCAAACACTCAAGATAATAGTCAATTTCTAAATCACACTACATGTAAAAGCTGCCATGTGTGAACATTTCGCTCTTCTCTATCAACGTTATTAACCATGAGAGCACTTCCCGGCATTCTGCGCCCACTTACAGTTTCACGGCGCACTTCGCCGTGGAACTGGCCGTTTCCAATCTCAGCGTATTCTATCCATGATTTTCGTGTCTATTGTCGAGGAAAGTAATTAACGCGGGCTGAAAGGAGTTTCAAAGGTAGCCGCAACAACGCGCCGTTTCCTAGAGCGCATAGTGCACCGAGTTTCGTACTAGCGGCAACTTTCATTGCGTACTCTCGATCAAAGCCGATGAAATCTTCGCCGTAAACTAGTTGACCACCTCTTCCTGTCTCTTATTATCGATGACATTTGTGCATCTGCATGTGTTATATTTCGTTATACGCAACATCCCCGCAAGTTCTATTAAGAAATAGACTGGAAAGATTTATACATGTGTGAGTTTCCATTATTCATTAAACATAGTAGACTTGACTATTGAATATTACGAATCTTGAAATCGTTTGGTTTCGACAAGTATCACTGATACTTCAGAAGTCGAGTGTGCTCTATTTCCATAAACATCAGTCTGCAAGTTGAAACACTAGACTCTCGATCTTCATGTAAATGTACATTTTTATTTATAGTACGATTTAGTTTAAGAGTATAACAAACGTCTTTTTCTAATATATAATCCATAATATGTAATAATAAAATAGTATTTTTTCCTTTACTTTAAAGAGATAGATTCTGATATGTAACAGGAAATAGAGTTGTTAAAATGTTAGATCTACGTGATATTATTGTTGCTTGGTGGATGTCTGCACGCAGTTAACAGGCTGGTGGAGCGTCGGGTGCAACTAAATTAACAGATGACACTTGAATGCATTTATCACCCCGCTGGGGATATTGCAAGCCACGTTTCAATCCGCGATACCCATAGCCGGCAGATTTGATCTACGATGGCCAAGGGAAAACCAAGGGAAAAGGTAATAAAACATGTGATTGGCCCGTCTTCACTGGGGAGGATTGCGGGCTCTAATCCAACCCGGATATCAATATCTCCTTCTCGCTTTACCGCTAATAGATCTTCGTGAAAACGCGCGCGCGCGCTCCCATTTCACAACATTCGGTCGTCGAACCTTGTCCCCTATTGTCTCTCCTTCCGGTACACTCATTCCAAAATACGAATGGGAGGAATACAAAATCCACCGAAACGTAAGACCTGCCTATATTTTTTCTGAATTTATTTCACCCTGAATAAGAATTTCTGACTTGTATAAACAAGAGGGAACTTTGTGTATTTATTTCGAATGCAAGTATTGTCGCATCATTCATTCTGCTTCATATTAAAAACAGTACAGAGTAAGATTTGTAGCTATCAATTTGAATTTTCCATGGCATCCCCATGAATTTCAAATATTTATCTCTGTCTATAGCCTCTCTATGAATAATTAAACCCAGCACATAGCAATCATGAAATGAACTCGGAAACACCTGTTTCCTATAGTCGGCATACGAGCGATGAAAATTAAAAGCTCTCGTGCTTAAACAAAGCTCGAACTCCAAGCGTTACGTAGTGTGACACGTGTCATAAGTGGAGAGCGGAATGTCGTGGGAAATCATCGCGAGAGTATGGCAGGAAGGATTGTCGTTTACTGGGAATTCAATATCAGGTGGGAACGCGTGAGTTTTGCGCGGTTTGCAAGCCGCAATCGGCGAATTTATTATGATCAGAGTGGAGCCGAGCAGTTCCGATGAGTGAGCTTGCTACGAAAGTAGTAAAAGTCAAAATGCATTCGAGCATGAAACGAGTCGGGAGCGAGAGTGGCGGCGCACTACGGCAACGGGCAGAGTGATCTAGGCAAATAAAAGTGTCGACGCGCTGCCACTTTATTGCTGGCCCGGCGTACCTTTCACCCTCGTTTGCCCAATTCAGCATTAATCTCTGCAATACAGATTACTCGCAGCTCGCCATTGCCTTTGTCCCGCTTTTTCAACCATTCTACTTCTTTTGAGTATTAACAGTCATTTGCGACTTTCAATGACTTAAACGTCCCAGAACGAGGTCGCCGTAATGCCTGACATTTTGAACTTCTTCGTAATATTCCAACGAACAAGATACTTTGTAAGAAAAAAAGTAATATAATAATAATATCACTGATATTATATAAATTGTTTTAAGGAAGTATTATAGAATTGTAATAACATTTATATAAGGAAGAATTCAGAGATGTGTCAGCGAAAATTGAATAAGAGTAATAAGAGAGAAACGTGTGAGAAACACAACCATAGGAGAAATCTGGTATTATTTGATACGAAAGGCGTTAATTATAATATTCTCATTTTCCTAGGGAATATCTGATAGCTCGACTATTTTCCATATAATGACACGGTTACACTTATACGTGTAGTTTCGAAGCCTTGAACTGGTTTGCTCCATGCGTGCGCCTCGCTTGAGCTAAATGCATTCTGCATAAGCTCCGGGAGCAAAACAATGTGGAATATGTTGCGGCAATAACCGCGGAATTCTACAGAAATTCAGATAAGAAACACTTTCATTGGTGCCCGTGTACGCTAAGTACAAATTAGTTCTCTGATTTCACTGAATAGACTTATATTAAAATCCAATTTCTAGTTCAACACTTTATACAAATATAATTTTGAAAACTAAATCTTTATATTTATACATCATAGAGTTTTAATCAGAAACAAATGATCAAATACAGATCTGGCAAAGGTTAAACTTCACTTGATTACCCTGGCAGAAGCATCTGGTTTTAATCGGAAAACTGAATAACACAATCAGCAGATAGGAATGATAGGAGGAACATGAATACAACGAATCGACGGTTGCCAGGTAGAAGTTAATCGTATTCGCCAGATATGTTTAATCGGCGCGGATGCTCGCAATGGTGTTGTTTACTGGTGCGCGAAAGGCATCCAAGGCTTTGATAAATAAGATGTGTCTACTGGCGATGCATGCTTTGATTGGCTAGAGGAGGAGAAGGAGGTGGTGGGGGAAGAGGAGACTGCAGAGGGATCGAATTAGCGGAGGTTCAAAACTCCAGCACCCCGGGCGCAGAGCTGGCGCAATGCTTTACGATCCTGATAGGAGATCGCACATTCAGATTGCGGAATGTGTCCAGCCGGGCTTATTATAGCCGCACCTGTGTGTATATATATATGCGCGCATGCTCACCCTAACCAGCGTGTTGCTGCTGCTCCTCGGCTGGCGGCTGCACAACCCTTTTCCTACAAGCATATAATTGGGCCGTAGCCGTGCAGCTTTGATATAATTTCGAGCAACAGCACATTTAAATTAACACGCCCGCACATCAATCCTTTCTCTTCAACCTGTGTCAACGTTTACAAAGCAGGTGCGACCTATTTAGGGGTAATAATGAGCTTCTCAGTATAATTGGTGATGGATCTTACAACGATATTATAGTAGGAAGCATTTATTTCCTGCTTTTATACTTTTTTTGTGTAGGCTCTTTTTAATAGAGTTTAAGGTTGCCAGTTGAAATTTAATGTGATAGATGATTAATAAGAATTAAGGTTGAACGTGGAAGTAAGAGATTTTCGTAGATAATGATGGTGGGTATTGTTAAAGTGGATGTGTTAAAAGAGATATTGTTGGGGTGAACTGTAGAAATATTTAGAGTCGTAATTCTCCAATGGAACATATTGGATTTTATTTACTAAAAAGAATTAGAGGCTAACCATTTAACACGACGGGTATTTCGGGTTTGGTGCGCGGAGTGTCATGTTTGAATGTAGTGGGCGGTGAAGCGGTAAATAAGATGTGGAATTAAAAGCCCGAGTCATTGACTCGGGCGGGGCGCGACACAGTCCATTTGAAGTTTAATTTGTTACACTTTCCCGTTCGACCGACGCAATGCTCGTCACGCCGCCCCTCGAACAATTAATCAAACCAATGATGTTTGTAATCTGGATCGATTTATTCCAGGTCGCTTTGCGTCCACTCTTTTATTTGTTGTAGCATTATGTGTTCACTCGCCCGTTAAGCACACATTATATAACAAATGTGAAAATAAATTCCGACAATATTCATTCTACGGTCAGCTATGCAAACAATCCTTGTTTATCGGACATCGAATTAAAGAAACCGTTTAGAAAGGTGTTTTAACATCGAAACTTTGTATATCATGGAATTATAGAATACTTAATAAAGAATTAAAATCAACCATCAATTATAATTACATGAAACTAACTAGAAACATAAAAGTCAACGATCACTCTGTAAATACACAAGCAAACTATTTTCTCTACCAATTGAGAATAGCTCAGAAATTAAAACGAAATCGGAATTGGGGTTTGTAATTGTGACAAAAGCAGCGGAGGGTTATCTGCTGACGTACACTATGGTTATAACCGTTATTGTTAACTACAGAGAAGATTAAAAGCATGCGGCACAAAACGTTGACTACGAAACATCGTATTTTCATGTATCAGCCATGACGCGGTTGAGATTACTGTTGAGCGCTATCATTGAAATAAGACTGGGTGCACAGACTGACAGTATCTATTCTCTCTGGTAACGGGCCAGAGCGGTAGGAGGAGCTGCAAAAGTGCGTGTGTCCGTGTGCAATACCGTTGGATCGGGGAATGCAGTTGGCTGCATACGTCATGGTTATCGAAATGAACCACCGCGCACCGACGGGATAAAGCAACGCGCTCCGCATCTGCATCCAGCCACTGTGTTGCTGGGTACACCGAGAGTCTGCACTATATGCGTCGGATGTACTCCACAACACCCCTCAAAAACGAGCGATGTTACACTTACGAGATTAGAATCCCAGGAATTCGGAATATCATTGAGAGACAATGAAGAGTTAATGTATATAGCATGTTTTAAATTGATTAGTATAATGATTATTGTTCTATTGTTTAAGTTCTCTTGTTGGTATTATTATTGAGTATTATTGATTGTATGATAAAAAGAAAAGCGATTTAGAAATACGTGACATGATATAAATTACTGGGTATCAGTTTGTGACGCTCCAGCTTTGTGGATACAAAAGTAGTAAAAAACGGGAATGCATACATTTGGAATATTATAATCCTTTTAGTAAATCGCGGTATAATAGCGCGCGGGTCGAGCAGTTTATTCTCCCATTAGCTGAATTATCCTCTTACCGATACAAAGCGAGTTCATAAGCTGGCGTAGCACACGTGCACCGGTTGGCCGAGGGCGAGTACAGGCACGTTCGGATGAGCCTGAATGCACAAGTGTTCATGGGGTTCAGATCCGCGGAGCGCGCTAGCCACGCACTTACTCTGGCACGTCCAATCCATTTATTTGCATAATTGGCACCCGCGTACACCAACCTGCCGCGCACGCCCCTCAAATAGACAATCTATTCCTTCAATATAAAGAAGGAAAACTCATGAAAAAAAGGCTAATCCTAGTACAGATATTTCCTATTCTTCCATTCATCATTTTTAATCGATGAAGATACAAAAGAAAGATCAATCACTATGAATAGTTTTGTGTATTAGAGAAATTCTGTTTAGTAGCGCAAACATTTTCTAACTTTGACAAGTTGTCGAGTACTGCATGAAATATGGAATAATGGTTGGCAAGTTCCGTCGTCGGGTCAAGATTCATCATTAATTAGTTACCGAGCTGACATACTTACGGCGGAGCTCGCAATTGAAATAAAAAGTCAAGCGGTTTAACTGCCGGAACTCGGATAGCACTGGACATGCATGCGCCCCTTTCATAGCATTACTCACGTCGGGTTAAGGAACTAAGTAACCCGGCCAGTGGAGAGCAATTAAATGGGCATCGCCCAGTGCAAGTGCATCATGTACAGGGTGAGTCAGGCATGTGCAGAAAGGCATTCTCGCAGTGATGATAGAGCCGCAGAGAATCTTATTAACTTCATTAACCCTTTTAGGAGGAGCCACTTTAAGAGAGCATTTGCTAAAAGGCTCAGTGTATTTTAGTAACTACACTCAATTCTGTGTTTCAAGTTACTAATAAACTTGATTTTCAAACAATTAACGTATAAAGTTAAAATAATTAAATCTAGGCCCAAATTTAATTCTCTTATATACGATATTACGCTCTCAAATAACAATATGATATGAAAAACTATATGCAGTCGATAAGCCTTGAATGGTTCGTTGATATCCATTTCAACAAAAGAATTAACGACCCATTCTTTGTTAATACTTTATCAAAACGAATCTCGCTATTAATAATGTTTAAAGACATTGAGATAACTCCTGACAGGGTGAAGTTAAATCGGCAATTTCATTATAATATATTTGCACGAAGAAACGTACAATGCATTGGAGGGCATAAGGTTGCGTCCATCAGAGGTGCATATCTTCACGTTGGCCACTTGACATCGTCGATTTAACCCAGATCCTTGACCTCTGTTAAACGTGCCCGGGCACACTGGCAGCGTGTTCAGTGGTCGGCCGCGCTCTATCGGCCGGAGGGCCGCAGCCAATTTATATGCCGGCCGCCCCATGGCCGGCCAATAAAATAATTTATCTATCTTGCTGTGTCTCCCTCTTGTTCGCTCCCTCGCGCACCCTAAATTACCCGATAATGCACTCGGCCTTAAATTTTCCGCAGGCGGCGCTCGCCGCCGGCATTCAGGACGACCGAGGGGAAAAAACTATGGGAGACAGTATAGGGAAAAGACAAGGGGGGAAATAGTGGCAGCGCGTGCGAGGGAGTAAGGAAAGTTCGTTGTGCTAGTGACCGAGTAGAAAGGGTATGTGGATGAAAGAGAATGAATAGAAGATAGTGTTAAAGTTTATTAAATATTTATTTATGAATAATATAATTTAGAATAATAGAGGATATTGTAAGTCTGACAAGGGTATATTTTCTATTTGTTGTGTTATTAATATGATTGTTTCTCTATGTGTAATAAAATAACAAAGCGTCTGTTTAGCTTGGAGATAAAGTCGAATGCGCGATGCCAGGCTTCAGTGAGCATTATCGTTGGCTTTGTAAAAAAGGGGGAAGACGAACACCTCGGTGTGACTTTGATTCCTGATCATACTCAGCTGCCAGCCCGGCAAAGCTTTGTCGGGCGGCCAGCTCGTGTTTCTCAATTCCTGTTACACATACATCGAACTTCCTTGCTTTCAATTTCCTACGCCACTGACATTCCAGCCAACGTGTTAATGTCATCGATAATCATTTTATTTTCCTCTTTCGATTTACAATACTCGAAGAGTATGCTTTATTGTCATACAAATATCGTTTCTCGTAGAATTCTCTCGCAGCGCGGAAGTGTGTTGTCGAGAAATGATCGGAAATCGATAATTCCCGGAAGCCTTCGTTCTTCTTTAAATATTTTTCGACCTCCGGCTCGCTGGCGACTATACGAATATATTTTTAAGCGAAGCTAATTGAATTACAGAACGTATAAACCGAGGAGACTTACACTATTGTTCGCGTATTTACGTTTGTCAGTGTACACACAAGTACACTTGCAGTGCATCGTGTGTGTTTCCAGAGGCAAGCGCAACTCTTGGCTAGCACGGCAGCGCACGACAGCCGCACATCCGTCCACTTTTCTTTATTTAGCTACCTCCTTTTTTCCTTACCTTCTCGCCAACCGCCTTTCACGCCAGCCAGTGTCGCATTTCCCCCCCGTTAAAAGCAGCTTACACTAGTGTTTCCAGAAAATGCTGCGTTTCGTAGTTGCCTTCGTCCAGGAATCCCAGGTTGCGTAGAAATCACTGACGATTGTGTTACTTAAATGTTTTTACACTCTGCCACCAACCTCATTTTCAAGCCTTGAAATTACTAAGTTTATTGTATATTTAGACAGTTGCACTATGTTTTTATTTAACTGTCTGCTGCGAGCGTGTGCCTTGTAATACGAATTGTTATATATTGTTACAAAGCTTTGTCGCATTCGGCGCGTCAGTCGGAAAATTGGTACAGCACGTATGAGTCGTTTGTTTTTCAATTTTTAACGTGCTGGCTTTAAAAACCAATTAAAAGAGAGAATGAAAAAGGCGTGAGTGCAGTATGTAAAACTGTATTAACTTTAATTAAGGCAGTCGTGAAAACAATTTAGAAGGATATGAACGTTTATAGCTCGCTTTTATACAATACTATTTCGTTCCAATTGCAGATTAAAGTATTGCTTGTTGTACACTAAATTTTTTGCAATACAAAGCTGTCGAGTATTTTCTATAATCTGAACAACAATCGAATGAATTATTTCATACGTTCCTGTGCTGATTCTATAAATTCGTGTATTCAACCTTTTCGTTTTAATTTTTCATTGAAATTGGAATATTACAATCTGCCAAAACACCAAACAAATCCTCGCTAATTCCATGCGTTATTTATAACATTAAACTTGCAACGTCGTTCATATCGCGTTAAAGCAATCTCGCGTGTCTGTTTCCTCACTTCTTGCGAGTGAAACCGTCTTCGACAGTCCACTTTGTGCATTGTAGTCGAAGTGAGACTTTCCCCTCTTCCTGTCGCAAGTTCAATGACATAGACAAAGATATCCCTTGCCGCCAAGTTCCTCTGAACTTCTTATCGACGTGGCGGAAAGTTTGTATTACACTCACAGAAACGAGCCAGTGTTTACAAACGTGTTGCAGGCGCGCGTAATGGACGAAACTTTTTACACGTCAGGTGAAAACCTCCTCGGAGGACGCGCGTGAAAGAGACACGTCACGAATATATGTAGTTTCACCTGCCAACTCCTCCTCCTCCTACTAAATTATTCAATCTCGTAAAACTTGCTTTTGATTTATCGCCGAAACTCCTGTAACCATTTCTTCATTTCGAGCGAACGACTGCGCGTGACACGTCACATATACTTCTACGAACTTGGTATCTCCCGTTCACGCTTCATTGAATTTGCATGATGTAAGAGCATTTATCACTCTTATTCGCCCTCGTGATAATATTGTGCATATTATGGGATAAACGTGGTGAGATTAATGCCAGTATTCATTTGTCTCTGACCTAAATCTATATTACTGTCGGATTCTACAAAATGATTGTATTTAGTCTACAAATAAATGAGATTTATTCACTAACTAAATATCTCATGGAATATAAAGAGTTTTTTTTCTTTAGATTAACAATGAACTCATTTCTCTAGCGTCTATTTAGCTTCACTTTTATGTGCTAAACAAGAATGAAGTTAGTCTAGTAATCTCAAGAATAGAGTCAGAAATCACTTTGTCCATGCTGTTATCAAGTAGCTCGCTCGTATTTCTTCAAGTATGATTTAGGTACTCAGTTTTTCCAAGAGGTGTACGCTCAGTGCACGATGAAGGATAAAAGTGTGAATGACTAGGAGAGTGGAGGAGGTGGGTGGGGGTTGAGTTAGAGGGCATTTGCGAGGGTGAACCCTTTCATCGCATGAAACAGGGGACGCGTGCAGCTCTAGGAGGCCGGTCGAGTTTTGTTGCTTACCCGAGGCTGCTATCCAATATCAACTTTTATCCAAGATCTTATTTGCCGAAGGCTCAGAAGGGAACGGTGCGTCGCGACGGTGATGGCGATAGGGCTCTAGCTATGGGAGCAAGAGAACGTCGAAGAGGAAAGCATCGACGTCCCAACAATATCATCTTGTCTCCGTCCAATTCTGAGAGTTGTATCGACTGACAGAGGCATCTTTACGCAGAGGTTAGGCCGGCACACGACGAGGCCGGCGAGATCTCGTCGATTCCGGACGAGGCAACAAACAGGTCCCTCGGGCCAATGCCGACAAAGCATCGACCTTTTTTTTTCTCCTCCCCCAATTTTTGCCCCTCGCCATCCGTTATATGCCGGCGCCCGTCCATCCGGCCGTATCTCATCTACGTGCCTTTGCGCCTTCCGACGATTTACTCTGATCGAGTCAGCATAACTTCCGATTATTATGAGCTTTCCGCTGGCACGCGCACGCCTCCCGGTAAACCTATGACCGGCCTGTACGACGCTCTCGTAACGACATCGCCCTCGAACGATAGCCACTCTTCGGACCTTTATGGTTCGGGCATCCACCAGGGTAGAACGTGGTGTAAACTTGATTGCAATAGCTCGCCAAAGCTGTCAATGCAGCCATTTACTTCGATCGAGTCTCATGTGACCTGTTAAATATAGAATGGAATTCTTTTTGTCTAGTATAATAATAATGATACTTTTTCGTCTTTGTAGATGAGAAATTGTAAGTTGGATTGTGGTTTGTTTAAAATAGTTTAGGAATATTTTTGAAGTATATTTTTATTTGAACTGCGAGCTTAAGACTTTAGCGACTGGTGAGATTTAGTCGTCATTTGCTATTCCTGTGTTATTAATCGGAAAATAATTTACCCGTTCCTACAGAAAGATTTATGATTTCACTCGATAGTTCAAACATGGCTTACCTGGCTTCTATCTTTGGCTCGCATAAAGATGCTCTTCTTTAGGGATTAGAGGAACTAGATAGTAGTCGAGAGTCACATCATTCTCAGGTTTATTCTATTAGTATCATAAATTTGATTATTTTTCATCTACCAGATTCAAAGAAGTATTTTCTAATTTTTATAATATTATAAAGGTAAAATTGTAGTTCATTAATACTAACATTGATTTATGAAAGCTTAGAAATGAGTTTCTGACTGACTAAGTTCCTACACCATTCTCAACTCTCTGAAACGGTCAAATGGATTAAATGCGCGACTAGAAGGAAGTTTTGGATGAAGCGGACATTAAGTCCGCCTTTACCAGTGTTCACTCGCATTCAGGCCGAACTAGAATTCACCTTGCTGTGCTAGGTGGATTACGAACACCTCAGTTGTTCGCTGCCAAATGTCCACTAGTAGCTGCTCCTCATTGTTTCGTCCGCGTGGCTCGCCTTGCGTGGGTGTTTGTGCGTCCTGTACGTAGAGCGGATTCAATTACTCCGGCATTTAGTTAGCTCTAGGCGAAGTTAATTGCTCCGCGAACAAAGTTCCCCTGGACAAAGTTCGTCCAAGTGAGTTTGATGAGCATCGCATAAAAGTATTATGGCAAATGGCTGTAACAAGGAGAACGGGGGAGTAAAAATGAAACTGTTAATCTCGCTAAAGGTATTATCCCCGGCGTATTCGCTCCGACGTCTCCGACCGGTTTCGTTCTCGCCTCATCACTAGCACTGAATACCTATTCTATATAGGAATTCCAGCTCTGCTTTTATAGATAGAAAATTTCGGTCCCCGTCCTGAAACACATCGGACTTTTATATCACGTAATTTCTCCAGCTTGAGAATTTCTGAATTCTTTAATCTTTTAATCTTCTATTAAAAATAAAATACACCAGGAATTCTCTTTTATTAGAATACACAGGGCAGTGTAATAATAACTCAATTCTAACTAAAGCATCATCAAAATAACTAGATAAAAAGTGCGATACATTGGATGGATAAGAAAGGGTGGCAAACAAGTATGACAGTAAAAGGCTCGCGAAACACTAAGCGAAGGATGTTTCTTGGCTGTCCATTCACCATAATCCTCGGGCCGCACAATATTGTCTGTCTCACGCCACTCTCCTCACGCACGTGGCGAAAAACTTTTCTCTATCCCTGTAATTTATCCAATATCGTCCCTACAAAAAAAAGGAATAGCCGCAGGAAGAACTGTGTATAGTCTGGGTGGTTGGTTGCCTGTACGACTTATCCAATATATAGCAAGAAAAATTATGTGTCTTGTTTGGTACTATTTCATATAGCCGCATTATCCGGTATCCACTGTGTGCCGCTCCAGAGAAAGTAGATTAGGAAAGTTCGCCTGTAGACGATGAACCAGGAGAAAGTAGCGAAGGAAAGTGTCGCGCGAAAGCTTTGGCTAGTATAGTTTCTCGTCGAAGCTGCTAAGTGCCTTCGAAGCAAATGATTTTACTCGTAAAAATGCTGTATGCTTGAGCTGTCACCTTCTTTAAGAGCTTTGGTACCCACTTTCTAGGGAATATCATATTTTGTATTTAATTTTCTAGAATGTAAGTGGTACTTCATTGTTATCAGTTCATTCTACGTTGTAAAACAGAATAATATCATTTCAGTTTAGTATACTTACGTCAACGAGTTTTAGAGTAGTAAGAACTTATATTATACTTTACTGGACTGTCATTGTTCTTACGCAGTAAGTATACTTAAAGTACAGTGAACCGTCTATGATTGGTTCTTATGAGTAGTAGTCAGTATCTATTGGCGAAGCTATAGTTCACCTTCTAGTATCCATTCCTGTACTCACTCGGCATTGGCCATCTTTTATTTATCAATGCCGCACGTGCTCGCGTGTAGATCGCCTTGCAGGAACGAGCAAACCAATTGATTATTCGTGTAGGATCGAAGCGCCTGGGCACATTAAGCTTCCACTTACCAAGTGGTAGAGCTACATACGCTTACCACGATAAGTGGAATTACGCGTAAGCTCTTACAGTGGAATTCTCGTGAACTTGGTCGCGCGGACAGTTCACTGGCGATCGAGTTTTCCTAGCATTCGTTGGAAATCAGTAAGCGCAATATCAGCTTTACTGATAGAAGTTGAACATAAACTATACTTGAAATATTATTATTCTGAGCAGAGGTTTATATCAAAGCGTGGCTTAGCTTTGAAACAATATTGATTTGACCCTTCCAAACAAACGTTTAATCGATACTAAGTAGCAAACCAATTTACAGAGCATTTTACCAAGTTGGGAAATCTTCTGTGATATAATTTAGTTACTTAAGAAATCGTCGAGGACCGAAAGACCAACAAGCCTGTCACATCGTACAATATGTTTATTCAGTGGTGGTGAATAAGAGCAGGTTATTCAGCTTGTGTTTGCAGAGAAAACACGGAACTGCGTGAGAACATGACAGAAGAAATAATTCGTGGGTAAAAGTAATCGTACGTTTAAATATCTTGTATTGATCTAGGCAATCACGTCCGCAGGATCTCAACGTTCACCTTTTATATTTCCACGACATCGCGATTCTTTTATCATCTATCGAAATTGATACCTTTACATTAATTAGATTTCCTAGAACTGAACTACAGCTAGAATTCCAAGAAGCCGAGCTTTTATAGGCGACAATAAAATTATATTTATTGTTCAGAATTGACAGATACGAGTCGGGAATTTGTTAATCAATACCGTCACTTTTTTAAAGGTTTTTATTTTCAATCAGCAGCTTTTCCAAAAATACAATGCTCGATCGACGCACGAGTTTAAAAGCGATAAGCCGTATTTATTTCTATCAATTTATCACGGACAAGAGAATCGTATTTAGAATCAAAGTGGGTCGAAGGCACATTAGTGCACCGGGTATGCCGATGACACGAAGGGTGATAGAAAAATGAAAGAGCGAATGATTCATACAAATTCATATACTCCTGTGTAACTACCACATAAACAATTATATATTAATTAACATCATCAAATAATTTATTACTCTCCTCAAATAATCACAAGCATTTTCCTTTTTACATGCTCCCTTTTACATAAATAAATAGAAAGCTCAAAGCTTGAAGGTTAACTTTCACTAATACAAATATCACTCGTAGTTGATGAACGTGTGGAAAAAAGTGGATGCGCATTTATCGAAGGTTAAGCCAATTCCAACGGCGCAAAAGCTCGAACGCAATCATTTTAACGGCGGCCAGGAGAGAGACAGCATCAAAAATTCCTCTTGTTGCGTTGAATTCCCACTACGGGCCTGGAATCGATCGGCCGTACAATAATACGAGCTGCCATCACCTTTCCACGATGCCTTTACACTGAGGCATAAATATTTAAGAGCTTGCATGTCATGGTTTACCGACGCGATCGCTTACTAATGGCTCCGATAGTCTTTATACATACATAAATAAAAGTGGCTCTAGCAGCCGATACTGCATATCCGACTGAAACGCACGCGTACAGAGAGCGATCAGGGATAATCTAATAACACTTATGGTTGCTAGTCACCGCCGCTGATATCGGTGAAATAATTTAGTTGGCCAAATTGAGACGGATTTGTGGCATTGCCTGTCGGGTTTAGGTGTCATCAGTATGTAGTGATGGCTGTTAGTGGGATTACATTATAATCAATGACAATTATTGTAGACGTCAGCTACTCATATAGATGGAATCTGATTGATCTGATCTTTAGGATAATCTACAATTCAAGAGAGATTTCTGATAGTATTGATAATAATAAATTTAACGAGATTTTTTATCGTAAGAATTGAATATCTCTAATGATGGGAAATAATGTCTGCATTTCGACTGAAGTGATTATTCATCACTTTTTGCAACGATGCAATTTATATGAATGTGAAATCGGCGAACGTAGCATAATGTGAAGATACTTGTTAAATTTGATGATTTTTAGTCGAGTCCGCTGTAATGCAGCTTTTGTCCTCATAATTGCACGTCGCCAGTATGATATTACTCAACCGCTTAAAAGTTAAAAGACATTAAAATTCATGACCTTTCCTGGACGGAAAGAACGAAGGGCTCATTCTTCATGCATTCAAAAGGGTTGCTACTTGTTTCGCTTTTTTTCATTCCTCTAACAAGTAGATTGCCTACGCAGTAGGATAATTTTTGTAGAACTAATTGTAATCCGTGGTTACTTTGTTTGTTACAGGTATGTAGAGCATCTGTTACATGTGTCGAGTGGGTTATGGTATGTAATATTCAGGGTTACCAAGCGTTCTATCACAGTTACTTAATACGATAACTTAATGGTTACAACTATTGCAACGATAAAAAATCATGCTCATTAAAACAATCCTAAAAATGCGAGTTCCAAATACCGATACATTATTATTTCTTGAAAAAAATCATAGGAAAAGTACGTGATTCCAATATTTCGCTATCCTTCTTCATTCATTTTATTAAGCTACTCGCTTTACCTATGTTTTTCCGATATGAAAATTTGCAAGGCAGAATTTCCTTTAGAATGTCAAAAATTCTATGGATTTCTGTGTCTCGTCGAATCTCGGGCAGAGAGAGAGAAAGAGGGAGACTGATTCAAAAAGGCAGGTGGCGCTGTCAGGGTACAGGTAGTGCACATTTCTGATCGGAAAGTAGGTGGAATCAGTCAAAGGCATCGGTGTGCCAGAGCAAAACTACCACTATTGGCAGCCCATAAATATGTTATTTCCCCGGGGCGAGATCATTGGCTCTCTCTCACTTCATCCCGTTTCGCCCCCTCCGAAGAGTGAACTGGTTTGCCAGCTACTCACGATTCGTGGCTCGTGCGATCTCTTCATTCTCCGGCCTCCTCACCCTCTTCCTCCTCTTCGCCGTCTCTCTCTCGCTCTCTCTTACTCCCTCTTGGTGTATGTACTTTCCTCGCACACTCCCCTGAATGCTCTCGAATCCTGGCCAGAGCAGGATTCTACCGTATAAAGTGAAAATTAGGTGTCCTCTTGGTGACATTATCATTCGCATTGAATCCCCACGATGGATGCCCAAAGTGACATTAATGATAGCTCGATAAACCAAGTTTTGTAAGGATTTTTTTAATCGTATGAAAGTTTTAAGAATTATAAATTTTCAAAGGATTTTTCTTTAATAATTAGTCAAAGACGATTTAATAGTTATGTGTATAATATGAATGGTTGAGGTTTGCTATTTTATTTACTCTGAAGCCAAATTTGCTTGAGTCTCGAAATCGATGGAATCGAGAAACAATCCCTTATTTTTATTGAAGCGAACATACCGGAATGTTTTGCCAGATGGCATTTTTAAATAATATTACATCAACGCTGGTGAAAACGACTGATATCCAGCCGTTTAAAGCTTCTGCCTCTGTTTTATAACGAATATTAATTTTCAGCGCGATTGTATTCCAGCGAAATCAGTTTCGCCGCCTGATATTTTAATCAAAATACCGAGCACATGCAGGAGGCCGTCCGAGCATTCTGTTATTCTTTTTTCGTCCACCTACAAAGGGTGTCACCAGTTATAATAATTCGATCCTTGATTTTCCACTGGTCACAGGAAACAAAGATTAACTTAAACAAGCGTCGATTTAGTAAGCCGTTTTTACAAGTAATATTTAACTCCCCACTACTTCTATGCAGTGGACTACACTAATGCAGGTTTGGGTGAAGATAACAGTATAATCTTACACACGTAACCTTAAAAGGGATGTCAGCTACCTAGTAAATTAGAGCCGGGCGTGTGACTTTCCTATGAAAATAAGGATTAAAGGAATGACGTTTTCCTTTTGACGCGTCGAAGGTGTCAGGTCAAAAGGATATCAAAGCCGTACACGAGAAACGCATTTCGAAAACGAAGAGGCACCGATTTCCACCTAGTTCCGCACACATCCTTTTACCTGTAAGAGTACTAGTCAGTCCTTATTTCAATCTTTCTACCAATGCCGTTCCAATAACAAGCTAACGAGTCGCGTATCGGGTTTATTTCGTTTTCATCTTATTGCCAATGCACCGTCTCCTTTCATTTCGAAACCCTTCAGCTTTTGTCGGATTTCCCTATATTTCATGCTGCTTGAGACGCACTCGGATCAAGACAACAACTAAGGCCAGACATATACGCGCGGGATTCTTTTCAAAAGTAAGGTTATGGTTGGGCGTTGCATTCAAGAATCTACCATTTTTCAACATAATTCGAATAAAAATGCCAATCTTTCCATTGAATGATTCATGTCAAGTTTCATGCCTATTATCCATCTTCCAATAACCAATATAAACGGTGTATCACCTTCTACCATGTGAAAACTTAACAAAGCGACAAAGGAAGAAAACAGAGCGAAAGGGAGATTTTATACGACGAGTGGTAGAGAGCGAGTATAGTACGAGTGAAGTTCATGCTCTAAAAGTAAGAAGGGTAAAGGGTAGAATTCAAGACAACGGAGCTATTCTTTAAAGAGAAACAAATACGACGGCTTGATGTCGCGAGCAAACATCGAACGTGACCACGACTCGGCTGAGAGAGAACTAGTTCTTTCGAGCGAGGCTTGTTTGTCTGGTCCGTATGCCAGCCGGCCAGCACGTACGCCCGAGTTCTCCCATAGTGCACTGTTCTTCCACGGACTTTCCATCTGCTTCGAGATTTGGCCGAACCCCTGAGAAAGAGGACGATTCACGGCACGTTCTGTAGAAGGCAGGCGCGGGGCGTGCAGCAAGCGGAGATCTGGACAAGGGGCAGAAAAGCAGAGGGGTAAGAATCGGAAGGAAGCGATGGAGGCGGCTCGTGCCAAGCGAGTGGCAAATGGAGAAAGAAAAATCGAAGGAAAGCCCGCCACCAGAAAGGATCACCGGAGACAGACGGGCGAAGGGTGGCGGGTTGAAGGAGGTCCTATTGACCGACACGAAGACAAATGATGATTGCGACAAACATTTCGAGACATCGCCTCCAATCCCGCCGACGATGCCGCGACGCTCTTCGTCTTCTCGAAAACGTTCAATTTCACTGCTAAGGGCGCGTGCCGACGCAATCTCCTTTCCTTCCAAGTATACCATTTTATAGAAGCCACTTTCCAGTATTTTCTACCTTGTTTATGTTTAGGACTGAAAAACAAGATGTAATATTGAAATTTATTATATAATATCTTCAATCTTGTTTGTGTTTAGTGTTAGAAAATGAGGTCTAACATTGAAATATGTGATAGGGATGCTAAGTTATTGACAGTTTGTGTATGGTATTGCTTTATGGCATCGATTTTTCGAGTAACGAAGTTTCCTGGTTGCTAGGTCAGGAACGAGCAGCCGGGAAACCGTTAATTATCGTTCTACAAGTGGAACTTGCAAGTAGGCGTTGGTAGAGTCTCTGCTTCTCCCAGAATGATATTCTGTGTAGACTCCAGGAATGTATGCTTGAGAACGTTCACCCCAACCACCTAGAAAACGCCTTCAAGATGCTCACTGGAGAGATGCGCTTAAGGCAGCCGAATTTTACGCCCGTTGGATATTGAAGTGAAAAGGCACCCGTAAAACTAGTTTTATTGGGGATTCTTTCTCCCTTTCTGAACCTACCATCTTCCTTAAGAGAGCTGCCACAACATCTAAAGGTCAATTGAAACTAGTTCAATCTTGTCATATTACTTTGAAAGTCTATCAAAATAAAAACCAGTCTCCAATAATTATTCATTCCAAACGCAAATATAATTCATAAAACATGAATTTAAAACAAACTATATCCTCAAAAACAGAGGTAACATCGTGTTGAAACAATTGTGAGTGATATTCTCTTCAAGAACGACACGATTCTTCCTTGTGAAGTGTTTGAGAGTTGGGGGTAAGCATTAGCCCGAAAGAAAAGTCGATGGATAAACTTGTCCCAGCACGGTGAGGAACAACGTAAAAACTTGGCTTTCAGGTTTGTCCTGGTGTGTTGCCACCTGGGCACATCATCGATGCCGCATAACGCCATTCGTAGAAGCCATAACCTCGGGTTACTGTGTTGGTTGGTGTGCGAGCCAGTGGCTTACCAGGGAAGTTACGAGACTCCTGGGAGTCTAGTTAATACGTCTTCTCCGCAAATGCACTTTGCCTCTATGTCACTGTCCCTGTAGATCTTCGGTTTGCTCGGTTGCTTCTTCTTCGCAGATACTTTACCTTTTTTGATTTCATCGAGTATGGCGCGCTGGGTTGCGCACGGCCCACATCTGGAAATCCCATGCACGTACTGCTGATTTCATAATTTCGGCATCTTGCCAGGGATGGGGTACGTGACCGACTGGTGGAATGTGCTCAAGGAGTCGTAGATCGACCCAAATATCGTGACGAACGCCATATCGGCCAAATGGATTTTGGATGTAAATTGGACTGGGAATGTATGGTCGCCGGAGCGAGTACGCTCGTGCTGCGTGATAAATCGGCTTGAATGATCGCCCCCGCGCTATTGCCTACGTAGCTCGTCGTTTGCGAATCGAGGAAAATTCATTAAATATTGAGCGGCTCTTGCTCCCAGCACTGCCATCCCCGCTATCCACGCTTTCTTGTTATCCCACTGGATTTTATAGCACACGAAACTTCACCGTTTAGAATCTTTTTTTTATTCACTAAACGTACCTTTATTACTCTTAATTTCTTGACATCATTGAAATTACTTAAAACTGTCCCCACAAACAAAATAATCCAATTTCTTCAATAGTTAATATAACCATAATTCTAAATAACTAAAACTAATAGTACGAATATTCGAGCAGGATAAATATTTAGAAAAAACTCGACACAAATCCAAAGAGTGCAAGAAATCGAAATAGCCGGATATACAGAGCATCAGTGGTCGTAGTGTTGAAAACTGAGGTTGGTTCAGGCAAGCGGGAGAGGGCTCTCAATTAATTTTTCCCTGATCAGCCACTTCTCGCCGGGCGAATAAAAACACGTGGCTGCTGGTAGCGGGTTTGGCGCGCGTACTCGTCTCTCTCCCAAAAGAAGAGATAACGTGAAGGAGGATAATTAATGGGATAACTAGCGCGGCTAATGCTGAGTACCGCGGGCAGGAGTGGTTAGATCGGCGGAACTCATTCTCTCTATCTATCCTGCTAACTCTCTCCGGAGCAGCACTCAATAGAGAGTCATGATTAATGGCAGCAATATGCCTGGGCCGTTGTTTCTGCCCGTCGGATGTGCCAGGCTAGGAGGAGTATGAAGAGGAGACGCACTCGCATTGCGAGAAGCGGTGTACCTTGGCGGAGAGGTGGGTCAGCGGTTGAAGAGAGAAGGAGGATGATACGAAGACTTAGGAAAGCGATGAAAGACAGTGGCGGTAAGCACGAAGCAAGCAGACACGCCAACAGGAACGAACACATTCAGAGTGAGACGTTCCGGTTGAGCGGATGTATTATTTCGAGGGCACCGGCTGGGAAGAGATGCTGGACCATTGTCGCTACCGTGGACCGGGCCGGTTCACAGGCTATCCTATGTGGATCCAGAAACAGGCCAGAGATGGCAAGTCGAGGAAGAGAGAGAGAGAGAGAGAGCGAGAGAGAGCGAGAGAGAGAGAATGTACCAGCGGGCGTGAATCTGTGTCTATATGCAGAGGAGGAGTAGGAGGACTTGGTGTTTATGTCGAGGGTGCACTGGCCTAGGTGTGCCACGTTTGTATGGCAGAGATGGTTCGGACGCATTCCATCAGCCGCCGTTGTCTCTCGAGAATGCCAAATGGAATCTCTGAATTCTGACGGTTAGGCTCGAGCTATGAGAGAAATACCGGTATCAATGCGAGAGCCCCCGGTTACCACCACCACCGCTCCCGCCGTTGCTCGCTTCCACGTCCGACGGGGGATGCGCCCACCTGTCATCCTCACTTAGCTCCTCCATTGTAGGAGCCACGCCACACCGCGCCCATCGTCTTTGCTACCGACCACCCACCAATAGCTACCGCGCATCCCTTGCCTTACTACTATTCACTTCACCAATGTACGAAACCTATATTCACTTTGCTGCTTAAGTATTAGTCTGTGTATAAAAAGAGAGGGTTTGCACTCTAATTAGGACTGAGAATCACCTTTATATTCGGTATTACTTTTTTATCAGGTTAATCAATTTTCAAGATTTCTTCAAATAATTAAGCACAGAAGTGCTTGGTTGGGAAATGAAATTAAATAGTTTCAAGGGTTGATTATAAGGCTGTGTAAAGAAAGAGGGTTATTTTTGGTTTAATTAGAATTGAGAATCATAGTTATATTTGGTGAATATGGTTGTAAAGATGCCAGTTTTTTTATGTCGATCGTGACGTGTAATTATAGAAAGGTTGTCGAAGATGACGTTGTACAAATAAAAATGAAACATTCTCAACTTAGTTCATCCATTGTAGGAACTACGCCACACCGCGTCCATCGTCTTTGCTGGCGGCCACCAATAGCTACCGCGCGTCCCTTGCATCACCACTATTCACTTCGACGATATAGGAAACCGATAGTCTTGCAAGCTCCTACCCCTTTATATGAAGGGAAAGCCTTTCCCAAAAGCATTATGGTTAAAGCTTCGGTCAAGTGTGCTGTCCAAGTTATACACAAGCTTTTCCGGGCCTGCTTTTCTAACCCTGCAATCCTGTGTATTTAATACCCAAATACAGTTTTTGCTTGGGTATTTTAAAATAAAATCCTATTCGATTCTCTATTATCTAATCCAATTCAATATTATTTCACACGGTGTTCTTTTAAAATCACACTTCGATTATTCATTCAGTCAGAGATTTTTATACTCCAACTTATCTAAACTGTATGTTTAATCATTATAATTTATTCATGCACTTATACCACGATATTTCCCAAGATAAAAAACTCTCAACCTATAAAGTATTTCATATCTGACACCAATGTCCGATATTCCACAATACACTCGACTTCCCGAAGCCCATAAAAGTGTGAAGTTCCAAAATCCCGGGGAAGCTTTTGCCCTGAAAAATTCCTCGATATCAGAAAGGAAGAGGTTGATGCGTGAAGTCGAGTACTGGTGCCTGTCTCTTTTTCCACTCACTCTTACCACACCATTGCACTTCCGGCTTGATTTCCTGCCTGCACGTAGTCAGGAATTGTCTAAGAAGCGGATTCTTCGAATGTGGTTTGAAGTCAGTCTCGGTTGATGTCTTCTGATAAATCTTTCGAGCGAGCTATCACAATACGTACGCAGTCTTTTAGATAGACGCTAGTAGAGCGTAGCTTAGCAATAAAGAGTTTATCACCTCATCGAGCAAGCAGAGAGAACGCCATTACTTTATTTATTGCTAGCAGCGATATAAGCTCGAGGGGCTCATAGAGATACGCACATGTTTCCCTCCTAATAGAGTACGAGGCCGAAGTGTATCAATTGAGAGGAGTAACGACATTCAATGTGTACAGTGTAATTCCCTTACCTTTGGATCATCACTGTCGAAAAAACGATCCTGTATAAAAGTTATCGTTTTTCTATACGTATAAATCATACAAGAATACTTTCCAACACTTTCCTACACCTTTGTGTTATATTTAATATTTTACTTGTAGATAGACATTCAATAAAAAGAGACAAGTGGATCATTCTGTATACAATCAGAATGAGAGACGAGATTGGGACAATGAAGTAGAACGCATAGGATGAAGTAGCTAATCGTGCTTACCTATTTTCGGAGGAGGCAGTGGGTTACGGCAGCTCCTCTTTTTTATGGAGCATAACCGTCTCGCGGAAGAAGGTTATTACCTCGCGATTCCCCCGGGACGAACTAAAAACTCCATTTCTTCAAGAGAGCCCTCGTCCTACTCTGCTTTCCCAGGCCTTTCCCGCCTCTCCTCCTCTCTTTCACCCTTGCGATACTTCTCCCAACTTCTCTGTCGGTGTTCCCTCTCCTCTCTCGTTTCCAATATAACTCGGCCCCACTCTTTTTGGATCAACGCCGTCTCGCCATTTCCACTTCGCGCTCACTACAAATCAGATCCTCGCACAGACATTGAAATCGGACTAAGACGTTCGTGCTGTGATTTCTTAACTCATAAGTCATTATCGTGACATTATTAATAATTCAAATCCGCATATATTAAAACGAACTGATTGCTTCCTCGAAAAGTACCTGACAGTTATCCTTGCGAAGTACATTAATTTTTTAAAACTTCTTCACGACAGATGCCAGTGCATCGAAAAATCGACACGTGCCTGTTTCAAGGTAGTCAGTAACTACAATATTCATGTACTGTAATCGACGGGAATGAGAAATATCATGAAACTTTGGTCGAGGTTTTATTAACGCTTCGTTCCGGTCAGGAAAGTTTTTCTACTCCGAATAAGGCTGACTTCATTATTCCATCGCAACACGGCTGTTCGATCTCCGGCAATCCGAAATAAAGACAGAAAAGTCTAGCAGCGCCACTGAAAACAGAAGGCTTGCTGATAAGAGGTCCTTCAGAAGCGTACTTCTCCGCAGGCCATCCCTTACCCATCTGTCCCTCGAGACGAAGATGAACAGATGGAAAGAGGGCTTGGGTGACGAAGGGGTGACGAAGAGGATGGTTGATTTCTTCCGGACGTTTAACGCGTCGATGCTTCGTCGCATTCTTCTCGATTCCATCGACGAAAACCAGCCAGAAACGACGACGAGAGGGCGCGCGCGCGCGCGAGCGCTCTCTGGCAATAATAATAGATATCGAACGCTTCATCGTTTTTCTTTTTCGGGCTTGATGCATTCTCCCCACCAATTCCCAATTCCAAGCTCAGGCGAATTCCTCTGGGGGTGAAAATTATGAAGGCTAAAATATTTCATCACTCTCTACGCTCGTCAAGCCAATCTGCTCCTCCGGAAATTCCTCAGAGTTTTAATTATCACCGATATTGGATGCTTGCTAGACTGCGTCGACCTCCGAGCCTCCTGGTTAATTGTGAGTCTTCGTTGAAGGAGGGTTTCTGTTTCGAGGTAATTAGAACTGAGGATCATATTTGTATTTGATAAATATCGTAGTGAATAAGGTTACATTCATTGGGGTCAGTTCTTTTTAAGTTAATGTAAAAGAATAATATGTTTATTATAAAAATGATTGAATTTAAACTTGTGATGAGTGTGCTTGAATAGAAATGAAATAAATTCACTCATCTACTGTTTGTAAAGTAGGAAATCTAAAGGGAATAATGTCTTCTTGTCAGCGTCTATATTATGGAAGCGGGATAGTTATTTATATGCTCTCGTAAGACTGCCGTGTCAAGGAGCGAGGAGCAAATCAGTCTTATTTAACGGAATGGAGTAAAATGAGGGGCGCAGGAAGGGGAATGGGCCGTCGCGAGTGTAGGGATGTAGCATATTCCTAGGACTAGCAGGAGGCAGTAACAATGATAAATTAGGCTGGCTGCCAGGAACAGTGAACACGACCTTAGGAAATCTGTTTCAGTGCCGAGCCCTCACGAATTCACTTGCGCCCTTGGTAATGACGATTTACTTGAAAAACATGAACAACGACCGTCATCAACTCACTGTCTTAAACTTTGTATAAAACATGTTACATTTATACTTTAACCTCCATGATCGTAACAAGAGAAATCTTTGTAAAAATCAGATGTTTTTTAGAAAGTGATACATTTAATTGTTATAATGAATCTCAAAAAGGCGGAGTATAACGCTTACAGTATTTTCATTATTATTAGAATTCCATATTGCAATCCATAACATTTTTCCAAAATCCCCAGAATCTTTTTTGCATTAATACATTCGCAAGAATTGAGATGTTTGGCATTTTCCTGAAAGTGGATCATGTACGTAATAATTGGACTCTCAACGTTTCGTTCTGCTTGTACGAACGTATAAGCAACTCCAAAATGATGAACTCGCGAACAGAATTCTGCCTGTGCTTCTCGTACATATTTATTTAAATTCACGTATGAGGGCCAATTATCCTGCAGCCTCCAACATCTAGCGCTTGATATCAAATAATTGTAAATTATGTTTTCATAGGGAATACTATATCATTGGGCAACTTTAAATAATACCTATTATAAATACTATAATAAATAAAATATATTAGACAAGTAGAGTTTCAAATTTGACAAAATGAATTTGCAAATGTTGAATGTATTATGAAGTTTCCGGTGAATGTTCACAAATCACACTAAATAGCTGGACAAGAAGTTGAAAATAGAGGTGGTGTACGGAATAGAGGGTGGGTGATAATAAATTGTGAAGGAGCGTGACGTCCATTTCAGTAGAAGCTCAGTCTGAAGAGCGAGGAATATCTAGGGGCTCGGTAACGGAGGTTTATATATATTCGGTATTAAAGCGGAATATTCATAAAGCTTGGTTGGTTTCGAAGTTTAATCGACGCACCGCTGACAGAGGACTTAACGAAGGAATCAATTAAAAGGCTGCTAGTGTTTTGGGTGAGCCAATTTTATTGAACGCTCGCCGTCCACATAGCGACGGTCCGGTGTTCTTTTTTCTTCCGAGCTGCTCACGTTGCTACACAGCAATTTATCTTTCTTTCCGCTTCACGCGAGCTGCTACTCGATACCCCGCCACTTTGGATTGCCTCGCACGCGAGGCCAACATTACGTCATAAAACGTGAGGCCTTCCTTTTCGAACTACGTGAGGCATACCAGAAATTATCGGCGGTCTTATACTTTTACTATCCCTTTCTTCTTTCTCGACAACCGACTCTAATCAGCTCGTAAACGAAGCTTTTTTCCATACTGTCATATCGTACCGTTCAATTCAAACTGTGCATGTATACTAAAATTACAGTAATCATATCAGTAGGAAAAAAATGGTTTCATGCAATTTAAAAAAACTACCGTTGTGATACATTACAATTTAAAGCCTGAAAACAGAATATTCAGTCGATTAAAGATTGCCCTAAAGAATTATACATTAAATCTTGAGGAACGCAGTGAGTCATTATTCAGAACTGTTCCCGGTATCAAGTCGACTTGAGTTCACTCCATTATTTACCCACGATCATGATAATACCGACTATTTGATTATCTCACGATTGAGTAATCATTCAAGGCGCCCCTACTAAGAAAAGGAGCATACACGTTTTTCCTAACGGATTCCTTTCACACTTCATGAGCCTCCCTTGCTGTGCTGCGAGGGTTGGTCGGTGAATTAGGCCGAATTAGGAAATTACCACGTCATTTGAGGGGAGAGACGACGAACGGAGTATGGGCGGATTTGGAAGGGAATTTCTGCCTCGGCTGCACTGGGAATCTGGCAGCCAAGGGGGGCCTCAGGGTAGCAGACTCCTTGACGAGAACTGAAGGGTTGAGTGCAGACAAATCTACCAGCGACGTAATGATTCCGACTAATTCCTCCCTAGTGTTCGCTACTTGACAACACCGCTAAATTTCTACAACATTTATTTCCGATTGTTATTCAGTTTTTGTAGACTTTTTAATTAAATCATTTTGAATATTTGAAATGAACTACTTATTTTAATTTATAGTCATGGATTACTTTTTAAAGAATACTTGTCGAGAAGTATGAATTAGTAAAAGTCATTACGACAGTTTAAATGATGAGGTTCTGTTAGGGAAAGAAGTATTGCTGCATGACGTGTTCAAGATACGACCAGTAGCAAAGGGTAATGTATATACGACGGTCGACCGTTCGTTACATTCAAATGAGTTAATGATTACCCTCCGGAGAACTTGGCTTCTTTTAACTTCGAAGAGCGAGAACCAACGCCTGGGGCAGTTTTCTCAATGACACATTTTTCTTGGGAAGATTCGCGGTAATTATGTATTTCTGCTGCTTCAAAAAATAACCAGGACAGTTCAGCCTGCGCTCCTTTTAGAAATCCCTATGAATTTACTTTCATACATGTCTATCTTAATGGCAGACTGAAAATGTGTAACACATGAAATATTAAAGACCTCAATTCTCTCTGTGCTAAATACATTTGCTTCAATTTCGTCAAGCTAGAGAGAACGTATTACCAACACAAGATTTTCATGGCACGATTGAAACTGAAGTAAAGTTAAATTCCAGTCCGTTAAGCATAATCAACTTTCATCAAACCGTGGCAGTGCGAGATTAAAGAGGTGCTTTCTGATCTCGAATCAGTAGTAAGCTCGCGCATAATGATCGAGCGTTCCTCAGTTCACGTTTTTCTCCGCCGTTTGTCTGTCCAGCTAGAAAGTCATTAAGACCTACCGTTTTTCGTCTATAAAATTAAGCAGATCCGGAGATAATTTATATGACCTCTTTCACAGTCAAACATACGTATCTTCTCTCACTAATTTCATATGTCAGAGAAATGTAGTAATACCAAGAATAATTTAGAACTTTCCAACTCATTCCCACTATGTTTCCATCCTGGCTAAACCAATAACAAGAGCTTTCAAGTAACTTCCTCTACAAAATAGAACCATTCTCATCTCGATCCATCCACCAGAGAATTATCTAGAGACAGACATAAAAAAAAGGGACGGCAAAACTCCTCCTTTCAAAGTAAGTTAGCAAGTTCCATTAAAGCGTGTATGTGAAGGAATGGCCTTTACAAAAAGTGGTTTCGTCGGTGTTCGGCGAATCAGCTTGTCTTAAGGTAATTCACTCGAGGAGTATGGCTGGTGGGGATGGTCGGAGGGGTGGTGCGACGAGCCAGTACTCTTAGAAACTGGGCCACGACTCATGAGTCCGCGAGTTTTACGTGTATCGTGGGCAGAATTTAAATTGAATATTAGCTGCTTGATGGGCGAGCGGGGTGGTGAAGCGGGTTGGGTGGAAGGGAAGAATGACAAAGAGCCCGGTTTCCAAGTTCCAGGACTAAAACCACGCTTATCGCCCAAGCATTTCGGCGCTGATTCGCGCCGGATTTGACCGCAGCTCGACTAGAAACCCTTCTGGAAACTCATTTCACCGGACTATGCCGGAGCTACGATTCATTACAAGCTCTTCTCCTCCCGCAGGCGCTGCCAGTCTCGAAAAGTTCGGCAAACCCTCTCGGCAGCCGCACAATAGCCCGCCAATTATATGAGTAACGTAAGAGCGTTAAGCTGTATTTACATTGCCGCTCCATAATCATTCGCCCGCTAATGAATTCGGACCCCGACACTGCAATTTTATTGGCTTGTCACGGCTGCTGCTAATTACATCTCTCTTCATTGTGTGATTCACGTTTCAAAATGGAAACCTGATTCGACCAATGGAAAACTACGGCTTTCCGGGGAACTACCAGCTTGTAACTGGAGCAAGCTTTATTTCTCACAAATAAATATACAGCCGTGTATTTAGAAGAGTAACTGAGTATTGATTAAAGTTGTGTCTATTGTATGTGTTATTTGCATGTTATGTACGCTGATTGTACAAGAGATGATTCATTGTTTGCAGTTCTACGTGTAAAAGAAAAGCGTGGAAGTTAAAAGTAATGTTTAATTAATTTATTGGAACATTCCAGATTTTAAATTCATTACATGCTTCAATTATCTTCTGCATTCATGTTTATGTCCTGTCAGATATTCCCATCAGCCAATTAAATTGGTTCTTGGTAATCAAAATATTAAAATATTTAATTCTCTTTCTACCTGATTGTTCCCATATAATCTGATAAGAACGTACAAGAATCGAATTAATCATTAGATTCAACAAAAGTAATATCTCGACTTTGCCCAATAAAAGCTCCGTCACATAGTTCCGGTTGATCGGAAGTCGCTTACACTTATAATACTAATCGATAACCACCCCTCACACCGGAGCCCCAAAAACCGCGTGGAAACCGCTCAGCCCCGGAGGCATAAATTTCGGTCGCGACACCTAAAATTGGCACGCTCAATTTCCCAGTTTAATTTCTGGCTCGGCGAACGAATTACCGGATGAAATTAACCGATGCAAATAGTTTTGATGTTGGCGCGTGCCATCTTCTCACTGCCGCTTCATCGCTGCGATATCATCTTTAGCGGTGAAGGATGCTTTCGACATTTGGCGCGCAACATTTTCCTCGTTCGCTGCTTGTCTACTAGCTTTCACACGCGCCACATGGCCTCCACCTACAACACACTCTACTCATTGTTTGTTGTTGTGAAAACTTTTGCTGTATCAGCCTAAACTGTTTATGAGGCAATGCATCTACTTATTGGAATACACACACCATTGAACTAGCTTTTGCGTTCAATATTCATGTAAGCCTTCCATTTAACAGTTTTGTAATTACGATGGGACATTTCCTGTAAGACTTATTGCTTTAATAGTATGACAATATCAATATGGGTGCTTAATAACCTTGTCTAAACAAAGCTGATATTAATTAATACCTTTCGTAGGAAGCGAACTGTATTACATGGTCGTCTGTAGAACGTATTCGCTCGACCGCTCGGTAAACACTGACTCCCCGACTACCCATGCGAACCCTGTCAGCCGGGTCCCTTAGCAGGGAGAGGATATTTATTGTTTCCAGGTATAACCGTACAAGGTCTTTGCTTTGTATACATTAACAATACAGTACACCTTTAAATACGATAATTCTCGACTAATATTATTAATATCATAGTCGAAGATAACCAGAAGCAAATATATCACTTTTTATAATATTCAACACATATCTTTTAATATTTATTACTCATTTTTAATTGGCTCTCAGCAGTTTCTCCTGTTTCAGCATCGATGAAATTGAACTCTCAAAGTTATTGCATTTAAAATTAATCGCATAATGACCTATTAATATTTCGCAAGTTTACCAATATTTCCGCAAATAGGGAAGTATGTATGAAAACTCATTAATGCATTTGAATGGCTACTAGTATCGACGTATAATATGATATTCGATATCTGGCATAATACGACATTTGTGCTTATAATGCCTGCTCTCTCATCCGCGCTTAATAACGTACACGAACTGATAGGACACACAGGATGATATCCCTGTTGCCGAGTATATCCAGTATTATACCTATTCCCTCCTTCAATAAACATTCCCCGAATCAATTCCTTATCTTAGCGAAGGTACATTTAATCTCGAGCATCGGTCACTGACTCCCGTAGCAAGATTATCCTGGATAGATCCATTATCCTAGTTGGGGGGGAAGAGAAGCTTGCTGTCCCTCGTGTAAAGATGGCGATCTCTATTGCTAATTTTATCCCTTCAGGATGGATATTTAGTCTCTCGTCTCTCTTTCGGCTCCCCCTTGATCCACGTACTCTGCCACTCTGAAATAGACAGGCAGCAAAGCAAGAGAGAAATAGTTGCCAAGGAGATGGAAGGATGAGAAAGGGCAGAGTGGGTTGCGTCCCTGAAACGGTCAGCGACGGTGCGAGACAAAGCTCAATACACAAGCAGGATGGGAATCCCGTAGGATTCCCAGCAAGGTAACGAAGCCCATAGCTATCGTGAGGGGTGGCGCCACCTGGAAAGAGTCTGCGGATGGGACGAGGAATATATTCCAGGAGATATCTATCCGTAGGAAGACTCGAAGCGGCTGGAGAGCTCGCTTCTACAGGGCGTACTAGCTGGGAAGTGGAACGGGCTTGCTTAAAATGGATGAGATCTCGGACCCCGGCCGAGTGGATTACCCGTGCGGTTCAGTTGAGTCATCCGTCAAGTCTTCGAGGCCGTGCTGAAATCGTGTACCGCCGCAAAAAGATACGCGATGAACTCCTACGTCCACCGCTTTCCCAAAGCCGCTATTCCAATTTACCAACGGAATGTTGTTGTTCTTGGGAATGATTGATCCTGAAATCCATTTAAACCATTGATCAGGTTCGTCCAAGTATAAAGGTTTTAGTAAAGCCTGTTAATAACTATTGCAACGTTTTATAATAGGCTCAATTGATTCTTATAAATCAGAAAATTAATTGCTGATCATGGACTACTTTTAAAGAAAGATTATTGAAATAATAAATTAACAATGCTATGGACTTTGTCTTGATTCCAACAGCAGTTACTTTAATATTATTTAAATATTATGTCATACAAGTTCAATGGTGTTGTGTAAAAACGAGAATTCATTCGGAGAGATTCATTGCACGACTTCGTGCAATTAGCTTAAGTGCCAACAAAAATGAGTTGGCGTTAACACAATGAAATTAACCCGTCGGGGATCGTGGTCGCAGGCACTCCAGGCTGCACTTTGATTTTTCACGTCCCACCTCGCGTAATCCGGGAGTTGACTCTCTCTCTCTACGCGTCCTCACCAAATAAGCTAAATAAAGAGACGATGCGGAATCATTGAAGAGAGCCATCCTTTGAAAAGGGTTGGTTCGACGTGTTGCGGCCGATAAATGGAAGGGCAAAAGGAAGAGGAGCGTGTGAAGGAAATGGAGCGAACTCGGTGTGACAGGGAAGTCGAAGGTAGAAGAGAGTTCACCAGTGGAAAGAGCATTTGCGTAGATGAAAAATCACATGGTTCCTTTCAATTTCCCGATGACTCCCGGGTGCTGCCAGCTGGGCGATTGCACTATCACCACTCTTTTCTCTCTCATGCGTGCTAGCTTTTTTTCCTTGCCAATTCCCAGGGTGGCCAGGGAGCGTCGACGTCTACGGCGTCGTCGTCGCGATGAATGGTAAGGAGAGGAGAATGGAGTCGTTTCGAGACCTCAGGGGCCTCGAGGCTTCTTACCTAGGTTGACGAGAAGGCCTGCGTTCCTTGGAACTTTACGTTACGCGATAGGTGTCGCTAGCGTCGGCCGACATGGCGGTACTGGCTGGCCGATATCCCGAAGCGAGAAAAAATGAAGCTTCCACGAAAGATCAACGAGCGGGGGTGGAAGTGGAGAAAGCATCAGATAAAAAGCGTCGGGCGAGAAACGCCCGGGCAAATAAGGAAGAATGTAAGAGTCGGTCGAAGGGAGGAGGACGTGTGGAAAAGGGAGGACAGTTAAGAGTGGAAGGGAAAACAAAGTAGAGAAGAAGGAGAACGAAGGAAAGGCGAACAACTCGCAAGCGTAGGGAAGAGTGTCTTCCGCAGGCGAAAGCCTTCAGGCGCGTGTAGCCAAGTCAGCCGAACTCACACAGAGTCGCAGACACGCTTGGGAGTGGAAGAAACCTTGCCAGTGCTACGTACTCACCTTGGGGCCAATCTTGATAAATATTTACGAGTCCAGTGCATATCGCGCGCCAGAAAAGCTATGTACTCGGCTGCCGCCAACTCCTGCGCGCCCTGTCGACGTTTCTACTATCTTTTCAGGATTTACCTCGCGGGAAGAGCTAATCTACCCCCTCCTAAGACAAATGTCCGCTAAATTTTTGACGTATTTGCCTTACAGCTCTCTTTCTTCCAGCTAGTTTTAAGTCGACCTACCCTTCGGCACTTTTTCCGGCCACTGAGCTTCTAACGTGTTACTTGTCCTTCTATTCAACTTGAGCCGCTTTTCTTTCCCTGCTCCTTTCACAGGAAAGCCTACCGTTGTTTTATTCGACTATTCTTGTTGCAGAATTTTTATGATTTTTATCCTGATTCTTAGTAAGAACTTGGTTTTCAAGATAATGTTATAATCTTTGGGAGAAGTTTTGTTAAATTTTAATGTAATAGTATATTTTGTGGTGCAAGTAATATTTCTGTTATGGAAGTAAGAATGACCGAAACTATATGTAAATCGGATTTCGGAATCCGTAATTCAACAGCCGACACTTAGAAAACACTCAGGCACAACCTGAAATTTCATTGGATCGAGAATCCTTGGAATACATCGAATATTTCATAAACGAGCGGCGCACCCTGAATCCCAAGACAGGCCGAAGAAACTCGTATCACCCTTCGTGACCCTCACGATTTCAAATCTTCTCCTTGTTCTTTTTACCAATGTCCCTTATTCCCCAGTAGACCCTGCGTGCTGGGCATTTATACAGCTTTTCTTTGCTTGGCCATAGCGCCCTGCTTACCCACAGTCAAAACAATAGCTCGACTTTATCCTTTCTTTATACAGTGTATTCTAGAAAGCTCCCCATGCTGCTGTGACATCGAGTGAATATTAAACGTACGATTCACTTGTAAAGATTCGTATTGACGAAAAAAACTCAAGCATATTATGAATGCTGTAAGCGATTGAATTTTTTCAACTTCAAATAATATTCAGGAAGTTGCATACTATTACAGAAATTCTCCTTTCATTGGTACACTTTAGAATTTTTGTATAAACTTGTTATCTTTATTTCTTGGGGTCAGTGAATAACAATCGAGGTTATTGTTTGTGTTTTTGTAACAACTGTTTTCCAATTGAAATCCTTTGTCTTCGATTTTCAAACGCATACGATATTCGCATTGTCTGTCATCGTCACCAGCATTGGCCACAAATAAAACGCTCGAGTGCGCCGCGGTTACCACCGGAAGAGACCAATTTTTCGTGGCATTGTCTTGCCTGGCATTTTTGAATGCGTCGGGACAGTTGAAAAAGAGCAGGGCATGTTTCTTTCTGCTCAGTTCTTAGTTCTACGCAATAGCGGAGGAGCAATTCGTATGCTCTTGAGGGCGGAATATTTCGTCTCGCACGTGCCATGTTGCCAGGATGGTCCTTCACAGTTGGCTCAAGGTATCCAAGTTCTCTCTGTCTCTCTCTTTCTCTCTCAAGTCCTCAAGAAAACAAATGCCCAGCAAGTATCGTTCCGAATGCCGCATGCATTTCCTTCGTGTAATCCATGAGGATGAAGAGTTACCACCAAGAAGCTAGCCAGACTTCACGTAGAAAGGATGACTGGAAGCCCAGGAAACGAGATACACACTTACCCCCAAAAGTTTCCGGCCACCCCAACCATTAAGATAACAACTGACTATTTTCTTTCGTTTACCCGCCCTTTCCATCGATCTCAATAATCCGCCTATTTATTATACGCAATGTCTAAAACGATGATCTTCGTGGAAATAATATATATTCATCTAATAATAAGTATCAAAAATCAAAAGCTTGAATTTTCATGCATACATTGTATATATCTGATTTTACAAAAATTGGATTTATATAACTATACTTGGGGAGCGTTCTATTAATATTAATCACTTGCTGAGATAAGAGCCACATTGTTAAACTTCTTGGCAAGTAGAAAGTCGAACTTGTGCCGAACAGTGCAGTGATAAATGGTAGTTTTATTCTATATATTGCTATCAGAATTACGCGTCACGTCAGGTACTCCGTTATTACGGTTAGTTCGCATCGGCCACTCCACAAAGTTCAAGTACCGTGAACTTCCTGCCCGCCGCCACCACACTCGTACCCGGCCCCACCCCCGGCACACACGCTTCCTTCTACCCACACACACACACACATACATACAGACGCGCGTACACATGTTGCTGGGGAACGCAGCTTGAATGCGCAATGCATTACAGCAAGATTCGTATTATGATTTATCGCAGTCGAAGGTGTAGTCCGGCTGCACGCCGAACTTCGCATCTGATCGCCCTGTACTAATGCCCCCCCGAGCAATTTTAGTTATTATTGTGCGCAGCTGTTCGCTACCTATGCGTTATTGGAAAGGACAGTTGGCAAATGCTACCAATGCCCAGCCGCTCCCTACCAACTCTAAATGGCCACGCTTGGTAATTAGCAATTGAATATTAAGATAGCACCGGTGCCACACCCGATACAGTTGTATAACCATTGCGAATTTATTCCACCTTCACCTTCCTAATGACTGTTTAATGCACTTATTGGTTATTAGTATTTCGAAGGCGAAGCTTGGTTATTTAAAGCGGCGAGTCTTTTTTGAAATTAGTTAATTTTAGAAGAACTGTTTTATTTTCGAAGTTTATTAAATGTATATTTGTGGGGACTTTGTAAATTTAGCTTTTTACTATTTCTGTTTCTGAACTATGTAATAGAAATCACTATTCTCGCTGGATTCACTTTTTTCGCGGAGTGATGCTTGAGAAAGTAAAACAGCATTTTCATGAGGCGTCGCCGTTGGCTATTTTGTTCACGTCGTCGCGGTAATGTCAGGGCTTAAAACCCCATCGACAAAATGTAGACATTACAGAGAGAGAGAGAGAGAAGCTGAGTGAAGCTGAGAGAAGCAGAGTGCGAGAGAGAAGCGTTGGGAAAGCGAGGATATTTGAGGACACAACATAAAAATGCTTTTTGAGGAAATAGCGTTTAGGGAAAGCATACTTTACGTCTGGAATGCCCGATGCTTATGAAATTCCTTTCTCGTCGGGCATAAAGGTGAACCGACAAATACCTTCTCCTATAGCCTTATAACCTTTCAAACCAAATGATGGAATGCAGTCTGTACAATTGTTTCCTTCCTACACTGGTATTTTCCTGTTACACTGGAATTATTTGCCTCATAACAGTTTGAGAAATAATAATGTACAACCCTTTGATATTTTTCAATGCTCAACTAAATTTACTCCCTTCTCTCATCGTGCTTCAAAGACTGGGATTACACTGTCAATATTCACCAGTTTCATTATTGCTTATTGCTAGTATTAAATTATACTATTTTCAATTGGAAATAGTGATTCAATGAGTATTACATAATATTTCAAGATTATTGATGGTTTTGTTTAAAGCAACGTAGATTTTGGGAAGAATATCTTTCTTGATGAAATTGTCATTGGAAAGATAGTCCATGTTTGACAGTGGCTTAATTTTAGGACAGTTTCTATCATGACATCTAACTTGACAGTTAAAAAATGGCAGATTCGAATGATAACGAAATGTTCGCAGCCTAATAGAGAGTGACACGGACCAATCTTTTTCGTACTTCCGTGTGTCCAATGTCATAGCCGTATTTATTCACTGAAGCAATACTCACTACGATTCTGAGGGTGATCGATTGCAGCGTCCGGTGATAAGATCACAAGAACTAGCTTTTCTGCCGGCTCTACTGAAGAAAAATGGTCAATATGACCTGCCACGATAAGATCAATACGAGAACACGTGAACACCGTATATTGTGTCCTGTGTAATTCACCCGGAGTATTAAGAACTCACTAAACAGAAATAAGTACTCTTATTCACTTCCTAGTAATAAAACCCCCAATTCATTTTTCCCCTCAACATCAATTTCATAATGCGTCCTATTTTTTATAGTCACGTTTGTATGAATTTATCGATGATAAATGTATTTTAAATTCTCTCTGCGTGTCTATGCAGAATCTTAATACCAAGCTTATAAAATTAACACATTTACTGTCAGTAATAACTAAAATTGCTACGAAATCTTTTTTATACCGCGGCATAAAAGATTCAAGTGGGATTCACGTTTCATTCTCTTAACTATATAAATTTCGCCGAGAGTACAAAAATTCTTCTACACCGTCTAAACTATCTTCTGCCTGATGCTGAATAAACCAAAATGCGTACCTTTATACTTATCTTAAAGGGTCTCTTTGTCAAAGACTTTCGTCGCTTTTCGTTGTAAGTAAAGTACTCGAAAGTTACAGTTTCAGAAACGTGACTTACTTCAAAGAGTGAAAATACTTTCTATCACACATAAAAAGACTCCAACAATAAATTACCATTAAGAGAATGGTTAGATCGTTGAAACCCAATAGCATTGACTTTGCCAATAAGACTTAATTTTATTTCTATAATAATGCGCGCATGAGGATTGTGCAAGAGCATTGAAAGGTTTACATAGAGGCAGTGTCAAAATGCACAGGAGTTTATGGTATATCTCTAATTCCACGTACCGATATCGGCGCGACAGTGAGATATACGGGGTATGTATACCATAAACGGGGTAATGATTCCGGCTAACAACGCGCTCACACACATACACACAGACAGACACATAGCGCGAGTGAGAGAGAGAGAGAGAGAGAGAGAGAGAGAGAGAGAGAGAGAGAGAGAGAGAGAGAGAGAGAGAGAGAGAGAGAGAGAGAGAGAGAGAGAGAGAGAGAGAGAGAGAGAGAGAGAGAGAGAGAGAGACCGACTCGTTGGACGATGTACGGGTGTTGGTCCGGATAACATCGAGCAGCGCACATTATTAACTGGTATATATGTATGTACATACATACTCAGCACACTGGGGCAACGGTTTACCCTGGCAATGCAAGCGACCAACACAACCGGCCATTGCATAGCTTGCAAACAAGTACAGAAATATTACCAATATTATGGTACTTCCATCTCACAACCTGAATACAAGCGCAGGATACGATCCTTTCCGATGTTAAATAACTATCTAATTAAATATCCAATTTTCGTATCATAACGACGAAATAATTATCTTCTAACGAACGTACATCCTTTCTTTTACCAAACCAAGTATTAAACAGGAAATATAAAATAGTAACCGAAAAATAAAATCGAAGTAGAGTCATCCATGGAATATTGTATCCGTGAGAGAAATCACAAGTACGAGCTTGGTATGACAAAAATCGGGGGAATAGTAGGAACATGAAAAGCTTATAAAACTAATACATAAAGAGTTCGAGAAACCAGGACAGTGGTTGGTCCAATAAATGGGAATGAAAGGACGGCGGTGCGGCTGCAATAACAAAACAGAAGTATTCGTAAAGTCAGTGTTAAAGCCAGGCGTAGAGTGCACTCGTACAGTAAGGCTTAAGTTCGGACGATCATTTGGGTCGGCCATACATTCGTAACGATGGTCAGCGGGACAAGTGGAAGCTGGCTTGAAGGGAAAGGGGAAAGAAAAAGTGGATGGTGTTTCGGAGAGTATCTCGAAGGGGTCGCAGTCCTTTGCGCGGCCGCGAGTGAATAAATAAAGTCTCGGACACGAGAAAAGCGAGGCGAAGTAGATTCTCGAGAAGCTTGTCGTGTCGCAGGAGAGAAAAGCTCCTACTGTGCGTACAGGGTGAGTCAGTTACGAATCAACACGACAAAGGTTAAACATATATTCTATATGTATAGAATAATTATAAATTATTTAGTAACTTTCATTCCAATCAAGTATCATATCACGTTAAGATCTTATATTATAAACAATAGAATCAGGTATAATCGCATACTTTTCCAGCATTTTGAAACAGAAAATTATTGCTATATATTTATTAGTAAATCCTTCATTAAAAAACCATACACGTTGGATAAAAATGATAGTACGATAGTGCTGATCGAAAGGCAAGTGCACCACCCTGTACACCAACGGCGCAGGAGCAGAAAGGATGGGTGAGGCGCTGGGCAACTGCGAAAATCCTGGCATATGTCGCCTGTACTCCGTTGGCCATGAAATGGCTCGCAGCTGCAGATAAAGAAGGCAGAGGAAACCTAGGAAGAAATGTTACTAGGAGTCCAAGAGAGGAAAGAAAGCGAGGGAAAACAGGCATGAATGCGAATGTATGTAAGAAAGCATACTGCTCCCTAGAGGCGCGCGCTTCGCCTTTGCCGCAAGCGTTGCTGGTTCGGCCAAGGAATTCATGTATCTTTTCTAGTGTATTTAGCTCGACGACCGCCAACCATGTGAATGTGGCCCTTCTCCATTCCCGTAAACTTTGCCGCGCTAGCAATGTTTCCCTTCACGCGTCGCTGGAGTCTCCATGTTAGACTCCAGCGTCATCCAGGAAGAATTCCTTCTACAGCTCTCTTCCTAGCAATGCTTGTTTCACGCGCTAATTAAAATTGAGCCGACCGTCCACGCTCGGGACACATTACACCCATCGTAAAGAGACTTATGGCTCCTAAGTGTTTATTAACCTTTAGCGAATGTGCCGGCTCCTCTAATTGGATTAAACTCGGCCATTTTCTTATTAAGATGACCTCGCCCCCGTCGGCTTTCTAACTTTTCCAACGCCACTCGACACGTTCCTGAGTAATCGGCGCGCTTGATTAAAATATCGGAACGAGCAGTTCCAGCGGGAAGTCTTGGCACATTTCCTCCCACGCCGACAATCCTATTTCCTCGCTTTAAGTAGATGCGACGCTGTAACTCATAACTCCCGCAGTTGTCAGTATCTGATTCCAGTTAATATTAGTAAGCATACGACGTTTAACGAAAGTTATATATTATTGAATTCAAAAGTTAGTAAAATCTAGTGGATGTAGCAAATGATGTTAGTTTATATTTGAACTGGTTTTGTTTGATATCGTCGAAGAACTTTAACAAGTAACGTGATCGAACCAGTGAGTTTTACCCTTTGGCCCTATAACAGGAGAGCCAAGTATTCCTGTTGTATACTAATGTTGTTACTTATTAAAGGAGCGAAACTGTATGACGTGACTTCCATTACTTAAGATCTGATTTATTCCGTTCACGTTCCCGTTGTAAATCGCTTCCTTCCTGCTACCCGCTCGCCCTATCTCCATTCTCACCCCGCTCGCTCTACCCGCCCCTGCCGTCTTCATCCTCGCTCAGCTAAAGATGTCATTATTTAGGTGTTACGTAAGACAAATAAAATGAATGCCCCCGTTAATGGAAGAGCCTGTAATCATTATGTGCTGAGATATATTGATAAGATCTTCCCTCTGCTTGGGAAAATGGATTGGCTGGTTTGTACCGAATACGAACGTGGTTGGTAATGTTATTTATTAAAGGAAAAGGCAAATTGAATTATCACCACAATTAATTCTACGCTCCATGTTCAGCTATTTCACTATTATAACGATTGTACATATTCAAATACGGCTCTAATTAAATTCACTTGGAAGTCTAGCTAATTAGTAAATACTACGATTAAAGAAATAGTCCGTAACGAATTTGCCCTTACTAATTACTTCGCAGGGATTTTCAGGTTGTCTGGGATGGTTGTTAACCCATTTCCCGGTGAATTCAAAAATATCTTTAGACACAGGTTGACGTTTTTAAAGCGACAAATCGAGCCTGGGAAGCAGTCACTTGATACTCGTTACTGCGCCCAGTGAAGAGAGGCATGAAGTCCCTCCGAATGGTGCAGAGCATAACCTCGACGTGAAAAACGAGGTCGAAGGACAACTTGTTAGCTTCATAACCCATCCTGGTACTCTCGTGTTTCATTTGATTACTTCATATCCTGAGAACACTATTCACCGCCGGATACATAGTAGCTATTTGAGACTCACTAACAATCATAGGTCGATGTTAGAGATCATTCAGAGACAGAAACAGTAAGGGAAAGTAATAAATTACCACACTCAACAAGGTTGACTCAAGTGACGAGTAACAATCGTCGACAAAGGAAGTCGGACGAAGTCCTGTTCCGTCCCTGAAGAGGGCGGACGAAGAATTAGTAGAATAGGGAATAGGAATACGAAGAGGTACGGCGTGTGTAATGCGGCGTGACAGGTGTCTCCACCCTCTTGGGTCTTTCGTTTCTCCCCCATAGAGCATCCGTCATACATCCAGTACCATCGGGGAGGCACGCAGCCGAACACGTATATGGTTTTCGGCTCTCCCAAGGGAGAAACCGACTGTTGAACAAGGCTGGATGCGCTGATCTCCCTTTGGACGAACCACTCCACGATTTTACCGTTGAATTCTAAGCAGGATACTCTCTCTCCCCACTATTTCGGGATGTATGCTTGGTGCGTAGATTTCAGTTGAGGATCTAAAAGGTGCTCGTCTACTTCCTTGCTTTCTCCCTCGTGTTCTCTCTCTCTCTCTCTCTTTCTCTCTCTCTTTCTCTCCCTCTTTCTCTCCTCGGGCGACATTTTTCACCCGCCAGTGTGCGGAAGGGGAGCATCAATCCGAGGAAATCCGAATCTGAATGGCTGCCGGCGTAAAGCGAAAAAGATTGGCCCCGCCAGAGAGATTGCGGTATCAATTTGCGGTTTTCTCCTCGCCTTTAATCCGGCGAATAACGGTCGTTCTCCATTTCATTTGGAAGTAGGCCTCTCACCGATAGCCTCACCATCCAGACCCTGAATTTCTTCTTGCGGGGAAGTTTTTTTTATTAGATTTGTTCTTCTTTTACGCCTTGCGAGAAAGGACGAATGGAACTTGATAGATCTTAGAAAGTTAGTGAGGATTTTGTTAAGAAATATTTAAAGATCTGTTTTATTAATTTTGTATTTATGAACAGTGGTATTTCTTATGTCGATTGCGTGACAACGTATCATTAGAATCATTGAAACATTTGCTTGTTTCGAATCGGTAGCGTCTATATAACTTCGATTGAGCATGAACGAAGTTAACATATCATCATAAATCAGTCAGTGCTGTTTACGAGGATTGAGAACGATAATTCTTGACATGGTCTTTTCGTCACGATGCTTCAGCCGCCCTTTCGTGACCAGCTCGCATCACCTTCTACTTCTCCATCCCTTTCCTTTGCCGAGTGTTCTCGCTTCCCTTCACGCAACGTAGCTCTTCCACGGGGTGTTGACCACACTGTTAGCCGCAGAAAGTCCTGCTACAGCTACGACCTGTAATCCACGAGTAATGTTGCAGAACATTATCACATTCCCAAGATGCATTAAACTTTATTACCAGTCACACGTTATTTGCTTTATTCTGCTGTAACCTTGCAACGAGATTGATTTCCATGACCTGCAAATAGAGAATTCCCATGCACTATGAACCTACGTCATCATACTAGCATATTATTCACTAAAGTTTATTTTAGATATTTTTCTTAATTCTATATGACTTCCAAATTCAGAATATCAATGTTGATAGACTAAATACGAAAGTAACGTGTCCAGAATAAATGGGAATCTACGCACTGATGGATCCATTGCGAGACATCGTTATCGAATTGAGTGTCTTCTCCCTCGATAGTTAGGTACATGGTGGAACTTTCTTTAATGTCTTCTACGTGACTGAGAGATCCTCTTCTTGGCTATCTCACTCCAGATGTCACCATCTTTGGGTGTCCATCCTCTTCCCGAGAGAGTAAAGACAGCCCCTTGCATCCTCGCCCTGTGTACATTCGCTTTCCGGACTGTTCTCCAACGGGACATGTGTGCTTATCGTTTAATGGTGACGCGAAAGAGGGTGGTAATGCCCGATAGCTTGGAACCCCGACGCCCTAACCCGTCGTAATTCAGTCTTCTGGGCTTTCCCCGGGACAATGGCTAATAATTGTCGGCTACTTGTAGAGGAGGACGTGCTCCGCCAACTGGCTAAGTGTCCGCAGAAGTTAAAGCTCTGGGGACGTCGCCGCCCTCTATGCGACGCTACCACCACTGCCACTACTCCCGAAACGAACTTTGTAAAATGGGAATGAGACTTTCGGGTGTTATTACTGCCATCTTCGAGTAATGCGATCCAAGCCCCGAAAGCATCGAACAAAGTTCCGGCAGTCATAATCTTCATGGGCAAAGACGGACTTTTATTAATCGAGAAGATTCAAAAATTGGATATCGAAAAATAGTTTAGGAAAGTTAGTAAATTCTTTCTTATGTTTCTTTTGAGTTCAGTTTGTAATTCTTGGTGATATTAAAGTTGTTGGTTTAGAAAATAATCTGATCAGAGGGCAAATTGTCCGTCAGTTTTAACACGTTGTCAATTTTATACATATTACAATAATAGTTAAAAGATTAATGCAATGAAACTGAAATGAAGTATATTACATTTTTTGTCGTCGACATGACAACCAATTTCAGAAGTGGTTGCTGTATGTGTTTCAACTGTCACGCAATGTATAGAGAAGGGTATGTACGCGCATACATACATGTCGTTTTCTCTCCCCCACCGCAAGAATGCCAGGCGAATAGTCCTTCGATCTTGTGGAAGTAACTTACGTTCTACTCGATTTGGCACAAATGCGGTACGCGTCTCAAAAAGTTACCGGCACTGCTCGAAGCACCGATCGAAAAACTTATTCCACTTGTGAAGTATATTCGCCCCTTCAGCACCACCGCGCCTTTATTGTCGGGCTTTTATTACCCATGCGTAAAAACCAAGCGCCATGCCGAATTCCGCAAGAACCGAAAATCTCCCAGGTTGAAAGCTGCAGAACAGTGTGTTAGAAAATTTCGTATAGTTCCGGTGTTCGCCGCTTTATGGATATTGCGGAGCCGATAATCGCAGGTCATTGACATTCCCTACCCTGCTGACTATATATTGGTTTACCGAGGACCATGTGTGCAATTTTCAGAATACTTTTATACCTAAAATACACGAACAACCCATTTAATATTAAAGCCTCTCACATATTAGCTCGACAAACAATCTCCAAGCAGTCAACGTCAACCACCCCTCGAAAAAGTCGTAACTCAGCCTTACAAAATTCATTTCCACCGTGTAAGAACTGCCACTCGAGGAGCTTAAAAGCGAAGCCCCCGAGCGTTCGATTGCCGCGAATAAGGGTGCAATTTCGCAAGGGACATTTTTGTCGGGCGGCAAAACGAAAATATACTGCGAGCAATTACGCAGGTAGCAGCGGGGGATGCTGCTCGCGTTGTCTGAATATTAAAAAGAAAGAATAAAAGACAGACACGCACACACACACATACACATACACAAAAGAAGTCATCTTGCCGATATCTCGAGCTTGTATTCAACCTACATAAAATATACGAAGGTCACGGTAAGAGTGGCAGGTAAATACGTGAGGGTAAGCGATCTCTAAAAACCACCCCAACGTCTTGAAAGTATTAGTACATGTAGATGGCAACACACACACACACACAGGGTTAAAGGTGGGAGTAAAGAAAAGAATAAGCAGCCTTCTGTGTCGTGTTTGCTAGTCTATGGATAGGAAGGAAAGAAGGCCTCCGCTTTGCCAGGCGAGAGGCAAGCGCGATAGTAGCAGCATCATTTTTCACTGGGAAACAGTCGAATGAGAGTGCGATTCCATCATAGTCCGAGACATGAAAAGCGTTTCGTGATCGCTTTAAAATAAGCTATTCTTCCAGGTTTACATATGGCGAGCGCGAACGCCCCTTCCCTTCACCCTTGCGTCTCTTCTTCTTTATTTCATGGTCGAGCGGCCATGCCCGCTACGAACACCACCCTCTACTTCCACCCCCCTCAACCCTATAACATGCCTGGGCCAGAGCTCTCGGCGCCAGTTTACGTCTCTCTATACAGGGTGTTCCTAAAATATCGTAACTTATTATAGTCATCTTGTATAGAATGGACGGGAGATGAAGATGGCTACTGTCAATATTCTTATTCGAACTTCCTTTCGTAAGAAAATTATTATTATTTCATGGCAGTCAAATGGAGCTTCCGCTATGGTTAAAGTTATGAGTGACATCGCTTTTAAATTATTATTGACTCACTCAGAATTAAATACAGAACGAGAATTTTGAAAATACTCATCCTCATCTCTGTGTTATTCTCGACAAGGTGGTTATAATGTTTTACGACATTTATAGGACACCCCGTATTATGTGCGTGCACACGCATATTTCCTAGCCCCATAAAGCTGCGTATGCGACCGCCGGCATCCCCGAGACAATACAATTTCGTCGGCAGGCAGAGCCTGTGCGCACCGTTGTAATGTTAATAAAATGTTGCTGCCATACAGGTGTTCACCGGCCTCTTAATGACGTGAGCATAACTTGCGGCTGACTCTGAATTAGAGGGACAGTGTGCGCGCGCGCGCGCGGCTCGATGTGATTAAAAATAAGATAGTTAAATAAGGGATGTAGACGTAATGAGATAGAAGGGCAGCTTTTAAAATATTACATTTTTTTTAACAAATTTATGAGATGTTGATGCTAAACGTGTTCATGCGACAATGTTAGGGATTACGTTTACCGAAGTGTAGTTTTTGCAAGACAACGTAAGGTGACGTTTTTTTGTATTTGTTTGAAAAATGTATGTATAATTAATGATGTGCAAGCGTCTGATCTTAAGCGTGTTCTACTTTTATGTAGAGATTCTTGAAGGCATATACCGATTCTTTCGAACACAGGAATACACTTGTGTATCCTTGTGCTCCAGTGAAGTACAAACACATTTACATACCACTTTGCCTTCCAGCCTTGTGAGAAGGAAGCGCTGCGCCAAGCGTTTCACTTTTCCTGATTTTCGTAAGAAGATCCGGCGGTTAGCAAGCGGCAATCTCACTCAGTGGTTTAAGCTCCCTCTCGCTTTTTTGGGAATTGCTGGCCACCCAAATGTGATTCACTCCCGCCTTTCCCCTCGGCTTTCCCTCACGTCTCTCCCTCTTTCTCCGTCACTCTTTTTTCCAGTTGCTTTCCGTGCGAGAAGCGATTCACACTCGGATTGCGCTGGATATTTTGAGTCTGAAAAGCTCCAGAACATTCCTTCTACCACTGACTTCAGCCTCATTTCTCCGTCGAGCAAAGTGGACTGTCACGTTTTCTCAGATACATTGTATTATCGGTTGTGTCTCGAAAATAATTTTCTCTTCAAATGAATTTTCTTCAATTCATTTCACTTTAACAGAAATTCTTTTCACGAAAAGTCATTTAGAATTTTTTCTCTTTCAGGTGAGTTTCCAGTGAATTTCTATTAATTCCTGCAATATTAAACCATGCGGTATTCGGTAAGTCGACTGTTAATTTATTTTTCAATTTATAGATTGTTTGATTTAAAAAGTTCTAATGCGAAGTATTAATAATATAGTACATTTTTGAATTTTGAGAGAGCATTGGTAAACATTTAAATTTTATATAATCCATTGTTAAATAGCAATCCATTGCTTGCACGAGTATCTCCAGTCTCGTTATTGCGGATAAAAGATATGTGGATTACTGAGATCGATGGGAAGTGCGGGTAAACAGTTATCGGGTTAAATGGAAGGAACTCGTTTCACGGCGATTTAGATCGGGTTTGTCTGTGAGAGCTTACTTTTCGGGGTAGTTGCTATTCCAGGGCGAAATGTTCCTTTAGTCGCAGTGTAATTGCGGTGCCGCTAGGAATCCTGATTCCCTGGAAATAGTTAGATCGTCCTCTACCTCGAATTTTCGTTCCCATCGCTGATTGGTGGTACCATTGTTCGGCCACAAGCGAAACTAATAAAGAGAGGAGGGATTTGTGGAAGAACCATTCAGTTCCGTTCCGATCTCCTTCTGTGCCAACGATTTGCGATAATACTCCCGAACCTTATTTATCAGATCACACATGTTTCGTTCCGACAACTTTACCGCTCCCAAAGATTTGTAGTCCGCTTGAACAATGGCCCCTCTGTTAAGTTTAGTCCAAATGAAAGGGTTAAATACGATTCTTAAAATACCCTATAATTTCTTAGGAACCTCATTTTACTTATTTCAGGGGCTAATAAGCTGTATTGATCGCTACAAAATAATTCAAACTCAGAATAATGGATTCAACAAAAAATATACGAATATTCTTAACACACTCGCCTTTTTGTGAACCACTCGGCGGAGAATAGCGTTCGCAACAAAACTATTCTCTCGGCGAGTGCGCCGAGCTTCAGGCAGAAGCTATTTACCGGCATTCATTGCACCATCGAAATTTTACGGGCACCGAAATCATTTGGCTCTAATGTACAGTTAAACCACCGCAGAATAGAGGAGAACCTTGAGTAAAGTACTCTCGGGATTATTGAGACTCTTCCAGGTTGTATACGGCATATCTCCGGGCGTACGAGGCCATAGACGGGGGCGTCAGTGTGGCGGTAAAAGTCGACGGGAATTCGCCGGGCGTCGAGCACATGTGCTGCCCTCTGCGCACGCCGCCTGTAGTGGGTAATAATACTCTTTAGACGAATTGTGAAAGATAGAGGGACGACGCGACGGTGGCACGCATAACACCGGAGAGACAAGATAAATCTTGAATGACGCCGCTACCGTATACCGACGCCCTGCGACTAAACGCAGCGACGCGAGCGTCGATTTGAAGGTTATGTATGTTTGCTGCGGGAATCTGTGGTCGTCGCATTATGTTGGGGGGGGTGGGCTGCGCAATTTCGGCGCAATGTAAATCACCCCCGAGACTGTTTCGCACTCCTCCAGGCTCGGAGGACTCATGAAAGCTGATGGCGGTGACCCTTCGTAACCCTTAACGTCAGCCCGCTCTGAATTAAGAGTCCACCCTTCCGCACTGCCGTCATTTCTTTCGAACCAATCGGGGAAAGTCATGGTTTCATGGTAGACTGAATCAACCCTGGAATGCTCCAAGGTACTTTCGATGTCATATCCATCATTCTTTTACCACAACCTTTTAGATGTTGAGAGAACTTTAACATTACAGTATTAGATAAAATTTATTTGCTTATGCTAAAGTTTGCACGAAAATTTAATCGAGTTTCAACAGTTGTCTTCTTTACAATTATGGTACAATATTCCATTGAATTCTATTAATTGAGGCTTTGACATTACTCGTCAATATTCACCTGGCAAAATGCCACTCAAAGCTTACATGGTAATTATATGTTCGACACAATTAATACTCGTTCACTTCTTACAGTTGTCGGACAATATTCCATTGCATTATAGTGTAATTCAGGGTTGGGAGTTATTCGTGGACATTCGTCTGGCAAAACGCCACTCAAGGCTTATATGGTAATTGTGTGTTCGATACAATTAATACTTGTCCACAAATTTACAGTCAGCTGTCGTCGTATAGAGGACGCTCTGTGTACAGACACGAGCGGGCAGCATTGGTGTTTAAATCCCTGGAGATACGTGACGATTCGCCCTCCCAGCGCCGAGTTACACGAGCGAATTAACGCGATGTAACAGAACGCTACGAACCGTTTGACTGTATACGTAGATACCGATCAGTCAATGCCGAAATGCAGTCGCCGCAGTGCTATTCAACCTTTATGCTCGCCTCGCATGCAGGCGCATACGTGTTGTTTACCTTTACACTCCCGATACCGCTCATTACTACGTTCTATAGTAGTTATCGACTGTTAAACACTACTTCAATTTAGGATAATTCTGAACTACTCATGGAAATTTCAATGCTTCGAATGTACATCATTGTTGAAATTTGCAAGATCTATTTTTGAGATATTCTTTAAAAAGCGATCACGTATTAAGATAGAATTTTGTAGTTTGAAACATTTCCTTATTTTCTTCTGAAATAATTATTTACATTGATTACGATCTAAACTGTAAAAATGCTGTCTGGGCAAGATTAGTTAATCTATCGGCTGAATGCGTGATCAGTTCATTCTTTCTTGAAATGACCACTTTCTTGAAGCAAGACCTAAGAAAAAGGACTAGTAGCAAAAGGAAGGCAAGCGATGTCCACATGGTAGCATTTGCCATGCGTATCAGGGTTTTGCGAGAATTCCATCGAGCGGAGGCTTAGCAAGAGGTAAAACAGGATCGTGTAGGGTCCGCAATTTTCCGCGCCATGGGGCACGGGCCAAGGGCTTGCGGGGGGATCGGACGGGAGTATGGGTTCGAAGGAGTCCAGGGGGCGCTGTAGATTCTCGAGAAAAAGACGGAGTAGGTTTTCGCACGCGATACTCGCCGACGATAGCGGACGGTGTTGAGAAGAAAGGAGACGCCGGGCGTCTCTTCCTTTTAGATGCTTCTTCTCTATCCTGTTAAGAGTGAGCCGGCCTTTCTCCGACCGTAATCCTCTTCGTCTCTCGCAGGCCGAGGGAGAGGTTATGTAGCTCGGCTCAGGAAACGGAAGCACCTCGTACGAATGAGATCGGCCTCCGCCTGTCCGCCGTAAGGTGGAGTATGGGTGGCGCCGGGCTCGGGCGGAAATGGTGAATCGGGTGAAGATACAGTACGGAAAGAGAGTGGTGTATTGGCAAGGAACTATCCTATCTACTCACTCGAAGGAAGCTCCGAGGAATTCTCTCCTTTCGCGTTCCCGTCGAGGAAGATACTAATTCGACTTTCCGATAGTGTTCTAACTTATCTTGATCATAGTGATCGGCTTTCGTCTCTCAACTTTAACGAGCCGATGCCAGCCACTGCCGCCCGCCAAGCCCTTCCGGCTCCTTGGCGGAACTTTCCGGATACTTTTTTATATCGCCGGGCCTGATGATATTGACGTCAATGGGCTTAGCCGGTGTAAGATAAACGAGGGAAAGTATGGCCGCTTAACGAGTTTCAAGATTACTGGACAAGTTTCTTTAGACTTCTGCTGATCGCCGCCAGAGAAAGGTCCTCTCGATGAGGAAGAATGATAGGGAAACTTCTACGCTCCCTTGATATTTAAGGACATTAAAATCCTGAAGTATCTATGAGATTTGTTAGCGACTGTGTAACTTTGGAGATGTTCAATCGGGAAAGTTTGTATTCTCCAAAGCATCGCTAATAGGATTAAAGGGAAAAAAGTGAGTATTCGCGTGCAGGGTTTTTGTCCCCGTTATTAAATCTGAGTTCCAACGAGAGGGACTATTTCGAATTTAGGAATCAGACGGTAACAAGCTACATACTTTACTTACTGTTACTTATTTCCTTGACAATAAAACATTCGAGTTAGTCAAAGTGCAGAAATCGTTGAAATATTTTTATGGCATCTTTTTACGTTGATCAATTGATAATTTATTTATCATTCCTAACACAGATGTGAAATTTTAGAATATACACGTAACTGTTGAATAGTTTATAAATACTTTTATTATATAAAGGAAGATCAAATTCGTTCTCGAACGAAGTAATCATACGTGACCTATTCTACAGAAGGGGTTGCGTGCCACACTTAGATCGACGTCCATTTGAGTCCAGAAGGCTCGTAAGGGGTGCATGACTTTGATCGATGTGCAATCGAATTCTCCTGAAAGTTATCGGCAATCTTTCGCCGGAATCACGACTATATTTACGTGTCGGGAAACGTAACGCAACCATTGTTGTGATAAATTGTCCGAGCTTCTGCGGAAAAGCACAAAATCATTCTTCATTTGGGAACCCTTCTGCTACTCCATCGGTGGACTCGACCGCGATAGAGTCGAACTTTCGCTGGATTTCATGACTGAACGGTTCTCGGATACTGGGAATCACACGACTGTCGAAATCACGTGTGTTCATTAAGAGTTTCCCAGTACGCTTTATTTACCGAGCTCTTTTATCAGGTTCGCTAAATTTTCACATACTACTTTAACACCATTAAAAGGGAAATATAGAAAAAGTTATAGCAGCAATTCGATAATAATTCTCTTATAAATACTACAATGAAAATACATTAAATTTAATAAAATTTCCAAATAAAATTCTTATCGATTCAGAGTAGCAAATATAGCGCCATTGACTTTTTAAAATCTAGATTAGACTTCAATACAAACCTAATAGGAGCATATTGACCGCATAAAATTTCAAACGAGCGATATACCTCTTTGTCGATATTCCGTTTTACTTCTTCTAGTTTAACTATATCAAGAATCCAATACATACTCGCTTTGTCCGTATACTTAACCCGAGCGGCCATATAAAGTGTTTCCGAGCCTGAAAGTGTCTACCGGTTTACGAGGCAGTTGGCCCTCAAACTTTACGGGATCACGATGATCGGGCGAAGCATAGCATTAGCTATCATCGTCGAAAGTAGCCAGTCGAAAGTTCCCTTAATTAAAAGTCGCTGGGAGAAAAACCACACCTGGGAGACTGCACTCTTTGTGCGCCGCTTAAACGATCCGACTGGAAACAATGGGAAGTAGCGGCCGATTCGATCCAATTTAGTGCGGGGCTCTGCCTGGCCATGGGCACAATCAAGCTGTATCACAGTAATTACAGGGAGGCGAGGGTGCATTCATTGGTACCGGTGGGGAAGAAGCCGAAGACGTCAATGGGAGTTGGAGTTGGAGGTGGCTGGGATTCGATGAAGCGGCCCTGGCGAAAAGTTTCAATAAACAGGAGAAGCCGGACGATGGCGCGCATTCGCTGGTGTGGCGAGTGTGACGAGAGCGGACAAAAGGGCTCCGTGCACTTCATGGAGCCCTTGAAGCCTCCCTATCAAGAGCCCGAGCCCGTTCGGCCACATACGAATTATCCTCTCGAGACTCTCGCTTTTGGCACCCTTGCACCAGTTCTTTCTCTCCCACTCTCGCACTCTCCCCCCCTCTTTCTCTCTCTCTCCCCGCTTGTTTCCCCACCCTCCCATTATTCCTATTGTCCGGCTGCTCGCTGAGTCCGGGGAGCTCGCCGAAAAAACGTCATTGTCGTTAATTTTACGGGTACGCCACTTCCGCTTCCTCCCTACATTGGGCCCTTCACCCCCCTCTGTCACTCTCTCTCTCATTCTTTCTCCCTCTATTTTCCACTCTTCCTCCTCTCCGTCTCTCTTGCTTTGTCTCTCGATAAATGCTCGCAATAAACGGCCGATTGTTCGGACACGAATGTCACTCGATGTCTGCGACTGCCGCTTGGCGACGCTCCTGTTACCCAAACCCGATTCCACGCTGCCCTCACTCGAGATTCAACGCCCGGCTTTTACTCAAGCTTTTTATATCGCTTTGTATCGAGCTTCGATACTTTTCGCTTATGATGCTAGATCGTGCTGATGGTTTTCTTCCACTGGAGTGCTCCCATGGTAGTTGTTCCGAGGTGTTCTTTGTGGAACGGTGCAATGGTGCGAAAGTAATATTGTTTGATTCGAATAGGTCTTGGTGTGATTGTGTGGATTGTAAGTGTTATAATTGGAGAAACAGAGTTTCTCCAATTATAACACTTATCACATTCTATGTGATGAAACAGAGAATTAATTGGAGTGGTATATAAGAGGGTTTTTTTTTAGTACCTACTTTATTTAGTTTCATGATCACAATAGTATTTTAAGCTTGTTTTTGCATATAATTAATAACAGGATGGTTGAGGCAGCTTGAATTAAATACGGGAGTCTAAAGAGCGCCAAAATATTTGAGATAAACGTAACATTAAATACATGTAGTTATAATGAGGGTAATAATGGTACAGTTTATTTCGTCTCTCATTTCTCATTTCTAGTCGTACAATATTTACACCAAACATACGCAGCTCGTCTGGTTACATATATATTACTTATTTAAGTTAAAAAGGTGTTATTACGATTAAATATTTACTGTTTGACTCATCGGTAAATAAAGTTCAATAGTTACGAGTGCCAATGTGGATTGAACCGTATCGAGGATACGCGTTGGTGCCAGTAGTCAGAACGGACGGTGTCAATAAGCAAACATCTGGCATTGTTACGGTACAGGGTTAACGAAGTTTGGAAACCCTCTCTGCGCACACCAGACGCATTTAAGTGTTAAGTGTTAACTGTCTCCGCCAGGGCGATTTCGAGGCCGACTGACTGCTCGCGATTGACAAAGGATCGACTGCGAGAAATGGAAGGGGCGGTGATACGGTTTCCACCCCTTTAAAAAGGGAGGCGTTGCCCGACTCTAGCTTTTCAGAATACTTATTGTCCTCGAACAATGGCCTCAGTTACTGCACGCTAACCACATTTATTATGGAGCCCCATCCACTTACCCGCCACCGACAAAAGTATTTATTGTTTGTTACCGAACACTTCAGCCTGCATTTAATAGAGGCTGCTACCAATTTTACTGTTGCATGCTTTTGTCCTCGATGCTGTTCCATCAAGTATCGAGTTAATTATCGTTTTTGTAGAAAAGAATAATCTGAAATGTGTACAGAAAAAGGTGATATTTTTACCTTCGCGAATTGTGTGTTCGTAAAGTATTCTGGTAATTAATAACGCAAAATACAAACTGGAGACTACCGAAACCCCACTTAATCCTACTGCATAATATATGAACTTCATACACAAGCGAACTTCGGTGTGTTTTTATTTCATTTTTACTTCATTTGAAAAGTTCATTTAAAAGGATTTAACAATTAAATGAGCACAATGTAAAATTAAAGGTTTAACGTTTGTACTATTTAAAACAATAAGCTTAAGTGCAAGCAAATTAAAATCAAATTATTATACAAATACGCGTTGTATAATTATCCTTTTCATTGTGAAGTAAACATCTAATTGTTTGCGAGCGAGGAGACGGTGGTGTTTAAATGATCGTTTGGAACTTGCAACATTTACTCTGTCGAAAATCAAATGCGGGGATTACCGTAAGACACGTAAACACACGGAGAAAAGGAAGTCGGAGCTGCGGGTTGGAAACCGCAACGCTAAAAGGGCCGACGAACCTCAAATTTCGCGACACTAATTGCGTGCGAATGACAAAGAGCCCTGGTTCCTGCGACTTAATTACATTTCGACGAAAGGTCCACTGGCGTGTGACCATAATTTCAAGCTCCAACTACTGACGTGCGGTCTCACGTACCGCACTGTTTTTAAGACTGTTACCTACGATCTGAGACCTTTTAATACATTTTACACTCTCCTTATTACTCAATTGCCCGATTACATCATGAAACTTTTTAAATAGTATTATTACGGTGCAAAAGGAACAAAGAGTTCTGTAATTGCTGAAGTTAACTAAAAAGGGTTATCACACTGCGAATCTATGCAAAGTAAGAAATCTTATTGCAAGTTTCTTTTATTTTGTGTCATAAGATATAAATTATAAGAACTTAAAGTAAGAATTTGCAACAAGCAATTTGTAGTCGACTCAAGTCATTAACATTAAAGGCACAATGCTTGCTTCTTAAATACACCTTAACAGATAGAAAGACACGTGCTTGAGTATGCGAATAAAAATAAAAGCTTCCACCCTTTTCTCACTTGTGAAGGAATTTGTGCAAAGGGCAGCTAAGAATCTGCGTTGGGTTGTTGGTCGGTGTGAAACGTAAGCAAAAGAGGCGAAAATTAATGCGACATCAAACTGACGATGTGCTACGACCGTGAAGCACGAGCCATCGAAAAAGTCTGAAAGGGACAGGTGCAGGAGCAAAGGTGGCAGTCTCCAGGTTTTTCCTCGGTAATGAAGCAACTCTGGTTCACAGCCCTACTATACCGAGAACAGGAGAAAAAGAATTAAGGTTTATTCACATCAGACATTCCACTCTCATACCGTTGCTCCTTTTTGCCTTGTTACAATTCATTTCATTTATCAATGAAAACAAAAAAGCCTTCTTTAAAAAATATACTCAGTGTTCGTAAAAATTTAAAATCACGAACACGATACTTCATCTAGAAAAATGTCTATCTAATACTTTCTATATCTAAACTAAATTAGTCTCCCTACTGTCTAACTTCGATCAACAATCCGAAAACTTAAGAACAGTGAACTTCGTTACAGATCATTACCCTTTCTACCCCTACTATTGTCTACTTCGGAAGCTACCAAACTTGCCAATTCTCGAATTCCCATGCGAAACACTGCGTTCTAACCCATCGATAAAATACTTCCGAACACAAAACTTAACAGGGACTTTGTGTTCGGACTACTAGTTTCCTAGTAGGTTTGTCCCAGCAGTGTTGTATGAATGAACCTTTATGGAAGGTGTCGCGCGAGGACAGTGTGGGATAGTAGGAAGCAAGTCTGTTTGTGCAAGAGGTTCGCGCGAACAGAAAAGGATTCTGTGCGGCATTGGGGTGGGGTTGGTGTTGAGGGGTGGGTTAAGAGAGGGACTTGTGATGGTCGGTGGTTAACGCCATAGGGTTGTCAGGAGTGTGGGGTATGGTGGCATTGTCCACACTCCCAGAGGAGAGAGCGGCCGCCAGGATGGCAGTAGGTACTCCAGGCTCAGCCAACTGTTCCAGACCGAAATTACACCAAGAGCACCGGCGCCGTCCCTCGGGACAACTGCGGACCCTGTGGCAAATCAGCTCGCCTGGACCTCCTTAAAATTCTATACAGGCCAAGATGCAATTTTAACGTTTCACTTGGTAATCCTGAAGCTTTCCACCTGAACTTCTCTCTCTCTCTCTCTCTCTCTCATCCTACCTAGTTTTTCCCTTTCCATCGAATTGCCGAGTCTTTCTTAAGTATCAAGTTCTGTCCTTGTTCTATGTTACTTCTCCTATCTTCATCCACCTTGTCGACCAATCCAGTCGCTCGGCATATTCCGGCCGTTTTTCGAAATTGCTCAGCGCGGTTAAGCGAAATTGAATCCCGACAGATTTGCCGTAGCGCTGGTGGATGAATTCTTTTGAGTCGCCGCTGACGTAAATAGAGACGGCAAGCCGCACGGCTTGCATATCTAGTACCGCTTTGTTCTTGATTCTCCTGCTTTCTGCGGGCCCGTCTTTTTCACTTCTCTTTTTTTTTCCACTCGATCCTTTCTCTCTTGCCCCTCTTTCACTCTTGCGCGCTCTCATCCTCTCTCTCTCTCTCTCTCTCTCTCTCTGGCCGCGGCTCGGCTTTTTTGCGAAAAACGCAGCGCACAAGAACAATTGGGGATGCTTAGAAAGAAAGTGTACTGCGGCGTGCTATTCGGGCACACAGCCTCCTTTAGAAAAGGGGATTGCATCTTTCCTATTGGAAGCATTGTGAACATAAGACAATGCAGTCTGTATCCGGATGCCTTGGCGAGCAGTGTATGTATATACTGTATATATATGTGTATATATATATATATATTTGGATGGATTAGACGTATTCACCAGTTATCATTCAAAGTGACAGGTCGTGCAGACATTTATCAAAAGGAATCCAGCCTTTCATGGGAATTAGTATACGCCGATCGTTGAGTAAAGGTAAAAGAAAAATGCGAACGAGAGATTGGACGATTTTGTTAGTTACCCCTTATTGAGGCCTCAACTTTCTCCTTCGAGTTATTGCTTGATATAATTTTAATACTTAATAATAATTTATGCTCTGTTGAAATTATCTATGTTATTTTATATTCTTTTTAGATGTTATATTAGACGATATAAAGAAAGCGATAATTAAGTTGTTATCGAAAAGAGCAGGATTTGCTCCCCTATATTTTTCACCCTACGAGGAACCCTTCGGGTTATCTGCCATAATTCAATATAAGATGCGAATGGAGGGTTTTAAGAGTAGAATCTAGATGACAATACTCTTAAGGGAGTTAGCGGCGCATAACGGATCCATATGTCAAGCCTGAGGAATTAACAATGCGCGAGGTGAAGACGGTGCTTCGTCGTCAGATCAAATCGACGAATATGTCATCACTCATAAAAAGGTGACAGCCGCGACTGGCGAGGGGTCGCTATCGATCTGGCATCGGAGTGCCGTTTCAAGCGAAGGCGCCTTCTTCCATAGAACCGCGTTCATGAATAAAATTGTGTTCTACGTCCCTCAAAAATAGGTGACACTTCGGAACCTAATCCACTGGAATTCAAGTACGAGGACCACGTTGATGATGTTTTTAAACCTGAATATACGATACTAGAAAATTAGATACGTGTTGCGTGTATTAACTAAACCATAACTAAAATATTGCCTTGCTATAAATATCGAAAAGTCATCAGATTATATTATACTCTTTTGATGTAAGTCGTAAGAATTCTATGATACAATTAAAAATCGAATACTACGCAATGTAAAATTATATCGTTATAAAATGAAAATTACAAATCGTGAAAGATAAAAGTACTAACTGGATTCATTAGTTTTGCTACTAGACAACAGTATGAACATCAGAATAACTAGCTGTATAGGAAGAATCATTTGCGGTGTACGCAGTACGTGCGTTGCGAAGCTATCCTCTATATCATTATGATGAATTGCAGAAGAAGCGCTCTTTTCATCAGTACGCCGACAATATTTCAGGCCCCGCCACACTATCTTGCGGCCGGCGTATCCCAGCGGTCGTGTGATATCAGGAGTACGAGCGAGCAGGGACGTTTTAATATAAGACGTATATTTCGGGATGCGTTTGCGTATATTACATATCTATAAAAAACAGTGGAAATAAGGTTAAAGAAAATTTAACGAATTAAATATATTGATACAATCAATAATATTACTTGTCTGTGTTAAATCTACTTAATTATTTTCTCTTAATTAGTTGAAAAAGAACTCGGATTCTTTACTTCGTTCGTGTCCCAGTAACAATCTGGTAATGGAACCTTTCGAACTAGATCGCAATCAAGTTCCTAATTTCCGAACTTCGATCTTCAACGACAATCCTTGGAAACTTGTGTGCAAGTTCTACTTGCTATTCTATTCCCACGAGAACCAGTGCTCTGTACCCATTGGATAAAATACTAGTGAATAGGGACTTTTTAATATGAAGTCGTAGATTTCAGGAATGCTCGTAGTGCGTATATTGCGTGACGAGGCAACCAGTGCAAATAAGGTTGAACGGTTGAGCGGGCTCGATGCGTTCTTTCAACTCGAAAAAGCCGCTAGCAGATGAACGGACAGGTAAATAGATAAACGGATAGGCGACAAGAGTGATCGCGATGTAGTAGCGCGGACGGACAGACTTGTAAATAAACAGTCGACTGGGCCAGGCAAATAGATCGGCAAATATGTGGACGACTATAGCCCGCCGAATTAATCATTGATTATCTAGTAATTACCGGCACAATATTTATGCTATTACCGATCGCACTAACTAAAGCCTGTACTAACTGTACGCTCGCCTTTTTCCCGTTGCTTAATTATAGACGGGTTTACCGGGCTCTCGCTCACCAATTACTGTGTCGACGATTGAATAAAATATGATGCCCGTTCTATATATGTATGTTGCACGCTAGAGTGGCTTGACATGGCCGAAAATCATGGTGGTTGCACATGGCGAACTTCATATTTCGGGAGGTGTAATACCGCCAAGAGTATCCGCGTGATTAATTGGATTGATAATATTCGTAATGTGTGGTGAAAGCTGTATTATCGGAACTGGGATTATTTATCAATAAATTTACTGCTTTCCTGTAAATTTGTCTCGCGCAACTGGCAATTGGAAGAAATTTGTACTTCAAATATTGAAATTGTGACCTATCCTGAGAATATAACATAACGGAAATTGTTGGTGTATAATAAGACATACTGGTATTTCGTTAAAGTAGAATTCGGCAATACATTCAATACCAAAGCCACGGAACAATGGAAACGTTTTAGAGTAATTAACGATTAATGGAACTTCGAAGGAAGTCGAAACTAATGCAGAAAATACATTATGTGGATTACGTGCGGTGTAGGTAATGAATTGGGTTAAATCTCGAGTGGTCTAGGAATAGCCAACTGTCTTGCCCATGCTCACCTACATCGAACCAGGCGTACTAACTAATGCTATTAGAAAATTAAAATTTTACTTCTATTCTCTACACTTCTGTCTCTCATTAAATTTAACATTTCCCAGTATTGTCAATTCTCCAAAATCCCGAGTACGATTTCGTCGGAATTCTCGAATTAATAATCATCATAAAATGACATCACGATGGGTGGCCGACAGGCATGTACGAACTAACCGGAAAGCTCAGTCTCCAGGTATTCAATATTCTCTCGAAATCGGCAGCAGTAAAGTGGTTAGGTTACATCGGACGTATCGATGCGGTCCTCCCGGACTTCAGTGAATTCGTCAGGCAGTGATCGATATTACATATTACGGCGTTATTACTAGCCCGGCGTAACGCTGAAAATTACGAGAATTGCTGTCGGAATTACAGGGAGTGCTCGCTGTACTCGAGAGCGTGTAATACGAAGCAAAGGAGAGAAATAGAGAGCGGCATAAGGGCGGAAGTGCGAGAGTGAGTGAGAAAGAGGACGGTGACGTGGAGGGAAGAATCGATTTGCCCTGGCAATGGCGCTCTGTCGATCAAGCCACGCGCCGTGGCGCGTACTACTCAACAACATGAAATGAAAAGCCCGGTTTGGCGGGTGAGAAAGCCCGTGTTGCCGTTAACCAGCTCCTACAAAGCTGACCGATGCGTTCCTGCCTCGCATAATGTACTAGGAACATCTAGTGCATACATACGCACCACTTTAACGCCCAGTCATACAGACTGTCCAATAAATGAAGGCCCACCAATCACCCCCCTCTGACAGCCTCCTGTCGACTTTTTCGTGTCAGCTACGCGCTTCTGACAGACTTTATTTGCTCATCTCTTACACTGCTTAAGTAATTTCGACATTTTTTGGAAAGTAATTATAAAGCGAAAGAGGGTTTTTATTCTTTCTAGTTTTTTGTAGTGTTTTATGAGTGTAATATAATTATTTTGGTATTAATGTTGGCTTGTTATTTCGAATTCTATTGTAGTCAAATGTTGAAGTATAAAGCAGCAAGAGAGTTGAATTGTTATATTGTGGATTCTGAGTTCCCTTAATATTTTGTGCACGAGCTGCTGCAGGATGATGGGTACAATACTGCCTAACGATGGATTAACACGGGCGGTAGGTGGAGCACATTAAAATTTATGGACGCCGAGAGGCTAATTTGCCGATTGGATTTATTAATGTTAATCAAAAACTCGCAATCCGATTCATAAATGGAGGCCAGCAAATTGAAAGCTTTAATCATCGCTAATAGCAAAATTAAGTTTGGCGCTCGCCTAAAATTAATGCATGCTTTATTTACTGCTTTCATTGATCATGCCTGGCGCGATGCACGACAATTTTCTGCTTAAATAAATTGACTTAACTTTTCGCTGGAATTGAAAAGGTCGAACAAAAATATTCATCGATACCTCGTTGACTGATGAAATTCGTTTCTGTAATGACTATTAAATTAACCTCTTCCCTGCACTTGCATTTGTAAATATTATTACAACAGTTGTTCATACTTCAATTTTAAGAAGCATAAACATTCTTCGTTTGACACTTTAATATTTGGAAATATTAAAATAACACGTAGAATTTCTTTCCAAAAACTGACTATGATTCTTTGTATTAAAATTTTAGAATAAAGCAGGCAATGTGTACAGAATACTATCAGAAAAATCATGCGTTGTGTAAGCAGACTGACGCAAAGGTCAGGCTAGTACTTTTTAAGGCGAAGTGCCAGACATTTTTGTTTAGAGGGTGTTGTTTGTTCAAGAGGATATGTGATGGATCCCCCGAGGTCCTCGCATAGGAAAACAAAAGTCAATTTCGCGTGGTTCGCAACATGGGAAAGACACTCAAGCTTCCCCCCAAAAAAGATTTCCGTCATTCACACAGATTCCGATAACACAAAGCGATTATAAAGAATATAAAATAATCGAATATTATCAATTAGAAAAACTCTATTATAATGAAAATAATGAAAATTTGGGTGTAAACTCTAATAAATGTCATCAAGATCGTCCTCGTTATTCATCGGACGAATGATGTTTGCATTGGGCTCATCGTTTCTGCTGTCAAGCCTTTTACCAAAGCACATTCTGCCGCACGAGACGGTCTGTATGCTGGCGCCAGGGTGTGTCGAGCTTTCGTTCAGGTGGACCAGGTGGTACATCGCCTGAACAAGCAGCCATTAAGCCATTCCTGGACCAATATTCCTTCGGCCATACCCCACCCTGGGTTTACCTTTCGACGCTGTTACGGCCGTAACTGTCAGTGTAGTTCGAGGTTAGGATAAACCCAACCGCCTCCAGGCGTTTTCCAAAGTCCCTAATTGGAATCCAATAACCTTGTTAGTGAAGACACCCAGCCAAATGCTATGGCCGAACTAGTCGCCGAACGGCGTCTGTAACTTGGCTTCAACTGTAGTCCTTGTTTCTTAGTGTTCGCTAACGGTTTTGATCTTGCAAGTGATTTGCGGGTTATCCAATGATTCTCGAGGATACTACATGCTTCCGACTAGGAAGTTTCACACTTTCTAGTACCAGTATAAATGTGTAATGGCGGTTCGACTGAATGTTACCCTTGCACATTTAAAGTGTTTCTATTCTGAAACAGTAGTACCTGTTCTTTGCTTCATTACTATTTTTGTAGTCCTGAATTTTTTTAAGGATTTAGTACTCGTTTGTTTTCTTTGTGAGAGTGATTTATGTCTTTGATAAATGTTTGATAAATAGGAGTAAAGTGGTTGAAATTTAAATGATAAATGTGTTAGGATTGTGCGTAATATCAGCGTGAGTGACTGGGGCGAATGTCAACAAGCTGAGGGTTAAGCCACGCTCAGTGAACATTGTATGGAGATGATACTTCGATGGCATTAAAGACCCGGACTTGACCCGAAACAACTGATCCGCTTGGTACGGAATGACCCGTACACCGGCGTGGTCCCTATGAGGGCAACCCCGATCTGTTTATCAGAGCTCAGAACCCTCTTTGCCTTCTACAAGGGAAATAGAACGCTCCCACTTGACCCGGTGTCACACAATGATTTCTCAAGCACAATCCACTACTTGCAAGTGGATCGCTAATATTTACACAAAGAACTCACCGTTCTACTATCAAAAACAGCTTTGTAGTAGAAATACTAAAATTATACGAATTTCCATTAAGGTTTTTCTACCCAAGAGTTTGGATCAATTGAGAAATATCTGAATGGGAACTTGATAGAAAAGTGTCCTGATTCTATAATCATGTTATTTTTATTTCTGTGAGGTAAAAACAAATTTCGTTTCTTTAGTTGGAATTTTTAAACCAGTTGCATATCGATTTCCGTTGAGTGAAACGGGCAGCGCATTCACAACTCATTGCTACCTTAAACAGCTAAAAATGTTCGTGTCGCAGCTGTTGGTCTGTCGATTAATTAAAAGCATTCGGCTCGATTTTTTGGGAGGCACGATGCAAATTGCAGGTTGCCAGAATGGTGAAAATGGTGGGAGGGAGCTGTACGAAGAGCTGAATATTTTGGATGCTCGCGTTGGATACCGTGGCGTTCGTCTGGCACAGGACCAATCAATTGAACGAATGGGATTATAAATTTACAGTTGACTTTGCGCCCACCCAGAATCGCCGCAATCGTGCGATTGATTCGTTTGTTGGCAATATAAATATGGCGCGGGCTGCCGATATATTAGTCGAAATCATGCAGCCGCAGGCAGAAGTATAGTACAGCACAAATACATCGCTCTCAATCAAATATCAATTAGCGGGAGGATGTTTGCGATTTGGCCCATGGATTTCGGGAATTTCGAAATTCCCTGAATTCAAAAGGAACAAAGCCTCTCGAGCGTCGGGAAATCCTGAATGGCGGTCGGACGTCCTTGCGTGCTTTTCTAGCTTTGTTTACAGATGCATTTACGGATCTCACCCTGTTTAATATGTGTAACTACTGTGAACATTGGTAAACCTTCGATGAATAACAATATATGAATAAGATTCCGTCCTTCTATTCTACACTTCATTTACAGTAAAATTTGTCTCATGGTTCATTTTTGTAGTAATTATATTTAAACTATTACACATGAATTTGTAGTACATAAATCTAGTTTATTAATCAGTTAACAAAGTCAAGAACTGTTTTACAAGATTATGAAAAGCTCGTGTAATGTTTCTTGACCATACATCTAACCAACGTCAGACTTCTCGAGTGCAGTAGCTATCGATCCTCGTAACCACCCAAAAAGAGGAGTTTAATGCTCCTAAGTTATAATCTAACTCGCTCTCTGTTTCTCCCCTTCGCTCCACATATTATATCCCGGCAGGAAAACTGAACTGTGCTCAAACTCACATGATAAATGACCATAGAGAAGCGTTACTTTTCAAGTATCACTAGAAACTCGTGGCTCGCACTCGAACTTCAGCTTCGAGTTGCCGGTCTGCGTCTAGTGGTGAAAGCTGCTCACGAAGCCCGTAACGATGGGATCATCGATTCAATACGAGCCGAGCGCACGCTTCCATAGAACGTCGATCCTAACACAATTTCCTCAATCATTCTTACCATTTTCTGTATAAAGCAACCAGCGCCAGATTGGAATATTCACATGGAAAACTGTCCATTAAAGTCATCCGTCTAAGACGTTTAGCGATACAAATTGAACAGTATTAGGATCGACTAAAATAGAATTTATTGGTCTTGTTAAGTAACAAATGAGTAAAGTTGGTTTTGCGACAGATAGAAATTTTCTAGCTAAGCTTTCTACACTTTTGGGTAAGAAAAGTTTATTATTAAATCGTCATAGCCTCGCATCCGCCGTAATAAGATCACCAAGGATATTATAGTTTGATGAAAGCTTCCATGATCAGCTTTTGTCTACCTTCCAGCGATTTTCAGTTGAATATTCAACGCTATTTTAGGTTCGTCGCCATTGATTTTATCAGCGGTCTTGATAATGCGCTTACCGACAAAAGTTTCGCTTTCAGGATTTCATCGAATAAACACCTCCGAAGAAGAACGAATCGATACTGTTATCTTCTCCTCGTTTTCTACCGCTATTAGTCTTTATTTACCAGTGAAATTTGCGCACGAAATATGCAAGATGTTATTAAATATTAAAACAAGCCGTAATCCGATGCTTTCGGTTTCTATTAATGGGTGCGTCATCGAGGCGAATCGATGGGAATTCGATTGGGTAGAGAAAATATCATTTTTAAAAAGAATAATCTTGATATTTGTGTAAGGAATGATAAACTATTTTTAGAGTCCTGAATTCGCATTACAAAATGGCGCTACCGTTCTTCTGCCATTGTAAAATGCTAAACAACGGGAATTAATTGAAAAGAAAAGTCGGTCTTGAGAGTCGTAAAGGGTCGCCCGAAAGGCTCTTTCGAGTTAATGGGTTGAAATCAGCTAAAAGCGGCCGAAACTTGACCCCACCTCTGCTTAATCTCCTTTTCTAGCAAAAGTTTCGACCTCCTGCAAAGGATTTTTTCTCCATATTACAAGATTGATCATGCTTTCTGCGACCCCTTGACCTCTCTCGCCGCTAACTCTCCGGGCACTTTAATTTCTGAGCCCTTTAAGACCAGAAACTCCGAAAGTAGGTGAAGTTCTTGTGTCTTGTAAATTGATTGGACTGACTTCGGGCCGAAGGCCAACTTGCGAAAAGTTCGGGCCTCGACCTACTGTCGCCGCCAGAGAAACCGTAATTGCCAGACAATTAAAACAGGATATATATATATCAATAATAAACACAACAGTCTGTATAAACTCGCAAAACAATTTACACGGATATTTAAAACAAGGAAGGTTAGGATGCAAGAATGAAATCAACAAATTAATATACCCCTTACAAGTAAACCAAATAATTCATTACTCTGTCTGTGTACCTATTAATTAATATGATTAATATACCAAACATGTATGAAAATGGCAAAGTTTACTTTAGTAAATCATGCAAAGCACCACACTAAGGCTTTTATAGAATTAAATAAATAAACAATTAAACATCGAAATGTTTGCTACTTTCGAAACACAAACATACCTGCTAATTAGTATAAACTGCTGGAAGGTATCGATTGGTTCTCTAGTACTGAAGATAAACTCCGCTTACATTTGAGTGGCAGAGACCTTTTGTTTCCCTTTTTTTCGAGGTATACGGTAAAGCCCGAGCAGCAAGAAGCGTTCATGACGAGGTTCTCCACTTACCAGCCAATAAGGAGCGATCCTTCTCGAGTCGTGGCAAAGCCGCATATTCAGGGAATAGCGAAAGGGAGGCCGCACGATTAGCACCAGGGATGCTATTATGGTCGGAGTCCCCCTGAGTCGATTTCAATTCCCGATATCGTTACCTGCAGGCAGTTGGGGAATCGATTCTCGGCCTGTCCGGAGTCGCAGCTCCTACGGTGGTTAACCGGGAAATCGATCAGGTCAGCAGTAACGTTCTCGAAGGGAATATAAGGTGGCTCCGCTCGGCTCGGCTCGGTTTCTCCAGCCATCCTCATGGGCTCCTTCACGGATCTCAGCTTCAGAATCCACCGCATCTAACCACCTCCTCTTCTCCACCCACAGTCGCCGCCCTCTTCTCATCTACTCTACGCTCACCTTTCGATCCTGCCTTCTTCCATCGCCCACCACCACCACCACCACCACCAGCAGCTCGATTCGCTCACATAAATTCTGTCGCGGAGAAATTTCGTAATACGCACTCCGAGGATACCTGATTTATGTGCCGAGCTTTATTTCACGCTTCCGGATTTCAATAGCTGTTCCTCTTGCCACCCTGACATTCTTTCGATGATGGATAACGCGAGATCGAACCGATTTTGAAATCGGAACTCAGTTTATAAAATGGGATTTAGTCTGTTTTTATCTTTTACTTTTTTGGTTAAGAACGTGAAATGGATATACTTGCGAGCTGGTTTTGTTCATTTTGTATAATAAGAGCTTTTATTATTTACAAGTAATGGATTGAGCTTTAAAAAGTGATTGATGGACTATTGTCGTGAAATTTCGTTGGAATCTCGGTAAATTTGAAAATGCAATTATTTTCTGTGCACTTAATATAATGTTCTCTTGTACACAATGGAATTTCATGGACATTGTTTATTTTCAATGCCAGAAATCATTGAATACTCAAATACCAGGGTTGTACTGGTGAATCGGAACTTGTCAAAGCATAATGAAAGATATGTGGAAATTAATACGTGGCTCTTTCACTGATGTACATACCAATGTTAATTTCGATTATTTAGGAGGCATGCAACCGAGAATATTGAACCGATTCTCCAGCGGTTCACCCGAATTTCCTTATTAACTGATTACGATTTGATTAGACCGATTTAATTAAGTCCGGGCGTTCGCTAATTAGAACGGGAAATCGCTAATTGGGAAATATACTTTCGGCCTTCGTGAAAGACCGTGACAGCTATAACGAAACATCTGTAATAAATCGTATAATCTTGCGAGTCCAGGACAAAGCAGACTTTCGTCGAGAGGAGATAGGAGCAGGGAAGGGAGGGCAGATTAATTCATCCGCGTGCCATGGTATTCATCTGAAAAGGGAGATCCCCGCTAAATTAAGCGCCAGTTGTAATTCAGTTGGAGACCACCCGCCGCTGAAAAGTAGGTCACCGATATTTTATGAATTTTTTAAAGGTGCGCTTTAAACGTTACAGCTTCGTCTATCATCGTATTTTCTCTTTTCCCCGCTCTTTTTAGAACACTGTTATTATCGCTAAAACCTTTTTCATGCTCCACATGCGGACCACGGCAAAGGCACGAAAGTGGACGCCGAGTACCGCAGAAGTCGCTTTATTTCACGTAGTTTCACCCTCCAACTTTAAGGCGGTTTGCATAAGCCAACTGATTATATTAATAATACCCAAACACTATAGGAAAATATACGAATTTATTGTCAGCATGGAATAATCAACATACATAACATTAATCAAACAGTGAAAAGTGTTTCGGACAAATAATAGCGTTGGATTTTCTAAATTTCCATTTTTTAAACTAAACCAACCTTCAATAATTACTTTAGTAAAACAAAACGTATCGAACTAAAAAAAACAACAGTTACCACAAAGAATGTGTTGTTTGAAAGTGAAAGACAGGATTGAAAAGGCATTGATAGGGGAAATCGGAAGGCCAATGGATTCAGGCGAGAAAGGTTAACGGGAAGTGGAGGCAGGAGACAAAGCGTAGGTGGCATTGGATGCGCGAGGCACTTCCTAAATGGTCGTCGAGCGGCGTCGAGAGCGAGCCAGCTGAAAAACTTCGGTGGCTTCGGGGATTCCAATAAAATTGAAACGCATTCAGATTCAAATGAGCCGTCGCTCGCAGATAGGAAGGAACAACGGTTCGGAACGCGCGCGCGCGCGCGAGATATCGAAATTCAAGGAATATTACAAAGCACGCGGTGCGAAGAGGAAGGAAGCGGGCAGCGCTAACAGAGAGGGAGAAAGAGAGAGACTCTGGGAAATGAAATAGAGCGTGCGAGAGCCTGAAATAGAGAAACGTCCGAGACTGACGTGAACGAGAGAGGAGAAGCGGAAAAGTTCGAGAAAGCATGGGACGACTCTCGGATAAGAAAGGCGTTCAAGTGCTTGCACGAAGAACAGGATGGAAGGCTGAAGGGAAAAGGGAGTACGCTCCGGTACGAGCAAGATTGACCGCAATGACGGAACGAGACGAACCGTATAACCATGCTCCCTGATAGCGTCTTTTCTCCTACACTTCCATAAAATGCTTGAAAGTACAAGTGTACATTTCTTCACGCCATTTCAGAATTTCACTCCGGAATTTCAAGTTAATATATAACTTAATATAAACCTTGCAACTAGACTTTAATTTTATCTAAAAATAAAACTGATGACAAATTCAACAGTTTCGTATATTTCAAAAACACCGAGAATTTCCTCGAAACACAAAGATTGGCAACCGAATCTATAATAGATCCCCAAAAACTTATACCGGTGCCAGCGGCGACTTACGTACACCAAGATATATCACTCCGGACGAAAGGGCGAATTCTATTCAAGGAAATCGTACTTTCCCCGCAACATACACCGCGGACGTATTGTCAGGAGCGTATTCACGTGGCAAGAATATTTGCATATATTTCGAGGGGGAGTGTGCGGTGATGGGAAAGAGATGGTCTCTCCTTCCGAAAATGCATAGTGCATGTGATGAAACATCCTCGTATACGATCGCGAGTGCATAGAGAGAACACACACGTGACTGCGTATAGGAAATGTACGATGTGGCTCAGTGGCTATATGTTTTATGCTCTATGCTGGCTGCCCTCTCACTCTTTCGCGGCCTCTTTCTCTCCCAGGCCGCATGATTTATGGCACTCGACATGTATGCGGACCTGTGTACACTGTACAGCCAATCTCTCTCTTCTTCTCTCTCGCAAACCCTCTCTCTTTCTCTCTCCCTCACACGCACTCATACAAGTATGAGTCTCACGCGCGTACGTAAATTTAAGCGAGAGCCCGTAGTGCACACATTCGACCGGCCGTGTCACTGAGATTTTCCGCCATGGAAAAGCGGAAATACCCGGCGCGAAAGGTCCTTTATACCGGGCGATACCAGCCGCGCGCTACCGTTCACCACAAAACAAATCAATTTGCCGCTATGACCTGGGCAAGTCTTTGGCAAGATGACACCGCGCGCCGCCTATGGAACCGAAACTCGGAAATCGATGCCTGACAACACTTTTTCCACCTCGCTGCGTGATCTCCAAATTTCTCGCGCGCCTTCCTCTATGAGTGTAATATACTCGATGGTGGATATAAATAATCCTGGCGAAGGTTAAGTTAGTTGGTAGAAAGTATAATATTTGTAGTGAGTATTAAAGAATGTTTGGATTGAATTTTAGAAGTAATATTGGTGTACATTTTATTAGAAACAAAGGTTTTATTATGTGATCTATGATAGATGGAATAAACCAATCTAACGAGATGCATCCAACCAATATGATCAGAGCACTTGTCGAAGGAATGACAAGACGATATTTCTCAAATGACTCCCGAGAGCTACCCTTTCTTGTTCCTGCGGGGACATTTCGAAATATCCATTGTCAGGACGATCTGTCAGGCACAGCACTTGCCCAGCTTGTAGCGGATGCTGCTTTGCGTATCATTTTTATTCGCCATTCCACTCTTGTCATTTCGAAGATAATATTTCTTGCCTTCTGCGACGGACGTCTCGCAATGTTCCAACCTTCCGATGCTGTGGTACTTGGAGCAATGAATACCTTCCTTTGCGAGATTATCGCAAAAGCTCTTTTGATGTTTCGCGCAAGAAAGTAACTATTTTATGAACGACGAAAGGATTTATAAGATTATATCTTCTTTGTTTTATGCATGGTGTTTATAAAGGGTTATTATCTCATTGCATATTAGACTTTGTTTTATTATTACACATATTACTTGTCTTCTTTTGCAATCAATTAATTATTTTATTATTCATTTTACTAATTCAATTTGCCTTTTGATTTAAAGAATATTTGTCCCATTACGTATTCGAAGAGTCATTGTCATTGCTGGAAGCCAAAGTTTCTACGTTTAGACAGAGAGAGAGAGAGAGAGAGAGCTCGTTTTCGACCCAACTCTCTGTCCTTTAATCCTTTGTACGGCTTTCGAACTTTTAATACAGCATGGACTCTCGTTTCCCTCGCGGACTCGAAACTTTAAAGACCATTTAAAGGCGATCCCCTCGTTTACCGTTGCAAACATATTCGCGGCAATTTTTACGATAACAGGAGGCTAGCAAGAATTGATAGGGCGATGTTAAAGGGAAAAGTGTTAAAGTCTTATTTATAGCAGCTAAAACTCGATCCGTGTTCTCGAACTGGCGGTAAGTCCGCAGTAATGGTAGGGTGCCCGGCAGATGCGCCAGTACAACGGGAATATGCGATACTCTTTCCGAAATCCGCTTCTCTCACGCTGCAAATCCAATTTATGTTCGCTTCCAAATTATTTCACTTCCATCTCTGCCAGTTCTTCTTAATCCGATTTCCTCTAAACAGTTTCGTAAATAGTTACCAAAATAGAGAAAGATTCTGTTGCAAAATTGATTTCGATATCTTTAACATTTAAATACTTAAATTCAATACAATTAACTTCTACTCATTAAGACGAATATATATTTTTAAAGTTCCAAGTATACTTGGTGCAATCAATCACACACGACAAGAGTTCGATGACAGGGAAAGTTTAGCAGGAGCTGCTTGCGGCCGGAATGGAGGTGGGATTGAAAGCTCTAATCGCTTAATATCGGAATCAGTGGTGGCGCGCTATCAAGTTTTCGTCTGGAGAGACGGAATCAACAGCGAGCGAATCTGTAGTAGTTGGTTGGGGGTGTACGAACGCCGGAGGAAGGAGGCGTTGCAGAGTAGGAACTTAGGATAGTAGTTCGACGGCGTGTACCCTTATTCAATCTACCGCGGTGTGCTGGTAATCCCGTGAACTGGTGTTTCCACCTTAATAAAGCTCCGGCGGAGCGATGCCGGCGCCGATGATATCGGCATCGGCGTCGAAACGAATATCCGTCATAATCGGCGAACACCGACGCGCACCCGATAAACTAGAACAAGCCCGATATATCCGCTCCGACGTCAGATTGATTAGAATAGCAGAGGGTTTAGAAGGTCCGGCATCTCTTCATTCACCCATGAGAGCATTCAGTCGTCTTCGAGAATCTCGGCAAGCGAACCTTTAGCGTCCAGATATATCATTGATATTCCCCTTGGTTGATCATTTCTATTCAATCAAACCACGAATTCTGGAGACTAAAATGAGTATTATGAATCAATTGTCTTATTTTGAAATTCATTTTTATATTTTTTAAATGCTTTGTAGCATGAAAAAAAAGTTGAGAAATGAACGAAAATTGTTTATGTTATTTAATTACTATCCTTGTTGCTGTTAACCCGAGATGGCAACAGTACGTCAATGACTCCTGCCTTTTATTTTACTGCATCTCGTTAAGGAAAAGTGTCTCCTTTCCGTTGCGTCTCGTTCTGTTCAGCTATAAGATCTTCTTCTTGTTAGATTCCATTTTATTTCCACGTCTGCCTATTCATCGTCACGTTTGTCTCGTGACGGCACATTACCACTTCCCGCGAAAAAGCTCGCCTTTCCCGGAAACTGCGTGGAAAAACTGCACCTGTCGGATAAAGTAGTTCGCAGTTCTGCACAAATGAAATGCTACGGACTTTAGTGAGAAGCGGAAAATCACTTCTAATAAAAGATTAGTCTCTATTGTTTTATAGCTGTTTATTTTTATGCTTTTATGTCGGGCATTGTTTCTTGGATTTACTTTATTCTGTTTTCGAGTTTCGACATTGGTGTCAGTAAACATCCATTTGAATAATATATTGTGTAAACATACATAACACGCTTTTATTTTTGGAATAACATACATTAAAATATTCCGCAGAACGCAGTGTTGTAATAATAAACAGATGATATGTATTTTTGGAATAACTATCGAACGTACAAATTTTACAGAGTAAAATAATTACAATAATGAAACAATGGACGGAGGTTACCGTGGAATTCTGAATCTAACTGAAGCTGCAAAAATGATCGAAATAATTAATTACTGTGATATTCGCAGACAGAGTTATAAGGGATTGCGCGCATAGAAGGGTGAATGTTGGGAGTTCGGCGTAATCAATTCGCGAAGCCAAATAACATCCGTTCGATTCCAATCTTCGTCTGAACTGAATCAAAGTTCATTTCCGGAAGAGCACTTATCCTTTATCCGGATCTTATGCGTCTATTCAATGGGGTGCATTGTCCAGTTCGGGAAATTACTTTATCTCACCGATAATATCATATCATATACGTACTATACATGTCACTACTTTTACCTTATTTGTTTCTTCTAATATCCTCGCACACGACGTATTTATTAGGTTGTTATCTACTAAAAATTTTCCAGAAACATGCAATAATAAAATACACATATAATTGTATTTCAAACGTTTTGCATGATGAAAACAAATATTCATCTTTAGGATGCTGTTTTAAAAAATCGAGATATGAATTGTCCCTTGAATAGCAAGTCTATTCAATTGAAGAAACATCTCAATAACTGGAAAATTTATTCTTGAAACAGTGCGTATGGAAACGGTTAATCTGATTTTCAGAACTACCGTGTTCATGATCGTAGCCGTATTTAAGGTAGCAATCTAGCTAACCCTAACTGTGGGAATGAAAGAAAAATGTTGATAAAATCCTTGGCGAGAGGAGTCTGCGTATTATAAGAGAGATTTTAACTCGGTTTTCGCGTATCCGATATATCATACATATGTATTCAGATCGTGTTTTATAGAATATCGCCCATTAAAATGTATAAACTTTCCGCTCGTACAGGGTTCGTATTATTGTTAGAGGTTCGGGATAAGATCCGCCGGACGGACAAAAAGGGCCAAGAAAAACAAGGCTATCCGTAGATAGAGTTCTCTTTATGGGAAAATGGATCTTGAGGGGGGGACTGATAAATCTTCCTGTCGGTCAGAACGGCGCTTGGATCGTTTATCTGGATTTAATCGCTCCGGAACACCTGGCATGCATGGATCCATGCCACTTTAATTTTACCGTCGACGAATGCCGGCTTTTTTTACCAAGCTCTCCACTTCTTTATGCGCAATCAATGTCTCTTATATTTCAAGAAAGAAACGAAGTAAGCCCGTTTTCTCGTATATCTTATTTATCTTGGTACGCTTTCAGCCACTATCATTATTTCACTTGGCTAAATCTCTCTCGACCAAGTCGAAATTGATTTTCTTTCCATTACGATTCCTTAACTACTTCCAAGTTTTTATATAATTAACATTTAAAAAGTGATCATTACCAGCATATTATTCAGTCACTTAATCAAATTCTCACTTATTACCTGTGCCTGACAAATGACAAATATTCGTCTCCTCATACGAACTTTCAATTAAAATGGAAACTCTACACTCATATAAACCTTCGTAGAGTATTAATGAAAAGCAACAGTATACTTAGTATTTCACCCCCTATCTTTTCAGTACAGCAGATTTAAAAGATGTCTTTTTTGATTTCGTTCCGACGTTAGTCGCAGGCCTTAATCCTCCTTCCTTGAGTTAGCTTGCAATTTAAAAGCACCCGAAATTTCCAAGAGGGATTCTTAAAAGTCTCGAAAGCGTCTGACCGATCTATTTCACTGAATTGATCGCCGGTATTTTTACGGCAGTCACTCCGACGAGATAAATCTTGCGAGTACAAGGGGAGGATATAGAGAATCTTCCTGCAAGGAAAAGGAGCAATTCGATCGTAAGAGCGAGGCGGCAATGACGTTCGAATCATTTGTCTAGATTAAGTCGAGCCTGCAAAACCCTTTCCACTTCGGCTCCCCGCATCTCCCCCGCACACACCCTCCACCCTCCGCCTCTTTATCATTTGACACGTGCACCTACATGAATAAGCCCTACTATCATCGTCCCACTTTTCCCTTGCCGTGCAAAGCGTGCATAAGCAGTGCTTCCCGACGCGTGCCTCTTGTCACCTGCATCAACCACCACCACCCCGTAAATGTCGACTCTGATACCCATCAATGTTACCACCCGATATTACAAACTACCCCAACTTTTCATCCAGAACCCTGCTTAATCCTGATCACTATGAATTTTCATTTCTCGCATTATAATTTCAACGTTACTTATAATATTTTCTGTAATTCATCATTATTTATAAGACTTGCTATAGTTTTAAATAAGGAAACAAAGACTAATCATTAACTCTCTTCTTCTTTGGATGGTTGCGGATCACATATTGAAGAGTGGGGTAAGAAAAACAGGGCAGACTAGCGAAAGAGGCCCGCATCGATTGGTAAGCGAAGCCAGGAGAAGAGCTGTTTAATCTCCAAGCGACTATTACCAGAGATCGAACTGCTAGTATATAGGGGAGAGAGGGAGAGAAAGAGAGAGAGAGAGAGAGAGAGAGAGATAGGGATGAGGCGAGGAGTTGATGGGGTTGATAGGGGATGAGAGAGTGATAGGGAAGGGGCGGTGTGGTGTGCTGGCATATCCGGGCGCCGCAGGAATGTGTTCCGTAGTCTTCCAAGGCGTGCTATGCTAAAGCATATGAATATGCATCGATGAGCCAAGCAGCCGCCACCGAACCACCCTCGCGTTTCCCACAGCACAACACGGCGCAATGGGCGCCGCGACGCTCGGCTAGTAGAGCGAGGGACGCGCTCCTTGTGAAAATCATTCCAGGGATTTATCGACTCGGCATCCCCAACCCAACCACATTCAGATCTCTCAGTGCACTGACTCTACTAGTCATTGTATCAAGACTCTTGTCACCTAAAGAAACATTGATGTTTCCGCCCCATATTTTCAATGATCTTCCTATTCCCTGTTTTACATATTTCCACTGAGAAATTATAAGTTCCTCGTTGCTGTTTTGTTTTATTTAAAATAGTAATCGTCGAAAATGTATTTATATACTCAGCAGAGATAATTAATTAAAATTTGATGAAAGTTTCGAGGATTTGAAAAGGGAAAAAATATTAGAAAGTTAGGATGGAAAATTGTTGAAAGTACTGAAACTACAAATTTTACTACAGAACAGAGTGAAGTAGAACTTTGAGGTATGGAAAGGATTAATAAATCTGTTGATTTAAAGTATAAAAATACCAAGTTCATTGGATGAAATCCAATAAACCGATGAGAACTACACCCTTTTGAGGGTGCTCGTCTTATGCAAGCAGTGCGTCTCACTTCGGTCACAGGTATCTTTCAGTGACGCGCAAGATCCTGGCCCACTTTCCTTGATACAGTTCCGATCCGTGGAGGCTCGATCCCTTGACGGCTTTAAGAGGGAATAATATGTAATATGGGCCAGCTGGATGAATAATGTAGACGTGCCGATCGGCGAATATCACAGCGCGGTTCCTCTTCGCGATCCTTGAGCAGCAACTTTCTAGTTGGAGCGGTGATCGGAGCGGGCGTTTGATCTTTGATGAAAGATCTTATGCGCTATTCATTCGCCCGGGAGATAATGCTCCTGAGGCGCGAGCATACGATCCTGCTTTTGATAGAGACTTGATGCTACTCAATATGGACATTGGGATTCACTTATCCGCCTCTATGAATCTACTGAAAATGGGAGCCTCGCTTCTGCAGCTTCCGCAGAAGCTTCTTCGGGGTTTCGTGGACCACTTTCTTCTTACCTTACATGGAAGTTGGAATATAATGCTTGGATGATCAAAAGTGTAACAGAAGTTCGTTCCTTCTAGTTGTATTACTTTCCAAGTACGGTGAAATCATTTTCTGAACAATAAGTATCTGAAGGATATGTATCATTTGCAATTATTATATATATTACTGTTATTTGAGATCAGTTGAGTTTCATCAATTTTTTACTTTATAGGCTTCGATGTTGTCGAAGGGAATAACAAACCCTCATTAACTATGAAGCGAATTTCACGATTGGCTTTTGAAATAATAACCCCCTTCCGTGTACCTTTGAAATTGCGAATATTAATAAATAATTCCCTATTACACGAATCATTCGTAAATACGCTCAACATCGAGCCATAACTTTTTATCATAAAACACAACCATAAACATATAAAAAGGTTTAACATTCGTACATCATTAATTTCTAGACTACAATTCCGATTATTCTTTACCATCGAAAACATTCTCAAGCACGAATCGATTCATTAACTAGAATGATATAACCGGACTTTATCAATTGTCGACATTCATCTCTTCGGACAGACGCAATTAATCACATTATACTGGGTATCGATCGACAAATGAAATGAGACGTTCACAAGTGCCGGCTAACCTCTCCACTTGGCACAATAGCCGCGGTGGAAAAGCTCATTGGCGCAATAAGCTCCTAATTCAATGAGAAAGTTTCCGGCACGGCGGCGCCGGTGCTCCGGAGCGCGGCCAAGAGAGAGGCACAAATCAAATTGGCCGGGGAGAAAGCAAGTCAAATCGAAGCGGAATTCAATGCGATAGACCCGGACGACCGCCGGCAAAGTATTAACAACCGGGTGTACACTGACATCGAAAAGTTCGCCGCCAGCTTTCTTCAACAATTGGTCGATTTCGCGGGGAAGAAACGAACGGGCGAGTGAGATTTCAGCCGAGAACGAAAGAGACACGCCGAGAGCTTAAAAAGTTTCAGCTACGCTGGCTGCCAACCGGGCGCAAGAATAAATGCAGACACATAACTTGGCACACTCTGCTGCTCGAGAATACGAACCCGCTCTCTTTTTCCCTCTTTTTCTGTAACTCTTGAGGGCTCTTTTTGTATGTACAATTGCACGTTTTCCTCGCCATTCTAGTCTCCCGGTTGGGAACTTTTGTGATACACAAGCCGTTAATGATATCAGTTGCATCTTTCTTGTCTTTTTATTTCTTGATTATTTCTACACAATATTCCAGTTGTCGCAAAGTTATGAATTTAAAGAAATGTCACTTTCTAAAACGTTCAAAAGTCCCTCAATTAATTCTGTGCTAATTATTTCATGAGCCACGTTTCATTAACAACTCACTTCCTTGCAGGAATAGAAACGATGATGATAAAATTAATGCTAAACGTATATTTTTACCATTTTAGCACCAGCTTTTCGCCGCGCATGTATTGAATTTACGAACAGCGATAATCAACGTAACCCACGTGTGAAAGTGGAAATAACAGCGTCTTTAATTTGAAAAGGTGCGGTTATAGCCGTTCATCCACGGTTACGGAATTCTAATTCTAGCAGTGGTTCTCGAAGTGGCGCTAGTATGTGTGTGCGAGTTACAATAACTGGCGCTCGCCGCGCAGTTTATTCCGAGGCCGTAAAGCAATTAGTTCTTCCCCTTTCGCCTGCGCTTACACGCAAAACCGACGACAATCCCGAATATAAAAAGCCTGGGGTTAAGCTGCTCTCGTGTCCCGTGTAAATTGATTTTGATGTCGGTGTATGTTCGCTTAGAGTGGCGTTGGGAAAATGTTCGTCTGCCCTCAACTAACTCTCAATAGTTATGGATCAACTTTGACTCAATGTTGGTTCATATTAATCATAATGATATAAAAGACTTAGAAATAGAAAGAAAGAAAAATAGTATAATTAGCACGAATGAAAGAGTATTGTAAATAAGGCACAGAGATTTTTTAAGGTTTAAAGAGAAGCCATTGATAGTCATTTATTTTACACTAAGCAAAAAATGAAGGATGAATTTTTATATTTTATAGTTTTGAAAGCGGTAGTTGTGTTCTATCAAAGCATATTTTTCCTGAAAAGGATCAGGTTGTGTTTGGCCTTTCAGGAAAAAAGGGTTGAAAAATCATCAAAAGTGTGGCAGTGATGCAACATTACATGTACCATAGCTTCGCGTATCGTTTGCTCTGCTTCAAACAGCACTCGTTTTCGCTGCCGGAGCATTCACTCGCCTGGAAAAACTTTGATGACTCGTTCGCGCAGGTGTTGCCCCGCTTTTATTAAAGCTGTAATAGATGGTTCTTCGTTTCGGCGGCCCCAGTGTCGCTGGCTAGAGTTTACCAATTTCAACTCCGCTGTTGCGGCAATCGTTTTCACTCTTTGGTCAGCACACTAACTTGAAATCGTACATCCTAATATTTTAGTTTACTTTGGAAAAAGTGTTTCAACCATAAAGTTCTATGATTTCGTATTATTACAAAACTTATGTTCAGTATTCAATATAAAACAAATTTCTATTAACTTCTATAAATTCCTGGTCTTATTTCAACATAAAAAGTGCGGAAAAGAGAGAAATTCTGGGATGCTGAAAGAATAATTGGAGTATTGAGGTAGAAACTGAGTAAGAGAATAAATAGGTTTGTGCTGTGCACTTAAGGGAGAGGAAAGATTAAAATATTAAGGGAAGTGCATGTATACCTAGCGGCAGCGGTATCGAGGGATGCCACATGAAGTATGCAGTTGAATAAACTTTCTACGAAATCGATTTAATGTGCCATTTCAAAGCGTCAACGAGCACACCGCTCGCCGATATTTTCCCTGGAAGCATAGCTATCGAATATAGCATCATGTGTACACTTTGGTGCTCTCTTGATAGTTGACAGTATCTGTACCATTAAACAGGCTGCCTCTTCTATCAGATTCACGTAAAGTGACAGCATGTTTTAAATTATTAGGCTCTTTTTTTCAAAACTAGATGTCCTTTTTTAACACCATTTAATTTCTTTCACAGCATTAAGAAGATTGCAAATGAGAGTACTTAGTTAGCAAATGCATTTGCAAATTTTGACATGCACATTTAGGAATCATAAGAATAAATTTAGTTGTATGTTTTATACCAGAACTGTTATGAAACATATTTTGCTTGTTTCTGTTTATTGAAATATTTATCAATATGTTCTTATTAACTTTTATAGCGAGAGAAGGAAAGATATACTTCCACGAGGACCCATTGTCCAGAAATATCAATTTGGCCGGTGACAGGCCATTCTCAACGTGACAACAATAACAAATAACCGACAAATAAACTATCACAATAACCGGATTCAAAATTTCAGGCGCGTCGTGCGCACGTAACTCCGAATTTTCTGAAGTAGATTAATTAAACCGATTTCCCAATCCAGCACAGCTGCACACTGAACGTGCAACGATGTTTAACAATGTAAACGAACACGGCAATAGTATTCAATCCTTCATGTTGTTTCATTCTGTATTTTCACGCCGCATTTCTACGGAGCAACAAAAATATTTGAATGACAATAGCGATCCCAATTTATTGTCGTTGAGCTTAATCATTTGTAAACAATGCACACGTTCGTCAAATCTCAATGACATGTTGCGTACAATGATACTTCAGTATGCTTAATGCTACCTCAGTACTTCCATCTCACAATTCTTTACACTAGTAAAATTACTTTATTATTTATTAAAATATAAACTTCAAAGAAAAATGAACAAACAATCCATTTACTCTGCTTAACCCAATCATTGATTCTATTACACACGATGTATTCACTTGATTAAACTATCAGTTCATTAAGAACAGAATAAAGTAAATGATGCATTAAAATACGTTATTATGTTGATTTTGTGAGGCAATCAGGATTCGAAGCGATCGCATGGGAGACTCTCGAATTGAAAGGAGCCGTGTAATGGCATACACATGTATGTATGTATGTACACATAGCTCGGTTCTATTGGCACGATGACGGACGACGAGTCATGTGCGCCGAGCACTATTTCACTGAATCGGGCGCTGTAGCAACTTCGTTATCGCACTGTTACGTGCAACCCCTTCAACATCAGCCCAGCTCACCGCGCTCTTTCATAATGCCTATTTACGTACATTGCGCAGATTGTTAATATTCATGTAGGCCGGCTGGCTGCTCGCTTTAATGAAATTCCGGCGGACACACTTTCGGCCATCATTCATGCCCATTTTGTTACGCGAAATTTTCCTGCCACCCCATAGGCCAGCCTGCTTTCCTCAAATATCCGCTTGTAATGTTTATCGGCCCGGGCGGCATCGCCCGGTGCAGATATGAGCTGCTCCGGAACCAGGCCAAACCGAACTCTACCAACTTATCAGATGTTATGCCGTTATTAATTTTAATGCGCCCCACACATCCGCGATACCCAGTTCAGGTTGGGTTCGCCGATCCATGCGCACTTTATTGAATGCACTCGGGACTACCAATCGAAGATTAGGGAAACTAACTAAATCGAATTTGACATGATTGGTGGTATTTTGGTGGTTGGAGTTAAGGTACTTTCGTATTATATTGGAAATGGTAATATAATAATGAACGAGTATGTCTTTGATTGCATTGTATCATATTTGTTGTATTTTCTAATTGTATATAAGATAAAGATATTTAGTGCTGGTAGAATACTATTTTTTGTCATATATAGACTTCTCAGAATAGCTGGATGTTCGATCTCTTATCATTCTCGATTGCTAATGCCTGGCATAAAACAGTGTCCGGCAAGTAAACAGCATTCGATTGCGCCGTTTGATCTGTCACTGGGACGCGGAGCCTAATCATAACTCGCAAGAAGTGGCAGATCGGTACACGCAATAAACATATTTGAACTGTTCAGCACACAAGGTGCGCGCGGCCACTTCCGCCTCTGTGCAAACGTGATTGATTAGAAAGCTCGTTTGCGTCAAAATGGAAGATCGTTGAAGCGCTGTTGACTATTTATAAAAAAGACCGCAGGGGCAGTTGTTACGGTTTCTCAATCCGTCGTTCTCTTTAATAAGTAAGATCGCTAAAAATAGCAAGAAAACCCTGGCTATTCATATTTCAGAACTACTATTCTGTTCCCTTAAATAGCATTCAAAACTGTGTTTATTGAAACTGCCTTTCATAGTAAAACGTTTGTCGTTTGAAACTATTTATTCCCGGCATCTGGCAACCGGTATTCCATTCGGTGATATTTTACGAAAATACATTGCCAGATGAGTGTTTACGGTGAGTGATGTATTCTTTAAAGGAGGAATAGTAGATCAGCTTAAGAATCAATGTTTCTCTGACTTTGCCATATTCTTCAAAATAAGTTATCAGATTTGTTATACTATATAATAATCATATTTGTAGTGATTGATTAACATTAGTTTAAAAAGATTTTTCATACAAGCTATTTAATGGAATAAATTTACTTTCACTCAAATGGATTGCTTCGGTTTCGATTTATTGTATTGGAACACTGATGAAATCCACAATTCCTCGCGGTCTAGAATTCCGGTTAGTTATAGGATAAGCCATATACAAGCCACATGGGTATGCCTTGGGTATCTCTATGAGTTCAAAGCCATAAAGCAGTTGAAAATGTTCTGCAATGAGCATTCGTCAAAACGACTGCTTTCAGAGGCTCATGAGACCCACAGAATTTACCACTCTGACGTTTATATTGCGAGTTTCCAATATAAGAATTCTCATCACAAATATATTGCAAATATCCTGCCAACTAATAAGTAATTCGTACCAAGGCGAATCAATTCGTTCAAATGTACTATGTTTAATTCGTTGAGATTATTATTAACATTTATTTTGATTCGTTCCTTTAATAATAGAATAATTCGAAAAACAAATACAGATTTCGATAGGAAGAAAATCGTGAAATGCGTGCTCGCATTCTTTCAGTTCTACCAAAAATGTAGAGCAGATTACACCAGGCGCGCTTCCAGTCATTGCAATGTGACAGGATTGCCCAATCCTTTCCCTGCATCCTTGCAAGAACGTAACAACGTCGACTTGATTCTTTATCCAAGACGCAGGGCGTCGTGGCGGCTGAATTTTTCCAAGATTTTTCCGCGACGCGATTTCCACGGAACGAATCCGACGCCCTCGTTTTCCCAACTCCTCCGTGCCCCGCTCATCCCTTCGCTACCGCATTTCAGCAAACTCGTTTGTGACATTTCATATATGCATTTTGCGCGCATGCATCCGGAAATCAAAAACAGTGCGGCATTTAGAAACGGCGCACCACTGAAAATTGCCCGCTCGGCGAGTTTTTAACAGCACTTTAACGCCCGCTCGTTCGATTCTCGAGTGCGTTTTGCGAATTTAAAATTTTGATGGGCCAGTTTTTGTTGGCCGCTTCGTAGTGGCGAATTGCTAATAAAGGAGTGTGTCATTCGAATACGATACTGCGAAATGCGCTTATTGTACAGCTTTATACGAAGTTATTGTTTCAACAGTCCATCAAACTATAACTGTTATATGAATTCCTGTATTGATTAAAACTTGTTAACACTTTTTTCCAAGCCTTTTGAGCTTTTCCACTTCTGTGAGTTTTAGAGTCGTAGTTAGTGTTGTTTGGATGTCATGATACTAATTTTTGTCAGCCCAATATAATAGACGAACTGATTACAAGTAACTCTATTTCTGTTATCGATTGATAGTGAACGCGTATAGCGACAGTTGTTTTTCAAATATTTGACTTTGAACTTAGTTGCGAAGGGAGACAGCTTCCATGTTTGAACATGACAAATACAGAGACAAGCCTCCTTTCAAAATTGTACAAAGCATTCTTCTAATTAAAAGCAACCTTCTCGTTTTCGTCGAGGCGAATGTTATCAAAGTAAATACTCCCTCACAAGAATGCGTATTATGTCTTTGTTGAAGTTGTTTGAGTTAAAGAAGAACCAGTGGAAAGAAAAGTAACTAAACGCACCTACATGTTGCGGTATCTTTAAACGGACTAAAGAGGAACTTTGCTTTAAAGTCGTTGGAAAAACTACATCAATGGAGTTCCTTGATTATCATAGGGAAACAAAAGTAGTAAAACAAAACCAATGATAAGAAAACAATGATAGCTAACTGTGGACTTCCAGAAATATACATTTAGTTGACTTGGCTGTCAAAAGATGTTCACCTAATTAAATTAAACTACAAAGCAAACACGAAATCAAATTATAATTCGTTCTTCATACATGAAATGAGTGCTGATTCATCATTTCCATATATTACTATTAACATGATGATTAGTATGAATTGAACCAACTCTTCATCTATCATGGCACAGCATTTGTTCGCGCGTCATTAGTTCTGGAATAAGGTCGGTCCTCGAATTGCTGGGTTAGAAAGTTCCACAAATTCGACCTGTGCATTTGGCGGTAAGCGCAATTTCATGAATATCGAGCAGATAGACCAGGAAATACGCAGAATTCGCATTCATTTCGAGGATCAACGGAAATCCTCTCCTTGGAGAGGTGTCTGATACCTTTATTCTACCAGTATTTTGTTCACTGCGATGATCTTCATATACATATATGCTGCGAACTCTAATTTACTGAAAATTCGCGAATTTTTTAAATTACATACAAACATATTGCATCATTAAATTTTGTATGCTCCTTGTAAAATTGAAAATTTAACTAAAAGTAAAATATTCATAACCTGGGATAAGTAATGCAATACCCATGCAACAAATCATCAACTCATTACCTTAACAAGTATCTAGAACAAGCTATTGATATCTCGTCGCAGCCAAGGCAAATTGGACTCCACCGGGAAGACGCTGATTATATTTATTATCCTCCCAATATTAATTGGAAGATTAGTTCTCTCCTGAACACTAACGCGCGTCTTATAAATTCGTCTTGGTACGATGCGCGTGCTGCCAAATTAGCAGGAGTGATTTATGAAAAATGCGACACCATTCATCTCGCTGCTGTTAATTAAACAGGCTGATCATTACTCTTCATACTCAAACTAGAAGGCGTTGCGGGATGGCGAAGAATCTTCGTCTCTGGTGTCTCATGTATCGTGAACAATGTGGTGACGTAAATCTTGAGGAAAAATGGGGGGAAAAAAAAGGTGCCGGGGACCAGGCTGTCCTCTAGCCAGTGTCGTATGGCGTCTTTCCTGCTTTTCTTCTTTCTCTCAAAAGTGAAACAGCCCGTTCTTGCATCACCACTACTTCTCCCAGTGGTCCAAGACCTTGTTCTTTCTCTAGGATTCTTACGAGTGCGTCCCCGCTTTATCGCAGGAAAATGTCTCGCCTCTGCTCTGGTTTCGTTCTTCCTCCTCTCGATTTAATACGCGCTAGTTTAGGAATACATCTCGCCTCTTTCTCATTTGAATGATGATACGGATTCCTTGTTTCAACCTGTTTTGGCGTCACGCTTAGGAATAATGCATGCGTAGGTCAGGGAAATCTAGAATAGTGCTACGCACTTGAAGTTTATGCTAGCGTAAGACTTTCTAATAAGAATCTTAGCATATATGTGTTGAATAATGGACTGAAAAAATAAATGTGTTGAAAATATATTTGAAATAGAGTATGTTTGCATGGATAAAATGGTTGTTAAGAAAACAGTAAGTCATAACACATATAAGAAAAAATATTTGCATTTATGTGTAAATCTTAAATGCATTTTGTTGTATTTTATTACTGAGACTAATCGTAAAGCAAGCTCTAGTAGCGCGCTATCGATGCGGAAAACTTCTTTTCACGGAAGCCAGAATTCCTAAAGGGGGCAGTCTGAATTCCCATTGCTCGGCGTCTTTCATTTACGCAGGGTTACGTGGACTTTCCGATAAGATTGACGATTACGGGAATACCAGGCATGCTATGAAACAGCACGAAGTGCCTTTCTCAGCCAGAGTAAGAGCATTCGAAAACCTTAAAGTCAGACTATTCCTAGTCATATTTCATAGATAGACTATCGAATCATATTATTTTTAAACAAATATTATAGCAATTTGTTACAATTATTCTTTATTAAATTGGAGTCACATTAGTTTTCGAAAAAGTACTTATTCTATTTTATTCTATTACAAACCAGTGCGAATTTAAGCGATACTATTTATTGATAGTGTGTTTTAACAAGAATCAGTATTGCGATTACATCATGAAAGTAAACAAATTAATGAAACTTGTCCACGGATCACTTTACGCTATCAATTAAAGATGAAGTTGGTGAAATAACATCGGATTGCATTGGACGATGCTTCCCATTATTTCGAAATACGAAAAACTAGTGTTTGTCATCGATTGGCAAACACCGAGTGGAGATGCATGTTTTGAGGGATTCGGGTTCTGGATTGGATCCCGAACGAAATTATACGAAGAGGCGATGTTTGCAGTTGGCGCGCGAGCGGACTCTCTGGCTTTCCGGTGCCGGGCACATCCGGCCATGCTAAATTCTTAATTACTACGCAAATGAGTTTTGCATCCTTCATGAGACTTAGAATTTGAAATGAATGGAGGATTTCATACGCATTCCGCATGACGAGCAGCCCTCCGGATAAGGCACCGCACACCATCTACCCTACATTTTTATTTCCCTTCTCCTGACTACGGTAATTATTTCATTTCGTCCGTGTACACCGGCATACGTATACCCGCATTCGTCATCTGCAGCAATCCAGTCCGACTCCAGATGATGGGAGTAAATTTGATGCTTGAAAAAACCCGTGTGAATAACTAATTGTTACATAAAATAATTTGCAATGACAGTCGTTTTAATTGCGAATCTAGTTTCGATTCAAAACTTGATGTAAAAATATCGTTTTTATATTAACTATCATAATACAGTATCTATTACATTATCAAGTAAACAATTATTTATTTTTTCCATCTAGTTATTCATCCAATTTTTCTGTGTAACTACAATTTCACTACAATTATTCTTTTCGAATTTTACGTACACGCTTTTCTTCGCTGACCGAAAAAATATCGCATCACACGCGTCCCTTAATGAAAATTTCGTGCAATTTCGCGCGGGCCGCATGGAAAGAGGAACAGCCGCTTGAAGTTTTGCGGTTTCCTTACGTCGGCCGGCTAGCAGAACTGTAAATAACTGGCTCCAGTGGCGGCGGGGCGTGCTCGCGATCCGTATGAAATTAATGCACGAGTGCGTGCATTGCTGAGCGCATACACGCGGCACTGCTTTAATGTGATTTCACACGTGAACAGAGTTGTACGACAGCGGCCGGCTTTAAGGCAATGATATCAACTGGCGGACTATTACCAGAGAGTTCTGCAGACGTTGCGAATTAAGCTTCCAGTAATTCCGCTTCTATTACATAATTAGTATTCAACCAAATATAGTTGTCATTTGAAAGTATTTATTTAAAGTTAGTTTCCATTATATTTTTTCCTCTATTTTTTCTCATTTTCTATGAAAGTATTTATTTGTTTTATTTACTGTGCATTAAATAGATAACTCACATACGAGCAGTTGTTAATTATAATATGAAATGCTTACTGCAATGCAATGTATTTATGTAATAAACTATACACTGCATGCCTTGGAAAGACTATGGAAATTTAACATACAACTATTTCGTTTGTTTCAGGTACGGTTTCACAAAGTGGTGGGGCTTTTCGTACTTGGGGTACGTGAGTAAATTCGCTATGTTTTCTTTAATGATCAATCATTAAATATCAATGAAGATACTATCGATGCAGTAACTTTGATATACAAGTCTGTAATACAAATATTCTCATCATATCCGGAAATACGTAAAACTGGTTGTCAGGATTCTAACGATGATTCATGCGCCGGCTTCCTTCAAGCTTTCAAAGTCTTTTATGAAGCGGATTTGCAGAGGGTAGTAGACTCTTGGGTCAGCGTGGGCAAAGGGCGGCGAGGGTTTAGACGATGAAGAGGTATTCATAATATTCTCATTATAATATGTCAAGCTACGTCGGGTCCGTGGCAGGCGCAGGCAAAACAGCTTGAGCAGCGTTTCTACATATTGCGGGCCCCCATTTCCTTGGTTCTCCCTTTAGCCGGCGCACTGGATCCGCTGCTTCTTGTGTGTACGTATTTCAGGCTTATGTCGCGCAAAATCCTTGTAATTAGTAAAAGCATACAAATGCGGGCAAGCGGGTTTCTAGCATACGTGTATATATGTATGTCAGTGTGCGTGAGTGCCATAAGAGTAGGACAGAGGGAGAGAGAGAGAGAGAGAGAGATAGACAGAGTGAGAGAGCGCCAGGACTTCTGGCGGGCGCGCCAGTGAAGAACGAAATGCAGAAGCGAGGAGAAAATGTCAGGGACGCTAAAGTGCGACCAGTATAAATGACTCCGTGAAACGGAAAATGAATGTGCTGGAATAAGCAAAAGGCGGGTGGTTTCCGGGACTGCAGAATGCCCTTGCTGAGGTAACTGACCCGACTAGCCAGCATCTTCTTATTCCCAACTACCTAACAACGTCGTAAGAAGATTGACTCTTCTATGTTCGCTCTTTGCAGATTCAAGATCCCACTTCTCGAAATTTATGATTTGTCAGGAATTATTCCCGGAAATGAATATTACGTTGTAAGATGTAATATACCTTTACATAGAAGTTACCTTACTTAGAAAATTGTTAGTTTTATAGAATATTTATCATGCTGAACTAGGATTAAAGAGTCGTCAACGCCAAATTTACTTAACGAATATTGTTATTCGAGAGAAAGATAGGATTAAAAGTTCTTAGGGCTCCCTTCGTTTAGTACTCATAATCTAATGGAGTGACTTTCAAGTTAGTTCACTACATTTTTACGCGACTACTTTTCACATGAATGGTTAAGAAGAAGCGTTACCCACGCTAGGGACATTACAGGCTAGACTGGTGTAATATAAAACGGTTCGCGTACCTAATAACACTGAATAAGAACTTTCTATTCCGGGGCGGGCTAGATACTGAGCTATACTACTAGCAAGTAGTTCAACTGGATCATTACTCCGGCGCTACTAAGCTTGCCGGTACATACTCTACCGTCAATGATTAACTAATTAACGCGGCCTCTCGTATAAGCCTTCAATACTTGGATACTCTAATTATACTCCTGACTTCTTCTCATTAATATTAATATAGTTATAAATACTGCACAAACTAATTACAGTAATGATACGTGTCAATAACACGAATATAAAGTAGAGGAAACGATATAAAAGGGAACAATTGCAATTTCAATTTTCCAATTTCACGTTTAATTAATTTAAACGCACGCGCTGTTATTGCTAATTAAAAGCAGGCATTTTTAAAAAGGAATGGAACGAGTTATACACGTTCTAAACATCGTATTATTGAAACTCTTTTAATATATTTTACTCTTTCACATATGTTCTAACTATTATGTTGATAATAGATCATTAAAAAAATTCTAGCAGTCTTTTCAGTACTAGGAATCCGAGAAAACAATATGTCATTTCCTTTTGGAAGTTGGTTAAACAGCAGATCATATACGTGGAATGATAAATACCACACTAAGTTGTACCAAGAGGAAGACAGTAGCTGACTATATGACAGAGCCATGAGTTTAGACTACCGCCACACCGATATTACATTCAACAGTTATTACACCCTAGTGCGCCAGTATTTCCTGCTCGCATCGCCAGCAGTGTAATAATCTAATACTCGACGATCTTCGTAGTATACCATCCGTATTCCCTTGGTAACGAAATTACCAGAGGTGTAAACGATCGAGATACTTCAGCAGTTGGTTTGTAATGCAAGTCAGGTTGACTCGAATATTACAGGATGAAAGTCGCCTTAATTTGCATGTCTGCGTATCATGTTATAGAGGCGGGTATATGGAATAGGCCAATGGCATGCGTGCCAGGCGAGAATGGCTTTGTCGAGCTCTACTGTACCGGCTGGAAACAGAGGGTTATTGCAATCACTTATTTCTGAGGAGCAGTTTTAAAAGCACTCCGCTACAAGTAAATTATTGCATGGAGTAAAAGCCTAGAACAGCACTTAGGCCACTCTCGGGCGGCAGTCGTGTTCTCCCTCTCGCTTGGCTTCGCTGCTCCATCAGCTCCGCGCCAAAAGCGCCTCTTACGGCTTGGCTGCATAGCTCTCGTAGATCAGGTTGCGTTGCTGAAAAAAAAAGCACCGTTAAAAAGTCCTTTGCCCTGCCAAGCTGATCACCGTTGCACGATATATCTTAATAATTATCGTCGCCGACGCCTCGGGAGATCTACGCCCCCTTTATTCACGGCTGTTACTCCACAGGAAAATTTCATTGGTGCCGGACGCTTGAGCGAGAGGGCGCCAGGCGTGCTTTGTGATTTAGTGATACCTCCGACACGTTCCCTTCGATTAATCAGACCTGGCCGGTGTGCCCCTTGATTACCCGGCTGGGTTGTATGCATCCTTGGAATGGCCTTTTGCCTGCCGCCAGGGGAAAACGGGGCAGGAGCATGCAAGCAACGAATACTTCGTGCCTTCCTGTTTCATATTGCTCCTACTTATTATGCACTTGCCAGGAGAACTTTCCTTCAATTATCCAGACGTTTCTATTGTTGTTTATAGTATGGCTGGAATTATTCTTTTAACACTTTGAAAAAAGAAATTATTTTTAACTTTACTTTGATTTGATAAGATATGAAATATTAGGTGTCATTTCAAGATTAGAGTATTCGAGAGTATTTCGAGAAATCAGTATGAAAGTTAGGCTTATTTTTGTTCAAGGGGTCTGATGGATTTCGTAGTTCCCCATAAATTACGAGTGACTATTTCCTTGGCCTTGATGCATTTCTTCCTTTCGGCGAGTGACTCGTAACCCCAATTGTAACTTCCAAATTAGTTCGGGATTCGGACGAGTGTATTTTGTAATTCAGCAGTTTCCAAGGAATGAATCTTCATTTCCGCGGCAAGTTTGTTTATTACCGTAGCCGGGGTTGCCTCTCGCACTCGGTCAGGTAACTTATTACTCCAGCGCTCCAATCAACTTGTAATTTAGTAGGGCGCTGCTTCTCTAATGTATTCTGGGAGTACTGATACTTTGACTCTGCTTTTTACAATGCTCCTGTCAACTCTCACCGGAAGTAAAGCAGACGGCGTGAGATTTCTAATTTGCAACATGCAACATATAACCATTGTCGTAATATTCATATGCTTCTGCTTATAAACTAATAATATTTACAACTAAAGTAAACTTTGCTGATGCGGAATATGTCTCACAGATAGCATACTCATTAAACAGGAAATTGATGCCCGGTATCCATCATTTAATTACAATTCAGGCTTACGAACAGACAATAACCACATAAATTGAAAATCGATACAGTCCTGGAAGATCTGGACAGAATGCAGGATGTGGTTTACAGGATCAATCATTTTGATTAGTGTCTGATTATAGTGCGTTATCTATAAACCAATTTAATATTAAAAGTCTTCTACAATTTTCATCAAACCTATATAAAAAAAAATTTCCAGGGCGATTAACAATTGTATTTATAAACGTTCTTAAGGATTAAAGTCTTATTGGACTAAAGTTTACTTAGGATAGACCTTATTCCTTGAGGAACATCTGTGAAAACAGTGGAGAATCGCTTTTAAACAAAGGAAGCACTAGCTTAGAAACAACCACCAACCCATTGAGATTCCTGACTGTTCGATTATTTAACAAGAGTCAACAGAAGTATGCAAATGGTATTGGCTCCTTGGCGGTAACGGCAATAGATTTGCCAATGAGGTTCTGGCTAAATTTCCCGATCATCTGCAATAGTCACCCTGTCAGCGAGCGCGTTCGAAACTAATCACGTTAATGCGAATTGAACGAACCTATTGCATATTGAAGCGCGAGTTTGCATTAGATCTTTGATGTGTAATGTATGTCCTGTAAACGTGACTGGCACACGCCCTTGTTGTGAGAAAGCCGGGTTACAATGGATTTCGGACACACTGTCACTAACTAATGCAACACAGTAATTGCAATAACGAATATGTGTATACTATGTGTGTATTCAGTGTATACAGTATATTAACCTTGCAACAGGCAAATCTGACACGTGCTCTTTTAGGTTAGACGTTATTCCTTTTTGCAACAATCTTGTTCAGATTTGAGAATAAGCGTATGAATTCAGTAAGTCATATATATTTGAGACGAACAAATTTTTTTGTTTAATTTAATTTTTATTTTGATTAATTAAACCTCGAATTCGTATAATCTTGAACATAACCAACACATTTTCGAGTGCTGCGTAACAAGCTGAACTAGCACCAAGCAAAATATGTTCCCTGGTATCATAAAAAAGTTCATTGTCGCCGAATTGAAATGGTGCGGGTTGGAATTTTTCGCTTAACAATTGCAGGGCAAATAAAGGAAAATACATTTTACCGAAGGCTTTCACAGTGTTGCGGGTTACAGGTTTGCGCACGCGTGGTCGCATTAAAAAGGGGGAATGTTACGCTGCGATCTCTCACGCAGTCGTCATAATCGACAGGCGACGAGCGCGCACCGCGATGAGCACGAAAAAATGATGGGGACGACCGGGAAAGTAGACGAAAAAAAAATTCTAATAAAAAGCAGAGCATTAATTGCAACTGGGTATGGCGGGAGCGACAGCAGAAGCGCGAACGACGAAGCCGGCGATCATAAATACGGCTGAATTACAAAAAGCTTGCCGGCTAATGAGAAATTTCACTGTTTGCTGACTATGACGTCGCGCGTCATTACGACGACACGCCACCGAATGCATCGGCGGCTTCCCTCCTGATGGAATATATTTTTAATTAATTTACCACGACATCGCGTAGTCGAAAATCTAGTCTACCGTTAGACAACAACTGTACCCACCGGGTGTACGCGCTTTTGCGATTAATTAATACCGTGTCGTACTAAGGGCTGGTTACAACTCAATCCACCCTCGCATTGCGTGCCTCTACTCTACTCCCCATGGTATAATAACTAAACACTAGTTTTACAGGATTGCTACTTTCTATGGCACAATTCTCCACAAACTTTCAATTACAAGCAAAAATTTCATCTCATCCAAAATAAATTCTGTTCTATTATAAACCCTTACAAATGATCTTTCGTAAACGGATGAAATATCAATCATTAAAATCAGACTTATATCAATGAAAAACTAACAACTGATATATTTCAAGAGAAATGTGAAACACATACCACGAATATTGATGACTAGTTGACGCCAATGGTAGCCAAAGACTGTTTTCCTACGAGGATCATCGTCTGCAGGCTCAGTGAAAGGGTTGGTACTGGAAACCGCTAAAGGCAGGGACTGTTAACTTAATCGCAGCACGCAGAGGCTGCGGATGTAAACGGTACATGACTTAACAGTGCAGGAATCAATTGAATCAGTTTGGCGGATCAGAGGGTGGAAAGGTGGGGGGATGGTAGGATGAGAGGAGGCTGGGTAGGATAGTATTCAGAGTGCTTCGTGTATTGGCGTTCCGGTGTTTGCGGACATTGGTAGGCGGTGGGTGTCGCTGCGGGCGGAAGCTCTCACGCCTCTGCATCGACTTTCTCTCTCTCTCTATCTCTCCCCCTCGCTCGTTCGCTCTCTCTCCTTTGCATTCTCCTCTGCAACATTATGTCCGAAGCAATGCCACCTTGACAATACCAACTTGCTTGAGAATGCAACAACCGGACAGTCGGCGGAATTAAGCTCTCGTGTCCTGGTTTTTTAACATAGTTGAATTGATCATTCTTTACAAGCCAGACTAAAATAGACGATTTGTAGCACTGCCGTATTGCTTGATGAATTTTAAATCACGATTAAATTAACTTATGAATATTATTAGGAGCAGTGTCTCGCCAACGATTTAGTTGAATTAAATTTACGTGATCAGGTTTTTTAAAATAGCCAAAATGGTCATCTTTACGAAGCGTGGACAGACCGGATGCTGTGCTATTTTTGTCTTGTTAGACGAATTTTAAAGTAGATCGGAGTTAGCACAAGAATTGTATTAAGGATAATAGGTGATCCACTGACAGTTAATTAATATTCTGATTTAATATCGCCTGGAAGAAAAAGCGTGGTTGAAAAAAATTGGATCGTCCGCGCGAAAAGTAGCAGACAATTAAAGCAGACAACCACGATTCGTCACGTCAGAGTGAGGAATGCGATTAGCATTTCGTTCGGACATTTTAACTTTCATTAAACCCAGCTGCATAATTAAACGGAGGAGTTAACACTCAGCGTCCCTCACGAAATGCGAAACTACATAACCATTTGGTGGTACTAACCTGGTTCATTGTTGAATCAAAGTTTCAAAATTTTATCATATATATTTCTGACAATAGTCACATTCAAAAGTATTTACGATTTAAAAAACCTTTTACTCAATATTGAAACAAATATACATGCGTGTTATAGAAGGCAATACGAATCGTTGAAATTCCAGGGTTTTGCTGATTCAAAATTTATCCTATCATGTCAGCGTTGACAAATTGAACGCGAACAGAGTGCGATGAGTTTGATCGACTCTACAAAATACATATACGAAATATTAAATTTTTACGTGAACGGAATGGATTTAGCAATAGAGGGAATAGTAAATAGCGGACTTACAATGTGATCATGCTTCTAGTCCGATTCCGTTTCGACCAAATCCAAATTAATCGCTAGTCCTTTTGTCAGGGTATCAGGTGCGTTTGAATCCCAAGTCCGTTTATCTAAGATTGCCAATTATACATAATTCACTGCGTCTATGTAGATTCTCGACCAAGGACTCTACATTCTCCATTGCTCGAATCAAGCCCTAAATTCCTAAATGCAATAGGGTGAGCAGTTGAATGCCTTCCTCGCCGTGTCTAGCGGCACTGCTATCTCCAAACTCTCCACATAACAGATTGAATTCCATTTTACAACAGTTTCCCCGTTATCATATCTTTCTCACAATATTACACAAGAAACATTCTGCAAGGGATTCAAGAATTTTTCTGTAAAGTTTAGCTGTCAAGAACTAGGCGAAATCAATAAATACAAGTACTAGGAAAACAGATGTTCAGTATTCTTGGAAAGAGAATCTCCATTAATTGTCTTACCAATTAATAGTCTTAATTGAGCTGTCCAAAGTCTCAATTAGTCAAAACCAGGGCGTCACTTCTCAGCCAAAGTCTATTTAAACTTTGAAACTGGAATTATAAATTCAATGAGAACATTTTTGTTCAAAGAATCGATGAAGAGGAACGATTGTACTGAAAAGGTGTTATGCATTTCGTGCTTGTTAATACGGAACGCATTAACTATTGTGACTAACAATGAATGATTGTTGGCTTAATTTCTCGGCGTGAACGCGATAGCCGGTGCACTGTGCTTAAAGTGGGGCAGACGGAGGGGTTAATGAGTTAATAGAAGCAGCCAACACGATGTACAAAACAGCAAATTCTCTGAACGCCTTGGAAAACGTGCATTAGTAAGACTGAGCATACTGCGGTTGTTTAATCATCCCATTTGTCATGCTAGCTGCCAGTATAGTCGCATTTACTCCACTCGTTCCGTGAAATTTTTACTTGTCAGAGTTGCATCAATTTTCACTCGACTGCCATTCTTCCTTCCTCAAATTTAACAATTACAAGTTACACGGAATGTTATTACTTTATTAAGGCGTCTGAATTAAACTAATTTCATCATTTTTCATTCGATAAATAGTTAATAAAAGACTTGGAAATTTATTACACACAGAAACATAGAAATTACTACGTGAATGAAGAATACATAAATTCTTGTAATAGTTCGGATGGTATTCTATAATAGCATTATTATTTATCTCAGCACTGCAGAGCATACGATTTGATTTTGTTGATTATCCAACAGACACAACTCGGAACGTCTGCTATCACCTTATCTCGCAGAGAATGAAACGAATGTAAGCGAACGACGTGAGCGTGACAGCTACATTTTGCTTGTTTTAGTCGTCCAAGCACATTTCTACCTACAAAACCATAGAGCGACAAGAGTTACGTGACAACGTAATCGTGACTCACCCCTTATTATGTGTTTCTCCATTACGCGTGACAGCTCACGAACCTGATTATCTTCAACACACGCCTTGTGTAATCGTCACTCGTGATTTCCATATCGTTCACTGAACTCTGCCAAATATTCATTTTCTGAAGAAGTATTCATACAGACATTATTATCGAGCGTTGAATTAATACTAAATAGACTCGGTTAATAAATACTCGTACAAAGCAGTAAAATGAAAAGTGGGCAGAGCTCGAAATTAAACTGAAACGCGAACAGTTATATGTAAATGTCTACCGATTAGTTACCACGGATTTCTGTGGAGTATCGGCGGCTTTTGAAAACCGAGTTTAGTACGAAATACCGCCAGTTCAATGTGAAACCACAGTATCAGTATATGAAATTTTCAGAATTTCGACCTGCCATCCCGTTTAGTTTGAATGTTGAAATACCTAAAGTTCCGGACATGTTGTGTTTCCGACGCCCGCAATATTTCCCGCAAATTTTCCTCGAAATTGTTTAACGCCCGCCTCTCATAATTTTGCAAACATACTTAGACACAAAACGACAAGTGACATGACAAGTGACTAAAAATATTTGATCGCCGTCCCCGTCGTTACCACGGCTATCTAATTAACTTCAATTACTAGCTCAGATGTAACCTATGTCAAACGAGTATATCCTCAGTTTTACATCCAGAGCATAAAAATTACAACGAAATCAGCATATGGAAAATTAGGTTGGCCGGATATGATAGAGCTAGTTTGTCGCGGAGTATCATAAATATGTAAATTAGCCAGTAGGAGCACATTGGCCGACCTAATTGGCACATTTCAGCGTTTAATGGATCGAGCTGCGGGCTAAACTGAAAATAGCTCACTCGTAAAGTCCCGGGTAATCGTCTGTCAGACATATCACGTACACACGTGGAATTCGCTCAAGTACCTTTGAGGGTGGGATAGGCAGAGGGATAGCGAACATACTAGGGTGAAAGAGGGCCGCTCGGTATATAGCAGCATGGGATTCCGTATTTCCTCTCTTTGCGAGGGTACACGCCACGTTAATTCCAGTACGGTCGCTCTCACTCGCCTCCTCAATTCCCACTGTCAAGAAGTAGATTCGATGGTCCGGCGCCGTTCAACCCCGAAATAAGCCACTGCCAACGCCGTGCGCCAAAGCACCGGAAACGGATTTCATCTTCGTATGACGACCCAATCCACTCTTCCTGCGTGAAAGCACAGCTTTCGCAGAAGTCTCGGTTCCGCCGCGAAGCTTTATTCCGATTTAATTCAATACGGCCGCGTGTGCCTAATTACATAGCTGAGCCGGCTGTCTGGAAATTCGAATTACCACTTCCCCGCCACTCTACCAAAGTGTCTTGAGAACTCGGCAGATACATACGCACTTTCTACAACACCTGCGAGCAGTAAAAGATTAATTCGAACTGCTGAAGATATTCTGACAAATTACAGGATATTAACGTAGATTTTTTACTGTATAATAAATCAAATTATAATATTCCTCTTAAAATGCTTAGAGATATAAATATTTGTACTGTCTCACGAACTGTTTTATGATTCTTGTATTATAAATATAATACTTGCGAATCACTCTAAATGCTGAACTAGATGGTGAAGGCGATAGACTTACCAGGCGATGCAGAGAGTTCGGTATTTCCAGGTGCCCGATTGCAGTCTCGGTCAGCGTTTCCCAACCTATGCCAATCATTCGCGCTTCGCCGGGACTTCGTCGAATTTCCGGATGTGTAACACCATTGAGCTGGATTGTGCTGCATTAACGCCTCTTGGAACGTAACTCGGCGAGATACGTACACGCTAGGCCACTCGCACCGCTCGTTCCACTTGCTTTGCATATTTCCAGCCGTGACTCCGTGTTAAATCGTGTGTAACTCGCTCTAGGAAGTCCTTGCGCGAGAGTAATGCCCGCCGTGATACCGTCTGCGAATTCAAAGCATTTCTATGGAGTTATTCTATCAAGCCAGCCCCAGCTAAACTTGAAACTTCCCGCGCTGATAAGCTGGGTTTTCATTTGTTCATTATATTATGTACACGTAAGGAATCCTGAGTTCCTTTCTCAATGAAGCGGCTCCGATATAATTTTTAAAAGTCACAGTATATTTTACTAGTTTATTATATTTAAACTTGTGTCTGTTGCTTTATTGAAACTTTATCTGATTTTGGGATTTCTAGTAATTAATAAGATGGAATTATCGTAATTACTATGATCAATTCCATTAATTTATCAGAAAGCTGATTCAGATGACTTATCAGGAAATCATGAGTAATTTGTGCCCGTTTGAGGATTGTATGCAGCAGGAACTAGGTTATGAAACATGTATGTACAGGTGCAAGGGGGCACGTTGACTGCAAGCACCAATAAGGGCTGATCAAAGGGTTCTATCAAACGAATCGAGTCGACAAAGGTTCGTGCTGTCTACGAAGGCATTTAGTGCGGAAGTTGATAAGATACTCGAAGATTGCTACTATGTTCTATGAAGTTTACGAGGTTGAGAAGCGCTGACCCAGATGCTCAGCTGGGTTTGTACGACGGGTATAGTAGTGCTGGCCCACCTTCCCCTACCAACCTACTTCGCCCAAGAGGATACTACCCAAGAGAAAACAAGGCGTTCCTCCGTACTACATAAATACATACTTGGGTATTTCCTCCCTCTAATTTCGCTCTCCTCTTCAGTCGAATAAGAAGGATAGACAAGCTGAGTAAAGCGATCATTCATATTACAAAGCATTAACGTTACCTCAATTTTATCATCAATTCATTAATCTAAAAAGTCGTAGAAAATAGAAATAAAAAAAAGTTGATGAAAAATAATTTATCAATGTAACATAATATATATTTTAGAGAAATATAAATGATATTTGTTATATTACATGTTTTATGAAACAAAGTTCTAGATATTTCTTGAAAGAACTTTGAGTAATAATTGATAATTCTCTTTGTTCTCTTATTGTAATCTCTTGGTATTATATCATCGAAACAGCATTCTAAGATATGCATACCAAATAAGTACCTCGTTCTTTTGGCCCATGGCGATTTTGCGGCGAAGGAGCAGAGTTTGTTGGCTGAACTTTGCCCGAGAAACTTTGTGAACTTCACTTGCCGGTTTATACACTTAGCAACTTGTATTAGACATACCAGCCTACGCGGAGCGGTACTCTGATTATAGTTTCGGGTTGGTTATAGGTCGAATTCTCCTTCCGATATCTGCAACAATATTAGTTAACTGAAATAAATTGAAATAATTGAAATATTTCTATATAAATTTCGCGTACATTTCCAAATAAAGTTGTGTTGACATTTCTAATACCCACAACTTTTTTCAGTTAGCAATGTCTGAAGTACATTATGAACTATTAAAACATTAGGAATGAATTGCAATTAATCATGCAAATCTAATTAGCCAAGCGACGTTTCAAGAAGCACTACAAATTTTATCTGGCTTACTCAGGTTTTACCATCAAAAGCTTTTATGTGTCAGCGGTTGCATCACGATTTTTCTGCCTCCGAATCATTTTCCTGGAGTGTGGTGGAAAAGTACGAATTCGCAACAAGAAACTGGCTGTTACTCGTACACTCGTACTTGAACCGTCACAAAAGCAAGCAAGTCCTTATTCTCGGTGAAAAAAATAAGGGACTCCTCATACCAGCCAGCGAATGTTGAAACAACGTGGCAGACACACACGCATGCACACAGACACACACGCAGAAAAACCTCCAGTCTCGCAATCTTCCGAGAGTATGGCGAATATTTTACGGAGATTTGAATATGAATTCGTCGAATCAGGTCAAAAGCTTGCCGTCTTTCAGGAGATTAAACTTTTCATCTTAAAAGTGCACTACGTGCACACGCTCGTTGACATTGTATGCGTGCTGCGTATTGTTGGATCGACCGAGCTATTTTCAGTAAATTCCTCGAGACATCCTTCTCCATTTCTAATTCTTCCATGCAGATGTCATTGTTTTACATCTCTTGTTATTAATCTTCTTGTGCAATTCACCTTTTATGACGTATTTGTTCAAAGTTACCACGTTTTTTCATGTACTGCTTTTTCTGCAGTTTATAGTAAAAGTTGAATTGTTTTTCGGGGACAGAATTGAGAAATCCTCGAAGGACTTAAATGACTAGGATATCACATAAACTCTGTCACAAGTCCAATTTCAGTAGAATTGAAACTGTCCCGATGACAGAAAACGACAAATGTGTGTCACACCTAGTTTACGTTCTTTCTTTCGAGCCGAAAACTATAAATCATAGAGATTGTCGCAGCACAAGTTACTCAAATAACAGTACCGGAAACTTTCATACTAATGATGACGCAATATTTGCCCGTCTGCTTGTCAATGTGCGCTGAAGTTTCTCGTAACGGTCAACGATGTTCAAAAGCAAGTCACCGAGGCTCGCGCTAGAGTTGAAATTAAAAACAGCCTGCAGAAACTTTGGACTAAAAACTGGAAATAAAGTTTACGCGGCCCAGAAATTCTGCCTGGAAGCTTCGCCAACAGTTAACAAAACTTTTAGCAGTGTCTCACTCGATTATAATAAATTAATAGTCTAAAATCCAAATCTAGAAAATCACTAAAAATGAAACGAAGAAAATACCTGGCACTCCGAACTCAACGATTGTCCAGCGGCAATTAATACAAAATTGCAAATTCCAACTAAAGGCAACATTTGACGCGTTGCACTTTTTCGTGGAATTGGCAAAAAGTGCGGCCGAAACTGGCCAGCCCGAACGAGCGGCGAATTACTTTGCCGTTAATTTCGACACGCGAAATATTGTACGTCCGCTTAAGCAGTGAAACACGACAGGCAGCGCCTTTTTTTTTACCTGCGAGCGAGCGAGTGAGCGCCGGCGCGCGAGCGCGCGCGCGCACTATACAGAAAGATGCGAAAAATGGTTCGCCCGGCGGCGGTAAAATCTCGGCTGTCGTCGGCGGCGAGCAACGCGCTCACGCTTTGGGACCGCAGCGTATTCTAAACCATAAATCAAATCTACGAGTCTCGCGCTCGAAAATTTTATCGCGGTTGTTCCGCCGCCGTTCTTCATTAATAATTACCCCGAAAAGTTCTGCATACGTTCAACCGGCGTGTCACGAGCCCGCGTTCGCCTCGACGCGTCCTTTTTTTTCGCCCCACACTCCACAAAACTCTACAGAGTGACTCAAATGTAAACTACCCAGCATAGCTGCCGCATTGCAGGCAGAACTGTTATACCGTAGAACGAATCCCTAAAACAGTAATGTCTATTGGAGGAATTCCATTGGAATTCTACATTGTTCCTTATTTTCAAAAAAATTTCCTATGTTGCTCGATAAATTATATGTCTTTCGATTTGATGAACATTTTGTGCAATTGGTATGATTAATTACCTCGCATTTACATTGGCTGTAGATTTACTGAAATCGATAAGAAATGCAAACTGTCATCCGTTACGCAAAAAGACATCAGTCGATGGACGAAACATCGACCAGCCACTTGGGGCTGCCGAGGAACCAAAGAAACGGTGATGCGCGCTAATTGATCCGGCGTTTTTGCTAATAACTGCAAATTTAGGCCGCGACGACAAAGAGTTGAAGAGTTCACGCTCTAGAACATGAATGCAATGGCATTCTTAAAATTTCTTGTCTACAAAAAGAGATTCTGTGTTCAATAGTTTTAATTACTTCTTATTAGCCACGAATATGATATTAATACAAAATAAAGGCAACATGAAAGTATTATTATTAATTTAAAATTGACGAGATGAGATCAGTGATTCAACTTTGAATCACTCTGTACGTCGATAAAAAGGGATGACGCTCGCCAGTTGCCAGCAAGGGTTGCATTCGACGAAAGCATCCCCTAAATATTGGCATTTACGCGGCGTGGCAGTCTGAGCCGTGGCTCCACGGTCATTTGGACATTTATCGGGTCTCCGAACCCTCTGCACCTCTTCACACGCCTTCTCACTCTGCTTTCGAAGAGCAATTGGCCTCTTCCTCTCTATCTTTCACACCTGCCTTCGAAACGAATGCTTGTCTGTTTTCTTATTTACGGTCTTTGTCTGTTCTTTTATTTACACTCTTTTTCCTTCTATTTTAATGACTGCATGACTGCTTGATTTTTTTATCGACATCGAAAAGAATATTTTCAATACCGTATATCAAACATTTAATATTTGAATGGGATACAATTTTATCAATGTTCATGCTATTCAACTGTGAGGGAATTATTAAAGATGAACAATTTGCATTATTTAACATAAATAAGACTATATTGTAGACGAACTTGCTACAATGGTTCCATCACAAGAAATGTTGAAATTTGTTTAACATTTTTAAATTTCTTTTGGTCGGCCGTGCAATCTGTATTAGGGGAATTGCTCGGGCCAGTTTAGAGCGGGCACACGCAGTCTGTTCGTGTCGGCCTCGCAATCTGTATCCCTTTTCTCCATTTACCCTCTCTGCCAGCTTCCACCCCCTCTTTCTCTCCTTTTCCCGCCCCTGTCGCCGCTCCTCGCTATACGCGTATTACCCAGCGGTGTCCTCTTCCCTCTGGCCCGAATATATCCCTCATTTTTTCTGCTTAACTTCCCCTCATTTTTCTCGTCGTTTCCTGCGCTCCGCCCTCGCTTCATTCCCCGTTCTCCTTCTGTTCGGGGAGTTTCATTGTCCTGCCCGTTTTTTTCTGACTGTACAGCCTCGCTCGAAAATCTGACGCGAGAATTCGCCGTCTTCCTGAATGTACGATTAGGATGATTTTTTTTTCTACGCGAATCATGCTGAACCTGTCACTGAACACTTCGGTACAGATCTTTTAGAATGTTTTAAAGTACGATGAAAAAAGAATGTGTATGTTGGAATTTAATGTATTTGTTTCTGGGATGTGTTATTGTATATTATGAATTAATGGGTAAGTTTGAAATTGAGAAATCTTCCGTAGCAAGAATTGCGTTTAGCAATGGCTGTGCGCTCCAGTTTTCGGAGGAGCTCCGTTTGTTCGGGATCTTAGCCTAATCATTGTTTAGTACAAGCGCGCGCTTCGCAGTCTTACCTCGGTTAATGGCCTGTTTGTGTTTCGGGCGGTAATGCGGAAAGCTTGTAGGTTGAAGGTTAAATGAGCTCAATGATCCAGCAAGGATCTTAATTTTAAGTGCATTTGGCAATTTCTCGTCCTTTTAGAAGTAAACACGAAACTTTGGGAAACAGGACAAATCTCCATTTTTGTGAATTACCACGAATGGAATTAAGACGTCGGTGGAATTCAGAGGAATAATTGTCTCTGAACGATTAGAGGGCTAATAGTCATTTAGTTCCAACAAAGCACTTGAGGGCTTCAGACGCTCTGTTTCCAGGACGCGTGTCTCTATTCATTCTACTTTTGTCCCGTCTGCCGGGCGACTATTGTGCGCGGAGAACCAATTGGATTGTCTGAGTATCCCATTTCTCGTTTCCTTGATATTGTCGGCTGAAATGCAGTTGAGCGCCGATCACCCGCCCGTCGTAAATTATTATCTGCCGCGATCGATAACAGCTAAAGAGAAGCACGTACGTCCGATGCATTTAATACAGTAAAATATAATATAATTGTGGCAGGTCCTTATATTGCATTTTCTTTAAAATGAATTGTCTTTAATATCGATTCTAACACTTTGCACGTTTCTTTATTATTACATTTTACTTCCATCTATTTTAATAGATTTCCTCAAATGCAGACTACAATAAGAATAAACCTATAATACATATCAACTTACTACAATTTTCCGAATTCTTTTATGCAACAAACACACGAACAATGTATCCATTTTCCAAATGATTTTATACAGCATTCATGAAAGGCTAGCACAAAGATTAATTCGCAAAACTGTGGCAACGTCGAGGACATGCATTATCAAGATTGAAACCAATCTTAATTAAAAATACACGCGCATACACACACAGACACACACACGTCCACCGCACCGAGATATTATCATCTGCCTGGAAATGTGTAAAGCCGAGTGTCAGTCGGCTGGAGTAGGTTCGCTTTAGCTCGGGGCTGAGGATAATGAATATTCGGGGCGAGATATTTCTTTTTCGCTTACCGGGAGATGTATTCTCACTTGTTCGCTCGTAACCCAACTCCTTGGCCTGCCTCACTCGGCTGCGGCCTCTTTGAGGTTGGCCAAGTGATAAAAAGCAGTCGCCGGCAAAAGTATTGCCCGCACCGGCTGCGGCGCGTGTTGCGTTTTAATGTTTCCCGCCCCCACCTTCTGTCTGTCGCTTTCCGGACCTCTTTTCAATTCTACTCTCGACAGCCTTGTCATCTTGCAACCCAAATCTGCTGTTCTACCTCTTCGTATGCCTGGATGACTTGCAATTAGTGGTCTCAGTATAGTCTTCTTGTATAGAAATCAGATATTATTTATCAAATTAATTCCATATATAGTTCCATAAATAAGAATCGATCTCACTTTGTTAGTTCATAACTGAAGGACTAATTCATCAATTTTGATTATTCGAGAAGAGTTTGAGCTATGTAAATATCTCGCTTTAATAGTGTCAGAATGCAAATACGATTGTTTGAAATCTACTATTAAAAGCTACAGTGTCCTTTTCTATTATATTATATTTTTTTTGTAACATAAAAGTAATTCAATTAGTACGTCATATACTATTCATTTACAGAGTTTAATCTCGAGTTTCTTGCGACATTGTTTGCGAGCTCCTTTAGTAGGGCTTCTGGTAATCGACATAATGCTCCGTGCTCGTTGAACCCTCCTGAGTGTGCGAGCCTTGACCGCGAAAGAGGTGAAGGTAGTCGGGGAAGCAGTCGGGAGAAACGCTTAGAATAAAAAGGTCCCTTTTCTCGGCTATCTGGGTCACAAGGGCGGCTTCCCTCGTAAATAGTGCTTGCATACGTGTGCATGCACATACGTTTTCTCCTTTACAGCCACCGCGAAATGTACACTTTCTCCCGCGCACTTCACGCCGTGTTACGCTCACGTCGAATGGGAAATCCTCTCGATGGAAAATGACATTTCCATTGTACATTGAAAATGCAAGCACGTCTTTTGAAAGTATGCGAGTTATCAATATCGCAGAAGCTCTGTGAACTCGAATGCAAACGATGATTAGGGAATGTAAATTGCTTGGAAAAGTGACGTGTTACTAGCAAGGTAACATTGACGCATTGCGCTACTTATGTTTCTTACGTGTGATTGTGGTGTAAAGTAATTTATGAAACTGCATAGTAATCATTTCTTTCTGTCGATCATCGTAGTGGATCGATAAGAATAATGGGATAGAATCAAAAACTACACTTCTTGACCGCTGACTGTATTTTTAATGATCTACTTCTGTGACACACGGTCAATAGCACAGATGGGAGCGAGGATTATGCATTTAAAGCCTAGAATAGATAATTAAATAGATCCATGGATTAATGCAGTTGCGGAATTTAAGCTCCTTCCAGTCTGATATCATGAATGTTTCATGCCTTGATTGGGGACGATTCGCTCTCGCAAAAGGCAGTTGGTAATTTCCACTGATTCGCCGGAGCTCAGAAGATCGATTGGAATTGCTGTAACTTTACAACTAGTTCCGTAATTCCCATCCATATCTATTCAATCATAACAGAGTATTCCAGAAATGTTAAAAGATAATATAATCCTTTTGATTATTTACATATGTAAAATCAATACGTGTTAGACAATCATTTTCATATACATACAAGTCTTTTGGTATTTTATATCACAGATATTTTTAGTTTTTTCTATGCCATGTAACTGACATATTTCCATAGCGGCTCAAAGATGTCGTGCTACTCCGAGCTGGTGCAATCAATCTTCACCCTAACAAGCCCAAAAAAGGAATCCCCTATGAATCCTGGTCAGGAAAAAAGGCAGACTAACTGAAATCCTGAACCCGATACTGACGGAGATAAAAGGACTAGGACACCTAAAAGCCCAGTCAAACATATCACTGATATACTCGAATCCTACATTGTTTCATTGGAGATTCAGTCTTGGTGATGAAAACTAGTGCTGTCATTAGTACAAATTATTCAATGTTGAATGTTTATAATACCCAATGGTACTTCAACGGCTCTTGAAACTCGGTACGCGACTGTGTACAACAAGAGATTCTATATGTCGAGTAGATCTATGTATTTGGCACAAGACTCTTCAATGTTCAGTGTACAAGAGTCTTCAAGTTTGCCAGGTATACTCTTACACGTACCACAACACACTATTAAACGTTCTGTATTGAAATATTAATTGTAGAACAGACTATTCTTACTACTACAAAATCCCAATCTATCTACCATTATAAAAGGGTATTAAATTAACGAGAGTAATTAGTAGACATTACTAATTACTGCAATGTTAAATGAACCTTTAAAATCGAAATTTCTATAATCCGAGTACTTCATTAATTACCCAAAACGATTTATTCCACTCATTGATTTCGAATCACCTGTTATTCCAACTTCTCTTTGACGAGCAAAAGAATATGCCGGAATCCCACAGCGTGTGATTCCGCACTAGCTTCATAAATCGGCCAAAATTCCTACCATCAGAGCTTGGTAGTAGTCGGATGCGAAAGCCGATCACCGGAAGCACTGACGAGGGTTCATGACCCACTGTAAGCCACAGGGTAGGATGAGACCGTGCAAAATCCAGTGTCAGATAGAGAAAGATAGCAACGAGGAGAAAGGGAAGGAGAAGCACACAACCCCTGCTGCCAGAATAGCGGATGCGCAATTTTTCAGAAGGTTCTGTCGGGCCGCTTGGCGCGAACAAGGGCCGAATTATAACAAGAGTTCGCGAAGAGCGGAGGCGCAAGGGATGCTCGCACGCGTCCGGTAATATCCGGAAAGCCAAGCCAAGCCAGCCAGCCAGCCAGCCAGCCAGCCAGCCAGCCAGCGAGCCAGCCAGCCAGTGGAGGTTTTTCCCTTTTGCTCTCCGGAAAAGGGAAGAAAAACAAGGAGGAGAGAAAGAATAAGGGCAGCGGTAGCGCGCAAAGCAGAAATAATACTGGGCCACGTTGCCATCCACCCCCAACTCCCACTTCTATCCCTGCCGGATGCCCGGATTACGGGATTACTTTTGCCGCGGGAGAATAGTCGAGTGGGTCCGCGCGCCTCTCTCACTGGAAGCCGAGACTAACGATATTCCGTTTTCATGTTACGATATCGTATCATAGCATAGGCTCGAACGCTCTATGTGCGTACTTCTCCCCCCCCCCGCTTTTCCCCTCCGCCCCTGCGCTTGAATGCCTGTTCGTGTCTTTATGAGCCTTTTTGTCGGTGCCCCAGCAAGCTTTCTAAATCTCGTTTCGTTCCGTCCCACTTCAATACGCCCTGTATTCGGTTATAAGACGATTAACCCCACCCGATTTCGAACTCCAACCACCCCCCTCTCGTATGGGGATTACAACACGAACGTGAGGAATACTAGTAGTGGCTCGTTACTCCTGCGTGGATGGTTGGAATTATCTTTGCGGTGCACTTTTTTTTTTTTTTCGTTCTATCGATTTGGTATGATATCGATTGGTTTGGACTGGTTTGTTGTGGTGTTTGAAGTAGTGTTTAACTATGTTGAATGTTACTTAGATTGTATATTTCTGGTATGTTTTAAATAGGAAGTAGGTAATTAATCAAGCTTAATTTGCCGCATTCGATGGATTTTGGCAGAACTTTCGAACGAGACAAGTAATTTCTATGGAAATATTTAATTCCCGAGGTTTCGAACTGTTCGATATGCGTTCACAGGAAATCTAATCGACAATGACTGAACGCTAGCCGCAGCCTGCTTGTCAACTCTGTCCGACGCCTATCAACTGTTCAGTGTAACCCAGCACTTTGACTGCAGTCGCTGTTCAATAATTTATCGGTCACACAACTGCTTTTCGATGAATTTCGCTGCAGACAAGCGAATGACGTTGGTGTTTCTGGCGTCGAAGGTTCTAATACAGGCTCTCGATTATTTCATTCCATATCGAGTATCAACTAGTTGGAAATGTACAGCACATTTATAATAAATTTTGCACTCACTTCTTCAGATATAAATATACATATTTATATATTTTATAATACTGTTTTAGAGTTTGAATCTATAATTTATTCAAAAAGTTTCACGTCAACCTATAACATCCTACAAATGAATTTAGGATCCCCAAACTTGTCAGTAACTCTAATCAACGTAACCAACGGCACTCCAGTGTCTCGAAAATGTCGCAAACACGAAAGACATTTCAGGGGTGCGTGAGCCTCTTCAATAGTAAATAAATAAGCAGTTTCTTCCCTAAAGGGAAGAAGCAGGTATATGCCGATAAATCACTATTATGAAGTACTAACTTGTCAAAGATATTCCCCGAGGTGGAAAAGTGAAAAGGCCGTTTAGATATATGCGGACAGGCACCTTACGTAAATCTTGGATAACTCTCGAGCGGAGGGGTTGGGAAGAAGCGGGCGGCCGCAAAAGGCCATATTTCCAACTCGGCGCGAACGGTAAGCAAGCGAACCATCAGATTACAAGCTATGATCCTGAAAGTTGGGCGTGCACGTGTAAAAGTTTAAAGCTGCGGGTGCGACGGTGGTGGTGGTTGGTGGTGGTGGTGGTGGTGGTTGGAGCTGGGAGTTCTCTGGTTGGAGGGAGGCCAGCGGCGGACTTTTATTGAGCTATCGATAAAGAAAGCCCGTAAAACTCCATCCGCGATTTCACCCGGCCAAAAATCGATCCCACCTTAATTTGGCAGCAGCGGAAAGCAGCTCTTCCGCCACCCTCCGACTCACCCACATCAACCACCACCAACCACCCACCCATCCACCCTTGAGCGCCACCTACCGCTTTGCTCTCGACTGCAGCCAGCAGATGGGAAATAGGAATACGTCACCCTTCGCCGTTTGTTATCGCCGAACTTTCGCCTCCAAGATCTCTCTGGCTGCCAACTAAGCCGCCCGAGCCACTACTACTCGAATCCCAAGGATTCTCAGATAAAGTTCCCTCGAACAAATTCCCTTGGAGTTGAGCTTGTTATTAGTACTGTTACTTTCCATTTCGATTTACTATTTTGTACGAGAATCAGTTGGAATGCATAGTAATTATAGTAAAGGTGTTTAAAGTATATTGATTTTTATAGTTTTAAAAGAACTTTTACACACGACTGATCCTGTTTTCTTTAATTCCGATTTACAGTTCAGTTGGTTTGAATTCCTTCCTCAGTGATTGTAACAATTCAAAATATGCTGAACAGCGTTACTGAGTATACCAATATTAAAGGAAATGCTGCTATCTGTATTAGATACAATGTTGAGGGCACGCGAGGGAGTCTAATTGTTTCAATGCAGCATACAAAGTTTCGAATCGCCCTGGAGAGAGTTATACAGGAAGAGACTAGTGTGCGGCACATATGTAGCCCTGATTCGAGCGAGGCAAACGGGTCGAGCGCTCTCCGTTTCGGAACTTTACGAGTGTCCCACGTGTCGATCGTATAAAGTGAGGAAAACGGATTTCAGCTTGAAACAAGGTGAGTTACGATGTCCGAAATACCGCTGATACATCCACCGACGATTCCTTCTAAGCACGTTATTGCAATAATTCATCCGAGCGTGGTGCTCCGCTTTCATAGTCGCTTCTCCTCCTGAATTTCGTTTCGCTTCCGTAACCCCGAAAACCTCGCTTGCGTTTTCCCACTCGAACACAACCTCTAAATTTATTTGACTATTTGCACTTTATTTCAGTATTTTAACATTTATTTTCATAGCATATGTTTTGAGTATTTTATATATATATATGAATTTATTTAGACATAATTTATCGGATTCTCAATTAAGGATATGTAATAGAGATAGGAATAATTGTGTATAAATTTCTTGCATTCATCAACAACGTGTGAGAGATTGAACATTCTCTGGCACACGGATTGGTAATCGATAAATGACAAAATATATATTTGCATAAATACCAGCAATCTAGTTATAAGTACGAAACTCAGTAATAGGTCAACAGAAAGATAATGCAAATTAATTCATGCAAATGCTATAACATCACAGCTATTTCCTAACAGAAAACAACACAGCCTTTTTATCTCGCAGGTCGAAAAAGTGCTCGGTATTTTTGGCAGCACTGTTGTGAAGTTTAATTTTAATTATGCAGATTCACCTTTGCCATTTCTACCGGCGGCAGTCCATTAACTTTAATTATTCCAAATGAGACCACATTTTTGTTAGCAACGCTCCTTTATGCTCACAGTTACCGTCGACTGTCATTCATTTCCTGTCTTCTCCGTGATAGTTGTATCAACGCCCGATCATTAAGAAAAAGCCATTAGGAAGCGCAACAATTAGACAGAAGTAATACTATCGCGGTTGCAATCTGTTTTCCCTTCCTTTTGATGTACGTCCACTTACAAAATGAATACCAGAAATGAATCATTTACACTAAAATGTCCCGTAAAGGAGAATTTATGTCTGCCAGGACCCTGATTTTTTATCATTCCTCGACTAAATTATCTGTGCGTCAGATTAAACATTTTCATGTGTCGCATATCAAATTAGTCAATATCAATTGCGACCAAAATAATATGCAATGCATCGGCCACACTATTATGCGTAATCACTAATTAAACTAATAATTAACATTCAATTGTATGGCAATTATGAAGAAATCAAGGAAATTAAACGCGGCATTCATGTTATTCTAATAACTGCAGACAATTAAATATGAATCGCTAATGCATTGCACAAATATCCGCAGTTTACTGTTACATATTTGCTTATGCAAAATATCAGATATGATTCAACCTAACGATATGTACCTTTCACATTACATATCATTAAAATAAAAAAACACTTTCCCCACCAACTTGACATTTCAAATGTATATCAGATATCATCGACACTTGAGAACGTTTTACTTCCTTAATCACCTGCCCTTTAGCAATCAGTGATCTATCAGTAAACAGGGAACTGACGGTTTCATGCTTAACTATTGTTGCTCTTGGAATTCTCGATTAAAGTGTTAATTATCCGGTATTGTCAAGCCGAAATGAAGGTATATATCGTCTGTTTACATCGCACATCTACCGGCCTGCAGACCGAATGCAACCAGTTATACTTCCCCCCCCCCCCCCTTTCGTCCCCACTTCTCTCAGCTCCTCGTACGCTGTTTCTCCATGTACACAAGAGACAGCCGCAAATTGACGATTACCTTGTATTTGCTTCCGTAGAGCAAGATATTAACGCAGGAAAGTAAACGTGCTTACGTGCCCTAATGATAGCAGTCGGCGGCTGCCCGGCAGCAGCCTCAAACACACACACACACACACAGACAGACACAGACACATCTACAAACGCGCGTGCGTGCTAGTGCGCGCACGTACACCGTTGCAAGGAGAGCGCACCGGCTACGCGTACAGAAGCAATTAGCAGTTGCCATGCAATTGAATCGCTAATTGCAATGCGACGCGCCTGGTCTGTCCTTATTGTTTACAGCGGCGCCGCTCTTATTTGCGCCGGTGGTTATGAAAGTGGTCTAATTGTAAGTCAAAAAGGTGGAAAGATTGAAGTTGTCAGTTAGCTGGCGTGTCGTGGTCGATGTGCGGTGGAAGAGTGTTTAAATAATTCCTAATGACAGCATGTGGAGGTTGGGGTTGTTTCATAACTCGGAATGTAATATTGGTGGTAGAGTTAGCGTTATTTTTGAAATTCACTGTGTCACTTGATTGGCTTATCATTTTTTCGTATCCGATTGAGTGCTATCACAGTATCCGCTGTTTTCGTTTCGCAATCCTTTTCATTAAAGATCGGATACACTTTGGAAGAGTGGGATTCAATTCGTCGATCTCTTCCCTACCATGTTTTCGACACAATTTAAAACAAATTTCTAGTTTTATTTTTAAATATAGCAAAGCGTGTATTGGTTTATTTGAGGAATCAAGTCCTCAGCGAGGAAGAAAAACAGTGTTTAAAACATGGGCGTAAAGTAGGGCACGGATTAAAAACTGTCCGACGAAGTACTTACGGTAAGAAGGAATACCTCGGAATGTGCTGACAGATTTGGATAAAACTCCATCGGAAGTTCCTCCCGTTAAAATGATGCGGCTCTTAGTCGACCCATTGTTTTTAGACGGTGGCATGCTTTTAAAGTTTAAAGTTTAAAGTAATGCAGCGCCGCTCCCGGTAGTGTCCTGTGATTCCACCGCCGAAAACTTATCTCCATTATAAATAAGCCGAGCTGTGACTGGCCGGTGTGCTGCGACTGCTTGACGTTCCACGCCGCCGAGATTGGAGCGGCAGATCATAAATTTGTAATTTGCCGATATTGCTCGCACCTCAATTTTCAATAATCCCGGTGCGAGGGCTGCGCCTGGCATCAAATTACTGTACAAGCGGACACCTTCCTACACCGAACAGGAGCCTTATAATTTACAGGCGGGAGTATGCAACTTTCGGGCTGCCTGTAATTATGCTATTGATGGGATGGATCATTATTCAGCTGACATTCAGGACAGAAACGTAACTGAAATCGATATACTAAAGTATTTCGTAGGTCTAATTATTATATTATTATTCTATGTTCCTTGCAGTTTGAACCATAGTTTTTCCTTTTATTAAAACGTATTAAAATATAAATAATCTTTATTCCAATTTCAAACAATAGTTAGAATCCTGTGGGGAGTAAAAATCTAGACTCATTAAGCCTACAATGGGTGGACTAGTTAAAAATTCCTTTCAATAAACATCAATCGGACGAACCACCATTTTCTATTCAACATTCGTATTATATTACTACTTGACGAATATTTCATTAAGAATAAAGCGCGCGGAAATAGCCGTAGATATAAAAGAGCAATGCAGTGTGAATGCGACGAACCAGCATTTTCTGTTGAACATTCGCATTATTTTATTATCGAACGACAATTTCATTACGAATTAAGCATACAGCAATAGACGTAGACATAAAAGAGCAATAGCAGTGTGAAATTAAGAACTGAGAATCGTATTAAAGAATGGGGTGTACCTTACGCGCGCCTTCCGTCCACTCAAGCGTCTCGCGCGCAATGGAGTCTGACTCTATTCAGACCTGTACTACTTATAGGCAGACCGGCGCGCGCCTTCCATTGCCATACCAGTAGTCATTCAAGCGCGCATTCAGACCGACGCAAATGGGAAACCGATCACGCTTAAAACTTATTTCCCTTATTATTAATTTCTTGCCCGATTCTCAGTTGTTCCACCACCGGAAAGAGTTCGGCAACACGTACACACGAATACTACCAGGATTCCATTGAAAGAGGGACTTTCAAATGCGAGCACCGGTACTAATTGAAATTTCCCGGTATAATGGACCGCCGCGGGCCAATCCTTACACTTCTTCCGTACGCCTGAGGTTAGTGCACCCGTGGCTTTCTCTGTTGGTCAGCGTTAAATGCCCCCGTTAAATGAAATCGACTGGTACTCTGTGTGCTGCACCCGCCAACCCTGGCACGTGCTACGTGTGACGTAATGAGTTACGTTACGTCTCGGAGTGCATGTTCGCTTTAGTGATGAGTTTGGTATGTGTCAGACGCTTTTAAAGTAAATTAAAATGACTTCAACTAATATTACTCTGTGTTGGCAGACAAGATATATTAGGATTTAAAAATGTATCTTGTAAATTATTATAAATAAAATTCGTAAATGCTGAATAGATGGTAAAAATACTTAAAGGGTTAAATACCTTTGTTGCTCACACTGAAATAGAAACAGGCTATGTATTTCCGATGTCTGGGATTGAGTGTCGGTCGGGCAAAGCCGATCTAAATCTATTGTCCTCGTCTACGGGCGGCGCACACCGTCAGCATACACTTCCCCGTATTTATCTTCATTGTGGATACCTGCAATACGAGTTTATGGCCCTCGTCCCTGCCGTTTATTACATATTATCACCGCAGAATGGAAAATCGAACGCCATATTTCTCGCAGACCCAGTTCGAAATACTACGACGCCGGACTCATTAATAAAATAATAAATAGTATTATGCGGACTGATAAATACGGATAAGCGCCGATAAGCGTCACTATAATGAAGTTATTGCACCTGAGGCACAATGCGATTTCTCACCACTTATTGTCAGTGCCGCGCACACCCGCGCGCGTAATTGAAATCCATTGGCGGCAATGGGCCGCAAAATTATCTATCAGTTTTCATGGGAAGAAATATTTTTGGATAATGTCGTCGGACAAAGCAAATTTCCTTGTCTATGATCATATACATATGTATATGATTCGAAATTTCATCATTCAAAAGTCGAATTTCCAATTTATTCCATATTGTTTAAAACTTGAATGATAACTGTCAGTTTGAAAATACGTAGCTATCAGTGCACTAGGATTATTGGAACAACTAATTGCCTACATTCGAGGAGGTAGGAAGTCGAGGCAGGTGGTACACGAGGAATCTCTTCTCTGAAAGTCTGATGAAGCAAAAACAAATTTAGAAGAAGGCAGGAACGAAGCAAGAACTGGCGAAGAGGGAGTCGACGTGGTGGGGGAACTTAAGGGAGGATTCGTCCGGTGAAAAAGTTCTTAAGTGCGATAACAAGTTGGGAGTGCTCCCCGTATTTTTGTTTCCGTGATAATCCTCGGAGGACAGGGTATAATCCGTACGAACGGCAGACCGTCAACGAAAAGTTCGTTAGCTCCGGCGTATCGAACATTCTTGCCAATCCGTGAAATGTCCGCTATTCCTCGCTTCTTCATTTGGATCCGAGAAGTTTTAAACAACGCACAGATTTAAGAGTACGAGAAAACACGACCACTTTAAGATTACCATGTTTTAACGTTTTAATTGAAAAATCGAACAATCGCCTTCTATTTTATCTAATTTATACGCCATTCGTAGTTTCAATCTTAAATATGTGTAAATAAGAAACTTCTGACAAATATCAAATTTTATTATAATGAAAACAAAGCAATTATGATGTAGTTTAGCATGTCCAGTAGAGAAGCTTAATTTAAAATTGCTTGCCATTATACTCTAGTAGATTATACATATATAGAACACGTGCACACATACGTGGCGTTTATCGGACACGTAGTTCTCTTGTCTTCCTTGCAGAGTAATCTCCTAAATTATATCCTTACCTTATCGGCCAGATGGGGCACATGCGTTTTGCGCTTTTTAATGCTAAACGACCTCGCAAATCCCAGTGTACGCGCGCACGGTGCACCTCGACTACCCGAATACTAGCTCGTAAAAGATTTACGCGTGGATTCGCCTCTTTGTTGAACATACGGAATATCTTGTGAAAGGAAGTCTATGGGCTCTGCTTCTGAATTATCATTGCACCTGCTGTGATGAATTTACTTATGAATTTATTAACAAAATTCCATGATAATTAAGTGAGAATCTTTCCTATAATTAAACAATTACAGGACTTGGATTGTCTTGTACACAAAGGGATTAAAAATAATTATATTCACTTTATACACTTATTTACAATAACAATATACCAAAAACATAGAAACAGTAAGACTTCACGCATTATCATTCCGAGATAGTCCGCAAGAGAAACAAGAGAGTCAAGATGACGCCTGATCTTATTTATGTAGCCGCGTGAGCGGTGTCAGCGGTAAATAATTAGCGAGACAATCAAGCGAAATTACTCGTCCGCCGACAGGAAATAAATCAGGCGTTTCCTGCTCCTCGCGAGGCTGCAGGATGTTCTCTGGGCGACTGACAGGGGGCGGCAGGGGTAACCAGGTGCCAACTAAGGAAGTGTGTAAAAGCCGAGGAAGACAAAGAATCGGGCGAAGGGCGGAAAAAGGGGGAGGTTGGGTTGGGTGCCGTTGGCTCCGAGGGAGGCCGAAGAAGAAAGAGGACTCCTAATGAAATAAGGGTTGTTAATGAGAGGCCCCGGGAATACCTAGCTCCTCTTTGCGAACCCCTTCAGCCCTCACCGATACATCCAACCCAAAGCTACCCTCGCACCCCCTCGCGTTACCCCCGACGATTTCTAAGCCCGATTAATCCCCCTTTCTTCGTTGCCGAATTTTATTTCGCTACTCCCTCTTTCTCTACCTTGTTCTCTCTCTTTCTCTCTCGCGTTTCCTGCCACCCTCTCCGAAAGCGATCAATTTCACGACTCGTTAACGCTCAGACGGTGTTTGCGATGGTATGCCTACAGTAGCGCTGCTTATTGCTTCATCTCTAGATAGCACTACTCCAATGCCAGAGGCTCTGTTTCAGGAAATCGAATTAATTGCGCACGTTCCTGAAGCTCGCCTCTGCGAGAGCGCTCATCGATTGCGAGTGCACTCGCACTTTCTAATTTCTCGCTTGAGCTGTGTTTCTGACAGCCGGATCGAAGAGGTATCTCGTGTTCGCGTTGAGTGGAGTGTTTTGTTATTGCGGGTCGATTGGCTTTGTTTGTTGGATGTTCCGTTTGCTGGAATTCAGGCTTGAGTCTGTGATCTTGGGAATAGTGTGTGTGTGTGTGTGTGTTTAAGTATAGGAAAAAGGAAAGATAAAAAGAAGTTGAGATTACAATTGAATGTGTAAAATAATATAAGGTTAGATATTATCGTAGAGAATTTGTTTAATATTTTGTTAGGAAGGGCAAAGAACGTAGGAGTAAGGAATCTCGACGTTACGCCACCGCTTTAACTATAACGTTGTGTTTTTCTCGTTTGTCGTAATGAGATCAAGGTTTTAATGAGCGAGGAAGGAACGAAGCGAGGACAAGCCAGAGGTAGAGAAACTCTGCAGAGAAAGGGAAAATAAGATAGTACGCCAATCCCGTGGAGGTTAGGGATGTCCCTTCTAAAAAAGTACCTCAGTCGTCGGGTCCGAAAAACTCATCACTTATTTCGCGCGTCCACCCTTCATCCGCCATGGGGAAGTTATTCATAATTTGCTTAAATCACGGCAGCTTGTGCGACCATGCACTCCCTCGAGGTTTTCCTTTCGTTTAAGCGCTTTCTCTTACAATGCGACACCTTACGGACTAACTTTTTAGCTAGCTGTTTTTTCTCCGCTGTATTATGATGTAGAAAATCCCAGCGATTTTTCATCTTTTTCTTCCTACCTTGATCCTCTTTTTATGATCATGTGCTTGAAGCTTTTATACGTATAAAAAGGATCGCTCGACGACAGTCAAACAAAAGAGATTTATACAGATTATCTTTTAAATGATATAATTTCACTGTCATAGTTCACAGTTTTCTTTAACATCGTTGCAATGATTGCAAAGACAATCCTTTATGAGAACTACAACTTAAATCGAATTAATATGATATCCAGGATAAACAATTCTCGTAAACACCAATATCAGTGTCGACGAAGAACAAATAGTATCTTTGAAATCCAAGAGACGAAACTCCCTTAAATAATTTATTGCCAGCAGGTTTACTCCGAGAATTTAATTAACACGATCTTATTCGGCTTACGAAGAACCGCGGTTGATCCTTGCGGATAAGCCCGCGGGAAGTATGGCGCTGTGATCGGAAATGCGGTCAAGGAAGCCCCGATGACCGTGGCGGGCCACTTATTTTTCATCAGCTGAAGAATATTGTGTGTCTCAGGCTACATCGTGATTTATGAATCTTAGAGGAAGCCGTTGCTAGCTAACGCGTAGCTTTATCGGGCAACCATTACACTCCCTCGATTTATATACTTCCGGGGATGCTTACCAATGTTTATTGAACACCAACCACCATTAGTTCCACGGCGAGGAGTACACACGCGGTAGTGTTGCGTTGCACAAAAGCTTTCCTGGCTTCTTAAATATTCAGCAGGAAAATTATCCGAAGTCGATGCCGCGCATGGACACACACACACATATTCAGCTGCCTCGCGTTAGACGCATTACCCCCGCTCGAGCGAAACACAGAAAACCTGTTTGCTTGATTTACATGTCGAGTATACGCACTTCCGGCACCGTGAAATCTTTATAGGCTTCCCTGGTATTTTCATCGAATATGTCGGAGCTTAACACAATGTTTTCTACTCTTCTGAAAGAATGGATTCTACATGAGTGTTATTACTAAATTATATAGGTTCATAAATAGTAATAATGGTTTATATATTTGTTTTTAGCATATATGTTTTCTTCTAATTGTATATTAATAACATACTTCTTCCGCCATCATCGAATCGATCCAATCTAATGTTAACAGATTACTATCATAATATTGTACAATGACTAATAACGTCATTACGCTCTCCACCTGAATTGAGCAACTCGAGTACAAAGGTCGCCGGAAGAAATCAGTGCTGCAAACGAGCGGAGTACAAAACTCCTGAAAGAACAGGGACGGCGAAGTGATCACAAAGGCAATTAATTGAGCAAGAAATAAAATAAGCTTCGTCAGGCGAATACTAAGAATGTTCGGATATAAAAACAGTTTCGCGTGAAAGGTCTCCGAGGTACAAAAGTAGTGCTGACAAAGGCAGCACGGAATTAAGTACGAAGGACTCGTACCGCCCGTTTAAATAGTTCGTCCTTGCAAAGCAGTAATGAGTCCATCCGAAATTAGGAAATGCAGTAGTCCTTCTATCTTTGCTAGACTTTCAGGACTACTAACTCGCAAAGATCAAGATTTTACTTAAGATGTAAGAAGTCCTAACTCTTCAACCAAGTCGAACCAAGAACGACACACAGGATTGTGTTGCTAGTCAAAAGGGAATAATTTCCAAAAGCAACTACAACCTACTTTAAATTTTAACATTCCAAAAACCTGATAGGAGTAAACTTAATACAAAGATCAAAGGAAACAATAGGAGAAAGATCGAACGAGCATTGTACAGAGTTGTATCATACTTAACCGAGGAATACAGTGGGTAGAACATTTCTCAGTTATCGTCCCGACGCCGACGTCCGATATACGCGCGGGCTGGCTCGCAGAACTAGGAGAGTACGTGTCCACCAGATAAAGTGCTCCGGGCGATATCCCGCGATGAAGAAGGATTCCGTTAATTAAAGGCGAGTAGAATCTCCGGGGCCGGTGCGCCCGAGACAAAGTTAATACATTTCCTTTCCCTTCGCCTTGGCAGTGTAGCATGGCACTGCTGCAAGGTTCCTACACTCTGCTTCCAGTACCTGCCTGGTTGGCGGAACTTTCGCAAAACTCACTAGCAATAAACTCAATACCACTTCTGAAAGGCTTTCGCGTTGCGCTACCTTGTGCGAGATGGAGAAAGCGCGAGAGAGGGCGCGAGAGAGAAAGATGAGGGACTAGAGAGGAGGGTTGAAGAGGGCGAGAGAGAGGGCGCCAAGACTTTTGCGAGCTCGTATTCCCCCTGCCCCGACTTCCGCCGTCAGCTAGGGCTTGTCGTTGGCAATAGTACGGCCCTGGTCTCCACGCCATACAACGAGGAACGAGAAAGAACGTCATAGAAAATAACGAGTTCCGCCCGAACCGCTCTCAGCGTAGCACCACCACCAGAGAGCTGACGGAAGACGAAAGGCAACTTTTCCGCAAGCTCGAAACGCCGATGTTACTGGTTTATTAAAATTCTTCCCTGTTTAACGCCAATGTCCACCAAGCAATGCCAGTCGCCCTCTTCACAGCGTCACCGTTTTCGAGCATCTCGAAATTCTTTTAGCTCTGACGAACCGTTTGGACCGCTGCCTTGCTAAGTTGGCAAAGGATCGGTCTGCCATCTTGAGTCCATTCAATCCACGCAACTTTCTGCTTCGGCCTCCGGTTACAGGAACGGCCTCTCCACTTCATTTGCTGGCCTTTTAATGATGTCTTGGGAGTTCGGTAAAAGCGGAAGCTTTATAATTATTAACGGTAAAGGGTAAATGCAGCAGGTAATACCAGGCAGCGAGAAAAAAAAAGAAGTCTTTTGAAGGAAACGGATTTTAAAGGGTTCTTTTCGCTTGGTTACCGAAGAAACGGTATTTATAGGTATTCAGTGATAGGTAAGTAATGGTTAATAGGATTTACTGCTCCCTGACATTCGATCTCTTATTGTATGAATATTTTTATCAGTGTTTTATTAACCAACCAAACTTCGAAATGAATGTAATAAAACATTGAATATTGGACATCGATTATGTCATTCAAAGTTACTACTTACAAATTGTAATTACAAACTCTGTTGAATGTAATTCAACTTCAGTTTCTTGTTTACTGTGATTTCGATGATTGTGTCGCTAAATCCGGGAAGCGAGACGCCTCGTGTTAAAGTATCAAGTTAAAACAAGAACGGGGAGCGTCAAACCCAATAAGACACAGTGTCCCATTGCAGAAAGCTTGCGAAGGTGGTATTTACGCTGTCAAAGATCCATAATAGCAGCGATGGGTGAATCCCGGTAAAAAGTGGGTCCATGTCGAAGTGGAAGCCAATGGGAAAGGGATATGGGAGAAGGAAGGGTGATCGAATCTAAAGGAATGGCTGGGAAGGGAGCGGGCGGGAAAGAGAAAGGGTTGTCTGCGAGGATAAAAGCAGACGCGCTGAGAGAAAACACGTGGGATTTCTCGAGGTATGTCGTGCAAGCGTACTGAACAAACTTGACTTTCCCAGCCAAGCCCGCAAAAGGTGTTTCAAGATATCAGGAGGGATGTCGAGAGCCGCGAACATTTCCACACGAACGACCTCGTTACGTCTAACAAACCAGTCGAAAAAAACATAAAACTAACTTTCCTAAAGCAAATTTATAAACTATTCTTATCAATCAATCAATTGACGATAATTTATTAAACCTTAATCTATTTGAAATGTGTTTAAAAAGTGAGAATCATAGATCACTTTTTTTATCTTTTATATTCGTAGTCTATTTTTATGTCTAATCTTTTATCTTTTCTGTACGCTGGTCGTTACTAATATAGATATTGCTCCTTGTATTCTATTAAAACGGACGTCTATATGAAAGAATACACGGAAGAACAATGGATCAATCCAGCAGTAGATTGTTGTCTTGCGGCAAAACCACGGTTTCATCGTGCTTCGAGGATTTTCCGCTCGAGGGAAGCGTTTCCTTCCGCCACGCAGTATCTAATTCTTTCCTATTGTTGTGCCGAGTGTACCACTTCTCGAAACAAGGCGTATTAATGATTCACCACGCCAGTGCGCATTTTCGCCAATCAAACCCGCTCTCCTGAAGACCTGTTTCTCTTACATTGTTAGTGTGCATTGTGTATGGATTAATGCAAAGAGTGGTAATATGGAGCAATGCTTAAGGAGATCATTTCAGGAGTCCCCAATAAATTTCTTGAGGCATCTTTGTATTTTAATACTTTCAACTCTTCCATTTAAATAGAATTAACATTAATACCTTAGAAAAGTAAAAAGCCTGGAACTGTTCAATATATTTATAAATTATTGGACTCGCCTTTTTTTTACTACAAATCGACCTACATCGGAGTTATTGGAATTATTGAATATCGGAATATTCCTGAAATTATCTGCCAAATGTTCCTGATGAAGGCAGTTTTTCGTTAAGTTGAATCCAATGATATTAGTCCGTAAATATTTCTGACACACGAAATCCGAGATAATTCAGTGGGAGCCATAAATTCAGTGCAGCGCGGTTGGTGATAAACTGCAACAACGTTTAACTTCCAACAATCACGAATTTCGGATAAAGCTGTAACGGCGCGGGCGAACATTCACGATAGGAAGTTTCAAATTGAATCCTGGTGTAATAATTCTTTTGGGAAACGCAAGAGAGTTGCAGTGAATGAAGAGGAACAGAGTTCCCATTGCGCACACTGGTATCGGTGCACTTGGATTTTATACTCTCCTTTCGAGAAGTAAGCTCTGCCGAGGGCGACCTCGCACTGACGCGCAAACAAAAGAAGCTCGGTTTCGGGTTTCCTCGCAATTCGCATCGATCTGGGAAACACAGGAAAATCCACCGAAAAATGGAAGTTTTTCCATTTTACGCGCTCTTGAATTTTAGTAACATGGGAAGAGCGGCGAAAAAATATTTGCAGCTTCCGATTGCACCTTCTGCAGGATGTGCCAGGGCTCACGCCAATTTATGGAATATTGCGAATTCGATACACTGATGCGAATATTTCTTACGCAAAGCTCGAAACCCGTGCAATATTGATAAACCTGGACTACGATTTATTTATAGTAGTAATATCAGGAGCGATAAAAAGTTAAAGATGAGCGATGTTTCCCGTCCGAAAGTTGACGCTTTTCAAGAAGAGTTCGGCAAATTATACGTAACGTAAGAGTTGAAGTGTTGCGGCGGGGAAACATCCTTCATAGAAGGTAAATCTTATTTGCTTTCAAGAAATTAGGTAAACTTTCTTAAAGATGTTTAAATGGTTCATTTCTTAATTTAAACTTTGGTAAATTTACATTAAGAAATCAAATAGTAAGGCTTTATCCTTTGGAAAAAGAGTGCGCAAAATACCACGAAGAGGTTACTGAGATCTCAAACACAGAGTAATTAATTAGCTCCGGTTGACCACCTTCGTACCACATATGCTCTGCTCGTACGAGCTTTTTACGTGCACCCGAAATGGAGCGTGCACCACTAAATTACCGTTTGCGGACTTCACTTCCTAAAATCGTAAAAGCTCTGGTAATCATTGAGTAAACTAACCTGTTAGATCGCAGTATCGCATAAAGCACGAACCTCGATAAACGTTAAAGCCGAACATTTTCCAGAGAGCAACCCAATTTTGCAACAAAAGCATTCAATTTCACAATTCAATATATTTAAATACGATTTGTATGTAACACTTTAATCCATCGACTGTTGTATTTAAATTACTACAAAATTGAGTAGTAACAATGGCTTGGGCAATAAAAAAACAAATTCATCCGTTGTTACATTTATCATAACGAACTATATTTTTCTGTGACTGGTATTTTGTTTATTTGTAGTTACATTTAATGATTTTCTGAAAATCTTTATGCTACCTAGAACGTTATGATTCCAAAGATCCATAAATAGGGTTGCTTTAACTGGGCAGGTCGCATTAGCAAAACGTAAGAGCACAGTTTATGAAATAGTTACACCACATTTTATGCTTCTACGAAGGTAAAAGGTCTGGTACAGAGCTATTTAGTGACCGGCACATTTCCGCGTGGCCTGCCCTTCGCTATTCTCCCTTAATAAGCACTTTTATGAGAGTGTTGCTTTATTGAATCCACCCTCTTAATACATGTCGTTTCTAGTTCGCTGCTCAGCTATGAAGGCACAGGGAACATTATCCTTCGCTCTATTAAATGCTAAAACAGGAGATTTAGTATAATTCTCATCAGGAAGTTCCTGAAAGCCGCATACAGTAGTTTCTATCGGGTACAGTATAACAAGAGTTCTGAAGTTCACGTTTAAGCCAGACAAAACTTTAATGTCACAGGCGCACATGGCCGGAAAACTGCTTCGTGTTCGCAACTGCTACCAAATACAAAGCGTGTGGCCACGTATTAACTGTAGAGGGAGTCAGATATCTAGATTGGCTTGTAAGAACGGCTTGTCGAGTTCGTAATACGTAGGTAGAGGTCTCTCGGAAATAGGAAGCACCAACTATAACTATACTCGTGCTCAATTCACAGATTAACTTACTTTTCCAAGTAGACCTACTTTCTCATTGTGCAATCAATAACAATTACTAATACTATAATTTGTCCATTAAAATTGAATATTAACAGGCCTAGGAATAAGCTTGCGGGTGCTTTTCTAACTTTTCGACTGTCCATTGGTGTCGAGGCCGATGAAAACACAAACCCTGTAAAGCGTTAAACACGATTAGGTGGTGGACTATTTTTCAATTAGCACTCGACAGGAATCATTATTATGCGATGTTGCAATAAACGGGGCATTTGTAATGCAAACTAGTTGGTAAAGCGTAATCCTGGGTTGGTGGGCGAAAGCTAGAGGTTAAAACAGCGCGTAGGACGACTTAGATTATTATGATAAAAGTCCAGGCAATTCGCTTGGGATACGATATTAGCTCGTTATTTATTTCAGTCGGGCTGACTGCCAGGCGGCGCACAGACAGAAAGTTTAATAGCCTTTTAATCGTATTAAAAGTATATCCAGCGGCAGGAAGTTGGTCCCGTTGGTAACCGATTAGGGCTGCTTTGGTCGCGCGGCACCGTTTAACCGGCTGAACGGGGAAATGAACTGGTCGATGACTGCGCCGTAGCGTTTATGGACCACCGTGCCACCCTTCCAGCATCCGCCCTTCCTGCCCTTTGGCACCCCCTTAAAAGCAACACTCTATAATCTTCGACTTGCCGAGCGAGAAACTTCTTGCCCTCGTCAATTCTTTTTTCTACTGCCTACGTTCACTTCGCTTCCGTGCTTCCCCGCACTTCTCGTTGAGACTGGCGGAGTCGATGTAATTAAAGCATACTCGCCCGAGTGATGTTCATTAAGGGCGAGAAGTTAAAGTGCATTTCATCGAAACTTGCTAAATGTCTCGTGGTAAATCCTTTGTGTATGCGTGCGTGTGTGTGTGTGTGTGGAAAGAGAGAGAAAGGGAGTTGAAACTCACCCTCAGCTTATGTCTGCTCCGCTCCGATTCCGCCCCATTGCGTAAATAAGAATAGGGGCCTGCGAAATTAAGTGGATTTGTTTCACCCGTCCAAGGGTTTACTTCAATATGCTGCATCGAGCTTATGCAATCCCTATTATGATCTTTCCCTTCGCTCACCCCTAACAAGCTACCCGCAAATTCATGGAATTGTTTAATTACACCTTAGGAACAGCTTCGTTCTACGGATATGACGATTTTACGCTTGGCTGCTAGATTTGAGTAATGCTAGTCGATCAATTCTTAAGACAGTGTATTAATGACACAATTCCCTGGACCCGACACTTTAGTCATTTGTAATACGAATACTTACACTGTAATACCTAATTGCACGATTTTGTTCTGAATGAATACATTCAAAGCATATTTCGAATCGTAGTAATTAAAAGACCAATATTTACTTTAAAGTATTATCATTAAATTATGACAGATATAATATAACTTTACTGAAAATCTTTCAGATCAGATCATCTTTGAAAGATAACATCTATAAATATTTGAATGGTGCGCAAGCTGTGTTACATCGAACCAGTAAAATCCGGAATATATGCTCGTCGGCAGGTCTTCCAGACTTCGAGATTTAAAAGGTTCGGTGGAAAGAAGCATTTACTCAGCAAGTTTCTTCGACTGCATTCGGTGCGATAAATGCGATATAGGCTCGAGCTACAAGCTCAGCAGAGAGTACACAGTGCGCTAGTTCATGTATATGGAAAATCGATTTCCTCGAGAATTCCTCATTCCATCCTCCGTCCGGTGGTTTGCCATGAGTCTGCATATGTGTACATGTATATGAGAGTGTAATAGAATGGCCAATTATTTTTCGGCTTTATCCCAAGTAAATTACCGAGACACGCTCGAGTATCGGAGAGTATTACTGGCGGCACATGCATCCCCGCAAAGGGGTTTGTGGAAATGTATTCCTAGCATTTCCGGTACGCAGAGGGACAGAAGGACGGTGGCGCCCTCGGATTTATGCGCCTCGTCCATTTGCCTGCCAGATTTAAGTTCCAACTCGCATGTCCCAAGAATCAGATGGCCAGCGGGGCTGCGAGCCCGCGTTGACGAATGATGGCGGATGCTGTGAGTCAAATCGCGCCTGGAAATTACCCGATTCGTCCTGGCACGTCTCATGGAAAAGCGGTTGTTAGCGCCGCCATTTCCGGCTGTGACAAGAAAAATCTTGCTAGTCGAATGCCGCCATTGTTTCGTGCGACAACTGTCGCCCGGAAGGATGCTTGCTGTGCACGAATCCATGCGAGGCTGCAAGCTGAAAGAGCCTGCAAGGATAAAGCAAGCTCGGCGCGAATATCACCATTCAACGAACGCGTTTTAATCCTGCCTGGTATAATTGGTTAACTCTGATATGATCGCGTTGATGATGATTGAGGGAAATGTTCTTTACTTCTAGCATGGAAGCACGTTGATTCTCATAGCTCTTAATAAAGGAAAAATAATAATACATATGTATACGCTCTTATTATTAATTCTTATTTTAAAATAAATAACGCTTGTTATCTGCGCGAACTCATTCTGCGTTTATGCTTTTTTTTTAACTAGTTCATTTTATCACAAGAGTAAACAAATCTTGCGAATATCTTGAGTAGTTTCTTAGGGAACTTATTAGAAATAATTATAATGATGTAAAACGTAAAATGATGTATAATTAACTTGGAATAAGATTAGAAGCTTTGGGTCTTCGGTTGGATTAAATCGGAGCAGCCAGTGTACATATCCTACTACCGATATTAACTAATGTGCCACATCCGTAGGTGACGGACATATCACCTGTAGACGGCTTTAGTGAAGGAGCGTTATCTGTCAATGGAATTCCCATTCAATGCCAGTAGACAATCACGTATCTCTTACTGCTGACCACGTCAAACATCCGTTGTTGGTAGGAACTCTGACGTTCAATACGCCCAGGGAGACATTCAATTAGCAATATTGCGAAATCGGGGATATTCGATCATAACCGAGCAGATGTAAGATTCAGCATAATCGAAAAGTCGTCTAATTAAGGGATTACAAAAAGTATATAACTCAATCTAGACAAACTTTTCATACATTCTTATTCAAACTGAACTTAACTTAATATACATTTCAATAAATATACACAAACTCGTCACAGATTAAAATATTTGTCTAATTACTACCTTATACATTAACTATATTAATATCGTTCATAGAGAACAATAAGAAGATCAATGAGGAATGAATAACCGTTATGTATTCCCAATACAAGAGACAAGGAGGAATCGAAATTTTTGTCAGAGTTTACATTTCTCTGCGGGCAGCTTCTTCCTGGGCGTTAAGGTTTATGCCATTTCTCAAGCTTCCGACACCTTTACCCGGGTCCAGTTGCAATGTGTCACACTTACCGGCGTACTTATCCCCCTGTGATCGTGTTCCCTCTCCAACGTCCTCGGTGCCAACGCTTTAACCCGCTCCCCCCGCCTCTCCTCCTGGTATCCATCAGTATCCATTCCGGCCTCCTTACACCATCACTCGTTGTTTTCTCGTCTGGCTCCACCGTCGATTCACGCCGTTCAACGACCCTCTCGAGATTTACTGGCTTCTCCCACAACCACCCCTCATCCGGCTTCCCAGAGCAAGGAGAGGGCGTTCGTTCGTTCGTTTCCAGGAGACCACTTGTCGTACTGTCGCAATTTCTAACCTGCCAATTTCGATTTATACTTCCGCGACCACTTCCGCGCGCGCGCGTCCCCCGCGTTCGCCCACCTTCGATGTTCCGTGTACACCGTTTACGGGCTGCCCCGAATCACCGGAGATTTCCGGTTATACGTCTCCCTGGTAATACCCAGGCGCACTCTCGTCCTTTCCCCCTGTCGCCCTTTGTATGCCAGTTGACGTGCTTGCGGAAAGGTTGCATTTCGGACCGGCTACTTAGTCTGTAGTAGTTGTAGGGTGTAAACCCTAGTGCGTCGTTAAGTCGAGCTAGGGTTATTTTGGAGTAAGGTAAATGTGTTGAAGGAGTCTGGTAACTGTGTTTGTGTTTGTTTGTTGTGATGAGTTGGAGATTTTATGGAGTTGTTGGATAAATAGTGTGGGGAGTGTAAATTGTCAGGTATTATTAACTTGAATTAAAGATTGTTTTATTCATTTGTACTTTGCCATATTTGGGTTGTTTTTAATATTTATTTGTTTGTAATCAACAAGTTGGGAATCGAGAAATTCGGTATTATATTTACTTAGTCCGATCTCGATTATCGTTGCTTGCTGCGAACATTCACTCTTCGTGCTTGCATTTTGATGGGTTTTCCTGAACCATCTGGATAGCAGTAAAACTTAATGATCGCAAATATTTACTCTGATATCGCTTTCTTCACGGTTCACTCGAATTATTCTTCAATTAAGCGATTGGACGGCTGTTTACTTCGATTCGATTATCGGAAAGCGGAGAAGCTTTGCATTGCATCATAGGTCGTCGGATATTGAATGATCGTAGAGGAGAATTTAATAACGTTGTTAGTATAAGAGGTGAACTTTAATAACGTCGAATTTTGGACTAGTAAAAATTGGGGCTTTAAGTAAGCGCGTATGTCGATAAATGATCAATGGATTAATAGGTTAATACAAACCTTTATCACCAGTGGTTTGTATTGCATACAATATTTTATACATTCCTTCAAAAATTAATACATTACATTAAATTTACTTCTCATTCACTGAACTTTAATGTCATAATAAAATAATATTCAGACTTCTGTAAAGTATCGAATATAAAAGAATATGTCCAGTTCTAACAGAATCTGAAATAGCAGATACATAGTTTGATTGTCAGTAGTGGCGTTGCAACGTTAATTTCATTATCTGCTTCTGCGGCTCCCTTTTGCCAAGGCGTCGGGGCGGCGCGGCGTCGGGGCGGTAGGAAGCGAGTGTCGGAAGAGTTTATGGCAGGAGGGAGCTAATTCGGAGCAATAATTCCGGCGCCTTAACCGCGAACGCCTGAATGCGGTTTAACAGGATATATAAGCGTCCCGTAGCCTTGTTTGCACCTCGAAAGGATTAAGTCTAAAGACAGAGAACTCCCGCCGACAGGGGTCGACACTAAAAGACGTTCACCAGACAGGACATCCTCCGTGGCCACCCAGCCCAACTTTACCCTCGTCTTTCTACGCGGACTAAGATGCATTACACTTCCAGCCTTCTGCTGCCTTTCGCCCAACGAACAACTACTAACACTTGGACATTCCTTCTGCAACTAGTGCCTTGAGACTCTAGATCGGACCTTAGATAAGTTTTCGACAAAATCCTCTATTAGTCCATCACTCTCACATAAGATATTGCAAAACAAATTTCATTACATTCTCATTTATCGAAATTTACTAATAACTTATAAATAGATTCACACTTATTAGACTTTGTCTATTAGATTTTGACTAGGCTTCAGTATTTTATAAAAATTCGACATATTTCTATTGAACTTACACTATTAGAGTTTAATCACACACAAAGTTTTCCACATTCTATTGTGCCTGAGAGGAATGTGTAAAGGCATTGTAGTGTAGCGAACAGGTGTTCTGTTTATCGGGGTGTTTAGGACACGCGCTTGTGCCAACAAGGAGCAGTGTGTGAGTGGGTACGTCATGCACAGGAAGGGGATACACCACAGAGGGACAGCTGGAGTTGGGTGTGTAGTAGAGAGCCAGGCAAACCGATGGACGTTCGATGGGTTCCTGTTGGCAGTGCCTTACATGTACAGCGAACGTATTAAGCAGGCCATAATTCGCGCTCGGTAATTGCTTCGCCAGGGAGACGATTGTCCTCGTTATGGTAATATTCCGGCTGCTCGGACACGTGCTCCAATCATCTCGTACACTTAGTTTCTCTCGGACGTATAATCGCCGGTGATAGCGGCAATCGACGAGTCTGCCAATTACCCTCGCGCACACTCTTCCAACTACTAACTAGACCAGATCACCGTAGTCCCACTTTTCACGTTCGATATTGTTGATCAATTAGTCGACGTACCACGGTGTCGTATGGAATTCTTTGCACAAGTGCGGAAACGCGATATGTAGAAATGGAATATAAGATTTTTCGTGTTTTTATATCTTGTTTATCTTTTGAGAAATCAGTGATATAGTGTAAATAGAATGAATTAGAAATACGTTGGGATATTTCCTTTTTATTATTATTGTAACTATTTGTCAGTGTTATTTAGTTAAAGTTATCCGATTAGAATCAAAACTAACTTCCGCTGTGTTCGTGTTAAGTAAAATCAAGAATACAGGAATTAAAATGACTCAGCTTGCCGAAGTGCTTACCGGACGTTCGACTGTTAATGATAAGGCAAACGAATTACAATGAGAAGTATATAATTCCCGATTTAAGCCGTGCCAGTAAACTTCCGGGCTTTATCAGAACCATACATCTTCGTCGAGTATCAGGTTGGGAATGCCCTTATCGCGCAGACATAATTCATGTTCCAAGAGGTTAAACGAAATCTACATATCGAGCGCCGGCGAACCAGTTCGAAGGGAATCGCCGGAATTTACGTAGGAGAGCCGGCGGCTGCCTCTGGAGAAGATTTAACTTGCCCGGGCACAAGGAGCCGTGATCGATTTTAATTTCCTGACTTTCATCAAGCCCGGCCAGCGCGAGTCTCTTCCTTTCTCTCCTCTTCTTCCCCTTTCTCTCCCATAGGATTCCTTGGTTCTTGTTACTCGGTGCTGGTCGCTCTTCACCATTGAAAAGCCACCTATGGACACGTGGAGAATTTCACGGGTTTCACGCGCTTCATTACTTGCCAACTTACATGAAAATACGTGCTGGTGAAAGACGTGCCAGCTGCACAGAAGTTGGTACTCTACAGAGCATACCAGATGAACGCTGCCAGAGCAGACGGAAATAGAACGGCCCAACGAAACCATTATAATATTGAATCCAGAGCTATTGCAGGATATTGCAGGTGTGCTCGCTGGAAAGATTGCACTCGGCTATCTTGATGGAGTGCAAACAAGTGGCGCAGGAACAAGAAGGGAAACGGGGAAGCGTACCGCTCTCGCTTCTCAAGCGATTTGTGCACTCTTCTTGACTGGTTTCACTGGAATTCCGTTCAGGTTGCTGGAGGGAAAGATTGTTGCGGTGCTTCTTCTTAAAGTTTCCGTTTGCTCTCGAGAGACTGGTGAATTCAGATGATTCGATTATAAATCGATTCCAGTACATGCGCGGGGAATAAAAGATGAAGAAGCGCGCTACTTTAATATCAAATACTTCAAACTTGAATAGTTCATTTTCTATGATAAATAAATTTCTCAATTAATCATCTACGATTTTCATCTCTAACATTATCTCCAAATCAGTACTACAAAAATGATTCTTTCATTCAACACATCAGATCACCTATTTTTTACTAGTAGATAATTTCAATGGGGGAGGGTATGGTGCACTTTTTGACGGTTAGTTTCGACAGGATGGGACTGGGAGGATTACAGTTGCGTCAGTATTCTGGCCATTGTCCAACGCTTTATCCTCGAGCAGGTTTGGTGAGGAGAGCAGCTGGTGCATGTGCATGGTGGATAAGAAGCCAGGAGCACTATTCGTCTCGGAGCAGTGGTGTCCCCAGGCCGCCCGCTGCACACGCGAGCACTCCTGAAAAGGGTAGTGCGGGAGACGATGAATCTCTCGTCGAATATCCGGCGGCGATTCGAAGAGGGCCGGGGCGGGAATATAGGTGGAAAGGGCGAAAGTACAGGGCGCAATGTATCGCCCTGCTATAATGGTCGTTGGTTGCCTTCCAGACCACCCTTCAGTGTCCTCTTGCACCTACTGAAGGATTCTCTTTTGTGACATCGTGCCTGGAGAGCCGCGCACTTCCCAGCACCGGCGCCCCACTTCAAAACCAGCCGCCTCCGCCCGCTTCTTCTATTTCGACCCACACACTCTCTCACACCCCAAAGTCGTCTCGAACTCGACACCACACCGCACACTAGCCACTTCTCTTCTCCGATTCACCCTCTCGTCGTACCTGCCCCCTCTTTATCTCCCTGCTCCTCTTCACTCTACTCTTTTCCACCCGTCTGCATATTCTCACCCTGACCCCGCAACTCGTTCATCGGCCAAGCCACTTGCCCAAAATGTCGCCTACCTCCTCCCTCTTGGCACACCCCTTCGCTACAGACTTGTTTATCGCACTATTTCCTTTCGTGGTTAATGCCTGGTAATTTACGAGATTTATTTGATACGCAAGGTGGAACTGAAAGATTGAAAGATTGTGGCTGAATTGTATTAATTTATTGTACCGAGATGGGTTTGTTCTTATGGGAGATGGGAGAATGTTCTTTGATAGTAAATGGTAGATCTAGGTTAGTATGATTTTATGGGTTTTAGAATGCAAAGGTTAAATTGAGAGTTTGATGGTGATAAAGAATTGAAGTTAAATAATAGTTGTTTCTATGATTAATATGAAGTCAGGAATATAGTTATATAATAAAAGAGAGGTTTTTTAGTGCTCGAGTTCGAACCATTTGGAATAAAGATGGAAGTGTGTATGTATATCATAAAGATTTTTTATTTCTGCCCCATTTCTTCGCTTCCATAGCATTTTGTATTTTACTGCTCCATTTTCCTCGGGCTGGCGTACGTGTGGACGGCGAAACGGTTTAACGCTTCGGCCATCTCCACTCGGCTGTGTTTCCCTTTCCTTTCAATGACTCTGGTCAATCGTAACGATGTCCATTCTGTCCTTCGGCAGTTTGTGGAACGGAAAACGTCGGCTATTCCTCTCTTCCTTTCCCGTCGCTTCACCTAAAGCTCTTCTCCATCGATGCGGAGAAAGATACGCTCCTCCAGAGACCGCAGTCCTGTAGCAACCGCTCATCAACTGTCTCTGTGTGTTTCTGCTACTGCGAGTAGTGCAGCAACATTGCAAATAGGGACTGCACATAACTAGAACCACCGTAAATGAAATACGTCACTCTTCATTAGAATTTATGGAACTGTCCGCCCGTAGTTCCAGTTTAACAGCTCTGGAAATTGCAACTGTTTTTCTATCCCAATGAAGTTAGCACCGTCATTTTCCACATCGTAAAAAACGATTACTACACCCCACTGTACTGTCTTCTCTCGTAGATCGAATGTTCCAAATGTAAAAATTAACATTTTTATGGGGCAATTACACTTTTATGGATGTTTTACGAGATCTTTTATTCGAGCGGCAAAGAACAAGACTTTTTCACAAACTATGTGCAAATATATATTTGCAAGAATGTTTGAACACGATATTTCTAGAATTACTTATTCTAACATTTCACTAATATAAAGAGAATCGTTAGGATCTTATGGAAAAAGAGAATATTCCAGCTGGAAAACACGAACACCCAGTAAAGATCATCTAAAGGGTCAAACCTTTGTGTCGGCACCCTCAGTGTGCAAAGGGAGCTCCGAAGCGAAGAAACTCGCACGGGGCGGTAAGCATTTTTCTCAAGCGTATTTGGGGGGGGGGGGGGGGTGCAGCTGGGATCATTGCGATCTTGGTCGATCTTCAGTCTCAGGGAAGCGATAACGGCGGCGACGGTAGTCTCGGCGGTGCATCTACAAGGAAATTCCGTGAGCGTTTGCAGGAAGTCAAGAGGATTCCTGGGGACGAAGCTAGAGAAGGGATCGATCTCTGTTCCACCCATCCTTTGTCTGTTCAAGAGTCTATTCCATGGAATCGTTGTTCTAAGCTTCCAACCTCTCTGTCGTCCAGCATAGGACGCTGCTTTCTCTTCCTACCGCGTTGACCTAGTGCGACTGGTACAACATCGCCTCGGATCTTCCTCAGAGGCCGCTGCTTCCATCTCAGCCTAGATCCTGTTCCCCAAGAGCCTGCCTCCGATTCAACGAGCTCGTAATGTTCGGGTATCATGACCCGGCAAGATCGTCCAACACCAATTTCGGATCTCACTGAAGAATTGATTCCCACCAACCATTGGATACCCCTGCGAAGAACCTCCTGCTCGAGATCCGCCTGTTTTTGAATTACAAACTATCCCCGACCCACCAAGTCCAAGATGAATATGGATGGAGTTACTAACCGATATTCGGATTCTCCTGATACTCGTTTCAATTCCATTCTTGTGCATTCATTTAGTCGTGTGTTACTTTTCTCTGGTTTCTATGGTTTTGAGTTGAATTTTTAGTCTTGCGTTAAATTATTATTGTTTGATATCAGTGATTAGGTAAGAGAAAACAGTTGAAGTAAAGCTTTTTAGGATTGTTTTTCAGGAAAATTAACAAAGCGATAGAAAAGAAGTTAACGTTTATGGTAAACATATTAAGTTATACGTATACATTAAATCCTTTGAATCCATTAGACAGGACCGCCTATTTCACACTTCTACAACCATCGGATTAACGCTGCATAAAATAATCTCTTCGTTCTCATTTGAAAATGGAAAAACTCCCTCTCTTTTCGCGTCTTTTTTTCGCACACACTCTCACGTTCTGCGAAATAAACTTTAATTTATCATTTGCGCGAAAGCACACAACAGGATCACTTGGCAAGGCGCGTAGAAAAAAAAGAGTGGAGTAATACTCCCATTATGAAATTAAATGTCTAGACGCACTGTTTGCGTGGAGCTTGACGCATTACAAAGACACCAGCCTGCTTTATTTTGTGTATGTACACATATTTTATATATTATACAACGTCTCACCAAATAGAAGGTGTGATGAATACAAAAAGTTAAATCATCTTTTTTCGATAAGATTATTAATCAATCAAAAATGCCTAGTATTATTAATTAAACAGAGAATTTAAATAGCAGGAAAAAGTACTAATTATAAGATGCACAAGAAAACCTGTTTTGTTCCTAAAGTGCTGATCAATAACAGAATATTCAAAACATGTTTTTATGAAGATTTCGAACGCAGACATCATTGTTTCGACTGATTGCGGAAATAGACCAATTCCAAGTGGACAGGATATCATTGAACACTCTACATCAACAATTTCGATGGAAATTCAATAACAGACCGTTCGCAACACAGATTTAAAACGTATTCTACGTTATGACGTTAAATACGGTATAATAATTGAGTTCGTGTGTAATTATTGGTTGGCTATTTCCATATTTTACGACAGCGTCGACGGCAAAATTTCACTGACCGTTTGTATAGCTTGAATTCGATTAAGCTTCCCAATATCCGCTTCCAATATAACTATAAAGAGCTTAATCAATCGCTATACAATCTAATAACAATGAAGAAACAAAAATCTGGGACAACAAAGACAATAATTCCCTTTTTTTATTATTCGAGCTGAAATATAATATCATAGATGATGTTCATCAAAACACTACAAAAACCAGTATCATCTAAGTTAGTTAGACAAAAGGAAAGTTAAGTTTCGTACAATAAATGCAGATGCAATACTTTCTCCCATCCAGCGGACTTCTAGCTCACACGATAATCACGTACTTCATTAGCAGGTCTCCTACATCAGGCTAATTTATTAACTTGGTGGCTGCCGTGAAGGGCGGTAATCCCGCGTTGTTATTACGTTAATGAAAATATAGAGAATACCAGTGTGCACCTGGCAATTGTGATTCCAACAGGCTCTCTCTCCGACGGTGGAATAAAAGGGGGCGCGCAACGCAATTACTCTTTTACTCGATACTTTAGCACGACAGGCTCCCAATGTGTCATGCATATTTGATATTCGAATCATTGTTCCGCCCGATAATTACCACAGCTCATTACGTGCCAGGGGAGCGCGGTATCGGGCCGAAAATATGCCGATATCGATCGGCTTTGATCGATAAAAAGCTCAGGCACTCCTTCATCCGGATACGGGAGCGCTTATTGCTGCTAATGGAGCTTGTGTTGCCGCATTTGCATATTCTGATACCACGTGCGCGCCGCGCTGTCTGCCAACTTCGCCGCGGGCCAGACTGTGTAAGGTGTTCCATCATTATTAATGAGCCTATTGTAACTCACTGAGCCTCGATAGAGCATCTCTCTTGCAAACTATAGGACGAATTATGTTCCAGTATGGAATACACGCCTGTCGAACTTTCACCGGCCATTCAACCTTCCTTACGAAATATAGTGAATATGATATAATGATGCTATAGCATCAAATCAATAAATTATTATATTAGAGCAGTTACTCAATGATCTATTTATCTATATTCACCCTTATTTCTAGTTTCATTACACTTTGATTAACTGATTCATAATTACAGAATTCAGCAATACTCGAATGTCTTAGTAAACCTTAAGTAGAGCATTCAAGCTAAAGTACCACAATTAACCAGTACGTTCCCTATTTCAAACGCCTTACGATCGCTTTAAAAGCATCGTGGTAGTATCGTTGCATTATTCCAACGGCATGCATTTCCAAGATTGTAATATTAACACCCCGGGAATAGGACTTATTTACCCTTGCAAGGTGCCTGAAACGCGGAGGCAGGTGGCTCTAGAGTTGCGTCAGACGATCTTCCTTGGAGTACACAGTTTCCACTTGGCAGCAGCGCCACCTTAGCGTAGCTTGGCGCCGATCCGGTTTTCGCATTCATCCTCATATGCATAGAGGACGAGGAGGCCGTTTTCTCTGTGTGTCTCGGAATAGACAATCGGGTTGGTGGAAGCTCTACTTGCTAGCTAGATAGAGAGCTCGAGAGGGATTGCAGATAGCTGGGGCACCGGTCGAAAGAGGGTTCACGGATGAAGGTGCCGAAGGAGAAGGAGGAAACGACGGTGGCTGCGAAAAGGTGGGAGGATGAGAGAGTCGTAGAGCAAACACGAGGAATGCGTTTGCCGGGTAGTAATTCCATTTGTAGTCGGAGTGCGTCGCTGATAACGTCTCGTAGAATCGTAGAGGTAGGCTGGAACGCCGATGTTGCCGCTGGTGGCGCTTCTCTCACTGGTTTGTTTACCAGGATCATCGCCACGAACTTCTCTCGTGTGCCTGCAAAGTCCGTTCGCAGGACTTTCTCCTTACATCCGAGTTACTCCTCCAATTGTTCCATTTCTCGACTCTCCGTCGAGTCAACAGCCAACCGTCGAGCTCCAATGCCCAACTTAAATACTTAAATTTTCGCCTGGAAATCTTTAAATATCGCGCGCGCCCCATCTGAACTCTCAACGTTAGCGAAAACCAAGCAAATATTGGCCTTCGGCATCTTCATCATCAGATTTTTTGCCGCTCGCTTGCACCGTGTTCTCGGCGACTACGTTTAATATTAAGGAGAACTTTTGGTGTTTAAGAGTGGTAGTTTGATCATCGGGTCAATTGGACCGAATACCTTTCGACTGCTGGGATTGGAAAATTCTGTCAGATTTTTCACATTTAACATTACATGATGTACAACAAAATAATAAAATTCTTTGGTCGATGAATAACGTTTTTCCAATATTTTTATCATACTATTAAATATAGTAATATGTAACATTCTGTCCTCGTTTCTTCATGTCATAAAAATTGTTTCCATTACACATACCAATCTTAATTTCAACAATTGTTAGTTTAAATTCGAGACACGTATGTGTTTATCATGTTTCCAAAAATTGGTAGTTTAAACTTGTGAGGAACAAAAGTTTATTTTATTCAAACATGCGCTGATGATTCCCTTTCGAGTGTCAATGTATTGATAATGAGAGACAAGAAAAGGTGCAAAAGGATTTCGTGAAGGAACGAGGGACCTACTTTCCGGCACATTCGAGCGCGTCTTTTATTTAGCAGCTTTGATGCGGAGCGGGTAAGTAGGGCAAGTGCACATCTCCCGCGGAATAACACGACCTTAGAATGAACCGTAATAGGATAACTTTTCTCGGGGCTTGAACTTTCAAGAGTTATATTCAGGCCGGAGTTAGGCGGCCCGGCTGTATATCAGCCAGTAACTAAAAGGTAAATAACTCCGCCGGTTGCAGTTGCTTTGCCTTCGCTCATTTAGTTGCACCACCAGATTTTTCCTGGATCCTAACTTCTCTCCGAGTCTTCGCTCCTGTCCATAGAGAATATTTATTATGCAATACGAATCTCTAATTAAATACCACTCAAGCTAAGATACATGAATAATTAATAAATCCATTTAACAAAAAACCCCTATAAAGTGTCTCTAAAAAAGTGCTTGATTTCACTTTTTAACTACCAACGAGAAAAAGTTAAGTGCACGCGCCACTGAGTGTCAAAGAGTTAATCAAACCTAATAAAAAATCGTTGACATCGAGAGCTGTGTGGGTATCGGTAGTCGAATCATCAAAATTTCATTGTATGTTCCAACCGTTCATTATTCAGTAAAAATGCGATCCATGAAGGATGCTTGACGCGAGTTTGAAGTAGAAAAATATTTGGAGCAACGTTTCCAGTGCAACTGAGCGTGATGCTTGAATATTTACATAGAGACAGGAAGATGAGTCGTGCATACGCTTAATCGCATTCTGAATTCGGGAATGGTCGGGAGCAGCCGCAGGCAGAGACAGACAGCGGGTTGAAGGGGCGAAAGGAGAGGGTGGAACGGGATATAGGGGATGTAAGATCCTCCAGTGCGTTTGGTGGAATACCCTGAGGATGATCAAGGATGTTAGTGGATACCTTTGAGTCAATAGACGGAATGCGCAGCGTGATGGATATAATAATAATTGAGTCCCTGTTTAACACTGGCAGCTGCACATCCGTACCATGCATTCCTCCTTCTCACCCGAAATATCCTGTTACCAGCAAGGCAAACTAAAATTCGTGCCGCGTATACCTAATTCACCAGTAATGGAAACCCGCTTATAGTCATGCATTGTAATCCTGAGTTTAGTTGGCGCCAACCAGAATCCTTATAGTTGCAAAACAAACTTTGTACTGTTTTTATCACGGCAGGAATTTAGTTTTGTTTATGAACACATGTGTTATACGTGCGAATTGGATGATACAAAAATTTACTGTTAGGAAAGCTTTTCAGAAGTTTTAACGTATGATAGAAAATGTAATATTGTGCAAGATCTGAAAAATAATTTGTAATTCAATAAATGGATTATTTACATTGTTTATCCGGAGAGACGAGGATACAATTCAATAGACACTCTCCGATGAACGGTGTACACATACATTCATATACATAGGTAAGTTTCGAGATGAAGCTCCCAGGTGTATTGCGAAAAAAGTTTGCAAAGCTTTTAGCAACAATATGGTGCAACGAGAGGCATCGGTTTCCCCTGGGAGTAGCAAAAAAGCGATGCTTTTTCGCGATAGGAACAACCGCACTGCGACCAATTGACCATAGTCCGATACACCATGCACCGAGCCACGTTGACCGACGCGACGCCATGTAAAAATATCCATTCCTAGGAATCTGAGAATCACGTGATTGTAGGTGACGTGCACTTTTCTATTATTATATTGTATTACTTAACTTTCAAAGAATTGAGAAATTGAACACTGCGAACCATCAAAACTAACTTCAATTCTAGGTTTTATAATTTAAGTTATTTCACAATGGGCAAATAACTTAATTGATTACTTTAACAGTTGTCGTGTTAATCTTAATCTGAGGTTAGTTTTTAAATTTCGACGTGTCGAAATCCCCGATGAGCTGGACGCGTCGGGATGCCGAAGGGTCCGTATTAACAGTTGATACATTATTTCCCTGTTTGTGATATTGGAATACATTATGAAATAAATAGCCGTCGGGGGATAATGGGAATTCTGTTGTGCAAGCTCGGCTGAGATCAGGCGAAACACAATTACACCGGGAGATGGAAAAGCGCGACGCGATTAGCGTAAATCTCGACCGAAGCTTCTCGGCGAATGGATTTTTATATTACCGCGATACTAATGGTAATCTCGTACTTAATTAGAAACGTTATTGGCCTCGGATTGCGCTGGGATTTCAACCCCGTGAATTTTTGCCCTGTCCGAACGAACCTTGATACGAACCGGGAAAGTAAGCGGATTGGTTACAACCGAGAGTCGGATAATGAGGGAAAATTTTCGGTGAAATGCCATTAATAAAATGCGTTGCATGGAAAGTAATTATTACGTGTGTTAATGTTACACATTTTGGTTACTTTTCTCGGCAAGACCGCAGATATCTTTTTTGAAAATCAAAGTATTTATATGCTTTCATTAATTATCTTTCGTATCATCGAAAATACGAGCGGTTTTTAAATACAAATGAAAAAGCAATTATTATCATTGCTCAGGGAATTTCTTTGGAATTTAATTCCATAGTCGGAACATTATGACAAAGTAGTTTTGCTGTAAAGGGAAGTTGCAAGGAGGCTTGCGAGACTTCGACAAGAGTTTTCCTAGGGCAGAATGTCTCCATCATCGGTAGGGAGTCTGAGCAGAAGGGCGGCAAGGTGAGCAATGAGACACACCTCGAGCAACCGCAAGTCACTGTGTACACACTTGCGTCTCTTGAGAAATGTTGCCTTACCAAAACTTCCTACCGCGATGTGTCTAATGAACTAATCTAACTACGGAATCCCTTATTAGCCCATCGCTCTTGTCATTCGTGGAATGCTTCGCTTCGCCTTACCACCTTTACTGAAACATCAGGTGGGAATGCACGTAGGCATTAACTATTCGAAGTTCTATTTTCTTTGTAAAATTAAATTCTTAAATTATTAACAATTTATAATTCCAAATTGCGAAATAAATTACTTAAAATAGATGTCTATGAATACAATTTTCTATTCAAACGTCAACAAATTTATATGGTAAATTATTAGTACTGATAAGGGGAAAGTAGCGTAAAGTTTTAATGAAGCTAGGCAGGAATTAGTCTTTTTCGGTGTTTCTAAGCGGAACCAGCGAGACACCCAGTACAAGTAGTTAGCCCAATGGGTGTAGGAGCGTCGGCTGATGTCGGCCACGGATGCTCCGTTCACGTTTCATCCATTGAACGCAAATTGTGAACCCAAGAGGCGGACTGCAGGCCAATTTCGCCCCCAACCGCAAGCAGCTCCCACCCGCTTCCTCGCTGGCACTCGCCTCACCTCGCCTCGCCTCGCCTCGCCTCGCCTCGCCTCGCCTAGCCACGATCTCTCCACTCGAGTTTAATTCGAAAGCGCTCTCAATGATACGATCAACACGTAGGCCACTTAAGCTTCTGCTCCACTAAAAAAAGGCTCCGCCAATTATGCGCCCCGATGAAAGCTAGACTTCGATATCCGATGTTATAAGCCAGTGACACTGTTAATCAGATTATACCCGCTGGCCACATACACCTCCTTTTTTAATCAATCCGGATATTCACCCTTTTGAAGAATACACACGAGTGCGAGCATAAATAAGTAAAACCTAGAAGATTTAATAATTCCATTTGTAAATTTTATACAGCTTTTAGCGAATAATCATCTTTGAAAGGCTATACCATTACAGATGATTAAATTAAATTATTACTGAAGATCGAATGAAAATTATTATTATTAAAATATATATTAAATATATTCTAAATAAAGATATTCCAAAGATAAAGGGCAGTCTCAAAAAGTCATCGATTATCACACGTCTCGGCTATCGGAGCGTTCACGTGTGCAACATCCTTTTTCCGAGACAGATCGGCTGGCCATCGACGCAGGTAGCAGAGGGTAGTGGGAAAAGTGGCGGAATATGGCGCGCATCACAGTACATCATTATCGATATTCATGGAGCAGTTGGGAGCGTTGTGCGGGATCGGCTTACGAGCGGTGGTATGTAGTTGTAGCTGGGGTCCGTCAGGTGTATTGGTACTATTGGTAGACTGAGAGGGCTATACATCACTCAGAAGCGCGTACCTAAAATTGGAAAACCGCTCTTCCGCTCTACGGTAACACTGATCGTGCCGGTGAGCGCATATGGGAAAGGCATTTGTATGCAGAGAACATACGGCACACGTCCTTTCCCTGTGGCAAGGTCGTTCTATGGTTCGGATCTACTAGTTCTCTATCTCACTCGACCTCTCTTCGATCCTGACCTCAACCAAGTACGCTTACCCTCTCACAACCTACCAAGTCCTTTCTCTCTCTCTCTGTTACAAGCGTCGACCAGTAGGGCGCGTCGACGAGTTGTGGTTTATCGGTGTCGAACTCTCGGCGAGTCACGTTGATAACGAGACTTGCACGCTACGAGTGCCTACCTTATGGTAAAAGGTAGCTGGCGCCTCTTAAAATTGGATTATCTGTATCTTCGTGAGGTTCGAGTACTGTGCTGTGCTCGAATTGATGGATGAGTCTCCGATGGTGTTCTAGGTTCTCTTCGGGGGGCGGATCGCTTCCGGTCATTCACTTAACTCTATTCCAGGATCACCTCTCGTCGGCCCCTCCTCTTCGGTATTATTAGCTAAGTGGAGATTCCAAATTAATGCCGCCCATCCTCCCCTGCCACCCTTTCGTCTCGTCCGAAGAGTGTTAATTAATTTTATTGCTCGTCTTGTTAGCGAACTAATTCTGTCGAATGCCGAAGTATTAGCGGGAAGTAAAGTTTCGGGGCTACTAGGTTAACGGGCAACTGGTTCGTACCAGCGACGTAATTAAGCTTAGACTGCCGTACGCAAACTTCCCTTATTAATTTTCTGCCGCTCTTTTTTAACCAGAGCGAATTTCATTTTCTACGACTAATTGATAGTTACGAATGATTTACTATTAAACACAAATATGTGTAATAGTATGTTTATGTACATTTGAAGTCTTTATATGTAATAGGAATACAAAACTAAATCACAAATTGATTTTTCAAGCTCATTTAGTCATCCTTTGATATAATGTTTGTTAATGTATTAAATCCTAAAGGACAATATATGTGAAATATGTAAAGGACTATGGCAATGGCAACATACATTACCACAGTATCGATAAATTACTCATTTTGCAATGGATCCTAAAATAATTTAATGCAATAGTCCGACTAATTGACACAGTCATAATTATAATAACTTCACAATATAATTACCCCAGCAATCGGGAACAATACGTAAAGCCACATTTACAATAATTTGAAATGCTTGCTTGGAAGCTAATAATTTGTTGCAATAATCACTCTCTTTTAGTCGTTGCCACTTTGGTATCGATACTCGAGTGAAACGATCAGTAGAGCCGCGTTACCGATGTGTCCAAAGGGGAACTTAAGAGCGACTCTCACGGTCAGTGGCAAATTAAATCACTTTGAAAGGGGAGCAGGATCAAAGGGTGAGAGCGGGGATTTTAATCAGGAATTGAATACGACCGGTTGCACATCGCAATTGAGGAGAGGACTCGATGAGAGTTGCAGGTGAGCTGATCGTAATAAGTACGATGTGTTCCCTGGGTATTATGGTAAAACTGAACTGGCAAGTTTTGTTTCAAATTGATTTCAATTTTAATTACTCAGGCGCCGATCGTACCTTATAACGACGTTAATGAGATTATTGAGAATCTCATTAACAGCGACGTCCCAACCATCGAGGATTGCGCAAATTTCCGGCATCCCATTCGTCCTCCCCCATTCTTCTGTCAGGCGCCCTCTGCGGCGTCCTGCTCGCTACTTGGAAGTTCCCTGGCGAAGAGAAAGGGGATCGCAGTAGGAGGAAGAGTAACCCCTAACACCCGGCATACCCAGTCCCTAATAATGCAAGTCCCCAATAAATTTTAGCCGGCTTTCACTCGATAACTAACTTAAGCAGTGCGTTATCACCCTCCGCTGTAATCACAGCCATTCCCGAATGGATATTCTGTAAAATTCGTAAAAGGATGGAATGTGAGGAATATGATAATTCGTAAATGGATGGATTCAATAATTTCTCGAGCTTAAATAGAATTTGTGGATATTTTTTTAGAAGCAGGAATATTCCAATAGGTTATTGATTCTTAATGATTATTACATTTTGATTTCGATTTAAATTTATTAACAGCCTTTTCATACGATTTATTAAGATTTATTAAATTTTGCGAGGATTCACTGTTATTCATTGCAGTCAAGTAGTACATTGAAGCAAATGAATATTATATCCCAGAAAAGAAAGTGGTACTCAAACAAGTTTAAGCATTTCTTTGGTCCTTACATCTCGTTCGTAAAAGACAGTTCGTAAATCGGTGCACTTAAGCGAAGTGCTGTTGAGATTGAGCTCTTTCTTCCCAACCAAATGTGCGGCTTGCCAGCACTGATCGAGATGGAAATTAAATTGGCTTCGAGCATCACGATTTTCGCGAACATTCGGACTTTTGTTTCGCATGGATGCTTTCAACTTGATTGGATACTCCGACGAGTGAAGAGCGAATACGTCACAAAGTGTAACAATGCAGAGATATGCTGAAAGTTGCAGACGGGTTATACATACATGGTGTTAATCCTCGCTAAGTATTACCCTTTTCAGTTGTTTCTGTTTCATGAAGCAAACTGCCCGCAGGTGCAATTTGCAATATTACTATCAATACCATTATCCTGTATTCCTTCAGAGGAAACAGTAAAGTCTCGTGTTTACAGTTATCTGAATTAATTATAGTCTCTTATTTTCACACTCTTACTTTTGAAACATATGACTCAGAATTTGATTACGCAAAATACTTAAAATTTGTAATTTTTCTAATACTTCGTGCCTATGAAATTCACATAGACCAGTCTGTTCAAATTCTATTTCACTAGATTTAACAATCCTATTTCAGGATTCGCCAGAACGCACGTTGTCCCACTGCCAATTAGCAATGCGCCGTCGACCGAACTATTCGAAAGCGCAATATTTATTATTCATGAAAACGATATTTGGAATTCTATCGCACGTTTCATTAGCGAGAATTATGCAGGCCGATCGACTGATATTCAAACTAGCCACTTACGGCACTAGTTTACTGTTATGACGGTGTTCTCGAAAAGTCTCGCTGAATGCCTGACTCATATACTGCTTGTTTGCGTGAACAATATCATTAAAATGCGTGACAATCAATTTCAAATATATACTTACATTTGCAGAGTTAATTTGCAAAGCGAGTTAAATTAAAACTCTTTAAAATGAAAGACTCAAACATAAAACAAATTAAACAATTATTCAATATATTATTAAAATCTGCTAATACACGTTTACATTCTTGAATCAGCCTGTAGATGCACTTCAAACAAACTGCAATCTTTACCTGGCAGTGATTGGGCATTATTACGTTATTAGCAGCACGCTAACTAATGCGTTGAGCGTATTCCTCCGAGAGAGAATAACTCAGGGCTTCGTCCGGTCCGCCATTATACTGGTTGCTCGGCGGATGGGAAAATAAGTCGAGCGGATGAAAAACACGTTCAGGGAATAGACGGTTGCTAAGGGACACGGCGATGGGCCATGCAATCGCCAGCGACAAGTTAGAGTTACGGAGATCGCGATCGAACGAGATTGTGCAATTGCAACATGTTTAATGGGAGCCGTGATTACTGGCGCAGTTGCTGTAACTACCCGCATACGTACACGGTCATTCTATGTCCGATAGAAGGAACAGTTTCGTTCTGGGAATCGGAGTTTCTATTGGTTTCGTTATGCAACTTCTTTCAGACAATTCTAGCTTTTAATGTTCCCCGAATACGAGGGACATTAATTTGTTTAATTCGAAATCATAGTATATTGTGATATCAGATGTAAAAACTTTCTACATAAAATGATCGTATTAAGGTAAATGTCGATTTATAAAAGACAATTTCCATCGTTATAATACTGTATCCAGAATACCATCGCGAATACGGCAAACTTTCCGCACGAATCCGACAAATCATAACTTTTCTGTGGATCAAACAGAATGCAGTACAAAATACCGAAAAAGCTTCTGTTATTTCCCGCAAACTTGCTTGGCCGATCAAAGTTTTAAAACAGGGAGTGGGCGGTTGGAAAACACATTGTTATCGAAAGATTTTCGAGGCCGACTGTGAACTTGTGGGTGTGTGTGTGTGGAGGAGAACGTGCGCTTTACAAGTTGGCATCAATAGATGGTAGCGATGGATTGAGTCCACGCACAGCTGAACGTGACGCTTACTCTGCCGGAATATTCTTCTTCGGTTCACAGGCACGCACCGTTCAGCCCGCAATCGAAGTTACGCTTTGAAACTGACCGCCGCTCGAATTGAACGAAGTCAAAGGGATCCAATGACCGTGTTGCTAATGCCTCGGTGCCCGATTCATTATTAAGTTTAAATTGATCTGACCGAAAGCCTGCCGAATCGACCCTCCAAAAGCGACGGATTTAAATGGGAGACTTAGAATCTCCTGAAATGACGTAAATGTGATTGAATTTTCACTGAATCGATGTTCGCGTATTTCTAAGCGCTACACACAAAGGACTTGTTTAAAAGTATATTCTAAAACTTTAATAGATTGTTAGAGAGAATTTATATGTACGATGTAATAATAATTCGCTTATTATTAGCGATTATTTTTAATTCACCTAGCTCTCCATAAAAATCCTCTGTATCTTGAAAGTTTTATTAATTCTTCATTTTACAAATAGACAGTTTCATTCAAAACTATAACTTTCTAAAAACCCTTGCATAGTTAACTCGCCAGGAATAGCGTAATTCAATCTAGCCAATCTGCCATTGAAAATATGTATAACTCATCCGTCAGATTATTTCTGGAATTAATTCGCTGAGGTCCTAGCTCTCCTCACCAAGTCTATCTATAGCAGTTTCTAACAGAAGGGGTTGATGCATTATGTATTCCACTGAAAACTAGGGACGATCGATATTAAACTTAAGAGCTCGCCGGCAGGTAAACACGCTCAGAAGGAATCGGTCTTAACTAATGGCACCAATTACCACCAGCTAGTCAGGAATTTAGGTTTCGCCTCAATCGACAAGTGGTGCGTTTAAGCGTCGACGATTCTTTCTTTTATCGTCTACTAGTACTTTGCTCGGAAACACGCCGAGGTCTACTCTCGGTGGTTCGGCTTTGCCGAAGGGTGGACGAGAAAACTGGAAGAGTAAGAGGGCGGTAGGGCGGAGGGGGGCGGGGGGTTTGCAACCACGAGAACGAACTACTGCCGTGAGTGGTTAAAGCCGCGGCGGTGGTGGCGCTTTGAAGTAGATCATCGGCCGGAAAGAAATCAAGAAGCAAAGAGCATCAAGCCGAGTACACACGCTTGGCCGCTTTTGATCGAGCACTATCGTAACATCAATGCAGGGGCCACCGCCTTACCCGATTTCACAGGAGAACCACGGTATTGCGCTCTTTGCTACGAAATCGAATCCTACAAGTGGCGCCACTTTTGTTCAGTCTGCTACTGAGTCCCATGTTGACTGTCAAGTGACATGTATGCGAATGACGGCATCCTATTGTTACTGTCATTGCTTTAACACCTGCAGCAATGTAAAGCAACACCTCTTCGAAAGCGAAGCGAAATGTATTCGGTATTGTGCACGAATAGGAAAATCATGTAATAAATACTTCTGCTATTTTATTGCCTATGAAACAACTCCAATTCAAATTGAGAAGATTCATAAATTACACAGCCTATAAAATTTAATGTCTGACTTGAGATGAACCTCGAACGATATAACTCGACAAAGTACGAGCCGAACAGATTGGAGGCAAGCGGCTGATATAAAGCGATAGTTCCATCCCAGTTACGTACACTTGGGGACACTTAGGAGTCCGAGCAATCAAAAAAAAAAGGGGGGAGGAATCAAACTCGAAGGGACAAAATAACATCTGATAGCATCGAAGGGTGGCCATCCACAAGAACCGAAACTGTACCTCATCACTGTGGTAGTAATCCTGGGGAGGTCACGGGAGGCCGTTCAGGATGAGCGAGGTCTTCAGCGACCTGAGTCGTTTCCACAACTACGATTCACTTGGTTTCTCATATTCCGGAGATAAGTGTGGCTAAGGAACTAGGGAGAAGTCTCCGGCTGAGAGGAGGAGGAGAAGGGTGGTGGACATTTCAGTGGGAAAAAAGTTCCCGATGGAATTGCGAAGTTATGGCTATAGCGATATTGGCAGGAATTTCGGGGCGAAGAGAGCCGCTTTTGCGGCCAGCCGTCGCAGCTGTGAAAACCCTAAAACCCGAGGATATTGCATGCTCTTCGAGCAACCCATTTCTTTGCCTTTTCCCGCGCGTACACACCTCCTCCTCCTCCTCCTCCTCCTCCATTCGACCCTGTCCTTTCCTTTCGAAAAGGTTACAGGACAAGGGTGACCTCCTCCTCCAGTTTTATGATTCGGACACGGTCTAACTGAAACTGAGATGCTTCGAAGCTCTGATCACAAGATATATATATATATTTCCTTGACTTCCTACTTCCTACTGTGGCTTTCCCCCCATGTCGTTTCATTCAGTCGACTTTGAAGGACGAGCGATACGCCCTCCGGGCTCAGTTCGTCTGACGCGTTCAAGGGTGCGTTCGACCATTGTCTTAGGTTACCCTCCGACAAATATTCCCCAAGACCGCCAACGACACTAGTCGCATGGAAACACGAGGAACCGCACGTTTTACATACAGGATTATGGGTCTCGAGTTTCTACATGGAAGAGATACTTTTTTTCGACATGAGGGGAACAGGCAAAGTAAGGATGACATCGGGAAATATATGGGAGTGTACTGTTCCATGCTTTTAGTTGTTTTCGTTCTTTATTGATCCAACTGCCCTTGTTTGACCTATTGAAGAAACTGGTGTCAATACACTTTAATATCTAATGTCTATCTAAAAATATAAAAGATAATAAAATTTTCAAACAGCTAACAAACTACTATTAAATTCTGTAGTTCAAAATACTTCTTGCCGAACCTATGCATTCACCGAGAAGGTGACTTACGGTCATATTAGATTGAGTCTTCCGCATCCACAAAGCTAACCAGCCTTAATGCCTTTCCCCGGAGACACACTTTGATCTTCGGTGATCTTGCGATGCCATATCAATCCAACGAGCGAGGCGAGGCGAGGCGAGGTCAGAGGGTGATCCTCGAAAAGTGAGCAAAAGGGTACCGGATGGAGCGGATACGGATTCATGATTAGCAAAGGTGGAACAAAGTCTCGGGGTTCGTCGAAGCGGCGGCGTTGGGCGAGCAGTGGTTCGGAGGACCGCAGCAAGGCTAAGCAAAGTTGTATGGCTTCTCGATACTGTCTGACCCGTGGATTATCGGCTTAGCTAGGCTAGCTTGGTTGGCCAGGTTATTTCTCCACGTGGAATGGCCAGCCGGGGAGAGGCCGACGAAGAGGTTAGCCGTAACACTGATTTCCGGTCTCCTCTTCCCCTCGGCAATGCGCTCGGCCTCTTTCTTATCGGACAACCACCACCACCCACTCTTTTATCCCATCGCACTCCACCCAGTTGCAACGAGCTGCTCACGGCTTTCATTACCCGGTGTCTGCGTATGGCTTTCTTCTGTTAAGAAGCTCAGTTGGATTTGATACTAAAAATGTAGATTAGTCATCCAGAATAGAATTTGATTAAGTATATAATAAAACTTGTTTTTGAATTAGCATTGTTGTAATATAGCTTTTATGAGACATATAGTTCAGATTTTAAATTAGTAATAGTTATTTTAAGTAGGGTTTGTGAATTTCTATATATAGTATTATATTTATTGTATTTATGTTATGACGTTTGTTATCCCTAAATTTAGGATACCATGAAACTTGTCTTACAATCACCTGAGAGAAGTGTACGTGTAGTCGAACAATTGTAATTGAACTTAACAAGATTTCCCGGCACACTGCTACCGGGTTTGTAAGCCCCCCCACATTTCATAACGGACAGCTCTATTTGATCCAATTCGGTGAACCTAAATCAGCGCGGTGGGTAAACGCGAATTAAATTTCAGCGTCGGATTACACGGGCAAATCTGGCCACTTCCCGCCGGGAGAACTATTCCGTGCCAGGAATCCCCGGTATAAGCGTCACATGTAACGTTCCAGACAAGCTCGGCATTCGATTTCCATCATCATGCTTCTCCGAATGTGCACGAAATCTTCGGTTTCAGCTGCGTTGTCGAGAATTTCGCTGACAGGCCTCCTTCCGGAAAGCCCGCTGCAAGTTTAACCAATATGCATGCATGTGCCGCGTTGTAACCTGAGCTCAAGTTGAATTGCTCTGTGCGTAGTCAGTGCTGATACGTGAGACACGGTTGCACGAATGATCCTGGAAATTGATTACTGTTTGACGCTGCATGAACCCATGGTTTGAAACTCGTGTCCAGTCAAACACGTGTCATCACAAAGGTCGTGTCAAATTTTCAATTATTTTGATCCATTTGTTCAGGTTCTAATAATGTAAATATGATAACATCTTGTTCGTACTGATTATTTTTAAGTTATTTGTTATTCTTGAGTATTTTGTAAAATATGATTCAAAAGCTCAATAGTTAATTTATTTATTTCGTTGACAAAGTGCACTTTTCATAAATGATTTGTGAAAGGTTGAGTCTAATATTTCTGTTGGCTCCGAATCTCCTGGGTGAGAGGGTAATCGACATCGGATGCAGTAAGTGCCTGAGTTGGTTTAGGTAACCGTTTTATTTGAATTTTCTGAGCGAGAACATTGTTGTCTCTCTGCTTCTCATATTCCCAACATCTCCCTTGGGTTTCTCTGCTGTAGCCAGTTGACATACTCTACCTTACACTCACTCGTATAAACATACACGCACGTCGGTTTTACTCTGCGTTTGATAACACGAGTGTTTTATTGGTGCTTCAGCCTTTAAGGCTTTTGAATGGCAGAACTAAAACTGTAGACATCTTCGCTTATTTTCACTTTAACATTATTAAATATATATCATGTAATATCAACATTACATTTAATATAATTAATAATATAACTTCATCGTGTGAATCCTTGGCTTTACAAACTTTTAATTTACCCGGAGCTTCTTTTAAAAAGTTGTACGCCAGGTAAGCCTATGATTCATAAAAAGCACATAGACAAAAGGCGAGTCATTTTCCATGGGCGCGGTCGTTCCGCTCGAGACACGGGCGCATGCTTTCGATGTAGTTGATTCAGGAACGCTCCCAAAAAGCAACTGCTTTCGGCAGCGTTGACGATTTTACTTTCCGCGGTTGTAAGTCGCGCATGCCAGATGTCCACGAACAAATCTGAAGTGTTCCTTGCAACGCGGCCACTATTTTCGTTCTCGTGCCAGTGCTCGCCCTTTGAAGTTAACCTGGCGTGCGTGCTTGTGTGCGGAACTGGCAAGGAGTTACCTCGGCCGACAGCTATGTAGAGCATAGAACCAACCACTCGCTTCGTCTAGCAATCCAGCTAGACTTTCCCCTGGCATGTATGTGCTTGTTATCTGTGAGCACGACTTCAAACACCGGAAATTATGTCCTTTCGTGCTAGCCTCAATCTCTCGCAGCCGCGCGCCCACTTTTTTCCCAATGTAATTCCTGCCCTTCCTGCTGCTCTTCCGCTAAACGCTAAGCAGAAAATCCACTAAGCCGAGCTCAGCTTGTCGAGAGAAACTCTGCCCGTGTTAAGTTGGTGGTTTGTGATGACATTGAGGACATTGGAAAATCTTAGGATCGATTGCTATCTTTTATACTTTGCTAAAATAGTAATGTAACTTTGGGATTTTGTAGTTTAATTAAATATTATAGTTGTAAGAAAAATCGATTTAATTTTGTTAAGTATTTTGTTGATTTTAATGAAAGAATTGTTGGGAGATATGTTTATTAATTTGTTGGAATGGAATAAAAGCCAGACTAAGAATCGAGTCACAACTAGTCTGAGTCTTCTAAAACGAAGTGGACTATCTACTTATCACGATCGACGCTCAAGGAGCCAACGGCTCGAGCGGGTCAACCCCCCCGAATCACCAAGGGAATTTCTCGTTACGAGATTTTCAATGTCTGAAGATGCTCATTGAACTTCCGCACCTTGTCCGAATCACTTCTGCCAAGATGCACTCGTACTCTTATTGGCTATCCGACGATCTTATATCGTCTTTCTTTCAACCCCCTTCGTATCCCCACTCCATTGCGACGAGTTCTAAAACTCGTCGGCTGCCAATTGTCTTCAATTATCCTTCCTCAAGTGCACTCTGAAACATAACGCTAGCTACTGGCAACGAGAACTCCGAATTCAGACCTGGGATTTTTAGCGAGCGGTTTGAAAGTCCGATGAGATGTTCTTTTGCTTGACGAGCCTAGGAGAGAACGTTCTACTAGTCAGACAGAGAGGATTCTCCTGCATAGAACAAGCGAGGGTGAAACCAAGCGAGAGAGAAATATAGAGTAGGGGTGAAATCCGGCGTGGTCGGATATCCTGGTTCTGAAAACGCTTTTCAACATTTAGCATTGTCGCAACCCGCCCGCGGGCTTTTGCAAGGATCACATGCGAGTGCGGAGCCAGTGCAGCAGTAGCAGCAGCAGCAGCAGCAGCAGCCGTCGTGTTACTCGACGATGGTGTTAGTGGGCGATGGTGGTAGTGCACAGAGACAGAATGAGTGAGCACTGCTGTGTGGAAAGGGGTGGAAGGGGACAGCAGCAACAGAGCGGTAAGCGACGCACGCTTGCTACCCTTCAGGACTCATAATGCAACCGGAGGCAGCCCAAGGGAAATTTAGCAGACGCCGTGAAAACCGTTGTTTTATACGTTTATACCCGTGGCGCACGCGAAACAGAGGGGGTGGCTGGGTCAGAGGGGTGCCGCTGGTGGTAAAAGAGAGAAGGGAGGGTGTGCCGCCACCCCCGGCCTCGTATGTGGCGAGGCGTGCGCGCGTTAGGTAAAAGCATGCGTGCTCTCGGCAGCCGGGTAACACCATTAGCGTTAACCGGACGACCTATGAGCGCAAGAAGAACCGGCCGAGAGGAAAAAAATGCCCAAGATGAACCCAGACGTTGTTGCCACCTCGCTGAATTTAAAAGCGCAACCAATGCTCCAATTCTCCTTGTCCCGTTCGACGGATCTATTATCTTTCGAGGTTATTTTTGACGCTCTATCATTGTGTCATATTTTGTTTCTTGAATATTATTGCGCAGTATTTATTCCAAATATTTCTGTACAGTGTTTTATCAACCATTTATTTAAAGTGTTTTTAATATTGTCGAAAACGAGTGTACCAGCTACCTCTAAGTAGAGCTGTGCTTTTATTCGAGTGACCTCTTGCCAACCGTTGGGAGAGTACACTTGAAGAGAGTCAACGAGGGCTAAGATACCGGAAAGAAAAATAAAGGGTGTCGAAGACGAAGCTAGTAGGTGGAAGGGAATGAGAAAGGGCGATTCGACGTGTGTTCAATCACTCCAGAAACTTGACAGACTGGAAGGAAATCTATTGCCAGGCTCCTGTTTTAACAGAGCCGAGCAGTTGGACTTCATATAGCATCCCTATAGAAAACTCTCTTCCGTTTTCCATCTCGAACTGGCCGCTCCCCTTCCCGCCAACTTCTTCTCCCTCTCGTCCGCAAATATCTCCTTGGACTCGGCCGATATCTGACCCAGAGCGAATCTGAAAACCTCTCCGGCTGGAAAGGACGCTTTCTGGAGCGCGAAATCGTACCGGGTAGAACCGGCCGTGTTATGCACGCGCCGATGTCCTTGTCCCGAGAGCCACCCCCAACCCACCCCCTCTCATCGCCTCACTTTCTCGCTCCCGTGATTTTTGTCACGAGAGATCATCACGTGGACTGCCCTCTCCTGGGAAAAGGAGAGCCCGCTTTGCACCCCAAGTTATTCTTGAAACTGCTCCAATAATGTTTTTCAATCTTGAACTTTCATTCATCTAAATCCATTTTCTCAGATTCTAGAAACACAAATCTAATAATATTTATGTGATGAATTCTCAGAAGAAATAATCAATGTATAAATTGATTATTGAATTCATTTAGATAGTGTTTTATTAGCATTTCCTGACTGAAATCATTCTTGAGATTTTATGATTTTTATTTAGAGATTTTGTCTCCTCACCGTGATATTCTTTAGTCGACGCCGATTTCCGACGAAAAATGGAATATGTCCATTCTTTACCTCCCCTTTTCCTATAAGTGCTCTGTTCGTTCCTGCGTGATTCCCTGGCGCTACGATCGCTCGAAGCCCCATCCGACATTTCTGACGCTTCTCTGGCAGCCGCGTGAAAATTGCCATAACTGCCGCGAATGAAGTTTACCCACTGCCACGGCAACCAGCTGTAGCAACTCTGTATTGTGTCCTGGGAGTCGGTGTATCCAGTATTACTCTATACGTGTACTGTATATCGTTATAAGGTATCGCAATGTGGGTGGAGCACTTCTTAGATAGTAGAACGTACGCTTGAAATGGGAATTTCGAGCCGGTTGAGAATTCACTTGTGCCGTCGCTTCAGATTAATGTGATTGACATGCACGGACTGTTACTATGAAAGGGGAATTCCCCGCAGGGATTTTGCCTGAATTGTATCCCAGTTTTAACGCTTTGCCAACCAAGGTGTCGGAGATTTTCCTAAATTGTTTATATATGCTTTGAAAACAAATAGAAACCAATGAAATTTGCTGTGAAACAATACTGTGTGAAGAAAAGGAATTTAAAAAAATCATAACTAGACAACATAAAAAAACAGTAGGAAATTATAGGCAATGCAAATACTGTACAAACCGAAATAACTCATAGTGGCTTCTAATTAGCAAATTGGTGCCTTGTCGGGCCACAATGGTCAGACCGCTGTTATTGCGGTCGCTAATGGCATTTAGACATTGGCATCGACAACTGATAATGCCAATTGCTCGCACTCTTGAGTGAACGCAGCGTAATTAATTAGGTATACCATCAAGATACTTCGAGCACTCCAGTCCAATTACCAGATTTAACGTACCCAGCCGATTTCATCTAACCACATTTTATTCCATAATTAATGAGAAAAATCACTCGTCTTTCCTCTCGAGCAATCATAAAAACAAATAAATATAAATTAACAGAATCGGAATATTATTATGAATATCATTATGAGTTGTTAGACACTATAATTATTAATATACATCATCATATGGTACTGCTAAAGTAAATAATTGATCGATAAATGTATTTAACCGACATAAACATCTCAGTGACATGTGTGTGTTTAGTAAGCAACCAAACGTATTTCATTTCATTGCGCAAACATTAATCAAATTCGACGAGGGACACAATATTGAACAAGCGTAATGCATAAATGAAATGAACATTTACAATCTCGTAAAACTGAAGCTAAATTCAATGCCAACTACAAATACATACAAAATTGTATGTAACTCCAAGACAAACAATTCACCTTACAAATGAACTTAGTATACTTTTACTATAAAACTTATGTTACAATCATAGTCTCGCAGAACACCAAGAAAAAGTGTATGCTGCATTCATCAGTTTTCTAATAAATAATTCGTTGGACGAGCGTCGCCATTGGATCGACCAAAGTTTCGTGGATAGCAAAACTTTTTTCCAAATGATAATATCAAGCGCATGTGTGTGTTTGTATGCCGGCGGCCATTGTGCATGTCCTTTTTCATTATGGCGCCGGCGGGAAAAGTGGAAAGTTTGGTGATTTCGTATAAGTTAGCGGAAGCCAGGTACAGGTGGCGACTATATCCGATCAGTGTTTCATGTTGCAGGTCCCGCGACGATGACGCGTGCGGTCCTTCAAGGCACGGCCGAGCTTCCCTGCGATATCCGTCCGCCGAAAGAGAACGACTCCGCCATCTTGGTCGTTTGGTACAAGAGCGACATCACGCCCATCTACAGGTGAGTGATCTTACCCATAGCAATTTCCTTTGGCTAAAGGGGAATGGAGCCGGAACTTGACTCTTAAGAGATGACCCCCTAAATCGATGCGGAAGTTTCCTTTGAAATTTAACCCGCTCAATTTTGACAAGGAAATTATATCGAAGAGTAGACTTTTTTTGAAGTTATGTTTCATTTATTAAAATGTTATATCAATTTTTCTGTTCGGTGAACTTCTGTTAGAACGAAATTGGGGCAGTATGGAAAAATGGAAAAATGGAAAATAAAATGTTCTACGTGACCTCAAAAATTCGTTTAAGTGTCGAAGAATTCAGATTCTTGCAGAGCTTTTGCTACCTCTTATAATCCCCTCGAGACGGTAATTAAGTACTCGTGAAAGCTGAAAAATTCTTTATAGTAACTGCTCCGGGGCTTCGCAGTAACAATGTGCAATTCCGCCAATTATGAAATTAGTTCTCGTGAAGCCGCTGTAGAAATCTACGGTCGAATACGGTTTTTCAACGGATCTCCAAAATGTGTGATATGTCATTAGAGTTACGAGTATCGTATAAACCGTCCTATTTACTAAGAATAATTCACCTTTAAATTTTTAAAGTTATAATCTAACTAATCGTACAATCTGACATAATTAGAAGCTCGACACTCGAGCTTACACATGTTTAACACAAATTTAATTAAAATTTTCAAGCCGCGGTTATACACATGAGTTCTTTACAATTAAATGTTAAAACTCCAATTTACCACAATGACTCTTGATAGAAAATTAAAAATATCAGAAATTCTACTGAAATGAGCCAATAATTCTCCAGGAGAACGATTTTCCTTACTCCACTCTTCTCAAGCATATTTTCCACTTGTACATCTTGCAGGCAGGATTATGGGATTTCTCTGCTGGCAAGTGGCATTTCGCAGTGACGCGCGCGACTGCGACAGTATTTAGCTGGTGCAGAACGCGGAATTAAAAGTCCACGTTCACCGTATTAATTGTAATTCACGACCAGTTATATTAAGCGTCAGCGTACTGCGCTTCACAGCGCCTGTCAGAGCAAAACGATAGAGCCTACACTATTTTTCAGCGCACTAATCCTAGTTTCAATTATAGATAAGTTGTTGAAGCAACAGGTATAATAGTCTAATAATACAAGCGGAAATGACTGATACATAAATCGAACTATTAAAATAAACAAGCGACAGATTACTAAAAAAGAATTAAATAATATCACTTTTCATGTATCAATCATTCATCACGACAGACATTCCTTACATTTCACTTTCAAATACTTTGTAGTACAACTACTCTAAAAAGTCAAATGCCTTACACTAACTGCTAAAATGAAGCTCAAGTGAAGCGACATTCGTGTACCGTCTAATTTCTCTTCTCGAATGTCGGAGCTCTCTTTCTTCCCGTTCATTTGTCCGCTCACAGCGTTCCTCCGGATTCGTGTGGCTGTTCAGTTGGCGAACTGGGTAAAGAGAGTCCACGACTGAGAGAAATGGTGAGAAGGAAAGAGAAAGGGGTGAGTTGGGGGTGGTTAGGGGGTTGAGCTGAATGTAGGTGGTACGTGACCTGGGCTCGTTATACAGAACGATAAGGTCGGCGAACGGAAAGAAAGAATAGGAGCCGGCGCCATTAACGACTGCACGTAAACAGCACAAACGCGTTTCATTAAATCCTCAATGGCTGAATTACGGGGCACGTGTGAAAAAAGGGACTTAATTCAAGCGGCGCTACGGCGCCGCCACCACTGAAACAAACATCCGCATTCAATCTCGAGCTGCCGCTTCACCGTCGCTCCTGCTGCCGGTTCATAACTTTTTCTCGACAAGTTCGCACGATGCAAATGTGCCAGTTAATGAGCCAGAAAGACGCATGCCTCTGATTTTCTGTTACTGAGAATCCAGCCGGGCCTTTGAACCCAAGTCTCTTGACCGATTGTGGAAAATGTATGTTTTAGACTTTCTTTCACATTTTTAAATCAATTCTGACAGTATTTGATAGATTGGAAGACTATGAGCTTTCTGCGATTAGATCTTCGTAGCACCTTGGTTTGTGCTTCATTTGAAATCGTTAATATGAGTCTTAATAGTCATTCAATGCAATCAAACTTTTTATTTCTAGTACATTATTTGCTATTATGAACCAATAATTGTCTCGGTACGCGACCAATTTTACATGGTTGGCCCTCTAAACAACAAGTCGTGACTGCTGAAAACGTAAGGCTTGGCTGTAGTTGTAGGTCTTGACTCCACTTTTGGTTCGGGCTGCGATAAAGGAATTTAGTTAAATTATGTTAGATCACTGATAGTAATTTCAAACCTTAAAAAGTTACATCTGCAAGTTTATTTATTCTGTTTTTAAAGTGCATAACTTGTAACTTACATTATGTCGTCCCGTAAAGTTAAATAGGCCTGCCATAAAGAAGACTGCGTCGCCTCCCATTTGACCAGCGACGTATTGATTTTGTATATCAATAATACACATTGATATTCCAATAATAAGGGCAATGGTAGCTACTGCACTTGTGAACTTCATTGCACAGAGTTGTTGAAAGACTCACGAAAAGAATTTGACAGTTCTCTTGGTCGTTCGTATACTTTTATACAGAACGATAAAAAAATCGTGCCGGCAATAAAGAAATTTATGATTATCCAAGAATGAAATACTTCATATCTTAAAAAATATATTTTACAACATAGACAAAGAATTTTTGTTCGATATATAAAAGCTACACAGTCTCTTCCAATATCATCGTCCGATTTTTTTTTATTCGTGTTACATTCGATATTATTATAAAGAAATGATTAATGTTTTATACGGTCATTTCTATTTGGGCGCCTTTTAGGCTCAGCAAAACGTCGAAGGTCCAGAGTCGTCTTGGTTTTCTACCGACAGAAACATGATTACCAAACATTAAATGCCATGTTCTATATTTTATCCACTATATTCATTTAATATTTATACAATCGATATTTTATTCACTTTCTATGATAATTACTCACATTATTATGGGGTCTGGACATATTAAGAAAGCTTGCCATCATGAAAAGTTCAGGACCCACTTGAGCAGCGACAAGTTCAGTCTGTGTGTCAATAAGACACAATGTTATTCCAAGAATAAGGATCACAAAGGTTGTTGCTGTAATCAACTTCATTGCGATGACTTCTCAGACGAATACCAAAACTGAATATAACCATTTCTCTGAATGTGTATGTGCTTTTATACAAAGTATTGAAAAAGAATCGTGATGATAATAAGGAAATAAAATAGTTTACGCCGTTGTGAAATAATTTACAACATAGATAAACCACATGTTATGGCTATTAAATAGCCAATCATTGGTTTAGGTCTTCAATACTTTTTCTGATGGACTGGGATAAAGAAATCGTGCTTTGAAATATCTGTAGGTATGTTAATAGTTTCGTGCATACTCGCTGTTAGTCACCATTCACTTCCGACAATAAAGCACAGTCTCACATATTTTATTCTATTACAAACTTCGTACATGAATGGTCACTTTATTCTTGCTGTCTTATTTAAATACTACAAAAAGTATTATTCAATTGTCTCAACAATTTCTCAAGTACATTTAATTCTTCTGGTAAAACAAAAAGACAATAATGTCAATCAATAACTAAAAACACTCGACTATCCCTTAACATATTAACCCATCACATATTTTTGAAATCCCACACGTGTTTCATCGGCGGAGAAAACTGGGAAAGCACTTTCCACGACCTATTGAACGGCCGATTTACAATCGAGAGATTATCAGCTTCTTAATTCGGCTCGCGGAGAAGCAATTCGGGTGGGAAACTGGCAGTGCAATAAAACCAGGAGGAAATCATCGAGTGATCGATATTGGCTGAAGCTTCCAGATTTTTCTTCCCACGGGGCTGATGCGCTTTCAAATAAATGCTCAGCGGCTCTCTTCCGGCGCGCAGAGTCCGCCCCACTTTCATCACCTGCCACCATCGGCCTGGCCTACTCAACCCCGCCCGCCCCCGATCCACTTTAATTACGGGAAAGCAATTACTTATAACTCGGGGCCACCGGAGGTTCGATAGCATAATTCAAAGACCCCCGTCCAATTGTAAAGCGGCGGCGCGCAAGCCGCTCTGTGTCGGCGATGCAAAGTTACGCCGCGGCCGGGAACACACTGACTGCAGCCACTGATTAAACTCCAGCGCTCACTGATCCCGATGTCATCAGATTTCAAGTTGGCCGGATTTCGAGAGATCGTTTTGACGGCTTCAATTTAATAAACTTTCCTTGACACTTTTGGAATTTGTATTTTATATGGAATATAATAAAGAGAGATCAAATTTCATAATCTTAATTCGATGTATCTTTAATCATCGAGATTGTATACTCGAAATTTTGTTCATCTACATTCAAAATATAATCACTGGCTTTTATAATATACACATATACACGAATGTACTTTATTTCGAAATAAATCAGTGGCGAGCTTATAAATCACGAAACCAATTTGCTCGCTCGCGTAGGTGTAATTAATAAAGTGCAATAAATCGCGCGAAGTCATCATGCTATCGTTGGGAGGGGTGAAAACACAGTGTGTACGTGTGAAAGGGGGGATGTTAAACACGGTTAACCCCAGTGTGTCCGTTAACTCAAGTGACAATCGCAAACTATTCAGATCTGGCCGGTTGGGGAACGCGGCGTTGCTAATGTTCCTGATGAATTCTGTCACGTGAACCACTCGTGTCCTGCGAGCAATGTCGCACCCCTTCCGGAATTGCAGCCTGAGCGTGTTGGCGAGTATCGAGAGACAGTCGACTAGCACGCTATGACGCCACTTGGCCTTACCAAAGTGCCAGTGTAAACGTCTGCGATGTTCCATAGGAGTGAGAGTCTTTAATAATTGTGACGAACTTGAGAAATGAAAGTGGGGAACGAAAGATGATGCGGAATTAAGAAAGTATTGAAATGTATTCAACCAAGACTGTTTCAAGTCACTTTCGCTAGCATTCCCGTTAGCATTTCGCTAGAAGTTAAAAAAAGTATTCAAAAACTCCCTTTGGCTTTACTGACGTCATTAGAAATAAACAAAAATTATAGATTAGAAGTAAGAAGAGGACTGTAGGAAATGTTAAGAGTGAGGGAAAGATATTTCGATGACAGATTGAAAAGCGTGATAAACCGCTGACCGATAACAGACCACACGGACGATATTGCAATTTGCACGATGAAATTATCGGCCTGCTATTGGTTACCGCTTTGAGTTCTTATTGAGCCGCGAGTGATTCGGTCAGTGCCAAATCGAACGTATTTGTCGGCGCATTGCCGTGTGATCGTTGATTTAATGAACGAGAACGATAATGATGATATCCTGATGAAGAGAGTGTATCGCCAGAAATGGGCGAATCATAGCGGAAATTAGTTGGACGCCAATTCGATATCAATGAACACCGCGGTAATGGTGAATATATGTCGAACTCGAATGAAAGGATCGACCCTCGCGTTCTACCGCTGCTTGTCGATCCCCGAATATCGTGGTATGTTAATTGCAAAAGTCCATTAAGTTTATATGTTCCAGGTGTGAATTCTCGATCACTTCCTCTCTGAAATTCTAATGCTTTTCTGTTGTTATTTAGGTTGCTGTAAAAGCTACATTGTTAAAGCCTTTCGAATTAATTATAGTGGTTAAATCAAAGTGAATATAATTGGGAATTTTAGAACTTAAAAATGTCTTATTTAAAAATCAATGGTAAGAAACGTTTCTATTTATGTCGGTCTATTCATTTTATTTCATCTTTGCTTGAACCGCACGGGGAATGTTTCATCGAAGACGAAAACGTGCAGCGGGTAATGTTACGTTTTAAATATGAGCGCGCCGGTGATAATGTGATCCAATTTATTAGTTGGCCCAGCACCGCCGAGGGTTGAGATTACATCTACGCTGATGACGTCATGCAAATGAGGGTGAGAAATGCGGAGGGCTGCTTTAAGAGACTCATCTTTATTATCTGGCGCGCTGATGTAGTAGTCTCGCGGCTTTTTACCATGATACCTAAAGCGATTTTTATAAATTATCTATTCCACTTGGTGGCCAAAGTGAAGCTTGCGGGGAAAGGCGAGGAAAAATTGAGATGCCTTAATTTACCTGAGATAAACTTTTCACACAGCCAAGAATAATATCTCTTAAACCCTTGTGTTTGCAAAAATTCGAAAGAAATAACAACTAAATATACTTCCAAATTACTTTACTAATAAATTGAATTTCTCTATTACTAAAACTTGTTTACATTTTACACTTAATCTGCTTGAAGAATGTTTAATTTTCTGTTACCGCATCATATTAAATTCTTAGTTAGTTACAACAGTACTCATACTTATTTGTAACTTTGAAGAGCGCACGAAGCTTGATTGTTAAATTAGAAGCTAGGAAACCTGAAAGTACGCTAGATCAAGAGTGAAGCCACAGGAGTCGCGGAGTGAAGCGATGATTTAGTAGAACTTCAAACTTCCACGGGGGTTAGTGTCAACGCTCTTCCACGGTACTTTAAAGTTCGCCGTTATTTAACATTGGCTGCGCCACGGGACTGTCGCGTATACTTTTATCTCCCACACATTTATGCTCCAGGGCGTTATCGTGTTTCCGTATTTCAAGTTCCTCTCGGCGCAGTTTTCCTCGTAACGAGCCGGTCACGTTTAATAATATTACGCTTGCACGCCTCGACTGGCACGGCGGAAAAAAGAGGGACGGAAGAACCGAGAGAGATAAAGGAAAGGTGTATGGTGGAGCGTATGATATTTTAAGGACAGTTTGTCTTTCAATGGAGAAGTGTTTACGAAGCGGCACGCAGACTTTATCGCTCTGCGGCGGTATGTGTACTTCCTCGGTTGGCCGTGGGTCGCGCTACCGTGCCACACCACGCCACGCCACGCCACGCCAAGTTCAAAGAGCTTGGTGGAACGTAACTTTTCCCCCGGGTGCGAACCTATAAGACCAAGAAAACGATGAGGTAATGCCTTTTCGAGCAACTCTCCTCCGCGAAAAACTTCCTTCCGCCTCCTCCTTTCGAATCCCGGCTACCTACTTCCACCCCCCTCCACACACCCCCCTCCCCCCAAACGGAGCTCTCACCCCGCACTTCCTGAATAGTTTAATGGAATCGACAAATTGCCAGCCATTCCCCGCTTGATAGAGTGCGAATTGACACGTTGAAAACACCTGATCGCAGCACTTGCTCCTGGGACCGATGCTGCAATCGGAGAATCACCGTGCTTTATGTACGAGTTGATTCGAATACGAAAGGCTTACTTGTTAAAGTTCCGAAGAGTAGAAAGTAGTTTTATCAGCCTTCCAATATGTGAGAATACGACTTTTAACTTATTACATTTGAAATCTGGAAAATCTTGGTTACTTCTACTGGAAAAGGGTACAACAATCGATTTAACTTATTTACTACTATTCATATTACAGTTCTCTAATTTTCGCAGATCAATCAAACCAATTTATTACCATTACTTTATTTAAACAATACACCTTTAATTCTATCAAAAATATCAAAGAGACTTACAACACTCTTTCCTAACAGATTACCTCAACAATATAAACGAAAACAAACCACAAACTATTTCAAACACTAGTCGAAGTTTAGATCTCCTTTCGCATTGGTGGACAATTCCAGTTAAAGCAGTCATTGCGATGAGAAAGAGCTGTGGAGCAATTTGCGGGACCACTCGACTAATACCCATTTAGCTATCGTGCGGCGTTGAAGGGCGGCGGTGCAGAGGGGGATGATTTAAACGGGAGTTCAATCGGTGCGAGCGGACGCTTTTATTATCTCGGCGTATCTCACGCGTTGCGGCCTCGTTACATTTCACCGTGGCTGCATAGGGCGCCCTCGACCTGTCCAGATGCAGCCGTGTAACATCACTGCGTATCACGGCCGGTCGCTGGAGGCATTGATGACCTCGCCCGCTTCCACATCGCACTTCCGAGTAATGAGAGCCCACAGATCCAGCATCTCCCTAAAGCTTTTAATTAAACTTCATTCGGGTAATGCACTACTACCATTCTTACCGAGGTACAATTGTCTTCAGTGTACCACAAAGTAATTGGAATTCGAGACATTTGGCTTTTTGTAGTAACAATGTGTGAATCGTGAGAAATGGTGTTTTCTACTGATTTGTTGGCGATTGATAGTTCGGTCGATTACAATTTAAAGACGTTAATTATTACGACGATTATTAGTTGGCAGTTTTTTTTTATGTTTGTGTAAGTGATGGTTATGAATAATAGATAGGGTTGAACTACTTTGTTGTGAGATATTGCAGTGCAGGAAAGTTATTGTTGCTTTTGGCTAGAATTGTAAATTTTCCACTTGTATAGTCTACGCTTGATTGATATTAGTAACAGAGTAAACCTTAACAAATTTTGGGCTGATAAATTCTTCATGGAGACAAAGTAGAACACTTTTGCGGGGTTAACGAACGGTACAGTACGAAAAAAGGAGTCGAGAAAAATGTAACAACTTTAGTCGAAGGATTCTTCTGCATCCGGTTCGGTTCGCGGAGAAATTCCACGTTCCATCTCTCGTCGAGCTTTTATTTAACCACGGCGAGAGCACGCTGACACAATTAAAAGCAGAATCCCGGACTTAAGAGGAGTACGTTGCATCGCCGCTCCTTCAAAACTCTCGTGATTGTTAGCGCGAAATAAATCAAACGAAGCTTTTGCCGCAAGAGAAAAGAGCGCGGTAACTCCGCCGGATTCGTTCGACGTACTCCAGCTTTAAATAATACTCGAAACGGTCCACGAACAGATCCTTCCCTTTCATCGATATTTTGGCTATTCCTTTGAAATCTTCATGCTTTTTATGGAACTCAAAAAAAGATGTCGAAAGACTTTATCTGAACTTCAAATTTGTCATTAAATTTGGCTTGAAAATTCATATCGACTTTTTTATTAATTCTATACAATTTTCATGTGCTTGTGTATTTATTAATTCTACAATTGAGCGTATTATTTCAAAACGATAAGAAAGCGAGACACGTCGAGTGGTAATGTTAGTTAATTTCTTCCGTGTTAATGAAGACCGAAAGCGTTAAACGCTTACTGCAGTCGAATATATTTCGATCTATCTACCCAACATGCTCTCCACATCACTACCGGTGTGTGTAAGTATGTGTTCGCGCGCACGTCGACGGTTGCAAATATTAGCGTTCTCGGTCTTTCACGTGGTGCTTTGATGTTGGCCGCGCGTTGACGTTTACCTCTAATGAACCGTGCTCAATGGCTCGGCCAATGCAGACACGCCACAAAGTGCTGCAAATTGATTTCCTTCTTTACGGTTGATGCCTACCATTCCCGACAGCGCGCGCGCGCGCGCCTCTCTCTTGTACCTGGTACATTATGACGTGTAATATCGCCGGTGTAATACGAACGAGGCATCGCTTGCACGTGGGCTTTGTGAAAGTTGCTAAAATCTGTTCTCTCCTTTATCGGTTCCTGTTCGATGTTATTAATTGTGTTATTATGTAACCCTATGAGTTACGAGGGAATATTATGATTGGTGTGTTCGACTGTAGTGATGTATTTAACTATCGATAAACAGCTTTGGGTTTGTCAGTCGACACTTTGAAATGTCGAGCGAATTATTGGAATTAAAATAGGCAGTGTATCATAAAATTGTTAAGTCACAAGTATTGAAATAGTGTAAGAATATAAATATTAATGAATTATATTATTAGAGGTAGCTGTAAATCTTTGTGTTATATTTATTATAAATAATTATGTCGAAATTAACGCACATATTCACTGTGTGTATACAGTTTTATTGGAAGACAGATAACAGTGGTGAAGCAGTATATAGTGCCAGACGGCCAGTAGTATAAGGCTTCAGTCAGCCAACTGGCGCTTGATCAGAGTTATCTAAGTTCGTCAAACAATGCAGACGCATTAACAGTTAAGACGCTTAACTAGTAAGCTTCCTAGTCTACCGACAAGTACCGTTTAATTCCGGTGATAAAATACTTGACTTAGAACTTAAGCCCATAATTGCCTGAGTAGCTTTGCTCTACTTGTTCTACTTGTAGTGCAACAGTCGAAGTCACTCGGCAGTAGAAGGAAACTAAATTAAAAGGATCCGAATTAATCAGGTTAAAACGAACGAAGAACGAAAGGAATTCAACAGATGGATAACAGCGGATTAAATATTCAAAGCATTCGGTGCTGTCCTAATTATTGCTTAATTATGTCAAACCATAACGAAGCAAACTTGCAGCCAAACCATTAAGAGCAATAAAATAAAAATCTGTCAGGCTATGCAACTTTCCTTTTGGAAACTCTATACACTCTACAATTCTTCATCCAATCGCCATACACATATCTACACGGTGTTTCAAGTTTGAAGTGCTCAGTGCGATTGTTGAACCTCGTGTCGATCGTTTATTTGTTGGTGCGGCATGGTTTGTCCTTGGTTATTTTCTGCTAGGAAGGATCGAAGCCGAGTGCAGGAATTATTTAGTAACACAAAAGCGAAAGTAAAACAAAAAACATGTCCGCCATTCAACGGTTAGGTTGAAATGGAACTTCGAACGAGAGCGCGATGCGTTTAAATGTAGACAGTCTATTTGAATGCCACAATGTCGTGGGACAAATGGGGCGCTTCTAACGTTATCCCATAGTCCCATCACGTTTTTCCCCGGGCGTTCCAAAGTATTTCTCTGTGGCATCGCCTATTGGTTCAGGCAGCACTGTCTGTCTGCAGACTGTCAGCTCGCTTGTACGGTCGGCTCGTACGCGCCCAGCCACCGACAGTTCCGGCCCCGAATTGTTATTCAATTTCGCACCTAAAGCTCGTTTAAAAAAGTCGTCATAACGGCGACGAGCGAGAATTCGCAAGCTTGATTCGACTGCAAAACACTTTCCGGGCATGAATCGCCTATTCGTCAGTAACACCGGTTGACTGGGTATATTGTGAATACCTGGAAAACCCAACCGAAAAACAGAGAAATAGAAGTGTCACGAACATTGTTATTAACAAACATTCACGACAATATTAAAGAAATCAAATAATTCAATCAAAACTTCTCATAACAATTTACAAACCACACTGAAACTAAATACAGTTTCATTAGAAATTCTATAAAATTTAACTACTTATTCAGCAAGTTTCGGACATCAGAGTCTTACAACATAAAGTTCTGCTTTAGTACCATCTGACTCTCTGAGTAATAATTGCCTGTATCGTACAATGTCGTTATTCCCAGAGTGTCCGCTTACACGACGAATAAAGCGAGCAGGGAATAAAGACCTCAGCCACACAGTAGCGTCTTAGAAGCGCCGGGAAGAGGACGGAGGCTGCGTGACAAATAGTATTTGCCTCTGGCAGCGCAACCCCTTTCCGGTATAATGCGCCAGCTAAACAACATTACGTTCATCGTTCACATCGTCGGCGCACACTTCCGGCTAATGTTGCTCACCGCGTACCCGTAACAGGCTGCGTTACGTCGTCATGCATATTTATGAAGTCTCCTGGAATCGACTCGAGCTGGGTCAACAATAGAAATTGCTACACCCACCAAATTATAGCGTCTTCTGCAGTTCTGTTGCTCTTTGATCTTTGCAGCACGAAGACGTTCAACATTGCAGATTAGTAGTTAACAATGATAGATCGCATCTGTTTTATTTTGGTAATAATAACTAGTTGTAATAATCACACGGAATGAATGTAACCAGCTAAGCATTGACTATGCATGTTTCTTATTAATTATTCGGTTTATTTACTGATACAAGCACTTTTCGAACAATGGAGCATTGTACGATTCAAGTAATTAGTTGTTTGTTTATTGATTGATTTATTTGAAAGCCTCTTTGTTACGAGATTACATCAAACTGGCTAATTATAAGAGTAGCAAGAATATTACACCGCAGGTAGTATGAATAGCACAATCTTTGTATACTTTGAACATTTTTAATTTTCAAAGCTATTGTAAACTGTGGCTATATTATAAAATCTTGCTACCAACTTCTGAAAAACCTATTCTGTTCATTACAGAAATTTCTAATTGATTTATCATCGATTATTCTAACTTAGACATTTTCTGTTTAATATCTAAATGCACGAAATTAATCTTAATTGTTCTAATGGCAACCAAATCAACAGTGTCATTACTTTACTTTGCTTGTACTTTCCGAGTGGTTCGGGCAATTGGAAGTAAATTTTCTTGCGAGCAGTCGGAGAGCTGCTAACACTTGCACTAGCTGCTTAATTTATACTGTGACCTATAACTACAGGAAAGCCACGTAGGTGTTTCCGGTTGTTACAGTTTCCTCGGGGCGTGGGATCGTCGCGTCGCTGGGGAGTTGCGAGGTGTCCGTAACACCGAAACTCTACCACAGAACTCGACTATTGGTCAGAGTTCGTTACGTTTCCACCGACGCGAGTACGGCTCGAAAGCCCATCTCTGAGAATTCACTTGCTTACCAGGGAACACTCACACATACGCGTATCTAGCATGCACGCTGATGAGAGGTCATGCTTCATTCGACTCGTCCTTCGATACACGTTTGCTTCAATGCTCTATCAGCATTGCGACGATATTCCAAATTTCTCTCTGCCCTCTTTGACTAGTTCTCCAGTAATATGCAAATATATATTATTTGCGACTAATATGTAAACATGCAGTCAAAGGTTCCCATTTAAAAATGATAGAAAATTAAGATTTATTATGTCTGTTGTAATAATATATAATATTAATTACAACGCGTGGAAATTACTATCTCAAATATATGAAATAGATTTTCTCAGTTATATGAAATTATTTTAGTACTTGTCTGTACTGGATGCTTGATAATCTTATTATAATAATATTAGCGACATATTACTGTGACGGTAAGCATAATATAGATTGACAGGAGAACCCGAGGAAAGAATAAAATTGAAGCTAGTGCGCATTAAACTGAATCTCGTGGAGCACTCTATTTTGACGTAGTTCGGATCAAGCTAACCCCCGTTCATCTCCATATGCAAAAGAGAAGGACTCGCGTTTGCCGCATTCCTGCTTGACGCGCTCCCACGTACACACATGCATATGTATACACTGTGCTCTGTACAATTGCTTACAGTGGCGTCTAGCATGGCTGGAAAAACCCGGATACATAATTCGATGCTCGACTCGTTCGTCTGATTGAATTTAATAGTATTTCAAACTAAACTTCGACTAGTTTCATCATCGATCCTTATATTATCAATTACAACAAAAACAACATTCTAATATGACAAATAAAAACAAATTCTATTAAATAATTCTCCGATTTTTCAACTATTTATCATTCATCTTTTTAATCTTCGAAAAAACACTTATCTCAAAGTTTCATCAGACTGGAGAAAAACTGTGGCGCGAGTAAAGTTCGTATACGCCCGAATATGGGTGATTTCACAGGTTTGCAGGTTCCATTTTCGCGTAGGGAAAATAATTGCGTCTGGCGATATCGGAGCTCGATCGACTAGCGTAATCCCCGGCGCATATCCAACGGTAATCACTGCTAAAGACTCCCGGGCGTACGCGTGGCAATGTGGGAAGGGTGTGATGGGCGATTGCGCCAAAGGTTGCACCCGGAACCTGCTTGCAGTGCAGCTGTGCGTCTGTGTTAGAGCCACAGAATCATCGGCGGCAACCTCGGCTTCTAGCAAGCTCTTGCTGGCCGAGCGAGGAGTTCTAGCAATCTAGTTTTCTTGCTCAGCATCTCTCGTCTGCTACTCAGCTAACATCCACCTTCTTCTCCCACTCTCTCTCTCCTTCTCTCTCTCTCTCTCTCTCTCTCTCTGCTTTATAAAGCGTCAACCTTGCTCGCAGTGGTCCACAGCATCGTTGGAAGGGACGAAACAATAAAAGTTGCGCGACCGCGCGGGCGTCGGGCGTTGTTAAATAAATTATCCGGCTTCTAATTACGTGAAAAACAGTGGGAACTGTAGGAGCCGGTGCGACGGTGGCGGCGCCACCCGGTCGTGCGGTCGACAGGGAGGATGAGGGCACGAAAAAGCAGAAGGAGAGAAGTAAGAGCGCTCGTATATCTGTGTACGGAAGAGCACAGCAGGGATGAACTGTCGCTCCTCATTCTCTCCTCCCTTATTCTCTCTTTCTCTCTCTCATGTTGAAGAACTGCCGACTATATCTGGCGAGCGACATTTCGCATTGTACTTTCGCCATTTTCCGCTTCTCTCTCTCTCTCTCTCTCTCTCTATCTATCTATCTTTGTGTTTCGCCGTTCTCTCCAACCAGCTTCTTTCGAGTGTGCGGCAGCGAATTTGAATAAGACGAATGTTCCGCAGAGCGCTCGCGTCTTGTTCTTGCCCTTATCGCCCTGTCACCTCGCCCTTGCTGGGCCGCTCCCTTTTTGCGCTCTAATAAATCGCTCGCCGCCAGTGCAACCTTCGCAACCCAAGAAACGCGCCGGCTCTCGCTTTACTTCGAGAGACCGATAACTCCCCTTCTTACTGCCATTTCACTGAACATCGCCGAGGAAATGGAAAAGGTTCCAGCCGCAAAAATTAGTCTATTAAAGCATTGAAGCGCGATCAGCGATAATTACTTGAAGAAAGAACACTGATGGGGTGCACTCATATTCCGAAGATTGGCCAAGGAAAATTTTTGCATCCAATCGAAGAATGCCATCTGACGATTTCATTGGTTTTTTTTTCTCAATTGTATCGTTGGCCCGCTTCATTTTTTTCTTAGGAATTGGCAAGGAACGAAACGATTCTTGTGCCGGTCCTCGAACGCCAAGAGGCTAATTATGTCGATAGCGAAAATGCACCCTCTTCTTATGTGCTCATTATGACCTGGTATCCTTTCATTCGTATTAAGGTGCAACTGTATTGTCGACGAATAATACTCGTCGCCGGAGGAACTCGAGCCCGCTGTCTGGTTACTCAAGTGGAGATATAATTAAATAGAAAGTAGTATAAGTAAGTAAGATTTGCAGAGAATTGTAGAGAAGGCCTTGGTAAGAAATATATTACATCCAATTGACATAACCAGTGAAGCACACTGGTTCATTCAAGTCGTATTACTTTCAGACTCTACAACTTTCAAGTAGTCTTTCACAATTCCAAACGCATACCTTGTACAATGTCGTTAATTCTATTCTAGTAAATAAAATTACACTTACTGCTCCATATTCCACTTATTTTCTACAACTACTTCCTTTTATAACTTCATCCAACTCATTCGTCATCGGAGAAAGTATGAGTTTCTAAAACCACGCGTAACACATTACCAAAATCCCCAAGGTGATTACGCTCAGCAAGAAAGTCTCCGTGTATAGGAGTTGAAACCTTAAACCTTAAGCGAGAACCTAAGAAACACGGGATTACCAGGAAAGCTCCTTAAATCGTAATAAAGCGTTAAGCAAGCCAAGAGATATAGGAAGAGCGTGTGTTCGACCGGTTCTCCAGCGATTGGCGGAAACGTGGCTCGGCAGCTTCCGGGAGAAGAGCGTTAGCAGAGAAGGCTGGGTGCGAGGGGATTTGCGGTGGCATAATTACATGACGCCTTTAACTAAGACATACTCCGACCATTGGAAAGGAAGAGTGCCGTAAACAAGGGAGAGCCCGGCAACCACCTCCGGTAGGGGTCGCTAGAGGTTCCTTGCTAGCCCGAACCTCTGCGTTCCTGGAGGATGTTCTGGTTGGGCCAGTCCCATTCCCGGCAGCCCGGCTTGCGAAGGAGAAGTTAGTGGCGATGGCAAAGGCGAGAGAGGAGGCGCTGCTCTCGGTGTGTTGCAGTAGGTAGCTCATAATGAAAGCAATGTGTCTTCATTTAGCCGCTTGTTTCGCTCTCTCCGAGCTGGCATAGGAACGGTATAATAGAAGGTAACGCGTTGGATCTCCAGTGGGTTGCGGGCCAAGGTGCTGCTAGCACTCTCTTGCCGCCCGGCATCGAGAGAAAGGTGGAGAAGAGCATTATACCTCGAGTTAGTCGCGCACTGTGCGCAGACAATGCCGCCTGTCTGTACGCTACGCCTTGTTTGTTACGTCTGACTTCCAACTCACTCTGCCTGCCTTCCCCTCCAAACCCTCTCCCCACCGTACACATATACACACACCACTTCCAACAAGGTTCGTTCTGACTATCTACGACGATGCCGACGCCACTCACTGTTCTCTTCTCTGGTATCTCACTTGTACCTTCTACTCTTCCTATTTATGAATTGCAGACTCTAATAGCCTTTAGTCAGCGCAAAAGACTTGGTTAACAATCTTCATTCTTTTCTTCCTGTGTAATTCATTGCTTGGTATTTTTGTTGGCTATGAATGGCTCGCTTGAGAGTAGGTCACTAAGGTATTTTTGAAACTTGACTTTTGTTCCTCGAAATTTTCATATAGATAAACTTTCTATTTAAGAATGAGTGAATATAAATGGAGATTGATTGAAAAATATGTGTTTTCTTGAAACAGGGTTTTAATAATGTATGGTTTTTTGAGTTAAGATGATTGTAAGTCGTGTAATTGTCAGTTTGTTTATATCTGCTGGGATATTGTTAGAGTGACAGTTCTTTCTAAGCGTGCCTCCTAATTAGCGGCGATGATTACAGACCTGCGCGAGAGGAAATGAGTCTGTTTTTCAGGAGCCATGCTGAACGCGTTTGTATTCCCAGGACGAAGAGCAAAATGACAGTGGTGTACACTTGTTAAGAGTACGAGGGACGCTAGAAACGTTGTGTTTGCTTGTGTTGGCGGAGCATACTTTAGCTTAACAACTTGTTTACTGACAGACATTGCTCGACGTAATGCTCTTTCATTCGCTTGACTTTCAATCATACGTTATTTACGTTTATATCACTGAATATTTTCAATATTCACCTAGCAACTATCAACGACATTGATAATTCATCAGGAAATAATTCCTCAACTCTCCTAACAGTATGGTACAGTTGCTGGTCGAAATTAATCACTCACGAAGCTTTACACTCTTGATATTAAACAGAAAACTCCAGGCGATACTTCCAAAAAAGCTATTTATTTGAAATTTTCGTCGATTTATTCATCCGGTGATTTAACCAACCATAGTGAACTCCTCAATTCAAACACCATGCGTGCCGGCAAACTTGCGCGCAGCACGATTGGCGCTCGTTTTAAATTGCGGTTTGCATTCTATTATTCGAAAGCTCTCTGCCATTGCCGGGCAAGCTCGGCGGGCATGAAAAATGCGGTAATTGACACGAGTTTTATTTTAATTCGCCACCACCGGCGTAGCTCGCTCTGCTTTGAATTGCCGATCCATTCGAGTTTACTGATTCATACCGGAGCCATGCGTCTTCATGGGCCATGAAGCTTTCGCGCCATAACGATTCATTTACGTGACTAATGGTGACCGCAAACTTTAACACCAATTCCATTCGCCGATTTCCCACACCGACCGCACCAGCCCAATTCAAATGCCCTCTCCTCTTTTTTCCTCCTAGTTCCACCTCCGCTCTTTTCATCCTCCCCCTTCTCATCCCCCCGTAAAACAGGTTTTCAACGGAATCATCAAAACCACCGATGTGTCATTATTTACGACTCTGAATACTCTGTTTTTACCATCATCAGCAATGTAGGAAATAAGCTTTTAATACTCAAAAATGAAACACGTCTATTTCATTATAATTATCACAGTATTAGTAATAAAAATAATGAAGCGACAATTCGATCATGAAATGATTTACTTATTTAGAGATTTCGATAAGATGTAACTGCTTTGGAGTGTAGTCCTTGCGCAGGATCATCTTGTAACATTACAGGTGTATCATCGGTTGCTCCAAATCCTCTAAGACTGGGGCGTGGAGACGAGCGCCTTAAAATCCGAGGATTTCCTATTTATCTCGCCTAGCTCCTCTTCCTTCTCTCGGTCTGCAAGCAAAGACGTTGGAGAATCGCGTGGAAAGCTGGCTGTGTGACGCTTTCCTTACGAGTGGTAAGCCTCGATCAGTGAGAGCGCTTGTGCCGGGGAGCTATTTGGACGAGAACGAGGACGTCAGGCTCGGTTCAGGGCTGAGGAAGAGGGTGCTTTGGGGTTGGGGAATGAGGGGGTGTGCGGTACCGTTGGAATCGCTCGTCTACATTCGAACCGGGGCAAACTGAGCGGAACGAAACGACGATCTGCGCCTCCATTGCTTCTTAACCCAATTCCCAGCGTAAACCGATTCGCCTTCTTCGCCCCACCCCTCCTCTTTGCGCTGCGGTGCTTTGCGTTTTTGTCGGCTTTACCGAAAATTCGGCCTCGACTTCGATTCTCCGTATCAGCCATCGGCTGTGAAATCCCCGATCTAATTCGTTTTCTTAGTAGAAACTAGTTCAACCCCTAACAGACAAGCTCAGAGATGCTAGGTTTAAAACAAACGAATGTGTCCACAGTGGTAGTGATTTATAGAAGCTGTGATTTATCTTGTTTTGAATAGTTAAACTATAGATTTTGTGAATCCTGCTGTTGTTAATTAATTATGATATTGTGCGTGATAAGTATGTCACGATTCAATGGCTCGTAGCGAAATGGACGCACACCTAACTCGAGCGTTCTATTAAATGGAAACGTCAAATGCAGAGATTCAGGGAACATAGAACAAATATACCGTCGAGCGATGTTTCAGTCCACCACACAATTCAGTGTTACCTGAGCCATAGCTTTTCTCTAGCTCTCTCTCTCTCTCTCTCTCTCTCACTCTTTATTCGTTCCCGCGGCATCCACTTACCTAGCAGGTATTCCCGAAAACCTGGTTTCCTTGAAGGCGCGCTCGCTCCGGTCGGAAGGTAGGCCACCCACTTCCGCCTTTTTCTCGTCTCTGTACTTCCCGCCTCTCTTTCTAAGGGCTTCCTTCATCCTATCCAATATTCTCTGTCTTTTCAGTCCCTTCGGTTCCAAGCTCGCAGGGCCTTCATTTTCACGAGTCTCACCGTGCAAGCGAAGGGCGCAACCCTGTTACAGAGCCGTCGCCCTTTCCCTTCAGGAAACCAGCCAGTCCAAAAGTTCTTAAACTACGCTCTCGTAATTCGCGAGTTAATTACCAGCCAGCGCTTTTCCTTGAATGTGGCGGTGCCGAGCATATGGTGCGCGCCCAAAACTCACCTCCGGCTTACTTCTACCCCGCAGCCTTACAGCGGAAAGAGACGGTGGCGCCAAAGCGGAGCGGGATGAAGAATGAATTGAAAGCGAGTGCTGGAAAGATTGCCGCACTTCACGCCGAGTTGCGTATGCTTACAATGAAAGGGTTTAGCTGCTCTATTGACTCTTAAGAAAGGGTTGTTCTCGCTAGCGCAACCCTTCGCGCCACTTCCCCCCACCAAATGCCACCCTGGTATCGTTCCTGATCGCCAAGCGCCCTGTTTATTGCGACTAAACGCGGAATTATGAGCTTCTGAGTAGATGATCTTGCTGGCCAATTTATTATGGCAGTAAATTAACGAAGTAATATCGAGAGTTTACCGATAAAGGTGCCGCGTGATTCTCTCCTCTGAAGTTGGGGTGACTTTTTGATAGCTCACTTTATTTTTATGTAGCGGTATAGTTCGCGCCCCTTATTTAAGTCATTAGTGATCGACGTAAAGTAAAGAGTGTCGATAAAGTGTAATTAATGTTGCTATTATATGTTTTGAAAGAATTCTAGATTTCTTAAGTCTGTCATTTAGCTTTTCAATTGAAATACTTTGTAAGAAATTGTTTAATATCGCGATAAGTTAATAATATCATAAAATGTTGCAAAAGATATAAGATTTATGCTTCTATGTGTTCAGTATAAAATCAGACGTCAGAGGTGCAGTAACGCGCCGAGATTATGCACGAGGAAAATGTTAGGGGGCGCGGAGAACTCGTGCGCGGAAGTGGGACAAGAATTGTTAATCGACTTCGCAATATTCCGCGGCTGTTGACTCAAACTCACACGCTCCGGGAAGTTGGGCTTCTCGCCTTTGAGTCTCTCTGTTTACACTTCGACGGCCTTGGTATTCTCTCGGCAAGGCGCGCGTAATATCAGGCCATATCTTACATTAATATTTTGCCGACGGAACATTCCAAGTTGCAATTCGGTTTGAATAATTACAGGAAGCCTGGCGACTGTTCGAACTGCCGAAACTTTCGGCGGCATGCTCGCGCGCATTATTCTGGATGACTTGAAAATTTCCGTTTCAATTTATTCCCATTAGCAGAGGGCGCCGCTTTCGAGAGACGGCCGTCTTGCTGAATTATAACCGTGACTGCTGGCAACGCGTTACCCGGCACAAAGTAATCGGGCCTTTACGGCTCCATTTCACCAGCTGTTGCCAGTAAGTACTTCCGACACCGAACTTGCCACACCCGGGGACTAATGATTTTTCGGCAACAGGTAATACCGGGAATGAACGATCTTCTCGTTTTATGAGAGATCGTAGGCAGACTTGGTGAATTCTCGAAATACACTTTGTACCCAATTCTTGATCTTGAATGCTTTTCTTAAAACTGACAAGTCTAAATTTACATTTGTACACTTTAATACTATCTTAACTCTATTATTACACTCAACTATTATAAGACTGATAACAACGAATATAATTCTAATTCGATCTTATAAAATCCAAAGTGACTTCAATAAATCAAGACCTAAACTATTAATAACTATCAATAAATTCTACAAGAATTAGAGTTGGCTCTGTAAATATTGGCAGTTTCATACATGCTTTTGCTTTTCTCTTTCACTGTTCACTAAACCCACAGGGTGAACTCACGAGTGCGTCAGGTTCTTTTGAGGACAGTCTGTTCATCCAATTATCACGATATCAATAGCAGTCATTAGGTCGTGGCACGGCTTGCAATTGCTGCATAGAAAATTCCTCGCGAGTGTAAGCGCCAATAAAAGCACACGCGCACATATTAAGTCTGGCACACATCGCGCTCTCGCGTGTCCCAGCTCTACGGTGTTGAATGGGGTTCCGGCTTAAAGGCATCCCCACTCCGAAGACAAACAGACGGATAATGAGGCAGTATAGTACCGAAGTGTCCTACGTTCAGTTACGCGTCGCCAACTGTGTGTATCAGTCGCATTCACGTATTTCCTCTTGCGATTATCAGCCCTCTGTACGAGACTCTTGTCTATGCTTTCTCTGACAGGACTGTTTTCCTAATAGACATGCTCTGTCATTGGTCGACGCAAACACTTGCCGGCTGATTTCTTTGTTAGTAATAAAGATCGTTTTATGAATTGCCAACTGTGTATTTAGCAGGATTTCTTTTAATTCTTCTAATTTTAGGATTGTTATATTAGACTAGTAATAATAGAATGTTTTATAATTTTATTATGTCGAATTAATAATATATTTAAATTAGGTGGTGTTAGAGTAAATTATACATCGTCAGCGTTTAGATGGAATAAAGAAATGCAATGCATTGAAATTGAAATTCACCGAAGTGTCCAACTCGAGTCTTATTGTTAGTGACAACAATAGAGAATCGTCCAAGCATTGTCGCCGTTGGTGCAAGTCTGCCGCTCGCAATCCGAACTTTCGGGTTATAAGGACTCGAGTGTAAGAGGCAAGACGAGTGTGCAGGGTCGGCAAGCTTGCTGACAGACACCGATGAAGGGTTAATCAAGGTTCCACGGCTCGTTGCCGAGGATTACTACTGTTCGAGCCGGTAGAGGGACACTGCTCTAGTACTGTGTCACCCAGTCGCAAGCTCTCCAAGAGTTTATCGGGCACTAAACGCTCGCTCCGGAGTGTTAATGTCGCCCGAAAGTATCTCCATGAACTGAGAGATACTCCTGATACACACCTACTCACATTTCTATTAATAATTACAATTTTTACTAACAAATTCATTTAGTATTTCTGCATTTTTAAATATATAAATTATTAAGTAAATCTGATATCACTCGTTCGAAAAAATGTCATCAATATTTCCTTTTTATAACAAATTTCAACGATTTCTTTTTTATCGCAGCCCTGGCATTTTTCGACATTTCCACACCACTTGTCACTCTTTCTCTCTTTCCCACTCTTTTTATCTAGTCATTCTAATTCCACGGTATCTCTTTCTCCATTCTCTGACATATCACACATTCTCCATATAGCAGGGTCTCTGTCGTTTTCCAAACGGAACATTTCAAGCGCCAAATGTTCCTCTCGAGATACGCAGAGGAATTATCGCCGGCAGGCAATTTGTAACGCGAGAGCGCCGCGTAGAGGAAAGTTGGCGTACTTTATGCGCTTTAACGTCCCCCGAAAAGTACGTCAGGTTAACGTCCTCGAAATCGAGCTCTCTCTCTCTCTTATGAGAAGAACTTGAGAAATCCTCGGGCTCTCTGCTATACAACGCCGTCGTAAAGAGAGAAATGAAGAGATAGAGAACGTACTGAGTGAGTACAAGGTGCACGTGCGAATTCACGTGTATCCGTGCGTATGCACTGGTGTAAAAGGCGGCCCGACCAACGTCGACGCCACGGAAAACCCCGGGAAAGCACGCGCGTCCCGACGTGTAAACGGTAATTTGAAAGTTTCCGCTAGTTTACTGGCGAGTAGGAGCACCGACGTCGGCGACGCCGGCCCTGCTTGCGGTTTTCACGGCTCGCAGCCTCCTTCAGAAGCCTGCCTTCCAAGGGAGACGTGACTCTGACGAACTAGAGTACAATGTCGACATTTTTCCTAGTAAACCTTAAGTACCGACTTCATCGGTTAAATCGTTATTACTTGAATGAGTAGTTTGAGTTTCGATGATCTGAAATGTAATCTAGTTTGTAGTTTGTTAATTTTGTTTTATTTTTTATGAACGTAGTATGATGAAAATGTTAAGTGAAGTATTTAATTTGGTACATTGCAGATATTGCGATTTATAATAAATGTGAAGGTGAGACTTGCAAGACTTAACCGACTGTTATATAAGCAATCTTCAATTGCCCGTGGATTTTCTATATGGCAGAATTTCATCTTGATCGTGAAATATGAGTTGAAAGCTTTAGCAAAGATATGAATCGGTATTCGAGGAAGCGTCGCGTCGGGTATTTTCAAGGAAGCGAAATTCTTGGTATGTAAGTCAACGGGAATTAGAACTGTCTCGCGACTAGGAATATGCAGCGTCGCGGCGCGAGAGGCGCCGCCAGGACTTCACTTACTTTACTTATTCGCGAGACGCAATATCCTTCCGCGACGTACAAAGCAATCGAGGTAACTCCCCTTAATTGGAATTCGTTGAAGTCGTCCCCGAAATAGCCGAGCGCGCAGCTACCGAATTCGTGGCATATCTCGTCCCAATTTTCGTGGAAACTAAATCCACCGCTTTGGGACGAGAGCTCTTCGAGCGCAACCGGCGAGCTAATAGACTCCGCCTTGAAAGTTACACGACTTCCTCGGACTTTGTAATAATTACTTCCGGCTATATAGTTTCGAGATTGTTCTGAAGTATATGCTTTGTATATCCAAGGAAAAACTCTTAAAGCGATTCGATATTTTTACTATCAAATATTTCAAGATCTATCACCAAACTTTTCAAAGTCAAATCTTCATTAAACTTCTAATAAATCTACATTACTTAAAAAACAATCCAGCATTCAAAAATTCCTATCTTTCCTACACACTAAAGAAAAGCATGAGAACAACCCCAAAAATAGGACGGTCAATGACACCATGATAATGCATCATCGTCTTACGAGCGATAAACGAAGCTCAGAGAATTTTAACGTCGATGCCGAGGGAAAGAATGCTGGAGACTTAGGCGAACATAGCCCAGCGTCTATCAACTCACACACAGACTATGTGAGAGTCTAAAAGAGGGAAGGCGAAAGAGGAAGAAAGCCTGTGGGAGTGCACGAAAGCAGGCGGGTCATTTCGAGGAGGATAGCGACTCTATGTATACGTGTGTCTGTGTGTGGAGAGGGTAGCGATGCAGAAGTAGCTATGAATAATGGACGTTGGTGGTAGGTTGTCGAGTGTCCCTGGCGAGAAAAACAGAGAACGAGGCCAACGCCACCGCCGTTGCAACGGCACCTCCAAGCTCTGGCAAGCAGTAGCAACATCGTCGTGTCGAGAGAGAAGTAGCTCAAAGACAAGCAGGTATAGCAAGGGTGGCCGATGGAAGGAGCAAGGAGAGGAAGAGGGATAACAGGAGCGAGCCAGAGTGGTAGTAGGGATAGCAAGGGTGGGTATCAGGAAGAGGTAGGAGATCGGGGTAATGTGAGGGAATAGGGAATGAGATTGCAAATGAGCGGCTATAGTCGCTCGTGATCGAAAACACAGCCGGGCGTGTTACGGGCGAGCACTTACCCTCGTTCTCCTGCACAACCATTTCCCTGTCGGATAGATGTTCTTATTATCTTATGAAGTGACTTCCAGCACGCGCCCGCGCGCCCTCCTATACTACCTGAGAGAATCTTGAGTGCAAGGAGCGACAGTCACTCATACCAGGTGTATACGACTAGATAGAACGCCTCCCGACTATACCCGAAGAACTCTGTGCGTTGCTACCCCACTCTCCTTTAGTTCACTCGGCAGCCACCGATATAACTTACTCGACGATGCACTTAACCTCCGCAAAAGTGGCGAGATAAAGGGTTTCCTATCCACTTCGCTTCAATTTAGCGATACCTCTTTCATACGCCTCTCCGATACGACCCCTCCCCAGTCGCTATGTATCCTTTCCTTATTCGAGAAGTCTGTGGAGTTTACTTTTATTCTGCTGGATAGAAGCCATTAAAAAAGATTGAAAGAATCATGTAGAATTCCTTCAAGAGAGAAATAACTGCGATTCTAAATCTATCGTATGTCTAATAATACTAAATCGACTACAAATTTTAGTCTTCTTACTCAGGCATAAAAGCATGCAGTGCAGAATAGGTGGAGTGCATTGCCAGATCCCTAAAAACGAGCTGCTGGGAGCAGCCGTTTCTATTAGCACCCGGTCTTCCTCGCACTGTACGTCACACTCATTTGCAGCCAGCAAATTTCCATTCGGCCTGCGTATAATACGGCTTATACGGACGCAGTCGAGCCAGCAAAAAAAGGGGGAGGGTTTCAGAAGGGGATGGATGGGTGGATGAAGGCTTTTCTTAGTGGGTTGGATATGCTAGCAACACACCGCAGTGATATCAGTCATTGGTGGCGGGCCAGAGTGCAAGCGACACCGGGTAACACTGTGTGCGCCGGAGGGTTTACATCGGCCGAAGTCGCTAACAACGAACTCCCACGACGGCAGCCGCCCGAAGACCCAGTTTACAAACTATTACAGTCGAGCATTAATATTCAGTCGGCTCTTATCCGGCTGGCGCGACAAGAAAATGCATAATTCGACCGGCGCCCGCGGACCTACTCTCTCCTCTTCCTTCTCTTACCCTGTCCTTACCCTGTCTTCTCCTCCCTCCTGCGCACCACAAATCTCCAGATTCAAACGCCTATCTCATCCTTGACTTCATGCTTTTCCCAGCTGAGATTCCCTCGTTGCTATATAGACTGATGTAAACTTGATGCATTCTGTTACCACCAACTTTGTGTCAATCTTTTGTATGATCCTAAGAGAATTTTGTTTAACTAGTGAGAAAAGTTTATTGTCTTTTGAGTATAACAGGTATATTTAATGTAAACATGTATTAAGGACACATTGTGTTTCAGTGTGAATTAGTTTTTCTTTTTAATCATCACCATTTACAGGGTGGAAAGTATCATGTGTCAGCCATTGCAGGGGGTAAATCTACGTGCCATGGGGAGAAGATAATTCTAATATAACATTACATTTTGCGCTTCCGTTTGTTAGTTATAGCAAGTTAAACAATCAGTAGAAAAGACGCGGTCAGGCGAGTTGCAGCCACCTTTTGACCGGCCGGACCGGCATGGCAAAGTAGGTCACGGTGACCTACATTGAAAATCGAAAGGACATCGGATGCGAACAGATCAACGTCGATAAGGCGGTATTCCTAGCGCGAGATGTCAGTAGTTAGGAGATAATGAGCTCTGAATCTCGCGTAGAAGACAGCACGACGCGACGACACGTCTGGGCGAGGCGGCGATATGCGGGCGGCCATTGCAGTCGATCTCTTCGTAGCGCGATCGCCACGCAACACAACCGTAGAGAGGTCTCGCTACGTAGTAATCAGTCGAAGCGATGCTTACTTGAGAAATTTTAAATTAATTGTGGGTGGGAATGTGCGACATGCGTCGTACAGCTTTCTTACACGTAACATTCCTTTTGGCTAAAAATTTGCCGCTCCAACTGCTCTCTACTGCAGAGTTGTGTGGGACAGCGGACATAATTTCGACCTACGATCGGATTCTCATTGAGACGTACAATTATTAGCGTCGTGTTTAGAAGTTAATAAAGGGAATGATACGTGAGACTGCAGCGTTGACATTTTATAATATCATTGAAAATTGGCAGGATTTCTGCTACCTCCGCTAGCTGTAGAATAAAATAGTACGCATAATGATAATTTAAAAGTGGTACGGGTTTAGAGGGGCTTGACGTATCTAAACTTTGATCGCGATTTGAGCAAGCGTTTGGAGATGACAAGAAACATCTTGCCGGTTAGCATGCGAGAATCAAAATCGGAAATAAAATCGAATCGCTGCCTTGGTGCGTTCGCACCAGCGGCGCTAACCCGACTGCTCCTCGAATGCTTCGTTTCCTAACATCCGAGCAAGCCACGGCACGGCATCGTTCGACTGCTGCTTCTTCGCCTTTCCTCCAGCTTTGCCACTTTCTTAATAGCATGCGCTTGCGATGACTAGATCCCTCATCAATCGGGTCGCGCTGTCCGTTTAAGTCCATCCAAATCCAGTGAATCAAATTTATCAGAAGCCTAAGATACCTTTTCACGCAAGTATCAAAGTGGCGGCGCGGCGCGACAAAGCGATCGACCTCCAACCGTACTGATCCGAGTTCAGTAGTTACACGCTGTAGCGTTTTTTTTTGTTCCCCTTACATTTCCTTGCCCATTCTTCAGATTTACTCCACGTAAAAGCTATGCGTTATTGTGTAACAGGAAGAACTACACTTATTTCTTAGTATGCTAGTAAGGTGCGTACCGAGTTTCATATCGATAGCTTTGATAGTTCTTTCGGAAAAAAATATCAATTTTCAATTTCGTATTTTCTGACCATCTCTGAGAAGAAAGGGCAAGGAAATGTAAAAGAGTTCGTCCCTCGGGCCCTTTCTTCAAATTTGCGGACGCGTTCATACGCCTCCAGCAGCCAAGGGATTAAATGCTGTGCGTGGTGCTACTGATTCGTTCCAGCGCAGAGATGACAGAATTTTCCTCGACTGCCGAATGCTCATTTACACAGGCTGCATGTGTGTACCTTCATTCATTACACTCTCGAGCCCCCGACCGGTCATCGGCGAGCGAGCATCGCAGAGACGGAATCTCCGTATTGAAACAATGCAACATCGGGCGGTACGTCTGAAATAAATCGGTGGCTTCGGAGTTCATTGCACCACCTGTTTCGGGGTTAATTTCGGACACGACGTTCCATACAATGTATCGGCATTGACTCGGACCACCTGCCATCGACCTCTTTTTAAATGCTCCCATTAAGCGAACTCGTGCCATCTCCGACCTTGCGTAAATTAAAACAACAGGTAATCTCCAATAGGTGAAGAAGGGCAATCTGTAAGTCATTTAAACTTATCCCATTACGGAGATTTCAAAATCGGAGTCAATTTGTCTGTACAAAATCTCCCCAGCAGCCGTACCCTTATGTAATAGAAATTAATTTGGGGAATGCCCTGAAGTATCCTTTAGCGGCCTTGCCGTTCAACTGTCGAAACTGCTGCAACTGCTCCGCGAGTCCCTCGCACCTGTGAAAAAATTCATATGCAGCCGCGCCAATACTCTGACAACTCGCCGGTCGCCGATTGAAAATGTCCACTCTCAGCTTCGTTGGGATATTACTGGATTGCGGACGTCCTTGAGGACATCATTTCTGGGACAGGAATTCTGGATGTGGATTGTTGTACCATTCAGACGGCAACAGGGTAAAAAGTAACAAACTGAATTAAAAATTACAGTTTGCTACATTCTATCCCGTGACCGTCCTGAAAAGGACGCGGACATGGATGCGGACAGGAGGATGGGAGGTGGAGGCCGGAAGCTGGAGCGTAGGATGGTGGTGTGGCTGGAATGGCGAAGGTTGTCTAGTAATTTTGGCGGGGTCTTTTAGCCAGCTGTTCGACGTGCTGGCCTTGGTTCTCAATGCACAAGTGCATTCTGTGCATCATGCTGGCCCTGACGTCAGCCAACATGACGTTCCGCCTCAACTCTTCAGCACATACCGTAATTCTTTCGATGAGCTGCTGCTCAGTATTTATGGGGATTCTATATACAAGGTCCTTGAGGGCGCCCCAAAAAAAAAAGTCTAATGGCGTCAAATCCGGTGAGCGTGGCGGCCACTCAATCGGGCCATGGAGACCAATCCAGTGATTCCCAAAAACATTCTGGAGGTGGTCGCGCGATATGCGCGCGGTATGTGCCGGCGCGCCGTCTTGCATAAACCAAGTTCTCTGATTCTCTGCGCCAAGGATGATACCATCCGGCAGTAGTCCTGGCAAGTCGCGCTGTAGAAACTCAACGTAGGCCTCTGCGTTGAGGCGATGGGGCAAGATAAAGGGGCCAATAATATTATCGCCTAAAATACCGGCCCACACGTTAACTGAGAACTGTCTTTGGGCGTTGTTCGGCACTACCACCCGCGGGTTCTCCGTGGCCCATACGTGTGTATTATGCAGGTTTAGTCTGCCAGTTCTTCCAAATCCAGCCTCGTCGGTAAACAGAATGTTCGCTAAGAACTGCGGATTTTGCAGCGTTTCGCCAACGAGCCATCGGCAAAATCCGATCCGCCGCTCCGGATCGGCTGGCTGAAGCTCCTGCACCCGCTGGACGTGAAAGGGGTGATAATCCTCCTCGTGGAGGACCTGGAGCACTGTGGTATGGGACGTCCCCTCCATCGCAGCGATCTTCCTGCTGCTGGTCCCCGGATTTTCTTCCACACGCCGGAGAATACGGTCTTCGAGGTTCGGTCCCCGACGAGGACGTCCTCCGCTGGCGCACTTTCCAAAGCTACCGAAATCCCTCAACCGCTGGGCAATGCGACTGAAGGTCCGAGCGCAAGGAACAGGGCGGCCGGGAAACTCGTCAGCGTACATGCGCCTAGCTAATTCCGCGTCCCGCCGGGCACGGCCATAGCATAAATGCATTTCCTCCATCTCTTCTTTATAATACATGGTTGTACTACACTTGTCACTGGTAACTGCACTAAACTTGACACTGGATGTGCAATCGTCAAAATGCGTAGGAGAAGTGTCGCCAAGGAATCTCGGATCTCCCGACTCGCGTAAAACAATTGGTAAAACAAATTGCATCGTGTCGCCAGGCAACGAAAGATCAGATACCCACACACCAGACCTTTCCGACCGAATTTCTGGCGGAAGAAACAGTAAAGTACAGAGAGAACCGGCTCGGATTACCAGAGAGCTAAAATGCTCTCGGATGTGCTTTAATGATTTGTTTAGAGACATTCGGCATGCGTGCGCCTGGCTAAGGGAAGAGGTTCATCATGATAATTTCTCCAACGAAGCTGAGAGTGGACATTTTCAATCGGCGACCGGCGAGTTGTCAGAGTATTGGCGCGGCTGCATATGAATTTTTTCACAGGTGCGAGGGACTCGCGGAGCAGTTGCAGCAGTTTCGACAGTTGAACGGCAAGGCCGCTAAAGGATACTTCAGGGCATTCCCCAAATTAATTTCTATTACATAAGGGTACGGCTGCTGGGGAGATTTTGTACAGACAAATTGACTCCGATTTTGAAATCTCCGTAATGGGATAAGTTTAAATGACTTACAGATTGCCCTTCTTCACCTATTGGAGATTACCTGTTGTTTTAATTTACGCAAGGTCGGAGATGGCACGAGTTCGCTTAATGGGAGCATTTAAAAAGAGGTCGATGGCAGGTGGTCCGAGTCAATGCCGATACATTGTATGGAACGTCGTGTCCGAAATTAACCCCGAAACAGGTGGTGCAATGAACTCCGAAGCCACCGATTTATTTCAGACGTACCGCCCGATGTTGCATTGTTTCAATACGGAGATTCCGTCTCTGCGATGCTCGCTCGCCGATGACCGGTCGGGGGCTCGAGAGTGTAATGAATGAAGGTACACACATGCAGCCTGTGTAAATGAGCATTCGGCAGTCGAGGAAAATTCTGTCATCTCTGCGCTGGAACGAATCAGTAGCACCACGCACAGCATTTAATCCCTTGGCTGCTGGAGGCGTATGAACGCGTCCGCAAATTTGAAGAAAGGGCCCGAGGGACGAACTCTTTTACATTTCCTTGCCCTTTCTTCTCAGAGATGGTCAGAAAATACGAAATTGAAAATTGATATTTTTTTCCGAAAGAACTATCAAAGCTATCGATATGAAACTCGGTACGCACCTTACTAGCATACTAAGAAATAAGTGTAGTTCTTCCTGTTACACAATAACGCATAGCTTTTACGTGGAGTAAATCTGAAGAATGGGCAAGGAAATGTAAGGGGAACAAAAAAAAACGCTACAGCGTGTAACTACTGAACTCGGATCAGTACGGTTGGAGGTCGATCGCTTTGTCGCGCCGCGCCGCCACTTTGATACTTGCGTGAAAAGGTATCTTAGGCTTCTGATAAATTTGATTCACTGGATTTGGATGGACTTAAACGGACAGCGCGACCCGATTGATGAGGGATCTAGTCATCGCAAGCGCATGCTATTAAGAAAGTGGCAAAGCTGGAGGAAAGGCGAAGAAGCAGCAGTCGAACGATGCCGTGCCGTGGCTTGCTCGGATGTTAGGAAACGAAGCATTCGAGGAGCAGTCGGGTTAGCGCCGCTGGTGCGAACGCACCAAGGCAGCGATTCGATTTTATCTCCGATTTTGATTCTCGCATGCTAACCGGCAAGATGTTTCTTGTCATCTCCAAACGCTTGCTCAAATCGCGATCAAAGTTTAGATACGTCAAGCCCCTCTAAACCCGTACCACTTTTAAATTATCATTATGCGTACTATTTTATTCTACAGCTGGCGGAGGTAGCAGAAATCCTGCCAATTTTCAATGATATTATAAAATGTCAACGCTGCAGTCTCACGTATCATTCCCTTTATTAACTTCTAAACACGACGCTAATAATTGTACGTCTCAATGAGAATCCGATCGTAGGTCGAAATTATGTCCGCTGTCCCACACAACTCTGCAGTAGAGAGCAGTTGGAGCGGCAAATTTTTAGCCAAAAGGAATGTTACGTGTAAGAAAGCTGTACGACGCATGTCGCACATTCCCACCCACAATTAATTTAAAATTTCTCAAGTAAGCATCGCTTCGACTGATTACTACGTAGCGAGACCTCTCTACGGTTGTGTTGCGTGGCGATCGCGCTACGAAGAGATCGACTGCAATGGCCGCCCGCATATCGCCGCCTCGCCCAGACGTGTCGTCGCGTCGTGCTGTCTTCTACGCAAGATTCAGAGCTCATTATCTCCTAACTACTGACATCTCGCGCTAGGAATACCGCCTTATCGACGTTGATCTGTTCGCATCCTATGTCCTTTCGATTTTCAATGTAGGTCACCGTGACCTACTTTGCCATGCCGGTCCGGCCGGTCAAAAGGTGGCTGCATACACGGGTTGCCAGCTTTCAGGCGCCTTTTCTACTAATTATTTAACATGTTATAACTAACAAACGGAAGCGCAAAATGTAATGTTATATTAGAATTATCTTCTCCCCATGGCACGCAGATTTACCCCCTGCAATGGCTGACACATGATACTTTCCACCCTGTATATTAATGAATTTCATCCCTCTTTAGCTTCACTTTGAAGTTGGAGTAATACGAGGCAACTAAAATTTTGTTCGTTGGTACAAAACTCGAAGAAAACTTTGTCTCCTGGACAAAGAGATGGTTCTCGCGCTCTCGTTCGCTCATTTGCTTGGCTGACATGCGTCTTTCTTTGGCGGCGCGCAGCTTCGCCCTTCTCAGCTTCCCCACTGGCGGATGCTAGCCGTTACTGCTGCCGGTGTACACATGTCTGGTATGCTCCTGGCCATGTACTCAATGCAAAGCAACTATGTACCACCCCTCCCCGCCCTTCCCCCCAAATTAATTACGAACAAAGGAAAACGCTTACGGCAGTGGGAAAGCTAAAAGCGGCTAGGCTCCCCTCTCTCGGCCAGAACTGGAAACAGTGTGTCCCTACTGCCCAAGGACATGATACCACTGTGTATTCGCATAGATCCACACACGTATACATACATGTATCTTTCTCTGGATTACCATGCGTCCTTCTAGTGACTAGCGTCGCCGTGGGAAAAAGGAACATCTTTCTCTCTCTCTTGCTTGTAATTTCTAAAGGGACCAGAGAATGATGAGAAAAAAGGAGCAATCTTGAGAGCGCGTGATTACCCCAGGTGGTTGCTTGTCGTGACGTTTTCATGTCTGTTTACACATGTCATGTATGACGTGAATCATGTGGGGCACCTGATTTTTTGTCTGACCCGTTGACCTTGTTTTGGGATGACGCGCGTTTTTTTTTGAGGAATGTATTTTTTTTATTTGTGATAGAGTTGAAGTTTTTTTTTAGGATAGTAATTTAATTTAAAGATAGTAATATGTCGATCAAGTTTTATGTAAGTTAATGAGTGTAAGTATTAAATTGCAGTATAAGGAAGATATTGGATATTTATCCTATAGTTTTTGCCTAATTTTCAACTAGCGAAGTATAATGAAGGAGTAATAACTTGCAGGTGCGTAAGAACTTTACGTAACTTAAGATTTAGTAACTGTTCCGTAAGCAGTCCTCTGCGATTACAGACATTGAGAGGCAAAATAATGCGCCTGGGCAAAGTGGCGACCATGTTGCCAGGATGACGAATAAGAATATTATGCGCCATTAGCAGCGTGTTATCAACTAGCGCCATGTGCTAATGGTTAGAATGCAAATCCGAACTTAAATTCCGCCCATTAGCAGCAGGCATCGTACTTCTTACGACGCTCCTGATGACGATTGTAACGACGCCGGCGCCCAGTGCACCCTTAAATTAACACTTTCGCAGCTTCCGTCGACGTAATGCGACGTCCCTCGACAACTGAAGCTGTAAAATGTTAATACTTTCAATTGAATGCTTTACTACTTCGTTATTAAAAATGTTTTTGATTATTGTTTTTACTTATGCAATGATTGTAGATTTTGGTAACAGTTTCAGAATTATACAAAGTGTGAGTTCGTTATGGGTTATCCTTGATTTAATGCAACCAATTATGGAAGTGTGCAAATACGATTGCTCTATAAAATAGTAATCATTCCCGAAATATACAAATTCATCGGTTGAATATTGAAAGTGGTGTTAAAATAGAATCCGAATAGATGCGCCGTATGAGTAAATTAGGACTGACAGGAGTAATTCGGAACGAACAAGTTTGAACAATGGGTGTGGTGTGAGTGGAAACTTGCCATGCTTCATCCTTCTCTCCGCGGAGATTAAACTCTGGCGCAACCGATTTTGACAGTGCTATAGTTGCTCAAGCTGAATATAGCGGCGAAGCTCCAATTGAATCTAAATAGAGATGATGAACGAGTAAAACAGAGCTGTCAACAAGAATTTAGTATAAATGAATCTTTCTGTATACCTGAATACCTATTTATTATTTATTATATTAAAACTAATACTTCAGTACATCTTTTTGAATCTACTAGCAAACATTTGACTGCCACATATTTATTCAATACAAAAATTTGAATTTAAAAACATAGTTTACAAAAAATGTACACTATAATTTCCCAACTTTTATTATATGCTTGATATACTACGTGTGTTGCATCCAACATTCCCTTTTTATTGAACGCTAAATAAACGTGCGAAACAATACAATAAATGTAACACGACGGCAAATCGAAGGAGATTAAAAGTTTAATCAACAGGAATTGAACGCTGTTACCGCTTGATCCGCGCGTGCCTCATATGTGAGAGGATTTTAATTAATTTCCGGTATTTTAGTCAACAAATTCAAACGGTAACCAAAGCTGATTGGAGCTCCGTGAAATTTCCCGCGACGGCATTACGCCGTGAGAAAATTCGACGCGGCACACCGAGTTCAATTTAGATTAGGCGAATTTAAAATCGGAAATAAAAACGCCTCACTGCCGGCCTCTTTAGTTTACCTAATTGCATTTATTGGTTGGAATTCATTTTCCCCATCGAAAACCTGTGTAAATAATTGTAACGCACTGGAAACATTATGCAGCATAAAATCTTTATTTAATAACCAATCCTTCCAATAACTGCTATATTCAACAACCATGTTCAATAATATTCGGTAATCCAATTCTATCATTTCGATCTTGACAAATTACATCAATCATTGCGGCATTCGACATTATGCTTCCCAGCCAAAATAAATCAAACATTTAATATTCTGTCTCTTACGAAACCGAGCAATCAAAGGGTCATCGTCCCCGATATTCGACTGGTCAAAAGATCATCATTGTGGCAACATGTCGCGCAGACTCTTCGAAACTTTAAACCCGGCCACATAGATGCACACAATAGGACGTGATTCCATGGGAAGTGTGTGTAACAGAAATGCTCTCTAAAAACTGACTTGGTAAGTTAGATCAGTTGGCATGACCGCCGGTGCGCCCATTCGAGAAGCACGCGTATAAAGTTCCGGACTTACGATTCGCCCGGACGTAACGTTCGGGACATACGGGACAGAAAAAATTTCACTTTGCAGACGCGGTGAATTCTCCCCGCCGTGGATTCATGGCTCAGCCGGGCAGGCAAACCTATGGGAAGAGAGTATTCCGTATCGAATATTAAAAATTGCTGAACGAAAGTGCGCCGAAGCGGGTATATCTCTGGTACGGTTCGAGCAACGCAAGAAGCTCGAGTAAGTGAAAAACGAAATTGGGATCTACTCTCTTGCGTTTCCTATTCCCACTCTTCCAGTCGTTCCCTTCGTTTCTATCTGTCGCAGTACTGGCGAGCAAATGATTCTCGACCACCGAAGATCGTAAATGCCTCGGTGAATAGTTCTTACTTCCTGTCGAAGTTAAAATGAACCTTTTGTAGAATCTCTAACTTCACAAAAACTTCCAATATCTCATATTATTTCAAAATCACCAAATAACCAATACTATCACGAATACCAAAGCAATATTCCAAGAACACATCGTACTATTTATTCGAACATAAATTCTACTATATATAAATTAACTGTATATGTTCAACATTCCATAGCAAATACTACGCTTCTATCGTTCAACTAGAACGATGTACACTGCTGGTCCTCGCAGTTTATAAGCAATAACACATCCTTGTTTCTACGCAAACAGCACTGGAGTATCCAGCGCGATATTTGATATTAACGTAAAAGAGGACGCCAGATGTCCGACGCGTGTGTGGGAACGGCGTATTTATTCAGTAAAATTGACGCGAGCGTTGCTGGCCCTGCAGGAAGATTGGAGTGTTAGCAGACCGGCAGCAAAGCAGAATCTCACGTCTACATATATATATGTTAGCATGTGTGTGTGTGTGTGTGTGTGTGTGTGTGTGTCGAGTATGCAAGTGGCTGCGAGCCTTTAATGAATATGCAAATCGTCGCCCGGACTTGCAGGGACCTGCTGAAGGAGGCAGGCCAAGCTAGGATGCAAGCCAAGTGTCGGTGATTCTAGCAGTTGACGATCCTTGCGAAATTCCTGACGCTAGACCGGACACACGAAAGCTCGCTTCGTGCTAAAGAGCCCTTGCACTCGAACCCTCTGTGTCTCTATGCTAATGCCTTGATATTGCATCACTCACCGATCCCCTCCCATTCAATGAGACGCCAATATGTTCATCTAATTTCGTTGATCCGTTTCACGCCCCAATTCCTACAGCACGAAATCTTCTGTAAGAGTTGAGAGTTTAGAAAGATTGTTGATATGTCGTGTTTGGGGATTTTTTGAGTACTGTAATGCAGATTTTAGGATTAGGATTCTTTTAGAATGTTTATATATTATTTATTTGAATAGTTGAAAGTAGGGAAATTTATAAGATTCTCAAGGATGACTTGTAATCTTATGGATAGGAAAAGAATAATTTTGGGATATATTTTGATTGAAATAGATATGAAGTTTTTTTACCAATCGTGCGTGTAAAGCCAGATACGTCACTCGTAATATCTGATTGGTCGTTAAAGTGTTAACAGGGTAAAATCTCCGTTATCGGAATTCAATTTTACTGAACACTGTGTGACTGACACGCGAAGTATCGACATTGTTACAACCACGGAGCTTTCTGATGGACGTCTCCAAAGATCGTCCCTGATTGCGACGTATGATGGGCTTCAGGCGTCCGCCAGACCGGAGACTGCGTCTATCAATAGCACTAATTTTAAATAATTCACTTTTTGCATTGCCAATTCCTTCTTTGTCAATGTTCGAAACCTAGCTTACTAAATCTAGATCGAAATCGTCCCCGGAGCACATGAAAACTTAATAACCCATTATCGACAGCGAACAGTAATTATTAACATATTAACCTTGTTAAATTCCCTGCCTCTCTTATTCCTCTCCAAATCTATTTATTCTACAGTGACCGCCACAATTTTACTCGAAAATACTCACCAAACATAAATTCCACAAATAACTTCAAATCTTCAAGCAACCATAATCTCAACAATTTCCAAAAAAATCCATCTAAACACTTCGTCCGGCAATGCTTTAAATTCTCTACGATCCAGCTATTTAACGGAGAGCCGCGATTAGCATTACTCTCGGTGATACGTAACGCGACGGTTACCTAATGGAACGGCGGCGACGGTGGCGTCGGCGGAAGCAATAACCCGGCGGGTTTCTGCTCCGACTTACTGGCGGGACTCGGGATAAGTAAAACTCGACGCGCCGGAGAGATTCGCGCTGGCATTTATCCCGCCGGAAGTTTTAACGTTCAGCAGACTTTAAATCAGCAAGATCGTAACCGGCGTCGAGTAGCACGTCGGTGGAAGTGGTTCTTGGTTGTGGGCGTTGGTGGGTGGCGTCGGTGGTAGAATGGTGGTATATCTGGGTGCAGGGATGGTTCGGTTCATCCAGCATCCACCGGGTGCGATCTAATATTTCGCGGCTCCCACGAGTTCAGCTTCGCCGGCTTATCCGCAAATCCAAAAAGGCGGGCGAACGAATCAGCGAATCTCATAAGAGGAGAAGGGGTGCGAGAAAGGTGAAGGGTCGGAAGGGCGAAGGGGGCGGTTACATGGTGGCGCGGCAGGGTTGCCGATGAAAAATGCATAAGGAATTCATCGGGCAACTAGTTCATTTCAGTGGAAATGGCCTCGATTTATAACCCGGCCGTTACCGGCCCGGCGGAAGTGATACGTTTAACATGGCCCACCACCCACCCCCTGCCGGCCGCACGATGAATTCCAAGGCAGGCCGCGGCCCGGAAGCGGTTCCCCCGGAATGCCGATCGCGATCGCCCGACGCCAAGAGAACCCGGATGGAAAGCGAGAGTTCACACGGGCACCGATTGATGAATGCCAACCGTCCACCACCTCGGCTATCTTCTTAGACGAAGCGCCTGAAAGACTACAGTTGCAATTAATATCGCTTTCTTGATAGGAAATCTTGTAATTATTTGATAAGGATGATTAAGATGAAGTTAGAATTGAATATTGATAATATACATTCAATGTGTGTGAATAATGCTAATGTAGATCTGTCGATTAATTTGATAATAAGATAATCTTAACAATATTGTAATAGGATAACGATAAAGTACGACATAAAGGAAATCATTTCGTAATCGTAATTTTCGAGGGAAGATGCTCTGAAAGGGATCGAGTACGTTATAAAACGAGGAGAAAGATTTCCTTTCGGGGAACATATCGAACCTTTCCATCGTGACGTGCCATTCACTTTTTAGAATGCGCTGATGGAAATACAGTTCGAGCATCGAGAAAAATGTGAGTGAAATGTTGGATATTACACGGTCGATTGAACAGATAATTCCGCTTAACAATTGAATGGTTGGATTCATGCGAAACGCTGGGACCAGAGTTTTTGCAATGACCCAGTATTTTTAAAGCTCGCGTTCACCGATGCACTGCAATAGTGAGTGCAATAATAGCTGGCTGTTTTTCCATTCACAGTTGAACAATTAGGAATTAAAGCTTTCGCGTAAATAGAAATATATGTATAATTACAAATGCTATTTATTGTTGCCATTTACCACGGATTACTCGCAATTTGTGTCTGCAGCAAGGCAAATGGTCCAATCGTGCTCTATTTTTTATTCCAACAGTTTCAGTATCAAACTAACAATACACAGTTGTTGTAATTAACAAATTGTCAATGATTTCACTATTCATCGATCGGAACAATACATTATTAATTTCTAATCACTAAACTACCAATTTCATCATTCTAACTCCCATAATCACATTATCCAAATTACTAATCTATAAATACTACATCTGGGAATCTCACAATCACAAACATCATCATATCGTCATTCTAATAGCCAACCGGACTTTAGAAATTCCCTGCATACCGGCTCATCTTAGAACCAGACTTACGATCCCGTTTCCAAATCCTAGCGTCATAACGGCAGAAAGGTATACCTGCGGGAAGATAGAGCGCGCCGATAGGCCGAGGATGAGTGTGTATCAGTGAATCAGGTGAAGGCTGGTCGGGTTATAACGTGGCCGGGTGCACGTTACGGGAAGCAAAAGCGAAGATCGAAGGGGGTCGAGAGGAAACGGTTAGGCGAGCGAGAGCGAACGATATGGAACGTGGCTTACAAGGGTTGTGTGTCTGTATAGGGTGTCTCGCAAATGTCGTAGAATATTCTATCTAACTCGTTGAGAAGTTATTATTATTCTATAAATGAATCTCGAGTTATTCAATAATAATTTATGTAACAGCTTTCGGACACCTTGCCACTTTACACTTGAAAACTTTTGATTTCTCTTACCAAGACGAATAACTACGATCTCACTAATTCAATTGTCCCCAATTATTATATCTCCTTTCCAAACAAAGCGTGAGATAAAAAATAGCTGTAATATTACAGAAAAATAATACATTTATTATAAAAATATGTTTACCGATATATTCGTCTCTCGTATTCATTTCCACACTTGCGTTATATATACTTGGCAATATTTTGTAGCATTTTTGATTCACCCTGTATATGTGTGAAAGCTCTGTATAGGTTGGAAGGGGGTTGTGGGAGCCAAGGGCGTTAGGCCGCGAAGTTATCCGAGCTATTCAAATGGGCAGGAGTGCGCGGAAATTGCCATAGACTGGCTGGCACACGCCGCCGATATCTCGGAATCGATAAGAGACGCGAACCTGCGGTATGCATGTACTGCCGATTTCTACGCCTCTCCAACCCGTCTCTTCCTCTCTCTATGTTCCACACATCTCTCTCTCTCTCTCTCTCTCTCTCTCTCTCTCTCTCTCTCTCTCTCTCTTTCTCCCTTTCTCTTTCTCTCGTCTACTCTCTTAGCCACTGCAACTCGGGTAGCTTCTAGCCGGCTGACTGGTGCTGCTATGCACATATCGTGAAAGGCACGTGCTGCTCTGCGAGCTCGCCCAACGCCGAGTGGGTTAATTGAAAATCCGGCTTGCCAGCGTGCGCCTATCGCGCCCAGCGAATCGACTTTTACGCCCTGGATATTGCTACGCGCCGCTTTAATGCGCCTCGGCCGCCACGCCGCGCCGCTAGCACATCCGAGAGCATCGGATCATCGCCTGATTTTTTGAACTACGAGCTCGCGCGTACAAATTCACGCGCATCTACCTTGCGTGAACGAGTTCGAGTGGGATTGCGTGATTCAGAGGATGTCGAGGGAGAGTTTATACTTTGGGATTGGATAGAATATTGTTTTTAGTGTTTGTGTTATTGAATACGCAGTAGTTCGATTTCTTTAGGGGATTTTGGGGTTATTTAATGGGGTTGTTATTAAGTTAGTGAAATCTTGTTCAATTGAAATAGGATGATGTTATAGATGTGGTTGAAATTGATGTATTTTAGTGTAGAGTTATTCGAAACAGTTGCAAGCGGCGACTACAACTTGGGAGTTATTAATTATTGAATTTCTCGTGCAAGGCTGCGGTTTTGGAAGCTGACGGCATTGAAGTGAACCTTTGACCTGGAAAGAAATCGTGTGAGCATTGGATCCTTTTGCCAGGACCACGGCAAATCGGCGATATCGCACTACTTTGACTTCAATGCCGCACCTGTCAATAAGCTGTTCCCAGTATTTTTTTGCAGTCGCCGCTTGGCAGTTTCCGCTACTGCGCGAGCGATGGAGTTTTACCTAGCACAGAACTGACTTAAATAATTATCATGCCAAGTCATTAAGAATACAACCAGTCTGAGAAGATTTCCAATTTACTCTATCAGGGTTTTTATTACTATGGAACATTTTTATTATAAAACACAACATAAAATCTACAAAATAAACAATTTAAACAGAACAAAAAATGAGAAAAGTACATAAAAAATACTCTAATATAAAAAAAGAAATGATATCATTGGAATAAGACGATATCAGTGGAGTATCTGACGACACTTTCAATGCAGCACGAAATATCTGTAACAGAATGGTGCGACATATTCGTATTATTATGTCAGGCCTCGGTTTATGTCAAGGAAATCCCCGTAAGCTCTTGTCGCGTCGGCGACGCATCAATCTCTACACTGCAGAGAGAAGCGGTAAACGGAGTGCCGTGAAATTGGTACGAATTTACACATCCGCAAGCAGCGCCCGCGCGCCATTACTCCTCTAAGCGACTGAATACCTGCATCCCAGACAGAGATTATCAACTCCGAAATTATATACAAAGCTACTACTCGTGAATATTAACTAGTGCTTTATCGGCGCGCTCTCTGCGGCGGGCCGCAATCAGGATGGGAGTCTGGAAATCGTCAAGTTAATTCCAAGGCGACTAATTCGACGTTTCTCCATTGTCTAATGGACTCCCTAACATTCCCGAAACACGCACGACAGACAAGCTACAACAACAGTTCGATATTTACAAATTTTTATTTAATACCAGGAATTACATAATTTAAAATTAATTTATAGTGAAATCGAATTGTATTACTAAAATAAACTCATACATACCTTGTCGCATAGGTGGAATAATAGAATAAATAATCAATAGGATTTAAAAATAAGATCAAACGAATATCAAAGGGTTGAAGTTCTTAGCTGGTTAAGAGCTCAGTCAGAACCACAAACTCGTCCACGCATGTCCTAATTAAGAGTGCCATTAGCGGCAAAGCGGATTTCGTCGGCGAATTTTTCTTTCATTAAATTAATGGTGGGATTGTCGCTGGTTATCGAAGGGGTTCTCAGGATTTCTCCCGGTCGGCGAGGGATCATTTTCAAACAAATGCCCAGAGGAGAAGCAGTAGTTGTCGCAGCGGGGAAGATCGGAGCCGGCCAGGTTACCGCGGCACGTGCCGCGCTATTTCATATTAAGCCGCTCTCGCGCTAATTAACCCGAGCTTTCGGTTATTAATCTACGCCGAAACCGCCGAGGTATCGCGGCCGACCTAACCTAGAAGCCGAGGAGGACGACGCGGCAAGCATTGCTTGCTCCATGCTCACATCAGTTGCGTTTGATCCCGCAGCAGTGATATCCGCCTTTCTTGCCGCCCAGCAAGCTAAATTGTATCTCCGTGCAAGTGAAATACTCCAGGCTGTTTTCATAACAGTCACCTACTCACCGCCATTATGCTCAAATTATATGCATACCAGTTACGTATTGATGGTTATGTTGTTTCGGTTAGCGTTGAAACTATGAGGTGGTGACGAAAGAAATAAAACTCTAATTTTTCTTTTAACAAAAGGATAATGAAATTAATACAGCAGATTAGTACCTTTGTACATCAATAAATTCTGGTATACGCAATACAAGAAATAATGAAACAGAGAACAAAACGATAACCGTAAATCGAATTCAAGGTATCTCGTAAAAACAGTCATTGATGACTCGCCACAAATTGCCAGGACATTCACGACTCTAACCACTGCGAATTCTCACCAGTGAGCTCCGAGTAACACTGCGACAACAAGGCGCAAGTGGGCTTCGCAGTTGCCGAAATGTAACGGAAGAGTCGTTGGAATTTACGTGGCGTTGTACGCAGAGCAGAGCTTAAAAGTTTCGTCAGTTCTCTCGAAACAGGTAGTGCGGGAATACCGGCAAACATAAGCAAACAGTGCTTGGAATTTCTTTGAGCCGGTGCAATTACAATGATAGTCCGCCGAAGCAGTTAACCCCTCACTCCTTTACCTCTCCCTGTTTCCCCCACTCCAGGTACTGCGATTGTTTTAATTCGGCGGCTCGCTCGGTCCTCAATTTGGCTGGGGCGAAACTTTTAAATTAGCCGCCCTTTGAAGTCACGCGTGCACCGCTCGCCAGACAAATATTTCATTTACCGTTTAATTTAAAAAAGAATTCCTTTCAGAGGCCTTCCCGGTCGTAGCTAGTAAAAAGGAAGGGTGGCTTTGCTTTGCGACTTCGACTCCGATTATTCTAGTACGTCAAAAAACATAGTTTCCACGTGTTATACATTTTCAGTAGGTTTGCTATTTCTCAGTAGTTGATTCGTCATTTGGTTTATCTTGTAATAGTGAAAGGAAAGAAAAATTTGTTCATAATGATTAAGATCATCTATTGTTTGATTCGTAGTAATTCGATAGTTGACCATTGTTGCGCTTATAACAGAATGAATAATACGATTCCGGAAACATTAGTCGGATCAAAGGGTGTGCCGTCACAATAACACACACGATCGCTCGTCAGCGAGTTAAAGACCAAAATGAAAATGATTAATGACAGTGTATAGTGAGAGCCCAACTGATCAGTGATACACGAAATGATAAGGTTCCGTTGAAGCCGAAATGTACCAGTGTTAGCTTTGTCCTAGCGTGCAGGTAATGTCGTGACGACAAATTTCTTCAATCGTAGACTCCAAGAGGCGCATGCAATGCGACTTTATGGGTTACTGTGCCTTTTCCCATTAAGATGCTGATTTCGTATTCGAATGGCGTAAAGCGGATCTCACGTACGAACAACCTGCCCGATCTAAATAATAGCCCAATAGCGTGTGTCCACTTACTGACTTTATGACTAATCTTGATGACGCTCGACTGCCATGCTATTTCCTTTCATCATTTCAACTCCTTTTACTACCGCGCGAATTTCTCTGCAGCAATCTCTCTATGTGTGTGTATATGTGTACTTGCAATTAGTCAACATCCAGCTTTGACGACATTTGTGGCCGAGGAGTATAATAAATCTTCTTTCCATATTCTACTAGAAAATCATTACGTAAATCTAAATAAACTATCCAAAGATTATCCTACTAATCTTCAAACCCAAAACAAAAACATTAAAAAAATCATTTCAATTCTACAATTTCTTTTTCATAACTTTAAGAATGCTATCATATTTTTCCAATTACCATACTGCGACGAATGATGTCGATGTCAACGTCAACCGGTCACACACAGTGAGAATGCTGCTTAATGCAGCGACGGCGCATTCGATTTTCAGTACTGCATTGACAGAGCTCTCCTGTCATCTATAATATCGGTGCTCGCAGGGAATCGAGCGTGGCGCGGTGACGTTTAATAGTGGCGGCTAAATTCTGATCTAGGTGGCGCCGGAGACAGTGACTGAGAGAGAGAGAGAGAGAACGAGCTATCCTTGTGCCTGTAATTATCAACAACGGCATGTGACAGGCGTAACCACGTCTCGATGTGGACATCTGACCGCTAATCCGTTATAGCTCGTTGTTTCACATCGGAAACCGTTAGCGCAACACTGAGATTCCCCCGCAATACTGGCACTCGAGCGTCATTAGTGCTGAGTGTTTCGTAATAGCGTTCCTAAAGACTGCCACTCCATGCGCGAGCAGCCCCGATATTACCCGCGCGATATGTCAACCAAAGGAAATTAGTATCGGGGAAATTCGCTGCGAAAACGTAAGCTCTTAACCACGCTAGCCAACTAAAGTCACTGAAGGTTAGCTTGCCACGCCCTCTATCGTGTTCCCGCGCTATCGCTATAAAAACATGTCGTCTACGAATTTTGGATTTTATCTTGCGTTGTAATTTGTATGGTGTGTCTATCTTTAGTTTGGAGTACTTCATTTAATTATGTTTTATTTTTAAATACAGTGGATTTAGAAGAATAAATAAAGTTTGTATTCTTTGTTATCATGGTAAAATAAAGGATTGTTAGGTGATATACTAGGAGGGGTAGAAAAATGTTATCAAAGTCAAAACTAATTTTTACCAGCGTGTAACGGCATAACAAATGCTTCCATCGGCGGGGCGCGTATTTGTTTAATCAGGAAAACAGATTAATCGCATAATGCTGAGTGTGCACGCGCTGCATTCCGAGAAGAGGTTTTTATAAATTCCCGGCAGCGGGCATTTAAATTACGAAAAGCGGGCAAATTGAAATACAAATTGTAAAGGCAATATACACCGGGAGAGGGCTGGTATTGATGCATGCAATATTAACAGCGCTGTACAGCCCGGTCAATCGAAGCGACCATAAAGTTGCCTCGCCAAGCCTGGATAGATAATTGAATCAATATTTCCCGTTCCCGCGCCTTCCGCTCAAATTTATAGAGCCAGAAAACACTGCTCTCTGTGTTATTATGTTTGCCTCAGTTAGCCAGTATCGCTCGAGTACTCTGATTGTTGCGTCTCAGCCGGATAAATTGTTATGTGTTTGTCATCCGGTTATGAAATGCCTTCGAGCGGTGTGCACGTCGTAATTCTGTTGTCGTGAGTGTTGGTCGCTCAGAATGGATTGTAGACGGAATTCAGAATAATTACGGATCGTTTGTACACCCACGTGCCACCAGATTGAGCCAGTAAGTTCTTACATTTGCATACATTACATTTGTGACGGTTGTAACCTTACAAGTATTTTAATTCAAGTTCCTATAAAAATTCGTTGGGATTACATTGTCTTTTACACTTGGTGAAAATACACATTTAAAGTAAAATCCCTGGATCATTTTTGACTCAACACTTCACGAAGAAATTGCTCGACATCGATGCGATCAACACTTCCGGATGTAGGGCGAGCGTGCTTGGAAATGGGAAATTAATTTATCTGGTAGAATTCACTCGGGTGGAACAATCGTGCGACATCGGCCGGTGCTTTTCCTCGGTTGGCGTTCCGTAACGGGAAGTCCTCGCTTTTGACGCTTTCCAGGCACACCCGGGAACCACGTATGCATGCATTTCTGTAGTGAACGTGTGCGAGAGAGAGAGAGAGAGAGAGAGAGAGAGAGAGAGAGAGAGAGAGAGAGAGGGAGAGAGAGAGAAAGCTCGGCCTTACATTTACATTTAGAACAGAAGCCCGGTCATTGAATTAAAACCGCATTCACGCTTCTAATCCCCGGCGAAGCGACATTACTTCTTCGCCACCCCTCTGCGGATCGTGGAAGCGTTTAAAGCGAAACTTATAGCTTTAATTTCAATTCCTACCTTGTGGACGGTTCAATGAGCTTGGAAAGGAGACTCCCTATGTAAGTGTATCCATGAATATATGGTTGACTAAAATGATTCAGACGTATAAGAAAAAATATCGCTAGTTTCCTAGTAACTCAAATATTCGTGAATCCTAATGTAATGTTTCAGACTATTTTATCAACTTTACATTGCAATGCATTCAATTTTGCAAAATTAAATTCTGGGCAGAATACAATTAATTGCGAATATTATTTCAGGGTTTAATGACATTTGAACTCTAGTTAAATAAAGTGCTGGAATCGAATAAAGTATTGAAGTTTTATGTTTATTCGACTGGGAGTCACAAGAGGTTTTTTGTATTACCGTTTACTTTTTATTATAACGCTGCGAGATAGGATTTATTTAGACCATTTCGCGTACCATTCAGGCCTGGGCCATTTTTCTTATCTCTTGAGTGAGGTCGATTTAAAACGAAGCGATGTCTGTGCATACACATAGAACGGACTGCTCGATGGCGCGCATTGGGAGATATTCCGCTCCCAGATTTCCTGATAGGCTCCCTGTACATTCGCCGAGGGACCAACAAACTCAATCGACCGACAATTACTGCAGACGATACTCGCGAAACATTGACGTCGAAAGCAGCTCCGATCCGAACGGCTCTTATGCTGCGAATAAAGCCGAACAGACTTGCTAAATTCTCTCGAATATTCAGCAGGAAATACTAAATATTGCAAAACTATTGCATAATTGTAAAATTCTCTTATTCATCTTGGTAACTTAGTTATTATAAGTTGAATAATACTTGATAATGTAATAGAAATGAAATCAGCATCTTATTGGATCTAATATTACAATCTGTAACACTACCCGGAAATATTATTTTCTTTCTGAAGACAAAAGTTACACAATCAATGATACGAAATATTATATCATAGCTAGCCGAGAGAAAAGTATCGATTATCAGTGCTGCCAATCTGGCGATCATAAATGCATCAAAAGTTCGACATCTGCCAATTGGAGAATTCAATAGAAAATATTTGAGGAGTTTACACAGCGACGAATTTGGGTAGATAAAATAGCAGGAAAACTGAAAACTGCCATTGTGAGTTACGTGTGACAGTGGAGTTGGTAATTGCATTATATCAAGATTCATCGATAACGAACGTCTCTAATTTGACCATGAACTTTAGTGGAGAACGACAAAGTGACAGATCTCCCAGTGATATTCGAGGAGAAAGAAGAAACGGGTGACTGGGCGTAATAATAACGTTGTTCCAGCAGCTGAAAGCTTCCCTTACAATGGCTCATGTTGGCTGAGTGCGAGAACGAAGTGCGAGAGACGGATTCGTTTCTGAAAGCTTTCGACTCGCTGGATTCGGCAGCAGCGCCGGCTGCACGCACATTGGATTTACTTGTTGTTCGATAGTCGAATGGAAAAGCGGTGCGCTCCTGGTTACACGGGCGAGCTACACACACGCATCACGTTGCTACTCGAGCAGAGTCTCAAATTCAATCCGAGTGACTTTTGCACCCATTGTTACTCGCGTCGAACCTCGCTCTAGTCGCCCAAATTGATTTTCCGAACGCGCTTCAGTTTTATTCTAAATGTATAGGATGCCCCGCCTAGCTTGGATCCCTTAAACTTTATTTATGTGGTCTCTTTCAAGTTTTCCGAAAGTGATAGAATGAAAGAGAATAGAAGAACGAAAAACTAGGAACGAAAAGAATTTCGAACATTGTCAGATTTTCAAAATTTCAATATGTGTTTATTTATCTATTTAAAAGATAATCAAATTCGATTATACATTTTTATTCTTTCAACGTAAATCAATAAAATTCGGAGGACAAAATTGGTGTATTCACTTGGACAGAGTGGATGTCACCTGGATGTTCGACGACCACTAGTCAGAGCGCAATCAGTAAAAGGGGTACATACGGGTCGGATCGTGATCTGTGGTGATGATCTGAGCGCAGTAGTACTTGTTCGGAAAATCGGCAGCGCTTGTAGACATGCTTGGAACAGATCCTGCTCGGTACACGCTTCGGGGATACGTGTTTTCTCGTATCCTTCGGATAACTCCGCCGCAATACGTATCTTGCTGGTAAATCGAACAATCCGTTAAACAATTTGTCGAAGTGCCGCTCAAACCTTTTGTAATACCAATGTTAATTTAATTATTTGACACTGCTTACTATTTTTGTGCGATCGGATATAATTAAGCCACATTTTTTATATTAAATTGTTAAATAGACTGCACATTCTACTCTAATATATTCAAAATATATTATTGTAAAAATATTATTCTACTAAAATAGATATAAGATATTTATTTGACTCACAAACAAGCAAGCTACAAAGCAAATAGAGCTAAAAATGCAGACACATACAAATATCTTTATAATCCTTTATGTACACTTTGGCTTTCACGTTTACGTGACAACGCTCTTTCGACTGGAATAAACTGCATGGATTTACAACAAATTCCAATATTGTGTACGCTGGGCTTAATTGTTACTAGTAAAAGCCTCTCAACCACAATCTCTGCCGCAAAAAAAGGTTTATATTGTGTATCAGCAAAATAGAAATTTCAGGATTTAGGTGGAAAGTCAAAAGTCTTAAACGAAAACGGTTATTGTCGTTTATTTCTCATACATACAAATATTGGGGGTAAAAGAGGAAACAGATGCTTGTGAAAAGAAGTGAACTTGAGTATTTGAGAGCTGAAGAACTCTCACAAAGCGATTGAGGTGGTGAGTGGAAAGATTAAGGGTGGGAAATACTTGGTTTCAGTTACGACATGAGGGGCAAGCGTCCGGAGAATTCTCTCCACTGGAACGACAAAGAATACCTGAACGATCGAGCGTTCTTCAGGACTGTCACGGAAATGGCGGCTCTAAACATCAACCACATCGAAGAGAAGGATGAGGGTGAATACAGGTGTCGAGTGGATTTCGCCAGAAGTCCCACCAGAAATTCGAGGATCCATTTGACTGTCATAGGTACGTGAAACCTCATATTCACAAACTACTCCCAACAGTCTCAAACTCTCCTCAACATTATTTAAAATTTATATCATTATTCAAAAAATAAATCCTTATATTTTTTAATACCAAAAAATGAACTTAACTACACTACAACAGTTTTGTTAATTTTCACAATTTGTACTATTGTAGCACAAAGTACTCAAGCATGGTTTCTAGAGTAAAGATAACATATGTTATAATAGCATAATCAGCCACGAGGCTGGGAATTCCGAAGTACTAGTTTTGTTAGGCTCGAAGTTGCCGGATCGGAATAGAAGCTAGTATTCCCATCGAAATGTGTACACGCACACACCTGTGTTCCGTCAAAGTAGGAAACGCGTGGCGGTGGGGCGTCGTGGTGGGGGAATTATGCTGGCTCCATGGAAATTTACACGATGCATAAAGCCGGAGGAAACTATGAGGGAATAGGTGGGTATCGAGGCCGAATGTGGCGGTGCGAATAGTTCGCATAGTTGATCGTGTAATCCTTGCTTCCCGGCTCACTGGCTCCGCCTCTGTGCGTCTATAGATTTTCTTCATTGTACGGATTCCTGTTTAGTAGCTTTTACTGCCGCCAATTAATCCCATTGCATAGAATATCGGAATTCCCTGATGGTAGGATACACACGCGTGTGTCAGTGTGGCTCGTGGGGATACATCGATGCCGAATCGAATTTGGTGGCTTGTGGAAATATCCGACACCTTAGTAGTCGAGTTCTGTTCCATTTCCTTCGGGGATAAATACTCTTATTTCTCTTATTATACATCTGATCCATTTATTTAATAGTCAACACTGTAACTATTATTACTAGCATTCAATATGTTCCATTAAAAAATAATAATTTTCTTAACAAATGGGGATTCGCCTTATTTCGAATTAGGTGTCGAGACATTCTGGAAATAAGCTGGCGTATTCAACGGGGCGTGTAGGGAGTCGGCTTTTTCCTCGGCGAGCAAATCTTACTTTTGACGCGGAGCGGAAGGTGAAGCGGGCAGGAGGCGGCCAAGGATGAACGAAACACAAAGGGCTTTTTCGTTCGTCCGAGCCTTTTATTTCAACGTCTTCTTGTCCCGTCCGTTGTCGCACTGGAGAGCCTCCTGTATATACATATACATCCATCTATATATATATATATATATCTATACATATATATTCGTAGGATCCTTCTTCAGTGGAGCGGGCGAGTCGGCCGAGCGTTTGAACTTAAGTTTTAAAGAGTCCATCGACTATAAGGCGCGCTCGAGAAGCAGCCAAAGAAAAAGCTCGTTACTGACGAGATTTCCTCGAGAAAACGAAGGAGAGGGGGGCAGAGGTGGTTGCCAGAGTTGTAGAAGAGAGAGAGAGAGAGAGAGAGAGAGAGGTATCCTCTGCGAGGCATTTGCGCATTGGTCCATACTTCTTTTTCCATGGTGTGTTTCGTTTCGAGGCCGTTTGCCTCGAGAACGGACACATCTCGCCCCCGGAAATTGTACTCTGCCTCGTCGGCCGGCTTATCCTACCCCCTGGAAATGATAAAAGGGGAACAGCAACGCGGACCAAGCAGCTCCTCCTTCGCGACACTTCATTATCGGCCGGTTTAAGTGCTCCCGGCGTGTTTAATTGCGATCCTTTGTCTCCCCGATCGTTTTTCAGTGTAAATGTAGCCTGGCCCGCCTTCTTCTCCGCCCCCCCCCCCCCCCCCCCCCCACGCCGTCCCCCTCTTGCTGTGTACTGGACAATACTTTTTCCGTTGCTTTGAAGCACCACTGAATGGTTGCTCCCTTCTAATTTTTCAGCCATTACCCTACTGAGCGACGACGAATCTATAAAGCAAATAAATAATTGGGAGTGCTTTGATTTCCCTCTGTAATTAAATGCCTCATTTTAGAAAGCTCCCTTTTCCCCTTGGATGCTTCGAGTTCGAGCTTTTAGTTAGTTACGAGAGATAAATTGGAGGAATACTCCCTTTTGTAATTTCCGTGCCAGCGGATTAAAAGAATGTATACGTGTAATCGTTGGTAGTGTATTTCCTTCTATTGCTGTTGTTGGGAATTGTTTCTGGAAAGTCTGATTAACTGTTCTGTCTTTTTATTGTTAAATTCTTAGCAATTATTTGTGTTCTTGTGCATGTCTTTTTATAGAGAAATTTGTGTCATGTGTAAAAAAGGAATTACGATTACGTCTGCAAGAGATACTCCGCTTTGGAGATTGTTGCCACTGAATTGTTTAGTGGATACTTCGAAAACTGGAAGCACCTGTGTAGTGAAAATTAGAGCACATCACAGTCGATTCAATAATTCAGCTGGTTCGATGATGAATGTTTTATGCCGATCCGACCTGCAAACAGAAGGTTCAATAGTTTTCAACGATGGTTATACTTCACTTAGTAATACAAAAATAATCATTTCGTTTAATAATATTTCCAACATTACGCGATTTAATCCTGTTTAACGCTTTGCGCTTCGAAAGCACACATCGACATATTTACGCATTGCTCACATTGACAATATCAATTCATTCCTGCCAATTTTCGCTCAAACGATCTAAATCCACACATTATTATCAACTATAATAATCGTTTATGCTTTACAACTGCTATTTCTTCAAGCCCGAAAAATTCGATTATCGATGGTCAACTAGTTTTCGAAACAATAACTTCTAAACAAGGAGGATCCAAGGGGTTAATCGGCGAGATCCCTTTAATACTAGCCGTCATTACAATCCCTTTAAGCCCAACGTGACGAGCTACATCGGTGTCGACGGGACAACGTTATTCTCGAATATTTCACGCTCCACTCGTTCCCGATAGGGCGAGAATGTATGCAGCCAGAGGGGCGCGTACCCGCGCCATCATTAGGCATGCAGTGCACTTGAAACCCACCTTGCATGCACGTGCACCTGAAATAAACGCTGATTGGCAAACCCATAAATCAATGTCTCCATCCTGCTCTTCTTCGGCGGCGTTGCTGACCAGGTTCGTCCGGTTTCCGACTGGTCACGAAATCCTCCTCTCTTTCGCTAGCCGTGCTATGTTGGCCGTGCTTAATAGCCGATATTCCCTGTGGAATGACTCGGTGCGTGCCTATTCGGCCGTGCTGAGGTTTGACGTTCATCGGTGTTCTTGCACCTGCTCGCTTACCTGATCGAGCCCCTCGACATCACTCTAAATTAACCTCACGCGAATGCCCCCTGTCCACCCCCTCCTGTGTTGTAAACACCGGGGCGATGAAGGGTTGAAATCGATGCGTGACAATCGCTGTCACGAGCGAGTCTTTTTTTAAACCTGCCAATCGACCATCTCTCTTTCACGGTGGCAATCATTGCACTTGTATTTTCGGAATATTTATTGATTTCCTATTATCGTATCTAAGATCGCGAATATATGTTTGTTATGTTTGTGTATGTGTTATAAGTTATAACAAGGGTTTCTTTTGTAACTTATGTCTGACGTATTTCTAGGATTTGATATATGAAAATTATTGGATCAAATGATTCAACTGTAAAAATATGCGAAACTGGAAGAATATTTCATTGTTATTTAGCACCGAGAATTTTCTAATCTCTAAGGCAGACTTCCCCTTTAATTGCCACTTTCTCGCGTATCTCGGAAATATGAATCTTTCTAACGATCTGGTGCTGCACTATCATTCGCTCTCGCGTGACGCGGCGATACGGCTTTGTTTTTCACGCAGGCAAATATGTATCCAGGTGATATCGTATGTCAGTCCGTCTTTTATCGGCTCCACCCGGCTTTTTTCAGCGTACCCGCTCCTGCCTTTGGCTGCATCGTTTCTCTGGATCTCCCGGGCGTAATGGAAATAGTGTTGCCCGTTTGTTATGCCGCGTTGCTTCCCCTGAGAGGTATACGCTACCAGCACAGGGTGATGCGTTTGCGTTAGAATCACCAAGAATTTTCAGCCACTAGTAATTTTCCGAAATAAATCAGTTTTATTGTATTGCTCCTTATTAGTTATACTATTTTTTAATATATTGTACAATACACTCAACATTGATTTCAAAGCACACATGCAAGATTTAGATACTTATTTACAAATTATTTAAAAGTTTAATATACAGAATAATTTTCTAGTATTACTTAATTTTCACGAATAGACAATTTACATATTTGCATCACCGTATGCATATTCGGACGTTCCGAATGTTTGCGCCGTACGATGAGTAGATGGTACGCCGAGCTTGCCAGTAACCCAGTTTTCGGTGGAACTGCGATATTCACGGTAATCAAGTATTCAGTATTGCGCTCTGCCCGTATTAGAGTCATGCTTATTTAAAGAGGCAATCCCCGCCCATATTTTTCAACCACGGAAAGATGATTGGGAGCAGTCGAATGGATGATGAGATATAACGGGCGTTTTACTAGGAAACAACCAATCTACAGGGTGATACTTAAACATAAAAAATGTTGGCAACTGCCTTGCATTGTCGATAATCTCGATCACTGTGTATCAGAATCATTCTTTACAGCAATAGAATTGACAGAATCCGTTCAACGATTCTGATTTCTAAATTCTCCAAGTTGGGATATCGAAATATTAATTTATATTATTTGTTACTTTCCAGTGCCAGCTAGCAGACCGAATATTATCGACGAGCACGGAAACACAGTGGCGAGAACTGCCGGCCCTTACGAAGAGGGTGGCGATATGCGGCTGCAATGTCTCGTCTCAGGGGGTGAGTCCTACATTTTCTATTATTAGAACGAGCTCCTCTGAACAGGCAGTTAATAACTTCTCGACGTGTTGTTCTTTCACCAGCGTACTGTAAAAGTTTCTGCCGTCGTATCGATTTATTTCAGTGGAAGAACGTACGACTGCCGATGGCTTAATCGAACGGAGAGACATTTGCATGACATTAACAGCCTGCTGCTCGGACAAGTAGATCTTCCCATTTCAAACCAGCGTTAATGCATAAGCTATTATCGAATGTTAATGCGGGAGTACCTTTTTAACTTTCAAATTAAAGCCTGGCCATTTGCGAAACGCTTTAAAATTGTCGTCACCCAGCCCAGTTTTTACTGCAGTTCATTATTGGAAAATAAAACGTTACAAATGTAAAAGAAAGATAATTTAATATACCAAAAATAGTCAAAAAGTCACTTGTCGTAATTACTCTTTCACTTGTTCCATCGGTACGTTTATTATAATATATTACAATAAACGTGATTGAAGAACAGCTATTAGATAAACCTAGATAAACATGATCGAATTAGAGAGGACATATATTACAAACTGGGAAAGTCAAGACGTAGTAAAGTGAGTAAGAATAATAGAAGGATCGTGAGAAATGTATCGGAGAATTAAGAATAAGTGGGCAAGAACGCGAAGACAATGGGAGGCAATATGGCTAATAGATCTGCAAGGAGGGGAGTCGTTAACGTCTATTCTGTTAGATTTTAATATCGGCTGCTTCCCGGAAGCGAGGAAGGAAGCCAGCCGGCAAGCAAGCCCGAAGGCAATAACGATAATAAATTTATTTTTATTGCCTCGCATGCCTTGAGGAGGGTCACGACAGTGTTATACGGTGGCGCACACCGTAAAGACCACTCTCTTCCTGTCCGCCCACAATTCCTGCTTGCCTCCTTCAGCAACGTGGCACAGATACCTACCGCCGCCACTGCTTCCGCCATCCAAGCTCCAACGAAAGTGCTTTCGTTGAAAAATAATGAGGTCGACACTGTGACCTTCCCCTCACACCACCCCCACCTACGCTGGCCATTCCGCCCTGAGAACATTACCTGCACGCAACAACCACCCTGAATTATGAATTAACGCAAGCCACTCACCTTTGTCTGCATTAGCGTTCTTCGCTCGCTCTTCGATCCCCCACTTTTCCTTAACGCAACCATGCTTTTGCGCATTGTCACGTAACTCTACTAACTTCTTTTGACACATTTCTCTACTCCCTCCTGACCTATACATGCATCGGTTAGTACTGTTGAGTTAATCGAAGACTAGGTTTTATTTAGTAATGATACAATGAAAGGGAATTTTGTATAATTTTGTATAATGGTTTGTTTCTTGGGAATTCCAGTTGATTTCTATTGTAGATTTTGTAGTGTAGATTATTCTGTTTGAGAGTATTTAAGATGCTTGCCATTCAAGTTCAAAAGGCCATCAGGAATCCACTCGATATCCTTAGACTGCGCCATATGTTTGTGCTATCTATCTTCGATGTTATTGGAAAGCCGAGCACACGTTTAACGAAGTGGTCACGCATTACGGACACACCTCGTACATACGAGAATAGATTAGATGCTGAAATGGATCACGTTCTCAAAGTTCGGTGTTCAAACCTTTAAGGCACAGCCTGGCGCCCTCTGAAATATTGGCATGCACGACGAGATAGTCTAATATGCTCACATGACCAGATTAAATATCGACGCTTTTAAGGTTTATTGATCCGCTACCATCAGAATGTATAGGAAGACTGAATTTATATTGGATTGTTACCCAGCTTTATAAGTTTTCAGTATTCGGTAGACAGATTAAAAGTAATATTAAAGTTGTATGAAGTTTGAAACTCAATCTTTTCTTAATATTGATTATTCTAGAGTTAAACAATTCCAATACAAGAAAACATATAGAAATGTAATGATCAATGCCTGAACATTAATCACAGCAGCGACTTAAGGAAAAAGTAGAAGAGAATTCTTTCAGTGATTTCTATTGTGACTAGGATAAGGTAAAGGCAAGGGCGAGAAAAGGTGCCAGGCGGTTCCAGAGCTGCAAGTCATAAATTTTCGGCGAAGCAGCCGGAATCAATGTGGCAGGAGAAATAAGTAACACCTTCGTATTTTCCAATAAGGTCGACCGGAGCCGAAAGTAACGTGGTGGCGTGGACAAATGCTGCTCGACTCGAAGGACGAGCCCGGGGAGTTTAAAGCCCTGCGACGGAATACTTTGCTCGTGCGGCAACTCTCGAGGGCGGATCTTCACGCGGTATTCACTTGCCAGGCGTCTAACAACAACATTAGTCAACCTGTATCCGCCTCGGTGGCCATTGAGATGCACCGTAAGTTTTATCAGACTTTCAAAACAGTATCACCTTTCCCTGCATGCACTTTCTACCTTGAATATCCAATTACAGCATAAGCAAGGTAATAATGCGTCTGCTTTGAACCAAATAATATAATATAAAATATAAAGCAGTAATGAATATAAAATGTGCTAGAATAGAGAATTTCACGACTAACGAATCTTTTATGATTCCATCAAAGCTGACATGTTCCAAAAATAGCTGGTGAGATTGATTACTTAGCAAGATATTAGCGTAAAGTTTCATTTATGGTATCGAATAATTATTATACCAAAACTAACTTTATCAGTGTAAAATTTCATAACAGCAGAAGCCATAAGGCGAACATTATTGTTAAGACTACAAGTCCGCCAGGATAAACTAATTCCCCGGGCAGTTTACATGCGCTTCCATCAAGGTACATATACTCTTTCAGAGCATATAGTATCAGCTCCAGACATGTTCCATCGAGTTGAAGTCATGTAAATTTCTCCCGCACTTGCTTCAAACACTGCACTTGGCATCATGTTGCATAAGAAGAGGGCGTTGATGCCCTGGGGAGGCAACGATATCCCCTAACAGCTTGGGATAAATTGAAACAATATTCCACCAGTCACATCCACTCTTCATTGTTTCTCGCACCCATTAAGGCGCGACACTCAGCAACCATGTCGGCCAGAACCTTTTTTATTTCCCGTGTCGAGCGACGAAGCTGTGCTCTTTTTAAATGCATTTTACGTCTTCTCCATAAAACGTAGGCTGGAATCCCCAGAGTGATTTAATTAAGCAGAATCTGGAATTCTGAAGTATGAACAGGACAAATTGAATAAATTTTAGTTCGTAGTTAACTCTACCTTCAGTGAAACACCTAATTAAATAAAATTGCTGTGGCATTACGTTGATTATTCTAGAAAACTTTTGTGAAATTTAATTGAAACTAAATGAACACTAACGATGTATTATTAGTTCGTAGTAACAATAATTGTTTCAAAGACAAAGGATTACAGGTTTATATTACCAGGATACTAATACACAGAAGATGATGATAATTAAAGGAACGGCGAGTAACTGATAAATAGTTATAAGTATTCGTTCATCAACTAGCCACAATGGTAACAAGTTGCTAGATCCGAAAGGCACATCGAAAAGGTGGATTTGCATCGCTTGACAAGTCGGAGCGGAATGCCTGATGGCTGTTCAAGGGAACAGCAACACTGTGACAAGGCGCTTCGTTATCCTTTGACTTGGCTTCTTGGCGTGCTTTCGCTCTGTCCCGCTCCACGTTAGTTCGCGTCCTCATTGAGGCCGGAGAGCGATTGTCTCTGTAAATGCATGGAATATTGAGGAGCGGCTTTTGTAGCGCTAGTTACGCTGGGACACTGTAATACCAGCCGAAAGTTATGGTGGTCCCTTTGCCATGGATACTTTGACAAGATGCGATCGCATTACAAATTTTCGTCCCTCTCGGAGAAATTTCGACCAACGCCCCTTTCTTTGTCATGATTCAACGTGGTTCATCTAACTGCATGTCTGTGCAAATGAGGCACATCTAATTGCGAAAAAGTGTGTCAAAGCCAGTACCAGTTCTTTAAGGTTTTTTCACACTATTAAGCTGACTCAAATCCTTTCTTTTTTTTTTTAATATGTCATGCTGTTTTTATCTTGTACATACATATACGATATTCTAGACAGGTCCAATCAAGTCTTAACTAGCACCAAATATACTCCCTCGAATGGCAGTAATACTGGAATTGGACAGAAGGAAAATTAGACGCGAGTCCTTCCTAAATTCTCATTACAAGGACACGTTTTGTTCGCACGGCTAATTTCCTTAACACCAAAAACTACAAGGGAGTGAAATGAGCTGGCTGGGATTAAACTGTTATTATCCACTCCCGGCCTGTTTGCGGACAACAAACCATGCAGACTCCCTCGCACTGGCGCCACCTTTTTCACGGGAGGAGAGTGCCTGCATTTAATTATGCTCGTAGTAATCCTGTGTAGAGATAGAATTTAGTAATGCTCGAAATCCGGCGCAACTCCCTCGCACCGGAGCGTTTTAAAGCGTGGATAAAATCTCGAGAACTACACGTACACCAGACTTATATGCCTGTCATTCTGACGTACGAAGAATATACTCATGTATTACACGTTCGTCACGACCCAAATTCTAAGTTCAACCAGAAGTATCAAATAAAAGCGCAAGTAAAACCTCAGTTTTAATTCATACCAAATAAACTCATTAAAACAAATTCTTACTATGTTTAATTCATAGAAACACAATAGTGTCTGATCTAGTATTCTTAATATACCAATTATATTCCAGCCGAGTGTAAAATTATTTAAACATAATCCATGCATTATAAAATAACCAATCTACCGTAGAGTAAACCGCAAGGGTACACTTTTCACTTTGATGTCCTTGGGGTAACCCCCGGAGCCTTACCAAGTCTCGATCAGCGGTATCGGCGCATAATTAAAGCAAACTATGCGAACGGTTTTTTAATGAAGACTTTAATTTGCCTTGGGAGCCAGCAGGGACGACGGCGTTCGTGGGAAGATATTAAAAAATTTCGCGCAGTAAATGAGGCTCTGTCATTCATCTCTCGGGTCCATTCTCGATGGGCGACGGCTATATCGAGCTTGGCCAGATTGGATGGTGCCTGGAGGGGGGAAAAGAGGCGCAGAGGGGTGAGAGAGTGGGGATGATTCGAAGTGAAGAAAGACTAGGAGAGATACGCCAACGAAGAGCGACAGGTCACGAGGCCAGTGATGCATAATTTCCAAGGTATAACAACGAGCTCGAGCGGCGTGTAAGCGACACTCCTGAAAGCACTTGGGATTTTTATTAAATTCCCTCGAAGAATCGGCGAACCGACCTGCCGGATTTCCATGGGAAATAATTGCTCTTCTTTCCCCTCACTGATTTGATCAACCAACGCTAATCTAGAATTCTCTCGTGCTTAATTCCGGCATCGTATTCCTTTTAATTTGGTTTATTAGCTTCGAACTTTTTCCTTTAAATAGTCCTGTCTGGGTGCCAAGTTGTATTATCATGTTACGGGTTTTTTATATTTACTTCGTTTTAGTTTTATAGTCGATGATAATTACATATGGGAAATTAGAGTAAAATGGAAAAATCGGGTCACAAACGAATGTATTAGTCATACGAATGGTTTTTGATTTCATTCGAGATTGACATTGTTGCTATAAATAAACAGGTTTATCCAAAGTCTACTTAACATTTCATAAATTAAAAAGCAGTATTCTCTTGGGGCAGCGAGGTCAATTTCATAATTAGCCGCATCAACTAACAAGAATATCCTGGCAGACCGAAAAACAGAGATGTTGCGAGGAAGTAGAGTGCGCGCATTCCATAATTAAGCCCATCGGCTAATGGGAATAAGGCGCGCCAATTTTCTAATTAACAGTGGCGCTCTCGCGCCAAACTTGCCACGTGTTGCTTTTTGCGGAGTGCTACCTTCGCCGGCGGCGATTTCATTATCCTCGGAAGACAAACGTTTTTGCGCGGTCGAAGCGAGAGAAAGAGAGGGAGACTGGCACCAACCGGAAATCGGCAAGCCCTTAAGGGTGTTTTTGATGTTAGCGCCGTGTTGTAAGTTCGCCTTCGCCGGAAAGTTTTGACACTGCGGATAATGGCGCGGAGAAGAAGCACTGTCACGCTGGAACGCGATGTCTCCCAACAATGGGGCCAACCTCGGCTCCGGGGGTTGCGGCAGGGGCCGAAGGGGGAAGAGGAGGGTGCGATGCTCAAATACAGAGCACAGTGTGGAACGTAGAAAGAAAAGCAACAAGCAACGCCACTAGAAAAGAAAGCGGAAGCGAACAAGTATCAAAGCGAATACTTGTTTCCCAACACAAAACAATGCCTGTCTATTTTCAAAAGTGTTCCTCCGGTTTTAGTCTCATGCATCAATTTTTTGACATCTTCTTTTGATTATGAACGTATGCAGAGTGTAAATGTTCCTGTATTATTTAAGGTAGGGAAATACTTTTTGCTCATTAGCTTTCTGGAGTGCACACACCTTCGACTTTTATACGTTTGCATGTAAGAACTTGAGACTTCGTTACTACTGATTTAGAAAAATAGTGGAAAAGCAATGGAAGGATCAATTATTTCATTTATTTCGACTAACCAACCCCTGATCGAAAGAAACATTAAATAGACTAAATTAGAACATTAAATACAGATTTACTGTCCACACAAACATCTTTTGTTTTGTACAAACTTCTACAATCTACTCCTAAGACACAACTACTAAGAGTGCCTTTGTTAACTACGATAAAATGCAGGAAGTTTGCTAATGAAAAATGTTTCGTGGAACTGGAACTTTCACGACTTCAAAGTAAACATCTTACGGGCAGTGTGAGAGCGTTCTTTGGCAGAGGGATTTTCAGGCTACACGGAAGCGTTCGCGCTAAACGTATGTATCAGGCTGGTCATCGCGCGTCGGAATCACTTTTTCAGAGCCGCCATATAAATATGGAGTCGCTTGGGAACGGTAAAATGGTACGAGGCGAGGCGGGGCGGGGCGGGGCGGGGCGGAGCAGAGCGGGCATAAAGTGCATCTTATATCCGGCGGGCGTAATTATAGCGCAGAGAGCTACATAAGTCTTGGACGGCGAAGAAGTTTGCCAACTAAAGCGAGACTTTGCATTCAATTATTTTTAATTGCTCGCTCCCAGCCCCCTCTGTTTATCGCCGGTGCTGTGCCGCCACCTAGAAAAGACGCCCGTTTGTTGTTCGGTCGGCATATCCATGCCAGCCTCCTTTTTTCAGCTAAGTCGAGCATTTATGGTCCTCTTCTCGTTAGTTCTTGGGTGGAAGTTGGCCGTCGCAATACTGAAAAGACGAAAGTATGCCGTATAAACAGAACTCTCCAACCACTTAGCTCTTCGTTCATCTTCCCATTTGCGCATACCGTCCACGGAGACTTTTGTCCTGAACGTCACTCGCCTTTCAACTCGTCTCGGAGAACCCTGCTGGAACATATGGTTCCAGGCAGACTATTGTTACGCGCTTCAAGATTATAGGGAAAAAATTCGTCAAATACGTTGTGCTTTTACCAGTCTTGCTCTCGCACTCGGGGTTAAGTCAAACCTGCACTTTTTAATAAAGCTTTATACGTTTGAGCACTGTGCAGATTATAATCAGAGAATCTGATTTTCATCTTTTGGTTGTTCTACTGGTAGTTTTATACGAACTTCTTCCGTTTATTCTTGATTTATTTTGTTACAGTTTATTTTATGATGATACAATGATTCAATATGTAAATAAAGAATCATGTTAAGTATAGAAATTGTACTGAAACTATTTTCTTCTAGAAATTACATAAATCGTAATAAAAGCATGATTTTATCGTGCGCACGTAACATTTTAAGGTCCAGCACTGGGCAGATAAAGCTTGGTGAAAAAGTAGGCGTGAGAGCAACAACTTAACCTTGCGACCCACATATCTCAGTGCAGCGTATCTCGACGAAGGAGTATCAAATCATCCGACGTGGTAAATAGCCTTTATGATGACGTGGATCGCAGGCATAGCGTTATTCTCTACGGAGCTTGAACGCGCTTTTATTACTCATACCGCTTTTTCGGTATACTTTGAGTGTTTGATCGAGCCACAGTCTTCTTTGAAAACTCAAGAGAAGGATCCTTCAACTGCTTTCAGGAAAATCTTGTTAGGTACTTATCCCTATACGAATAAATAGCAATTAACAAAATCTATTTGCGCGTAATTACCACCCTGATTAAAACCAAGAAAAAATACCAAATTCTCCGCTATCTTGAACCAAAGAAATTACAGAACATTCAATAAAGTAATTAGAAAAGTAATAATTATATTTTTCCAACATGAATGATTATTCATCGCTTAAAGAAAAGGGTCCAAAGTTCTTGAAACAACCTGTACGTGTCGTAATCATTCAACGTAGTGAATAGGGTTTACGGTGACGTGGATCGCCGGGACGGCGTTATTCTCAGCGGGGTTTGAACGCGCTTTTATTGCTCATACCGCTTTTTCGGTGCACTTTGAGTGTTTGGCCGGCGAGCCGGAGCCCGGTGCTATCCCCTTGAGCCATCCTCTCTTACTGCGCTGGAAGATAGCCGTTCCTACACCACCCCTGAACCCTCCGGCCTCAGCCAGTCTCACTCTTGCGCCGGGATTCCGCAAAGGATTAAACCTCATAAATTCCACGGAGCACTCCCTGGAATTATCGGTATGCCAGGAGGCTTGCGTCTAGGTGCGCGCAAGCGCTCTTTTACGGACGACTCGACAAACGAGAACGATTCTGGCCGCCCTGCGACTTTCTCGCTCCGAACTTCTATTCGTACTCTCCCCTCTTGCGTATGTCTGTCTTACTCGTTCTCGAAGTCTGCCGGTTCTTCCTTTCTTGCGAAATGCTCCTCTCTACTTTTGAGAAGGCTCTCCCCTTCACTTGATTCATCTGCCAGAAGGCTCCGATGGAAGCAGAGGGGAACGAGTGTTCCGCTTTGTACTGCATACCTTGGCGCGCAGGATTCCGGAATGTTCCTTGGTGATTAGTATTGGCTATCAATTGGGGAATTGCAGAATACGGGTTTGCTCTGAAAGTGACTTGATCGCTGGGATATTGTTTGGGTAATTTGGTTAATTTGTACAAAGAATAGCTTGTCTCTACGATTTTAGTATAATATATTTCGTATTAGCGTTTTAATACGTAAAATAATTATATACGATTGAATATCAGAAGAATCATCGATAAAATTAAAAGAGTCATTACAGAAATTCCATTATCAAAGGGACGAGGAAAAGCAAATTTGTAAGAGCGAAAAGCAAAGCTTTACTATCGTCGAGTCATCATAAGCGAACGGAGTTGAGCTGGTAGCGCAGGTAAAGCAGCGAGACCGATGGAATTATAACTGCGAATTAATTGACAGACCAGACAGGAAAGTGGGTCATTTTTAGTGGGAATTCATTTGGAGCGACTGGACATCGCGACGCCGGCGGATATCGAGCATTATGTGTGTGTGTGTTATGCATGCTGCAATTATTACTAACAGTTCCGCTCGTTATTTCAGAGGCACGCGGAAAATATTTTAACCCGGCGCGTGCTTTCGTTTCAAATGGCTTCTTGCCCGCAATGCAATGCGGATTAACAAAGCGCCATGAAATATTACTTTCACCGGCGCACTGACGTGTTTTATTTAGATCCTCCCACGCGATTACCCTGGCGATGCACGCTCGTAGCTTCACGTCCGGCTATTAATTAGCTTTGACGTTAAACTGATTTTCCCACTCAAGCTCGATCGAAAGCATCGGCGACACGAAAGGATTACTAATTTTGCATTGAGTGGTTGAATCCGTCAATAGTATAAACTCCTGTGGCATCGATACTTTGATATTAGCCCTTTACACATGTAATTCAACGAGATAGTAAAATATCGATCTCGTTAACACTTGTGTGTATGTAATAAAGCACGTAGACGTAATAAAAATACCAATAACAAATATGTTTATACTACATTTGATATCTTATTAATTCACTTATTATTAATAGTGGAAAGTCTGTCGAACTCTGTAGAATTTCACTAAGATTCTAATCTTTGACCTTTCTTCTGGCAATGATCTGAAGGTATTAAATTTCTGGATAGTTAATCCTGTCATTGTTCAACCATATTACAAGCCTTTCATGAAATGACGCCCAGTAATTTTGGATCATGGTGTGAAGCTACGTAGTGTGTACTCACCACGTAGCACTTAATATAGAGCTGTACTACTTGAGATTCTACGCCGAGTTCAACGTACAGCTATACTACTTACAGCGGCGTCTGACTATATGTAGGCTTGTTCTACTGGAGCATAGAAGGTTCCAAGTTTCAACGTCTACTATTGCGGTTTAAAATCAAATTACGATAACATCTCGAAGTAAATTGAAAGTGTCAAGTTTAACTACATGTATTTCACAAATGTTATGTTTCTAATAAATATTTAACTATATTTTTTAGACTAATACAATAATAATATAATCAATTTGATATCTAATATATCATAGATACAATTATAATTGTATAGTTTCAACTTTATTCATTTTCCATTTATTATAAACAACTTGATTTTCGAAAAAAATCGTTTTCACTGGTAGTAATTTTGTGTAGCATAGAGGAATAATAATGTTGTTCGTATCTGCGCTCGAGGATTGGTAATGTTAGCAGCGAGTGGAATGAAGCGGCTTTCGCGCGCAATCTGCGTTAATCGCACCGTTAATAGGTATTCTGACAAGTGGCATTGCATCCTCATTACAAAATAAATTATCCGTTCGCCCGCCGTTGAACCGAGTGCCCGCAAGCCAACGGTTTAATGGAGAATCGCCTTGTTTTATAGTTCATCTACTCGCCAGTACGTACAGGTTCATTCAAAATTAGTAACTGCTCATTTTTTCGGGAAGAATAAAATTATGTTTAATAAATTATCAGACTTTATATTTTATCTGATACTATGAAATCTAATAAATCAATTAGCCCTCGATGAATTTAATAATATTTAATAATTACTATTTTCAACCTTTTCTTTCTTATTCAAAAGAGCAAATGTATTTTAATAGTAATAAACATATCTTTTAAACAAAACTTGTTATATATCAGTTTATAGAAATCGTCCATGATTTTTGAAACGACCGGTACGTGTCGCGAGCCCGATAGAATGGGTGCCAGGCGCAGATTGCCGGCGTGGCGATTCCGCACATTACTTCCAGAAAATTAATATTTCGCTCTTCGAAATGCCGACGATACGGCAATCTCATCGCAAACGTGAACAGGCGCGCGCGCGCGCACGCCCGCCCACGTATTCCGCACATGATTGTGTTCGCGACCCGCACATAGTGCAAAAGGACGTAGGACAATTTCACCGCAATTACCTGTCACTCCTGCATTTCTCACCCTCTTCACCCCTGCTCACCTGTAGTGGATATCCTGGCAGGCACTTTGAATATTACAGGATACGTGATCGCATTGATTGAATACTATCAGTCAGAGTCACGAGCACTAGACAAGTCACTGTTGTCATTCGATACACTTCGCTTCGACAAAAACGATTTTATTTCGGAGGTAAAATAAAACTATTATTTAATTATCCCCATTAAATATTCAGGTGATTATTTACAATGATTGTCATTGATATTCTAGTAGTTTTATGCTAATTTCGTCTAATAATCACATGCAAGATGCATTCGTGCTCGAATATTTATGAGAGTGCAGATCGCCGAAACAGTTGTGGTGCTTCTAATTTCTTATCAAGAATTAATTTATATTTAAAAGATATATGAATACGTATAATAATAGCAGTAATAAATTTCCCGAATGGATATTGAAATACGTGGTGGAAACCTTCGTCTGACCGACACATCGTACATTCACCCCGAAAAAAGGGGGAACTTATAACATTACATCAATTCCAGAGGCGTACACCCGCTGACTTGTAATAAGTCTGGACATAATTCTAATTAGACCGGCGGCGTTATGGCGAAATATGCTTCAAAAACGAGACTGAGTTCACGCGAAATAGTCACGCACATGGTGGCAGCGCCTTATCAATGAAATTAGCGAATTGAATTACTCGATAAGCATGTCTCTGTACTATAAACAGGACATAATTCCTCATTATCATCCTTATTTATAACTATCACGTTGTAAACAATCATTTATTTATTCCTACACTTAATTACTTCCTTTTCATTGCAGTTGAAAAAAAAATGTATAATTATTTCATTTATATAATGATTTATGAATGATCCTGGAGAATATCTCTGATTAAAATCTGAATTCAGATTGAAACTTCACTGGGCAATGATTCTCAGGTCCTCGTTTCATGGAGGGCAGAGTTGAGTAATCTAATAACACGCACGACCAGAGAATCAATCGGGGATCATTCGTGACTGGTGACTGGCGATGCTCGTTTATCACTGGGAATGACTCCCATTCTGTTAGGAAGAGTTCTTAAAGGGGGTGCTGCTCTGTAAATCAGGCCTGGCGTTACCCAATTTCGCAGGCTTACTCCATTACCAGCCAACTGCCCTCTAATTAGTGAGACTCGATTAGATAGGGCTGCCTCGGCTCACACACACACACGCGCGCACACACCAGGTAGCTTAGAGAGTGCCGAGGGTTTGTTCTCCATTCCCCTCAGGGAGTTCCGATTCAATCTCAAGGTCGTTCTTACCCGGCCTTTTATCTTTCTACGCCCATCGCCTGCTCCATCCAGGCCGCCCTTCTAGTATCCTTACTCCTTTCAATGATGACCCCGCTCCTCTGCGGCTCTCAGACACCCTGGCAACCCTTCTCACTATCATTTTCGCACTAGCTAATATTCATAATCTATTCAGAATTATTTGGGTTAAAGAGAAACTTCTTTGGAAACTGTTAGGATTATTTTATATGATAAAATATCAGTAACTAATCATTTTGTTAGTCAAAATGTTTATTATCAATTTATGTTATACAGTTGTATGAAATTTATAAGATAGTAATTATTTAGTCTCTTTTTTAAAACAGAATTTATTAAAAATGACAATGCCACACAAATCATAGAGTCTCAATCAGAGTGCCGGATTTCGCTTTGCAGTTAAAGAATCCCTACTGACATTCGTCGCTAAGAACTTCTTGCGATGCTGGCTGACTGCATAAAAGATGTGTCGCGGGATTCACCACGTTTTTGAACCGTTCGAATTTCGAGGTCGCTTAGCTATAAAAGCGAGGTTAATTCAATTGCAATCCTTTGAAGACAGACATGCTGAGAGGAAAGCGGGGGTATGGCACTGTTTTCTCAAAGGTACAGTGGCTCCTTGGAGACATCCAAGACAAAGGTACACCGATGGAAAAGGGTCCTTGAGCACGCGCGCGTAGCCGCAGAGTTGGAATACATTGGGACGCGTTGAATTGAAAATCGTCAGATTCTCCGGGGAAAGGTAGACCGTCTCGGCCGCCTCCAGAGAATCAACCTGGAGAAACTGGAAACCGGGCATCGGGCATACACATGCCAAGACTTCCAGTGTGAGCAAAGACTCGTTTTACTTCCCGATCGTCAAGCATTCAAACCTCTGAATCTCCCTAAGGAATTCGGGGTCATTCGACGCAACTCAAGTTGAACTCAATTCTCAACCAAGAACTTCCCAGTCGATCTTCGTTATCAGAAAGTTCCTAATCATTAAGATGTAAACTTTTGCTCCGCCCACCACAGCCTCGCCACGAAAATGGAATTTGCCGTCCGTGGTCCATTTTAAAAGGAGCTGCCACGCCAGACTTACTTCACTTTTGCTGCTTCTTCCTTTGGGTTTCTTGGTGAAATGGGAATTGGTGTCAGGGAAGCGAGGGGGTCTGGAATCAGTGAAGAAGTACGGTTATGTAATACTTCAGGGAAGTTTGGAAGAGTTTGACGAGGTCTGTGGAGAACAGGATACATTCGGATCAGAGAATCTTTCCTGAGAATCCTTTAGAAATGATGTATTGGTATTCTTTCTTTCGAAGTATTTGTATTGTATTGAAATCTATTTATAAAATCTATTTAAATCTACTGTTTATACTGACATTACAAAGTACTTCAAATAAAAGCAGTCCTCATTAAATAACAGTACAAAACCAGTTAGTAGAACTAAAATTAGAATATGAAAGCATGTATAACATCAAATTTCCGGAATAACAATGCGGGAGCTTATCCATCGCATAATAAACTTCTGCTGTTTCTACTTTCCTAACTTTGTTCAGCCATTATTATTCGAGTGATAATGTCATCAGACAAGCATAAAGTTCTTTTAATTTATATAATAAATGGTATGAATACACTTCGGAGACTAGGAAAGTTGATTTTATAGAGTAGCCAGTTTAAAATACCGTAGTTGAGTGGAAAGAATGCGGGATAACGATTTTCTTATCCTGCGCTTAAAAGTGGTGGCTGCTAGTTGGATGGCGAGATTGGCGTGGTTACGGTTTAAAGCGTGGAAGAAAAGAAGCACAGAATGGAGAGGATCAACTGGCACACAGCCTCGGGCTCTCTCAGTCCTCGATAGTGTATCAAAGACATTGATCTTAAAGTAGATAGGAAAGTTCACGAACTGCTGGAACTTCGGCCTCTTTCACAACCCAATGCCACTCTATTACTACCACCATGAAGCTTCATTCTCTCGTGTTTTTCCCTGAAATACCTAAAATCTATAATAATAACGAAAACTTTATTCGATCTAGTATTTACAAATTAAATCATATATTACTTACTTCGATTCAAGTCTATTATTATATATAAAAGTAGTTAAGCATAATTATTTATAAAAGATATCACAATCTTCTATATGAATTAGTTAAATATCTTCATGAATAAAAGCCTGAAGTTAAAGTAGCACAGGCAAACAATTACCAGGACAATACTCTGAGTTCCCGAAGCACGACTTCTCGCGAAACAACAAACAAAAATCATGAGGGTACGGAGAACCCAGTCTTAACCCAGAAAGTGCAAATGGCAGAAATTAGAGAAACGTACCACTTCACGTCCTGATTTCACAATCGGACGACAGAAATGAGTTAACTCTCGAGCGGACGAGACTATTCCGGCGCTGGGTACCAACCCCGGTGTAATTCCATCGTCAGCTTTATCTCCGCAGCAAACATTGAGCCTGACGAAATCAAAGAGGTCGCCTTTATGGAATATCTTGCAGTGTACATTCACATGGCGCACCACTTCGCGTCAGCTGCCAGTGAAAGCCAAGAGGGGTCTTTGCTCTTCTCTTTCCTTCTCCCTCTCTTTTTCCCCATCCCCTCTTTCTCATTCGACAGGAAGGTAAAGCTGGTGGTGGTGGGCTCGTGGGAACAAGAGTAAAAAGAGGAGCGAGCGATGCCGGTTGGAGGTGGCAGACTCGAGTAATCAGATCGCGAGAGTTGGCTCCCCAGGAGCAGTTAAAAAGTCGAGCGAAACGCCCAAGAAACAACAGTTGGCACCGATCTCCACGCGTCTGCTGCGTGTGGTAGTTCGAGGGAGAAACGATAACTGGGAACGGTGTTAACAGCCACGATAACCAAGCTCGCAACTGGAGGAAAAGGAGAAAGGAGAAGAGTAGTGGCAGTCGGAGAAACGAGGAACAAAACCGAAAAGAGGGAATAAAGGAGAACGAGGCAGATCTCGTGGACCCTCGAGCCCTTTGGAGACTTGATTGTGTACCAGAGAGAGAGGTTGCTTTTCAAGCGAGCAGAAGAGCCCTCTCAGACTAGCGTCAGGCAGTCGAGGGTTTCAGCTTCCTGTGACCTCCCGACAGTGCCTTAACCCTGTCTACGCTTACCGCCACCCAACCATTCACCACCCCCCGCTTCGCCACATATATGTATTTTATTGTTTCTACCTGTGTCCACATTCGCGGACGATCATCCACCGCACTGTACACTCTCTCGGCCGTTCTGCGAATCAGTGAGTGGAAAGGAAGTAGTCCCCTGGGATCTCTTGGAAGATGGTACGCTATGAGACGGAACATATTATACTCTTGTATGAAGATCGCTTCTATGGTTTCTCTTGATTTAATGATTACTGGTTAGTTGTTTGCCTGACAAATATATACCGATCAATATCGGTTTGTACATTTGAAGAATTGAATTTAATAAAAGTAGATATTATAGTGTGTTATAATTTATAGTGTTTCATTCATGAATAGAAAAATGTGGTAATTAAGTTCTATAGAAGGATAATAATAAGAGAATTAGTAAAAAGTATAATAAAGTTAAATAGAATGTGAGAGAATTGAGAGAATGTCAAAGGATATGAAATAACGTTGAGAATACCGTCGACTTTCGAGAAACACAATGTCATATACGTATGCCAATCTTTTTGTCGCCAAAATTCTCATTAATTCAGGACGGTAATAAAGCGAATGTGGATAAGCGCAAGAGGAGGAAGCTCTGGCTTCGCCAGGCGAGCATAATCCAGTAAAAAACTCTGGCACGTGAAGTAAGCCCATTGTGGATTAAAGCGACACGTATTTTCAATTCGCGATAGTGGTAAGTTTAACCTCGCTCACCCCTTTCCGTACTTATGCTCTTCGTGCCCTTCTCGCGCAACCCTTCCTTTATGGCCCGGATTCGTTGTTCCACCCTCAAATTACTCGGAAGCTTGGATTACCAGGCAGATGTAAGGTAGGAGCTGACTATGTATCATTACTATGTTATAACAATATGTTGCCGTTTTTTCTGTAAGAATATTATACGTTAAATTACTTAGTTATCAACAAAGAATTATAAATCTAATTTCCCAATGTAAAGGACTCTAGGAAATATATAAGTCAATGCTTATTAAATTCAATTGTTCCTGCTTAACTTAAAAATAAAGAGATCGCAGAAATGTTACTACAGCATCACAAATTGTCGAATGTTAACCTCATTCGTTCATCGTATCATATCGCTCCTCGGCTTAACTCGCGCCCTCGTCGTGCAGCTCCACTATTTAACCCTCGGCCTACACTCTCCCTTACCCCTCGTCGCCCCGTCTGGCGTATTCCTGGCACAGGGATCCTTCTTGCCGCCCCTCTCAGACGGCCTCACTCACCCCTTTCACTTTCCCTTTTTCCTGTTTTGTTGCAAACTCCGCGATCTCGTTAGGATCGTTTTCATTCGAGCGTGTCTCTCTCGCGGCAACCACACACCCAGTCGTCATCGTCGTTTCAACCCTCCTTTTTTTTTCTCTCTTTCCTTTCGCAGTATGCCTTTGAGCGCCCAGCGATCTGGCACCGTAATGTCCTTGACACCCTCGGCTCTCCGCCGTCGCGTCACTCTCTTTTTTCCCCATTGCCAGTGAGATCGGCACTTCTCTCCGATCTAGTGATACGTGCGTCGCCCGACAGCTTCCAATTAGGAGTCCGCCGGATGTGATTTCAAATGTATAACGAAGGTTGCGTCTGTGAGGGAGAATGCGGGAACAGCATAGCTCGACCCTAAAAAATATAGCTTTGACAACGTAGGAAGTACAATTCTGATGACTTAGGGTGAACTAGACACCCAAGGGCAAATGTGAGTTGTTGAGTCTAACCTCGTCCTGCTAATAAAGGGATGGTTTCTGTCAATCGAACGATATATATGCGAAGAAAGATAAATTGTTTTATCAAGAAGGAATTGAGTGGCAAAGTTTAAAAGAGGAAAAATGAAACGAGTATTAAGTTTTATCGATGAAAAACTTGGCGAAGTTGAGATAAAATAATTAATTCTTGGATGCTTTATCTAGACAGACATTCACAGACGAATTCCAATGAACGCAGTTAGCGAGCGGACAGCATTTAAAAAGTTTCAGTTAGATAAGCGACGAATTCACCAGGCAAAGTGCTAAGTGCGCACGCAGGGTTGGAGGAATTAGTGGCGAGAGCCAATAGATCAGAGAAGCGCTGGTAGAAGCAAGCGAGTTCAACGTGAATAACTCCCGGCGACGATCTTCCTCCCTTCCCACTTTCCTCCCTCGAGGAAGCCGAGCAGGACTCCGTTGCCGGCAGCTGGTGGTTTTCCAGCGAATTTAATCGCCAGCAGGTCGGAAAAGGAACGTCTTTCTTCGCGGTGTCGGCGATGAAAAAGTGCTCCGCCGGAGGAAGAAGCTGAGAGAGCCGTGCGAGTAGAAGAAGGACGGGAAGAGGATGCTGGGGGAGTAAGAGATAGAACGGCCGGAAGTGCAAAGAAGAGAAGAAGAAGCAAGCTGGTTGGTCAGGGGATAGAGAGAGATTTTCCATTCAAGCGGCGCCGAGGGGCCCCCGGAATTAAACTTTCAGGACGCCGAACTTTTGACTCCAATGACAAATTTTCCGGTGCTCTGTGCACCCCGACACCGCCACTTTCGCCTCTGTCCCACCTTAATCTACCATCTCTACAATCTCGTTCCGTCCGTGCCAGCACAATAATCATTGGTAACCGTGCCAAGACCAACTCACCCTCCCCTTTCTACTACAATGAAACGCTTATTAAACCTAAGGAGTCACTTGCTTCCGGAAAATATTAGGGATGTTCGCCCCCGCCCCTTGATGTTACAATTAATCTTGGATACGTGTGAACATCTCAGTCTTGTGAATATTTGTTTTGAGGTGAATAATAGATTTCTTTATTGTTCTATGTAAATCGGAATATAATTACAAGTTGGAATTAAGCAATTACGAGTACTATTACTAATTATTGTATTAGGACATCTTTAGAAAATATAAATAAAGCGACGTAAAGTCCTTCTCCGTTTTATCCACTTCACTACGCCTTTTGAAAGTTAAATGTTGGTAACATAAAAAAAAGTAATAGTTCAGCTGTAAAGTTAAAAGTTTGCGAAACGATATGTACATAAGTGTCTAATAAGAATTAAGGTTCCCGAAGTTCGTCATGGCGTTGACAGCGCGGTAGTAAAAACTTTAAAATGCAGTCTTCCCGTGGGCACTCGGTGATGCAGGAAAGTGTAGGCTACACCCCAAGTGACAAAAATTAAAAAGCGCAACGTCAAAAATTGCAAAGTATGAAGCTAACCGCGCGGGCGAACAAAGTTTAAGGCCCTTAACCGTAGTTTCGCCGCCTTATTCCAACTTCGGCCCGGCGACTAATCTCCATAGATTTCACTTTATAAACAGCATCAAATTACACGTAGGAAATTTCATCCCTCACTTAGAGCAACTTTCTTCGGCGGTGTTCGCGCTTAAAAGGGGCGCCTATAATATCGCTGGTGGTATTTCCACCTCCTGCAACCGGAAAGTATTTTCATCCCAATAATATATACATGGCTATTATTCCTGATATATGAATCGAAAGAGAATGTTAATTACTATTACGATTACAAAAAGATAGAACTTTAGATCATTTATTACTAATTTCTTATGAATATCAAATTAAATATGATCTTCGAGTTTCTGTTAAGTAAAAAATAGTAAATAAAGAATGTATAAACTGGGAAAACTTTAAGAATGTTTGTCGTACTTTTTATAATTGGTATAGGAAGTATAATATACTATAGAGTTCTTTGGGGTCGTCGTGTGTTAGGGGTTAAGGGTTTCGTAAAGGGGTGGGGTCGGTGTGTCTGGTAAACTGCGACGACCGACACTCGTTTAAAACGCATTAGGGGACGGATGCTGGTCGCACCTAAGCACCGCAATTTCGCTGGGCCTCGTAACTCCGCTTCCGGCTTTTTGATCGCTGACCATCTATTGGATTCCTGGGAAAGAAGTGTCGCATTTCGGTAGCTTCCACGAATTTTACCGCACCGTCAATTGATGGACGACGCCAACTTAACCACTTCTGTGATGACGAAAAGTTTTCTGCTACATTTAACAACGCGCATCATTTTGATCACAAACTATCCTTAAATGACTACCTGATTCCTACGTACGATTATGATGATTCGAATAAATCTAGTCTACATAAATTCTCATATTTATGTTAACGTTCCTGTTTTGCCTTTTCCGTTTCAGTGAGACCACTCAGTGTAACGATACTCAGCAGTGAGCATGTACCACTCAGTGCTGACCGGAAGTACGACATAAACTGCATAACTGTAGGCTCCCGGCCGCCTGCGAAGCTTTCATGGTACATGGAAGGCCAGCCACTCACAAATTACACCGAAAAGGTATGACCAGCTTTTATTATCAACTTTTATTCATTTCATGGTTAAATGACAAAAGGGTACTAAAAAATGTCTATGGTCTCTACGATAATAATTAATGATATATTGTTTCCAATATTATCTTGCTACCACAATTAGTTGGTGGAACAAGATAGCACAGATGTTACACTACCGATGATCCTCCAATTATCAAGAGCTTCCGAGGTCAAATTGGCCTTCGGATCACCCCACGCCGATTATGTCCTTCTGAGTAGATCAATATTCTTGTGGTTACAACTGATCTGCCACTGGTTTATTAACGAATAAGTGTTAATTACTGTCAATCTCGACTAAATATGAAGTAGATTATCATTCACAAAACACAGTTGTTTAAACTTTAATACATAGGATTAAGTATTAAACAATTCCCACATCTAATACTCAAGAATTTCCAATGCATTTTCAAGAGCCAGTAATACGAAATCATTAGTCATCCTAGCTAAAAAAAAGAGTGAGTTTCTTCTAGAGGAGCAAGAGAGGGCGCGCGTTAAACTCAGAAATCGAGGTTAGGACCGCTTATTATTTCTTCGGCGGAAATGAGGTCGACGCAGTACGAATAAGAAGAGAGGGCCTATTGGTGGCTGGTGTTTAAGCGCAGCAGCCTAGCACCGCTGCTATTAGCCGAGACAAAAAAGCTCTATGACCTATCCCAGTTATGACTCGCTCTATTTGGAGCGTTTGAAACACCGAAATCAGTGGTATTAGTGGCGGTATCGGTATTTGCATCGTTGCCATTAGCCTCTCCTGCTGACACGCCATAGTGCAATTACCGGATAGACGCGATGCTTTCGTGATCTATTTCGCCTCTTGCTCTTTAACCCCCCTTTTCTCCCTCACTCTCTCTCTCTCTCTCTCTCTCCTGCTTTCTCTTATCCGTCGCTCGATGTTCGTGTTTCCGCAGCCCCTATTTTAACCCTGGCTCTTATGATGCAGCTACCTTCATCCCACTTCCCTTTCCCTTTCCCTTACACTCTATGCCTCCTTCTCATTCTCTTTCTCTTTCTCTGTCGAATGCTGTCTGCACTCCACGTCTTTCCTACCTTGTTCCCCGGTGCTTTTACCTCGGTTCACGCGGTTCCTCCGATGAGAAAATCGGCGCACCCCTTAGAACTAGGATTTCGTAGACCATCATCGATCTACGGCCAAGAGAAAAGCCTTTCTGTAACACGATTCTTTGAGCTCCCACGCAAACCGCCCCCTCCATCTACGCCCCCACGTCCGGCAATCTGACGGCCGAGGCTTCTTTAGTCTTTTTCGGATGCTCGAGTTTGGATTCATCCCTGGTGCAAGCGAAACTCGGATTTCCAGCTCACTTTACTCGAGCGAAAAGATAAATAGCAGAAGGGCTGAAGTCACTGGGGTTGCAGTAGTTTCGTATTGGAATGGATGATCGGAAGTGGGACTTTGCCAGTAGACTGTTCGAATTAGGATGTCTTTGAGAAAAGTAGAACTTAGAATTAGAGGTTTTGATGTTTGCATGAATTCAGAGATCGTACGTAATTTTGTTTGTGATTGGATGAGACTAGTTTGGGAAGTGAGAAATGATGGGGAAGTTTGTATTTTAAAGTTGTAAAAAAAGATCTGCTTTGATGGTTCAGGGGAATGCGAAAACTGGATAGTTTCGAAACGCGAACGACAACAAATCATCGATTTCTCATTACTGTCAAATAATTTATGTTTCCGAAGCGGGCAGGTGTTATTCAGGATTGTGGTTATTAATACGAGGCAGTGCGACTAAACTGCCGATTATAAATATGTGCGTTCAATCAGTAGTGGCGCGACGCGTGCTGGACATTTTTTTTATTGTCCGCCAGCTCAAAAAGTGTGCAGTCAGTGAAGGCTACCAAAAAAAAGTGCAGGTTTTCAGTTGCGAACGATGATCAAGATCAATCGTTCGCCGGGCGAACGACAGGCTTTTAGTCTCCGTTATTGCCACAGTTGTACTGGGTGTCCCAGGAACAACCATTCATATTTCACGCCCGAATTCCGTTCGATCGCTCGTCGTAAAACCGTTACAAAAGCGGAATTTTTCGATGATTAGAAGTATGTGCAACTTGGAACATTTGCTGCCCACTGAATGCTGACGTTAAGAATTTTTCTGTTAGACTTTCCCTGATAGAACTAGCGCTGAATAAACTTTAACAGTAACTTCATAAATTTATTTAAACGTCGCTCCATTATTATAACAACGCGTAAAGTTTAAATAATATTTACGAACAAGAACAAGTTGCAAACTTCAAACTTTCCAAAAAAAACAATTCTCCTTTTAAAACAAAACAGTTTAATACTTTTTCAAAAGTATAAGTATTTCAAAAAATCCACAACAATCGGTTATTTAAACCCATAACTGGTACACCCTGTGTATCGTGATTCTCTTTCGACGCAGAGAACACTATCGTACCTGAGTCGAGCACCGGCACGAACTCGTTGCAGGCGGATATTCAGGATGCACGCGGTGGCTGGGTTCGCCGGCATCAAGTAAAATAGAGAGTTAATGGAAAACAGAGACGTTGAAGATAACAAACGAGTAGTACGTGAGTAGCCAGCCTCGAGATAAGAAGGGAGTAGCAGCGTAAATAAACAGAATCGGAGGAAGAGAGAGGGTGAATAAGTGGCACTGAGAAGTGAGAGAAGCCGTAGCACGGGCTGGGATAAAGCTGAAGAAAAGAATAGGAAATACACTCAGCCAAGCAAGGCCAGAATTGTCAAGCAAAAGAGGGACATGTAACAGTACAATAGATAAATCAGTATAATACAGAATGCACCGATAAATGTGACAAAGGAATTCCAAAGCAAATTGATAAAAGCTTGTGTTAACAATGCAAGAAAGTGGATATAAAAAGAGGCCGCTTATCTCAGATAATGAACCAGTAAGCTTCGATCCTTTTTCATGTTAATTTATACTTGGCGAACCATAGAAGGGAGAAAAAAAAGTATACCAATCGAATTGAGTACCTCTTCCTTTTTGAAGTCGATAAAAAGAAGTCTTACAATCGACACAAAATTCCTAACGTTTCCCACATTAAGGTACACCGTTCTTAAACAAGCAAGAAAATAATTATCTCTAAAACATAATATGTTCCAAATCCCTTGACAACCACGGTCTAATCTTTCCTTTGACGTCTTCCTGTTCTTGAACATCCTCAACACCTTTCTGTACCCTTCGGAAGTCATCTCAAAATTAGTTTCACGAGCGTAGAACTCGCACTGAGGCCAAAGTGCAGAATGAAAGGATATACTGGGAAGCTTGACTCTCGCACGAAATTCCTGGGTTCTCGTTCCTCGCTAGTAGCGATTTCTTGGCCAAAAAGTTCTTACTTACTGTTGGCGGCAACAGTTAGAATCAAGTGGGACGAGAACGGAGGAGGAGGAGGAGGAGGAGGTGGTGGTGGAGGAAGAGGAGGTTAGGGTGGGGCGTACAAAGGCACACGTTGGGAGCAGAAAGTGAAGGATAATGCGAAACTACCGCGGCGTTTAAAGCTCCGGGAAGTACTTGAGCCGCCTCCAACCCTCCTCCATCCTACCTATCTTTCCCTCTACTCCTCCTCCTCCTCCTCCTCCTCCTCCTCCTCCTCCCCTTTCTCTCTCTCTTTTCAGCCTTAGCAAATGGTTGGTAGAGAAAGAGGCTGAAAGGCAAACCAGAACTCGAAACATCGGCAGCATAGTTTCAGCAGATTATTCGGCTCTCGCGATTTACGAGCGGCACCGCCAGACCGGCGAACCTCCGATTTCCAACCAATTTTGATCGCACTCTATACACCGCCGCGCCGCACGAAAACTTTCCACTTCCATTCTATCCTTTTCTCGGTTGTATTGACTCGATATCGTGTCCGAGAACTCCTCCGTTCACTCCCTCATTTAAGATCGTATTATTTCAGCACAAACACTCGAATCCTTGTCGAGCACCCTTGCACCCTTGCGCCTCCCCACTCTTGATACGATTATACTTGAAAGACCGCCCTCGTGAAATTGTGGTAAAGTGTTCTTGCTGTGTTGCTGCTCGTTCCTACACTTACCAGTTTCCTTCGGCACTCGAGTGTATTGATGGCCCTGGAAATATAGTGCGGTGTTAGCATGTAGAAATTCATTCTTGCCAATATTGTACTTTAGATTTTTCTATAGAAAAGAAATGTGTAAATAGTATCGAGTTTAATATTTAATATGATAGAAGAGAAAGTAAACTGTACTTGTATCATTGTTCTAATTCATAAATTATCAGTATTGAGTTTGAAAAAAATATAAGTAACATGGAAAATCACCATACTTTTCAGTGTAAGGCGAATGAACTATTACCTCGATTAAGGGGAGTCGAAAAGCGTAATATAAGCTAGGGCGATATCTTAATTAGTAATTAATGTCTCGTTCTTAAAAGGGTTCTTTAGGCACGACAGGTTTAGTCGCTTAAAAATCAGGCGTTACCTGACACATTAAAAGTATGAGCACGAGTGGCGAGTATGTCTCTTGTGCGACGTTCTAGAACGACATATCGAATGCAAAGTACTTAATTTCCATGCGGTAATAACGCATCTGGAAAAAGTGAGTAACGGGGGAACCCTTTGAAGTCACTAATTATGCGCGGCTGGCGGAAGTACGTGTCTACCGATCCTCAGACACGACAGGGGCTGCTGCTTCGATTCTTTGAAACTCTTTCTGCACGTTCGGTTTTATGGCCGCGGCTTACAAGGAAATTCTGCATTAATTACTGGAGTAACCGGCGCACAAAGAACTCCCGTGCACTCGTGGAGTTTCCGTAGAATGGCGACACGCGTGCACAAAGACATTTTCGAAGCTGAATTATCGCTATTTAGCGTCTTACCCATCGTGTACAGTTTTTTTCGAAGGATAAACCGTTAGTGGCAGCTGCGTGCGCGTTAACGTGGATTTTAGTATCTATTCTACTAATCTGTAACAAGCACTTGTTTAGATTTCAATTATTATAATTATCTGCCAGCATATGTTTTTGTAGTTTTAGCGCATTATATTTATAATTGAATTTATAAATAATTAATAGCGTTTGCTATACTCTTAATAAGTGCACCTCCTTTTCGCAGTTGTTTAAAAATCAGATAAACACATAAATGTTCCACTGGCACGAGAGTTTTAACAGGTTTTATTTGAAAATAGCATAACTATAATGGAGTCTGTGTTATACTCCACTGAATTCCTTTCATGCCACATCTTTCCAGTTTCCAACAGTGGGTACTGCTGTACCTAATCAGTGTATTCTCTTTATTCCGAGATACTTATTGAATTATTCCTTTTGACCCTCTTCCTCTTACTCCCTGGTGTTCAACGATTTATACGAGCCCCCATCCCGAGAGAGAATAATGCTGGAAGCCTGCAGACTCTGTTGCGTGTTTGAATTTTAATTAACCGAGAGTATCATACGGGTGACAGCGCTTGCTAAGCATGGTATAGTGCGACGTTTGAGCGACGTGACTCAATGCCATCATCACTGTGCAGGTCAGCCAAGTGTTAATACCCATTTGTGGAACTTGCTGAAATAGTCGATTGTGTTGTAATAGCTGTTTGAACCACAGTGTAAGTCGGAATTGTCCTCTCCAAGCGTGATTCCAACTGGAAAGTTCTCGTTCGTGCTTTTATATTATATTTACACTATTATATCTTGGAATATTATTTAACACGAGACATAAGAAACCTGTCAAAAAGATTTGTCTTATGTCTGGGTAGAAATAGGAATATTTTAAACGTTGGCAGTTTCAGTAGTAAACTATTTATCTATTTCTAAATTATACGGTGATCTCGGAAGCTCTAGTACTTGCAATATTCTATAAGTATTTCTTTTATTCCTTGCCATGCATTAAGTGGCTCCTTTTCAGTAGAAAAGGAATTTTCAATGGCCTTGACGTGCCTCCCTAAAACATGGCTCCTTTTATCATTGCAGGTATCTCAGGACGGTAATATGACGACCGCAACGCTGACTTTCAAGCCTACCCTGCTGCACCACGATAAAGTCATAACCTGCCGAGCAGAAAATCCCAAGGTCCAACGAGGCGTAGCTGAAGACGTCTGGAAATTGAATGTTTTTTGTGAGTGTGCCGCGCACAAATTAGCCTTTGATCTTCCACCATAAAGAAGCCTGCAAAATTGTGGCCGAAAGTCATGCAACCTTCCGTGCGGATTCACGTTTCTTCCATCCCTTCTGAATTTCTTACATACATCCCGAACGTCGAAATCCACAAGCGGAATGGCCAATTCAGACATACGAGTTTCCATGGATATATTCCCTTTAAAGTGGCGTACTTTCAGCAAGATTTATCGAACTTCCTTTTATTACTGATCTGTTTTATTACTTTCCTTTATCTCACTTGATAATACAAAAGAATGATATAAATAAAATATACAGTAAACTATATTAACGCACAGAAAGTATAAATTATTCGTCATAGATTCATTTGCAGGGTAAACACGAAATATACATTTAAATACAATTATCCTGTGATTTTTTTGGAGAATGTCAGTTGTTCATGTTGACAGTAATAATTGTTTTTCGCGGACGACGATCAATTAAAAATAATTTCCTAATTAACTTTCGCACTGAATGTTAGGTAAATTAAATTACTGTATTATTTATCAAGTTTCATCGATATGTTTCATATCTTCAGTGAAGTTTTCATTCAGAGGTTTGGTAATTTTGACTAATAGATTCCTGACCACTGATTTAATGGTAGCCGTTCGAAATGAATGGTTATCTTTGTATCAGTGTTATTTGAAATTTCAAGCTCGGTCGCTTCAGGCTTCGATGCAACCCCTCGAATTCATGAATCGAGATCAACCGTGCTAGATATCGATAGTAACCGCGCGAGTGCTGGCGTGTCGAACGTTGGTGCGCAGCATTTCTATCAATAATCAAAACTGCGTCGGATATATCGAGCGTGTCAAAGCATGTCCGAGCATAGAGGCTTCGATCCGTCAGTCTGCCGAAATTCACAATTATTTCTACTGTCGACTCTCGTAAAACACCGGAGACTGCATAAACGGTGCTCCAAAAGATGCGACAATATTTGAATCCAGCTAAATCGAATTTATTCATAACTTTCCTATATTAAACATGCGATTTTATCCACATTGTTTTATGTAATGAAAATCTTTATATTTAAATACTTTTCATTTAGTAAAATATTCATATAAATCCAAATTCATCATCAATAGTAAGTTTACACTATGCTTCTTTCAAAATTCTGTTCTACTTATATTTATTAACAAAGTTTTTCCTAATAAGGCTTACGTTGTACAATATTTAATGAAACAAATGGACTAGTTAATTCCTGTTTCAACTGTTAAAAGTAATTTATCACATACGCATTTAACACAAAACGCTCTTGGTCTTTTTTTCCGAGCCACCCTGTATATAACGTATCAAATTCCCGCCGGCGGCGGAACAAGTTGAAAGTAATTTATCAGCAGGTAGCTCAGCGCTCTTGTTCTTGTGCGAAATTGACGTGCCGAAAAAAAGCAGCGGTACGTCCTGTTATGCCGGCGATCACTGCCACACCTCCGCTCCTAATTTCGAAAGCGCTTTCGCGTGTAACACGCTTCGAATTTCATTTTCCTGCGCCGCTGGTGAACTGGATGGCTCACGCGTGAACGAACAACTATGCGATACACGCTAAACTATGGACAGTAATCCTTCATTTTTGCCAGGTTACGCGATAGCTCCAAAAATCTGTTATCACGCGTTTTTTTACATGTAACAGCTGTCAATTCAAAAGAGTTACCTTCCGACAGCATAAAATTGTCCTCGATCTTCATACGAAGTTATTGATTAGGTCAATCAGTGGGGATTTTTAACGATTTGTTGAAAAATAAAATTCTCCATCGTATTTAATTATATTTTATTCATTTTTAATCGATAATAATCAAAATCAAATGTCACTTCAATTAGTTACGAAATTCAGGATTATTTTCTATCCTGAATCCTTTTTTAAAAAATAAACGAAATAGCTTTGTGAGAAAAACTTCAATTATAGTAAATATAGCTCGTTCTTTAATATCAATTATGCCTGTCTAATAAATACTGTAACTAAGTTACAGAATTTCTAACACATAATTGTTGTTGCTTGCTGCATAGCGCGATATTTCTGAGAACAAGGCTAATTATAATGCAGAACTGATAAAGTGCAGGGCATCGTAAATTGACGGGAGACACAAGGAAGCCACATCCCTTTAACCCAAAGATTAATATAGATCCAAGGGATGCGTTATGTCTGGCTATCTCACTCGGTGCCGTAAGCGACGTAGCGTAACAAATGAAATTTGTATGAGAAGTTCGCCACACCGCCCATAAATCACGACCACGTCCCATTAGAATATTCAAAAAGTTTCCGCGCACACTTACATTTCGGGGATAGTGGTCCACCATACAGAATAATTCGAAGAATATACTTAGCCGTTATTAAATATATCTCAAAAATGAAAAAGAATGTGTATCATTATATCGATTTTTTACAATACAAAGTATACCAAAATGACTTTATTTATATATTTTTTTAACGAATGAATAATTTATCATTACAGTTGCGCCAATCCTTCATCTCGAACTCGGGTCAAATATGAATCCTGACGACATTGAAGAAGGCGATGATGTATACTTCGAATGCAAAATCCACGCAAATCCAGGAGCCTACAAGGTTATTTGGAAACATAATGTAAGTGGTTTGATCATTTAAATCTTCATACATCAAACTTGTTTGTAAAAAAAAATCAATGAGAAGTTTTCCAAGTCGAAGAGATTACTAAAATGATTGAGAACAAGTGACTTTAGAGTATTGCATGACAATAGTTTGAACTGGATTTTGGGAAGGATTTGGTCAGCATAGCGGTTTGGGGAGGGGAGGGGGAGAAATGTGCCTGAGGGAAGCGCATGTAGTCAGGGTTATTTAGGTGAACGAGCTTGTTTACGAAATCCGAGGCACTGAAACCACCGGGATGAAACGTTCGACGTGGCCCATTGTTGCAGGGGAACGTGATTCAGAATAATGCAAAGAACGGGGTGATAGTGCAACAATACGATCTGGCGTTGCGCGAGGTCAAGCGTTCCCAGGCCGGAAATTACACTTGCGTCGCCAGCAATGTGGAAGGCGACGGCTACAGCAACAGCGTCGAGCTCAAGATCATGTGTGAGTAAACCAACATTTTCGGCCCCAACGCTTCATCTATGTGTGTAAACCGAAATTCTCTGAAAGAAAAATGTTCTATTTAAACAGGAACATATTGCTTCGCCCGACATTACGTACTCAATGCTCATAATATACAAATTCTGGTATTATTCTTCCTAGTAATGTTTTTATATAAATGTTAATTTTTTGGAAACATATATGAGAGCCCTTGTTTATGCAACTGTCCATAATTTGCTCGTGTTCTATTTCATACTTTCATGCAGATTCATAAATACCCTAGCAAATGTACTATTACACAACATATGTGCAAAAATTCGTAAAATCTTTATCTCTTGTATAAAGATAAATAGATGAAATGAAACAACTTTGTTTCATAGAGATTTAGCATACATATGTTAATACATACATTATTTTACTCCCATTCCATCAGTAGTTACTAAAACGTTTATTCAATCCGCGGCAAATCTTCGTGAAATCTTGCTGACAACTCGACGGCAAGAAATGGTTTATGGCTTTCGAGATACATTGCAGAGTTTATCACCGACTACGCTCGACGCAACACGGACATGCACACGTGTACCGAGAGGACGCATTGTGTATCGAGTTAAATTAAATTGTGTAGCAGAATGGTGTATAATTCCTGGTGCCCTCTCTTTGTCCCTCTTGCACTGGCTGGAGCGAGTTAAACAGTTCCAGCGACCAAATTCTCCGGGCGCAACTGCAAAATTACTGAATCGATGGAACATTACGTTGGTGGGACGAGCTAGGACGCATCTTATCCACGTGTAATATTCCCCTCGAATTGCTCTCTTCTTCTCACGCTGTCTTGGTGCTTGACTTTGATTACACACTGCTCGCCGTTAATGCCACGCTTACGACGTGTTGAAGGGTAGCTATGGTGAAATACGAGCGATGCGAGCCGTCCCAATTGATTTTGAATATGATTTAGTTACCCTTTAGCTAGGAAAATTTAAAGTATAATATTATACCATTTCTTTATTTATTTCTGTTTAAATAATCATATAATAATTTATTTATTAAGTATTTAGTTATCACTGAGTTTTTGCAAATGAAATAAGTTTCGAAAGAAGTTTCAACCAAGATTTCCTGATATTTCTAATACCAGGCGATGTATTGCAAAATAAATATTTCACTTTCTCCCTGGGAATTTCGAAGACCTGATTGGACAGCTCAAAGAAAGTGCGACGTATCCTGGCGGGAGAGTACGCCTTTGACGTAGTGCGCGGTGAGATTGCGCGGTAATAGCTTTATATCGCTTAACGGATGAAAATGTTGATGAAGAGTTTCTAATTATGATGCAGGAATATTGCGCCGCTCCATATTCCTCGAGTGCTGCCGGCTTCAGAACTCTGCCGCTACGTTACTCTATGTATTTGATTTATGCCCGACCATTCTTCACTTGGACGCAGTATCCTCCGAGCGGAAGCTTCGAACGATGAGAGAACTTGTGCTTTAATAGAATCACCGAGTCAACTCGTCTCCTGTTAATTGCTGATTAACACGTCACTTCTGTAAACTTTTCCACCAACGAGAGTGTAATCGATTCTGTTAGAACTATAGACACAGACAGTTAACATAATTTTGTGGTAAAAAAGTCTACAAAAACTCTGAATTAAACTGAACAAACGAGTAGTACTATAACTACTACTTAATTGCGAGACTCTACCAAGTTTTCTCATATACTTTATTTAAAGCCAGTACAATTTAAATAACTATAACATTGACTTTTTTATCAGCTTGGAAAAAAAAGCTTTTACTTCACACTATCAGTGACTGTCTTCATGTAAAATACCAATCCCAAATCTCTCAACTAATTCTGTTGGACTCCACCAGCAGTAATTACCGGGAACACACCAATAGCATCCCTAAACTGAATTCAATCAGTTTCACAGTTTCCCTCGTTAAACTTTGCACCCACAGTCGACTGGTGCTCGCTAATTCGCCAGTGTCCAACCGGCCAAGCGAAAAAGCGAAAGAGTTAGGGTGAGGGGGTAGTCGGGGGGTGAGTATAAATAGGCTGACTGTCAGGAGGGCGGATATCAGGTGGACGAGGGGTGGCGCAGGGAAGAAAAATAGGAAGATCGCGAGCGAACTAACAAATTATTCCGAACTGGCGAACACTGCCAGTCTGCCTCCTCCTCCTCCTCCACCACCTCTTTTACCACCCCTTCCAACACCATCCCCCTCTCCTCTCTTACAGTCACCCTTTCCATAGGCACTCGGTGGGCGAAAAATGGGGAAACTATTCGGGCGAGGGCGAATAATGCCCATCGATCTTCCCCTCGAAAATGCTGGAACGCTGGTCATCCGGCGCTTCGAGCTAACCCTTGCACACCACCCACTCACCCTCCACCAACGAACCAATGGATCCACACCCATACAACCAACCACCCCCCTTTTGCCCTACCCGCTAGCCACGCAGTTTTAATAAATGCGCGTAAACTGCTGGACCGCAATCCCATAGCAGTTACCGGAGCCTGTCTGTATCACGGCTGCATTCGAGCTGCGCATATTTCACCGGGACAAATGTAAATTAGCTTGTCGCCGATACCGCTCTCCCACCCTGTCCAGCCATACCCGCTTTAAGAATACTAAATTATTCGATCACCCTGGAAAACGTAATTACTGAAAGCTCGCGTTGGCTTTTTAACCGAGAAATGAGATATGTTGGTTATTATTATTTATCTATTTATTTTGATAATTTATTGTAAAACTCATGTTGACGTTTATGAATAGTGGGATATTCATTGCTTTTAAGGAATAAAGAAAAATTGTCATAGATATTGGAAATAGTAAATTAAGTGGAGTATTAATGAATCTGTTGAAAGTAATATGAAAATATTCAACTGAAAGATATCTTTATATCATCCTGCATAGAAATCATAGAATGTACGAGTGATGTAACCGGGAAAGTTTTAACGAAGAGAACATTCTCCCAATAGACAAGCCGATCTGCGTACCAGAGCAGAAACGGATCTACGGTGTAGCGCGCCACGAAGACGCCCGGATCATTTGCAGAGTCGAAGCGTATCCTCCACCGGACAGCTTCCGGTGGGCGTTCAACAATACCGAGGAGATGGTCGATGTGCCGCAGGCTCGCTACAAGAACTCGACACGGCACACTCAGAGTGTCCTCACATACCGGCCGGCCGCGGAAATGGACTACGGCACGGTACTTTGCTGGGCGAGCAACACTGCCGGCCAGCAGAAGAATGCCTGCATATTTCACATCATTCCTGCGGGTATGTTTACACACACATACACACACATACGGCTTGCATTACATGCCCGACTACAGGGTGACCTATAATGCGGACATTGTTAGTTTCCTGGAGGATTTGAATTTGTAATTGTAGATTTAATAGTACTTTATTAATGATTTTTTGTATTAATTTAGAGCCGATGGAACGATATTTCTTGTTTTGAAATATTTGTCGAATTGTTTCTGACTTTGAAAGATTTAATAGTAATAAAATTATCGAATGTTGGACTTTCGGTGTTAGATATTGTTATGAAGTCAAAGTTAACTAGTTTGGAGCAGATTTGCAATACAGGTCATTCTGTAGTATATTCTTGATCCACCCTGTATACGTTCGCCTAACATACGAGAGTGAAGCGTTGCACAATCAGACCATGCACTAGGTTTCCACCAATTGCCGTGAACTTACGATTGGGAGGCTCGCCGGCGATACGCTGTTTGGTATTTGAGGGCTGACTGGCTAATGGCTCTGTTCGGTTGCTTTCGTTTGCTCTGTAGCTATCGTGTTGACTTGAAACAATGGACGAGGAATTGGAGGCCTTATTTTAATTGACTTTGACCTAAACTTTCTACTGACGCAATTAAAACAACATTGATTAGTAGCCGTTCTCTGTTTAAATTAACTAACGAACAACTACAATCATTATGAGTTAATTATCAAGCAAGATTGTACTGGACTAGTAATTTATTGTTGATTATAATACTTTTTGATTTACCAGTTTAATACCAAAGAATCAATAAGTCATTTCAATATATTGAATAGAAATCTTGTGAAAGAATAATTTAACAATCCTCGGTGAACTAACGTAAGGAAATATGGCGATAAGTGTTCAGAGGTGGATGCGGGTGGCGTGCAAATAAGGCAGGGAATGCGCTCGAGGGGTAACGTAGCTGTTGTTTACAGGGAAGCCGGAATCTCCATACAACTGCACGCTCACGAACCAAACCACGGAGTCCCTCTCGGTGGAATGCACCGCTGGTTTCGACGGCGGTCAACCCCAGCATTTCCTTCTTGAGGTGTTCGATCAGCATACGGGAATCCTCCAAGCAAATGTCACGTCCAGGGAGAATGCGGCTTTCACGGTTCAAGGTTTAGAGCCGGGCAAAGTTCTCAATATGATCCTGTATGCGGTGAATGCGAAAGGAAGGAGCGACCCCACTCTCCTCGAGGGATTCACTCTGAAGGTCGCTGAGAAGCAGACTGGTAAGTTGTGCTAGAAATATTCCCCACCACGCTCTCTCACCATTTCTGATACCCGAATACTCCTAAAGATGTTTGGTCTACACCCGTAGAATTGAGATTAGACCCTTCAACGATACTCAAAACAATCTTCTATTTGTAATATAATCTAGTAATTCTAAATGATTTTCCATATATTGTAATGTACGCTGTCATTTATAAAATCATCTAATATTCTATTGTCTAAATCAATTGAAACTAGTCAAGCAAATCAAGTGAATACCAAGTTGTAAAATAGAGGAACATACAGCTGGTTTAGGATGGAACAGGATCTTATCTCTGTTTTCAATCAATAGGGCCGGCAATGAGTAGTCTAATGCGTTGGACTGAATCTATCGATGGCACGTTGCCCCATAAATTATCAGGGTACCCACGCCCAGAGCTAATCGAATTAGTGAATTAAATCGAATGGACCGTCCGGCTCCGATCGTATAGCGTTTTAATCCGCTCATTCGGCCCACATCCAAACCCATACTCCGACCCATGTGATACTCTGTCTCTAGCTTAAAAAACCTATCCCGCCTCCGCTAACTCTGACCCTAAAACTTTACTACGCCGTGTTCGCGGCAACCAGATTGAACTGAACCTTTTGTCTCGCCGCGGTAATTGCACATAGACATTAACATATTTCTGCTCACCTATTCTGTCTGCGGTTTCGAGCTGTAATTACTAGACCGCGAGAATTTATGCCCGTAATAACTCTCATCTGTCCACTGTACATTTGTAATTAAAGATTCAATCATAGCATTTTTTAGTTAGTATTATATCGTCCATGTTTGTTGTTATATCGCATTATTCAAATTGTGGTTTATGCTTGGTATTATTTATTCCTTGTGCAGTTTTAATTGAAGATGCAATGAATTACTTACGTAAACATGAAATTAATTATAATTAATATTCAGCAATATGATTTTGTTCATTGTTCGCACCCCAAATGTACATGGGAGATCCCTCAAGGATTCCAATGTTTCCCAACGATCCCAAAAGTACGCCGTTAGTTGTTACCGTAATATTTGAGCAGTCCGGCAGTGGGGCGAACTGCAAATCCGAAGTAAATCATACTGCAATAATGTTGGCTTACGGGATTAGTATTAATACCAATGCACATGGCACCGCAGGGTGCTTCGAATCCTCGTGACTGTCGAGGACGCCCGTTTAGTCCAACGGATGTGACCAATAATTGAGTTGTTCTTTATTAACTAAAACAGCGCGTCTATTTATCCTTGTGACCTTTAAATAGAATTTAACGTTAATCCGCCTGGCCATTCGCCCGTTATCCTGGCCATTTGGGCGCACAATATTCGAGCATAATAAATCGTCTAATAATCATATTTATAGAAAATGTACCGCGCTCTCATTGTGTCCGAATGTCGCGGCTGACATTAGTGCCGCTAATTGCTCCGATAACCCCAAATTAGTCGTTCGAATTTCGGCAAATCGACAGGTGTTCAATAATATGAATGTTAACCACTCGAAAAACGTCAATAGTACATTGAAGAGTAAAATCTATCTTTAAAATTGACATTTTTTGCAAATCTTACTATTAATAATACAATCTGAATATATTAACTTTATATTATCTTTCGCATTAAAGACTACCAATATTAAAATCACCAAGAACAAAATTCTAATCCTGTCCATTATTCACACTCTTTTTCCCAATACGAAAGCTCGGAAGTTAAAAGCTCGAATCTCCCAAACGAACCCCTCGACTTCCAGACTTCCTCTTCAAGCGCCTACACTCACACATACGAGTCGAAAGACACAGTATCTCGTGCAAGCAGTGCAGCTACAACGAAAAGAGTGCGCGTACGAGAATCGATTCTCCCTTGGAGGCTAGAGAAGTGTGAAAGTTTAATAAAATTCCGAAGAGAGTAGTGGCTGGCTGGCTGGCCGGAGCGAGCTATCGGTGCGAGCCAGCGCCGAAGCCGACGGGCGGCCGCGCGCGAGTTCGGCGTCGGAAAGTAGTGGAAAAGGTAAAGCTTCGATCTCTCGAATCCCTTCGCTGGTTCGCAAGCTCCCTCGCACTCGCTTTGCCGGGTGTCCAGGCGCGCGCCCACTGCGAAACTATGCTAAGTGGAGCAAGGATCTCTGACTCTTTGAAATTTCAAGCCATTCCTTCCATTCCTGAGCGCGCAACGGACAGGGAGAATTCGACAAAGAGAAAGAGAGAGAAAGGGAGAGAGAGAGAGAGGGAGTGAAAGAGAGAGAATAAGGCTCCAGAGAGGAGGCCGACAGCTGCTGTACTTTGGCTGATATTACGAGTTAAATGAAAGCTTCGTGAGTTTGTTACGCTCCATCCACCTAACCCTACCAATCCCCGCCCCTCCATTCGCCAAGCTTCCTAAGTGTCGGATAACGAATCTACGTGAGCAAGCTTCTTGCCGACTGAAATAAAAGCCCGCCCATGTGCGCAAGCTCACCCCCCTCAGGAATTTCGGGCATTCCGAAACGACGCGCGCCTCTCATTAAGGGTAATACATTTAATCGCACACGGTTCCCGTACTCCCGGAAACCGGTGGGTATTTCCGGCCAAGGGATTAGCTCGATCTAGTAAGCTTTTTGTTCTTGTCGTCCTTTTAGCTTTTGTGACATATTACGACCTTATTCTTGCGTATAAAATAGTCTGTTTATCATTAGCTTTATACGAACGACTAACGAGCACTTCGCACGGTCGCTAAAATTTGATTGGCTGACGTTGCTGACGTAATAAGATCACGCACTGCTTCGGAATTCTCAAAGAGCATGAGGATCTTAAGAAAGCTCTAAATGACTTCATCTGCAATCAGGAACTGGTAGAGTTTTACCTGAAAAAGAGTGTCTGTCTTTCTTTTCCCTCTTTGAATGTTATAAATAAAACTCTAGCGGGTTGATGAATATAAAATGTCGCAAATGGATCATTCAGCGAACCATCCGGGAATCCGGTCTCGCGCTGCTCTGCTATCGGCTTTCCTGTTCCGCTTTTTAAACTTGCAACAGGTTTTTTCCTTCCGTCTAGCTCGTTAATGCGCAGCTATTCCCTAGATGCTCTCGGGGGTTATCCATCAAATGCTCCTGGAATACCACTTAAGCCCCTGTTAGCAGTGCACCCGGCCAAATAGCACCAACACCCTTCACAGTCTCGATAATTGGACTGCGCATGCTACCTGCACGTTGCATGTCTGCGAAGGGCGCTGCTTATACTACTGAAGATTGCCGCGCTTCCTTTCCACATTCAAGTGATACTTCAGAAACCATAAAAGTTATACACGATCCTTGAAAATTGTTATTAACTCTTTTAATAGTACTTATTATGGAATTTCATTGTTTAGTTGCATTGAGAATTTGTTGTATAATTTAATCGCTGTTATTAGTTTTTGATTTATGTCAAGTACTATTTTTCCTTTCGTATTAGCATTTACAGACTTTTCTCTGACGCAATTGCATTGGTAAAAAGTAAAGTTCAATTATTGCTGAAGAAGGCAATGATCCGCCTCGCTGAACTAATCTGTTTGCCGTAGTCGTAGTTCAGAAATACCGATGCAGTGGAAAATGTGCAAAATCGAATTAGGAGGAAGGATGAGCGATTTATTATTGGTGGCATGAGACGTGAACAGGGAAGCACTCGATATCTTTGCTTGCAAGTAGTCGTCTTGCCGACCTCGTGATCGATTAAAGCAATCCCGCTAAAAAGCTCGTAAGCCGGAGCCGCCATTGGTGGAACGCTCCTTCGCATCGAAGATTTAAAACCGCCGGTTCTGGAACTTCTTTTTATTAGGCACTCGAGCTACCTGACCCTCTACCGTTCGCATGGTAGAACTTGCCAGTACACTCACCCCTATTTATGCAAAGTGACAAGAAAATTCACTGCGACACTTCGACAACTGGCAAATCATTTTCAAATAATACAAATCTTGACAAATACATAATCATTTATCTTATTCTTCCAAAATTAATTATCTTACAGTTTTACGATTTTATTTGAAAATACTCACTAAATATCATTTTCGCACTCTGACAGACGTATATAAAATTGTAAAGGTTCTTAGTGAATTACGACACTCAGAAAAATCAGATAAATAGGCAATTTCAAAATAAACCAGGTGATCGCAATGATAGAGAGAACTGTGAGTGGTGGCTATAAAAAATAATTGGAATCCTAGTTGTAAGGTGGTAGTAGACATACTTGCACGAGAGCAGTACGCGTCCTGTTCACAGGCACCCAGGTTGCGTTCGAGATCACCCCACTATTGGGGGGTTTGATCGGAGTAGTCACCGCACTATTGCTTGTCACCGTTGCGATTCTCGCAGCACTAAAAATACGAAGCGAAAGGCGAGCTCAGAGACCGGGTGACTTGCCTTTGAAGAAAGCAACTGCACCAAGTTCCGAGGACCTTTACGACGCCGACGACAGAAACCCGGATGTCGTTCCAACGAACAAAGGTGAATACTAAGTCCTTACAACTGTTATTTGAACTGTCACTTGTACATACACACCGCAGGAATTTTAGAAACCTTGACAGAATTCTTTAATATTACAAAACATTACATTTCAATTACATCATCCTTTACAATATCATTCTTTATAATCTTAAAATATATTCAACAAAAAGGGACGAGTTTTTATTAGTAGTTTTTATTATCGCAATTTTTTCCCTTCATAACTGACATATTTCAAGAATGTCCAAGTTGTAGAAACTCGTTACGTAGCAGGAAGGTTGAGCTTCGAAACTAACGAGTGCCAGAGGAGTAAGAAATAATCGACCAATTATTATTCCTCTTTTCAAGACTCGGACTACCAGCTAACTGGATCAACGTCCGGAACACCGTTGGCGACGCAAAACACCCCCGACGGTATGCCGCCCTCCTCGGTCCCGGTTCAACAGGCAAATCACGTGCAAGGACTGCCGACATACTCTCACAGCGACTACAATAATTATCCGACCCTGCCGGTGAGTGCTGCCAGCCAGATTTCAATTTGTGCAAAAAAAGGAGGCGGAGAGTGGGGGAAAACCGAGGGCGACCAGTGCCAGGCCGGAAATAGATTTCTAATGAAAAGTTCCCTACCCGCCCACCCGCCACCGCTTTCCTTATTTCCTTTGTACCCGACTTCTTTCAGTCGGTGTCGGTCGACGCCGCGCTGCACCGGCGACGCCCTCGGAAAAATATGCTCATAATTTTGCCGCCGAGACGCTTCTGCTCCTGGAAAATATTGCTAGTGCTACGCGCCCTCGTATTACCGAAGAACGTACAACCTATGAAATACTGAATGCAAATATGAACGATGTGAGAGCAAGCATCGTTCTTCTGAGTTTAATTGTTAAATGTGTTATCGGTTTTTATCTTGAAGTATTTGATAAAGTGTTTTATTCTGTTATACTATTACTAGACATGTTTCTTTTCTAAGTGAAATATTTATTGAAGCATGTATATGAATGGAGGACCATTTGTATATTAAATATAATACGATTTTGAATACGTTTTATACAGTAATCTAAATATTTCTATTGAAATATACAGGTGAACGAAACGTTTTCTTTGTGAAGCATCTGCAGCACGTCACACATAGTGACTTCTTCCAAATGCCGAAATACCTTCGAATGACACTGTGTCAGTATTTCACTTCTCACGCGGAAAGTCGGTCTACCGTGTAGAATACAGTGCGGCACTCAGAGTTACATGCCTGTCAGAACTTAGGCGCCGGGCAAAAGCAGTAGAAGCAGGAACTTTTCAATGCCGTACGATGGAAGTATGACTTTTTCGTGGTGAATAACGTTCTTTGTGCCAACGCTTCAAACATATTCTACAAAATACATATACAGCAGCCGCTTTGGAACTGCAACGACGACTCCTCGCAAGAGAATATCCCATAATCTCCCAATTTAAGGAAAATCGTGGCTTCCTCTTGCTCGAGTATTCTTTACCGTCCAATTTCCCGGCTTTGTTTGCCTCGGCTCTGCAGTAGAATGTGAAAACGACACACATACCTTTGCCCAGGCTACCTCCTTCTTACGTGTGTGCAGCGAAAATCAATAGGAATGGAATTCCTGTAAGTGGGATCATAAATAAAGCAATCACTCTGTTATGAAAATCGGGATAAATTATTGTAATATAACAAATGATTTTACATGTAACTGTCAGTGCATGTTACATCGGAATTAATAAACGGGCTCTATTTTTAAAGTATTAATAAGTAGCAGGTGCACTCTTAATTATGACGATTTCCGAGAGCCGGGAGTAATATCGCCTGCCTCGTATGTTTTAAATATGTCCGGGCTGCATGTTACGCACAGGGTTTCATTATTAAAAACCAGCCACGCTCGGTGAAATAATCATCACAGAAACAAGTGGTGCATTAAATAGGAAAGATTAGTCGTACTAAATAACTCGAATAATCTTCAATCATCTCTCAAAACAGACTACTTATACGAACAAATACTTCATCAATTTAAATTACACAAAGAAACCTTTCGCATAAGACATACTTCAGAAACACGAATATCAACTTAGCCAAAGTTGGTGGTAGAAGCGAAGGTGTCAAATTCCATTAAAATTCTTTGGTTTTCCGAATTTCCTCACCACTTCCATGGTTATGGGTTCGAGCGAGCCAAGTGTCAAAGTCCGAAAACAGTGTGCTCTCACAGGGGCTGCTGCTTTTGTAATCCAGTGTCAGCGGGCTGGAATTCCCGTGTAGCAGTTAAATTTAATTCTCGCGCAGGCCGTCGGAAGTTGGCAAGTCGAATTAGCGAAGGGGTGGTAGTGGGAGAGGGCAGGCAGTTTTAATAAGGTTAATAGGTTCGGCGAATGAGGTGGAAAATTCGAGAAGTGGGCCGCTTCGAAGTGGAAAGGGACAGCAGGAGCAGTAGCAGCAGCCGCAGTAGTAGTAGTAGCAGCAGCCAGCAGCCAGCGGCTTCAATTCATCTCATCTCCTTGGCTCTTCCCCTTTTCCTCTTGCTCTCGGCCCTTCGTCGCCCACATCAACGAGCGAAGCATTGTGCGCTCGGCGATCCCACCACTGCTGCACCAGCCGGGCAAACTTTTTGCCCGAATATCTCCCAGCCACCCCTCAACCAACCCGCAATGATCGCATCCCACGAGGAAAGCCTCGGCGAATTTTGACCAAGTTTGAAACACACCTGTGGCAAAAGGAACTTCATTCATCTATCGCTCGAATGCCCTCGCATCAACGCGATGACTTCTCTTATTCTCCACCATTTTTCTCCCTCTCCACCCCCGATTTCCCGCTCTTCGCCGACGTTCCACTCTCTCACGGCAGCATTGTTCACTATTCCATGCAGCCTGTTTTCTCTTGTGTCGCGATATCCCATGCGTGGCGATTCAACACTCGGCGTGTGACGGATTAACACATCCTCGACTTTTGATATTTTCTTTTCAATAGATTCGAAGATCTTTATTTGTAATTGAATGTTTATTTAAATGCTTAATGATAATGAAAACACAAGAAAGAAAAGAGGTATATCTTAGACGAAGAACTAAAATAATAATCACAGTCCAAAGTGATCAGCATGATAATCACTGCGGTCTAATATCTAGAGCGAAGATTCCCAATGTGATTTATCGAGAGCCAGGGTTTCCGGGAATAAACAATTGATCTGTGAGTGACGTAAGTGCCGTTGATCGGGGAATGTGACCTAATTGTGCAAGGCCGGCGTCCGTATTCGGCTGACGCGTATATTGCTTGAGCGTAAAGGTACATATAGAAGGCGCATCACTTCATGCACTATTTGACACCGAGGTGAATTGGAAAGAAAGATTCGATGCAACCCAAATACATAATACAAGCAGTGAAGATTTGGAAAAGAGGTCAATCGCTTGTAAATCCGGTGGCTCTCTTCCCCTAGCAGGGAGGAGAGGCTCGGCTGGTTTCAGTTTTAATGAAAGATATCAGCCGGAACGAAGGGCGAGAAAACTCCGGCCAAACAGAAAGGTTCTTAACGACCGCCGACTTACTCGGCCCTCTTTCCTCTATTGTTCTTTCGAACACTGACCAATATCCGGCCGCCGCCGCCGCCGGGACGAACCCACTATTGTAAGATCCCGCGGAAACTTTTCACTCCAATTTCACAGCGAATTAATCGCTAATGATGGTGGAGCCACCGCCGCCAGTTTTATCAATGGGGAAACTCTCGCCGCTCTTATAAAATCTGACTCTTCAGAATAGGATGGTTCATATCACCCGTTATATCATTACCTCTTCTTTTCATTGTTTCCACTTGCCGTCCCAAGTACCTTTCGCGTTCTTCTACGGGCAAATGGAAAGAATACATGTAACGCTCGCTCTTTCAGAGTTCTAGTCTTGAAGTGCGGGAAAATGGGAAATTAACGAGTTCAGAGAACCGAGTGTAAGAATAAAGCAAGTAAAGGTAGTAACTGTTTTATAATAAACACTTTGGAAAGAAATGATTCTATTTTAGTTCTCTTCTGCAAGCAACAAATACTAGACACTATTTTCCTCCTGTAATAAATAATAGATGGGTTAATTAAATATTCAACTACAATTATAAATTTAAAAACTGGTTAACTACGCTGGAACATTTAAGTACAGAACAAATTTGTGAAAACGTTAGAGAATGCATTCGACTGCACTCAGTGTGATCGAATTCATTCTCCCTTTATCCGAAGGATCCCTCCAGGCTCGTCAGGCATTCCTTCTCTTTGTTCTTCCTACTTCTCATCTCGCTCGAAACTTTCCTCCTCTCTTCCCAATGGTAGAAGAGGATTTCGTGACCAATTTATCGTCAACGACATCGGACACCCGGAATTTCCGTCGCTAAACACTCTCCTTGAAGAAACTCATCCCTCTTTCCTCCCCTTTTACCCTTATTCATCCCATCTCTCTCTCTCTCTCTCTTTCTCGCTCTGCTTCCCTTCGTTCTTCCCTCCCACTTATTCGCCGTTCCCGGAAGTTTCAGCAGACCATCCGCTACTGCGGAGTCTTCTGGAAATACTTGGGACTTTAAGCAGGGGACTTCGAGGAATGCCTCATAATTATTTCCACTGCTGCATAGGCATCCTAGGCGATGGATCTTCTCATTCGTTCTCCAGAAACGCCCGATCGAAGTGTTCCTTCGGTTGTTCGAGTTGGAAAATTAAGCTTTCGTGAATCCATGCGCGTTTCAACCATTTATTTATACTTATTTTATAATCTATATATATTATAACTTATGCAAGAGTTGTAAATTAAATTTGTAAGAAAGTCGTGTTAAAGATAGATTTTGCTATGAATCGAGCAGATAATAATTGAGTGCAATGCTTTATTTATTCACCAAGTACGTCATATGTGAGCCTCATAAAGCAATTACTAAGTGGATTACTTACAGGATATGCATGTTAGTAGAGCAGGAATAATCGAGGCAAATCCGTCTCGTGCTTAATCGGATTCCAGCTAACATGGTCTAATCACCATGTGACAAGTTAGACCAACAGAGAGTTTATTAAGTTAGAAAGTGGCTTGGTACTGTTACTCACGGACTCGGCTCTATTCTCATTTTAGAATCACAACAAATTTGAAAATTACATTTATAATAATATCTTCGGTGACTTACTAACGAAACATAACTCAAATTTATTCCAAAGTAAGAGCATGTAGACAAAAGGGCTAGTTCTCTTCCAAGGGGAAGTTTAGTCGGAACACATCGTGATTCATTAAACAGGAAGAGTTTGCACATCCCGTGGTACTAATCAGGGATTAAACTAGGGAAGTTACTAACCCAGATCCCCATTTTCGTGTGTTCCAGTTATCAGGCGAAGTGACGTACGCAGAGCTCTGCCTGGCGCGGCCGACCACCCTGTCGACTCTAGCCGACACGAAGCTGGCAAGTCTGGCTAGCGGTATGGGAAGCCTAAGCGGGCTGCAGAATTACGGGGGTGGAATGGGGATGGTAGTAGGTGGTAAAGCGTATTCGAAGGAGGCGACGGTCTACGCCTGCATAGACCACAATGCGAGGCCACCGAAGGTCGACGTCTCGAATGTCCCATCTCTGGTGGCTACTCCGCAATCCGGGACGACCAACAATTCCCTGCAAGATTTTGGGATCTCAACGATGAGTGGCGTCGGTGTCGTTGTTGGCGGCGGCGGCGGCGGCGGTAAGCAACACCATCCTGCCAGGGAGGTCGTCACCGTCCGTACGCCATTAATCTCGACCCAGGAAAGCTGCGTATAGGGACGCGATTCCGACGCGCTCAACGTCAACGAGTACTACGTCTGATATGGTTACCATCTGGTGACCATGCGCGTCTAACCATCGATGAATAAGGATCAATCAATTGGATTAATCGGCGAGCACTGGCTAGGATCTCAGCCGGTACCATTGTGTCCGGAATCGACCTTAAAAAGCTCCAAGATGATAGGAATGTTTGAATAGTCTTGTCACGGTTATTATAAGCCGTGATTTCGGAACCAAGTGCGACTGGTGTTACAACCAGTGAATGAAACATGGACTACTGTCCGCCAGTCGAATTTTGAGTAGCCTAAATACATGGTTCTTACGACTGGAGGACCTGGTTGGATCCGCTCGCCCGATGGGATGTGGAAGTCGCAGCACTTCCGGCTGCGGTACTAATAAATAGGTATTATCAATCACCGAGGATCCGATTCGAGGGTGCTCTAATATGAATACAGTATGAGAAAATACTATGAGATATGTTATAATATATGAGTACGTTAACGAGATTAATGATTCGGGGATGTCGCGGATCCAGCAAACGGTTTTTCAAGAGATTCCGGTATCCTACACTGGAGTAATACTCGAGAGAGTAATGTTATCGGAATTGCCAAAATAGAGGAGATTGGCGTAATTAATGAATCGGATACCCTATAATTAGAGTTCTCTCTATATGGTGGAACGTGTGTGTGTGTCAATCACTCCATCGATTGCTCGATGCAGGAACGCAGGGCTTTCCTTCATTCGTCTTATCAAAACAATGTTTTCCTTCTCTAGTTAATCGAAGCAATAACATTGCAAAAGTTCTAGCAATGTCATAGAGAATTTCATAAAGTTCATTCAAGTTCCGGACTGTAGAATGAACTAGCCAATGACGGCCCTGCTGGTGTGATACACACATGGAAAAGTTAACTAACTTAAAAAGTGTCTAGAAGTTGACACGCAAATTATATATATCGTTCATTAGAACATGCGAATTGAATGTTTTCGGCTATCGAAAAAAAATTTGGAAAACCTGTTTAAATCGACGTTTGTGGCAACTGGTATCCCTTAAGCGACTAATGAAATGCCTATCATATCGTAAGAGATACACGTTACTTCGTCGAGATGTGTGACCTTCTTCGTTTCGAATCTGTTCCACCTTCCACCAGTTCCGATTCGTTTTCTGAACGGGGTCTCGATTGGTCTATAAGTAAATGTATAAATAAATGGTAAGTAGGTAATATTTGTAACATAAGTCCCAAATGTACTAGGGAATGAAAAGGTACGGTATACAAGAGTATTAATTGTGACATGGAATGCGAGATTAATGACGCCTTATAGGTAAATTTCTCTTTTTCTTTTTGTAGCGAATTAACAAACTATTTATTTTCCAAGCTTCTTTTTCTAATAATCCATGACTGTTGTGATTCGTCGCACAAGAATAAATTAACAGCGAATTATGCATGAAATTCCAATACAATTTGCATTGGTAACTGAGTATTGTTGTAACTCTTGTGTGACATATTACAATGTCATAAAGAACTGCTTAAACTTCTGTAAATAATTAACATATGATTTTCATCCTCTTTCTGTTTCTATCATTATGCAACGCGAATGACATGTGTAACAGTTCATATTCGTCGTGCGAATGGTTGAAATGTTGAATGATAGTGCGAGTGAATATTCGAAGACGGGCATCGATATTTCTCGAGAATGTCCCTCTGTAAGATGATGTAAATATGAAGTTTCCTTACGATATGAGATTAATGCTAGATCGTTATTAATATGTTACGCGAAATTACGAAGTACACAGTACACATACACGTGTCGCTGATGTTGAAAAGGTACGTTGCACACCATGCATTCTTAACATATCTCTAAGTATTGTCGACCACACCTTTCAGCTTTCTTTATTACTCTTTCACGAAAGATTACTCGAGTTTACTCAAGATTCTTAGCACAAGTAACAGGCAGAAATTCTTCTCCCGAGACCAACTTCCTAACGGATATGTACAATATTCGAGAAGATCATAACTGCACAAATGCACATATCAACTTATGAACTGCCAGTCTATTATTTATAAGTGTCTGATACAAATGTATCAATGGGATTGAAGAAGTAATTTCGACAATCCTACTAAGAAAAAATAATTCACATACTGCCATTTCTTGCTCAAAATGTTATTTAACTGAAATATTATTGTATTTGTTCTGGTGTTTGCAATTAAGTGAATGTAATTTTCACTCCGCACGAATTTAATGTCATTTTTATTGCTCTCCATTAAGTAGAGTGGAAGCAGATTTTACTTAAGTAGAGTAGACGTGTAAGTAGTCATTCGTGAAATTGGTCAGACATTCCAGGAGAACTATGAGAGTAGAGTCAGACACTGAAATATTTCAGATACACTTACTGATACACAAAATCCAAGTTATAATATTATATGTTCTACCTCTTTTCGATAACTTTATTTGTTTAACAAATTCTTTTACATAATTAATCCAGTTTTGATAAATTTTCAAGCTGCTGAAATTTATGAACTGAAATCACAAACTTTTCGTCTTTTTGATTGTCATTATTATTAACAAGTTTTTAGCGATTTTTCTATTGAATTTGATTCAGATAGACGGAAAATCCTATCTAACACATGACAATAAGACATTTTATCTCATTACACTGATTAAATCTGAAATTCCCCTACAAATATCAATCACCAATTAATATATATTGTTCAGTGGTCTCACTAGATTTTTATTTTTTATTTCAAGAAGAACTCTTTGCAGAATTAACTGGTTATCAGACTAAACACCTTGTTCGAAAGAACAAACGCACAAAATCCGCAAAATTTATTCAATTAATCGTTTGTACCAGTAGAAATGAATTTCCTGTAAGACTTCGAAATTGCATATTGCAATGTTTACGTCACTTCTCGATATCACGTTGCTCGAGTCACGGGTTTTTGGTTTGACGTCGACGTTATTTCCGTTCGATATTCATACCCGAGAGAGACTTTGCTCTTTGACCACGAGAAATCTAGAGCAACTCAATAGTATACGCCCCGAGGACCATAGAGAAACCTTAGGGAACCGGAAGCACTATTTGCATTGGCCCTATTCAATACTGAAGCTTTACTACTGATTAATTCTGCTACTCGACACTGAGACTATTTTTACACAAACATACTCTGATTACCTTGACAGAAAACAATTAATCCAACAGAATTACTGCCAACTTACAACTACCCTTCACATTATTAAAACATCCACAAAAATACCCTTAAATCACATCCTTCTTTACTTTTACTCTTCCAACTATTACACTTATAAAACATCCAATGAAATCCCACGGATACTTAACGAATTACAAGTTACAGTTGGCCTTCACACTATTGGGTCGACCACGGGAATACATGCCAGCAAAGCATCTCCCAAGGGATCAAGTATCCCGGAACTGTCAAAGCGCGCACAAAGCAGCTCGCTTCCTCCTTCCCGCTCTTCCTTGGTCCCTGGCATTCCCATATAGCCCATAGAGTACAACTCTAGCAGGTCGTTCTATCTGTTTGAATTCCGTGGACAAGTGGAAAAGCTTGAAGCTCGGGGGGGTCGACAAGACTTAGCCAAAGCGTATGTTGTGCATCGTAGAGGCCCTCTGTGTACACACCCGCATATATAATAAACGGCGGAGTCGAGAGCCCGCACGCTGCTGGCTGCCTCGGCGCCGTCAGGGTTATGTATATATTTTGTACATACAAAGCGCGAAAAGGGAAACACTTTATTTGCGGTGCGAGCAAGCCGGACTCGCGACTCTCTCTCTCTCTCTCTCTCTCTCTCTCTCTCTCTCTCTCGGCCGCTTCACTTCACACGAACACACTTACAGGCGAATACATACACTTGTAGACGAGGAATCTGGAACGAAGGATCGTCGTTTGCGGTTGCTCGACACTCCTCCTCATCCTCCTCCTTCACCCACCACCACCACCACCACTACTACCCTCTTTTAGCAATCCTGGTTTTACCTTTCACCCGTGTCGTGGCTATTTGCATTGATCGAGTATTTTGTGCTTCCCGCTTGCCCGCCAATTAGCCGCTCGACTGAAGTTCGAGAGGGCTTCGAAGGAGTTGGCGCGACCTAACACCTCCTCCACTCTCACTCGGCGTGTATTGTCGGGAAATTAACGGATTACCTTTACTGGTAGTGGTAGTTGACGAAGATTTGGATTGTTTTTCAGTTGGTAAGAGGAAATGTTTCGGTAATGAAAGTTTGGAAATTATTTGTCGAGTTTGATATTGAGGATTTATGCTTGCAACTTCTTCTGGAGTTAGTTGTGGTTTATGTTTGAGTGATTAGTTTTAATAGACAGTATTTTTTACACGAATCATCTTGGAATATTGGATGATTTGGGATTGTGTATTAAGATTAATTAATTTATTATTTTAACGTAGGCATAAATATTGACGAGTTATCATACAATCGATCGAACTCTTCATTACGCCTTAAAGTAAGAACTTTGCATTATATTTATGATTAACTAGACTTTACATCACTTTTTCGTTATTCCGTAATAATAACATTACTCATATTGACAATAGAGAGATTACTAACAGACTGTGGATCTCCATGCGTAAAAACAGCAATACTAAACAATACATCACTGATAACTTAACAAAAACGAAATCACTTCAAATTCTATATCATCAAAAATACAAAAATATTGAATATAAAATATTCCTCCCCATAATTAACACTTTCCGAGAATACCCAAGTAACTAATAAGAAAACATAAAAATTAAGCCATTTCTTTACGCACAAAGATTCACAGTCTAATAATTAAGATAGTTGCCAGGAGACATGGCACCGTGAGGGAAGGACGCTCCTTCGTTTACACCCCCTTTGACCCTTCATCCCCAATCCCACCCCCTCCCCCCAACCACCACCACCACCAACCCCCCCATTTGTAAGATATACGCGCCGATGTACAGCGCCAATATTTTTCCAGAGTGTGTACGTAAGTTCTAGCATATAAATACTATACATACACATACTTCGTCAAGTGGATTCGGGATGCCCAGTGCTGCTACCATTGGAGAAGGGCGTCTGGCAGGCAGTTGGTCGGTGCACCGGGCACATCCTGTATTACCGCGAATTCACGTTGTGGTTTACGCTAAGAGACATTATGAGCATACCTTATGTGTATTATATCTATGTGTACGGGTGAAAGGAAAGTCTGTGTTGGTGTGAGTGTGTGCGGGATTTCTTCGTGTATGAACGTGTATGCTTAAGGATTTCGTGGCTCTGTCTCTCTCTTTCTCTTTCTCACTCTCTCTCGGTGAAGTCTTCGCCTGTATTTCCGGGAATTGCGCGCGTGCAAGGTGCGCAAGGTGGAAGCAAATATTTATGCCTGAGTTGCATTTCATATTACGAGTGGCGTGTTTGGACTGCCGGGATTATTATCACTCTCTTTGTGAGACTGGGAGACTCCGCGGCAGCAATATATTCGACCCTTTTAAGCTCCGTTGCTGGTCGAGTTTAATAGCGGTTTAGTTGCCAGTATTTCAGAATAATTAAAGATTTTTTTTCAAGGTCGGTTTATCACGTTGGACGAATTTTAGTCGAGTTTTTGGATATTTAATAAAGTAAAAGCAAGGTTGCATTATACTTTTTTATAATCTAAGAAATTTAGAAATATTTTCGTGATTATTCATAGAAAATTGTAAAGAAAATTTCAAGGGTATCCTTTTTTTAAGAATATTTACGTGCTCCGCGTCAATTTCTGTTCTAAACAATTAGATGGGCGAGCAACACCCGCACTTTTTCTGCCATGAGAATCACTCGTGAGACGCGCGGCAGCCTGGCACATTTCGGGCAGCAGCTTTATGACCGCAGAGACGCATTATCATGGCCGAGCAGGCACATTCATGCATTGCGGAAGCGCGCGGGGGTCAAAGGCGGCCCGTTTCAAAAGCAGCCCGCCCATAAAAGCTGCAGCAGCTTATCAAATCTGAAAGTCAATTTCCGCCGCTACGAGCGGGAGGCCACGTGTTTTCCGAAATCCACCGGCGTCGCTGCCGGTAAAAGGCGAAGAGCGTTGGAATATTTATTGGCCGCCAGTTACATCTCACTCGTCTCAGGAAACGCTAAAATTCAGTAGATATGTCTTGGGCTTCAAACAGCGTCTGACTGACTTTGCAGTAACCAAATCACTTTGTTATGAGAAACTGCAGCTAACACAAACGGAAATCGTAATAGTTTTCATTTCTCTCTTGGAATAATTCATTGGTACTACATTTATAAATTTGAAACTGTTATAACTAAAAAATGAATGCGACAAGTTTAGTTGCATATATTGACTAAGAATAATGCGAAACCATAACTTCTGCTTGATTGGATATCATTATCCCGTCAGAGAAAGCAATTTACATTGAAATTTCAATTAAACGTCATTTAATATCGAAAGTCATTTGAATTCCAATTATCCAAAACCCCAGTCTCATGAATCAATAATTAATCCCCGGTACTTATTTCATTCTGTTCAAATTACCCCTTTGGTGAATTAATTACTCATTCATTAAATTTATGATCTATGTAAAAATCATTAGGAACTATAATTAAATATAACAGTACATTTCTTACTATTTGAGCTTATGAATAAAAATAGAAATGAATTTTCTTTACTGTTAAATGATTGCACGATGATTGCAAGCCCCGGAAAAACAGTACTTTCGTGTCATCGAGAACTCGTATTAATTAAATACGGAAAAAGAAATACGACGTGCAAAATGACATGCGTATAATTCCTTTCTTCCGCCTGTTTCTTCACAGGACTCACAATTACTGGACAAAAACTGACACTTTCTTTCCATTACTTTTGTATGTGTGGGTTGTGCGATTTCACCTGTTAATTGGTGAGTGTGAGACCAAGTATGTGCCATTGCCAATTTATCACTTTGCCTGTTGTATTTATCGCAGGTGTTTATCCAATGGCGCTAGGAGTTCGACATTTTTTAACTAAGCATCGTTTGCATACGATTAGGCATTATAGAATTGATGGTATTATTGAAGCGGATTTGCTTGAGTGCGCATCTATGTGTATGTACTTCCTTAAAGCAGAGATGTGGTTGACATATCTGAGTATTAACACTGAGTATTAACATATCTGGCATAATTGCTAATACTGACAAAGTCATTGATACTTTCACTTTGGTTTCTATTTATCAAACGAGTTGGGAATTTCGTGCACCATTTTTGAGTACACTTTTATATTTTTGAACGTCGAACTGTGTATACTGTTGGATCAGAATTGAAGGAAACGTTTTCTAAAATTCGTTGATATGAAATCAAGATTGTGCAATGAGAGCTTAATAACAAGTTCTGCTTGAAAATCAAAATCGAGAAACGAAGGGTCGACTGCATTGAATTTCGTATTATTTCCAGTCTGTTAAATAATACACTCCAATAAATAAGTCAACCAATCTATTATTACATATTACACGAATTACAAAAGCCTTGGTGATTGTTCAATTACTTCGTCAGCTTTAGTACCATGCGAATGATGTGATCTGCGTTTGTCTTTATACGTCAATATTATTTGCAACTTTGTAATGTGTGTACGTGTTTCTTCGAGAAACTTTCGAGTGTCCTCGTTCTATCTGTAAATAAGTCCGTGTGTGAGTGTGCGTGTGTGTCTGGGTGTTGACGTGCGTGTGCTCTCCCACATTTGTACATTCTCTCGTGAAGCGAACTTACAAGTAGGCAGAGGTACGATTTTCATTGCGTGGGCGCGTGGATCATTGACGAGGGTGCGCCACTGATAACTTTCCCTGTGACGGTGTGCGGTGCGCAGTGTGTGGGTGTGTGTTTGCTGATGGGAGTAACGCAGATATGCGATCGCTGAGAATTGAAATTGCGATGACCATATTACGTGTATTTACGATAATTATAGACCTCTCTCTATAAATATATACACACACTCACGTCAGCGTAATCCGAATAAACGTGTTGATATAAAAAACTTAATTACATTGCCATCAGCAATCGGATGTTGGATGACTTTGATTGAAATGTAAAACTTTGCAATACCGTTTTTAAACATTTCTATATTTCTTTTCTACAATTGTTATTCTACAATTGTTATAATTGCCTCATTAAAATCTTTTGTTTGCAGAATGCATTATATGCTCTCAAAATAACCAAATAATTTGCAAGTATAATGTCAAGCTCAGCCAACATCTGCGCTGAATGTTCTCATTGATCCAATCCTTCCTTTTGTTCCCAAGTAATTTTAGACGGACACAATAGGTAGAATCATGAAAAACTACAGTTTAAAGCTCTTACGTTCTAGATAGCAATAATTTTTGAATTATTATTGATAATACTAAATAACGTTTTGAATTTATTTCAAGACTTAGTGTTAAGAAGGTTCACGTTTGCTATTTCTTACATCGACTTGGTATGCTGGACTGTCATTAAGGAAGCACTAACTAAATGCGCTAATGACGACTGTTCCGGCAAACAATGACATGATGGGCCTCCAATGGACGGACAAGAATGGACTCGCTCTCGCTGGTACACAAAGCGCTCGAGCGAAAGTCTGAGTGTGCCATTTGTGAGTCATCAAGCTGTGCGCTAAAAGGGCAAATGGTGTCGTAGGCTTGCAACGATGTTCTCTCATTATTTCGGTATGCGGATTACTATCGTGAAGTCTGAACCATTGTTTCGTTTCATTTACCCCTGAATGTCGATCAACCCAGACTGCTAATAGTTCAGGTTCTATAGAAATACTTAACAAGTTGTTAAACAACGTACTCAACCTAGTTACCATCATTAACTTCAATAGAAAACACGAGCACTCTTTGAAATACAAATAATTAATATTTTAAAAAATCATTAGATCATTGAAAGAAACTCTACGAATGTAATATTGTACACTATGCCATCATAACATATATCCTTGTTAACACTGTAATATTGTTCTCCTCTTTGTTAAACAAGAATCGAGATTTCTGGAAACACGATACACAAAATGTATCCCATTTCAGGAAAAATGAGTTCCACTGCTTTTTAAAGAGAAACGACTCCATTTCTCCATATTCCGAGGCTATTTCATGTTTCATTCATCAACTCCACCGAGCTATGGAATTCCATTCAACATACAAATTTCGATCGATTCATTCCTCCCGATATTAATAACCATAAGCTTTAGAAATTATCAATACTAGAAGAAAAAAAATATCAATCTCTTGGGAAATTCAAATTCCACTCAATTTCGTCTTTAACCAGTTGAAAATTTCCAGACATTATTACTCGTGGTCTAATTAGCTGATAGCGGGCAAGTGTCAAGGGGCAATGGTGACACATTAAACTTTAATATGCCGGCATGCAAAACGATTCAATGGTAATTATGGAAATACGGTAAAACGCGGGCAAAAGAGACAGAGAAATAGGGAAAAATAATCTCTGTGCGAGCATACGTGCGTGTATGTATTGTACGCCACAAGGGGTGGAATGTGTTTATAGGTGATTACGCGGCAGATGGGACACTGAAATCCCCTGGCGAATAACAGAGATAAGAATAATCTCGGCATTATCCAGTCGTCGATCAGACAGGTACGTCTCTCTCTCTCTACACACAGACATACACATACACACACGTGTCTGTGTCCTTGCCCTAGCAGAGCCACCTGAGTAGAGGCTGATTAATTACCAAATAAAATCCGGACAGCCGACAATCCCGATTCATTCCTGCGCCTGCTTGTGAGTGTGCGCAAAATATTATACGCGATAAATGAAAAATCTGCCGTCAGTGTGCGCCAAATGTCCCAGCGATTTATCGATGATTAATCTCTGCGGCCGAATCGGCTTTCTACCCTGTGGTTCCTGGTAATAAACCATTATACCTTTTCTGTTCTATTCTTCTGTATGGTAGCATATTTTTTTCAACTTATATTACACAGCTTACGTTTCTTTTAGTATACATTATTTTGTTAACTACTCGAGAAATTGATTAATAGAACTTAACAGGTTTCTATAATCTAAATAAATGAATACATTATAAAATATTAGACAATAACAAATCAGAATATTACATATTTTCCATATTTTATTGTATATTTCATACATTTATAATTGGACCAACAAACAGACAGTTATAAAAAAACGTTCCAAGTCTAGATCATAAATAAGGGACCATCCTGAAAATGGGACATGTACTTCCTAGAATCCATACTATCCTGCCTTCGAAAAACAACAGGCGGCATATCGCGAGTACAGAATTATTAATAAGCAGTAAAGTGCCACATAAATCTGTAGGCGTTTATCCTAGCGGAGTCTTAGAGGCGAGGATTTTTCGAGTAAAACGTCGGAATATACATTATGATCGAGCAAGGCCGGATGAGCCGAATGGCCGCGCTTTTAGAGGCCGTGAATTTTTCACAGGGATAACAGCTAGTCAGAGAGAGAAAGCTTCGTGTCTCCAAGAAGATCCCGCTATTAAGTAAACAGATGCTGAAACGTGCGGAGGAGAAAGAGAAAGAGCAAAAGGGATGGTGGAATATTGTTTTCCTGTGCAGGCGACTTCGTGTGCTGCTGCGATTCGTATATGGAACGCAAAATCCTCGGGACTTTCTTGGGAAATTGTTTCCCTTCGTCGCCGTCGCCCTTAGCCATGTCCTTCCTCTTCCAGACGACATTTCACCGACTTACTGTAACCGCCTCCCACCGAATGAGCGTGCAAGGCAATTCTCTAGCGAAGCTTAGGAACCTTGTAGTGGACGATTTTTTGTTGATCTGTCGTTCGTGGTTTCGTATGAAATAGTAATATCATTTAAACTACGGTTTATATGAAATGCTTTTGTGAAATGATTTTAAGAATTATTTTTACCAGTAAAATATTCATATGAATTAATAATATAGAAACTTTGATATTTAGCAGAATTATATAAATGATTGATCTTAGAAATAGAAAAGGTAGAAATAGACTGCATTAACAACTGGTGTGTAGATCATAGAGGCGTAGACGCCCGTAGACGTGCCAACAGCACTCGATCGATTTCAATGATACCATTCGTACAATCCCCGTTCGGCATTACCGAGAATTAACTCGGATCTGATTCGGATTTATCTCCGACTTAATCCGTACTTAGGCCAGATCCGCTTGCTGGCTCGTATCCATGCTTACTTCGCAGCAATCTTGCGCCATCGAGTATTTTCAAGCCGACTAGGCTTCGAAATCAAATATGTTGCTGGTTTCTACGAAACCTTGCCACTATGTAACATAATACAATTAGTTATTTCTCGTATTTTCAGTCACTAATAAACATCTGCTAATAAAAGTTAATAGCTCTTAAGCAGCTTATCGTGAACCGGAATATTTTTCAGGGAGATCCTGCGGAGATGACTTGTTTGGATAAATGTCCAGTTTATATGCCAATTGGCGTACAGCCTAATTGTGCAATTGAGATAATAAGAATATTTTAACAGAGATTTTCATGTGAAATAAAAATATCTTGTACGATAAAATAAGAAATAATGTGTAACGATATAAATCGAATTGTGAACAATTAGATGTTTGTAATATAAATCAATTAAACAAGATATACGACAATGTACTCGGTGATCTGCGATTGAGTAGAGTTCCAAAAACGGAATCGTGAATTAGTGGGAAAGGTGGTCGGTCAGAACTGGGAGATTCAGCACATCACAAAGCGGAGAAGCGATTTTCGAAATGCGATCTGGCATGACGCTCCATTACCCAGAGTGCTTACGTACGAAATGAGAAAACGAGCGAGGTATATTTCACCGAAATCACCGGTCACGTACGCGCACTTTATACCCGAGTTGCCAAATTTCGATACGGAAACACTAACTCTAGTGCTTTAACGCTTCCATGATTTCGTTTCTGTCTGGGAAAAGTCATCATTAATCAAGTAAGCAGACAAGTGGCTACGTCAAGAACATATTGTAACAACTGCAGGAAAACTGGCAGTTGTAATAAATTTGACATTGTTGAAGATAAATATAAAATTTTTAAATTGTACAAAACAATTTTCACCTCCTCACTTACGAAATTTAATCAACTACACAAAAGAATTTCAAATCCACTACAAGTCTAAAATAAAAAATAAAAAATAAAAATCATCCCAACATTCCGAAACAAACAGGCAGCCAGTTGCGAAAGCCAGGTGGGCAACAAAAGGTTGTTCCGCTTTAAGAGCGTTTAACGAACATCATAAATTGCGCATTCCGTATTTTTCCCTGGCGCTCGTAATGTTGGGTATAATCGTAAGATGTGTTGGTTAGTTTCGGCAGGGTTTCCGGCTGAAATGGGCGAGGGTGAAGGGGTTAAGGGGGTGCAGTTGGAGAGGTGGTAGGGCAAGTGTTACCAACCGCGACCTATGATAGAGCAGCGCGTTATGTTCACCGGCCACCGCTCTGGCGGACTGCCAAGTGGATTCATCGTGATAACACCGCCGGAACACCGCCAGGAAGATGTCCCGTGAAAGGAATAAAATTGATCGAATGCCTCTGGAATACATGGCCCATAACCACCCAGAAAGATCAAATTCATAACTTTCCGTATAACACTCGGATACGTGGGCGCGTACAGAATGATGCGTTTCCCTTTGAGTCAGCAAGTGTTTTCATCCGCAGTCAATTCTCTGAAACAAAACCATCTGGTTATATTTCTTACTATCTAACATTTGATATATTAAAGAACAGTGAATATTATATAAAATGAATATTAATTGTAATTCTATCTTAATTAACATTTCTACATATGACAGATGTATTACAATTAAGAGTCTACAGTTGAATCGTAGAAATCGTCCAAGTATTTAAACTTTTTTTCGTATAATGTTCTTCATTAAAACGTGTGAGGGTAATTATAGTATTAGTATAATACGATCGAACTCAGAGGTTGGATGAAAAATTATGAAAACTCCTGACAGATACTCCTATCGTTCGCTGACAAAAACGAACGGCAGCGCACATTAGTATTATTAAACATGCTCGGTCGAGGATTACCCGAACCTTTCCCAGCACAGATACCATTAAAGTTGGCGAGAAACAAACGGGATTACAGGCGGTGAACCGCGTAATTAACACCCAAGAGAATTTCGTTATTTCAGCCAGTGCTTAATGTAAGCTGCATAATTTCTTTTGCAAATTATACCGCTGGATTTCGCGTAATACTCGCGATCACAGTGGTTCCTACATTGGCTACGGTTTTTGAGTGAAGTTTGGTCCACCAACTGTACTCTTTGACTACATTATGATGTACTTGCGTAAAAACTCATCAAATTCTGTGCCATCAAAATTTAATTATCTTTTATTACCTTACCAACATTTTTAGTAGCCCACAGTTCCTTAAAATTATCGAACGTATTTCTGATCAGAATGATTCTGAGTTCTAAACATTAATTAATTGATCTCGGACTTTAATAAATTAAATATTACAAAGTGTGAATCTTATAGTAATAATTCTGTATCAATCTTCAAAAACTTAAAGGTAATAATACGTTCAAGTAAAAGGCATACTATTTTAAAAAGAAGAATCCTCACGAACGGATTAAAATGACTCATTGCCGATAATTAATCATCGGATTTCAGTTTAGCGTGGTTGGTAAGATAACTTCCAATAAAGTCATGGTACAAAAAAATCTAGGCCATTAATACCAGTGTCAAAGAACCCTACTAACTGAAAATGGAAGGTGATCGGTCAAAGAGTACTGATAAGTCAGCTTAACGAAAGAAGAACAACGAACAACCAGGATTCAGGAGTCCTTGAAGAAGAGGTTAACCTTTCGATTGGCTTGTATCTCGGGCAGCGTGCGTATACGCTGTGGCTGGAAGAAAGATGATAGGGGCGGAGAATTTATAGGTCTGATTTCAAGCCTGGCTCGGATGACCATACGCGCGCGCGCTCGCTCCTTTGCTCCATTTTACGTCGACTTCATGAAAATTAATGGATGGCGAGTAGAACTTCGCCAACTTTCCGCATCCGGCAGTGAGCGGAGCTCCGTTGGTTGGCGGCGCCGGCTTGCAAGCGGCTGAGCGTGCGAAGAGGAAAGAGAGCCGCTCCGGATGCGAAGAGAGAAGAGGGAAAAGAGAGCAACTGAGTTGCGGACCGATCCAAGCGGTGTACCTCGCAATCCTCCTCCTCCTCCTCCGTTCTCTCTGCCCCTCTTCCAGTGGCTCGCAGTCTGGTCGACTTGGTGGCAGAACATAGTGTTTTGCTTCCACTTCGCTGGACATCCTGAAAGTTCCCCATAATTTTCACTTCGTAGCTCCCTCGCTTGCTCTTCTTCTTCTCCTCATCCTCCTCCTCCTCCGCCACTTGCACCACTGCTTCTGCTTGAATAGCAAGTGTGTAAGTTCGGAAGTCGACCAATATGGTTTTCTTTGTACCGCCTGGCTCATTCATCGCCGGAGCGAGCCCGCCCGCCTGCCAACGGAGAATATAAACTTGGCAGTTTTTCACTCGGCTAATGAGGTCAAAGAGCGGCCCGCTCGACAAACAGCGTGCGGGAGTGGCGTGATTCAAATGAGAGTAGGCTACTTCCTGCCTGCTTGATGAATGCCACTATTGAGCCCGCCTCATCGTTTGATCGCAACAGGATTAGATTCTGCTCCGGCACAGTGCAATATGTACCATCGTCCCTTGTATAACGGTGTCATGTGTTTTTGACACATGAGAGGTGTCAGTGACATTAGAATCCCTCTTATTCCCTTGTTTCTATAATACTAAACGTAACATGCATATTCGACATTTGTACATTGTTTATGTGTATCATCAATATTAATAAATCCTTTTTCATCTAACCAGAAATGATATTAATAAACCAGATTAATACTAATTTTAATTTCAATCATAACTTTTTCCTAAGTTCTATTTACCACAAAGTGTTAACATTTATGCAAGCGAAACTTCGACTAGAAATTTGAATAAACATACACTCGATCTTAGCCGAGCAAGTGCTTAGGAACATCTGGTATGCTCTTCGCTATAGTACAGTTGGTTCTTGCATCCACAGGGGGTTACAAACAATTCCTGTCATTCGTGTACCATCAATATCCCAAGACAGCGAGTATCTCAGTCGCGCAGTAAAACACGTCCCCAAATCCGTAGGTCTCTTCGGAGCTCCGATAATAGTACTCAATGCGGGCCGAGTTAACCAATAATCACAGTTGTAGCAGAGGGAACAGGAGCGCGCACCCGGTAATTCGGAGGATTTCGCTTTAGCGTGGTAGTATCCATGGATCGAATTTTCCGGCAAATAAATTATAGCGGGCAGGGGCGGACTAGCTGCGGCGGAGAGGTTGATCCTTCGGGAAGTACAAGCGGGCGCAAATCTGAGTAGCAGTCCGATTATAAATCAGCTTTGCCGCGCGAATGCGAGAAGGATAGGCGGAAAAGGGGAGGAGGAGGAGGAGGTGGTGGTGGTTGTGGTGGTGGTCGTGAAAGAAGGTAGAAGAGGGTGGAGAAGAGGAAAAGGAAGAAAAAGTGGATCTTCCTTGAGATTAGAATCGGATAAAGGCGGGTCCAGAAAGAGCGAGTAACCGCTGGGGTGGAGCTTTAAATGCATAACACGCCTAATCCCTCGTAATACCTTACTTCTTATCGTGCCATACCACTCGGGAGATACTTTTTCCCGCCTTACTTCTCTCGTCCGATCTATTTCCCAACCACTTTCAACCTGCTTTCGATCCACCGATCGGCATAAATACTCTCGCTATTTCCGCCGATTGATCCGCCCGTCTACCACCCACGCACCCCCCCCCCCCAAACCTTCCCACACCCTTGCCTTCTACCAGCCGAACAGCTTTAAAGCGGTGGAGCTACCTCTCAAGGCTAATTCCTGAATTTTATACTCTCCAGAAGTTCCGATTCCTTTTTTTTTTTACTCTCACGTATTAGATTGGAACTGTTGATATAACTGTGAATTTTAATTAGTAGTTTTGTATGCGCAGTATCGAATATTGAGTATTAAATACGATACTTGTTGAAATTAAATTTTATTATAAATCTGAACAAAGCATCGAGAAAATGTAGTGAAAGAGTCGAGTTCGAAACGATGCTCCACTTTAATTGATCGCTTTGCGCTGTAGTAAGTATAAACTGTCCATTAAAGTTTCCTATGGCAAACTAGATTTCAAGGCTGCAAGGAGAAACCTCGTTTGCCGGTTTCTGCGTTATAAGATAAAGGGAAGCGTCCAAAACTCAATAGGGAATTGAGTGAGAAGTTCCAGCGCACGGGGAAAGCGGAAAGAACCGAAGGATACCGTGGCAGAAGAACTTACATGGGCCACTATTGAAGTTTCAAATCATGATTCACACTTCAATTCAACTTGTTTTATTGGCCGATAGACAGTTCCTGTACTTTGGATGGTCGACTTGAGAGACGTGTACACGACGAATCAAAAACTTGTATCATTGAACAGCACCGTTTTCTATTGATTTCCCACATTGTCAATAATATTAACATAGCCCTATATTTAATTCAACATAATATTTACGCTATTATATTTTATTTTAACATGGATGTCTCATATTAGCAGGTTAGTAGAACATGTTGGATTTTAGATGCAAAATTACAGTTGTCTTTGACGTTTTGAAACACGTTTCCCTGGTGCTCGTAATGAGTATCTTTCTGCACATAGTGTAATTTTCACGCTTTCAGTTTTGTTAATTGTCAGAGAAATGATATAATTGTCAGAAATGAAATACAACAGGCTGCATACAAAATTGAAAACTAATTCAATTGAAAGTGTTCAATCCGTATTGCAATAACTATCGCGAGGTGTCGTCGGAAATCTGATGAAATACGAAAGTTATCAACCAATCAATGAAAAGCATCCATAAACAGGTAGAATACGAAAGAAAATTTCTTGCGCGTCCAAGTTCGAGCCTTGAGGGGTTTCCGCCTTAGTTCTTTTCTCACTCGCGATGGTCCAACCAAGCGCGCCATGAAATCCCAGCTGGTTTGTACCTTTGTGCTGTCCTTAACCGTCCTTACTCAGATTGTGAAAAGCCGGCTTGCCGCTCTACGTCTTCCAGCTTCCTGCCCGCCACTCCCCTCGCCTCTTTAGTATCGTTCGAACTCGCTGCGGGGAGCCGAAAGAATCGAGTTTATTTTACGGGAAAACGTCGACAAAAAAGGCATTGCCCAGCTGCTGAAGAATCGTTTATTTAAAATCGGCACTTGTCGATTGTTCTTTTGTCGCCTTCTTCTTATATTATTGGACCGAGAGGAATTAAGTGATTTCGCTCGGAAATCGCGGCAATGGGCGGCAGATGTATTTTTAGCAACGAGTTTAGTCTTCTTCGAGAAGTTTTACTAATTTCCTTGTGAAAGTATTTAAAGTTCGTCGTAAGTCTTAGAGTAATTCTTTGTAATAATATTAATAAGTATTAAAACGAAATTCCCTTTAAAAATGTACATACTAGCGAATTTAGAATGATTAATAAAAGAATAAAAACATAAATCAAAATCATTTACTAACTAATAAAATGCATGTTCAAAAGTTCTAAACACTAGTCTCTCGATACGTGTATCAACCTTGGCATTCGGTGTGCTTGCCGGTACACCGGAACTCGATGTATCGAAGATTGCAGAAACGTAATAACGAAGAAAGGGAGTCTCGGAACGTGACTAGATGGCCCCGGTAGGGCGGTAATCTGAAAGGGAGCCGAAGGAGCGAGCGCTCGCAGGAAGTGAACTAAAAAGGGAGGATTCCCTAGCGAAGCCAGAGGGAGGAAGTTGCGAAGAAAATGATGAAGAAGAAAAAGAAGAGCGAAGTCCCGGAGCAAAAAGAGGAAAGTCGAGGGGGGTGGAAGAGGGGAATCTTGAAGAAGAGGAAGGAAGTCCTGGGGAATCAGTGGGAGGGCAGAAATAGGATTTATCCCCTCGAAATAACCAGTGCCTTTCGGCGCTGTCGCTCGCAGGTGCCTAGGCGCGATAACTTGTCACAAGAAACTATGTAGCGACTGGTTGCCCGCGGCGCATAGCACAGCTATACGCCGTACACCGTGTCCCATCAGTCCGCAACACACACTCGCCCAGACCGGAAAACTTCCATAGAGCCACTCACTATATTATTTCAGCACCGCTCTTATTCTCCAAGTAGCCATGTGACAAATCTTCCTATTGGAAATAAATAATCATTTATAATGTTTTACAACATATTTCAATCGTATTATTGTAGAAATTTTGATGCTAAAAATATAGAATATGCACTTTAATTTGAAACGGGAATAAAAGTGGATTTTAGAAGGAAATAAATTTAATATCGTCAGGAACACAAACAAACACGAATTACAAGGACATGCTTGTCGCGATAACGTTTGCAGTTATTCCAAAAATGAAAATTTTTAGTAAAAGAGCACCTCTCGACACAGATTCCGGTCCTCGTTACAAAATTACGCCAGTGTTCTACTAAACTAATTTTTCATTTGAAAAAATCAGATTCAATGTACAGTCAGCACTCGGGAATTTAGTCAAGTTAATTAGTGATTTAATATTCCTCTCTTAAATTTCGTTTAATAAATTTCCTATAGAATTGAAATTACATTCCGTCAGCTATTTCGAAGTAAGTGTATATGAAAAACGAATAGTTTTGCATCAGCTCATTACTATTATTTTTACTATTTAATTTTATTCAAATGCAACACAAATCTAACTTTTTTCCCTGCCTTTCTATATCTCAAAGGTTATCAAGGCAATTTGAAAGACGGGCAATCGGATTTAATTTTCAAAGACGGACTTTAACATCGTTGTACATAGGGCTTAAAGGAAGGTTTGAGGCAAGCATGGAAGTCCACCTGAAATTTTTCTCTTGCGCGGAGTCAAGGTGCGCGTAAAGTTCTAAGTGAACCGAAGCACTCGACAGTTCGGCAAACTGTCGGTGAAGAGTCGAGTCGAGCGAGGAATCGAGTCGAAATTCGTGGTTGAAATTGGAGTACAAACCGTCTTCGATTTTGCGGGAGGCGCGCGTCGAAAAAGGCACTCTGCTTTCTCGTCACCGATGGACTTGTGACGCTCCACGCCAGAAAAGCCAAGTGGAAAACAATCTGCGAGGCCGAGCGCATTTCTGTGCAACGTTTCCACCGTTCGTGAAGATTCACACATTCCATTCACGCTGCTTCATCCACCGCGCACTAGGTTCGCTCGGAGGTAGTTCGTAGAAAAATCTCTTGGTGGATCAGTTATAGTGATTGTGCATATTTATAGAAATATAGTAATTTATTATTGTGGACTGGTTTAAATCTGATTATTATTTAATTAAATTAAATCATATTATGAATTAAATATAAAAAGGGACGAGAATAAAGCGCAGGAATAAACGTCACCTAATTCTGACTTTCTTATTATATATATATACTAATAATTAATAATAAATATGCATACACTCATTCGACTGTTTTTAGCTTTCAATTAACTTCAGCCGGATTTCATTGTTCCCTTCACGAGTATGAAATATCGAACAAAACAGGAAGTACGATTCTCCAATAAAACAGCAGTACAAGTAATTTTTGAAAGAGTGCTTTCAAAACTGCAACGTGCACGGCAGTTGGAGCTAGCAGCTGATGGAAACGCCGCATTCGAGGGCCGCTTTTCGTCGAAGGGAAACCTCACATGTGACGTATTTCACGATAAAGCCTTTGCACTTCAAGTGTCAGCCTGCTTGGGTTGCCTGCGTCAGTGAAAATCAAACTCCATCGTAGCTTGTAAAAGTTTCGACATGTGTAGCAAATTGCTCAACTGCCCCACTGTTTTCGATCCTGATTTGGATTTTAAGGTATCCCTTTTTTTTCTCAAGGAGTGTAAATAACTCGAAAATTGACACGAAATCTTATCCAAGAATGTCAAGAATGTACGTGTACTACATGATAAATTTAAATCATCATATTTCATGATTGTTATTATAACGATGACTGTATTTCACTCCAACTTATACTTGATTGAACCTGGAGCACTGATTTGAAGGAATTTAGAGCGTACAGATATTACCGCACCTTTCCGTATAGCGTTCTTAGTAGCTGAACAAGTTGCTCCAATTCTCCATTGAAATCTGAAATAGCGGGCGTCCTGTTGAATTGCACGGGCGAACACGCAAACGCGCGGAATTAGAGAGGACACTTTGAACGCCTTGCCAGTTGATCGAATAGCTTCGGGCGATATGTAACCCTTTGAAGTACTTGGATTGGGGCACTAATTATCCGGGAGAGTTTCGCAATGACTTACTCGCAACTCCAAGTAGCGAATAGTGAAAACAATTAGGATGCTTAACTGCTTCGAGGTATCCACTAAATCATTTGTACGTCCACATCAATTTTCCATTACTACTCAAACACGCAATTAAATCAACAAAATCCATAAATTTAATAATATATTCCTACATTTTAATATTCTCCTAATATTCAGTATGTACTAACAATATTTTACAAGCTTCAACAATCATTATAAACACAACTAAAATCACAGTAATTCTTCGATCCATGTTTGAAGAAAGGTGACTAAACAAACATTGGCAAGCACGAACATACAATCAAACGCGGTAATGTCCCATGAATTTAATAGCAGTTCGATGAACGGAAGCCGTGGTGATAAAGGCACCCTATAAAGGTAGTGAGTGGAAGCGAAGTCAAAGTTGCCGGTAGCTTCGGCAGATAGAGTAGCAGCACGATCCCCGGAATGATCCTCGAAACTTGACGGCAACTCATCCACCTGTTCGCCGCCGGTTCGTTCATTCGTTCGTTCGGCGGCTCTTCTGAAAAATAAACACGTCCCACTAGCCGAGCCACACACATACACACGCGTTTCTAGCTAGAGAGAGAGAGAGAGAGAGAGAGAGAGAGAGAGAGAGAGAGAAAAGATCGGGTGTCACGTAATACTCCGTCGAAAAGCTGGCTCCGCTTGGAAATTTGCGTTGCACTCGAGTGTGAGAGCGAGCCAGGCCTCCATAACGCGTTCTGAGCGAACTGGAATGATGGCGCTGCGATTCAACTCACTTTTCCAGGCTGGCCGAATGTTCCCTCAACCACCTTTGCGCCCTGGCCCACCCACTCACCCACCCACCCCCTCTCTTCAACCAAGGCTCTCTTACATCTCGAGCCTTGGGCTACTAGAGCCTCCAACAACCGATCTTTCCAGTTTCCACTTCCCCGCTCGTCGCTCTTCTAGCTAGAAGAGAGCATAGAGCTTCGCCTGGTACACACACCTGTGCCACTCTCTTCTTGCTGGAGTTGGGCGAGGCTGCCGTGGGCCGTTTGCCATGGCCGGCACAAAGCACCCGCTCCAGAAAAAGAAGTCATTAGAGGATTAATGGGGCCAGAAGCGCGCCAGGAATTTTTGTTAATGCTGACGAAACTCGAGGGTACTCCTGCTGCTTCGTTTCGTTGGATGTGTTAGGAACCTTCCTACCAGGATTGGTTGAAAGTTAGTTTGATGGATACTGTTTTTTTTTGTAGATTTGTTTGTTTGTGGGTGTTAGTTTATGATGAATGTTTTATGTTTGGGATGTGAATTGTTGGTTTTTATAGTTGTGTTAATTAAATAATGAGTATTAATATAATTGAGATTTTGTAGAATTCTAGAGATTGTAGAGAATAACCTATCAAGCATCATCGAGTTAGAAGTTCATCAACTTCGTTTAAGAACTGTCAGATACAGGTGGCGAGCTTTCGTGGCCAAGAGGGTACTACAGGGAGCACTCGAGCTTTCTCTCGAACTCGAAGATGACATCTTTCGCATGTCAGTTTCGTCGAAACTTAGCCGCGTCATCCAGTAATTCTCCAGTGTTGCGGAACTTCTGTGATATTAAGTATAGTTGACAATTAGGCGCACTGGTTTCGCCGAATGTTCCCGTTGCAGATCTGTCATTGTAGTTTCTGAATGAAATACTCCAACTTGCTTGTAGTAATAATTTATTCTTCACTTTATACATTATACAAACATTAAAAAACCAATACGAAAAGACAGATAAATGAAAAACCTCCTCGAAATCGATCTACAATACACTTTTATAAATAAAAACTTCACAACAAAAGAATTAACGTACGAGTAGAACGAAAAAGGATGCATCAGTTAAAGGATAGCGGTATCTGTTTTTTCACTATGGTGGAAGTATTAGTTTTGACTCGATATCCATTTTGCGAGAAAGTTTGCGCTACGATCGGACGGTCGACGATGGAAAGCGGGGAGTTTGCGTCGAAAGAGAAGACAAAACGGCACACACAGCCACGCGCAGACACGTGAGTTGGTTGGCACGGTACGCTCGCATGGTTGCGGCCGAACAATAACTATGTCTACGCGGCGGGCGTTGTTGCGTTGAATTATTTATGCAATTAGGCGTCATCGGACCAGCATCCAGAGCGACGTGTCGTCTGCCATAAACGGATGAGACTACGCGCGCGCTCGCGCGCTCTTGCTGACTGGCATGAAAAGACTCCTCTTCGATATGCCGATACGCCGGGCCGCCCGATCGAGTTCACCGGGAAACTTTCTACCTCACTAGTCCTTAAGAGATTTATGTACCCCATACATATGTATATGTAACCCTCGCTGCCACTACTTCCAAGTCCTGTGCCACACTACGCCGCATTCCACCACCAACGACTGCAGTCGATCATCGAAGAATCCACCTGGCAGTTTGGACCAGTCACTCTAACTCCTAAGGGATGAATGCGAGAAATGTTGAGTAAGTATCTGTAGCTAGGTATATACATGTTCTATAGAACTTTGGTGTCCGACAGGTTATTCTTATCCTTTCAGGTATTTTGAATTTGTAAGAATTATTTTTTAAAATGAAATTAATACTCTAGTTTATAGAAAAGAGAGGTGATAAAAATTGAAAGTGATATATTTTAATATATTCTTTTTGGTATTGAGTATTCATTGAACGAGTGTTAAGTTTTCTTGCAGAGATTACTTGACTTTGCGAACATTGGAAATATACACGTTCTATAGAACTTTGGTGTCTGACAGGTTATTCTTATCCTTTCAGGTATTTTAAATTTATAACAATTATTTTTTAAAATGAAATTAATAGTCTAGTTTATAGAAAAGAGAGGTGATAAAAATTGAAAGTGATATATTTTGATATATTCTTTTTAGTATTGAGTATTCATTGAACGAGTGTTAAGTTTTCTGGCAGAGATTACTTGACTTTGCGAGCATGGCATTGTTTCGCACAAGCCGGATCATAGCTATGATATTATTTATCGAGCTTCTTGCTGTTTCGGCTGTCCGACTAGCCAATGCATCAATCAAGTCGAAAGCCACTTCTACCCGCGAAAGTTATCGGCGGCCGATAGCGCATCGGATTTTCGCGATATTCGCGGCTCCCGCGTAATGTTTATTTACCGAAGTAACCAACGCAAGCTCGTCCATCAAGGGAGATACGCAAGATCGATTATGCAGCGGCGCGTATGCCGAGTTCTGTCCGAAAGCAGAGTAAAGCCCAATTAAAATTCGCCACTATGCTCTGGTGAACGATGCTTCGGGCGGAAATGTTTCCGGCGTACAAGAAAAGTCACTGGAATCATTTTTGTTCGAATGTATCATTGCAAGTATAAAATAAACAAATTCAATGGTAATTACTAAAAATTTTTCAAATTCAATTTGTTCAATTTAATTTCGACAGAGTATTAATAATATTTTATGTGTATATACACATTTATGTATTTGAATTTGAATGAATGTATTTAGTATTACAATCAGTTACAACTTTATGTATTACACATGATCGATCATTGAGAACAGAACGATGCTTTATTTTCCATGAGTTCCGCCGTCTACCAACAGTGAATTCGTATTACACATGCTAGGATAATCAGTCAACATTACTAAGGATTAAAAAATAACTTCCATCCTGATGCAGTTACGAGAATCAAGTAACCGCACAGATTTCCTTCGGAAGCCAAGAGGAAAATTAAAAATTTGCTGCTGGTCTGTTATTTTATGACGTTACGATGACCGATCTGACCCGGGCGGATCCCGGGGACCACGATGATCGCTATTGGCGTCGAGAAAATTACGTCGGTTATGAACGTCGAGTATAATTAATTGCGTGAGTGATGACGACGCGAGCGATTTATACGATCTCGCTCGGAGACCGGCTCAGCGATCAGCAATGCACCACCGCCAGATATTTCACAGAAATAAATAATACCTTCTGCTCCCATTCGATATACCAGCCTTTTAATCCCTTTTTATTCAACCAACTGTTCGCCAAAGGTACCCGCCGATCAGATAAAGCGAGGATCAGCTATTTATCTTTTAATTTATTCGCACACTCATTTATTCTCACATGAAATAGCTTAATCATTAACCCCATAAACGAAGTGCCCCAATCTTTTAACTCATTAACATTCGCCAGTGTGCCACTGTGTTCCGTACTCACTCGCTTTTTCGCCCACAATTTTGCACGCACATAATTATGAATGTACACATCGTATTTTATACAGAGTCTCTGCTATAATTACTTTGTGCAATATTAAAGTGCTTGGTGCTGCCTGACTTTAGCAAACTTCATTGTTCAAGTTGCTGAAGAATGGTGTGCTATTATGCATCGTGTGAGTAAATCATTTTTTATTTATTCGGCCACTGTTGTTTTTTTCACTATGTTTAAAATACTAAAATAACTTCGAAGACAAACCAGACGCGTCTTATAAAGTGTGCCCATTGATTGTTTAATCATTTTTCATTTATCCAGGCATTGTTCTTGTTTACTATATTTCAAGCAACAGCGGAGACCGGCAGAGACCCAAATCGTTTAGGTCCATTCTTTCAGGAAGCTGCGCTGCTGAATGCCCATTGTGCAAAGGTACCATTGTACTTGTACTTTACGGCCACAAAAATGGTGCTCGCATCTGCGTACAACAGATCGAAGAAGAGAAAAGGGTTTTAGCGGCGGCGGCGGCGGTGGCGGCCGAAAACGCAAATTGAATGCGAAGAAGTCGCCCAGGAAACTTATGAGCTCTCGCACAACATCCGGGGGATGTAACCATGAATACGAATAGCCAGTGGACTGCCACGTCCACCGTAGCCCAATTTTTCTTCGAATACTAGATCGATGATACATGTACGTCATTGCGTGCTGCAGCCGACCATTGCCGGTTTAATCAATACGGCTGCCACCTCCGCTTCCGGATTTATAAACCCAAAAACCCTCTTTTATCAGTCCCGAAAATCGATACTAAGGATTACCTTTTCCAATAGATAATTTCATTAGTTGATTCTTTATACATTTTATCAGCATTATTTTTTCATTATTTTTTATTGCAGGAGCAAGATTTCTTCTTTTCTGTTGTTTAATGAATATATTTTTGTGTCAGTAATAATAGTTGATGTTTGATAGTAGAGTTATAGTTATGTTTCAATGCCAACTCAAACTGCCATGTCATTTTGGGAGACAGTGTCCGACGACAACGCACTCGCTGACTAAAGCTCGCCGTTTTTATATTTTTACCGAGCAGTTTTCCACAGAAGCTTTCAACGTGTTTGACTGAAGTCTCTGCAACCGTCAGTATTGCTATCAGGTGCGAGGTGTTTCATTATAAAGCTATGGCAATGTGTCAATATTTCTCGTTATTACGAGAATGTAGGTGCCATTTCTGTTACAGGCTTTTATTGACGCTGGTCGCGTTGTTTTGGACATAAAAGTGGCAAAGAATTTCTGTTCATGTACAAAAATGTGCATTTTTCACTGCTTTAGTATGTATTTATTCCCAACACATAACAAATTTATTAATAAACATTTATTTAAGGACATCAAAGAATATATAAAAAAAGATGAATCCTTAAAAAGTATTGCGAATACAGTTTTAATAGAACATTCTATACGCACAGTCCAGAATCGACCCCTAAAACTAGTACGAAAAGCTCGATTAATTCGACCTGGACAACCCGTTCGACAGCAGAGTGTCAGAGAAAGTTATGAAAGAGGCGAGTTCTTCGAGAACTCGAATGGAGAGCATTGTTTACTCAACAGTGGCCGGCATGAAAACGATGCCGGCGGGTTGCTTTGTTCGTCGGGCGGCAACCTTACGAAGCGATAAATCGTCGCATCAAAAACTGTCGAGCGTCAGTGAATATCGTTCGGGCGCGTTAACGTGCTCGATTCCTTCCCTCCCACGCGAATATTTCACGTCGTCCGATAACATCTTCGGCTCCATAGGCGCGGAATCGATGGATTTCGGGGAAGCAGCGTTTTTCAATCCTGCACCCACCCACCCCCCCCACCCCTTTTTTGTTTTATGGCCGGCCAATATCAACGCGACGGAACGGGTCGCGGCATTTAACGAAATACTGATTTAGCTGCATTTTCGCTTTGATTGGACATCCCAGTCCTACAGAAGACTCGAAATATCAATTTTCTAAGAGTGACAGCTCCCTATGAAATACCCGAAGTACTTCTTCTATTCTTGTGTTCCCACAGCATGAACGCTTACGTTGAACCCATCTATTTTATCAAACTTTTTATTCGTAATAATCTTAACTTATTTCTTATTTCAAGTGTTAAATAAAAGTTTCAATAATCCTCGTTCTTAATAATTATCTACTTAAGTAGTAACAGGAACATTTATCATAAAGTCAAATCGATTTCATCGAGAATCAAACATCATCTGGAATGGCAGGATCAAGCAACATCATAGATGGACTAATTTTATTCATACATGGCTCATGTACAAAGTGGCATTGTTGTGGTAGGATGTAAAACAAGGTTACCGAACGAGAGCACGCCCAGATATTTGAAACACGGAAGAAGGGTATTTACACCAGTGGCTAAACCAGCCAGCCTAATTGCGGTTTCTATTGCGATGCATTCTAGTGGTCACTAGGCTGGGGTGCGCCGCAACCCAACTCCTATGCACGCATCATTTAATGACCTCCACAGTAAACTGTACTCTCTCAAACGTGAGAATGTCTGTCTCAATTAAGGAAGAATTTCAATGTGTGCGCATCGTCGAGCGTTCGAGTGCCCGATTGCAATGTGCTTACGCTCTGATTTATGGTAGAATACTTAAGCATACAATGCATTCTCGAGCTCTGTTTGGATAACAAGTTCATTAACATTCTCGCATCAAGGTCATTTCAGGAGAACATTGTATCACAGGAATACAAAAAACCTTCCCACTTTGTATTTTTGATTATGAAATAATGTAACGTTCACTCTAAAATGTATATTTATAAACTTATAAATTCCTAGATTGATTAATAAAAATTGCTATTGAAATATACAGTTACAAACGCAAGTAGAAAATGAGAGGTTTTGTTGGAAGGATTTTCGTGATAACGTTGTGAAAAGCATTAAATTACACACATTCGAGGATTACCACGTTGATTTAATGAATTAAGTTGATAGCACCTTTTCATTGCAATACAACACCATAGACGTAGCGCGCCATCCAAGTCCGTGGAAGCTTTTAATCTGAAGCGAGGTGCGGGCCAAGCAAAAGCTTAATCGAGAGGCTGATGCGTAAAGCTCGGTCACTCGCCAAAGGATGGTAATCCAAAGCGACGATCCAAAGAACCTGATCGCCGTGCTCTCGTGGAAAGTCGTTAAACGAAACTTGTGGAAGAGAGCGAGCGTAGTGCGGTCTTTTCCACTGGAGGAGTGGACCAGGACAAAGGCGAGAGAGGAGCGCCGTGCAATCGCCGTCGCCGCCGTCGACGCCGCCGTCGCCACGAACTCTTCCGACGCAGAAGATAATCCAGCAACCTAATTTCCAGGGAGCATGCAGCGCAATGATATCCGGCGAAAGTGTGTTCCAGGCGCCGCCGCCGCCGCCGCCGCCGCCACTCGAGGAGAGCAAGAAGACTCGTCGAAAGAAGAAGTGGAAGAGGTGGAAAGGAAAGAAGCGCCAGTGAGTACGAAGAAAGCAGATAGATGAAATAAGCTAAAGGAGAAAGGGGAAGTGCTCGGGCCGAGCTAGGTGAATATAAGCTCGTCCAGGTAGTTTCTGTGCCAGCTTGCTTTTACGATTTCCTTGCACCGTCTCTCTTCTTCTACCTTTCTATATTCCTTCTCTTTCTCTGACTCGTCTTCCTTTCTGTCATTGCACATCGCACGTAGACTATCTTAACAGGGCATATAAAACTTTTTTTTTTTCTTTCTTAACATTCGTGACAGCTGTGTGGGATAATGTATCGTTACGGCAATTTGTCCGTTTACCGATGATGTTTCCCGCAAATGTCTGTTAGGTTCAACCTGATGACAATTGTCGTGATACTCTAATATGCTTGGGTGAGATTCTTAATAATTTGTTAAATTTAAAGATAGAAGTAAAAAAAGAGTCTTTTCTCTTTTCTTGACAGTAATTTCAACATATTATTTACATGATTATTATTTAAGAGACACTAAGTTTAGAAAGCACTCTTCGTCTTTCAAGTTTTCGTATTTGTCTTGAATACGTTTATTGCGTTGATTTCCCAGTAACAGATCATAGTAGTGTTCGTGTTAACGACGTACATATGAAGTTCCATTTTCTCGCCAGTGACCACGGAGCCTCGGAAATCTGGCATGGTTAGCCTGGGCTTCTTGCGAAGCTTTAATTGCTTGCCGACACGTGCTGTTTAATTGGCAACATTTGACACTCCATTTAGAGAACCGCACCCGCCGGTATTGCTTTTATTGTCTGCACTTGGACTACGAATTATTACAAGGCTATCGAATGATTTTTTCTTATCTTTTTTTAAGGTTTATTTAGTGCTTCTTCAGTTTAATAGTAATCATTCGTGTCAAATAATTTTTATGAAGAATTATTCTCTGAAGTGATTACAGTTCTTCGCCTGAGTTTCCAGAGCTTGCCACGAGCGGGAATTTATAGATCGTAAACCATTAAATGGGAATGCATTTAATGTAGCAAGAGAAATGCGGCTATTAAAGAATCGCTGAATTATCTATGCTACATATGAGAAATATTTTAAACTATTCCTATATTCAAAAAGTATTTTAATCGACATAAATTATTTAACACAGTTACTATTCAAGTACTTCTTTTCCCATCACCGAATCAATTTTAAGTGGATCAGAAACTTAAAAAGTCATTGTTCCATTTGCGGCATTGTTCAGATTTCTGAGCTAATTATAGTTTCCAGCAAGTTCCTAGCACACCGAGTGTAACGATGTGCCTGGAACTTGCAGCAGCGCTGGGGAAACTTGCAGGCAACGTAATTAAGCGGGGGTAGAAAAATCGAGCCGTAGTAGAACGCACTTATTTCAGACGCATTTTTACGAGCGGTGTCGTAAAATTGGTTACGATTCGCCAACTAATTGTGACTATAATGCCACACTTATGCAAACCAGAGAGTATTTTATGGGGCACATTCTACTTCTTTTATGAGTTTTCACGGCTCTTGCTGACCTGGCATAATATCCTAGAAGGCTGCGAATGCCGACTGCGACAGTCGATCTCTCGTTTTATAAGATCTAATACCGGATTTGTAAGAACCCCAGTTATTCATAAGTCCATTGTCGCGTCTTCATTCTTGAACATCATTTCCACGGATCACTACTGACTTACCCTTTACAATTCGCTCCCCTTTTTCCATGTAACCTCAAAGATTTCCTATGTAATGCCAGTGAAAAGTGGATTACCGATCCTGAATGCGGCGTCGTAAAAAAAGCTTTACTACCCCGCGCAAGCACCGTTCAGGGGTTATTAACGCAGGCCTTAGAGTGCGGAACTAATCCTGTAATTGTCGGGGTTATTGATTCTCGCGTAAACTTTAGATTAAGCCTTGTAATAAAAGATAATTATATCTGCGCTTGGAACGTCGAGCTGAGGGAAGTTACATTCGATTTTTATACATTTTTAATTAACGTATGGAGTTCGAGATATTCTCAGGGAATTATTCGTTGATATTAGCAACATAAAAATATAAAAATTGTAGAGAGAATGAAATAGAATTAAATATACTTTTATTATTATTTTATAAAGAAATCGACAAGACTTTTAATGGAATCTTTTAACTTTGAATATATATTAAATATATATTTCGATTGTTCTGTGAATATTCAGATTAACTTGAATGTTAGAACAGCAAACTTCAACATAACGTGTCGAAGTTTATTGTGAAATGGTATGTGTATTTCCGAAGAGAGGGGAATGCGAAAGGTCGGACATGAAGGTGCAACGATGATCACGGTACTAGAGAACCGTTCGAGTGGATGCGTCTACACTCGAGATTACAGGGGATATGGTACTCATTTTCCTGTCAATTTTCTCGTTTAATCGAGGCGGATTGAGATGGTATTTCGCCCCGGCGGCGCATTTATCTCCTCCATCTATCAGCGGCAGAGAACGTCGAGCTTTCCCCGTTGCCCCGCTCGTGAAACGTAAGCGACCGCAAATGCACTTGCCGGGAAATTTCCGCGGCCCGGCTCGGAGAACTCCGTGAAAATCCGCTTGATTTCCCGCGCGAAATGAAACGCCGAGAAATTCCGGAAACTTCTCCGTAAAACTAATCCTCCCCACCCGATGCTCCGCATTGCCTCACCGATTGATTGCTAGTAATTAAAATCACTCATAGGTAACCAATAGTTTGTTTCTGCGCAGATATTTGTTATATGATTTGCATAGAATGTGACAATGTCCTGTTTTTCAATTCAACACTTCAAAGTATATTTTTATCTAATAATATTATCCCATAGTAATAAAAGGAAAAAACAACTAAAAAAATAAATAGTTCCTCTCAAATCGTTTAGAGTTCTATAAAAACTATGCACACAACAGAACACAATCGCTTCCGCAGCACATATCCCAATACGATCTTGAATCCGAAGAAGTCGCTTGTCAAGAAGTGGCACACGTGCAAATAAACAGAGCGTGTTGCGGTGCATTTCGTGAAATTCCAAATTCCGGCATTGAGCGTTCGAGCAGTCGTATAATCCTGGGTTGGCGATACATCGATAAAGATCGAGGAAGCCATGTAAAAATCGAAAGGGGGGTTGGAGAAAAGGGGTGGTTCGAAGAAGAGATGGGAAAGTTGTAGTATCACATCGAGGAGTCGTAAAATCTCGGAGGGATTGGTGTCTCGGCATGGAAGCCTGTCTCGAAGGCCCCTTTACTGACTGCCGCCGGTATGGGAAATTCTTCGTCAGATATAGCGGATGTATCCGATCGCGGATGCCTGATCGAAAGGTCAGGATCTCAATCCTTGACGGCTTCCCGTTTCCCCGGATCTTTCGAACGGCTGGTGCAACCGCTGCATCGACTCCCGCGGCACAATTTCCACCCAGCTTCTTCGTATTCGCAAGGATATTTTCGGCAACCCTCCCACCCAAGGACACATACGCGAATACATACATACATACATATATATATATATATATATATATATTTCTTGGCTGTATCTGCCATGAAAATCTTACCCTATTTTTCGAGCCGTGTCTCCGAAGCAAGCCAGCCGGATCTCAAGCGGTCCGCCCAATGTAAATCCTGAATCTCTGCTTCGCCCCCTCCACCACCACTACCACTACCACTACAGCTATTTCTCGTTCCTTCTAACTTACTGGCAGATTGTTCGCAAATGGGATGTGATTTCAAGAGCCCGCCTTTAGTAGCTTTTAAGGCGATCGTCCTCCAGGATTCCTTGCAAGCGCAATTCTAGGTGAACCTGACATACTATTCTGACCTTACTTTCAAGCACTAAATCGTACTCATTCATTGCTAATAGGAATTCGAATTTGATAGGAAAAACGTCATTTATGAAGGGTGGAATAATAATACAGTGAATCATTAAATTATTTATACTGTTTTTAATCTTATTATAATTTATACAAATAACCCTGAAGAATCTTAGATTCACGGATGAACTTTAACAATTTTCCTATCATCAAAGATTGTCTGAGTAACGGAACAATTATAACAATTCCTGATCACTAATCCACGACATCAGATAACAACGTAACCGAGCCGGTCACGAGATCCAACGAGCCGCTAATCACATAATGAAGTCCGGCTTGCAATTCCAGGCGGATCTTCGAGAACGAAATCGCGGCGTTGTCCACACACAGGCGCAGACGCACGCATACTCACGGCGAATTCGCCACGGGTGAGCGAGCAATTACACGTGATAAATCCATCCCGTGCCAGATTAGGGTCAGCTGCGCCGGCAATCTACAAGCAATAAAGAGCGACGTGGAATAGCGATTCTTGACACTGATAGCCGCCGTTAAATTCACACACAACATTGTAGATCGCTCGCACGCGATGACGTATAAACCCGATTTACTTATCAACGCAAAGCCGACGCGTGCGCTTCCCTAAGAGCGACGATCTTGCAAAGATCTTTTTAGCCGAAATCTAGAAATTTGCACAGATATTCACTGCTATTACATTTTATTTTTACAAGTCTAAATATTTAAAATTTGAACAATTATTAATAAAGAAAATATCGTAGAACAAACTGATATACTAGAATATAAAAACAATTGATATAAATAATCAATAAAAACAAGAATAATTTCCAATAAAACTAGAACTCTTAATTATTTATGACACTCGATGAAATGATATGATGTTAGCTTGAGAGACACAGGGTGGCGGGGTAGCCGGATGATGCATATATCGGGTTAACGAGAGCACATGCGGGGCCAGAGGAGCGTGATTAGAGGGGACAGCCGGGCACAGATGGACGATGGTTGGTTAATTTTCAATTAACCAAGGCCAGCATAGCCGCACACACACGGGTTATGCGACGGTACTGATCGCCACGTCGGATAACTACCGGACTACTGATCCAGCTACGCTCCATGCATCCTCCGTACACTCCACACAACCTTCCAACCCAAGCCAACCCTAGCAACATCATACCTGTATTCATGTATCAGACTATATGTGTGTGTGTGTGTGTGTGTGTTCTATATCTACGTAGCTGGTAGCCCAGCTAAATTGAAGACTCTGTCACGCACTCTCCCCCGGACGAGCCCCTCGACGGCCGCTCGTTCATCGAACCTCACTCTAGTTAGAGAGATATTCGCGTAAGGCTCCACTCGGCCAAAATACAAAGCTGGCGCGTGATCCGTGCAATAGGATTGGCTGCTGAGTTCAACCCTGGTTACCGATGGACCCTTCACCCTCCGAATCATCACGTTCGATTCTGCAGGAGTGCGCTTACCCCGGCAATGCCTTATTAAGTGGTTCATTCGCCCTTTGGAACATCCTGATTTAACCGGATGCGCTTGTTCGAAAGTGACCGGCGGAGTATGTTACTGAAGGATTAGATTAGAGGATTGTGTTTGTGAAATAGTAGGCATTTAATGATTTTAAATGATTTTTTGAGATGCTATTTTTGTTTGTACTTTGTAATATTGTTATTTTATTTGCGTGGGGATTGGTGAGGGTGGAATGTTAATAAAGAATTGTTTATTGTAGTTGGTAATTAACAGTTTTTGGGGATAAGATAAGTATGCGATAATAGGATTTGGTGATATTTTTCGGGATGCAATTTCATTGAGGGGAATTATTTCAACTGGGGAGAAGTTTCGTGAGTTCCCTTCTGAGAAGTTGGTCCCTTTAGGAAGGATACGTGACCAATGGCGATTCGAAGGATCGATTGGGGAGTCAGTCTATTCGGGTGGATGGCATTAGGATAAAATAGAAGGTAACAAACCAACACGCTTTCGCTTCGTTTCTGAAAGAATTCGGTTTCAAGACCTTCGTCGCGCTCTGCTTCTACGATAATCAGTCACTTTCCATTCCTTCACGAACTCCTGGACAGTCATTCACTCGGGATCATTGTCGCCGAACGTCTTCCTTTCCCTCGCGACTTCGAATTCAACTCGGCGAGAAAACGCCCTTCAATTTCCTAACTCTCCATAAGTTTCGAACATATATACGTATATTATCAGTAACAAGTATTAATTAATCTATCCCTATTTTCTTTTTTGCATTTCTTAAAATTATAATAGTCACTGTAAAATAATTACTTTTTAAGAAAATAAGAAAAACGTTCTTCAATTTTTCCTACTATATTTTTTTCAAATTCGATGATTCTTAAACTTCGAATCATCAAGTCATACAATTTAAAGTCTGAATCATTGAAGATGATTGCGTCTGTTCTCGCTGCGTAGTAATTTGATCGAACTGTGTTGCTCGCAACAAACTCACCGCTCCCCTTTTACCGCTTTATCCACCTATCTCTCATTCTCAATTTCAGCGGACCCGCCGAATCCGCTAGGGCGTTCTAGTGCTCCTGCAATTAATTCCTTCGAAGGGCGGCAGTCGTCCGGGCGTGGCGCATCCACTGATCGCCGATGAACCGTGAGCCCAAAAGCTGCCTATCTTTTGACTAACGCTCCGCTAACTGGCGTGTGAGGATCAGCTCTCTATAACGAGTGCCCAAATTAAAACTGGATCTACCGGTGGAATTTCTCCCTCGAAAGGAGGTATTTTCCAGTCACTTTCGGGAAATCGTCCTCGACGTATTTTCGTTAATGTATTTTCCGGTCTTAACTAATATCGTTCATTTAAACGACGTTGTATGTATAATAAAGTTAACATAATAATTCCTTTCAATATTTATATGCTTCATTATTTCAATAAAACTCACTCCATGAATGCCTTGATTTCATGCAACAATACTCGCATGTATTTTTATTTCATTCTTCGCTTTTGTAATGAAAAAAACTGAGTAATTGGGAATTGTCTCTAGGCTTTTATTTTTCATATCAACATGTATGATGGCTGTCTATTGGCTTACATGGACAATTCGTCACGCAATTTCTGTAACTAGTCAAAAGAAGCGCGAGAAAATAGAAGGGGTGGAGAAAGAGACGAAGAGAGAGAGAGAGAGAGAGAGAGAGAGAGAGAGAGAGAGAGAGAGAGAGAGAGAGAGAGAGAGAGAGAGAGAGAGAGAGAGGAGGAGAAAGGGATAGTGGGAGTTTGCTATTTATTTTCAGGGCAGATTGCGTGTCGTTCTTTGAAAAGACCGAGACAATAGGCCACATTGGCGACGTATGCGCTGCTGCAACATATGCCCCATTGTTTCTTGTTTTTCAAAGCAGTCGACGCCACAATTAGAATCCCTGAAATATGTGCCCATGAATATTAAAACACAGGATGCTGGTATCATTGGAGCATTAATAAGAGAATCATTGGACACAAAACCTTATATTTGAATTAACTTGAATTCATTTTATTTCTTGTATCTCACGAAATTATTCTAATCGCTTAATACAGTCGCGTGTAATGAAACCTTGCAGTTTTTTTGTTAATTTTGTCATTGGCAGGGACAGATAAGATACTAATTAGCCGGGCAACATGCAGCTGGCAATCGCGGATAATATTACATGCAGAATGCTAACGAGCCAACGGATGTAGAATACAAAGCGAGCACGAAAACACACAAAAGAACATATTACACTCCTTTCTCCTTGAATAGAACATAAGTAATTGCTGAAATTTCAACATACCACGAATAACAAACTCGACTCTTTTCAACCCAAAAATAATTCTGATATGTTTCCTCTATGAAATTGTTATACAAACAAAAATACATTCTTTGATTATATAAATTAAATACAGATATTTCTGAGTTAATTAAAGTTTGTTATTATAGAATGTTTGTTTCGCAACTATCACAAGTGCATGATTTTCGAAGGACATCCCCAACGGTCCTGTTGATCTCTCGCGTTCATACATCATGATAGAACATCTCCATCCAAGACCGTTGTCGCAAGCTTCCGTTGTTAACCCAGGCCTGCACTTTCACCTGACCTACTTTACTTGAGGCTGCGGAGGGTCCGAACCTTGAATCAGTCTATCAGTGTTGCTCTGACCTCAAAGGAAGCCAATATACCCATGTGCTGCGGTACCTGTCACTCTCCGTTATCTCCGAAACTTTGCCCAATTACCTTAGGGATGTAACCCTTGCTTTAACTGCCTGACAATCACTATGTGACAATAGCGATTCTGATACAACTTTATTATACTTTTATATAGAATTATTTCCACTATTAATTTAATCCATTACCTTTGATGAACATCTGTTCTCAGAATTAATTATAACTTTATAGTTTTAATTAAATTTAGAGTAAACTTATTATAATAACAACCTAGTATTACTATTTCTATTATACAAGAAAATCAAAATACTACCTCAATTTCATTTTAAACACTTTCTCGGCGGCAAGTATTTAATTGGCAATGTTATACACCTTAGCAAACCGGGCGCGTGCGCGCACGGTAACGAAACAAAGCATTAGCAGCCACGCGCGGTGAGAGAGGAACTATTCGCAACAACTCATTTCCCATTCGATTCCAGGAACTTTGCTGCTTACGAGGACCAGGGCGGCAGGCAGCCGGGCAATCGCGCTAAGCCCGTAGAAATCCGAAACACGCGCGGAATGTCAATATAGCGCGTAGCGGGAAGCGGGGCGGCGTAGTGGTGAGTGGTGTGCGCGAGAGAGGATGAGAGAAGCGATTAAGAATTTGTCATTCGTAAAGCTGATAGTTCGATTGAATTCCTAACTCCAAAAAGTCCTTTTAATTACCGAGTGCGCTCCCCCCACGCCGGAAGGGGCGCCGGAAGCGAGGGGGGGGGGGGGTGCGCGGGAGACACGAGTCGTGCCCGGCTAGACGCAATTAGCTTTTTACACCCTCCCGGTGACCCTTTCCACGAACCAGCTCGATGCCGCCGCAGGCCTGGCCACATGGCCGAACCCGCTCAAAGGAGAGAAATTCTTGCGAGAATTAAATGTCAATCAACCACGACGTTCATTAAATCGCCTGACCTACCATCGTCGTAGTTCAGGGCCTTTTTTACGCAGCGAAAAAGTCACCCGAACCTCTCCGCTTTCGGATTGCGGCTTTGTGCGCCTGGTGCATTAAGCTATTCTCAGTGTAACGCGTCTCGATTATGCGCACGGCTTCGGGGGAAATGACTTCCTTGGAAATAGTCTGGTAAATTTTTCTTGTTTCTTTTAGTTTATATCTCAGAAAATATATTTTACTTATTGTTTTTTTTTTCATTTGTATTTTATCAGTTATTTATACATTTATAATTAAGTGTAATTCTTCTGTTCTTTTTAGTATTTCCAATATTATTCCTGTTTTTCGTATTCAACTGAAGGTCACCTTTGGAACTCCTTCCACAGTTCGTGGAAGAATAAATTAAACGCATTTAAGACCAGGGATTCCGTTCAGGCAATGACAACGTCTACCGATCCATGCCTACTAATCATGCAAATTACGCGCGGTGCCTATCGATTATCGGTGCGCGCTTTGGCGAGTGCGACGCAAATTAGTTGGGAAATCTTTCGGGTCAGTTTAAATCACTAAAGCGTGAAATGAAGCGATGGGAGAAGCATCTTCCGTAATTTCTCAATGAATATTCATGAGCTATGTGTGCCAGCCCCGCCTTGTTACCGCCACATATACATGCATACTGCGGCGTGCACGGTTAATTCTAAACAAATAGATTGTTCCAGCTGTGAAACCCTGTTTCTATCAAAACCACCGGTTTTTACTCATAAATTTGGTGAAACCGACTTTTTACAAAAACGTGAAACGACATAAAAATGATGATTTGATATTCTGTAAAGACAACTTATAATAGAAATATCTAATTTATACATGCATTTAAATTTATAAAAGGGTTGTTGTTAGAATAAAACATCAAAAAAAAATTGCTGGCTACTCAATCCAAAAGCATACAACATCCATCTAAGGGATTTACACTTGCATAATCTATATTAAAATTAACAAAGATTTAATCCGTACGCTTATGAGGGCAAACATACTATCAAAAGAATCCCACGGGAAATAGGAGTTCCGTATTACGAAAAGTTAGGCGGCGAGTGGGAGAAGAGAGTGGTGGAAAAACTTTCGTGGAAGTAATCCCGCTATTAATGGAACATCTGCAGGAAATGCCTTCCGCGATTCTCTAAATGATATTGCCCGTGGTTTACTATGTTTCATATTAGGGAATTCCTGCTCCGTTGTGTTACCTATAACCCAGCATTGGCTCGCGCAAATTAGATTGTTCAGAAAATATAATTCCTTTCCTAATTGGATGTGCCCTACTAGCCGAGTACACTGTTGGAACAGAAAGGTACGAACCTTACTACAATTTCATATTTTTATTTAACCCCTTGATTACATGGATATTTAATTTGGCCGAAAGAAAATTTTAGTTACAACAAATATAAAGTAACAGACTTTCAAAATACATAAAAGTATTTGGAGTAATGAATAAATTTCTTATAATAGAAAGGAAATATAATTAGATTGATGTAAATGAAATTGCTAAGAAAAGCAAGATAGTTTATCAGAGTGGATCAATCAGGAGGAATATGTATGGCGAGGAATTTTCAACAACTACAAATATTTATTGGCTAAAGGACTGGAAAAATATCGTTCCAATCACCAGGTGTTAACTTCTGTGTGTTAATTGTCTGATGGGTACGTGCGTGCTCTTGCGTGGAATGTTTTCTGTACATCGAATATCGATGCTGCCTCTAATAACGGGGATTCGAGATAAAAATTATTGCAGCGGACAATGGAATAACAGGCCAAACAAAGTCAAAACACATCGCATGGTCGAATGCAGTCGGCACTGGTCACCGGTGAGTTACAAATCGACTTTACTGAATTTTCATGCCAAATCATCGAGCTCGGTGACTCGACAAAAGTCCACCAACTCAGAAAAGCGCTATGTGATATTCAAACTTTATACTTGATATATATAAATCTATCACTGACATTGTTTATAATCCAAGTATTTTGCATAATGTCGAGTATGGAATTTCATGAAAGGACTGAAGTGGCAGTGCGTTTGTATATTAGTGATTCAGAATAACTCGCTCATTCAGTATACATGTCCCGAATTTACTGAAATAATTGGTATTAGATGTGAATTACTTGTTACTTGTTAAGTCGTGAATTTCAACATTTTATAACAAAGTTAAAATTAGTTTCATCTACATTCTCGAATGTTTAGACTTTAATAGAATAGTCTGGGTCAAATCCAAGTCATTTGTGAGTTCTTGAAGTTAAAACTTCATGTTATATAAATTTAATCATCCTAAATAATTTACCAAGGTTTTGAACATTACCACCAACGCATAGAATACAGAAAAAACATACATGGATTTAGAAACTGAGAAACATAGAAAGGTAGAATTAGCATATTTACTTGGGTCCGGTCGAAATTTTAAACACAGTGGGAACTGTGTCGTCTGATAAGCGACAAAGGGTTAATGTCCACGAGTTCGATCAGATACTGTTCTTTATGTCCTCAGTTAGAAACTACCGTAAAAAGTCGGCATTGCCTCTGAATGTTTGCAAGCTGGAATTAGAAGCTGCGTGCATATCGCGTGAAAAAATGGCTCGTAAACATGCGGTTTCGCTGCAGATGGCAGTCCAGAGTACAGGGCCATGCAAAACTGGTTTGCAGTCTTTGTTGTCCGATAAAATACTTAATATGATTAAATTCAATGTAATCATTTCCTTTGTACTAGCATTCTATATAAACAGCAACAACATATTTAATATATATTTATATAGTTTATATAAATATATTTAAAAACTCATAGTAAAACAACACTGCTCTATAAATTGCCCTACTGTATAAAAACAGTGTGAACAATATCTAAAAAAATCTTGACATAGAATTCTGAAAATTCAAGCATATAATAAAATAAATAGGTAACTTTTGAAATTAAATCATAGACGATCGAAAATAAAATCTTTCCAAATTAAACCAATTACATCTATTATTTCACAATTCAGATCGTTCCACAATATATATCTAAAATTTGCATGGAATTCTCTTGTCGACGAACATTCGAGAACATTTTGGGAAGCCCTGTAGAGGCTGGGAACTAGAGGCGACGGTGCCAACACCGGGATGAAATACAGAATCGCCATGAAGAGGCTAACAGCGAGGATGCGAGATGTAGCTCAGGATCATCCGTGGTCAAAGCGACCGCGATCTCCTCGTTGAAGCACAGCCAGCAAGCAGCTATAACCCAGATAGCTTGGATGTCATCTCACTACAAGCTCGATAAAAATAGGGAGGATTTCCCTCGACTCCGAACCCTGCTACAACTGAGAACTCAAATTGCCAATTGCTGACTGCTAGTGCAAGACGGTAACATTGTCTTCTGCTGAGATTAACATACACACTTTAACATTATCGTGTGTTCCTATTAAACTTAACTGTGTTACTAAATTTATTGAAAGTGATACTAGTTAATATTTAATTCAATCTATATTTTATACTTGACGACTTAATCAATACTTTTGCTGACTATAATTATCTTCGAGTATATTTATGTTAGTTAAATCAGCACGAAGAAGATTTCACCGCTCAATTCTCCAATTTCTGATCAAAGATAGATAAGTACTGCGTTACCAGTACGATATTCCTCTTGATAGTCAGCTTTGGGGGAACCGATGAATCGAACTGACAGTGAGACTTAAAGGTGATGTAGTTTATAGAGACGCGGGGAGTGACGAGGGTGAAGGAAAGGCGGAATAGCATGAGTTTCGATAACCTGAGCCAGCAATTGGTAACCAGTTGCGAGGGCTTGGTGCAATCACCTCAGAGGAGCGAAACTCTCTGACTTCAAATGTTCCTTCGCGCTCCCCGCTCCTTGGGAAAGTTGTCGCTCAAGCTAAATGCCGAAAGGGGAGCATCCTTGCTCCTTCGTCGTTCCTTGGATTCTCCTCGTTTGGAATTCAGCCCCTCTTTCTCGCTCGTCCTCGTCATTCCTCTTAAGAAACTCTCAGGCCTGCGGTACTCTAATGGCCCCTGCGAGTTCACTCTCGCCCGGGCTTCGATTCGCCCAAGTTAACGTCTGTATTGTGCGAAAATAGCACCGACACACACCCGCCGATAATCGCCCATTGGTATTCGAGAAGCAGCTTCCAACTATCCAAGACGTCTACGTTTCTCTATCGCGAATACTGTTCCATTGTGCTGCGTTTGGCTTGGCTGATACGAATATATTGTTTTCCACCGAAACCCAAGTCGAGATTTCATGAACTACTTGTAGGATAATCTTGTAATTTTGTTGTAATTGAACAAAGTGAAATAGAAAAGGGTAAATTTAGTAAAAGGGGGATTTTCTTTGGAATTAATAAAGGTTGTTATTGTGATTTATTGAATGTAAACTGTGATTATTATATTATTGTTCTGTAATTTATTGAGATGTAGAACAAGTTGTAATTCAGGAGCATGAAATTGATTTCATTACTTCCAGGTATTCGAGCTAATTCTAATAGAAGAGCATTTCATTATCCCTTCTATCGCACTTACTTCTCCATGATCGACTTCTCAAGCACGAGAATATCGAGGAGAACGAGGAGCTCCGCTGACATCGAACTTGACAAGCAATACGGAAGTGATGACAAAGTTAAGGACAAGGATATTACCTGCAGGAAATAATTAGCTGCTTCGAACAGCCTGCCTGATAAAGTACCAATCTTGATTGTCAATCATTTATATTGTTACCGTAAGATCGTATTAATACGAACCTACAAATTGATTATAAATTTACATATGAATAATTTTCACATAGAAATTTCCAATATTTATATTCATAATATATTAACTATCTTTGCTCGATTGGAATGATTTTTTGACGCAACATCCAATCAAAAGCAAGAAATTGAATACGTATAAATTGGGACGCATGTAGCAGATGCGGATCTCAACGGGGGCGTCATATTCGGATGATCGTGCCGATAATTATTCACTGCAGATAAACGATCGAATAATTACAGGGCGAATGCTCGGGCACCAATAATTCTTCGGGCAATTAATCACTGCAAGCAGTTACTGAGTTAATAGTATGCTCGGCCCGATTCAGTTCGGTTTGCCTACCTTTTGAAAAATGGGGTTAACATGTGGCAGATGACTCGTGATTCTAATTTATTGCTGACACTATGTTATGACATGACTAGTGACATTCTCCATCCCATTAACCGTACCATTTTACATCGGGATTTTTTCTTCCCCAATATTTGCAATTTTTCAAAAGTTCTCTCTGCGAAATTTTCATTTACTAAGTTCCACACTTTCTCTTTCGTTACATCACACAATCATATATGAAAAAATGTATTATATTTTGCGTCACCTGTTTCTCACTCATATTGAAACATGTTAAGAGATTCTTCAGTGATAACTTATTTTTAGTACATAGCTATCATTTTTATTACTCATATACGGCGGGCGCGTGACTCGTCTAATAAGGCCGGAAGGGGAAAACAGCGAGGAAACGCGGCGCAAGCCTCGTGGAAACGTCCTAACTTTCCAGACGCGGCCCATACTTAACACCGGGTCTCATTAAAAGGTTGTAATCCAGTTTTACGAGTGCCTAAAGAGGGATTCAAATGCAAACTCGTCAGATAGGTTTAGCTATCGTTTCCAGTTATTATGGGATCCTCGAGCGCACGCGTCGCTTCTCCTCTTTCACGTTTAAAGACATCTAGGTTATTCAGTATCACTTATATTACCAAATAAGAGCAGGAAAAGTGAGATGACTTGAAGAACCTTATGGGAAATAATAATAATGAAGTGAAATTAACTTCTCACCGATTTATTATTAATATTTATTCATTTAACTGTAGGTATTAATTAAAAATGTGTTTTCTTTGGCATGAAATAATATTAGAACATACGTATTATTGAAGTATTTTGTCATTTCTATTTCTTCATCGTCAACAATTACTAGAAATATACATATTGCAAGACGGCTGTGCGTGTCTGATCGAGCACTTCATCACGCGCGATGTATATCACGTTCAACTAGATTCGCCTTTTAAAAATGCATCGACAGACCCAGATTTGTATATTGATGACGGCAGAGACCTCGTCACGTCGATAAATTCAACTCCATTTTTCAATAGTTCACTCGCAGTGCACCGAACTAAATTGATTTTCACTTTTACACCGACCGTTTAATCGCTGGCTTCTCCTCGTCTGAAGTCAATATGGCCGCCGTTCGACCATAAAGGCTACGTTGGATGAATTTTGACACATTTCTCCCAATAATCCATGATTTTTATAGATTCTTATTTGGAACAGACTTGATAAAATATTCCAACGATATGGACTGGTGTCTATTATTTTTACAAATATAGGTTACGAATTTCTGATTAAATCTAACAGTATTTTCACTGCCAAACAATAATAAAATAAAGTATTAGGAATATTTGGCATTCGATAATATTCCTATTAAACCAACAAATTGGAATCCAATTAGTAGTAAAAAATAACAAATTGTTACCAAAAGTAGAACAGATTATTACAGCAAAATTAGTAATACTTCCTAACAAGATCGTCTCCGAGAAATTGGCCGTTGCATTTTCTAGGTAAACATGGTACACCGTCGGTAGGAAGTTTATTCCGATAGTGTTCGACATCATTGTCTGTCGATAGAGTTTGTACGTGAAGGCCGCCGGTTGGAGCATTCATTGGACTGGCGGAAAGTTCTAATGGAGGCCGAAGGAAGCGCGATCTCGATGGATGCTGAAGCGAAGGAGGTTAAACAAACCGAAAAGAAAGTCCAACTAAGCGGAAGCCAGCCTGGCCGACCAACGTAAGAAGACATCTAACCCAGGCTTCCTCCAAGAGAGCGCGTCCCCCCATGAATATTTAGTTTCCCTCTGTTTATATCTGACTCGGTAGGAATTCGGCACCGGAATACGGATATCTTTTACAATTAAAAGTTGTGTCCCCTTCATGAATACTAAGTCCCAGCCACGCTTTAAATGTTAATTGTTTAAATAAACCCGATTGATATTTAAATAAACGATGTTGATTGGCTACCTATGTTTTTAGGGTTCCTTGTAACCTATTCTTTACATATAAGATGTTTTGTAGAATGTCACTATAAATAATTTGATTCATTCAATATTCCATTAGTGACATTAAAATGTATAAACACATTTCATATTTATATGTACCAAATAAAATGTAATAATAAATCTTATTATATTTCAGGTAAAATCTCGGCGAAACTTACAACTTGTACACGCACCATAAAGAACGACTCTGGCAAGTACGAGGAATCTATTAGAAGATCGCATTACCGAGTGGCAGCCGATTAGCGTAAATTGTCAACTGGGTAAACCGACGCGACCCAGTCAGATTCGAAGCCGGGCCGAGAGCAAATGCGGTGCAAGCCGGCCACTTCATTGGCAGCTCTGACAAATATTCCGGCGCGAATCTGCCGCGCGGCCGAGACGGAAATCAGATCGACACCGCTTAGATAGATTAATTGCACGCGCGCCTGATAAATCAGCGACGATAAATCGTCAGTCCAAAGAGGATCAACTTACCAGCCACCCTGATATACTTAATTCCAGGAAAGTTGGGTGAAATTCGAAAGTTAATTAAGTGTGGAAGTGACGATTTAATCTTCCAGAGATAAGGAAGACTGAATTGCACTTCAATAGTTACACTCGCAATGGAAACTTGTAATTTTGTATAAATAAATGTTTAACTTAGTAATTAGTAATTTATACATGTTTATAGATATAGAAATTCGACAAAGTAATTACTTCTGGGAAATGTAATGGAAACATCATTAGCGACAGATGTAATTTATATTTTCTTTAAATAGCAATTACATGAGTCAAATATATTTATCTGTTAAAATGGAGCTTTCGGCGAAGAAGACAGGTGAGAAAGAGCAGAACTTAACAGTGTTTGATTTGCAAAACAGATGTCAAGCGGAGTTAGCTTAGGCGTTTCCTTAAGTCACCGGAAGCGATATCAGATTATAGTTTGAGCAAGGAAGCTGTAAATAAAATATTCGTCTTATAATTGGATTACCTTCTCCGCCTCACCGCAGTTCGTTCAACGCCTCACGGAATCGTGATAAGCGCCGGCGCTGAACTCCCATGAATTTCCGCCCGCTGTAATTCCTTTCTCAGTTTGCAAGGTAGACTGTAATTATTCTTATAGTTATTCTACAATTGGTATCACAAACGTACTAGTTAATTATCTCAGCAAAATTTGCTAGTTCTGCGAGTGGCAAACAAGTAATAGCAACGTATTTTTTGAATTAAACTTTAACATTTTAGACACAATAAATTATACTAATAAATTATCTCTGAATAACTTAAAGTTCTATGGAAAAAATACAGTTTTAATTTGAAAGAAAAGCGTTCTTCCAAATCTCCTTTGTTCCTCAAACAGCGGTCTTGAAGATCAAGTTGGATAAAACACGTCGCTGATAAAGCCGCAAAGTAAATGGTGAATGAAATCGATGGGATGCAAAGCGGTTTTTACACGGGATTTCGGGTGTATATCGACCCATTGAAGGTATGTCTGTAATCGGTGCTCGCTATCGGTCAACCTAACGATTTAACGACCCTCGTTATCACTCGCGCAAAACCGACACTATTGGTGAAAAAGCCTTTCGACCGATCATTGGGCGCTAGTAGTGATTTCCGATACCGCTAATCCACATACGTAGTCCACGCACGTACCGCAGTTCGAATGAGCCAACCACTGTTGCAATATTTGGTATGCAGTGTTATCTCGAAATGATGAGGAAAACTCGCATTTCAGAATTCAGCAATATCAAACTAGGTATACTGCTAAGAAGGCATTAATAGTTATTCATTCGAAGACTGGAAAAAATATTGAATAAAATCTGATAATATCTACAATATGGTGCTAGAAAAGATTCAGGAAATAGATGAAGAATTAATAAAATAATATAGCTTTATAGAAATGTGAAATATCTGAAATATAGAAATGGATAGAAATGGAAGTGAAGGAGGGCGAAATCTCGATGTCCCTTGCACTCATGGATCTCAGGTTCCCCGATAGAAATTGCGGAGGAGGAAATCGCAAGTGCGAGGCTAGGCGCATACTGTGGAAAACGTGTGCGATTGGCAGTTTAATAGATTCGAGTAGCGGGCTCATTCAACTCATTGTCAAAAAGTAGTAGGGAATGATTTTACGAAGTCGATAAACCCTTTCACTATTTAATAAATCATACACAATGATTCATTACAATTTACCAAAAATTACTAGTTGTAAAGAGTTTTGAATTACTATCGTATTAAAAGATAATGAATAACGCGGTGAATGTTAACAACTTTAACGAATGTTGCGATGATGTACTACGAGTGTCCCATTAATTTCCCGGTGATGCCGAGGGTGAGGCTAATTCATTAGACAAGTTATTTATCTAGCAGATCGCGGAGTATGACGGGTATTGTGCGCGGGCGAAGGTAAGCTGCATTAAGGCGCATAACACTTTCGACGGATACAAATGATTCCAACAACCCGGCTTAATTTCTCGAAGGCCGGATGTCGTGTGTCAAGCCCTTTCAAGATCATCCAACGCTTGACGCTTGGAATTATTTCAATATGTCGCTATTAATCCTTTCTTGCAAAGCAATCTATGCCACCTACAATCGTAAGTGAAAAGAATGATGTATGATGTATTGAATGATTAAATCAAGCTCGCAAAAGCGCTCTAGGAGTGCTTGTAATGACCGATTAATCAAAATGCTTCTCTAACAATTAATCATTTAGATTTTATATGCTTTATTTTATTTGAAAAGCAATTTTTTTACTTTGTTATGTTTTTTTCATTCCTTAATTAGTAATACCGCCAAAAATTGGAATTAAAATATGAAATCTTTTACGAAGTGGTGGTTGCAGAAAAAAAGTCGTGGAAATTTGCGACTAAACCTTTAAACAGCCTGTTCTTGGCATGCGGCTAGTTTTTGTCTGAAACCTAGCTTCATCATTAACATTTTACGCATATCGCGCAGAAATTAACCTCCCATGGATGGTGAATTAATGAAGAAGGGATGGAAGGCAGCTTTCCAGGGTCGATCACTGAAGAGCACCGATGTAACCTGACAGCGAGTTACCTTCGCTCAAAAACCACCGGCAAGCACTCCTTAATCCCTACAGGTTGCGTAATTAAGTTTCTCTATTTATACCCGAATTTTATAATAGAAATAAACATTCTTTTTTACCCAACTTTTTCCTTTCCTTCGTGTTAGTAACGTATGATGAACAAGTTCTACAACCCAGCTTTTCTGGTATATTTTTAACGAAGAATATTTTGCTCTTTAAAATATATTATTTTAGGAACGTATATATTCATATTTTATTAATTTGTTTGTTTCTAAAATTCTGGCAATAAGTCGAAATAAACAAGCAACGTGGATACTAGAATTAGCCAAGGCTGTAAAGAAGCTTCTGCAACTAGAAACCAGGGAGAAGTTTCGATTAGCGATTAAATGTTTTCAAAGTTACGCTCCAATCGATCGGCACTCACTAACGACGCGGCTCATGGCTTTATTAATTTATTATGGGGCATAATAGTGGCGAAACTCCGCGCTTCGTTACAGCACTTTGACAGTAACTACAGTCTGCCGGAGTAAAACTGACGCACTAGGCGGCACCGGATATTGACACGGAAAGTGGAGGGGAACCAATCGCTGAGCCGGATGTTGCTCCAACGTTGCCAATAAGAATGAAAAGGGATTTTTAAGGATAATTATAATCCTTTCTTGTAATATAAAAGCTGAGATTTCTAAAGTTTCTTTGATGAAAGTTTCTTAATAAAAGAGGGTCTAAATTAAATAAAGCCGAAATAAAATTGCAGTCATTTTCTTTTTCCTTCTACCTGAATTAAATCATGATAATAATCTATTGTATTAATGTAAAAAATGACAGACTACAGAAGACAGGAATCTTAGGTTATTATTTTAAGCGAAATTCGATGTATCAAAGAACGACAAACTCATAATTACGTGACTGGCATACGTAAAGGGACAAAAAAAGTACTGAAACAAATCCCTGGGAACTTTTTAGCGCTGTTATAAATACAATGTAAGGTTATTCCAGGTTGAATGCATACAAGCGTGATTGGATTTAATTATAAGTGAACGACAACGCGGTAAGTGGTGCCTTAAGTGATTCTATATTGGTTCACTCATTTTTCATATCTCGTTATCTTTAATCACATTCGTCGACTATTTCTAGCTGGGATACCTGATATCTTCGAGCACTCGGCGAACCATCCGGTCCGGCTAAGATATCGATCGACCCTAATTCGACGTTTTACTGGACGCACAATTTTCAGCCTGGATGGAGTTTACTGAATTTTGATGGAACGCTCGAAATGTAATATTACAATATGAACATAAAGCACTAGCTGCTACTATCATATTCTCACTTCATTGTAGTTCACCTACCAATTGTATATTGTTTTGCACATATTAAGAACACATCATTATAAATTTAATATAAATTAGGGAGTAACAGAACTGTTTAATTTTAAATCCGTTAAAATCTTACAAAATTCCAGTGGTCATTTGGAATTTTTGACACAGATTTTTCGCTGGTTTTCATGAGAAAATGTTCTAGTCTTGATGGGATTATCCAGAAATCGATAGTGCGGTATGCTTATTTCAAGAAAAGCGGGGATGGCGTTGGCAAATAATTCCTGTAGCTTATTCGAGATTTAGCCTACCATCCGTTATGCCGTCCCCTCGGCTATGCGGTAATTCGAAGGCAAACGGAAGCACGCCGGAAGTCGGTACATCCCTTCAAAACCTCGACTCTAGACGCGAGAGAGTGGAGCGAGCGCGTTTAGTGCACCAGACGAGACGAACGGCCAACAAAGAGGACGATGACGATCGATGCAGCCAGCTTACATCCAGCGACGTTGAATTTTAAATGACTTCATCGCTTTAATCTGCAATTCTAGCGGATACCCGCGAAAACCTAGCCCACTACCGAAAGCTGGACACTGCAAATATCTGATGTCATCTATATTAAAATCATTAATATACAGAGCTCCCTCTGGATACTGGGTGGTCGGATGCCAAAAAGAGGACGTGTGAAAAAACGATGCATTAATTTAGCTGCCTGACGGCCAGCGGTATATTCTACTTTGTGGGCCACGGATCAACTAAAGAATTTAATATTCTAGGAACATCTATAGTTTAAATCTAGATTGTATAATAATCAACAGACTTTATTTGGGAATCGAATTTATTTAAGATAGCATTAGTCAATCAATAAACAATAAGAGTCTCTTATGTCTGTCTTGATGTACATTGTTTATAATTTAAATCTAGATTTCCATGTCCAAGGTGAACCCAAATGATTCCGACACAAGAAAGGGTATGGGCAAACGCTCTTGGAACGAAGGGACTGAGTACTGGAAGATCTTAGGAAAGATTCGTGCTACATCTTATATAATCTGAACTCGAGCTGGTGGAATGAGTAAACAGAGGGACAATCAGCCGAGCAGCGAAAGAACAATTGAGAAAGAATGGTCAGGTCGTCGTGACGTGTCGGGCGGAAGCCAGCAGAAGGTAGAAGATGAGAGAAAGTAATAGGATAGGAGATTCGCTACAGTGGATAAAGAGATTTAGGCGAAGGATGGGATAAAGAAGAGAAGGCAAAAATGAAATTTCCATCAAGTATCGTCGCCGGCACTTGGCGAAACAATAAGACGGAATTACAGTGTGAGGTCGCTTCGTCTACGAGTCTCCCTCCATTATCTCTTCCTCCCCTGAATTTACAAATGAATTTCCCTCAACATTCCTGCCACTCTTCCGCCCCCTCTCTTTCTCTTTCTCTCTCTATCGCGCGCGCTGTACTCCTGTCCGCCCCGGCGCAACGTGCAGTTTCGCATTGCTCTAAATCGAGTGCAGAGGAAAATGGGGTAGTTCGAAATCAGCAAATTCCAAGTGATACGACACTAATTATTTATGATACTCTCGAATCCGATACTAAAGCGTTCCGCCGATGACCTGGAGCATGAAAATTATAGTTACTATAGAATACGTGCATAACAATTTTTAGCTTCTATCATATACCTGCCAGAGTACGAAGATCTGAAAAAATGTTTCTGTTTTTAATCAGATTATACAAATCGCGTTATTAAAGCTGACATGAATGTCTGCTTTTTTGCATATAGAAGACTCATGCAAATTATTATAGACAATTGGTAATATGTGCAGTAAACATAAGCTATTATTGTGAATTCTTAATGATTATATTTCACGATACGACGATTTTACAAAACCGATCTTTGGCAATTCCATTTGCCGAGATTACACTGTAACGCGGTGGTGATCGATCGATTTTTGCCTGATTAGAGGAGCGAAGGGCAAATCGATTGGTTCTCGTTAGGCGGTGGGTGCGTGAGCTATCAAAGCTGGAGCGGAGGGGCGGCAGATATATCCCAGGACGAAATTCGGCAATCTTCGCGAAGTGGACACCAGCAGCAGCACGTGCGCACGTGCGAGTGTATTGCAATTTATCGGTTACCTAACCGGCGGCCTGGTTATCGGTTATCGCTAATCGTCGATCGCTCGGCCTTATTCGATTACATGCTAATCACTAGGCCGACCTGATCGATTACGCTTAGCCCAGCCACCGCGAGAGTGCTTCCCACCCACCAACGCAACCACCCCTAAAATCGAAGTAAACACAGATTCCATCAATTTTTTCGCAAATCTATCATTTCACTTGATTTATCACTCAAATTCACAATCATATATATACCTAATTTATCAGCAATATATCTTCAAAGAATCATAAAAATTACACATACAACAGTAGCATAAAACAATCCTGTTAACAATATCTTATCATAGAAATAGATACATGGCAACTGTTCTATGATAAAACCTAGTGCTTACACAGCAGAGTGATCAGCGCTTGAAAACAAAGCCGAGTCCACCATGAAATCTGGCTACTCAGGGATTCATTGTAAGAGGATGTTGCCGGATGAAAGGAGCGCGGGTGAGTGGGGAGAAAGGGATCGTTCTAAGAAGCGAACGAGACCAGGGTGTTCACGGTGATAAAAAGGCAATGGGAGGAGGAGAAGAGAGAGAGAAAGAGGAGTGAAAAAGAGAAGCCAGTAAAGGATAAAGCAAGTATAGTCGGATGGGATAAGCGCGGCAGACAAACGAGTGGATTAATCACGGCGCACCGCTTCCTGTATTTCTTTCTTTCCCCCTCCCTGTTTATTTTCATACTGCGATGCCTCTGCCGTTTTACCGTCGAATAACCACTGCGAAACGAGGATAATTCCACGCGGGGGATTCGGACACGCGGCCGCCTTTGTAAACTTGCGAAATCGCCTTTCCCGGCGCGTCCCATTGTAATTCCCTCGGCATTAAGCGAGCGGTCCTCACCAGTCTCTCCTGCAGGTGGACTCACCTGTGAAATCGGACGAACTCGTAAGTTTCCTGGCTCAACGCCAACCTGCAGGTTTCAGTGTCGCGTCAGGACACTTTGTCACGAGTTAATAACACATGCGAAATATTGATTCGATTAATAGTAATCTTCTTTTTATTCCTCGAAACTAAAATAATAAATACTTCCAAATTTTATAAAAACCATTGACCAGCAAAACAATAAAAAAGCTTGCCCGAAGGATTTGAATTCCCGTATTAGTACTCGGTGGAAATTTCCTGGAGCAAAGTCGCAAAAATTCAAGCGGATCCCCTCGATCAGAGTCGAACATATTACTCTTACTTGAGTACTATTGCGTGGATCGAAGAGAGGCTCATTAAAATTCTGGCGCACGCATCGAGTCAACTCGGTAATCACTGGCGAATGAGGGAAAAACGAAGATGAAGAGTGAGAAACTGCAAGTTCAAGTGGCAGGGAAGTGGAAAAGGGAGAGAATGGACGAGGAAGTCGAAGGGGTGTAGAAGAGGGGTAGTAGGAGTGGGTGGGTAGTGCTAGCAGTTAAACCGTCTGTTATCCAAGGAAAGAGTACTTGTCGCGTGATTGCTCTGCCATTGTGGGCGAACGCATTGCGGTCGAATTTACATGCCGCCCAATTTAGTCATGCGTGTATATGTGTGGAGAGGGTTGCTAGCGGACAAGGTATGCCAACCCAAGCCCTTCTCTTGCTTGCCAACGCTTATAACACGTGTAGGTATGCGGCAGGCTCGTGCCACGATTTATATTTGCCGCTGGCATTCTACTCTTCCGTTTCGATATGAAGCGGCCTGCTTCTCAACAGGTATATGCATGCATGTATATCGAAAAGGCCGCTGCCGCCGCCGCCGCCGCCGCCGCCGCCCTCTGCTCGCTCGGCTTTTTCATGAATATTGTTATGAAAGGACTCTTTCAACTTTCGCGACCAACACGGAATATCGATGGGAAAGGCCAGCCAGCAGCCAGAAATGAAAATTAACAAGTCGAACGGCAAACTTTTTTACGAACTACTCGCCCCCCCCCCCCCCCCCCACTGGCTATAATTGATAAAACTTCCTTGCGTCTGATATCAGTCTCTTATATTCCGGAAATATTGAACTTCACCGTCGGCCTCGAACATGGCTTATGAATGAACATTATACTAGCTTTAAAGCATGACTATTATAGGGTATGTTTTATTAGGAGATAGATACGTTTCTCTGTGGTATATAAAATTCATTGTTTCATAAATAAAGAATTAATTCAATTTTAAAGTTCAGGATTAATTTCAGTGTAGTATTCGTTGGTTGTCTGTCAGTTGACAAGACATAATCTGACTTATGACATCCCCTTCGACCACTCCCTATTTATCTTTACAATTGTCAAACGAGGCTTCCCCTCTATTTGCAATTAATTACGGCTTACTTAATGGTTGAACAGGCTCGATACCAACCGGGCCAAACACCCCATTAAGTATTCAAGCATTCATCGGGGGGAAATACTGTTTGAAGAAGGTGACGCAACAGGGAGCCATTGGTAATCCAGGAACAAAGAAGGACTCCTTAAATTGATATTCAGTCGGTGCTCGATCGAACACTGACAGAAAGAAGATATCCACGGATAGTATGAGATTGTCTCGTTAAAGTGGTCATCGCCCGGAAAATCTACCAGGTAAATGTAACTAATCGAAATTCCCTTCTGCCGAATCGCTTTTCTCCTTTTCCAACCAAGCCCCTTTGTACATCGATTCCCGCTAATCCTTTCGTTATCGGGGGAATATGTACACTGGGCCCGCCGCCGCCCAGATATTTAACTCGATCGGGTAGAGATTTAATAAGGAAATTTAATTGAGCCTCGAACGCTCCCTCGCACTGTTCGAATCCGACCGGCCAATTAATATTTGGCAAGTATATATGTATAGTTCGAGAAGTATGCGGAATTGGGTAGAGTGCGAAATTCTAGGAGCTGTGTACTATAAAAGTGCACGCAAGAAAGAATTGGCAGAGCCATGTAACTTGAAATTGTTAAACAGTGGTAAATTCGAAATTCTATGTAATCTAAGGGTTATATTAGTCATTGTCATTTAAAGATAATATTTTCTATTATCTTTTGCTTTTTTGTATGTAATAATAAATTCTACCTAACATTGGAACTAAAAAAAAACTTAGCCTCATTTTGCCAAAGAATTACGAAAGTGTCACAGACACCAAAAAGCTTGTTTACTCTTCTCATTATGAATCAGTAGGGTATCAAGATGTCAGACACGTCAAGAAGAAGCCGAGGACAAATAAAGAGGATGCTGACCGACGGTCCAACCCACACAACACAACCCTTAATCCTCATAAGATCTACGCTCGGCACATTGTAATTTACTTTATGAAGCTTTCGCAAGTCTTCGGCGCTCCGGGTCATCACTTTCGCCGTTTATATCGGCCAACCAGCGCCTCCTGCGAGGCTCATAACCCGTAATAACCGGTCGACACGAAGCCACGCCGAGGACAGTGACAAACGTCCTTGGTGCGAAGTATGGGCACCGGGGAGCTTCCATGGAAGGTAAGATATTGCCAAGCCAGACACCGGAAGTTCCCAAGCAACCAGAGCGACTGATGACGCCGATACAAAGTGACCGGGTAGGTCAAAGGACCGTCGTCCAAGCCGCAACAACTAACTCTCCATCTTCGAAGGATGCTGCGGATGTCCGCTGGAATGGACCATGCTAATTTGTAGTGATCCGTCAGTTTCGAAATGATTTTCCTCTGATAGACTAATATCGCCCGACGCCTCAAAGACCTTTGCAGAATACTGCGACAAAGTACTATGCTTTGATGACTAATTTATGATGTTACACTGTCTTATGCAATATTAGCTCAATTAGCAATTGCCGCGTGAGTAGTTTTATGTTGGAAACAAATTTCGACGCGTAATAGAAAATATGGTGTAATATAATGTAATCGTGAGTAATCCTAATTGTGTTTATCCATCTTATTTATATAAACGTAGGAATTAGAAAATAATCCGTTTGTAATACAAGACTGGAGGTGTATAAAAATTTGTTCTTGCATGAAAATTCTTAGGAGTCTGACTGCAATGTCTACGTGCTATTTCGATCGTCAATCATCTTGACCCCTACTAAAAGGTTGTAACGCCTGTTTAATTGGATACCTTAGCAATTCAATGACGACCGACATACGTTTATGCTTCCGCGCAACTCTGACGACCAAACACTTCAAGTTGTCACGGACATCATCAGTTACCGCGATAGTTTCACAAGAGCAGTGTCAGTATTCATTGTGAATTATATGGTTTCATTTGAGAGTGTTTTATTGATTAAAAATGATCTAAAAAATGTTCCAGTGTAAATATTGGTAAGAATTAATAAATTAAATTTGTATTGGTTATCATGCACTAATTAATCTATCATTTGAAAGTATGAGAATAGCATGCTTGATCATTTGAACAGTCCACTTATCTCCTTTTATCAAATAAATTATTTCGGGTTGAATTTCTGCTTCTGAATTGAGTTATACATAGAACTGGGATTGAAGGATCGGATTACCGACAATGAATCTCTAAATCTACTGTTAAATCACTAAATCTAGTAATGTTCTGAATTATATATTGCAAGTTCTAAAAGTGAAAATTAGAAACTAATTAAATCCTGTGAAATGTAATAGATATTATAACGCGTATCAACTGTACTGTCACTTGAAAACTCAGAATTATCCCAACACTTTCGAACGACCATGCAAGCCATTTTCAATTCCGGCGTCAAAAGTTCCAAGCATAATTCCGTCCGAGTAAAAGTGGCGGGCAAATATTATTCCCATTTTAACGAAGGCGGAGGTGTACGTACCAGAGCTCCTGACGAAACGAAGTATACTTTATTGGGTTAAAACAGAATGAACAATTTTTCCCGGCGCTCCGCAGCTCGAAAGAGTGCATGTTAAACACACAACGTGAAATTAAGTAGAATGAGGGCTCCGGCACATACTGGGAAACACCGAGATCCTCTGCCAGGCACGAATTCCATTATCACTGGATTCCGGATGTTTATGCAAATATAAATGTTCGATGATCTATTATAGATTTGCGAGTTACAATTCGAACGGTTCTGCCCAAAATTTTGGGCGCGCGTCGTCGCGCTGACCCAGATTGCTTTTCTCGAAAACAGAGTCATAAAAAAGCTGCCCTGAAAAATATCCCTGTTGTATGATTCTCGTATACCAGCTCTGTTATTGCCTGCCATCCATGGCTATTTCAATGAAACACGAGTGAGAGTTACTAAAAAATCGTATGGGTTATGTTTTAAGTGAAAATGTGTGATAATGACATTTGGCAAAACATGTTTAAATGTTAAAATGATGAAATCGCTTGGATAGTTGAAGATACTCTCCAATTGGTTGACTACCAATCAGACTATGATTATACAACGAATAATTACAATGGGTTAATCCGCCGACCTCGCATACAAAGTCTGACGCAATTAGATTCGAATTACTTACGTCAATTGTGTAATTATAACGTATTGGCATGCAGAAAGCCAACGAGACTGGATGATCTACGCAGTTCCCGTCACGTATCACAGTCAGAGCCGAACAAAATTTCCGTGACACCTGTATCAATAGTGGCTCGGCATGAAAATGCGTGTAACACGTGGAAGGGAAGAGGGACATACAAGAAATAAGAGTGCTTAAAGCAATAAATAAACAACTAGAGGTATTGAATTTTCTTTTCCAAACGTAATATTGACCCACCATTCTTCTTCGATTGACGTTGCAAATTAGGAGCGATATTAATCTGCTTCAACTACATTGTTCGTTATCTATTTACATACTCGTTATGCGATATTCTCAAATTACGAATTTCGAACATGAAGCATCCGTCGACTTCTTTGAACGAGAAATTAACTCAAACCATAATACAGGAACATGCAAAATTTATACTAAAATTCGAGTAAGTCTAATATAAATATCTAGTAATTATAAAGTAACCCAATGCAAAGAGTGTCCATGCATTCATAAAGCTAATCGCACACCACAGATTTTCTATCCATTCATACTTCAATTCGCAACGAATCTCTCGAGCTCGTCAAAAAGCAAACGAGCCTGCTTTTGTCAATTCAGCGAACATCCGCGCACGCTCGCTGCCATAAACGAGCTGGTAGCAATTTATAGCACCAACTAATCCGCGAACAAAAAATCACTAATAAGCGGAGGACGAGCGAAGCTCTCGCATTTTGCTGAATCCAGTAGCGTAGGAAGAATGCGTGATCCGACCGGCACGCGGTCATCAACGTCAGCAGGTTAGTTAGAGTGACTGACAAATGATAGGAGAAATCCAAGCGGCCTCCTCGCCACTTCGAGCGGCCGATTTTCCCAAATGCGAGCTGCGCGCTCTATTTTTCCTGCAGCGCTCTGTGATTTATTACAACGGACCAGCGTGAAGCTCCTTTGTATTTAGCTGAAACCCCGGAGAAAATAACCCCTCATTAAAAGCAGATTACGCTCGCGTCCCTCCTGTAATCCATTGCGCGATATTCGATCGGCTAAGAGTTCCCGCCCGTAAAACTCGTCCGTTTGCTTTTATTAACCTTCGATTTCCTCCTTTATGCAAGATCGAACTAATCGCACTAAGCATACCCGCGGCCGCTTATGAGATTGCAATTAAAAATAACCTACTTTCCAAACGAGCCCGCTCAACGATACCGACCATACGATTTCGGGAAAAGAGTTGGGAAATACTCCTGACCAATTGCTGGATTACCTTTATTGAGACTTTCAAAACTACCTTTAACTCTCCTCTAATAGTTTTTCACTTATTTTTGCCAAGCACTTTTTGGAGAGATTTTAATAACAGGAATTACATACCGTAATTGATATAAGTTAATGGCATATTAAATAGTGTGATTGATGATTAATTATTGTTTATAATTAATAATAAATTATATTTTCTATTAATATATTAGAAATAAAATACTGCAATATACTTATTTCAAAAATGATTTATATCCGAATAATCCTGGATATTATGCAACATTTGTTTATCTGTCTATACTATTTTTCTTCAGGCCTTATTTCGAAGAATGCATCGTCACTGATCGATTAGAAGTGACGACCTCGCTCTAAGAACGTCCTACAAGAAGAGTAAAGACCACCTCAACGACTCAAAGCCCCTCATCCAAACAAACAACACATTCCGTGGCAAAAAGATTGCCGGCCGGTGTCACTGTGACATAACCGGAAGTCAATATGAATATTCGATCACCGGATTTCTACCGTCTGCGAGCGGCGACGCATTCGCATCGAGTGTCTCGTCGTAAACGTTGACAGAGCCGACAAAAATCACCAAAGTCAGTGTCGAGATCATTTACAAGGATCATTTAAGAGGGAAAAACTATATCATGGAAATGACAGGGAATACAACCCTCGAAGGAAGTGAAGGCGACGAAAGAGACGAATACTTAGCAAAGTGGGAAATTGGTGTACTAACCAGTATATTTGTGTTAACAATTGTGGGAAATGGTTTGGTTTTGTTCGCGTTGTACTTAAGAAAGCATCGATCTCGAAGGAAATTCACTAGGATGTATTTTTTTATTATGCACTTGAGCATTGCTGATTTGTTGACCGGCTTGCTCGATGTCCTCCCTCAACTTGCTTGGGATATCACCTTTAGGTAAGTTAATCTACCTTTTGCAGAACTTAAATAAGTCGAGCTTGAAGATCAAAATATCCATTTTTATTAATGTAACAAATTAAATATTTTGTCACTATAATATCATATTTCCTAGTGTCAATTAGTTTGAATTTAAGTCTGACTTATTTGCATAAATATTCATAGCTTGACTGCAGTTAATGAAAAGTAATAATAATAGTTAAATGAACTGATTGAAAACTTAGATTTCAGGGTGGAGCAATACTCTGCAAGTTGGTGAAGTTCTTGCAGCCATTCGGCCTTTATCTGAGTTCATACGTTCTAACAGCAACAGCTTTAGATAGGTATCGTGCTATTTGCCATCCTCTCAGTTATTGCAGTACTACTTCCCGACGATCCAGGATTATGGTTTACTGTGCTTGGATCGCAGCCGCTCTCCTTTGCACTCCGCAGGTTTGTCTTCACTTGAATTAACTCGAACCGCTTTTCCCGCCGCTGCGCAATTCTCGGTCTGTTCATGCGTGCTCTATGGTTTCGCTCTGGCAACTGTATTCGCCTTAACTGGCCAGTGATTTTAATGTCTGCTCGCGTAATGTGAATCTAATGTGTCATACATTAGAATGAACGAAATTTAACACTAACATAAATGTCAACTTTGATGAAATAATTTAATTAATCGACTATTACTTCGGCGTATCCAAATTTCTGTCATTTCGAAAGGAAGACTTATAAAATTAACAAATCATTTTAAACGACTGGATTCTCACACTTGGACGGCAGAGTATTAATATGTCAGTATTGCAAATGTGGTGCTGCAAAAGCTGTTCAGCAACTAGAAAAGACACTTTGCTTTAATTCTCGCCGCCACTTGACATAGAAAACTAACGACGAGCCAGACGCTTGCCCGGTAAAGAAATTAACCGGCGCCTCTATTTAATTAAAAAAGAGGCCGCACCCAGACGAACCCGATGCCTGATTAAGTGACGCGACTGACTGTATCGAACGTCGGAGTGCATCGAACTAGAGCAGAATCATTCGACGTATCCGCTGCTCATTGGAGAAACTATTGCCCTCCCGCCAGATATTTTATTATTCAGAATTATGCCGGTCAATGCTCCCCCATTTTGTAATAAACTCGATTTGCCCGATGACCGAAATTGCGCGAAAATTGAGATTATAGAACGATTACAGCCGCAGCATCTACAGTAAGGGTATAATAATATCATCCTCGCATCTGTGACAGATATACATCTTTTCCTACCAAGAGATCGTTCCACATGTATGGGACTGCTGGGCTACTTTTTACCCTCCTTATGGTGAACGTGTCTATGTTACTTGGTAAGTCAAATTTATATTAAATATACTCATACTAATACGTTAAACTATATTCTAACATTAAGTCTTTATAATCCTCTGATACATTTATCATATATAATGAACATAAAAATCATTTGTGTAAGTTATTACAACGTAAATAGTTACACTCTATGTATCATGGGATTTGACGGTATTCGATTATAAGTTCGAGGAATGATAAAATGAAAATAAGAGGACTTTATAAGCAGGGCAATGATATTTCCGAACATACGGGGACAGCTTTACCCTTGAGAAGAGCGGCTCGCTCGGGAACACCCGAGAGACCGGGGAAAAGTACATTAAGCCGTATCAATTATAAATAGGCAGATATTAGCTTGAAGAGGTTGAAGCGCGCGGGTTGCGAGGGTGGCGGCCCGTATTAGCTATCCGGCGTAACATCAAACTTTTATCAGGTTCTGCTTTCGCTCACTCACTTGACCCTGAAGCTTCAATTTTACAATGCGATTTCAAGATTGATTTTAATTATGCAACGCGCGACTCATTCCAGCGCAGCCCGGCGTTCGTTATCTCCAAAGACCGCTTGGGAGCTTTATTTTCGCGCCAAAGGACTTCCTTAAAGCTCTTCCATTCTACCTGAGAATCCCATTCGTCGCTCTCCGACTCGATTGAGATATTGTTAAGCATATACGACAGTCCGCTCTGTATCTTGACGTTCAATTTCACTCGTTTGTATAGTTCGGTTTTTGTGTAGTTAGACTTTCAGGTTTACGATTGAAATGTTTGCCCTGTTTTCTGTCTTAAATGATTATGTGATGATAAATGAATTTTAGTTTAACAAGCACATGAATAGAAAGAATTTTTGCAGGTATAGTGTGACGGTGTTTCTGTTGCCATTGATTGTCTTGGTGTACACGTATACTGGCATATGCGTGGGAATTTGGAACAGCAATAAGTTCTCGGGCATAGTCGATTTAAAAAAGCCCGAGAAGCATTCGAGCTTTGGGATACCTCCTAGTCGCACACCTTTCATTTCGAAAGCGATGATAAATACTGTGAAGCAAACTATCGCTGTGATTACTTTGTACGTAATAACAAGCATACCCTTTATTGGATGCCAATTGTATGCTACGTGGGATCCCACAGCTCCTTCCTCACCCTTCTTTCAAGGTATCTGTCCATGTACAATTGGTTACAATAGCTCGAATTTTATATTGAAACGAATTTCTATTTTTCATTTTATTTATTATATTGCCTTGACGCAAAAACGCTGTTGATTATAATTCGAATGCAATTTTGCCTCGAAATCAAACGAAATGAAAGCAACTTCGTTTCAGGTCAATATTGCACCAATAATATTCTGTCTATTTTTATATTTTTTACGACAGTGATTCGGAAAAAAATGGGCAACAATGAATTTTCATTGAAAATCGATGTGTTCCTATTCTTAGTTGCAATATCGAAACTGTTGCATTGGAATATCTTTGCTGATTGATTATGGGAACTGATAATCCGGTATTATAAATTCATTTTCTCTGTTTATTAGGTCCAGCATTTACTATTCTAATGCTGCTGAGTAATTTGACGAGCTGTGTGAATCCATGGATTTACTTGTGGTTTAATCGCGAGCTCCGTTGCGTGCTGGCTTCCTACTTTTGCGGGTGGGACGATTACACGCTGACACGCGGTAATAGAGAACATTTTACTGATACTCCTCGTCACGCACAACAATCATCCGGTGACACGGCAACAAGACATTCACCCACTTCTAACTGATTATCTATTTACCAACCATTCTCCCACTCCCACTTTGTGTTTACTTATAACAATTATGACACCAAATTAATAGTCGCTTCATTGTTCTGTATTATCATTCGTTCAATTTTTAGTTCTTTAACATTACTATTACAATCATATAACAATGTATTGATGACAAAAATGTCAAACATTGTATGAAATCTACTGCCATTAAAAGCACGAGTTATTCGAGTTCTGGAAGTCATTCAAAATACAGAATAAAAGCATTAATTATACATGTCGACGCAATGCCTTGAATAAAACGTTTACAAATTTAATGAGCGCTTTCCAACTAGTTTAAATTGTGGGACGATAAATTGTCCGGCTTTCAAGAATCACAGCCCTTCGTGTTAATGAACACAAATAATGAGTACAAATAATCATTGTAATTTTAGAGAAAGACGAGCATCGCGGTAGTTCATCCCGGTCTTCACTAATTTCAAGGATATCGAAATATACCAGCTCAGTCGCCTTTCGAGAAAAGTGACGTGCATACTTGTTTCTTCATTTAATATATAATTATGTTGTAAGTATAGAATTAAAATAAGTAGACAAGTATATTAGCCACGTGAAACGACCTGGAATAGTATTTAAAAATAATCGCTTTGCACTACTTTTTGAAGATCTCTTTTGTTAACTATGCATATATATTGTTACACCTCATATTTATTTTATAAGGTATATTATTTAATAGAATCTTTGTATATATCGCTTTAATTATTTTATCATTTTTGGATAACAGTGTGTATTACTCTGCCGATCTGAATTATAATAAAAGATAGTTTTCTACTTCATATCTTCCTTAAATGTCCACCCGAATTTCCATTAACTCATGAACTTATCAAAATTCTTCTATAAAAATGATCCAAAATTAAACATTTCGCGCAAAGCACTGATACGCGAAGTTCTACAAAAATAAAAGCGTTTCTTAAAACGAAGTGTTCTTCAGCGGGCGACACGATCATTTCAGCCAATGGGAGCAAACAAAGCGCGAGTAATTTTCAGACTAGCATTGTAAGAATTCCATTGACAATTCGGGGCGGTCGTCACTGGCAAGCGACAGGCAAAGACAAGCAGGTACTCGCCGACGACACACAGCATTCACTCGGCACGAATTTTCCTAGATACATGTTTAATGGCTCCTTTCCCTTAGCCGACTATTTCCATTGCATCTTCGAGAGCGAGCGCTATTCTTCGCGATCCGTTATACTTGCACGCTTCCACCTCATTAGTATTTCCATCGGGCGGCCCTCTATTATGCTACGATGTTTGTATTCCCACTTTTATCCCGATCATCCCAGAGGCGCTCATCCTCATGCTAATCGGCCACTTCAGGAGCGACACTAAAGATAACTGGACCCTAATTATTTATTGTACTGTTTTAACTTTCTAACTATCTTAAAAATGCATTAACAAATCACGACCTTCTCTTTTACATTCTGATATAGTTAAATATAATAAAATGAATATTCGTGTTCAAAAATAGATGATGAATGGATGAAGAAATAATTGATTTAAACATCCAAGAAGTGAATATAAGAAATAAATGATACATTTCTCTTAATGATTAATCTTATTAATAGTATTAGAAATAAGTAAAATGAAGCTGTATAGAATACTATTTTGCGAGAGATCAACGCATTCTAATACCGAATCGTGCTAGAGGAACGCAAGGGGGCCTCGAGGTACCATCTACTTCCGTGAGGGTCCCAAACCTTCGCGCCAATTAGTCACCAATGCATGAGAACCACTGACGGAACACCTGAATACTTAATAAACGGATAAAATTAACATTAATAACGACAGCCTATAGCCGATCCACATCTTATCCGAGGACAAACGGCTTGAACAGTCGCGTGCGATACCGAACCGGAGGAAGAGCATCCCGGGAAAAGTTTAGGAGCGACAGTTTTTCGTCACCTTCCTGCCGAAGTGGAGGACACCGGGGGATTTATCGCGACATTCGTCATCAATCGTCGATTCGTCGGCATGGAAAAGACCAGAGAAGAGTATGGCAATGAACTCCCAAGAAACGAGGTATGCTATTGTCGAAAGATCGGTGAATTAATTGTATTAGAAATTGTTCTTCACTGTTGAAATAGACGGTAAAATTAGTTGACAAGTGTTTGCCCCATGAAAATAAGGAAGGATAGTACTTTCATTATTATTTTATTGTCCGGGAATGCTTAATTCGTTTTGTATTGCTATATTTCTTCATTTGTATTCAATCAATATGGTGTTGATCACAAGGTTTGTATAATCGAATGTTTAAGTTTAGTACATCAAATGGTGTTTCAACTGTACTATAAAAACTGTTGTTTGAATTAATTGCATTGAATTGGATTTTTGAAATATCATCTTCGCGAAGACTGACGTATTTCAAGAAAGGTGGTGATACACGTACGCGTTAAGTCATCGATGATCTCACTTTCCAATCAACCCTCTTCCTCTTCGCAAGCCGCAAGAGATATCTCAATATCTAATTAATACAAAACTAATGAATACTTTTACTTTAGTCTGAGAATGACAGCAACGAAGACGACTATACGTCCTCGCCGATATTGTTGGACCTTGATGAAAATTCAAAACAACAACAACAACAGCAACAGCAGCAGCAGGAGTTAGCAAATCAAGATGCAAGTCCATCTAATCACCTTATGAACCCAGATCACCAAAATCAATTGGATAGAAATAGCACAGGTTAATATTTTCAGCACAAAACAAAATTAGAATCCAAATTTCAAACGTACAGGAAATGCACAAAAATGCCGAATCATAGACTGCCAATTATTAGCGCCGTTTTTGCATAATATCTTTTATACTACATATGTGCACAGATGATCTCAACATAGCGCGTCGACAAAGTCTAAGGCGAAAGTGGCCAGACGGAAATTTCAATGATCGCCAACAGAATTCGGACGGTGTCCTAGTGATAAGGGTACCGGAACCAGAAATAATTGGCGCACATCCTCATCTCGAGATCTTACATGAGACCAATATCAAGGCTGTACAGAGAGAACCTTCGCAGACTGAGAAAGGTAAGTGTGCTCACAAGTATGCTATACATGATTAATTCCATTCATAACTAAATTAACAATTAATTCAGTCAAAAGTTAAAGTAGTAATTGACGAACAGTCATTATACTATTAATGGTGAAATGTATTAAAATATGGCGATTAATATGCCTATTTCCAGACTACAAGAAGTCAGCCTGCGACCGTGAACGGACGAGGATGCGTGACATGAACCGGGCGTTCGAGCTTTTGCGGTCTAAGTTACCGATTTGCAAGCCGCCGGGGAAGAAGCTCTCAAAGATCGAGTCACTCAGGCACGCGATCACGTACATCAGACATTTACAGAGTCTCCTCGAACCCCAGTACACGTACCTGCCGAACGTAGCCGAAAGGACGAATTACTACGGCGGGGCAGCCAGCGCACCATCCTTTGACATGCAGCATCCAGCACGATGGGAATCCTTCACGTACTACCGCTACGACTATCACACTCCGTTTGCGACACCGAGTCCTCCTGCTTTGCCCACTCCCGTTCACCCACGATTACCTGCCGAACAGAATGATCGTCAGTTCTCATACGACGCCCGACACTGACCTTACTTAATGCATTGTATCCATTTAAGAGGAAGTTATAAATGCGTCTACTCTCTCGACATTCGAATCACGTTAAAAAGAGACGAAGGTATTACTGTTTTCTACAAGTTACGAAGCTAGCAGTGGCATTGCTTTTCTTGTTGGTTTTGATAGTAGTACTTTAAAGCTGTGAGAGTGTATATACTTTGATATGGGATTTTTACGTATCGAACGGACAATGCTCAATAGTTGGTGTTACATGAATTCGAAAGAAACTCTCGGTGTATATCTAAGAGAAATACTCTAGCGTGACAGTTTTACTCCCAAATGGACGCTTAGCATTGCTGTCGAATGCCAGCCGAGTACGAATTGTCTACCATCTTGTCAAATCATAACAGACAAATCGAAAGGTGATTTGGAGTGAAGAGATTTAGTTGGATTTATTGAACTCACCCACTGTATAAATTCCGTATTATGCATTAGCAGGTTCGTACTTTCGATCGATTGAATATCTTTCTTGATTTGTCCACACACATTCACTCACTCAATTCACTCACGATTACCAAGCGAACTAAACGACCGGTAGTTCGCACACAACGCGCAACACTGAACTTACCTAACACTTCTGTCCAGTGCCAACCGAGTGTGTATTGTCTAACCACTGTCAAATGATGGCTGCCTTCAGATTGGCGGTCAAATCATAAACAGCACTCACAAATCATAAGCTGATTGGGAGCGGCGAGATTTGTTGAACGTGCCCAATGTACAAATCTCGCATTACGCATTAACATAGTATAATTAGTACTGGCTGACAACGTTCTTAAGGAAAGTATTGCTGAGAGGGTTCGCAAATGGGGAGCACTCGTGAGTTCTGCATAGAATAATAGTCATTAATAATATGTAGTTATATTATGATATACCAAAAATAATAATAATAATAATAATATAATATTTATATATGAGACTTGAGTGGTTCGAATGCAAAGAATTTAATATTCAGACCGACGCGCGACGATGTAAATTGAGACCCTAGCAATTACGGAGCCCCTTAAAGTTTTCAGCTAACAAGTACTTTATTATCGATTAAAAATGATTTTAGTTTGTAATTGTGAGTGAGCTTATGATCGATAAATTTGGCCATTCGATTGGCAAAGTGTCCATTCGGACACGGAGGCTATAGTTACGTAGATAAAGAAATATATTATAGCTAAGAGAATGCAAGGCTTTATGAGATTGACATTTTTTTAAAAATAAAATTAATAATAAAATTGTGTTTTATGTTAAAGTCCTGCGATTCACGACTCTAAAACGGTTCTACGACAAAATTGAAACGAAATGAGATATGAGATATGGGAGAAAGGGGAGAAGTATTAATATTGTTAAGAAATATATTCATTACTTCACAAGTCCAACATCTTCACAGAATCAATAAATAGTATCTCTTTCTTCATTATTATGTACATTATACTTTTTCGTAAAATAAGAATTTGCTGCTTCTCGTGCGCCTTCACTTTACATCAGAGGAAGCCCCTGTAATTCCTTGAACTCTGAGAGTACAATTTCTCCGCCTGCTATATAACAAGACTGTACTTCGTTTGTTGGGCGGTGTTGGGTGGCGTGGTTGTGGGATGAATGTGTAATGGTAAGTCCCAAATCATCGTCTCGACGTCCAATGTCGCCGGTCCTTGCCAGGACGCGCTAGTTTCATTTGGCATTTCTACTAACTTCGAAGTCGTAACGAACTCGAAGTGCAATCTCCATTTTAACGTCATCAGGTCCGTAGTGAAGTCAGGGGTAACGTGTAGCGGTATTGGAAGCACTAAATGAGAGTATCTCAATCCGAGACACATTTCGTGATGTTTATTGTAGCTTACTAACGTGGGCACCGAAGCTTTTCCACGTTTGAATTCCTCAGAGATGCGCTCCTCTGACTGAAGTGCCACAGAAACTTGAGCGCATGACACTGTCGCGTTCGAAAAGTCGAACGTTCCAACAATATCTTCTCCGAGCTTATAGGAATTCTTAAACAAACAGAATCTTACGACGCGGCCGCGTCCATTGGTAATGTTATAAAAGTTTGGACTGCGCCGTGCTGTTAAATTCTGTAATTAGATAATGGAAGTTTCTACAGGTATATTTTTCGAATTGTTTGAATTAAAAATGACTAAGTTTACCTGTAAAGTTTGCAATGCGACGTCTAAAGGCGTTTCCCTATGCTGGGTTTCCATAAATGGATTGTTAGGGCTTAAATCAACACTATCGTTGCATGCAGTCACTTCGGGTAATTCTGTTTGTCCATTAATTAAATATATATAACACTTGTATAATTAATGAAAGAATTAATAAGTTACTATTAAATATTTAAAGCATAGAATAGCTGTGATCTCATTACTTACCACTTAACGAAAGTACTCTGAAAGGCACACGAAGCAGTTTAATAGCAGTATTCACTCTTTGTGTACCTATTGTTATCTTGTATGAGTATTTTATTGCCTGGCCTCTGTAAGAGGGTGGAGCATCGCTTGGAATGATTTCCCTATAAATATCTGCAATAAAAACAGAAATGATAATAGTAATAAATATTAGAGACATGTATTAAAGATAAATATCAAAATGTGTACATACAGGTTTTGCTTTCACCGGGTGATAATCTTAAGTCACAAAAAAGGATTTTGGGTTTTGTGTTTAGAACAGCATGTCCATTGTCCTGCTGCCATGGGACAAATGTTGTATCTGAAAAATACATACTGTAGAAAAAGACTGAATAGGTGAAAATAAATAATTTGCAATATGAACTATGTTTGGCTAAAACAAGAATTGAAACGATTGTTTTAAAATATAATTCATCCAAAATAAAACATAGGAATACTTTACAGCCTCTTACTTGCATTAATTGCTGCGAGTCTTGCAGTAGTATTTAACTTCTCCGAAAGTACGCTTTTACTGTTTGTTGAACATTGGCAATGAACTTGTGCACTAGCCCAAGCAAGGCTTTCAAAAATGTCGCTGAAAAGGAGAATGCCCTAATTAGTAAACAATGGAAATTATTGTGTTAATATACTAAAGAACTTTGTGTAACTCATTGTTCACTTTTATTTAAGAATAAGAGTATGGTATAATTTGTTTAAGAATAAAATCTAAATGTATGTTCTGGAATATTATTGTGATGTGGTGTGTAAGTGTTTAGAGATTGCATGTGAAGAAAGTGTCAGTGACTTTATTGAATTAGAATACCTGTGACTTTGGGATATCTGGTGAATAGGATTTAGTGGGTTACTGAATGTAACCAAACATTCGATAACTTCACCGGAGAAGTATACAGGACCCCTGATTAACTTTGCTGTAATTTCGATCATACTTGTTATCCGAGTAACTACAGCTGTCAATTCAAGTTGATGTTGACTTGTCAACATCAAAGTGCGAGAAATGTGATAATTGTTCCGATGGGAGTCATTCGATTGTAATCAAGCGAGACAATTGTTAGAATTCCTGAAGGTCTATCACTGTACTTTGGAACATTTCATTCCACTGCATTATTCGTCACATCTGTAAAGCGGGTTTCAAATTTTTTAGTCCTGATACTTTTCCGGGCCTTTTTTACAACACACTGACCAGCTGACTACAGGTATATATCAACTTATCGACAAGGATGATCGACTTATCGAATACTATCGAGTATCTCGAACATCAACTTCGCAAAGGGAAACTTTGAATGCCCAAAATAATAGTTAATATTAATACAATTCGATTAAACGAATTTCAGCGAAGAAAAATCTCGGTCAAGAAAGTGCAAACATGGAGGGGAAAAGAAGCAATATTTCAAAGATAGACAATCCACTTGCAATTATAAAATACAGTACAATATTCTTAGGTAATTAAATCACGAGTGCATTATATAGCATGGCACAAAACCATATCATTAAAGAATATTTTATTATTATGATCATTTAGCATATATTTAAAATTGTTTCCATCTACCGTTCCAGTAGATACATTGTATACAGTTTGCGTTCATCTTCGCTAGCAAAATGCGGAACAAAATTAATGTTAGCAATTTCCGTAAAGCCTTCGTCCAGCGATGGTGCTACATATTTCTTCCTAAAAATGAAGAATATATTTCTTTCTACCGGAACTATTTCTGTTGATAGCGTCTTTTCCTCTTTAGTAATGTGAAATGATTATACTCACGCATATGTGTGGATCACAATATCACTAACTTTTATGTGAGTGGGATCGGTCAATTCCCGGAACTGAAATATCGTAATAGAAACATTTTATTGATTGTATTTATTTTTTAATGGAATAAATAGCAAAATGATATTGTTTTACCTTATTATTGTGCTTGCAGTGTTCAATAGTAGCAGACATAACAAAACATCTCATAGGAATACCTCGTTTCTTAGCAACCTCAATGTACCTCATCCTGGAGTCTCGATCTCCATGAGTATTATCTACGACTACACTTTTCTGCAAAGTTAAGTGTTTCTCGATTTCCTTGACGCATTTCTGCCAGCTCCCTAAAGTATCCCTGTTCACACACTCATATGCCTTCAAGTGCCTTTTCACAAAGTGTGACTTGCCAGACCCTGGACAACCCACCATTAAGATCATCTGAAAATTATTTATATAGCAGTTTTAAAATATCAGTTTCATTTAGCATCCTGCATTAACTATACTATTCGTACCTCCTGTGTAGACGATGTCAATTGGGTCGAGCTATCGCATACTTGAGCACTTTCTGATAGACTTCGGGGATTGAATACCGGTAGCTCGTACTTCACGGGTTTGTGGCCAAGAAAGTGTTCTTCAGGCGTCAGAAATTTAAGATCTAAATTGAAAGCCAGCAGACGATCAGCTGAGGAGTGATCTTTCTTTTTCCCGGGAGCCCAGTTCTTTTGTCGGCCAGCTGCATCACCTACATAAAATGAATTTTCTTTCTCGACAGCGATGCCCCCGTTTTTCTATTTCATAATAATTACAATTACATAACAACATTATTTAGTACAGGAAAGCAAAATTCAATGTAAAATCATCGACCTACCTCATTTTTCAAAGTCTGCCACATTCCTATGCCAGGCTTCCTGTAAATGGTTTTCGATGTTGCAATAAATACCTGCAAAAGTTGATTAGCTTTAATCATCGAACATGAGAGAAAGTTTTGCCGTTTAAATATTTCATATTAATTTATTACCTGAATCGGAATACCGATTTTTTTAACCACATTTTCCACTTTAGATTTGAAATCATTGATTTTTAATTTACCCGCACCGATCTGAGCCTGGTTAGTGAATATCACGATTTTATATTGATCAGTTAAAAGCGCTCTCAACTTGGCAGGAACCGTAGGGTAAAGCAGTTGCCAGTCGGAGCAATCTTTTGGTAATACCAAGCCTGACCTTGTCTTTATTAGTGTACCATCCATATCATAGGCTGCTATCTTAAATCATGTAGATTATAGTTAACCATTAAATAAATGCTCTTAAAACCCAAAGAACTTTATAATACCTTAGAGTGATGCGTAATGTTTGCTGGAGTATAAATAAGCAATTTATCTCCATCAAAGCTTTCCCAAGATTCCTTTGATGCATCTCCTTTTAGTTTAATAGGTGTTACTTTAAATAAATTATTTATTTTGCTAGGAGTAACTTTTTTCTCCGGGTTATTCAGAACAGTTTTGACAGGACTGGATTCACACGCATTGCTGGCAACAACACTTTCCATCTTCTGCATTTTATTACGTGTCTGAACGGTTGGAGAATGTTCAAAAGATTCAGAATCGAGGGACCTTTTTCTTGATGGCAATATTTCTCGAGGCACAGGCATAAAGTCTATGACGTAGGGGTGTTTACCATAAAGAACTTCCAAACGATCTGAGTTTTTTGCGATGTATTTTACACCTTTGACCATCTTATCACCATTCAGACCACTGGCCCTCTGTCCAATCTGTTGTACAGTAACAGTGTATTCGGCATAGTTTGCACACACCCGAACTATTAGGAAGTGAAATAAATCGCAAAATATAGGAAAAGTGTATAATGCAAATCAGTAAAGTATAAAAGTATGTAGAGCCAAAATTAATAATAATAAGAATCATGGAATGCTAAGCTATCAGTGTAAAATAATACTGTACAAAGTTTAACATGAAACTATGAACTGATACAATGAACATACTATATGCAGATATAAACAACCTTGCTGCCTGGAACATTTTGTATCCTGAATATCTGTTTCGGGACATCGACCAATAACAATTGGTGCCTTATCTGGTAAAAACACCCTCTTCAGTTTCCCATTTTCATCCTCCAAATAACAACTTGTAGCTGGATCCATTGTAAAAGTCCTTAAAGTCTCAAAACTGAAATATACTTATGACCACTTCATATCCTCTATAAACAGTCAGTAGTATCATATTTACTTTGAGTACGTACACTTGTGTTGCGTCATTCTCAAATAAATGTTAGTGGCGTATTGTTGGAAACTGCTAATGGGACTAATTGCTCAATCTTTTCATTTGGTTGTTATTATAAATTACCTGAATAGCAACAACTTATTATCACCTGTGTTACACACTATTAAAACCTTCTACACTTGTACTAAACTAGACAATTTAATAAATTCCATAATAACAAATTAAAGATGTAAGTAAAACTTTCATCATCGCCACGAAAATTTTGTTTCGTGAAATTCGCTCCGGTAATAACAGTAGTGCGAAATCGTGTGAGATGTTAATGAATGGCGAATATGATATATCAAATTCGATCTGAAGAATAACAGTAAAAGTCACATACGGAAAATTAACATTAAAGTAGTTACGTGAATATCCAAAAGCTTATTACAATTCAAAGAAAAGATTGGAGTTTAAACACTGCATGCGTATATGTATGTAAGTTCGCTCGACACAACTATTCAAGCCGGTATCGAGCAACTGCAGCATCCGGGGCATCCGGAGGTTGAATAGTCTTGTTGTATGTAGGCATATCTTGAATGCCCATCGGGGCTACTGATAGTTACACCATCATTGAATTCAATTGAATAGTATTTATATAAATCTGGCCTGTCACAGAACTACCAATAATTGTAAGCAATGGAAAGATCAGTGAAAGGACACGCAAAATGAGTAGCGCCGGCGTTTTGCTGCCCTCTCCCCCCACCACAGTATCATCTTTCTGAAATCAGCTGCTCCAACTGCTCCCTTGTATCTTCGAATTATAATAAGAAACGGAAACAAATTTTTATTATTAAAATATATTTGCTTTCAAGTGATCTTACTTAATTCACTAAAATACTTTATTCAGTCAGAGCATTTTAAATTTCACATAATTACATATAAAATCTGTAAATATTGCTCTTTGTATGTACATGATTATTTTAGGACTTATTATATACAGATTGCACTTATTCTAGTATATGTGACATATACAAAATTCGTTAACAAATGTCTTTTTGATTTTCAATCTCTAGATTGACTGCATATGCATTTTTGCTAAAATACAAAAGAATGCCTTATAACTAATCAAACATGTCATCTTCAGATTCATTATCTGAAACATATAATTTTGGACATTCAGGACTTGAATTGAATTCACCAAAAGAATTATTGTCTTCATTCATGGAAGATTTGCTTGTAGATGCTTGTGGACTTTTTTCTCTAATCGTATTTTGCAATGATTTCATTTCTGTATCAACTATCTCTCCATCGGATTCAGAGCTATCTTCAGTGTCAGCATTAAAGACACATTGCACACCAGTACCTTCTTGATGAAACATTTTTTCCAATTCACGTATTTTTTCTTTTTTCTTATTTAAAACAAGAAGGAACTTTTTATAGAGATCTTGCTCCATACTTAATTTTATCTTCACCATTTCATCCATGCTTGTTGTTAATCTTTCTTTGAGATCTTTGAGAGTTTTATTTTCCTCTTCCAAGATGTCCAGTCTTGTGTATGCATCATGGTAAAATCTCAACACATTCTGTACAGTATCTGATAATGCTTCAATACTAGATACTGGCTCCACGGTAATCCTCCCCAAAGTCCATACATTTTTTTGACTCCACTCAAAGCAATCATTTGTAATAGAGAACTGGATAGCTGTATTCTTCCCTGAAAAAGCTTTGTTGGTTTCTTGTAGGTATTCTGTGTTGGATTTACCAAGTTCTTCTGAAAAAAAGTCTATATCTTTCTTTTCCATCTGTAAAATGTTAGGAATTAAAACAAATGCTACACATATGAGAGATAAGATTTTGACATTAAAACATGACAAAATTAATTATACTTTAATCATGTGGCGTACCTTCCCAATCATCGGCTTCTCTTTCGCTTTAATTAACATAACTTTAAAAGAGGAATCAAGCCATTCGACATACAAAGTGAAGCACTCCTTATCAACTTCGTTAATAATTTGACGTGTAATTACTTTTGCCATTTGAACTTGGAGCCTGCTCTATTCGAGTTTCGGTCACAAATTTCCTATAAACTCCAAGACTGTTTTACACATTATACAGTATTAAAAAGAATTCCGTGTTATTGCTATTTTATAGCAAATGTCAACAAGTTTACTTGTTTCGAAATGTTTTCACTTTTAGGTTGTGTATCATTGCTTTCATGAAAAGTGCCTTAATATGCTAGGGTCAAATCGAGTGCGAATACTACATAGGAATGATTGTTTCACGGCAGACCGCGTGCTCGGAGTGTTTCGAAGCGTTCGAAGTTCGAAGAGCGCGAAGCACGGTGTGAAGGTTTGCTAACCTTTCATCACCATGAGAATGGTAGTGATTGTGCGAAGGAGGTTACTGAGTTATCAAAGACTAATAGGATTGTACAACAAAACTTACATCCGAAACAGAAATTTACACACTGCTCCAGCTCTCTACCAGGATGGAGCGTGTACATTTGAAGCCACACTGTCTGACAAGTAAGAATCATGCTCTTTGCTTGCTAAGCTCATGCCGAAACCGCATGCAATACCTGTGCTCCAAAGTTATATCTGCATGTCAGTTTAATTTATGCGTCGGAACAATAAATTTGGGATGTGACGGTTCGGAGAAAAGCCGTACACACTGGGATTTATTGTTAAATCTTGTATTTTCATACAAAGATTGCGAATGTAGGTTATGTATAGGTAGTTAGGTATACACGCAATTTAAATGTTAAATGTTTTTTAGGAAAACTATCACATTTTCTACCGGCGAATATGCACGGCTGGCTGACGGTAGCGTCGTCGCAAGTTCGGGTGGCACATCGGTCATGGCATTGGTAGTTGGAAACAATACAGAAACTAATAGTTCTGTGCTCCCACTAACTGTGAACTACCGGCAAAAAGCAGCAGCAGCAGGTCGTATACCATTGAACTTCCTGCGCCGAGAACTTGGACAGAGTCAGCAAGAAATATTGTCGAGTAGATTGATAGACAGATCAATCAGGCCATTCTTTCCAAATGGCTTTTCTTATGAGACTCAAGTCACATGTAACTTAATGGCTGTGGATGGAGTCAATGATCCTGAGATGTTATCCATCAATGCTGCATCTGCAGCGTTAAGCATTTCTGATTTACCATGGGAAGGCCCAGTGGCAGCAGTCAGAGTAGGAATGATAAATATGGAGCCTATAATCAATCCTACTAGAAAACAATTAGAGCAGAGTATGTTGAATGTTGTTGTAACTGGGGGACCCAAATACATGGTTGTTATGTTGGAAGGCTCAGCGAATGAAGTACTGCCAGGAGATCTGCAGAAAGCAATAAAGCTAGCTGTCAAGGAATGCCAAATGATTATAGATACAATAAAAGCATTGCAGCGAAAGTGTGGGAAACGTAAGAGGACGATACAGAGGAAGAAAATAGATAGTACAATAGAAACAGTTGTAAAGACTTATGCACATGGTAAACTAATGTATGTATTGAAAGATTACAAGCTTGACAAAATGGCTCGTGATAAGGCTATTAGAGAAGTACGAGAGAGTTTAACAAGTGTTCTGACTGAGGGGAATTTGAATGCATATATTGAAGATGCTCATATTGTTTTTGATAATTACCTGAAAACGCAATTTAGAGATCTTATTCTCTCAAACAATATTAGGTAGTTCACACTGCTTTTAATAATTTCCCACTACAAATACTTCCTTCGTGAATTATTCTTAAGAACTGTAACGTTATCCAATTTCAGATGCGATGGGCGAGCGCTAGATACGCTTCGGGATATAAAATGTGATGTCGATATTTTCAAACCACTCCATGGTTCGTCCGTTTTCCGCAGAGGCCAAACACAAGTTATGTGTACCGTAACACTAGATTCTAAAGAGAGTGCGCTCAAACTGGATCCAATCAGTCTCTTAATGAGGTATTTTTTGTTTTATGATCGACTAACTTCTTGTACAATTTGTCATTTTTACATCGGTATCTAATTACAGTGACACAAAAGTAAAGAATTTCTTTTTACATTATGAGTTCCCACCGTACGCGACCAATGAAACTGGGAGAATAGGCGGCATTAATCGTAGAGAATTGGGTCATGGATCACTTGCTGAAAGGGGATTGAACCCTGTCGTTCCCAAAGACTATCCATTTACCATAAGGCTAACCTGTGAAGTATTAGAGTCAAATGGTAAGCATTCCATTTTCAAGAATATAATAAGTTCCCTCCAGAATTGTATAATATTTACATTTCCGTCCATAATGTTTATTTAAAGGTTCTTCGTCAATGGCTTCGGTATGTGCTGGGAGTCTGGCGCTTATGGATGCTGGCATACCTATTAAAGCACCAGCAGCAGGTGTTGCAATCGGACTGATAACCTCGTGCAAAGAAGATAAATCTATTGAAAACTATAAGATTCTAACCGACATATTAGTAAGCATACTCTTGAGCAATTTCATGTATTCCGTAAGATACAGCAGTATAATAGTAACGAATTTCAGGGGATAGAAGATTATTTTGGCGATATGGACTTTAAAATAGCAGCTACGAAAAAGGGAATCACGGCTTTACAGTTAGATCTGAAAATACCGGGAATACCCTTGAAAATCGTGCACGAATCTACCGAACGTAGTATCAGTGCAATAAGACAAATACTGAGTATCATGAATAAGACGATTCCTATGCAACGCCGTACACCGAAACCAAATATGCCAGCAGTAGACACAGTCGACGTGCCAGTACACTTAAGAGCGAAATTCATCGGCGTTGGAGGCATCAACATTCAGAAGATTCTCTTAGCAACAGGAGTTCAGGTATCCGCTGTAAAAGACTTACTCTAACGACATCTTCAGTACACGATAATAATAACTAAATTCAACGAATAATATGTTGTTGCAAGAACATTGGCGTTAATATCATTATTGAATTCTCTCATTTAAATTTACAGATACACGCTGAGACTGACAGTACATTCAGGTTGTTCGCTCCGAATAGAGAAGCAATGAAAGAAGCGAAAGAAATGATAGATGATTTGTTAAAGGTAGATATTGAAGCCTCTTTGGAATTTGGTAACATTTACACTGCCAAAATTGTGGAGATTCGAGACGCGGGTGTGATGGTCACAATGTACACGAACATGAAACCGGCCTTCCTGCCACTTTCACAATTGGATCAGCGCAGAGTAGATCATCCGAATGCGCTTGGTCTTATGATAGGACAAGAAATAAGTGTGAAATACTTCGGCCGGGATCCAGCAACAGGATCGATGAGGTTATCGAGAAAAGTACTTCAAGAACCTGTGACATACACTAAGACACTTCAACGAAACTGAAGCTCATTTGTAAATTTATAAATAATGATAGGCATCCCATCATCATCGCGTGAGACAAATGCATGGAAAATATGACAGTATGAGAACATTGTGAAAATGATATTTTTTATTACGTTCAAATAACAAAATCATTCTTGTATAACAGTTGTACTTTCTTAAATGAAGACTGATTCGTGAAAACCTCCACCAACATTTTCCATTCCATATCTCCAATTTTCTAGAAAGCATCAGCGCAGTGGCACGTTTGAATGTAAATCGAAGTTTTGAACTTGCGAAATTGTTAAAAAGTGTTTCGAGTATCATATGTATAAACAGTTTATTAACGTATTATGTAGGTCTAAATGTTTTAATATATTTTGTAAATCTAACATATTTCGAAATATATTTCTTAGAATTTGCCTACCCCAGTTTTACATGACGAGGATCCTACTTCGTAATGTTCGTTTTCCTTTTATTGAATTTTACAGTTAGCATGCATCAATTATACAAAAACGTGAAAAGATTGGACATATGACAGAATGAACAAGAGTTGTCAGAAGCCTGTCAACTGTCATTGTAGATCTCGCAGCGTGTATTTTAATCGAGGAATCGTATCGTTCACCACAGCGATGCGCTTTTGGAAAGTTCATTTCGCAATTCAAAACACCTGTCAATGACATTGACAGATTAATCAGATTATCACGCATTGTAATCACTAGGAAGTACAATTATTTCTTTTACTCTCTTATTGAATATAGACGAAAAGTGGTAAGAAACATGTTCGCACGCTTCATGTATCGTTATGTGTACAAGCGTACATCAACTTTTGTTCTCGGAATTGTGGTCGCCTCGCTCTTCTTCGAGAGAGCCTACGATCATGCATGCGAGAGTCTGTTCGAGAAACTAAACGAAGGGGTAAGAAGCCCATTTCTTCCTCGATGCCGAGATTCCCATAGAACGGAGTAATAAAGTAACGCTTCTGTTTACATTCTCAGCGGCTATGGGTGCACATAAAGTCGCGTTACGAAAATCCCGGAACAGAAGGCGAATAATTCTGAGGGGTGCAATCGGCAATGTTATTAAAGTTTCCTCATGCATCATGTAAAACATCACTCAAAACGGAATAATAATTTTTTATGAATCCGTTTATATGTCGATCCATAAACCGATTATTGTTTAAGTTTGCGCCAATCAAACCACGATGCTTATCGCAAATGAAATCAGAGTTAGTCTTATCAACGTTGGATGTATCTAACGATTAAGTACCATTCAGTTCAATTTGCAGCTTTCTGCATTGGCTGATCGTCACACAGCAGAAGAACTGTAAGTAACGTTACAGATAGCGAAAATATAATATATGTACATTGTATCTGTCATTGCTTCCATCATCAGAGTCAAATCATTACATCAACGATAATAACCCGTTGTGCGTTTATAGACTCACTAATTGGAAACTGTGTAATCAGCAATATCGACAATAAAATGGAAGCTATGACGTATTGTATAAAAGTCTCTACAATAATTTCTGTCGAAAGCGATTGTAGGTGCTTCAAATTACGATAGATGCGAAGAAGAAAGAATCTCAAGTTGGGCAATGTGCATAGTTGACAACATAAAAGAATCTCGCAGAGTTGACAGAACGACAGTAGAACGATCAGGGTCATAGATACCGTGAATCGTCTGAAAAGTTTCTCTAACAACATTATCACTTTATCTGATTGATGACGCACTAATTCCTACAAATATAAAACGCAGAACCATTTGTTTTCTTACCGAGTGCAGAAATAAAATGTTATAATTCGTTGTCTTTAAATCTGTGCAGAGCCAAACCATGCTGTCTTTAGTAATTGTGAGTCTGGCATGTTGCCTGTTAACTCACGCGACCACTGTCGATGAGGAATCATACATCGCTCCATTGAATTACGAGTGTCCTTCAGGAAGTGGGACTATCAACTTCGCAGAAACTCATATCACCGAGATCGGCCCTGGCTTCATAAACAACTCGATAGTGACATGCCTCGACCTTAAGAACAATCAAATCCAAAGAGTGACTGTGGGTGCTTTCGACAGTCTACCGAACCTGAAACAACTCAATCTCGCGATGAACAAAATGCAGAACTTGGATGATTTGTTCTCATCTTCTTCCATGTTGAATCTTGAAGTACTCAACCTCACGAAAAATCGTCAGGCTTTCAATTCGAACAATAGGCTATACATCGCTGGTAGCTTTCCATCTCTTCGAACTTTATCGCTGGACCAGAACTTCATTGTATTAATCGAAAGTAAAGAGCAACTGCCGTTTCCAAAACTGGAGCGTCTCGATCTCTCCCGGAATCAATTCGCCTCTCAGAGCTTCAGTGAGATAGTGCCAAGCAGTATCAAGTTTCTTAATTTCAGCACGAATAAGATAACGAACTTTATTGGGAAAAATTGGACGAATCTTTCCACTCTCGACTTGTCGCATAATCAGTTCAAAGGGATTGCATATAACAATGTAAGTTCCTACAACGTGACTCTGGTTGACCTGAAAAGTCTGCGTAATTTGACGCTAGCTTTTAACAGCATCAACACTATCAAACAAGACGCGTTTACAGACACTGGAAATCTTGAAGTCTTGGATTTGACATACAATTATTTGAGTAGTATACCAATGGACGTATTGACGCCCTTGAAATCATTGAAGGTCTTCTTATTAGGACATAATAGTCTTCGAGAAGTACCTAGACATCAAAGTCTTTTGCCTTTAGTCACTCTGGATCTCGGAAACAATCTTATCACTACCGTCTCTGATCATGCTTTCTTGTGGGCGTACAACCTGAAAATATTGCGTTTAAACAATAATAAAATAGAACAAATTTATCGCAGTGCCTTTATACTTATGGAACAATTGGAAGTCCTGGATCTTAGTTCGAACAAATTATCAATGTTACCAAGCGATTGGTGCTCCCAACTGACTAATCTTCAATATCTCGACTTAAGTAACAATAGATTCACGTCCTTCGAGTTTACCGAAATTACGAGCACACTACCCCTGAAATACCTGTTTTTCGAATACAATACGTTAAAGTACCTGAAGACAAGTACGATATGCTCAATGCCATCAAATGTGACTATAAATTTAACCCCGGATCGCCCGAAAGTTCACATACCAGATATAATATACGAATGATGTTATTTGTACAAACCGATTTCGCGTAGCGCGTAAGCTCTAACAATGTAATTTGATGAACTTTTGTATACCGAAGAACAGCAATTGGATGTATATTGTAAAGCATCGCTCGTAGTTTATAATTTAATGTATCGAAATTAATAATCACTGGGTTGTTTTTAAAACCTAATTCAACATTTTCCGTATTTATTTTTCCTGCACGACGCGCATTATACTATATGGTTGACAGTGCTTTAACTGCGGAAAGTGCCTCGATCCATGTTTATAAACGAGTGTCACATAGTAATAACTTCCTCGCAACATAAACTGACTTTTAAGATAATGCTACTAAAGGTTCATTCTCCAGTTACATAGTTCGAGGAAGTGCTGCCATTCTGCCATCCCGTTGATGACACCGTAAGGCGACGAATATCATAAATGTTTAGCAATCATACAGAATCCTTTGCCGTGTGGTTATAAATGACAATTTTTTCCCGCTAGTGCTTTAATCATGTTGAAAGTAAGCTCGAACGTTTATAGACGCCGACACCAGTGAAAGGTTTAATAAACAATTGATTCAATTCACGAGATAGTTGCTATTAAAATGGGGTATCATAATCTTCGTACAAAATTTCTAAAAAACCCTTCTATCAAGAATTAACAAAGATTAAATAGACAACCAGTCATCGATATCTCACGGGATTTTTCAATGATCTTAATTATTGTTTTAACAAAACATTATGCGTCTATGTCTTCTTACAGTGCATGCGTGAACTTGAAACATGATTGCTTTAAAGTGGTGAAATAGTAAATCGATTTTCCTCATGTATTATTGATATTAAAAAAAGGAGAAGACTTTGTTCGTGTTTCGAAGCATTTAGTAGTAACTCCTTCAAAACTATTGTAGAAGAAACTTGCAGACTTCAGTCGTACGAACTGATAGTACTGCTGTGTGTGGAGTATCATTTGCAGTCGAGATGATACCTGAAGCTTCTCAGAAAATTGCAAGCAAACCAGCGCGAAGTTGATAGGTCGTAGGGACGAATACCAAGTAAAGGATGCCCTGATCTCTGAACTCGGTGCAGAGATTCTAATCGCATCAAATATTAACATTAATGTCAATGATACTACTTTAACAATATCAATTTTAATAAATGTCCATACTTTTCTTCAACACGCTTGCCATATTATTGTATTTGAATTACTTGCAAGCAGATAATTATTCTTAAGCCTATCGATTTGGTTGTCAACCTACGAAGTTTACTATATTTCTTATCAAACGTAATGTTTAATTAATAACACATTAAAGATTTTTTATAGCTATTGGAAGTCCTTAAAAAAGTAGCAAGTACTCTAATATCGATGGTGTCTACGTCCCTGATAGCATACCAAGGTGCTCCCCTCATAGTTATCGCTACCTTATAAGAAGATGTATTTCGATTCTGGTCCCAAACGTTTCGCCGTCTTCTCAAAGTGATCATCTAAAGAAGTGTGCATTAAGTTTGTTCGTCATGCGATTTACACTAGTGAGTATTAATGCAAGAAAAGTTAAACTATTGTTTCTTAAAGTACTTGGTGCGATCTCGATTGTTGGAATACTTTACTTTATTTTGCTGAAATTCTAGTTGACTTTACTCTTACATATGCATATTCTGTTTAATCAAGTCTGCTAATTGCAAGAATATATCGTATATTTATATTTCAGTTTGGGAAAAATCTTTTTTTCAATAATAATGAAAATGACGATTTTCCAGATGGAAACCATATATCCTCAACTATGGGCATTGATAATCGTAGTGAGTATGGTCTCCGGGACAGTAAACGACTATGACGGGCCTCATCTGACTGATAGTGGACGATTCAAGCATTTAAGAGGACGTCAAATGTTTGTACCAACCCCTCTATCGCCCATTATATCGTCATCCCTCTTTAACCCGGAACCTTGGGATATCACACCAATGCTGCCACCAAATCCACCTACGCCGAAACCAAAATATTGCCAAGACCAACGATACACCATCAAGTTGAATTTCTCAAACATGTCGATGGGGAGATTCGACAACGGCGTCATAGATTATCGAGACGTGGTCTCCTTGAATCTGAGCCACAACTTCATCAAGCACGTACCAGCGGACTCTTTCATTCATCTGCCACTACTCAATGAATTGGACTTATCTTTTAATCAAATACCAGTGATCAATTTGCTTCGGTTTAAGAACTTGACGAGATTGGTGTCACTTTACCTCAATGACAATAATGTCACCCGAGAGGGAAGCGTTCTTTCCCAAACGGACGACGGTCGACTCCCGCATTTAAAAAAGCTTTCGTTGGAGGGAAATCGCATAACTGACTTCACCGTATCATTGAAAGATTTCTCTCCCCATTTGACTCACTTATTTCTCTCACGCAATAAGATCAAGTCCACCGAATTCCTTAACGACGTGCCACCCACTCTCACACACCTTGTGCTCGACGACAATAGTATCAATCGGATCGAGGATGGGAACATGGACCTTCTCCACGAGCTATCTATGAATCGTAACAAATTGGAGGTGGTGTGCATCTACGAATGCAGTGCGTACTCTTTACAACTGCATGGTATGAGAAGACTGGCGATTTTACGATTGGCCAGCAATAATATCGAGCGGATCGAGTTAGGCCATAGCATCTCGAACCACCCTCATTCACTAAGTCTGCATACGTTGGATCTCTCTTACAATCATCTGACTGAGATTCCGAGCAACATTATGAACGAATTTTATACTGTAAAGCATCTCGTCTTGAGGCACAACCAGATCTCGGAAATACCAAAAGTCTGCACCCTGAAAGGACTTCACACTTTGGATCTTAGTGGTAATAGGATCACAATAGTGCCTTCTGAATCGTTTTGCAATATTATGTTGCACGAACTGAATTTAAGCGACAATCAGATCTCAACGATTCAAAAAAGTGCGTTTAACATTGGCGTAAGGACACTGGATTTGTCGGGCAATCACGTGTCGAAACTTGATTTTCCTTGGATCACTCATCCGGGAAATCTGCACATTCTTCGTGTGGAGAACAATAGCATTGCCAACTTCGTTGACATCAATCTTACCGGGATGAACAATCTTCGGGAAATGTACATCACACGGAATCCTTTGACACATATTGTCATGAACAACTTTATCGGTTTGATGCCGAACTTTCACATTTACTTCCACGATGAAAAAGATTGCATTGTTGGCAATTCCGTGCAGGACGATGATGAAGACGAATCAAGTGCTTGGTGATACGGCTTGTTTTTTTTGTTAATAATAAGTGGTAAGCGTAGGAAAATACGTGTTTATGCTTTGCTTTTCTCTGACTTTGCTTTATTAGCCCTATTCAAGGTATTCCTAGAGTTTTTCTGTTTACAAGTTTTTTAGGACTAGATTGTTAATTCGGGTGCAAGTAAAGCGTATCGGTATATCTTAATTTTTAGCTTGCAATGAAATGTCAGTGCTTACAGATCTTGCCAATATAAAGTATTATAGTCCAAAGTACCATCCTCGGTTTTATAACTGACCAATGAAAGTTCCAACATTTCAGTTTGTGCATAATAATTGTAATTTCGTATAAAAGGGTTCGATAATTTGTATACAGTTCACTGCCTATAATTCCATTTAAGTTTAGTGATTAAGAATATTCATGCAATCAATATTCATTGTAACACACAATGCTTGCTAATTGAAATAAAAGTATTTCGAAATAATCTTTTTTCTATGCATTCAAAACATTCCACTTTGCGCTATTTATATTATTCCCGTAAAATCTTAGTTCCATTTAACAGAAATTGAAGACGCTAATAAATTCGTTTTATAATTGACTGTATCATATTACCAGAATAAGTTAATGGATTCTTTTAAAAACTTCCATTTTATATATCGATTCAATTTGAAGTACGATGAAAGCGAATCTTTGTACTCGGATGGTTTGCTTCAAGCATTTCCATTAATAATATTCATCGTGCGATAAGAGCCGAATGAGAGAATGACGTTCAGAGAACGATTCATGAAATCATTTCCATCAATATCACAGTAAGGAATTTTTGCAAAATTTTGATGATTTCAATATCTTCTTTAAAGGTCTTCTCGTTTAATTATTTCGATTTTTTTTCAGATCTACACCAATACGATTCCGTCGTTTTCGATTAATACGATAAAAAGAATCCAATTTTAAAAGATATTTAATATCTAACAGTTACACATAAATATTATTGCCTTTCAATGCTACTTTGTTATTGATTCATTTCTCAACTTCTTACTAAACTAATGGCTGAAGATAAGTGGAAGTGGGAGTAAATGATTCCATGGAAAGACTGAGATCGACTGATCAGAAATGTGTTTGATGGTCCGACGCATCATTCTGTGGCAACGATAAGGGCTTTATATAGAAGATTGCTCTTCAGCGTTCCTCTGTTAAATTCGATCTGCTGGAGCTGTGTGGTTGCAACTGTTCATCATCTTCGCTTTCAACTCTGGGCGTTCGTCTTTTGGAAACCAAGTGACTTTTACTCTGCAAACCAGCATTACCAGAAAAAATCCGAAGAAGGTAAGCTCTCTTATTTCCTACACTCACACTTATTATTAGTTACACGATCCAAAAACAGTATTTCACTCTTGATAATCTTTCAGGGATATTCTTTGCAGTCTCATCGATTTTGATAGTCTACTTTTCAAAGAAACTTTCCAATACGCCTACGCAGCGCTCGTATCTCAATTATCTTATATAATTCGATTCTGCTGAAAGTCCTGAACTAATTTTGCTTAGGCAATTAATTGATAGGAGATCAGCGCACAATAATGCGACCAATAATAAAAATTCTAATTCTTTGCGCTCTAGTGCGTAATTGCGTGCCCATCACATTGTCGCTAGAAAGTAGCGACAATTTAGATGAACCTCTTGTAAATTCGCATGATTATTTTCCGGGTTGTGCACCAGAAGAAACACTAGATTTGTCTGATATGGGTCTAAGATATATTAGACCAAACATGTTACATAGTAAAACAATTCATTCCGTCAACTTAAAAGATAATGACATCAAAGAAATACCGCATCATACGTTCAAAGATGTATTCAGTTTAACGTGTCTCGATATCTCGAGGAACAATATTCCAATCGAGAAACTTATGGATTTTGGCCATCAGAAATTGAAAGCTCTCGATCTCGCCCACCAGCATAACGAAAATCCGAACAGGGAGTGGTCAGAGCGTTTACGTTACGATGTAACAGAGCTCGCAACAAGGGAACGCGAAACTCTCAAAACAACAACGTTCTCGAATTTTCCAAATCTGCAGTATTTGGATTTGAGTGGCAATAAATTCTACCGCTTGCCACAAAACTTTAGTGCTGTCGTCCCGCGGTTATCGCATCTCTATTTAACCAATCGCGATCTTACAGATCTATCAGATCATATCTTCTCAGTCTTACCGATATCTCTGAAGAGCTTGCATTTGGAAAAGAACAACATAATGATTTTAGAATTTCCACCTCATGTGGCAATCGAGGCTCTGTTCCTTGATCACAACCCACTCATCAGTGAAAGACACTACTTATCGAGCTCCTCTATAAAGGTTTTATCCCTATCGAACTGCACCTTGCACAAGATTCAAAATGGCATGGAACAACAAAGATATTTATACAATAATACATATATGTACGGTGGAAACTGGATTCCCAAAGTTACTAACTTACCGGGTGAAGTCCCAAACCTGGAAATTCTGGATCTTTCGTGGAATAGGCTCCATAACATTGACGACGTCCTGGCTTTAATGCACTACAACAATCTTAGTAGATTGTCTTTAAGTCACAATAACTTCGAGGATTTTCCTATCGGTGGTATCTTTCCGCGGTTGGAGATTTTATCATTGAGTTATAATAAAATAGGCAAGATTCTCAATCAAGTAGAAGGCTTTCCGGCTTTGAAAGTGTTAAATCTGAGAGGCAATCAGATCCAAAATATCCAGCAGGACGCATTTTCCAACATGATTTTAGAGACTCTAGATTTGTCCTATAATCGCTTAAAATCATTACCAGCTGAATGGTTGCATTCACTCCACACCCTGCAATATTTGGATCTAAGACATAATGAGTTCACCGAAATTTCGGATATGTTTGGACAATTGTCATTGCATTATAATACAAACTTAAGAGATGTATACGTGAAGAGTAGCGCCCTACAGAAGATTGATCCGCGTGAATTGGAATACCTGCCACCGTCCTCCGTCGTACATGTTTGTTAAAAGAATAGATTTAATTTTCTTTTATTATTAATTATAGTATTGTTATCGTGATATTCTATCAAAATAGATCTTAATTCTCAATATAACGTTTCAATAATAGTAGATTGTTTCTATAACATAAACTGAAGACATATTTAAACACACCCACATTCATACCTGCGTGCGAAAATAAGTTTTATAATTTCACAAGATGATGCAGAAGTGAATTAATGTGAACTTCTCAATTAATCGGAATTGAAGCTCAGCAGCTGATAACGGCCGGAAGTAGGGTCAAATGACTGCATGCAATAGCTGCAGTTGGCAGATTAGAATTATAGTGATGGTTCGATTCGGCGGCAGCGATAAGAGCTGTAAAAGATTACCGTTCAGCGTTGCTCATTGATTTGATCTGTGAACACAGCGAGCAGAAGAGCTTAGAATACTTCAACTATCATCTTGGTGCATCCGGAACAAACTGACTTCTACCCTGCAAGCCAACACTGTCACGAGAATTCGGGAAAAGGCAAGCTCTTTTATTTATTAGCCTCACATGTATTGATATTTTCATTATTCGAACACATTGTTTCCCTGTTGATCATCTCGAAGAACGAAGCCCTAAAGAATCTTGACACGCGCACGACTTTCACTTCTGGTGCCTTCGTTTCTCTGACATGTTTGTTAAACGAATATACTCTAATATATTTGTACCAAGCAGAAACTATTGAACATTCCATAACATACATAACATACATAAAAACCTAGCCAGCCTCTGAATTTCTAAAGGTAATTTAATTCGTAATTAGAGTAGTTACAACATCGGCAAATGTTAGCAAAAATTCGTACAATGGACCTTAACGTTTTCTGTAATGTAAAAGGCTCTATAACAAATTCCGCACAGTACGTTAGGTGATAAACTTTGATCCCGATTATGCTGATCTTGTTTATTGCGCAAGCTCTTGATTTTCTTTAACCACTGACCATACTGAACTCTTGGTTATTGCGACTTTAACTTACTATGACTCACCAACAGACTCAGATTATCGAATACTTGAAACGATAAAAGAATAAAAACAGATCGAAGGAATATAGTTTTCATATGATTTGAAATCTTTACTCTTGACGATATATAAGGCTGCCAACTTAATTTGATTACTAAGGAGTACCTATTTACTTTGTAGATGGAGTTTATGTACGGATGCTTAGTGGTCTTGTTGATATTCGGATTATCGAACTGTGATGCCTGGCAAATAAGAGGGAATTCACCGCCAGACAACGAGACTGTGACAACTGACACATCGGAGAAGGAAGAATCAGACCCAGATTCCTGGATGGTGCTACCTGCATTACATCTAAGTTTAACAGGACTCAATATTTATCAGCTTCCAGATGATAGTATCGCCAATCCATATGTTGTATCACTGGATTTAAGCTACAATAATATGGAATCCATGTCGCCAAATGCTTTTCGGCGTCTGCCGAAATTGCGGTCTTTAGATTTATCAGGAAACAGAGTTGATATTGGTCATGTACTCTTTCGCGTTAATATTTCGCAATTGGTAACACTTAAATACCAATTTCCCAACGGGCATAGCTATAACAGGGACTATCAGAATCTGGATATTGATTTACCATATTATCCTAGATTGAAAATACTGGATCTTAAAGGGAATGGCCAACAGGTCAGCAAATTAAAGTTGGAAACTATTACGCCTCAGTTAACACATTTGGATTTATCCGAGAGCGACTTAACGGCTGATAAAGTTGTGGGCCATCTGCCATTAACAATAACCCATCTCTTTCTTGATGATAATGCAATCAATATTACACAAATCGGTATGCTTGAAAATATCGAGGAGCTTTCGATCAACCGCAACATCATTGCAAAACCATGCGTTAACCAATGGTACGGAGAGATATGCAATAATGATCCTTCTCGTGTAATCATTAGTGCAGAATGGTGGAGAAGAATGAAGCGTCTTCATTTATCTGGTAATAATATCAAGGAAATAGTTAATGATGGAATGAGCGGTCAGTTTGATTTATTGGAATTATTGGATCTGTCCAACAATGCGATCAGCGACATAAACTCCAGTTTTAGTAATTTCTTCCCAAATTTAAAAAATCTCTCACTTAGTAGAAACCAGTTAAGTTCAATACCAAGCACATTATGTTCGATGAATTTATTAGAGACCCTAGACTTGAGTAGTAATGAGATTAACACAATTTTTGCTGATTCTTCGTGCACTTTCAAGAACTTAAAAAAGCTTAATTTAAGGGATAATTTAATGTTTATTATCGGCGAATCGAATCTGAACATTTTTCCATCTTTAACTGATTTGGATCTGTCGAGTAATCGATTAAAAAGGCTTCCACGAGATTGGTTGAATGCAGAAATGCTGGAAATCCTTCGATTGAATGATAATATGTTTAAAGCGTTGAATGACATTGATCTGTATGGCTTGCCTGGTTTAAAGGAATTGCATGTTGAGAATAATCCTTTACCATTGATTCACACCGATGATATGACGCATATTTGGCAAAATCTAACTATTTATCTCAAAGATATGCCCGTTCCTGAGAGTTTACCGGTCGTTTAAACTACACTAGCCACACAGACTAATAATTTGCTGTAAACGAAGCATTTCTACTTATACAATAATGTTTTATACGTAATCATATGTATAATAAGTTGTGCATACGATACTTTTTGAGTTACGAACAAGACAATACTGTCAATCGTCTCATTGTCATTCAGATCTAACTGACAATATGTATAACCAATATTCTTATTATTGATTTATTATTAAATGACAATTTTTCAAATGATCATGACAATGTATATCAAGAATTCTTAGAACTATTCCTATCCGAATTCCTGGGACCTTTAGAAGGACATCGTGTCCCAAATGGAAAGCCGATCTTGAATTACTGCAAGTCAGTAAGCTTGCCGGGAGGTGTTGGGCGCGCGGTGTAACGCGAGGATGCACACGCGCGCATCTGCGAGAGCGTAAATATTGGTGGCAGAGGATGTTAGTGGAGGGGAGCGAGTGCTTTCGTTGAGATGCAGAAACGAGACGAGAGAGTAGAGTGCGAACGTGGTGCTCTCGGGTGCCGGCAGCGGTAGAGGCGCGCGCGGATTTCGAAGTTTGGGTCTAGGCTAGGCCAACAGGGGAGGGAAAGAGAGAGAGAGAGAGAGAGAGAGAGAGAGAGAGAGAGAGAGAGAGAGAGAGAGAGAGAGAAGTAGAGGGCGCGGACGAAGGTAAGAAGGAGAGAGCAATGCGAGCGCCGGTCCCAGGGTGGGAAAGGCGCCCCGAGAGTGAAGGGTGTCGGTTGAGGGTGGTGGAAGAGGGTGGGTGAGGGAAGATGTACGCATGCGCTCGTTTCCGCCGGTTGACTGGTAGGGTTGTTTCACGACAGAGACACAACTAGCCGGTGAGAGTCGGAGTAAGACGGAAGCTCTATCCGAGAGAGACGCCGCCGTCCCAGTAGAGGAAGGGAAGTGCCGCGAGGGAGAGATCGAATTAGAAGTGGAGCGATAAAGGAGGCAAATACTGCATGTGCGGGCGACGAACGAGGATGCACGTGGCTTTCCGCCGGGGTGGAAAAGGAGCCGGGAAACTGAGCAGTGCGAGAGAGGAAGCGGATGTCGAAGAGAGACTAGTTCTACTGGAGTAGGACGGTAAAGGTTGGATGGAGATAGGAATCGTTGGAAGAAGATAGGCAGTCACGCGGCTAGAAGAAAGAGAAGGCGAGGTCTCCCACGTCTGGCTTGCTCGGAGTCTCACTACTCCCACCCAGCTCCTCTCTCTTCCTTCTTCCCTTTTCTCTCTCTCCTCTTTCAGTGTTCGTTCGAACACGGCCCGGTACGGTTCTGTCGCCCCGTGCTCGAAGGTTCCTCTTCGTGATGGGAGCTCACTGCCCCGGTGGTATCGGCGAGTTCCCTCGGTAGCCGGTTCCCAACGCCGATGTGGGCCTCTTAAGGGCTGGCGTCGAAGCGCGCGTACACGCTCTTTGACAGCTCGTTATCGCGCTCGGGAGATCTCTGATCGGTGGTTACAGTGAGACGCGAAGGACGAGAGCCGAGCAGTGCAGACAAAAACACGGAAGCAGAGAGCGCAGGGAGTGGAAGAGACCACGAGAGAGAGAGAGAGAGAGAGAGAGAGAGAGATAGAGAGATAGAGAGAGAGTGTCGTTGGAAGGGGGACGAGGGAGAGAAAGAGAGAGAGGGAGAGAGAGAGATAGTTAGAGAGAGAGATAGTGCGAAGGGTTGAATTGCAGTAGTAATAAGCGAGTGGTGGGCGAGATTTCCGGCGAGAGGATCGCGTGTGAGTGTGCCAGGAGGAAGAAGGCTATTGAGGAATCAAGGAAAGACTGGAGGGTCGCGTTCATGAAGAAATCGTGGTGAGAAGCTTGAGTGGAAGGAAGACGCGGGTTAGCGCCAGTGAGGAGGTACCGTTCAGAGGAGGCCGGGCTCGCCCGAAATTGGAATCACGAAAATACATAGGTGTCGAGTGCAAGGAAGACCTAGATCTGACTATCGTTACTGCTGCTGCGATAGAGAAGATCCCCTGGCTAAATCCGCGCCCTAACTCTCACGGAAATCCTGTTCTTCCTACTGCAGCCAATCATCTATTACTACTACTTTCCTTAAGAGGATTCTCTTCCTTCGTCCGGCAGACGAAATAGTACGAGGCCGCAGATACGGAAACTTCCGGGCTAGCTAAATCGTAGAGGGTGATTGGAAAGTTAGAAAAATGGCAGGGAACTATACAACCCGTTGCGAACCGGGTCTTGTGGTGCCAGGATGGTATCCAACGGAGAATCTTTATCTTTCGGATATTGTTCTCCGCGGCGTGGTGTATTTCTTCCTGCTACTATACTTGTTTATCGGTGTCTCGATAATTAGTGATCGGTTTATGGCAGCGATCGAGGTGATCACATCGAAGGAGAAAGAATTGGTTGTACGCCGGCAAGGCAAAGAACCGCAAATCATTGTGGTTAGGGTATGGAATGAAACCGTTGCTAATTTGACCCTGATGGCATTGGGTAGCAGTGCTCCTGAGATCCTTTTGTCGATCATCGAAATCTGGGCAAAGAACTTCCAAGCTGGGGAGTTAGGACCTGGTACTATCGTAGGATCTGCCGCGTATAATCTCTTCGTCATCATATCCTTGTGCGTATTCGTGATACCAAACGGCGAAACTAGAAAGATCAAACACTTGCGGGTCTTCTTCGTGACAGCTACGTGGAGTATCTTCGCTTATGTGTGGCTGTATGTCATCCTAGCTGTGTCAAGTCCAGGTGTCCTCGAAGTCTGGGAGGGCATCCTCACCTTTTCCTTCTTCCCGGCGACTGTCCTTACAGCTTATGTGGCTGATCGACGCCTTCTCATCTACAAGTACCTGCACAAGGGTTACAGGATGAACAAGAGGGGTGTGATTGTGCAGGCGGAAGCCGGCGACTCGGACGGTGGGGTGGAGCTCGAAATCAAGCCGCAGGACGGTTTTAACATGATGGATGGCGACACACCCGAAGCCAGGGAGTTCGAGCAGACCCGTCGCGATTACATTAAGACTCTTCGGGAACTTCGAAAGAAACATCCTACTCTACCATTGGAACAGCTTGAGGTCATGGCACACGAAGATGTGTTAGGAAAAGGACCTAAGAGCAGAGCATTTTACAGGGTCCAAGCCACGAGGAAGATGGTGGGTGCTGGGAATCTCAGCAAGAAGATCAGCGAGAGAGCGCAAAGCGACCTCAGCGAGGTCAAGGCCGAGCTCCAGAAAGCCGAGGCCGAGAGCATCGACATTGATAACGTCAATGCCATGAGGATCTTCTTCGAGCCTGGACATTATACTGTTATGGAAAATGTTGGCACTTTTGAGGTCGGAGTCTCCAGAGCGGGAGGCGACTTGAACAGACCTTGTAGCGTTGACTATTGCACCGAAGACGGCTCCGCAGAAGCTGGCTCCGATTATATCAGTGCCAAGGGCACCCTCATCTTTGAACCCGGCGAAACCAGAAAGACTATCAAACTCTCTGTCATTGATGACGAACTCTTCGAGGAGGATGAACACTTTTATGTCAGGTAAAGATATATTCCGGGATAATCTTTGGAATTTTTCTAGTATCTTATGTTCTTGCTTGTTAGATTGTACTTTGAATATACAGAAGAGAGATATAAATAAGAATGTATAAAAGAATGTAAATGTTAATATTATAACAAATTAAGTTTTCGTTAAACATTAATCAAGAATTCATAAGTGCACGATGCTATAAATTCCTGAAATTGGCACAGGAAATTAACTTTGTGATCATCAGATGATTTCTGACATGATGCCTGTACACTTTGGTTTATATGATTCACCAGTTGTTTCTCATATGTCAGAGTGACTCCTACTCTCAGCGAAAGAGTGTCACTTGTGCATTTAATTAAGTATATCATTGATGACTGCATCATGACGCAAAATAGCGGTCATGCTGTAATGCACTCTCGAGCGATGACTACTGAGAGAGGCGTGGCTCTTACAAGGTCGCGCTATGTATTTAGTTGAACCCACAATCATTCCATAACTGAATCTTACTGAGAACGTAATCATCCAATTGATTTTCTGTGTGTCCGCCGCGCACAGTCACATTAAGATTCCCTGCTGTTTGACACACTTCGCTTTATGTCAAAGAATTTCTCATACAATATTTATTACTATATAATATATAAATATATATTGATTTAAAAATGATTCAGAGATAAGACACTTTCATAGTAGTAAAACTTTGCAGAAGTAATCACCACGATGATCTGTTCTAATAATTTTCAATCCAATGGCACTAATTCATTGGAGACCGCAATCTCTATACTTGAACGATCCTGTATAAATCTCAGTCTCTAGTATTTAATGGCAGTGAAATTCCCATTTCTATAGACGGTGAGGTGAAATCGAAGGGGAGGGGGGTGGCCTGGGGGCATTCTACGCCGATGATGAAACGCAACTGGCTGTCTACCGTGACAGAGTTACCGCGCCTATTTACATCGGTCGCGATTAGATTGACCCAGTTCGACTATAGTAGCAGGAAGCATCGATTCGAGATACCCCGAAGAGAGTTTGACTCGGCGTGTGTGTCATTTACCACTTAACGGACTCCCAGCTAATTGATAATCACCCGGGTGGGCGCATCTTTCAATTATCCTCGAGTGGAGTGCGCCACGCAATTTCGTGAGGGAATGAACTTCGCCTTAGGAGAGAAGAGAGTCCCCCCTTTTGTTAGGAGTGTTGTCTTTTATTGATACTGACACACGACCCCTTCCAGTAATTACCGTTCATTCGGCCGATTAAGTCTACTAATCAACTTTCAACTTTAAACACTTCCCTCTCCACTGCACTTGATTCCCGGCTTCCTCTTTTCTATATCTCTTCACTCTGGCTCGCACGATCTTTCCATTTCATGCTGGATCACTCAGTCTGGAAATAATATTTCACATTTAACCAATAAATTAGTGGAGTATAATGTTAAATACTGCGTCCCTGAATTATTCTGAGCGATGTATGATTATGCAATAATTTATGAAGAAGTTAAGCAATACGTGGTTATTTTAGCATAGCCGGTTTTTTCAATACTCTCGAATACTGCAACAGGTGTTTTATGGGCATGATCCAACGAAAGACAATAGATGAAATATTTACAGAATAATATAGATTTCATTAACACACTTATTGAATTTTTATTTACTGAATTCAATAATTCATTAATACAAATGTACATAATAATGGGATATTATGAATAATAAATTACCAGTGCTTATTGCTTGCAGTAAGATGCTTTCCACTCGATTTATTCAAAATTTGAACTTTACTGTATTAAAGAGCCTGTTTCCAATTGGCAGACGATTTCACATCACCGCTCATTCCAGAGACCGGAACGCTTACCAACACAACCACCATAACCAAACAGAACGGGTATCTCGGAGAACCTTATAAGGTTAGGCGCGCTCGGGAAACGACTTCTGCCATTCCGTAATCCGACGGTAATTTCTCTCACTGGGATTCGTAACTCGGTGTTAACGAGTCGGCGGGGGGAAAAATTACGGCGGAAAATTGAGAGGAAGAGTCGGGGAAATTGGTGCGAAAAGTTAGGTTTCTCGGATGAACGAGTAATTGATAGGAATCCGTGGTTTAATCTGGCCGAGGAAGACTGGCACTCTTCTTCCATGGGCAATCTTGAGATTAGAGTGGCTCTGGCACTTTTTCGCCAGTGAGAACTCGGGCTTATCTACGTAAGGAGTGGAAGATACCGGAAGGAATATGCCGCGAGCACTAGACCGACTACTCGAGACAAGTGCTAGGCGGTGCTCGGATTAAGCACGACCAAATTGCTCGTTTCTGGACCGTCTCTCATCTCCACTTCCTCCTTCCTTCTAACACAAGTTCTTCCCGCTCTCTGTCAAACTGTGGCTATCCAGCCAACACTAACCAGACGAATGTCTGCGGGAAAATCCACTCGAACGAACCTGATACGTAAATGTGAGTGGTGCATGCTATAACCTGTCGTACTCAAAATTAACCTTTTCAAGGAGGCACGTTCCATTTTTTAAAATAGAATCCGATTTAAATATACCGAATCGATGTATCCTTCGGTTTTACAAAGATAAAATAAATCATTTATTAACTAGTAAGAATGGAATATCTTTCTGCAGACTGTAAAAATTGTACTAAAAAGGTTAACGAATCAAGTTTTGTAGAGACTATAACGAATTTTTACTCAGTTTGCCCTTTTTCCCTGTGGAATCATATTACAGAGCAGCGTCCCGTGAAATGTTACATTTGCACATTCATGCACGGACTGCAAATATAGGTGCGAATGAAGCATACGTATATTCACGTTGAAGAACTCATAAATCGCGTGATACAGATATGATGTGCAAATACAGATAAAATATATCATATATAAATCATCACATTTTTCCATAATTCACACTTATGAAAACCAGTCTCGAAAACCATAAAACCTTGACTGTGTCGTACAATCTTGAAAATTGTAACACATTGATTAGAGAAATCCCGAATCAGTCAGGAGTCATTCGTCTCCAGGGGAGAAAGTCCTCGATGGAAAGAAACCACGATCTTTGTGCGTATGAACTAAAGAGGAACTCTGACGTCTGCCTTTGAGGCGGACAACTTGTTGCGAGGGCGCCTTTAATTTCCCCGGGTTAACTTTCCGCTTCAGCTAAAAGTGTCTGCGTCGCGGCAACTTTAATCAGGTTGCCGTAGCGCGGCCTATCATTTCCCTCGGGGGAACTTCTACCTGGGTAAATATCCGCCCATTCACCACGAGAGAGCCTTCCAACTTATTTTCACACACCTCGTGCTATATGTATTGCAAAGCTTCGCTCCCGTTATTGCGCTCGCGCGTTCATTTTCGACCGGGAAAAGAGTTCGGCAAATAAACCCGCCATATTTATGACACTGGCCGCAGTGTTTACGAGCACTCAAGCATGGCCTTTGAAGTTCGGCAGAGGTCTTTGTCATAAAGAGCTGGGTCGAATTTAATGCGGGTGTTACACGGTTTCACTGCGGAACAAGGATTTCTTTTTATTAACTTGGAGATGAAGAGAATTTTCGAATTTTATGTGACACTACTGATAGAGTTAATTAAAATAGACTGTACATTCCACTTAATTAAATTCTAGTGAATATCAAGAAAGAACTTACAGTTGAATAACGATTTAATTAACAGAAACTTTAAGATATTTTAATATATTTAATGAAAATAATTTTCCTACTAATAATTCATTAACAGAGACTTAATGATAAACTATATCATTAGACTCTTAATAACTCGGAAAATACTTTCAGAATCACTAAGAACATGTTGAATCCTATGAAGTGGTCGACTTGGCCGTAGGGAATAATGGATTTTCGTTGTTTTTAGGCTGAGCAACGTGACACAGCCAGCAATGCTGGTGTCACCAAGCCTGGCGACCGTGATGATCCTCGACGACGATCACAGCGGGGTCTTCGGCTTCCCCGAGAGAGACGTCGAGCTCGTGGAGAGCGTTGGACAATACCCCCTGCCTGTAGTGAGGTACAGCGGTGCCAGAGGACGGGTGGTAGTGCCTTACCGCACTATCGAGGGCACCGCCAAGCCTGGAAAGCAGTACGTCCACACTGAAGGATCCCTCACCTTCGAGGACAATCAGACAGAGTGAGTCTTTATCATACTATACTGTCATAAGCTTCTACGTATATGTTTACCGAAAAATATTAACAGTTTGCTCAAGAATATATTAATGTTAATCAAATGGAATAATGTTAATATATATTATGTGAGTGAGTTTAGTATAAATAATAGGAGCCATTGAGAGATGTTTTATAATATGTTATATTACATTTTATTGTGTTATATAACAGAAATAAATCGTAACTGTTTTTTTTCGGTATCGATGCTTTGTAATTTATTTTCGAATATTCTATAAAATCCGAAGTAACGATTTCATCATTGGCATGCCCACGGTTGGGAGACCTAACAAATATAATCCATAGCCACAAGGCGTTCAGAGGATTTATTCGCCGCTTTAATTGAATTCTCAAACAAGTAATACACTCGCCTGCATTCCGAATGCTAAATCACCATGATTGCTTCGAAGATATTAATGTATTTTAATATGAGCTGGAGGCTTGTGTGTATAATACCTGTGCGTGTGCCGGTGCGCGCCTTCTGCGCGCTCGTGGTCGCCGGTAATAACAAAAGTGCCGCTTCACTCGTATAACGATTATTCGCTCGCCGGTGCGCGTACAATTTAGCGTTTCCGCTCTAATTGAATTTTTAGCGAGTGCCGCTGATTTACGAAGTCGGCGCCGATCGATCGCAATATAAGCGCTGGCGGCCCAATTTTGAGATCTCCAAATTGTATCCACGATATTTCCATTTGAACCCTTTTTCGTTGGTAATACGGTACGCTGGTAATGTTTTGCTTATTAGTAGTAATAAATTTTAATGTTTCTTAGCAACATTATGTTTAAAAATCTTTATTCTTTATCGAGTTTAATAGATAAAGGTAATTTTGTTTTGTATATGTGGTAGCATAAAGAAAAGGTATCGGAACGATAATTATTATAAATTTATTTGCCGACGAGTAAACAGGAAGGTTTGAATGGATGCACAGAAACGGTGATATTCAATTTAGAAGGTTTCAAATGCAAATCCATGGTCGGGTGTGTAAAGTGAGTTAACTCCGCAAAATGCGGAAGTATGCCTGGTATCAGTGCTTTTCATCACTATTAAACCGGCAATTCCAACGGAAAATCCTCCCACTCTATTTTTCCGGAACTTTTGCCCCCACAATGCATGATATTTCATAGAAATATCAGAGCGTGCTGGAGAATTCGTAGGTTTTATACGTGACATACTATCGAATGCCCTGTTAGTGCAATTGTACAAGGCGACTCAAAGTTAAACGAAATATCTAATCTTACTATTCTTATACAAACGTCACTTGCGATATTTATTAAAACATGCTGAAACGTAATTGTCAGAAACTGTCATACACAAACACTGATAAAGTGTCAGTAACATAAATTTATTATTAACTCTCCTACTTGTGTGGTCAGAATTGTTGATAGTATTTGACATACATGGATAGATAAATACTCATACTCTTCTCAGTATATACACACATGTATACGGCTTATTGAACACTCTATCCGTAAAGGAAAAAACCTAAAGAGGCTCAAATGGCTGGCCGACACATCGGTGCATTGTGCCACGTGATGAAACGCCAATAACATCACTCGGGTATTAAAGAGTTGGCAGGCTGACAAATCGACAAATCGACAAGTCGACAGAGTTATCAATGAGATCGTATCATGGACTCTTTGAGTGTCATCTTCAGGCGGCGAATCAATACTCTATTCATTACCGGGAAATCGAGTCTCTCGTAATAATGAATTAATGTCGGGCTCGGATTAAATTTTATAAGACAAAAATGAGATTACGTGGAAAAGTAAAACGAACTTTTTATTGGCTCGATTCATCAGAGAATTCTGCTCTCTGTGATAATTAATGTGGTGCAGTGAAACGGAAAGTTTGATGTTGAGAGGGGGAGAGAAAAGTCTTAATAGGTAAGGATTGAATGAATGATGATGTTTATTCCTCCCCGTCTAACTTCCAACACTCTGCGCTGACTCAGGAATTGTCATTCAAAGTAAGGGGTAGACTCAACTTACTTAACTTATAACAGGTTTAATTAATTTAGCTGGCTTCTTCACTTAATTCTCGATTTAAATAAATTGTTACTATGTCAATCAAATTATCAGTCGACATTCTTTAAATTGACAAGAAACTTTCCTTGTAATTGCCATTGTACATTACTACATTAAGCTATTTTTTTAAAATCGTTTAAATCTACTTTTCTTATTTCTAGCCACTTAACATTGTCCATTTTAGTCATTCAGTTAATTTTATTGAAAGCTATTGTACCATGACTGTCTTTTAATTTGACGCCATTCTTATCGCTCGATTTTCCCGAGAAAGTGGCGAGGACAATCGTTGACGCGACTAGTAATCAAGGGGGCCGTAATGACGGTCGCTATGATTAATCTCGCCAGAGTACGATTAGACAATGAGTTCTCGGGTTTTCGAGCGATGATGTTATCTTCCGCTCGCTAATGTAACTCGGTCAGAACGTTGTAATGTCGCACGATGAAACCTGATTTTCTTCCTGGCGCTTTTAATAGCCTTGCTTAAGAAAGTTAAATTCTTGCACGCACGACAATCATACGAAACAGCCGAGCAACTTTGTAAAGAACAATCATTTGACAATCAATTCTCTTGGAGGTAGCAAAGCCAATGGGAGTTGGTGCAAGTCCGTGTTGCGACCAATTAGAGCACGAAACGATCCTCAATGCTCATTCGCAGTGCATTAACAGCCGAGCACATCGCATAATATCTTAGAATGAACGGAGAAGTTCGGAAACAACTATGCTATGTTCGAGCGCGTCCGTTCTGCTAATGAATTTTTGTTATCTATGATAACGAATAGAAATTGAGTCATTCAAGATAGAATTCTATATTTATGCGATTATTGTTTATTTATGTATTTTTTTATTGATTTCGTTCTAAGCAATATTAAATGTAAACATATTATTCACTTTTTGACTAGCTTGCACATTTTAACCGAAGATTGTTTGAACTCCTTACAAGGAAACTCGGCTTGATAGTTGTAGGACGTAATCGCGATTTTGGCATTGCGTGACACCGAATCTATATTAAGTATTAGGTGTCGCGTTTTCTGGAGCACGGCACTTTTTTCCTGGTCGCGTGAGATTGCGTGTGAGTGGCCTTTCATTCCCAGCCATCACGAGAGTAATCATAGGTCGAGCTCGTTCACCAAAACCCAAGACAAATCTAAGGCTTGACAGTATTATAATAGTATCAAGGCTCCGAAGGCAATATTTCTTTATGAAAAAACGAGTATTATATTACGAACCATTTTTTATTGACAAAATCATAAATTAAATTAGAAGCATTGTGCCAAGTAAATAAATCTAACGAAAATCGTGAATAAAATCTAGAAATTAGTCCCTTTATTAACTATTAACTCGCTGTTAATCATATAGAAAAAATGTTAACGAATAAAAATCTGTAATACGCACAGGTTTAGTTCAGCCTTATTAGTTTTAGTTAGCACACTTAGTACTAAGTACATCCTTGGTAATCAGTTGGCCAAGGTTCGTGACTTCAGACATTTTCAACGACGTGACCCTTATTGCTATCGTTAGGGATCTCAACTCACAGGGAAATAGTAGCCGCGAACTACTCGTTAACTTAGTATTACTGACTGGTAATTGACTAATGAACAGTCGTTGAGAAACATGAAGCTCGGCTGAAATGTTCTGAATATTTCGTTGAAGTTGCTATTGATTTATTAGCGAGAGGAATACTTTGCACCGCTCATGCACGAATGAGTCTCGAGTGCGTAGGTCCAAGCATTCGGTTGGCAAACTATCAAGTCTTTGGGAGACAGAATAGTTGGTCCAATTCGACAGAATCCAAATCAACACTGCATTCTGGTGAAGTACCCGAGTTTCAAGTACTTGTTATGCCAATGCATACTCGTTCGATGATTCTCTATTGAATATGAGAAAAACCGAATGACTTGTTATTTCATTATACAAGCATATGATTAATGAACATTTCGAAATGATTTGACGAAAGCTTAAGTTAATCTGTCAGTTTCAATGGAAGGTGTACATGTGTATGATAAATCGAGGGTAGTAAGGAACGATAATAGTGATCGTGTTCATAAAATCCCACATCAATTTCATGCACGCGCTATTTTACCTTTACGAGTGCATTAGCCACGCTTTTCCCAGCGACTTTCGATGGCTCGCCACCCTTTTCCACCCTTTTCACAGCCAACACGTTCTCCTTCCCGACGCTGCTAAGAAGGAAGTCACGGAAAAGCTCCAGCGCGCCACAGAAAACTATAGAAACCCTTATTCTCCGTAGTGCGCTTAAGTAAATGGAACTTTTTCCCTCTTGTTCTTCTCGCAGCTGCCTCGGGAAATTGCTTATCGGGTTGGAGCGAAGAAGGTGTGAATACAGATCATCCTGACGTGTTCGGTTGTTCGACGGTTTATAATACAGCACATTCTTTGCGATTTACATTGATTTAAAATAACATAAGAATTACAGACTGTAATTTTATATGTTAGTCTGTTTTAAATGGAGTTTTAATTTAAGATTATATATATAATATTTATATTACATCAATTTCAAATATTCTTCGTCTATATTTCTTTCTTTGTCGAATAAAAGATTGGATATACAATTCGAAAGAGCATACCAGTTACTCTTTACCTCGCGAAACACATTTATCGATACCGTACCATGTCACATATGTCTGACGTGCCAGCGGGAATGTTAAAAGTTGAAAGGATCAAAGTGTCAAAACTTCTTGTTCTTCGCAAGGGGGAAGTGTGGTAACGGCGCTCATAAGTTTCACGTTAGATCCGCCGGGGCGGAGAGCAACGCGTACACATATTTCTGTAGCTCTGTGACACCGAAATTACAGTTTCAGCCGAGAGCACACGTAACCCCGTGGAATTTTTGCCACTTTACTCTTCACGCGTTTTCCCCTCTGAGCTTGGTGACGTTTCGTCGGTGTATCTCGGGCGAGGAAGCCCGTTTCGCCAAAGAAATGTGAGGAGCAACCAACCGGGGTTGTATGTGGGGTGGCGAAGGGGAGGATGCCCCAATTTCTCGGGCTAGAATCTTCCTCGGCTCTATTGGTGCAACGAATGACTGCCGTTACTTGGCTCGCTCGTCCCATACACAGCATGTAAAAAGGATGTGTTTAAGGGATGCTTCGCATGAGTATGAGAAAAGAATTACAGTCTTTTAACGAACCTAAATAACAATAGTCTAATTAATTCAATTATAATACTTAAGATAAATGAATGTTTATTTCATTTAAATTTAGCAATTTTATAAATGATGGAAGAAAATTAATATTAACGAATGAGGAGAAAAAACGTATTCGAGGCCTGCTTTTGATTATACAGTTAAATGATGCAAAAGATAACTAAGAATAAATAGTAAGACAAACAATTTCTAGTGATATCATTTTCGCCGGTTCTATTGTCGATGCAACGAATGACTGACGTTACTTGGCTCGCCCACCCCATATACAGCACGTAAAAAGGACGTGTCTCCGGGATGCATGGCTTCTTCTACCCGCTTCCTCTCTTCCCCTGTCATCGATCGGACGGATGCTCTTTGCGTGGAACGCATCGAAGGATCCTGGGAACACGACGCTCTTACGTGCACCGAATACAAAGAGGAATTGCTCCCTTCGTACTTCGAACACAGGGATTCCCCTGTCGGCTTCTGTGTATGTGCGCCCTGCTTCTACGTTCACCAAATCTTCTTTTCTATCCTTTTATTTCAGGTTATGCATTCATGTGCACAAAGGCCTTGGAAAAATTGTACGACGTTTATATATTTTTTCATCCTCAATGCGCACCGTGTATAAAATTATTATAATACTGAACTTTTAAATCTTTTTATATGAATTTCTATAAACTCACTACGATTATCTTTTCAATATTGTCCCACTATAATATTGTCAGATAAAGTCTATATTATATTGTTCCAATTTTCTACCAATACTTTCGGGAAAGAGCTATTTATTCGATCGCATATATTTTTCGCAATCTAATCTTAGCAATCGACGACGAGGAAGGAAAAAGTAGAGTCGAAAGGTGCGAGGGGAAGTAAATTTCAAGAGATCAGAGAGAACAGAGAAAAGGCCTCGGGGGTTATGGAAGAAAGTGTGGTGGAAGGTAGTAAATGGGCCAATAGGGTAGAGGTGGCGAAGCCCCTCGAATGCAGCGCGTTAGCCCCCTCACCACTCCCGCATCACCTGATTGCCACCCACGGCAACCCCGTTAACTTCTCAAGTGCTAAGCACCCTCGTATCTCGCCTTCTCCCACCTATTCTCCCAACCCCCCTTTCAACCCCCTTTCAACCCTGCTGCTGCCCGCATCTCTTCTTTTCGAGGCTGCCGAGTCGAAAACTACGTTGCCTTTTTGTTATCGCCACTGCACTTTCCTTCCCCCTTTCACCATGGAAGACGCGTGTATCACCACGTGCAAACGAGCCTGGTGCGATCATTTACTCGCAATTAGCTGGTGGCGCGCGCGCGTCGCCCTGGAAGATCAGCTGAAAGTAACGCCGACGAACAAAAGAACGCGCCAAGAGCTTATTTTGAAAGTACCTTGTATTCTTTCCTCGGACAAAGCGGGATTACGGGCTGGAAAGTTCCTCGCAGCTTTTTAATTGCACAAGTCACTCAGCGAATGAAGGGTAACTGGTGGAGTTGTGAGCCACTCAGGGGTGAGGTTTTAGTGGCCAAGTGTGAATTAGGGTAGTATTGTGTTTGGAGAATTTTTGTGCAAATTGTTTTTGATCCTGTCAAATTCTTGTAATGTGAGAGAGTAAGTTGTAGAGAGAAAGAAATATAGGTGTACTTTTTATACATTTTTTCTGTACTCCTTCATAAATCCTATTATGAAATTGTCGAGAATCCCACCGGAATGGATCCATGGACAATAGAATATTCTCCCTTTCTGTCCTTTGAGATTGCAACACGGAGCACTTATATAATAATGATTTCATCGTGCACAGAATCATTAGTAACTGAAGCAAGAGGTGCTTGCAGATATGTGAGAAAAAAAAAATTGCGAACGAAACTAGAAGCTTTTAATGCGCGCTGCAATCTAAAGTCAGTGAACACGTCCTCCAGGAATTTCACAGCATAGTTCCGGTTTAATGGGGAATGTTTGACGCGCAAATTACGCTCATTTTTCGAGCTACGATGATTCCAAGCTCAACTTGGCCGCGATTCTCATCGATATTCCGGCTTAAATATTCCCTGACCCGACGAAATTGGTGTCACGTCACCTGAAGTAATTGCTGGCAATCAATTTGACAATCTGCGAGAATAACTAGCGTACGATCTCGTGATTTGCGTCCTCGTGCATTGAAATTCACGACTGGCTTCATGGAATCGTTTATTCTAAAGGTCAACAATTGTCAAATAACCAATTTACAAATTTCTACAAATTCAAATTAAAGGGAATAGTTTCTAATAACAAAATCTATTTATGAAATCTGTTGCCTAATGCAAGCCACTTTCATTACTTTCAGCTTTAATCTTAACTTAATTCAAATCCTAGAGACACTGAATATTTTCACTAGGATTTAATTAAAACTTTTCAACTTTGTTATATGTTTAGTGCACTCGTATGCGCAAACAAGACCTTAAGTTCACGCTTTAGTTGTCCCAAATTCGAATTGCGGCTGCGGCAAAGAATTTATTACCCGCTTTCCAAGAACACACTTGTTTCAGTGCGACTATACACGAACTAGAATTCCATTAGGTTTACCCGAGTCTTTTAACGACAATAGTGTGGGAACTCGTTAAGGTCTGCAGGGCTTGGAAGCGGAAGGATCGTCGACCAGACTCTCATCTGAGCTTAGTCGGTAGACCCGCAATAAGGAAACTTTGCTCAGACTATCTGACTTGAAAGCTCCGAGTCTTGGAAGCCAGGTAGATTAAGATAAAGGCTGCAGTATTAGATAAGTTCGAAACTCTTGTTATTTCATGTAGACCCCCAAACAAATTATTAATCTTGATTATAGTACTTGACCTGATTTTCAATGTAATATCCTTTAAAACATTTTATTACCGCTAAAAAAATATTACACAATTTCAATTGAAATTCCGTATAATGCTCGGTATTAAATACCTGTTTGTAATACAGGATAATAAATCTTTCAAACATTATTACTCTGGCATAACTATGGAATATTTGTACATGAGAAAAAATGTTTCCAGAGGAAAATTGTTCATGTCGAGCCTTATCTTTCATCGTGCAATAATCCCGCATACAGAGAATGTAATAAGATAAGCATCAGATTGGATCATAAAACCTTCACCCCAACAGAATTTATTCAGCCCGTCAGCCGATTTATTTTCGGGATGATTTTGCAGCAAGTGCCCACACGAGGATAAGTTTCGTCGCGCGAAAAATTGCAAGGCGCTGTAGCTTAATAATTCATTTTCCCAAGGGATGTTTCCTGCGTTCCCCAAACTTCATTTCCGGGATAACCGTGACATCGGGATGAGCAGAATTCTTCAAATTCAGACACATTTTAAAAATGTAGAGTGTGTAATACATTTACGGAATACCAAAAAATGTTCTGCAGAATTTATGATGCTATTCATTGTACCACTTTTCCTCGCCTCTAGAATTTCTATTTTATAATAATAATATCTAATTAAACCTATTCATTCTACATACATATAACCTTATACAATTGAACTATTTGTTAATCCACTACTATTAAAGCAAGTGTGAACATTAAATCCTTGTTATGCCACATATTAAAAATTACCAAGAAAATTGCGTTGTCGTCAAATCGTTGTATTAAAATCGGCGTCTGAGAATGTACGCTTAGATTAGTCTGCGCATACAAACCAGTGTTGCGTTGAAAGAAGCAAATCACCTGAATCATGTCGGCAAATCCCGGAGCACTTGCCCGTATAAACGTTACCTCTACCAGCACGGTAATCCCCAGTTAATTTTGAGGGATAAGAGGGAACGTCAGCCATACGAGAGGAAAGCAATTGCTCCAAGAGAAGAGGAGAGGAAAACCGGGAAGAGGACTTGGTTGAGCCGTGCACTGGAAAACACACTGATTGCATACGAACGAAAATAAAGCGGACGCCACTTAAAGGGGCTTAGATTCGAATTTACCAGCTCGAAACTGCTTGGATCTTCAGCTTTGCATATGCTAGTTTTAACGGTTGATCTTCGTCTGCTTTGATTTCCTTCTGATGTTCTTTCATCGGAAATAGCATCCGCTTTTATGAATTGCAAAAAATGTCAAGTCTTGTTTTATTGCCTGCGAAGTATCAGGTTACATTTAAGAATATACTGAAGTAATTGGATTGGGTGATCTGTAAGAATTACTGGTAGTAGAATGATAACAAATTCTAAATCATGTGAGAGATAACGATCAACCGTCACGAAACTTCCATTTCCCAGAAATTCACTTCACTACTAAAATATAAATTGTTTTCGGAATATTCACTGTACCACTTTCTAAATTGATTTTTCTGAAATTGATAGTTTTATTCCAACATTTTGACTTAGTAAACAAGGAAGTTTATTACAAGATTGGACGAAAGAGAAATTCATATGACTGCAGATATATTATACGTATGTACCAAAAATTAATCGATATTGAATAGCCAATCAGTTGCTGGGCTCTCGGAGTATATTTCTGGGTTACCTTGAATACTTTGGGGAAAGGGAGAGGGAGGGAAAAGCGAGAGGGATATAGATGAGCTGAGAAGCAATATCCGGCTTTCCTGGGAAATTGATATAAATATGATGGGTCAGTCAGTGCTCATCCAAAGGCTATTTATCTTTCCCTCCGAAAGGCGTTCCCACATAAAAAGCATTCTTTTCTAACCAGGTTGAATTATATCATACTTACGATCTGGCTTCTCTAGTCCACTATTCTATATCTCCTTTGTTCACCGAATCGTACATTCGCAAGATTAAATTGTGACCTCAACCGTACATCCCAACAGAATCTTATAATACTTATTTAATGAGATATTCTGACAGTGGTCCATGATAGAACAAAATACCTCACACAAAAACATTGCGTTTATAATACAGTAATTATATCAAAAGACTCTTAAATAATTCATGAATGTTCATTCAGTATTAACTAAAGTTACACTAGGGGAAAATTTCTTTTTCTTAGCCATGCAATAGACGCTCTCTAATGGAGGCTATTTTTGATCTAGTTTGATTGAGCGTCCTCGCCACTGCCCCCATTTCGATCCTCCATTTGCTTCGCTTTCATCCCCCGGGGTGAGCAAATGCGGGAAGTGGCCGTACAAATCGGGATCTCGATGTCTCTTTCTCAGGCGCAGACGGAATCTTCCCTTCGGAGAGTATATTTGTCCAGCGGTGCATTAGCGGGCCACTCTCTCTCGCTCGGATATATCCGATTACAGATGCAATTAGTTTCCCCGATGATTCACTAGTCCGCGAGCTAGCTCGGCTTGGATGCTGTAACAAACTTCGCTCTGTTTGGCCTGACTATTGCCGGGGCAATTGCGGGGAAACTTGATGGTCGATTTGAAGAATCTCGACTTAGTTCATTGACGTCGTAGTAATTCATTCAGCCAGTTGACTAAAGTCATTAAAGCTTTCATAAATTGAGTATGCTTCATTAGAGGAAAGTACTTATTAAATAATTACGTATTTATTAATATTACTGTAGTAAACTTCATCTAAAATTTGTACTAATAAAACATTCGGAGAAATTGATAAGAATCAAATAAAATACACGGGGGATGAATTACATTTATTAAAAACATTTCCACTAGTATCGAAAGTTTCTTGTTTAACTGGACTCGAATCGATACGCTATTCCCGATTTATACACAAAAGAAAACCACCTAAGAAGCAAGCAGCCACGTGCGTCTTTCTGCTGGCGTAACACCAACGATTGATCCGAAATTTGTTGGTGATTTCTCTGAGCGTTTAGTGGTTAGGCGGATCCTGAAATGCGAGATATTTCATGGTGTGGTTTACGGGAACAGCGGGGACCTGTTCCCTCACGCTTAAACAGTCTCGGTTGCTTATTTACACGGAAGAACGTGTACAGACAGCTAGCTTCGATTTTGTGTTAAGGATACTGACGAGATTCGTGCACAGCAATACGCACGGTGACGCGCCAAAGAATTTGAAATACTTTTCTAATATTAACCCTTTCAGTTTTCGGAAGAAGTAATCAAATGGAGTTTATCCTGATAAAAGTTTTCTACAGATTTAACTTTGTATTGAATGATTCAGTTGTTTGATAAATATTGATAGACGAATTTCTATTTTTTATTTATTCTCTTTGATAGCCAACAATGTTAGTAATTAGACTGGTAATCCTCTTATTCAGCAGGTCAATTCTGATATTGAAACTCTGTGTTAACTTCAAATCTCTTTAAACTTCGAACTCAACTTCCTACAGAAAGTTACATGGACTTCTAAATGTATTATAAGCTAAGTAGAAAATCTTTCGTACACGTTGAATAATAGTCAACATAGTTTGTGCGAGCATCGTCGACTTTTCACGCGACCGTTTCTACTTCGAAGGCGAGAATTTGCTAGTGAAAATGCGATGAATTTGTTAGTCGACATTGCACCTAGTTCACTATCGCTTGTACGGATTGATAAATCCATACTCTGAGAGCGTCCCTCTCGCAATCGATGCTTTTGCACTTTCCGCACACTCACACATACATTTACTTGTCGTGCACTGTGACGTGGATGGTTAATCATAAATTGTTGACAAAATGGACTTACTGACCAGTAAATGACTTGGTAAAACAGCAGACTTAAATTTACAACTAAAGATACATTTGTTTGGTCATATTTAAATAATCTCTTTTACAATACACAACTACTCGAAAGCATATAAACACAAGTTTCACGTTAGAAACATTTAATAAGTTCAAATGACAAAGTTACGTATCAAACAGTTTACTACGAATAATTATTTCTATTATTATTATCGCATCCATCTTTTCCTTTCATAAAAGAGGTAAGAAAAATCCTGTCTGCGGATTGAAAGTTTAAAGATTCAATGAGAGGAGTAAGCAAAGTGAATTTAGAGCGAATATCAGGAAGAAAGAGAAAGGAGTACGAAGAGGGTTGGTTGATCGGTTGTAAATATCTTCGTATGCCAAAGTGCCATTGTAAACGGCGTAACAAGCCCTCAGGCGTTCTCTCGTTTCTCGGTGGGGTGAGTTCCCCCGCATACTTTAAAGGGCGAGGAACCACCCTTGCAACAGCCTCCCTCAATTCACCCTTCGCAGAGCGGCGGAAAACAGGCTCCCGACGAGCCACCCCTTAGCAGAAACACATTCACAATAATCATTGTTCACTGTGTACAGGGTGATTCACTTGGCTTTGAATCGCCACTCTTGCCAACCCCAATTTTTAACCGACGTGTATGTAATATTGTATACATCATTATTATGTTATATTCTATTATACATATACATAATATAGAATATTATGTTATATTCTATGTAATACATAAAATTAAAGATACAAATCGAACATGAATGCAAGAAAGATAGATTTAAAAATATTCTATGATTTGTTTATTATAAATTCTCAGGCTTGTCGAACTCTTTTCCGGCCAACTATTAAACAGTTTTCTTATTTCGAATTAGTTTCATTAGACATCTCTTTCTTCTCTTGAAATGAGACGCCTGTTTACACGCCACGCGTAACAATTCTCACGCACTCTTGGAACTCGGGAACCCTGCGCGCGCGTGTCTATGTGTTGGTAGCGAAGGTCTCCTTATAAATAGCACTAGAATATCCATTTAAGTTCGTACGCACGTTAAATCGATCGATCTCAGTCGCCGCACCGTCGCCAGGATGATTCGAGCAGTTTTTACTGCTCCCCATTAACCTTGCCTTTCTCACACAGAAGCGCAGAGATTCACGAGGAATTTCTTGCGCCATGATCACCAGTTTCTGAGAACAAAACGTTCGGAAATGTTCAGCTTGCCAGGCAAGCATAAAAAAATCTGCTGACACTCGAAGCTTGAAAGTAACAAAAGCGAGAAGTAATTCGAAGTTAATTTTATTCATTTTGCATGGCTTGCAAAATTCCAAGTTGATCATATTAATGCCTGGCATCTTCATTTTACATATTTTACATTTGCTGTGTTAATCATTAAATAAATATTGATAAATTGTATTAAATAAGTCTAGTAACGAAATTAACAAAAGTACTATCAGCAGAGATGTGTGACTTTAATAATCTTCCCATACCTTTTACTGTAAAACGTCGATCGAGTAGAATTTGGATCTTGGCGATCTTTGTGCCTAGGAAATTTCAAAGTTCGAGCCCTTATTGCTCAGAGTGGGCGAATGGGCAAGGAGGGAAGAGCTTCCTTTCAGGCGTCGATTTACCGTAAAGTTCGCCCATAGACTACCAATCCGCGTCCGTGAAAGTTTCCGGGCTAGATTTTAATTTGCGCCTGGGCGATGCTCCTCGCCATACTCTTCTTCCAAAAGCTCCCTTTGAATTCAGCGGCTCGTTAAGTATTCCCCGATCGATTACGCCCAAGCAGAGTAAGTCCGCTCTAAGTTAGCGTGAAAAGCGTGCGCAGCATTGTCGCTTCGCGCCGAGCAGCAAATTTGCACTGGCGAGTCTTCACTTTCAATGGAACTCACCGCAGAATTGTAAGGCATGGTTATTTAATTAAGAATGAAGGTTCCACTGCAGATCAAAGTCATTTGGTTTCATTCCATGGATGACGAAATAGGAACACTGATTTGTATGTTCGATAACACTTATTAATACATTTTTAACTACTTGTTATTTATTTCTAAATTTTATATTAGCTGTCTCCTTTTTATACATCAAAGAATCTTTTCCACTCTTTAATTGCCACTTGTCAGGAACAGTTAAGAAAATTAATTACGCTTAATACCATTGACAAGTTTTAGTTATACAGTACGTTCACGTTCCATGGCGTGCCAGGAATTTTGTTGCGCCCTGTACTAACATAGGAACGTTCGTGTAGGAGCGATAAACACTAACACTGGCATGCAAGCTAATCGGAAGGACATCCAACACCTGCAGGACACAACCCTAGCCGGGATGTATCAATTATCCCTATACGGGCGCATGTTAAAGCGAACGAACCATTAATGCCTGTCCTTCGTGTTAATAAACTAATGACCGTTCTCTGAAATTACATTGATCTGTATTCATGCCGGACGATGCATATGCAGTCTGTTATTGAACCTCGCAAGTTCCTATTAGACAAGGATTGGACTTCGGAGTTAACGCTTGGGGTAGTTGATGATGCTTTAATTATACAGTAGTGTCCTGTAATGATTACATTTGTCCTTCCAATAACTCTGGTTTGCTAGTATTAACTAGTACCAAACACAAGTTCTACTCTACCAATCATAATCATTAGGTATTCTTGAATTATTAATGAGACTATTTCATTCAATCAACAAAAGTCTATTAAAAATGATTAAGTTATTTCGTAGTTATTCATGTTACAATTTATTGTGTTCATATCATGAACAAAATTTGAAAACAAGCTGAAACATTCGTTGCAGTGGAGAATACATGAAGGGTCTTTAATACTAACCGTGGAATAATTATATTCCTCTTCCACTCACTTTGACATTTCGAAGGTAGGTTAATGGCCGGGCAGCCGCGAGGTATCCGCTGGTCAGTCCAATTTGTTAGTGGAAATTTCTCAGGCTTTAAAGCGGATTTCGCGGGGGTGGAAATGTGGGGGGAGGAAACGCGTGGCCGCATCTCGCCACATAATGTTGCCATTACACCCTTCGTCCGTACGCTCTGTTGCAGCGGCCATGTGCGTTTAAATCAGATTACACTCATGTACGCTTCGCTGTAGACACTTCCGTGTACATACGATTTATGAAGCGTGTGTGTTTCTGTCCATATAACTTTGTAACTTGTGTCAATTTATTATCCATTCTGTGCAAGAGTGTGAAAAATACGTGAATAGAACGCCTTGTAATTTACAACTTACTTCATATTTTTAATGTTAAACTAAGTGAATAAAGAAGGGTCTTGAAAATTTGTTACTTAAACCACAAGTACATAATTCGTACGTCAATCGCCCAACTTTCTATCTTCGACGTCAAAAACTGCAAGGAGCTCGGAGAAACTTTCGCCGTAATTTATATCCACCGAGGAAGAATTCGAAACTTCCAAGACGATCACGAAATTTCTGGTTATTACGTATTACGATAAGTACGCCGGTAATTAAAGGAAACTTCGACGTTGAGAAAGTTCTTTATGTGCCGGTGGAACGCTCGAAAGGGATCTGATTATATCTGTTAATTAGGCGATCGTGCAACAGCGGATGTGTGCACGAATTCCGAGTGTTATTCGCGGTTAAAGGGGAAGAGCGATCGCCGTGAAAGCGGCTGGAATACGTAATGCGCATGAGTTATATGCACATAGTGATGCGTTTGCCATGGAATCAGCAAATGCAAGACTGAGCCAATCATTATCCATAACACATAGAGAACTATGAACTTCCTTTAAAGGATAGAGCAACTATAATACCAATTTTCAACATAGTTTCCTTACTAATCAATATACATTCCTTGGACTTTTCCACACCTTTCTTTATACTCTAATATAAAACAATTAATAAACACTTCCTTTTGAAAATCAATAAAAAAATACTTAGACTGTACTGTTATACCTCACCTTTTATCAAGCTTGTATATTAAATTATATATCCAAGAATATGTTGTATAGTAAATATACCTATACAATCAACATGACTAGATAACATATAAATATGATAGATACATCGTGTATCAGACACAGGTGCTTCAAAGGCAAGTGCAAGTGTACCACTCTGTAGGTAGAAGTACATGGACGCGCGATCGTACGGCCGCCTGCGAGCATGTTAACAACATGTAGCGTGGAGCTCCGCTGCGGATGTATTGTCCTCATATATTACGTGGTTGCGGGGAGGTTCGGAGGTTCGACTTAAAGGCTACAAGCGAGGCGGCCGTAACGACAGACAAACTGCCTGAGTACACGTGGCTCAAGGAGATTCCGAGCATGACAATGGATGCCAGAACCTAGTGCCAGTCTCCTACTGATGAGCCCTGCTTGTCTTCTCTGACAGATTTTCTCGGAAAGGAATGCCCATAAGTTCTGCCGCAGAATATACAACCTAGCTAACAGAATACATTATGCGAATAGAATTTTCGGAATTTAGTAAGCAATTCTGTACTGCATATTGATTTATTGATTTATTGAGAAAGTAATAATTTAAGATACTGATAGATTAAAAAGCTTTTAAGGCAAGTATTCTATTTATTAATAAGTAGAATTGATTATGATAAAGCATGGTGAGAAGTATAATTAATTTTAGTTTGTAACAATGTGATAATTTATTCGACAAAACGAAACCATACACGCGATAGTTGAATATAGGCATTTGTGTCGAGTGCTGTTCAATAGAGGATTTGTGAGGATGCACTCGCTGAGTGCAGCGAATGGGGTGCACGAACTTGTGAGGGATGCCGAAAATACAGTTTGGGAGGTGCTTGCTGCTTTAATTAAAACGGTGTGTGCCGGTTTCACGACTATCGCCGGGAACTATTTCGGCGGCGCAAGGAATCGAATCGGTTGTCGGGAGCTAACCCAGACCTCGTTAGAAACTATTTTGAACCCATAGTATGCAACGCCGACGACGCCGGCGTTGCGCTTGGCGTCGAGGAAGAAGGACCGACAGTGTGACAGGCGTGCACACCACCTCCGGTGTCCGTCAAAGCACTTTTTCAGACTCCGTCCTTTAATTAAGTTCATCGTGTGAATTAAACCATGCTCGTCGTCTAACCTCAATCGAAACCAACGCAAATATTACTTTTGAAAGTTAGCCATACTTCTTTAAAAATTGAGCTAAACTTAGTTTTCTATGTTATTTATAATACGAGTTCTATACTAGTAATTTACAAAATTAATTATACTGTGGGTTGAATTGAAGAGTTAATTTTAGTACAAGTTGAAGTAAAAATTATTAATTATCTTCGTTGCAATTCCAACTCTATAATTACTAATTTTATTTTAGAAAAAAGTCATTATCGATTTTTCGTTGGGCAAAACATTGCCAACATTTGCAAAGTGGTGACTGCGAAAGCACCACCTGCGGGAGTCATTGAGGTGCTTTTTCAGAGCATCGAGCTTTAATTAAACCAAGCTGAATTAACTGTTGCGCCGGATTTAGCAGTGTACAGTGTAACTCCAACCCGGCTGAACTTCAACCCGTCGCGTTCTCGGCATATCTCTCGGTGCCCTCTTCTCTCCTTCGGTCGCATCGTTTTCATAGAGACAATACCTAAACAATACCCTGTGCACGGAATCCTGACTAAGCCTTGTCTCGTACAGGCTTATGTGCTGCTTCCTTAATGTAAATTACTAGAACCTCGACGAACCATCCAAATATTCGAGTGCAAGTATTTCGTGCTGGCTCAACTGGAATTAGAATAAACACTTGCAATTACAAGAAAATGTCTGAGTTAAAACTAATTAATATTCTTTACAAAAAGAAGAAAATTGACATCTTGTAAAATTAAAGCGAACCAAGTGATTCAATAAATTCAATCGACTACTAAGTTTAATTCTGGCAGGTAGTATTATATTTTAAAAAAGTAAGACATTGCAGGTGTCTCATGCAATAGCTCGAAGAATATATTGCTCGTCATGCTGCTTGAAAGTCGGAGAAAGGCTCGGAGAGCGTAAAGAAAATTCTCAGTGCGCCAGGCACGTAGTGAGCGTAGCAGTGGGGCCAATTCTCGTGAAATACGTGGCGAAATCGGGCCACTTTACTGGCATTCTTCAACGAGCTCTTGCAAATCGAGTAAAGCATCTTTCACAGTTCAGACTAAACCTGCGATATTCACCAATACTACATTTTCACTTATTAACTTGAAAAAGCATTGGTTTCGAAAGAAATTGCTATTAAGTTCAATTTTCAACTTCATAATTGTTAATGTCCTAAAAAGTCTATCATTTTTCGATCACTCTGTTATCATTTTCTATAAAGTTTATTATTATCTAAAGAATACTGGAAAGTAATAACGCGTAAAACTTTAGTAATTCAGTTATGAAATATATAATTGACATATTATGCAGTGAGATATCATTTAATTCGAGAGACGTTGAGTTTATTACTTACATCTTACACTCCTGGAATAAACACGCGTGAGTGGCTGTAGATCCTAACAACTAGGAGTTGCAGGCTCGTTGTGACATTTACAGTCTGTCGTCTGGCAAAGTGTCTTCCGAGAATGTCAAGCGCACGTTTTGCGAGAGCTGTCGGGCGCAGCTTTGCTGGTAGAACTGGCGGCTTTTGCACCCCGGCATAAACAGAAAGCCCTCTCGGAGAAGTAAGCTTTCGTAACGGAGGACCTTCGAACATCTCAACGTGTCCTTGCCAAGGACGCCCGGAAGATCTGCATGGAAAATACTTCCCTGGAAAATGCGGAAAAACTTTTAAAAGCGAGTGATGGTGAAGTCCCTTAACAGGCGGATTGAGCGATTTTCTTCCGGGCGACCGACAGCGCCCTTCATGTAAAGTGCATTGAGAAATGGAAGTAATGTCGGTTCGGAATGAGCCCTTATTTTCTTGAGTAGTGCAAGTCCGATTTTTTAAAACTACCTGCTAAGTTGCTTTTTAATATGAACTTTGTTATTCGACATTTCGATGTTACTATGATTTATTTGTTAGAAGTTTGGAATACGAATATTCCTACAATATGTAGGAGTTAAAGGATGAAGTGTTCTATCTTGTTGACGTTCTGATGCCATTAAGCTTCGCAACTTTCGTTATCAGTCAATGTCACGGTTGCTCAATGATAAGGTCACTCATTCTGACACGCTAAATGCTTGGAGAAGTCATTATTCCTTGTTTGCATGAAGTTTATATTGCTTGAGGCAAACAGTAACTTTATTCAAGTTTTAATTAACTTATAATAAGATGTTTAATTATTTCCTCCTTTACTTATAATCTCTACATTCAAGGAATTGTGTGTAAATATTTGAATAGAATGAATGAAGATATTTAAATGAAAGGTAAATTATTTTTTATTCCACAATTATTATGCCCTTAAGAATTCTAATAAAAGCTGGTAAGATAATGATTATTTTAACATCGGACCGAGTCAATTTGAAGCAAAGCGGGCCAGGTATTACCTTAGTGGAGGAAGCCGAGTTAAGCCGAGCGAATAATTATTGGCGTATTGGCGTAAGACGTGCAAACACGGATAATAAAGCAACGGATTAAAAGGAGCTATTTTCCAAGGCAGCGATATCGAGGATTCTCAGGGCACATCTTGCCTTCTAAAGATTTACCTTCTTTTCCTGTTTCTCGAGCAGTCCTACTAAATCAGCCATTATTTTTTAAAGCGGTCAAATGTTCCTTTTCTTTCTTCCAGATAAAAGCTAAAGTCTAGTTATAAATACTATAAATATTATAGTATTATAATTCTCCTGTTAAAATCGTAAAATGTTACTATTATTTTGTTGTAAAAGAGGCTTCAATGTAGTATGTTGTTGACGTTTAAGTCGAAATTCGACAAGGCCAGTGGAATTTTGTTTTTTTCTCGTGCATTTTTATTTATTCCCGAACCGCTCGCTTTCGCGTGAGCGAGAAATCGAGTTCCCAATAGATTGGATTCAGCGGACCCATCTGAAACGCCAGGGTACAACCAGGAGAAAAAGGGGGCAAAGGGAAGAGCGAGTAGTCGAATAGATTGATCGGTCTGGTCGGCCAGAAAAACAGCAACAAGGAGAAACTGGAGGTACCAGGATAACGAGGATCCATTGGTAGCTTCCTCTTCCTTGCCGGACTTTTATTCGCCGGTGTAAAGTGCTTCGTAAAATCTGGGTCAACCCCATGAAGACGTACGCGTTTCCTTCGGGAACTATGGGTTCAATGGTATTTTCAGTTTTTTCTGTTTTTGCGTACCGTTTGAAATGGTACACGTTGATTGCGTCTCACCGAAAATCCCAAAGGTACAATCAATAATACCGATAGTCGAGAGAAGTTTAAACTAGAAACATATGTTTCTAGTCATTAATACTGCCAATTATTAATTACAATTATTGTAGTAACAATGCAGTATTTTAGTTTGTATAATATTAGATTTATTAAAAATAAGTCACCCTTGAAGAATGTTTTGTAGATCAACGAGATATTAAGATAAATCGTATTGGCTTTTACTGAAACTGGCAGCACTATTCGTATATCTTGTGTTCGAACAATCGAGACTAGTCTCGCGCGTGCTCCAAATTTATGGGAAAGAGAGAGGATTGTTGAGTACTTTATGGCAACGTTTATTCCCATTTTATTGGACCGTTAAATGTGCGTATTTCGGTATATTCAACTAAACCCCGTTCCACCCTTAGCAAATTGTCCAAAAGCCCAGAGATTCGAGTGTGTTGCTATAAAAAAAAAGAGATTGCTCTCAGGTTTATCACTCGATGTCAGAGATCATTCATGGCAAACGAGCAAGAAGTAACAATTAAGAACGAAACTCATATAGCTAATGGGCTTTCGGTAGTTTGGTTAACGCAATAAAGTTCATGGTCTATAAATATATTTGTGGGGCAATGTTCGTTTCCTTTATTGGAATGATAAATCTGTTAAAATGTTTGGGAAAATATCACATTCAAAATAAAGACATATTTATCAAAATGTTTAAATCACCGTATGTCAAAACTTCTTTCGTATTGCTATGATTTATTGATACGATAGCGAGTTAATGTACTATTAGTTTCTAAAGTATGTCATGTTCCAACCAATACGTACCACGTATCAGCTCGGAAAGTTGGCTTGCGGCAACTCATCTGTCGTAATATGTTTGCACATAGATCGACGTATTTCTCTCGATAAGAAGTCAAACTTCTACATATGTATATCATTCTTGGAACTCTTGATCGGGAAGAAAACTCGGCAATCAATTCTTGAATGAGATAGTAGGTAGTCCGATCGGAGTTCGGTCGAGCGCAGGAAGCTCTAAAGCGATCGGAAAGTGGGCAGCAACTTTCCGGAAATCGACTCCGCTCCGCAGCAATTTTCGGCTGATTCCACCGAGTGGAAAGCCGATAATTAATGTCGCATGAGACGCGATCTCGTTGCAAGCCGATTTCCCAGTGCTCTTCGAACATCGTATTAAGATTCAATCCTTTACTATTATAACTTATAAGCCTCTACATAAATTTCCATCATCATTCTTTTCTTTTTACTTATCAAACCCCTTTCATTTCTCTTTAATCTCAAAACTTCATAAACCAATAACAATTCTCTCTAAAAAATTACCTCAACCCCATCCAAAGAATTCCAAGACAATTAAATCACATCAAAACCACAAATACAACAAAAACTTCAACCAAAAAATACCAATGACTCAAGAATCTTTAAAGACATCGGAACCAACAGGTATTCCAAGTGTAATAGCCAAAAATGCCTGAAGAGGTGGGGATGGGTGTGGCGGGGTAGTGAGGATCGACAATGATTGAAGTGTTTGAAGTGAGCACTCGATACTCGTCGACTGCTCTCGAGCCAGAGCAGCTGTGTACTCGAATCGAACGAGGCTTAAGGCGAGTGTCAATCTATTGCTCTCGCCGGCACGCGAGTGAACATGCTACAGAAGCGTGCATAGGTGGCTGCATAAGAGCTCTCTCACCTATCGATCGCCTTCTCCTGTATACGTTCGCGCACCACCTTTTCTACTATCTCAACACACGCACACATAGCCCTACACATATGCCAGAGTCAGCGGGTTATCGTCACGGCGTGGCTTCAAGACTAAGGTCACAGCTATTTTAGGAAGAGTTTACCTTACCGCACTGATAGTCGAATCAATCGGAACGACGACAGGTGTACGCTCGCCCAGTATTATCTGTATGACTGATAAGGATCGGATAGAATGGTAATGATACTTCATTAATCTTTCTCCTCAGCTGACACCTGGTATCATATTTTGTATCATTTTGAGCTTACCATGGCTTGGAATTAATGGTAATCTGAATATCTATGAGAACTTGATTAAGTTTTATCAGATATATTTATGACTTTGGTTTAATATATCAAAGTTATTTTAATTAGATTTAGTATTATATAATTACATGATGACACGTTTTTGTTCATTTAATATAAAATTTAGTTATATTAACGTTATCATTAAACCATATCGGTTTCTCTCTCAGAAGCGAAAAGCACACACTTAATGAATCACTCAAACCGAGCGAGCGATTTAACATGTCCTTAGGATTGGCACAGCCAATGGGCTGGCGTTGCTCGCTGAATTAGACTTGCGGATTTGAATTTCAAATCAATCCGTGTCTACGTTACCAAATCAATTTTCCACGGTGTCTGCACCGGGTGCAATCCGAACCCAGTAACACCAAGGGAATCCTGAGTGTCGCTCTCCGCTGTTGTTCGCCAGCCTGAAAGTCGTACGTTCTGCTATGTAAGCCGGAGCTGTCTGCCGCGCTAAGGTTTAACTCACCATCGATTTAACCTAAGTCCACAGTTCTGTCGCTGGCGACATCGAATGCGCAAAATGTCCGTCCACCGGATATTCTATGTTGAAATTATCCAACGTTCCTATTTGCGAAAGGGAAATGGATATTTATTTTATATGCTGATAAATTCTTTGATCTGTTCGAGTATTTTTTATTTAAGCTTGGACATATTCAAAGAGGAGTTACTTTTAAAATCTGTGGCAGTTGTTATATTGCTTTGTAGTAGAATATAAAGAGATTGATATAATTGTGAGTAACGAGCAATGTTAGAAAGAAAATTGGGTAATGGTTTTTAGTAGTTTTATCGGCCTCAAAGTATTCTCGAAGAAGCAGTGATTTTACAGAGGATGGCCTTGATTCTGATTGTAGAACTTATGCATTATATCTAGCCTGACACCTCTATCGGCTGCCTTGTCAGAAGTCAGGACCATGTGACAAAACTTACTTTCCAAGGCTTCGCGATAAGTCTAACTTCTTGCGACACTGTGTGTCAGGAGTTGCTTTTTACAATTTCATAATAAAATTAACTGAACTTTAACTTGCCGTGGTAAAGTGTATCGTGAAAGTTAATTAACTCCTTTCACCTACATTGAGTCATTAAAATCTTTTAAATGACATGTATATCTATAAAAAAATGACAGACCTATCAGAGCAATAAAATATTGAGAGTTTTTACTGATTCCAAACCAAAATCACCGCATATTTGCTTTCATGAAGGAAGTAAAATGCGGTGTACTGAGGCGGACGTTTGTCAAAGTGTCACGGATACATTTCACGGGGATTTCGTTTAATTGACGCATTTCCGAATTTATGGCGTTTTTTATGGATCTCTACGTGCACCTGGCCGTACCGATAAAATCCGTCAGAAATTTAGCCCCCTTTCATTTGTTGGTCGCGGAGGGTTCGGTTGGGTTGTGTGGGACGCGTCATATTTCCCTAAAAAAAGTCATATGTTTGAACGTGCGCCACAATTTTCAGCTCTTTTTATTCCCTTTGCATATGATTACATATTATATGGGCGGGGAAACCGAAAGGTATATGATTCCAATATTATCTAAATATTATTAATATATAACTTTAATGGTATTACAAGTAATTTTTTGTATGTTCTAACATAAATGTAAAATATTGTTCAAATGATGTACGATGAATTCGAGTAATTTGAATAATATAATAATGAGTGTACATTTACTTAACGCGACATTATTATTGTAATGTTCTAGGAAGACAATTAACTTGGAAATCATCGAAGAGGACTCGTACGAGAAGGACGCTTTACTGTACGTCGAGTTAGGCGAGCCACAGCTCCAAGGTGGTGAGTAGGCTTTCCATATTTTACCCAAATAAGAACCAGAATTTTTTGGACAGAAAACTCTGCGATATTTCGCATCTTTCTTGTCCTCTTTTTGAGAGCTTTTCCGTGTGCTGTTGCCGACTGTACATCCACTACGAGTTCTATCTAGATTAATTAAATCCATGTATTTTCAATGATGGTCGAGTGATACTAACTCGTATGAAAATATACAAGAAATATTGTTCATAAGGAACAATGACTTTTCTGGATGATTTCTAGGATTAGGATCACTCGATTATTATTGAAAAATGATAGGTGGTTATGTTGAAATCAGAATTTAACTTCTGATGGACGTAAATGAATAATTCAAATATTCCGTGCAGATTCTTCTGGGTAAATGTACTCGTATACAAAACTCGATTCAAACGACTCTAACTCAAAGAATGTTATTGTTATGACGTCTGCTAATTTGTCCCTTTCTTCAATACAAAATCAATGAATCCGATAGATTCTGCAACTCTGGAAGTTCCAATTTGTCTGCTTTGACTTTGAAAAAATACAAATAGTATTCGCCATACTTTTACATTCTTCTCGCTAAGGAATCGTTTGGCTCGGTTGCGTGTACGGAAAAAAAATCCGTTGCCCCGTTTTCTTCCACTACTTGGCGGCAAGTTGCCGTTAAGAGCGCGGTAATGAAGAGCAGCTACGAGAAAGTTTACTGGGAGCTCATTAATCGTCTTTCAAACAGCTTGGTTTCAACTCGATTCTAAGCACCACCGCTCTTTCGTCTGCGATCGACGATTCTCCAAGTGTCAGGACATTGAAATTCTTTACAAAAGAAGACCACATTTCAAAACTGAGATAAATTAAATATTTCTTTCATTAATTATATAACAATTTATTATTTTCATTGCTCTTTTTGGACGCTTTAAAAACACATTGTATTAAATATTCAACGGTTTAAATATTCATATCTCCTTTTTTATCGAATTCTGTCAGTAAAAAATGTTCAACGAGCATATTTATCGCGCTACTGTTTATCCGGATATCTGATATCAACAAACAAACGAGGGCAGGCGAGTGCCGATCTTGCAACACATATTGCCAGAAACCTAAGTGGCAGACACGTGATTATAAATACCGTAGCACGCCCACGCATCGCGTCTCGTTAAAATAGCGCTGGGTGTTTTTAATAAAGTGACGTTTATGCCGCAATATGTCAGTGGAAGGCATGCCAACGGCAACCTCACTGGCATATATTTACGAACGTCCAGTCAGTGACTGCGCTCTACATACCGCCTGTCAACCACAATCTTCCTACATTTTATTTATTAGCTCTCCGTTTAATTTTTTGGAAGCTTCATTTGCATTTAATTGCATTTCACGAGTGGAGCAGTTAGAGGAAGTCAAGATTGTAATAATTTAACGTGAATCATTATAAAAATATAAATTTTTATGGATCTATTTCTTTAAATATAGATCTGCGGGAATAAGGTTAAATTGCGTGAACATTTTTATGATCCACCGTTGTTCTTTGATTTTTTTTCATTTTTGTTCTAATAAAAAATCTAGGAGATGGCTTATTAGTCGCAGCACACACATTGAAAACTTTTTTCATCGATCAATTAGAGCGGACAGAAGTATGATCCTAATGAGCGCAATCATTCCATTCGCACTTGCCACAGTGAAACTGACACTCTCTCATATCTCTGCCATTGTACCAAGTCAATCTCCATGGAGAAGAAAGGCCGCGTGAAAATTAGGAGCAATCACTCCGATCGCATCTGTGCCGGAGCTCTCATTTATATCCGGTGAGAATTCGAGTAATGCGTTTTTAATTACCGGCGTATCAATCACTTCTAAATCTACTTTGTCATTAAGTGGCTTCCGGTGTCTCCTATTTCCATGGCACGAAGATATCGAATGCTTCCAAAGACTATTTTTAATCTATGATTGGGAAACGTTGCACTTTTTAACGTTGTTTTAATATAATCACTATTATCTTTAATTAATTGTCTAGTAATTACTGTGGAGTTATTTTTAAAACTTATATTATCAGATTAGCAACTGAATTATTGAAATATTACAATTAAAAACGAATTTTAACGCTGGTTAGCGTCAGTTTACTAACTTCCAGTACACGTATTTTAATACTCCGTTTCCCGTTTTCTACATTCAAGTGTTTAATACTTGAGTTTTTCCATGCTGAATAACTGGTTTGATTTAATTAATATCGTACAATTATATAGTGCACAGGAGTTGAATTCACGGAATAATGTGGGTTTGCAATCGGATTGAAGGTTTCAAATATCATACTGAGTCATTAAAGTAATATCATACTTCATCCAAGTATTGTTCCACCAAATTCCGGCAGTATATTAACTTTCGTGCCAGTGAAAATCCATGCGATCATTCAGGGGGAATCAAAAGCAGTGTGTGGAGATTCAAAAAGGCAGAGAGTGAAAAACAATTAGCGTTGGAGAATCATCGATCGCACCGGAAAAAGGGGGGTGGCTGTGTGCACCGGCGGGGATATTGTCCACGATGATTTATCGCCGAGTGGAAGAAAAATACGGGCGGCGGCTCGGTTTTTTTCAGTCGGCGAACTGCAGCCAGTGAAAAACTGATGAAAACTGATTTTTGCTCATTTTTTATTTACCTACTCCTCCCTTACTGACACAACACGCATCCGTCACGCCTGGATCCACCATGATTCGACGTAAGTCCTGGACGTGGCAAGTCCACCTCTACAAACTGCCGCTCGAAAGTTTGTCTGCAAACCGATTGGACAAGCTGAATTTTGTCGCACATCAATCTTTTACTTTCTATAGCAAATCTTTTCTTCTTTGATTCGTGGATGCTCCAGTTTTGCCACACCACATTTTAGGAATCTCAAAGGATTTTAGTAGCTCTGTTTATATTAATATTTTGGTTCCTTTTTTGCTTTTTATACAATAACAATTCAGTAATAATACTCCTTTCATTCTGCATATTAATAAAGCCATATGTTTTAATAGATTTATACTTTTTTCAATACTTTTTTAGTTTTTCGTAGTTTATTTAGAATCATACCACATTGCAGGGGCGCAATCAATCCTGCAAAACTGGCAATCGTTTTTGACTAGCTCTCTTTTTTCAGACTTTGATCCAATATCGAGTTTACAGCTAAACTTTCGAGTATATATTTGCGTTAGTTTCTCTGGCTATTGGTTAATCAGGATCTACGACTTATTTGAGTAATAACTCGCGCCGTAGTGCCACGTATGTGTGTATGTGTAGGCACAGGTAGACACCATCGCCGGGGCCAAATTGAATCACTGCTATCAGGCTATACTCGAGGGAATGGGCAAAGGCAACATTACCAGCTAATAGATAGACAAACGTACCATAAACAAATACACCACGTAGAACAAACACAGTCTAAGTAAGGTAAATCATGTGGCTAAACCAAAGGTATTAAAAAACGTTTTTAATCATTTCCCATTGTTTGACATAAAAGATTTTAGAATATACATTGTTCCTATTCAGTAAAAACAATTTATTAATACAATAAAATATGGATAAACATAAAACAGAAATCTATGTGAAAAGAATACTCTTCTCCAAACAATTATAAATATGCAAAAATACAAATTAACTTCTTTCCATTGTATATGTTTAGAAGAACATAAACAACCGCATTGCGGTAATACTGTTTTTTTACACTTGCACGTAAGAAATGTGTGTAACACTAAATACCAAACATCAAGCCTTCCGAGAATCACTAAAAGTTCAGTCTTAATTATGCGATCTGCAAAACAAATTTACATTATCGCAAAAACAACTGTTCAAAGCTCTGCATTAATTCGTATCAACGCGCTGTAGATTACGTATTCCGATATTACAATTTTTAATACACTGGTGTAATTAAAGCGCTCACGCACCAGTTAGAATATTCATTCACACGTAATCCGGGAATTATGTGGATTGCACATATTGTATTGTGTATTAATGGCGGAAGGTAATCGCTCTGACCGACTAAATTCGATAATAGTGCGAAGGGAATATATCCGCGTCGTGCATTGGAATTTCTTGGGCGGCCGCCGTGTTCCGCTACTAATTGGATGACTCCGAACCCGACAACCCACCCCCTCTGCCTCTCTCCGAGAGAGGGAGAGAAAGGGAGTCGAAGGTGGTTGGTGTACACTATGTATCAGGCGACATCGATTTGCGGCGTTCTTCGTGTTCCCTTGCTCATCGGTGAACGTGTACCAATACTTGTGGAACCGATAACGGATATTGTCAGGCGGAACATTTTGAAGAGACATCATACTTCCTCTTACAAATGATATTATTCGGATATTTCTTGAACACAGTTTTTATATTTAGTAATTTTATATCTAGTCATTTTAAAGTCAATATTAAGCAAATATTAAAGTATAAAATAGGGCTTTTTATAAATGTTTTGAAAATAAATTGGTCGAAATTTTCGAAATAGATATAAAAGAAAAGAAATTCCTTCTCTACGAATGTAGTCCGCCAGAGTTGCTTAATGGTCCCAGCTGTTTCCGTTACGTGATGTTTACTTTTCCTCAGTCATCGCGTGATGACTCTACTCGTCGCTGATATAATACATCACATGCTAACATAAATGCAACGTAAAAAATATTCAAAGTTCTCACGAAAGTTGTACGAAACCTAACGTAATGCATGCATGTATATGTGTGCGAATATTCATCGATTCCTCGGGGATGATTGACCTTTAATGTGGAAAGAAGACGCACAAAAGCGTCTAAAGCGGCCTTGTGCATAACCGAGCAGTACACACTTGAAGTATGCTTGCGCAACTCCTCCACGTGATACAGAAATACCACTCGATCTTCTACACCGAAAATGACTCAGGTCATTAGCGAATCCCAGTGACTGAACTACCGAAATTTTACCATTTCGTTAAGCTCTTCATCACCTTAATTGCTTTTCTCGAAAGCTCTTACAATATATTTCTTTTTCTATTTTAAAGTATCTTTGTAACAATTTTGTTTTTCTTTAAATATGTACAAAGACTGAGATTTATTTTTCTTACATTAAACATCGATCAAAACCAATTGTCGTACATTAAAAGAATACGATTTTATACGTAATATATGACGATGCAGAGATGATTTGTGACCATCCAGTTGTTGAATTTTATTCGCCAAAAGAGTCAGTTTTATCCTGGTTTCTACTTCAATCCGAAGGAATGAAAAATTCATCGAAGGATTATTCCGATTGATTCTCGAACAATGCAAGTCTCGGATAGACATTTAATCGCTTCACTTTCAACGACAATAGGTCAAGCGCTATGGCATTGCCAGCGCAATTTGCATACCACGAGAGAAAGAGAGAGAGTCAGAGAGAAAGAGAGACGCGTTTCATGTGTACACGTGCCCTGCCAACGCCACCCACTGACTCATGCATATGCAGTCCCATATATTTTGCCGCATAATCCTGACTCCTTTTATACTTGGCACACACACATGCGTCCACACTGGACACAAATGATTGCGACGCACGAAAATATAGGCGCCGTTATATCGGTTCGCATTGACCTTTCCCGGGGAAAAAACAGGAATGGAGTTTTTAGAGGTTCTTGAGGGAATTCGAGCTTTTCATTTGAATATTGAAAATCGTAAGATTTATTTTATTAGAAAACTGAAGTATTTAGTTAATGTAAATTAGGTTTGGTAAAACAATTGATGTCATTTTGTGAAAAATATAATTCTTTAATTTGATGTGTTTCTTCAATTGTAAATGATTAAAAAATTGCAGTAATAATCCATGTAACTTTTGATTTTTAGATTGAAGAGTTTTTGAATCTGATTGAATTATGTAAGACTGATAGGAAGTCTAACTATTAAGTATCAGTCTTTTTTAAAGCCCTATTTCTCTCAAATCCTGAATCGTAGGAGCGCGTCGTAAATACGGCTGACTTTTGCATAAGCAAGTTCGCATGCATTCTGAAAAGATCCATTTGCATGAAACGCCATGGTGATACCTCTCGTAGATTTCCGGTGCCCTGAAAATGTTCGCGTATGTATAATATATCAGTGGCGAGTAATCCGATCGAACATACGAGCCGACTATAACGTATGTCTTTGTCTTTACAAGAATATATTATTTGCATTGACTGATGCTTTTGCGTTAGAATCAGTAAGAATTTTCATCCATTATTACTTTTGCGACCTGTCGAAAGAAATGTGCAAAATTTCCTTAACTCTTCTTCGTGCTTTCCTAACTTAATTTATCTCTGACTTCTCAGTTAGTTAGTCACTCGCAGTCAATTTTACAGGATGATAAAAAGTCAGTATTACTCAAAAGCCAAATGACAAACTTAGCAAAATCTTCTCTTCAAAAGTAAAGAACCAAGATTTGTGTACATTCGCGCGCGCGCGCGCGCGAGAGACTGAAACAGAAGTTTGACAGACAGTTTTTGTTCGGTGCTGTGATGTTTCTAGCAAAAGTTGGCCCCGACTCTACACAAGACCACACTTTTTCAACAACTTCACACGAACTCAAGTCAAACAGCGCAGCGTCCAGATTCGTTAGAAGTTGAATGCTTCGAGGGGGACTACCGGAAGCTCTCATTTTCAGAAAAAGAACTTTCCCAACGTTGTCAAGGAAAGTTTATGCCTGGCATGCATTGTGTTTACGGACGAGCGTGCGTTCCACGCTCGAGAATGCGCTAAAAGCGAGCGTATTATGCCGTTCGCGTTGAATTCGCCTCCGTCCATTTGCATAGACTCGAATAATGAATCATGCGCGCATGTGCACACTCATATGTCCATTAAATTCGGTGAGTAATTCCTGTTGATTTCGCGCACCGCTATTCACGAAAGCTCGTCGTCAGTGTTTTATATATGCGTCACATACTTTTCCTCGACGGTCTCATAATCCATCTTCTCATTGGATGTCATTTGCTCTGTCAGAGTTTGATATCTGATCATTTTTCATTGAAGATTTAGTAATATATTGCCTGCCTCATTGAGGATGCTTGTATTGCAAAAGCAAGTAATTTTATTTGCGTATCGCACGGACATTAACTTAGAAAAAAGTTTCGTTGAGAGTTTATTCGGTTCACGCATACCTACATTCGATATAATAATTCAATTCGTTGATAGTAAAATATTTGAGGCTGGTAGAATAAAGGATTTCTGATTAAATTCCAGAATTGTTTTGCCTCGCATGTAAAAAGGTGTAGTTTTCTGGAATTCCGGATATTTCTATGCCTTTGATAGAAAAATCTCTAACTTTTGGACAGAATTTTTCTACGTATGATTTAAAAAGCTCTAGCTTTGTGGAATTCCGTGCATTTTTATGGCTCGGAGGTAAAAAGCTCCAGCTTTTCGGAAACCACACGTCAGTCGGACATTCTCTAAAAGGCGGCAAACATTCGGCCACGATCTTAAGATTATTTGAAAGGCGCCAAAGGTCTCGGAAATTTTCGGGGCCACTCGACATAGTATTTCTAAAGGAATAGAACTGTGTACAGCTAGACTCTCGCACAACACACGTCCTTCCGGGAAAGTTTCTCGCGTCTCCGTCGCGAGGAATAAATCACGACTGGCGCGGCGGCGAATGCCCGCAACGTTAATGCGAAACGCCAGCGAGCGTGGATGCAGTCGGTCGTAGTTTGTGGTTATAAATAAACCGGCCGGTAGACCAGTGTGTAACGTTAGTTTTCGGTTCAGTCACACGCATTACCGAGTTCTCGGAACGGAGAGTTTGCTTCAAACTTCGATCTAGTCCACTCGTGCTATTGCACTTATTGTTCCATATTCTCTTCATTTATTATTACACTTATATAAAAGAATGTTATAGGTGATTCCAAAATATTATTATAAGAATAATTAACTTATTCATAATTCTTGTGTGAATGATTTTAAATCTTTATTACATAAAGTGTCACTTTTGATGTTTTTCCTTCCCTAATGCATAATGTGTATAATAATAAATCAAATATGCACATTGAAAGGAGACATGCATAATATATAACGTAAAGGAAGATTACATGAAAGCCTGAAAGAGGCTACACTCAATGAGAAGTAAAGCTCTTATTCCGGAAAAGTGGTAATGAACTCTCGGCTCTTATTTACCCAAGAGAGTACAGAAGACTCGGGCACAGTGAAAAGCGACTGATTTTATTCGTACGAGCAATTAAGGCGAGCCGAAGCCTCTTCTCCGTTGAGAGGTACACGTCGCGGTCTCATTTCGAAATGCTTGAGGTCTCGAAAGCATTTCAGCGCGTTGAAATCTCGAAAGCACTCCAGAATGCTCGTCGTGGCCACTCTAATTGACCGCCTTTCGTCGATGCCTCTAGTTGACCTCGGAATTCCACCTTCGACTGTACCATTTCCTATTGCAGAAATATCGTAAAAAAGACACAAGTCGCATAAATCGATCGATAACGCCACTTCTGTGTCGTAAATATTTAAAGCAGGAACAGGAAAATATCCATTTTATGATCAACTAATTTCTTTATTAGATTATTTTGTGAGAAATGTCTGAAAAATATTAACTTCAAGTGGAAAGTACTATTAATTTCATTTATGAAAGCCCAAAGGAATGTACAGTATTTATTAATTCCATTGGGAAGTACTAAAAGCTAAAATTATTAATTTGCAAACGTAAACGGTTAGCATATTAATGGGCCAATTTATTGGTGGGGCTTCGTTCAAATAGCGTGCTAATATTAGCCGATACACGTTCAATGGTCCAAACGAATCTATTTACGAAGAATTATATCCGAGAGTGTGTGACAGCCGCGTGGAGATAAATGCTCTTGGCAGGCATTGTTGATTAAGGAATCAGACGCCTATTTATTTATAATCCGACGTCGCCAACTATCTCGGTGAGAGCTTCGTCATTCAACTGGCAGTTGGTGTTGCCGAGGGTTTCTTCGTTGAAGAACCTTTTACCTACAAACTGACCGCGAAACAAGCAGCTCTGCTAAACTTTCCATCCAACTTCGAGCACTGACCGTCTAGTAAATCGCCCGAGTTTCTAGTTCCACTCGCCTCATCGTGTTCTTAGTTCTCTACTTGGTCGAAACTCCGCGCAAGAAATAACACCGGGAAAGCCGGTGTTCCTTGTTTGGATTGCTAGGCATCACATTTTTCTAGTTTTTTCCTCGCCCGTCAATTGGAACTTTCAGGAAATTTACCGGTAACTTTTTGCAATTGTGTGAAAATCGAGACTAAGCCATATGATTCGGAGATTATATGTATTAATGAGATTCCAAAAATAATCCTCGCTTTCAAAGGTACGTGAATTATAAAATGTAGTCTCACATTTTAATATTATTCAAAACTTTCAATACTATTTTTTAATAAGATCTTATATTTTCTTGATTAAATATTACAAGCTACCATTAAGTATATGTCAGAGTGACGTTTAGATTAGCACATACAAATAATCGGGTGGAGGTTGGCTAAAGTTGAAAATAGCTTGAATTGCGAAGGGTCGAAACGTACTAAGCGGCAGTTGAGAAAATAAAACGGCGGCGGGGTGAAAGCCATGAAAGAAATAAATGGAGCAGGCGCGCATTAGACGCGGGTATTAGCTTGCACTATTATTAGGAGAGCATACCTGCTACGCGTTCGCTCTTATTTCTGTCAGCGCCGGTTCAAGGATCAGGCGACGGTACAGTGGACTCGGATGAGTTTGACGCACGAAGAATGTGGGTGGCGCAACCTCTGCCACTTACTAGTACCTCCTGTCAAAGACGAAATTAACCAGACGAATCTTTAAAACTAGCTGAGAACGCTTGGCTCGTCAACTGTGCCCCCGGAAAGCTCGCATGTGAATGAATAGTACGTCACATATGTTCTATGTTTCACAAGCATTTGCGTCACAACAAAGGTAGCAAATAGAATACTAAAGAAATTGAATATATTTAAACATGAAAAAATAAGTCAAACATTGTAAATTATTAACAAATTTCAACTATCAAACATTCAAATCTCAGTCTATTATATTAAATTTGTATTAATTATATTATTCTATTTTTTTTCACACGAAGAAATTCGTATCTAGAATGATTCTCTAAACAGTCTTATTTGCACGCAAATATCTTAGTGAACATAATCGTCACATACTGCCGAGGCGAATGAATGCAGAGAAACTCATGAAGTGACTCGTCACGACGAATAAGCGTGCAGGTTGCACGTAGTCCGTAGACGCCAGCAGCACGAGTAAATATGCCCCGATGCCAATTATAAACCAGACTGGCGAAGTTCAGGATCCACCGTCGTAGAGCAGTTGTCTGTGCATCCGATTCCCGTCGGAACAATAAGTAGGGTGTCTAACAGCTCGGCTATGCACCAGGAAGTCCAAGAAGTTTCGTCATTCTGATATGCAATTCTATACTCCGTGGATTGTTTACACAGAACAACAATAATTAACTGCAAACTTAATTATAAGCAGACTATACGTAAATATATATTTTAAGTTATTTTGATGCAAATATGAATGTACTGCAAATTTATACACAGAAATTCGAGTTTTATGAATTTATTATATAATTGTCATATTATAAAGATTTCAAAAGACATTAATTATCAAGTCTGACTTGAGCAGAATGCAATTCACATTCATTCGTCGCGTATGTTTGCACGCGTTTGAATCACACAGAAGCTTTCCAAAGTATACCAGTTCTTTATGCGAAAGCCCATACACGGAAAGGGTTTGCAAAGTTACGAAGAAAGACTGGGGAGTTTCGGAGATTCATGAGAGAAGCGATGAAAAACTGGGCTTTCGAGCCGTCTGGAACTCGACGTTCGAGCTGACGCAGCCGTGGCTGTGATAATGCGGATGCTGGGTCCAGCAGAAGTGCAATGTCCGCGTTATCGCTGACAGATAAGAGATAAGAAGTCACGGAAATAATCGTCGTCGTAGTAGTTACGTAACGCCCCAGTCAATGGCGCGCTGTGTTATCAAGTATGATAATGAACCAAGTTCATTCGCCTACGTGCTATTCCGCGTACCAGAAGTGTCAGCAATCAACTGTGAATGACTTGTTTCTATTACATGAAACATGCTTACTTGGCTACACAGAGTGTTTCTTAAACAGGGAACTTATCATATTCCAATTGATTCAGTTTAATAAATAAAACACATTCAATAGACATTTTAATAGAATATTAAAATAAAACATGTAATGAATCAACATAATGATAGTTCCTATTGATAACTCAACATCGAACACTAAGACGAGTATTAACTCCAACTCATATTAATATTGAATTAATATTACTATCAATAAAAGATGTCTTCCCAAAGGAATCGAGGGATTCGAGCAGGTCAATTAAACATTCAATTAACAACTCATTCATCGCGCTGGCTTTGTGTCCGAAGACATAATACTATCAGATCGTCTACTTACACAAGGGGCCGAGAGTCAATTGCTATAGACAGGGAGAGCAAATTGTCCCGAGGGATGGAACGACCGGAATATGCAGCGGTAAGCTTTGACGTCTCTATTTGTATGCTTGATCCATCAACGCTTCCTATGGCCGTCGGCCCTTTGTCCCTCATATGTCAGCACTGTTTCGACGAATCTCGTTCCCCGAGATTACCATCGACGGCAGCCCGCCGCTATTTCCACGTCATTTCTCCCTTTGCCAGTGGGAGATGATATTTCGTAACCTGAAACATTCGTCGGCAATACAATCATCCTATTTTCTACGCACATGTAATAAGGATTGAGGAAGTATTAATTAAATGAGATTGAATGTTTTTGTGATAAAAATAAATACGGGAAATGGTACTATAAAATAGTTAGTTTTGAAGTCAAATAATTTGAGAAGGCTTTACTGGTAATTTTGTATGTGCTTCGTAAATGTGTTTATGTGAAAGCATAAATGATCGAATACGGTTTATCAGAGATTAATTATAGTTTAATCGCAGTAATAGCAGTTTATTTTCGCCTAAATAAATAGTTATCTAATCGGCGATGTCTCGTAAGTATTTTTAAGAAAGCCTGTATGTTATGAGTACCACCGCGCTGTGTCTGGCTGCTATGAAAATAGCCTCGCATGAAGCCGATAAGTCGAATCGATGAATCACACTCGAGTTCATTCACAGGCGAACAGATAAGCGTGTGATAAACTTGATGTGCGAGCAACCGTGAATGAAAAGAGTGATAAGAGGCTTGCATGCAATGATAAACAACATGGCAGGATATTAGTTAAAAAGAGATTCAACATTAACCGAGGTAAATGATTGCAATATTGACATCCACTCGTTCACACTTGACACTTGTTATTAATCAATATTTAATTACTAATTGCAGTGAATAAACAACATAAACTCGATTTGATAAACTGATATGATTCCTTGTTGGATTACATAAAGAATTAAAGTTTAATCGACAAATTATTCAACTATCATTACATTACTATTCGAAATAAACTATGATATCTTTATTATTATCATTTCATACTAATTATTTAAACCTAAATCAATTTTAATTATATCAACCTTTGATCTGGAAAGTCTAACAAACTCATTAACAGTCAGTGGCACATAAAGGAAAAGTACCAAGCGAACTATGCCTAATCGCATTACACGAGAATGCACCGGATTGTTAAGGTACGAATGGTTAAACTAAATCAGACAATTGGAAATTAATTAGCGCCGTCTAGGGGGGTGCGGATTAATTATCGAATGTAAAATTACTTCGCCAGTAACTAGCCTGGAAGGCAATTATAGGGCGGCGCTGCTGAGATGTGCGGGAGAGTTCGTCGGAGAACGGTTACAGTTGTATAAGCTTTGGCAAACTGCGCGCGGGTACACACGTTCGCGCAAAGTGTATACTTGGAGCACACATCAAACTGTCGATCATAAACGAGTGATTTCGGACGTATATCGCCGCCATTTCGAGAAATCTTTTATCGAATTGGATGTAAACTTGGTTGAACGATCGTTTAACTGACCTCAGATTGACTGCCGATCGTTTAAGCAATCGGACTGGGTTTCAATGAATGTTTATGAAAAATCTTCTGTCAATAATATGTTATGTGAGTGTAAATGTAATAGCATTCACAATGTTATTACATTTTTAGTTGCACAGTATTATTATTCAAATTTGTTTAATTTCAAACATGAATTTGAAATTTACAAATAGAAATCTTTGCATAAACATTCGTCCCTGATTTAATTTACATTTTCATCGATTAATGACTGAATCAGTATGATGAATATTTAGTAATGTGTTTCTACATTTACAAAGCCTAACAAACAGAGAAACATTTTACTCCAATTACTTCCATGCGTGACAATTTAGTTAGCCGACCAAATAGAGCGTAGTTTGTCAATTAGCCACTATTGTGGATATAGAATCCATCCCTATGAGATTTATTATTGAACTAAACAATTGTTCTGTTGTTTTTCAGATCCGTTCAATCGTAAGTACGGTTTCAAAGATTTGTTATCAGCACTGAGAGTGAGGAAAGATTGCTAGAATAGATGAGAGAGAATTTTTTCGCATTTAGAATTTTGCCACCCAAATTATTTTTGGGAGGCATATTTAGTCGAGTGTTTTCGCGCAATTTTTCCCTAGAAATTGTAGGCTTTATGCTTTCAGAGTGACCCTTTAATGACACAAAAGGCAAGTATACGAGCTAATCAAATATCGATTATAGTTATATATTAGAACGATTTATAAAATATGTATGAAAACATACGAATTTCTCTAGCAATTACAAATCTTGGAGAAAGCGATGTTCCGTTGCGATTTTCATCTGTGAATTTTATGAAAATCTGATATGTCTCTAAAATGCTGTGTTCCATTTGGCGTGAAAATGACTCACTGTCGAAAAAATAGTTTGCTGTTAAAAAAGCATAAGCGTACGGATTGCGAAGGGAGTTCGATGCAACTTTAAATGAGAAAAATTCCGCCCGCCTTCAGAGATGGGAACGTGCATTTGCAAATTCAGCTCGAAATTTGTCCGTGCGGTTCTGTGCAGTTTAATTGGATCGAGTGTGGTTGGTGTCAGGAAAGAAAAAGTTGGATCGCGTGCGACTTCCGGTGTCGCTGAATTGTTCGTGGAAATGAATCATGAGGGGACAATCGAGTTGGGTGTGGTGACATGCGTGCAGATAAATCACAGGCGGTGTGCTTGCGCACTTGTAATCGGAGCTTCCGTTAATCTATATTAAATTAAAACGAGAATGCAAGGATTATATTAACAATACATTCATTTGTTAAATTGTATTATCCCACACAATTTGATCGCTCACACTTGTGTGAAACGTTTCGAAAGAATCATCGCTCATAAAGCAATCTTTCTTATTGCTTCTTCTTTTTCATCAAGTTTCTTTTTTGTCTTCTTCGAACTCAGTGAATCGGTCCAGGATTATCTCGAGAAAGGACTTAATTAAAAGTAGAGGGCTTACTGGTTTCGCGTAGTAGTCAGTCGACTGGCGTAATTGACCTCGGTGGTAGGTTGGCGCGAAACAGATGAAAGGAGAAATCGTCTTCGATGAGGGCGGAATAAAGGGATCCTGGGATTTCGGCTTCTTTGGTAGAGCACTAAGCGATATCATTTCGCCGATATTATCCCAGACGGTCTCACTCAGCCATTGTCGGCACTGATTTAAACGCTCGGCTGAGTCGGGCAAAGGATCTGAAAGGACATCGAAAAAAGCTCCAGACACTGACACTCTCTCGAAATTAATGTTTCACCTTCGTCAATTACATTTCTCACAGCATAAGAAAGGCGGGTATAACTGATTAGATTAAAAAAGAGTTCAAATCTCAAACCTAATTAGCAATATATGAATATAGACAAAACTTTTCAAAAAAACAATTTGTTCATATTATGCTCTTATATATTTGACTCTAGCACTGCTAATTATTCGAATTTCTAATTCAGTGCTCATAAATATAGAAAGCTCATGTACGATTTCCCTGGCCAAGTATTATATTTCAACTAGCAGTTAGCTTTATTAAAATTTTGCAGAAAAGAGGTGAAAGGGTCCGAAACAATTTTTTCCGAGCAGCATGAAAGGGGTAGGAAGAAAACTAATTAGATTGGGAAAGAGGCCGAATCGGAGAGCAAAGGGGAAACGGCTGACGCGGGCTGTTGAGTATCAAACAGGCCGACTTTCACGTATTTAGCAGTTGAAGGAGACTCGCAGCGCATTCTTCTTTCTCGGCGGTGCCAAAGAAAATTAGCCATGGCACAGTTAGCGCACACAGGACGCGCGTTCCCTCGAATTTTATAGCCTCGTAAACGATATATAAGATGCTCTTTCGTTCGCCGCAATGCTTTTAAAATAATGGCCCGTTTTCCGCTCGTTCCTGCTTCCAGCCGAGTGTCCGACCCACATTTTTCTCGCGGCCGCTCTTCACGATCTGCCCGACCGTTAAAAGCCGAATGCGAGCGCGTTATACTCAGTTGCAAGGTCGCACTCTCTATCTGTGTGTGTGTCTGTGTCTTTGCAATTGTTCATATCTGTGTCGATCCAATATGCTGTAACAATCAAGGCCAGTGCGTATATACTTGGCAAAAGCGATTCTTCCATTTCGACTTTGAACTTTCGTACTGGCGAAATGTCATTGAAATAAGAGCTTTTCACGACTGACTAAATAGAAAAAATCGTGGGGAAATATTTTTGGAAAAAATTCGTATATGAAAGTTCGACGAATGTAGAAAAATAGAGATTCCATTTGAATATTTTTGTAATTTTGGCAGGAAAGTTAGTATAGTTAGGATTTTAGGTGATAGAACATGGCTCTTTGAAATCGTGTCGATGAATTTCTACTGTGACAATCGAGCCATTAAGAGAGGAAGGTTCCACTTGGACGAAATATCAGAATCGAAGGATCAATAGAAATTCAATCGGTCCAATTAGAAGCGGCATTTCGGGATTGGAATGACAAGCTTACAGGGAATCGTCTACCTTCGAATCGTTCAACAGATCATCCGCTGAAAGGCATTTGCCAAGCGAGCGGCGAATCCCTTCGAAATTCGATGAGATCACTGGAACTTTCCACATAATCTAAAGTCCTTTCACGTGACTGTAGACAGAGTTTCGATAACCGCGGCGATGCCAGCCAAGTTTTCCATTGTGATTGCGCTCACGCGACTCATTCCACTGCCTTGCCGGATACTAGTTCCGGACTTTTATTGCTCAACTTGTGTACACCATTTCACCCCTCTTTTGTTTCGCCATTCGGTTGTTTTCATACAATTTCGTTTCCGAAAAAAGCCGAAGCTTCCACTCAAAATGAGGTTAAATGTAGATTTGGATTTGTAACTCGCAGCATCACTGCAAGATCGGTAAGAATAAACGATATTGAGATTCTCTTCGTAATGTTCACTGATTACACTTCCAGGAAAGTATCGGCTGACGTAAGCGCTTTCCATTTTTGATTGATCATCCATATTTGGACACCTTTCGCGGAGGAATATTTTTGACTTCGTGTTTTGTGACGTGAAGCATCATCGCAGATTTTAAAATACTTTTCAACTCATATGCGCAAAGAGATAGAAAAGGAAGACAATGATCAAAAATCATTTCTTTAAATAAACGTGAATGATTATCAATGCAGACATTGTACAATACTATTTCTTAGAATGATAAGCTTTCCTATAATCGCTCCTCGATTAACGCGAGCGGAAGCAAGCAGTCGGAAACAATCACGAAAGGGAGGGCTCGTAAGTAGTCCATCAGAAGCTGTCCTATTCGAGTGACCCAGTTGGGTCGGGTCAAGAGAAGCTCCTACTTTTAAGACTTTCATGTAGCCACTTCAGGACCAATTGGTCCTGAGAGTATTCCCCAAGTGGTAGAAACTAAAACGCCAAGGAATACTGATACTTAATCGTTTCTGTAACCATTATTTACTCCACCGATAATATTCCATTCGCAATAACAATGAGAACGAAGCATGCAAATATTTCCATACTAATAATTTAAACAAAAACAATATTCACTATGAATTGCCAACCTTCTCTTTTTCAAACTCGATTAAAAATACTTCTTCTTTTATACACAATAATAACATTTTTACCAATTTTTAATTACTACATGAAATGTAACGTTTCACTTACTACAATTGCAGTATTTCTAAAATAGACAACAGAAATGACAATGCAAGGGAATTTGTCGGAATATCGGGGTGCACGGTTTGCGAGGATTTTCGTCTTTGGGCTCGGTTATTTCGCATTCTGAATGTGCTTTCAGAGGAGAGTCACGTTCCCGTGGACGAAGCGCGCTCTCTCCCTCTCTTTCTCTTTCTCTCTCTCATCGGCATTCGATCGTGTGCGGCCGGTTACGTGGAAGGGCGGATCCTCCACCTTCCACGTCCTTTCTTGCCCCATTTTGAGTCTCCAGCAACCATGCACCGCACACTTGCACCACTCGCCCAGCCTTGCGCACAGTTCCCCGAAATTGGTTGCAGCTTGCGAACCACCAGCTGCTATCTGGGTCAAAGGTGAACTCTGTCTCGCATTTTTAGTTGTCGTTTTTTTTAATTTAACCTTTACCCTGCGACGTTCGAACATGGTCGGGTTTTCCAATCACAAGTAAATGAAGGAAAGTGGAAACGAAATAATATAATGATGATAAAGATGAGATTGTATTATACAATGTCAGTATTTAATAAGAATTCTCATTTCCAGAAGGTCGTTTTTCAAAATTATTAATTGTTAGATAAAAGCATTGAAACTTTTACTGATCAATATTCCATCGCTTTATCTCCAACATTGAAACAATGAACTGTAGTGAAACGAAATCCGAAAGATACTATCAGCAACCAGTGGGAAAATCCCTGGACGAATTACGCGTCAGTCATTCACTGGTAACAAGTGCAAGCGGCAACTTACACGGCTCATTCCGCCGCAAAGCTGCAGAGGTGTCGTGTGCGAAATTGACTGGGAGCTAGAAAGCAAGCGACACACGGCACGCGCGCAGACAATGAGCTATATGTGTAGGTGCATTGTAGCTTTATCGCTTTGAAGTTAACAGTGGAGAAAAGGAGTAAGAGAGAATAGTGTGTGTTAGTCAGACGTATGTTACCGGACGATAAACGCCGCAGGGGTAAAACTCGAAAGTGGGCGCTAAAACGTTTAAGAATTAAATAGCTGTGAAATATTCCAGCGGGTTTAGAAGTCTCAGTGAAAGAGACGGAAAACGGAAGAAAGAGAGACTAGCACTGCGTAGGCTTTTCCGGAACAAGTTCTGCCAGGCGAAGCGGCATCGCTAATAATTCATGTCGCCTCCACCGGAAAGACCGTCAACGGGATCCTCAGACATCAGCGTCTTTTCACGACGCTCAAGGCTAATTTGCCAGCCGTCTGTCGCCGTTGAGAGTCCCCTGCGTCGAGAATCTCGTTGCGCCGCAGACGATTTCCCCTCATTTGCTAGCTAGTTCTTCAACAGCAACGTAATAGCTCCTCATAAGCTCTTACCACGGAGAAAGTTCTCTCTCCGTGTATTTGCATATTTATTCTTCCATATGAATTCGGGGATTATTATTGTCGTTTTTGATGGGATCGTTACTTTCAGTTTGTATCTTTGATCACTCGTGTGGAATAAGAAAAGTTCATCAGTCGATTTGTTAAGTAGTTCTTGAACACTAATGTAATAAGCTCCTTGTAAGCTCTTGCCAGGGAGAATGTTCTCTTTCTGTGTATTTGCATATTTATTCTTGCATGCAAATTCGAGGATTATTATTCCTCGTTTTGATGCAATTGTTCCTTTCTTTTTGTATTTTTGAGCATTCGTGTGGAACAAGAAAAGTCTATCTTCCGATTTCATTTTGTAGAAATGATAACCCATTTATGTTGAGGAGCTATTATTATAGCAATCAATATCTACTTCAGATTTTCGTGTATCCTATCGATACACTCGACTGGTTGGTCCACTCGAAAGACCAATTTCATTTGCCATGTCTACTTGAACCTTTACTTCAGCCAAGTCGCTTTGAAATTACATTGTCCAGACTTTTCAGGCACTGAATCCAGTTTGAAAGTATATGCGATAAATATATTGATTGACCCTATTTATTAATATATATAAATAGTAGTTTATGTATGTTTAGTATACTCGATTCAATTTAGTGCGAGGTGAAAGCGTGGCAATATTAGGCTTCTTTCAAAGGAAATCAAGTGGAACATATTTCTTGAAAAAGTGGCGGCGTGCACAGTCGACTTATTAATCGCAAGCTTGGAGAAGTTGTTGCTGCCGAAGAAGTATTACTTGCCGGGCGAAAAAGTTGGCGAGTTAGTTGGCGATAAACTCGACGATAAGGAGGGAAAGTTTCTTTGGAGTGCTGGGCGAAAAAGGCCGTGGATTCTAAAGCGAGTGCTTTTGGCATGTAGTCCTGTAATCAAGTTTGTATGAAGAGGCCGGCCGCTTCTGTATACTATACGGAATTTATGATTACTAAGTTGAGAGAGCTCGAAAAGAAGCGGAAACCGCGTGCACTCTGAAAAAGAAGGCAAACTTCCGGCGAATCTTGGCTAAAATGCAATCTAAAATTGCGAGAATGTGCTTGACTCCTTTTTCCTAACTCTCTCGGAACTCGCATTCCAATTTTCTGCTTTCTCTGGGACTACAAATTAGAACTTCAACTTCGTAGAGAACTCGAGAGTTAAATGTTTCACTATTATGTAACTACACAGCTCAATTAAATAATCAAATTATTTCGAATCTATTATTAAATTGTTCAAAATTTAGTAATTACTTTCTACTAAATGTGAATAATCGAATATGACTATTCGATCTAATGCAAGTATAATGAGCTACGTAACTTTGAATAATGAGTGCAGTACTCAAGTTACCGATTCCTTGGAGCATTATTCGAAGCAGCCATTGTGGTTCGAAGCCATTATGGCGCGAGTGAATCACGACACAGGCAGTCTAAAGCAGCGTCAATAAGAGACTACCCAGACCTTCGATTAACCCTGAACGCACCACTTCGTGAATATTTCCGTTAACCATAGCTGCCGGTAATTACACGCCTGTCGATAAATAGCATGCTGCCACATGCGGGGTGTTTCAGGGCCCACTACGGATTCCGTAGATCATCCTTGTCCAACATGATTTCCTCCTGTCATTGTACAAGCTAATGCATTTCCCACGTAGTCAACGAAATCGATATTCCATGACATATTACAAATATTAAAATCTATCAACGATTATCCACCAATTTGTACAAATAATAACACAATTAATAATCAGTCCAAATTTCTGATTAATTCCAAATATATCAGAAAACGTGTACATCTTTTCTATTATACAACAAATTCTTCTAAAAGTGCTACACAGTTTTTATTTTTCAACAAGTATAAATAGTAATGTTCGAATTAAAATTGATGATTGTAGGAATACTTGTTACAAAGACCAAAGAAATTGGCTTTTGATCTTGTGTTAGCAATGTTCAGTCCATCATAGGGGAATGCGATTCTCTCGCTTCGGGATTCGGAGACGACAGATCGAAGGAAATTGAATGATCCAAGTGGGATGAGCAAGTCTTGCTGGGAGGACGCAGCAGGATATCGGGTTTGGCGAGCTTAGTCAGAGGAAGGCTACCTTGTGATTCGAGTTTTAGGATAAGGAAGATGCTTTCCTGGCAGTGTTCAGCCGAGGTAATACAAGATCCCGGATAAAAGCCGGAGTAAACAGGGTTATATTTCGTGCCCGGAACAGACGAGCAACTCTCGGAGCATCACTCCGCGAAAGGTCACTGCTATCGACCTGACGAACTATAAAAAACTATTCCACCTGGCTTCGGGGAACCTTGGCATTAGTTAATCGTCGGCTCTCTGTAGGAGGAACATATGCGATTCTTATTGAGTGTGAAAAAGATCGAATTTCGCCAATAATAAATCTCAAGTTTGTTAGAAACTACAAAACATATAACGCATTAAAAATAACTCTATCATTTTCATTAGATTCATTATACAATTCATATCACAAATAATAAGTCATTAATCCTTGAACAAACATGATGGTTTATTAAAAAGTGAGATTTATACTATTTGAAAAAACGATGGCTAAATTAATGAGCTCTCGCAGCCCATTCAAACCTCGAGTATACGAAGAATGGTTGCGTTTATCGGGAAAGCGTGCGGTTGGATTGAAATGCAACTTTAAATCTCACTGTCAGTGTGCGTAACTAAACCGGCGAATGAAATCGATTGCGCAACTTGGATATGCCATTCCCCCTACTCTTACTATCCGGCGCAGAGAGTAATCCAGTCGACATAGTTATCCATTCGTGAAGGAATGGAATTGCCATTGCTTAGATGATTGGATTGAGAAAAGTTCCAACGCCCGCTGCGATGGCCACTTGATTATCCGTGAGAAGAAAGTACCTTCATTTGAGGGAGGTAGTGCCGGCAATTGACGGTACACAAAGGACGAATGACTTTCTATTAAGGTTCAATGAAGTGTCGCATTCAAAGGAAGTAGTTTGAGAGATGCACTTTGTGTTTGTGTTATCATTTGGTGATTACGAAAATTGGTATGTTACATTTATACAATGTGAAAGCAGGAGAATTATCATCACAAAAGTTGATAAATAAATCTAGAAATATAAATATTAAATTATACTGTTGAGTTGTCAAAGATTCGCTAAGAGCACATAACTGATAAATAAATAGTCAGTTAATATATTCCATTTAAAGGAACGATGCTTTCAGATTTGACGTTTCTCTTTTCATATTTGGTATTATCTCCTGTCTTTCCCAAAGTGTGTTCGCATAGAACATTCCATCTCCTCCGAGTGCTTCTAAAGTCCAGCAACCAATGGGGCTTCGCGGCTCTCGCAAGGGCGGCTAGAACGCAAACAAGGATGCGTGCCACAAAAGCTACCGCTTAAAGAGCACACCCTAATATATTCCGACGTTTCCGCAAACACATCGTCGAATCCTTAACACAATATTGGCACGCCATCGCCATATTCAGTGGCAATCCGCAGGAAAGCACGGAGGAAGCAGGGATTGGCTCTGACTGGCTTATTCGTATGCGTGTATGAGGGTCGAAAGGAAAGTGAAAGGGAAGCTCAAATCATTCTTTGTTGGTCATCGAATATTGCGTGACAAGAAAATGGAAATATTTAATATTTTTTTACTAATAGAATATTTTCTATTGATTGTTGAAAATTCATGTTTATCCTGTTTATATAAACGTTCCTCGTTATTACGAACATTTATGAACATAGTTTACAGTGCAGTATTATCAGCGTTAACGGAACATTTTGCGTAACATGGATGCATTGAAAGGGATAACTCTGGCAGTCTATTTTTCAGGGAAAAGTCAGGAATGAATGCGAAGCATGCCGTAACACCTTGGTTATTCGTGTCCCGCTGACACTTTCCAATCGATCTCATAACTGTAAAGCTACAAACTGTCACTGGGCTGAATGCCGGGGTCGCAGTCAATCGATCATGTAATCTTGGAAGTCGAGACTTACATAACTGAGAGGCCCTCGGAAACGAGTATCCTTGGTGATATATCTCAATTCAGTGTCACGGCCATAAGCGTCCATAAATAAGCCACTGCTATTCGGCAGGAGCACGTGTCTTCGAATGCTAAGCCTTCGATGTGAATAGTTTGCCAACCGAATAGCAAGACCTTTCAGTTTTCCACTCGACTGTGTCCTCTTTGAAAATATTTATTCGTTATTGAGTTATTTATAAAAATGATACACCCACGTTAAAGGTGTTTGCGATTATGTAAGCTTTATTCTGTACAGAAGTGATTAATTTATAAATACCAAGTATCAAAGGTGGGTAATTAATGAAAAGAAATAATAAGTTTAGTAGAAGCTTCGAATGAATATTATTCAATTAATATCAGTGGAAAATCAACATTGCCACCGTAATACTGATCCCTGCAAATACATTCATTGACGTTTCATCTATCTCTACTACATTTGCATTGGTTCAATTTCAAACCACAAGATAATTTCGAAGGTATAAAGAGGAGATACATTAAAGCCCGATTTACACACTCCGTAATGCGTCAATAAAATAACATATACAACACATGTTTTGATTCAGTGTGCCAGATAATCCGCGAATACCGCAATTCATTTCAGTGACGACCTTATTTTTGTATACTAAACTCTATATACCATAAATTATAAGTTAACGATTTCAGTTAGTGAAACGCTGCTAAATACATACATTAGAGAACTGACAAGTAACATGAATTCTTAATATTCCCCTGGGATTTTTTAACTGATTGAACAAGGAAACGATGCTCCTGGGAGTGCGAAATGTTCCCCAGCTGGGGCTAAAAAGAAGCGCATTTGCGATCTTAATTTATGATAAGTAAAGACGTCTCACGCAGTGAAATTTATAGCCAATTCTGTCGGTGGGGGTTAATGCGATTACTATGTGCCGTATGCGCCCGAACATTTATAGGTCCACATTGGGGCTAATGTACTCCTTAAAGACTTGTACCACCGGCTGATTTAGGGGCTTTTGGAATATTAAAGCTTGGGAACACTAAACGCTCTGTGTATTGCTTGCCACCATCTACGAACACACGTACACGAGAGATAAACATGTGTAATATACTGTAGAGGTCATAGACTTTAACACTTGGCAGCAATGAAATCACTGAACTTAGTTGCTTTCTCGTCATCGAGTGATACATTCATACATATTATCATCGACTATATAAATAATTAACACATTCTTTTGAAAAAAAGTGTGCTTCAGATCTTCAGTTTGTAAATAATACATATTAATATCAGCTGTTTGATATTAACTATACTATGCAATATAAATAACATCCCGAATCATTAAAATATCCATCCACATCCGCAAGTCTCATCGAACTTACTGCCACGCACTTCGCTGTGTTCATCGCAAGCTAAGAGCATTAGAAAGTAGGCTACGTAAACGGATACGAAGCGCTGAGTATGTGCCGGTGAAAAGTGGCGCAAAGGGCTATAAAATTGAATGGGGGCTTACTGTTGTAGTGGATATGCGATCAGTAGTTAGAGACCTGCGGTGTGCAGACGCAGCGTACACGCCGCTCTCCAGTGAAATGTAGTCCAAGTGGTAATATCGGTGTATGGTCAGACGCTGCCAGGCGGACGGCTCTCGAGCGCCAGCCGGGAGCCATCACTTATTAAACGAATCGATGCAACGCGCGCGCCTTCGCAATTCGCCATCGATCAAAAAACAGAAACGTCTTGATGAATTTAGAAGCCGATAGAAAAACGGACCTATGCAAATGTCCTGAGTTTTAATAAAGCCTAGCCAATCTTTCGTGGTTTTTTTTTTAAGTTTTACCTATGTCATGAATATTCAGCGATGATTTCGAAGCAAACTTGTGTCGGATCAATTTTTTATTGAATATGGAACGCAAGGATCTCCTGATATTTCATTGTCTTACTTTTTTGTTATAATTTGTTGAGATTTTTCGATGAAGTATTAAATTGTTCTGATGAAGTTATTAGTTGTATTATTAACTGAGCAGTAATAAAAGAAAGCGTTTTACGATACACCGAGTATTAGTACGATGTTGAAAGAGCGTGAAATACACTATTGAAGCAGAAGGGGGTGATTTTCTTGTTTCAGCGGAGGCAGGCATTGCAGTTGCCGCCGAGTTGAAGCAGCCAGAGGAGCGTACAGCCGAGGAGAAGATGGCACTGCTTGGCAAGCCACGATTGGGTGATGTGGCTAAGGCACAGATAAGGATCAAGGAATCCAAAGAGTTCAAGAACACTGTGGACAAGCTTGTCCAAAGGGCTAATGCTTCCATACTACTCGGTGAGTTAATCTTTCTTATAATCTAATATATATTTCATAAAAACAGTAATAAATTCTTACTGATATGATTTATAATTTCATAGTATATAATTATTATGAATATGTTTGACTTCATATAAATCTGGTCCAAAACTTTTGAAAGCAGCAGTATGTGTTTCCTTGGCATTTGCGGTGCGTGTGCGAATGATTCAATCCAAGTGTACAATACAGCTGGCGGCTGACTTCTGAACGGTTTGCGTACAACGAGGCGCTCGGCATTGGCATTGCTCTATTACACGCCGTGATACCCTTTGTTCACCGCTCTCTTTTTTGCATTTCACGGCGCGCCTTTGTCATGAGGAATCGTTCACTTTCCTCGCTTCTCTTTGTGCTCCCTCTTTGACTCGCCCTCCTTTTCCTCCCAACTCTTTCCCTCTCTCTTTCCGGGATTCAAGCCTGACTCGTCGCCGGCGCCCAGCCAACTTATAGAACACCTTCTTGGCCTTTTCATTATTGCCGGAACCTCGAGTGATCCAGTTTTCGACCATCACCGCCGGTTGAGAAGTACTTTTCACGAGGATCCCTTGGGGAGACTAGTCTAGTGCTTCACCATTTTTCACGTCACCTTATAATATAACTCTGAGGAAGATCGTTTATCTTGGCTCGTTCTTTGTTGTCATTGGCACTTTCCAAGTTTCATGTCTTGATATTTGTTTATTTCTATGTCGTTCTTCAAACGTATCAATCTTAAGTTTTCATGACACTGACACTAAAATTGAACAGTTTTTTGAGATCATTCTGAAAGGTTTAATTCTGTGGTAGTTTTTGTGTTTAGAATTATTTCGAGATTGTAATTATTCTGGAAGACAATCAGTATAATAGTTTCTCTGGAATGTTATTTACAACCATTATCAGGAGACTCCGAGAACAGTCGTTCTGGAATTAATGCGACTGTTGAGTTTCAGAGAATGCTTTGAAAGGATTATTTCGCCCTCGCAATTTTCCTCTGATGGAATGAATTTCCTTATTTCCTTCTCTAATGATATCGGACTGCGAGTACTAGGATTATATCGATCTGCTACTTAACCCCATCGTAAAAATGCCGACGAGACGGCAGCTAGTCTTAATCGATTAATTGGTCGACGGCGGACTGCAATTTTACGGCATGCTCGCGGTTCCTGCGTCTTCCGCTAACGAGATCCTTCCGCTTAATTGGTCTGCTGGAGAAATTTTAGTTCGGGATAAATACTACTGTAATTGCGACCATCCCCTGGAACAATTATACTCTTAATTGTTCCCGTACTGCAATTCAGCAACCTTCTATTCTAAGTTTTGCTCTCAAGAATAATCCGCGAGCATTAAATTTGTTACAACATTGCTATTTAAATATTTATATACCTTGCAACTGTTTTACATTTATTAAATTGATCTATTAAAGATCTACATCTGAACAAATATTTTTATAACTGATATTGAAGTGCTTTAAATAAAATTGATTTAGAAACTTCAAATCTAATTAACAATATAAAACATAGTAGACAATCACTGTTAAAGTGGAACATTGGCACGTAATTAGGAGCGAGCTGATAATACTCCGAGGCTTTTATCCAACGTTAATTTCGTCCCCGAGGAATTACCAGTAGACAAAGGTCGGGAAACAATATCGACGCCGGGGTTACAAGCATCGCGGCGACGGCGTCGACCTGAAACCTTTCGTTCTCTTCCCACAGGGCTTTGACAAGTTTTCCGCGCACCCCTCTCTCTGTCGCCGCTTGTCTTTGTGATGCACAGTCGATTTGTATTTCGCCCCGGCCAATTCCACCCCTCTCTCGAGGATACTTTCTTTTAGAACGACACACACGTAAAGCAATTCGTATCCACCTTTATCACTTCTCTTTCTATCTTCGTCTTTCTCTCTTTCTCTTTTCTTCTCTCTTGAAACTAGTATCGCCAGCTTCCATTTTGCCGATTGAGCAACCGAGTCTCCTTTCCTTCACTAATTCCGAAGTTCCACGAAGTGAAATAGAGAGAATTTGTCTTCGCGCCTGGAAGCGTGGAAAGCCGACTTCAGCCTCGAGACTGATTTTACTCTTCGGATGGAACGCGTCATTAAGTTAAGAGCTCCGACGAAAAATATACATTTGGCTTCCAACTTAGAAGAGACAAGTTACGTTCTAAAAGAGTATGCTTTTACAGTGTTAAAGTCAATGTTTCATATTTTTAATGATAGAATAACTTACTTTATGTTTGATCAAAAATAGGAAGATTAATTTAGTGATCTTTGAAGTAGATGAATGCTAGAATGTCTGATTGAAGGACATAGTTGTCTTAAAAATCCTATAAGATCTGTCGGTGCGATCTGATTTATGAGTTTCCCAGAAAGAAACTTTATAGCAGGTGGCTTCACCAGCATCACCGCTAACTCAGTGATTGTTCTTTCTTGGCAAAAAGCTTTCGGCTACTTCATTGACGAGCCCGTAACTTCTCGACCCCAAGGTTTCTGACTTGATGTGATTCGACGAGTTCGAGCGCAATCAGTGAGCTCACCAAACGAAAAGACATCGGATTCTACCTGTTATGAGTTTCCCTTTTCTTTATTGGATTAATGGAAAACGCACAGTGAATCAGTAATTGAGATTCCTCTCTTCTGATATTAGAAACAAATATTTTGTACATTTATTTATTTATAAAGAACATTTATTTATTTATTTATATATGTGTCCATTTTGAAATAACTTATAGAAATTGTTATAAGTTAATTAATATTAATATGTTAATGGTAATAATTTCAATCTGTATAAATGAAACGCTGTTGGAGTTGGCAGGAATTGTTTTCGGAAATGAACGAACGCGTAGTATGAACCAAGTTATTTTAATTGTGGCAGGCACCAGTTCATGGAAAGAACAGTTCACGGAAGCACTGACCGTAAGCGGTGGCGACGACGACGATGGGGAAAGCGGAAGCGGCGAGGCAGCGCGCCCATCCGCAACAGACTACCTTATGCACTCCATCACCATATTCTGGAAAATCCTTTTCGCATTTGTGCCACCGACTGGTAAGTCACTGCTGCAGAACTAACCTAGACTTACATGCTTTTATACCTTTAATAATATTTGAACGGAGTATCAAAGATGCATTAAGGTCTGCATTTTCAAGATTTATCTGAACTTCATTACTTCGGACGAGAAATTCCTAGGAGAACTGAGAATTCTAGTTCATTATTACAAAGCTTCGAACTTTCATCTTATTTGCAAGTAATGAAAGATACTTATTTCTTTCATTTTACAAGTCTGTTTGTAGTCTTCAGAAAAATTCATAACAATATTGGTGTCTTTCAATATTCTGTAAACTCAAAATCATCCAAACATTTCTTTGAAATTCCTTGAGTGCATTCACTTGACTCGTCAATCTCGTCCTCGGAAAAGATTCCGTATCAAGGAACAGTGGATTTCTCCACACTTTGCAGAGGCTCTTCTTTTACGATCTTTCGAGCTGTGTACATGTAAAGGGAACAGGCGCATCCTTCAAGTAGAAGGAGCTCGATCCCTCAGGATTTGCTGTGAACTCAGGAAACCGAGTTGCTAGGATGCGAAATAAGACTTTTATTGCGAAGGAACTACGTCTACATGGGAAATGGAAATCAAGGATTCTCCTTGGACAATACTTATCCCGCGGATCCTATTGACGGAGAAGTTCCTGTCACTGTCACACTTTTACCAATACGATGCGCCGTTCCTTTTCTCCTCGTTCGTGATGATCCTTAAAAATGATCGAGATTTCCCGCTGGAAATGAATATTCCTGATGAGCTGCGTGCAATGTTACATCTCGAGGAAAATCTTGTCATTTCTATAGGTTCATCCGACAGAGTACCTTTGATATCTCCCAGAAAATAGAGCTCCCAGGAACAGTTCGTACACGGGAGAGCTTCAACATTCATTTTTCGCCATCGGGACATGAATATAAAAGTCTCCTTTATCCTCAAAATATTCATTAGTGGAATGATTATCCACTGACAAAGTGTGGAATTATCAAAAATGATGGATAAAAGAAATGTTTATATGTTCAATCTTTACTTGGTTGTTATTCCATTACAAACAGGTTGTAATTAAAATGTTCTATCTAATTTTTGCATGGTTGCATTGTATTCTTTAGAGTCCAATTAATACTGGACCAAGCCAATTACCCTTAAAACGATATTTTACTTTGACCTCGACTACGGTTTGCATTTTGAACAAGTTCTTAGCATAAAGGGAGTTTATCGTGGCAAGTTACTACAAAAAGAGAGAATGCATTCATAATTAATTCGATGCAATTCGTCGCTAAGAAAGGTCGGCGAGATATGCTCGGCGTAAAGGTTAAGCGCAAACAATTAAAGGAAGCATTTAACTCGGCGAAAGCGAAGTGGAGAGCGCTTGCAATGGCGATAAAAACGTTTTAATATTCGAAATCACGTCTCCCTCAACGGGAGACTGCCAGGTCGCCAACAGCGCAATTAAAGAGCATTGTGAAAGCGGCGCGGATGAATTTCCCAACCGCGTGTCATATCGTTTCCATTTCCTGCCGGGTGTTAAGTAGAGGCTGACGCTTTTTGCTTCGAGCCATTCGACGGTCCCATTGCGCTCCTGACACGCGCACTTTCATTCCCGTACTCCCTGCGAGACTGTTACCATCGAAATTAGTATACCATTCGAAAACAGAGATTCAAAAAGCTTTGTTCTTTGCATGAATCAAAGGATTATAATGGATTGACGATATCCCATAATATTGTGTTTATTAAATGCATTTGGCAGTTAAACTTTATTGATTAATATGTAAAGACATTTTAATGTACCAATTTTGAAAATATCCTAATAATTAATATAAAGAAAATCTGATATATTTCTGAATTTAAATAAACTTTTATATACCAAACAAATCAAGGAGAAATCACGAGACCACTGATCGTTCCCATTGAATGTTCAAGAATCTATGATTCGTGTATTGGAAATTCGATAGCAACAGTAAGCTCTGCCTCTGATTCAGAAATGGTATTTTTCAACTGGCAATTCGATAGAGCCGTATTTTCGGCGACGGGAGTACGTGCGGTTTGTAATAACAACTGGCGGCGAAAGCTGGGACGTGAACGTCCCTAAAATTTTGACGACCCACCAACTGCCTCGTCCCACCAATCGCAAAACGTGACCAAGCGCTATCAGCTTGCACTAAAAGCTCTGGTAACTGTTGCACCCCAAACCCTCCCTGATTGTTTCATCCGTTTTCGAATTTGAGCAAATCGTTTAGAAGCAGATTGTCACAATTTTTCGCACTATTTTCCGGATTCATTTAAAGGGGGATTAATAATCACATGTCATACAGGTTTATATAAACGAACGAAGATTTATATATGTTTTTTGTTTGTTCGTTTATACTTTACATTTTATTTTCACTGAAGGAATAACGAAGAACTTGTCTTATTTCACTTCAAATTGCTTAAAACATCATTCATCGATGCTAATGTAAACAAAATAATAATGCGGATAATACCAAATTCAACAACAATGAGGAACAAAGAGCACGTCGGCAATAATACGTTTGCAGTTTACCGGGAATATAATTTACATGAAAAGAGGAAAAATTCATTTCTGAAAGAATGAAAGCGCCTTCCGATCAAGTTGTGTTTGCTTCACTGATGTTCGGCCAATACATTCATTGATCGCAAACCGCAGAGGATTAAAATGGGAAGTGACCTAGTTTCGTCCGCTAATTACAAATTCACCAAGTTTAAATACGGCTGTGAAGGGTGCACCTGCGCCTTTAATACGCGTGGCCGCGTTTCCGAATAATATGCGCCCCGATTGCATCGATTCAAGCGACTCGTGTATGTTATTCTCGTATTCTTCCAGATATTTCATCTCCAATCCCCTTTCAGAATTCGTAATGAATATTATACAGTAGTCTCGTAAAACATATAATTCTTCAGAGAGTCAATTTATTTCATTTAAAACAGGAAAATTTGATGTTACTTTTATAAATCGTACATTTCAACTGTTTATTACGGAAAACCAATTACATACACGGTGAAAGAACTATAATAAAATTTCAGAAACATCTTTTTTCATTGCAACAATACAAAAAATATTTAAACTCCGACATTGTACATATAATCAATCATTAAACCCATATTATATACGTTTAATCAAATTCTTCAGGGCACTAAAAAATGAAGCTAGCATTGCTTTATAAACTTCTTAAGGCAGATTAGTAGCTACTAACACGCTCAACTTGAATGGCAAATGACTTCGGGAGAAAGAAAGTTGAGAGAGCTGTTGTAGCTCGTGTGGAAGAATATTATCTGGCGGCGAGTCGATGGAAAGGTAGCGCATTACGGAATTATCATCTCGAGCGAGGCCGCCCTCATGAAAGTTAGTCGTAAAGACTATCCTCGAGGGCAGAGCTAGTACGTGGAAGTTCTCGGCGCTAAAATTTCTGAGCCATAGCCGACTTTATATCCCCTTGGAACTCGGCGACACTGAATGGGAAATAGAACATCCACCACAGCTCCAAGAAAAAGACACCACACTCGACGCCGACGCCTTGTAAGAAACGCGTTGACGGGAATTACTGACGCGGAATTGTGCTGTAAAACGAATTACAGCCGACCAGTCGAGTCCACACACAAGCCTGTAAGTGGCGACATCTAAATTGCTAGTGCAACTTTTACACTTTTTGTATAATACAATTTATCTTGAAATGAAATACTAATAATTTCTTCTAATTATTAGTACAATTATTTGAGTAGAACATTTTAAATACTATAACATTTTGTTTAAATCACTTCCAAACTAAAGAATAATTATTTCGACCTTAAACTTTCGGGATTATCCACAGTTCAAAAAGCATGTATAAGAAATGAAGTGTGATACAAATCGAATGGCAGAAACATATCGGTCAGTGACGGTAAGGCGGACGTCGACCGGATGTAAAACAGAAGTAGGCGTTGAAATCTTTATTGGCACGATAAATCAGAGTAGCCGGACAACCAGGCATGAAAGTATAATGGATGGGCAGAGAAGTCCCCTGTGCTCCGCTATTATACTCGCCTTTCTGTGATCTTGGAGTCCGGCAAAAAATGATGCCGCCACCGGATACCATGATTAACGTGATAGATCGTGTTACGAAGATCATCAATCACTGTCGATCGCGACAAAGGAATACGCAAGGGCTAACAGGAGTAGGGCAAGCCGATGCTTAAGAGAATCTGAATGAAGAGTTCTTCTCCTGTCATCGAGATGATTCCTAATCGTTTACTCCCTAACTTCCTCCCCTTCATTCATTTTTTCTGTTCCTTCATTTCCCTGTCAAACTGTCGGAATTTTACTAATCAACATTCTTAACAGAACAAAAATTCTAAGATTCTTACAATAAACCATAAATCATTTAATAATTCATTATAAATTAAATTCTATATTTTCTATCAAATTTAATATAACTTAACAGGACAATGAACCATCTCATATATCGCTAATAATTCCAAGTGTAATAATAAACGATTTCCGGATTCCTTTTTGAGATTGGTCGAATAAGTCTGCGACTTAGGGCTTGAACTTTTCCTGGGAGATCAGTGTGGGTGGTGGTTTAACTAGCCGGTGGAATTTCAGTGGGACAGCGGAGCCGGGATTTCCTTGGTAGGAGAGAAACTGGAGGATAATATCCCGGGGCTAGGGACGCGACTCACTCCCACAGGATTTGTGGCTCTGACATTGTCTGCTCGGTATACTCACTCTCTCTCTCTCTCTCTCTCTCTCACTCACTCTCTTTCTGTCTTTCTCTCTCTCGCTCGAGTTTCCCAGTGGAAGTTCGTCGTCGCGATCCCTGAATTACTGTCAGCTCAAGCGAAGCGCACCTTTGCAAAGCAGACGCGCTCGCACAGTGACTCAAAACGACGCTTACTACAGCAATTATTTCTCCCGCAATAGTCTGCAAATTAACTGCCACTACTAAATCTTCAATCGCAAAAACAACGAGGATTCGATGCGCCAATTGGAGGAAAGTAATGGCGGCTGCTCGTTGAGGATTACCTGTAATTCGACAGTCCAATTGGAGTTGCAGCAATTTAATAGGCGTCTGGCGAGTTTAACGTTAATACAGAACTGATATATGTTTTGTTAATTCGACATTTCGCCGGAAACTGTGTCAGGTTAGGCAATTGTGATTTAAAGTTTATTTGTTATCACGGAGACAGAAAAAGACTGTTTGTTTAATTGTGTTAATGGTGGGTGTGGTGCTGCTTTCCTACAGGGTTTAATAATTATGTCAGTTATTTTAGTAGAGTGTTGGAAATTTAATTAAAATAGCTCGTTAGTAATAATCGTAAATATTAATTCGTATAATGATATTATTAAGCAACATTTATATAACGACACGAGAAACTGAAATTCAATTGTGTATTTAACTAGAACGACCACCTGCCAAGATAATCTTGAGGACATGATCGTAGACAAAGGGACGTTGCATCATTGGACGAACATAATCCCTTATCAGGAGCATCCCAGGATTTCATTGTTCGCACAATTTCATGATAATTGCTGCTCGAGGGCTCCGTCTCGAATACTAGTCATATCTGCAGGTTGCTCGGTTAGCCGAGATACGCAAGGCACTCCATGCTCCCATTTTGTGGTCCATTTGTCACTCGGGCAATAATTAATTTTCGTCAGGAATGACAATTATTTCTGCACAAAGGGTACAGTCTTGAATGATGACGTATTTAGGCTCAAAAGATTTAAGCTCCTTTGTCTACTCGTCGACAGAATAATTCATACTTGAATGTTTCTATTTAATAAGAATTGAAAAAGGTGATGACAAAAGGTGGATATTTATTCCAACTGATATTGTCGGGTTTTACTACCCCAAATGAAAGGCAATGCGAGCGGTATAACTGAACTTTGTGGGATTACTCTTCCGGCGAAGAGAATTCCGATAATCCCGAGTCGTAAACCAAGCGAACCTAATTTGTCAGCCGGAACCTTATCCCAAGATTACACCCGCTCCTTTCTTTCACGGGGAAAAAAGTTTCTGCCTGCCACTTCTTCGTTTGCAAGAACCAAGCGTCATTGTTTTCTTCTCACATTGGGATTCGCTGACAGTGAGGATCAATTCAATTATGTACAATTGCTCTTTCAGGACGTTGAGTTTCCTTTACATGGCAACATGACAATGTATGGTTAAGGTCGGAGAAGCTTACAAGCCTCGCAGGAGGAATTAGACGTAACAACTTTCGTCGTGTAAAAAATTACGGCAAGACACGCGGATGCACGATTAAACTTGTTACGAAAAGCTCTGTTAAACACTGAATGCTTCCCCGGAGAGAGCTTCAACGGCCAACTGACAAGCACAACTTCTTGCCGGGCAAAAATTGCCGGGGGTGAACTTTCCTTCACTTTCTTATACTTATTGCATCCTGTCCGCTAAAAGTTATACGAAATACCTTTGTGAAAAACGACTTTCTTAATCAAACTAGTAAGAATATTCGCTATATAGCAAATACACGGCAAGTTTGCAGACACGTACGTAAAGAAAGCTTGACGAAGTTTTGATTAAAATTCTAGAAGCTCGTTTTCTTTATTTTCCAATATTTTTAATCTAATCTGTCAAGATGTCACTGAGCAGCTCAGTTTAAAAAAAACACACACTTTGAAAAGTTTTACTATACAAAATATTCGATGTATGTTTATATTAAATTTTAATACAAAATGATTACATCATACTTTCTGCCAATTTCACTTAAAACCCTTTTACTTCAAGCTCTGTCATTTTAACTGAAAAGGATCGAAAGATTAAGTGGTACTCAAAGACTTAAATGCTTTGACAAGCCAAGCCACGTTAATGAACGATTTTAATCCAGCCTCGTTGATCCCAATCGTCGCTAGATTGTTTTAACGAACATCCCCGTAATCACCGCGCAAAGAAGGATGATTTTCCCAGGGCGAAAATTCACCTCGACTCGGCGAGCGTAAACTGCAAACGCAAACTGACGACACTCGCGGGACAGGAAACGAGAAGCGTGGTCTGAGGGATATACTGCTTAAGGATTAGACTGGTGGAAGCTGGTTTCCCCGGCAAAATGCAGGACTCGCAACACGAATGAATATTAACAGCCACGAGGAAAGTTGTTTTAATTCTTGTGGTCGCATATTGCACGCCTCAAGCGTGTGCATCTGCCCGCTCGAGGAATGAAAATAAATGGCGTGAAATGGTTTATAACTCTAAACTGGAACTTGTTTGTTGCACTTGAACTGCTCGGCTCTCTGCTATTGCGCCTGCCGTTATTTATGAAGCTATTAGAACCTTCAACCGTGTAATTGGGCGGAGCCTATTAGTTTTTAATTTCGCTTGATTGACCCGGATAAACCGGGTGCGGATAAATCTTAGAAACTCTGGTGGTTTTCTCTTAGGAAAAATGTGATTGCTAGTGTGTATTGTAGAATTCAATTATTGGTTTATTATTGTGTATTTTCTTTGTATTTATTGTTCTGTTATAATACATGTAATTTTAATTGTTTTTATTCAGTAGTAAAACTATGAATATAAATTTAAAGAGAAGCAATAAAAAGATAAAGATCAGACTATGAATATAAATTTACACAGAACCAATAAAAAGATAAAGATGAGATTATATGATTATCATACTATGCAAGGGTATTTCATTTTTCCTGAATAGAGAATAAGAACGTTTCGGTCGGCAAGCATAAAATTTTCATCGGTCTATCTTTCTCTCTCGTTGATGTCGCTCGTTATTCAACTTTTGCGGTAGTCTTCATTAGCTCGCGCAGCTTCATGATAAACCGACGATTCATAAGCCACGTTGGAAACGGGCGAGTCAAGCTTGTCTGATAACTAACGCGATGCCTGATTAAATTCAGCCCCAAGGCTTCCACCAGTCAGACACCAGTCTCGTTCGCACTTTGAAAATTGTGTTACACAGCGGTGACTCTAACCTTTCCAGTAACCATTTTTATAGTAGTCCGAGTTATTATTTATGTATAAATTATTCTTATCAGAATTGAATATAAATTTCAATATTTATCTGATATTAAAAATATAATAATCAAAGACCTGTTCCAAAAGTACTGCTACAGTCAAATATATTTTCATACAGTTCCTTTAAAATATTAAAGATCAAAAGTATATTTCCTTAAGCAAAGAACCATCGGACTTTATAGTTCTCGCGAGTCCACTACAAATTACGAAAAGACCAAAAATTCAGATGGGACTCGACATGAATTTCATGCTGGTCGCAATGAATCTCGAGTGCGACAAACGTACCAACTGTCATGGCATTTCAAGGCAGCGTTACGCGCGGGCAATAAATTCGCCGAAATGTCCGCTGGCTTTATAAAAAAGGGCCGAATAAAAAAAGGTATTGCAAGCCGCGCGAAGGTGGTAGTGAATGGTCGAAAAGGAACTAATCGACAATTCGTCAGTTATCAGTCGCAGGAAATTCCTATCTTTGCAAGGGTGTGCAGTAATAAGCCGAGCGAGCGCTATTACGTTCTCGTGTACAGCAATACCGTCTCGAGGCCGGCATTAGAGAGCCTAACCCCTTCGCCAAATGAAATTTCCGTAGGTAATTTCCGCACGCCCCGCAATCCCAACAGAGCCCAGACCGGATATCGATCGACATCGGCCGCGGCCCATCTTCGGTTTTCCACGCTGTCTTTGCAAAAAGTCTTTTAACCCTTTAAACGATAGCCAGCACAGATACAATCCAGACTTTACTCTCGAAGCACTAAACGAAGATAATTAATGTTACTTGTTGGAATTAATAGATAGACTTTTATATTTTTTGTAATAAATTTAAAAACAATTCTAGATGAAATAACTTACCTGAACGATTTTTTTAGCCTTTTGTTAAATACTTCGCAATAGCATCGCAAGCCGCGAATACTTGAAGGCCAACAATTTTCATTTCCACCGGCTCATCGTCCCGGTGGAATTTCATAAACATCCTTCTTTATCACAAGCTTTCAAAAGCATTCGTCGAAAGCCATTCATAAAGTTTATCAAAAACATAAAAAGGTTGGGGGGGCTGCGCGCGAAGCTAAATAACAGTTATCTCTCCTTGCGCGGCTTATCGTACATTTTTCAACAGCTGTCCGGTGTAAAGAGGAGAGGAGGATCTGATAGTATTCCCGGAGGAAAGCCTCGCCAAAAAAGAGGCTGGAACACATCCGTATTAAGCTGTGTGAAATACCTTCCTCGTCTAGCTTGCCATACAATCCCCAATCTACACCACCCAATCCCCGCAAAACTCCAGTGCATTGGGTTATATGGTAGAAGCGTAAACTACACGTTTCTAAAAAATATGCCACTGATATGTGATAGCTCATAGTGCAACCGAAACCGCACTTTTCTTCTGACAAATAACATATGAGACAATAATGGAGTAGGTGTGTGAAATTTTAACGATCGTTCTCAGTTTCATATGTTAGTTTATAGCTTGTATGTTAATTGAATATAATATGATATAGTTAAATTCGTTTGTTAAGAATCTGAATCCACTTTTTGCTAGTGTTTCTTTATAGTTATTTCGTTTTGATATTAATAAGATGTTCGTTCTAGTTGTATTTGAATTTTGTTTAGATGTTGTAGTGAAAATGTAAGGGAATAGTTGACTGACCAAGATGTGAAACAGCAGTTCATAGGTTATTATAGACGTGAACGAGCAAGATCAGAACTGGCTGGGACCAGAACCAGTAAATGTTACTACTGTCCCCTATTATCAAGACGCAATTAGAGATATCTATACCTTCTCTAATGTATATCTCAATGGTAATCAATGTCGGCTTATATCGAGCGTTATGGGAATCTGTATCTGCGTCCAATTAGTGTTCGTGAGTCATGGAATGTAAACAGCTTTGGAACTTCTCCGCATACACTGATTAATTATATGCTTTGGTATTAATTAAAACTTGTGGTTAAAGTCAAGTTTAACGAGAAAGTTGACGCCAGGGAAACGTTGTTTAAGGAAGTCTAAAGTAAATCGAGAACTCTGAAAAGTTACTGCTTATTCATGGAATGATTCGAAATGCAAGTATATTAGTTAATATTAATTCGTAAAAAAAACAGGATTAATTTAACAAGATATGATTTAAAATTCTAAAAGGTACTGTTAAATTTTACGTGTCGATTATATACGAGTGTTGACCCAGTTCCGGAGAGCCATCCAGCGTACATGGTATGCAACGAAAAATCACGAAACAGTTAGCACTTTAACAGCCGCCCCAAACAGCAATGCAATTACCCCAGCTTCGGGGAATATAGTTTGCCGGTTAACTAGTTCTGCGAATACCCATTTCTGCGGAGTGCCACGTATTCGGTGTTCCGCAGCATGCTTCATTACGTTTTTCTGAAATCGAGAGTAGTTACAGTACCCTTGTGCCGCTAAACTCTACTTCCACGGTCCAAATACCTTCCTCTATCACGATTTTCCATTTTCTCCAATTAAACACTATGTTTAAATACGACATTTTATATTTATTATTATTTGTACTGTTTCCTATTTTTTATATCACTAGCACATACATTTTACCAATAATTAATCAAAGTTATATGCATATAACAACATTACGAGCATCAATATTCATTGAGATTGTTTGCGCAAGTATAGCAAAAAAGTATGCAAATTCTTTCGGCAAATGTCAAAAGTGAGAAAAGCAATCGGGCGAAAGCAAGCAGTTGCTGCGTGCTGGCGAGGGTGAATGGCATTGGCAGCGTGAAACGATAGCCGGAGGATAAACGAGTGAAAGGCGAATTTCCCCATGTATGCATTTCCACTTCTCTATGTTACGATTGACCAAGCGAGCTTTACTTCACCATCCAATCCCTCTGAGGGTGCAGTCATATCAGCAAATCAACGACGTATTCGCACTCTGCCTTTATAGTACGATTTCCCATAAAAGTCAGTAAAAATAAATGAATGTCACTAATGCCTTCGAACATTCAATTTTTCATGAAACACTGAAAAGCAAGTCATAATACACGCAAGACAAAATACAAGATAGACGCAGTGAGACAGTACAATCATTTCAGTTGTGGATTCACTAGAATAACATAAAAATAGCACAAAAATTCAATTTCAACTCTGGAAAACGTGTACCCAGTTTTAAACCACCGTACACGATATATTGTCGTCCCTCCGTGAAATGTTTTTATTTTTGTTCCCCCAATTTTATGAGGGTGGCTCTACACGCGAGTGAAATCCAATTCAGAACAGGCCGCTCGAGACGAGAATGAATTTCGTGCACAGTTATTTCACGTATATTTAGTGTGAAAACTGTCGAATGAATGCTCATTGAGGAATTCCTCTTTCAATGGTTATTAGAGAACAGGTGTATGTAAGAATGCGAGAGATGGCTTTTTAAAGAACAATGCCATTCGCACAGTTTTACGACTTTACTTTATTATTTCCCATAGTTTTACGGGATTTCTTTACTGTCACTGCTGTGCTCGAATATACTACTGCCGGCACTATTACTAATATTAGTACTGGCATTCACTAAGAAAGGTGGTAGTATCTTTTAGCAGACTTCGAAAGCAGAATTTTCATTATTGTTAATGACTCCAATATAGTAAAGTATTAAAGTCATTAAACTATCATTCTCTGAATCGTTGCATTTATAACGAAAGCAATCAAAAATTGATCGACGATATAAAGCAATATAGACACAATTTATTTTCAGACTTTTAAAAATAATAACTACACAAATAAATGTATTATAATAGTATAGTATAAATATTGACCTTCTAATTTCGTTATTACTGTAGATACAAATCAGTTCGATAGTTTCTTATTACAGATATCAATCGTTTTCGTTTTACCTTTTTTTTACTGACAGCGAAAAGTAACTCGACTACCCGGCAATGCATAAAACTAGCCGTCGCATGAACGAGAAGGGAAAGTACTGGAATCTCATCTTCCCGGAAATTGAGTCACCGGTGCAATCTGTGATTTCGCCTTTAAATGCAAATAGTCGCCAGCTGGAAAATGAGATTGGGAACTGTCCCGGTTAGGGCGCTTTATATCTTACTCCACCTGTCTCGCCTTGTTCTAGGCTTCGGGCGTAGTTCCACGGCTCGCCACCTTCTTCACGTCAGTGAATACATTTGCCTGGTCAAATAACTCTTAGGAAGTTTCTAATTTAACCGCTTTTCGTGCCTCTTTTATTCTAACGTGTCATGTGGAATTTAAAACTTATCCCAGAACTAGCAATTCCCTAAAGTCCTTTTTATGATGTTTGCGCTATTATTATAATAATTAAACTATTCTCCAATGAATAATTGTCTGTTTTTTAAATTTATCATCACTGTTTTTTAAACACTCTTATTAAAACAATTTTATCAACCACGAAAATGACCTCGGAACCTCGATAAAATTGGTATACAATACCAGTTGTTATTCCACCGTATTTTCGCGCTGTATGACCACGATAAAATTGTTCAAATAAATATGAGAAGGAAATAAAATACCTAATATACGTAATTATTTGTGTTTTTGTAAGCGGAAGAATACTAACATATTTGTCGAAGGATAAAATATAGAACGAGAATTCGTGTGACGTTTGAGAATTCTTGGTAGAATGTAGCGATACGATAAAGAGAATTAATGCCACTGTAATCCTCTAATGATTATGAACGTTAGGAGAAAGGCAGGTATGCTAGGGTCTTTTGCCAATTTTGCGAGAATACAGTCCCGAAATTGCACTTTGCACAGGGCAAGCGCCAAAACTCCCGAAATTGCATGAACCCAGGTGCGCAAACCCTTTTGCATAACTGATGGGAGAAGCAAGGATCGAAAATGGTCCTGTCTTGCCGCGGCGAGTACCATAAAATTTTCGTTATCCTTCCCGTGGGAATACTGAAAGTATTTCCCGTTGGTTCGCTTAAGTGTCTTACATTTTATCCAGAATTTCCTACCATGGGACCAATCTGCTTGGTATCTAACATCAACCGCATCCTTTAAAGTTTGCGTTCTGCTGTTTTGTAATCCTCGGGTGGTTAATATTAGTCTCTGTTTAAATAAACCCTGTTACCGATTTATCCTTCCTCAGATATTTGACTTGTAATATAATATTTGTATATTGCTAATATTTATTCGTATATTATAAATTACAAATAAATTTATATATATAAATTATTCATAAATGTGTAATACAATATTGGAAAGGAAGTATCGTCGAATAAATGCAAGTCAAGCACAGTGTCACGTTTATCAAAACGACAATATTTCGAATTGTGAAAAGTCCGGCATTCACTGTCAACTAAACACATCGAAATGCATCGGAAAGTGGGCAGATATAAAAAAGGAATAGGAAGAAAAGGAGAGATTTAAAGCCGGACAATACATTGTGCCTGAAGGGCGAGCGTCCATTCTGAGGCGAACGAAGGGCGCTAAAGAAAAGTTTGAAATGGGGATGGAAAAGAAAGCGAGCAAGAAGCGGAGGCGTGAATGAGTGGAAGAAACGGGACGAAAAAAGAGAGCGAGAGAGAGTGGGCTTTATTTCAACGTAGACAATCGGAACAGGGCGCGAAAGCTCGCTCTGAACTGCTGAAAGCTCGAAACCCGAAAGTATACTGTATCAAGCTCCGCACTTCCACACTTTGTTTATTCTCTCGTTTCCTCGCCGCCCCACTGTGCTACCCGGCCGCGCTGTGCCGCCTATAAATCAACGTTGCACTGAATGCGCCCACCCTCGATGACGCCAGCCGTCGCAATCCTTTCTCCTGAATGACTGTGGAGCACACGAATTTCGACAGCGGACTAAAGAGTAAGCCGCTTGTAGAAAAAAGGAGAGATTTATGTCTATCCCAATGCTAGATGTCAAACCGTCTTTATACGTAGCTCTACTAGATGATAATATTCTCTATTCATTATAATATTCCAAATTGCATTAACAAAGAAAATGTGACAAAATGTTCGACGTAGATCTTTTAAAAATATTAAATAAACAACGCTGAACTGACAATGAGCACGCTTTGCCATTTATGTACGAAGTACTCAGATCTACAATGACATACAGTGGCGACCTCTTTTTTCAAGCATTCTCATCCTCGTCATTTATAACTCCCGGCTTTTCTGCCGGCTTGTTCGGGTGTGAGTTCATGCAAAATGCAAATTTCATCCCATCAGGAAGTGCGACGCTCGGGCAACGCGAGGAAACGCGAAACTTAGCGTCATCAAATCGGCGGTCAAGCGAGCGGCCAAATGATTTACAACCGCGTGTAAAACTTGGTTCGCCCCATTTGTTACGTTGACAGTTACGACGATATTGAAACTTCGACATTTCAATTCTACTGTCACTGAAAATGTCGAGCGATTGTTTGCAGGCATTTTTTTTGTATACCGGATTTTTCAAGGGAAAAAGATTCATTGCTGTTCATAGGAATTTAAAGGAACATCCGGATTTAGTTAGTAATTACAGATTGCTGATATTCGAAGCTTGCAAAAACAAATTGTTTAAGAGTATTAAGACACAGTAAAAATCGCACATATTAAGCAAGTATATTATTAACCCCATCAACGATTAATCTCCATCAATCTTACAGGGATCTCTGTCAATCACGAAAGACCCATATAATCTACCCTTCAATTGCCACAGAAAAGCCACGACCCCTGTTTTTCAAATTCGATTTCTAATTTGTACTACGTCGTCAGGATCTTAATTCTTCCGAAAAAGAAAGGCCATCAGAGTGTCCTATCATTTTTTCAAAGCGACCCTCCACTTTTTCGTCATCCAATTCCTGACGGAAGAGCTATATTACCAAAAAAGGGGATCGGTTGCGGTCGTGTCTAGAAAAGGAATCCCATAAAAAGATCAGGAGAAGAGGTCCACTCCTTACAAAGTAGATCAGCTTCTTCGAAAGAAGTCCTACTCGATTGCGGCAAATAATGGCGTGCCAGTTGGGGGTGACGGAAAAAAAAAGCTGTGGGAAGAACTGAGAGCTTCGTTGGATGGACAGTTTCAGGGGGTTTCGATGTATACAAAAGATACAGGGTAATCCAGAAATAGAATGTCCCACTACGAATGGTCAGTAAATGAATTCCCACTGAGCTTTCTTCCCCAAGAATCAACGTTGATTTCTAAGATTATTAAAATATATTATAATCAAAATATTGGGACTCACACAATAATAAATTGTCTCTACATTAATAACTTAAAATAATTATTTCAATTACATAAATCTAAATCGAGTCCACTTAATTCAACAAGATATCATTCAAAAAATAGACACAAAGTTCCAAACATTATTTTTATTCCAAATCATACAAATAAAAACCACTCATTATTACATTAAATATTATACAAACTGACATTCCTTTCTGTGATTCAGAGAGAGTTTGTTTTTAACTCACCCTCTAGATAGAGCATATGGGTGACGAAGCGTATCCCATGCATCAGCATGCGTGTCACGGAAGCGGGCCCATAATTTACAGAGTGGACCCTGGTCACGTTCCACGGACAAACCCCTCAAACCTCACCCGACCATCGCCGCTAAGTAAACCTGTAATCGCTCCGGTGGCGTTCCTATGCTTCCCTGTAAGCGGGTTACATGCCTCAACGGGCTTAGTGCACCTACTGGGCGTTTATTGTTCCTGGCTCGTTGGGAGGGAAGTGAAAAGGGAACAATAAAAAGCTGCGGACTTCGGCCAATAAAGATAAAACGTAATGGCGATGGAGAGCGAGTGAAGGTGACACGTACGTGTCAGCCGGAGTAACGCGTCGCAGCCTAGATTTCATCATGGCAAATAGAAATGATTGCGGAGAAATGTATGCGAGTCGAAAGATCAATATAAACGATCGATATATGAGAGAACTTTCATAATAATTAGTGATACATAAGGATTTTAATAAAGGTTTATTTGGGGAATTTTAAAAATCATTTCTATGTTTTAATTAATAATTAAATGTATGGTGAATGAATCTGATATTAATTTGCTATAACGAAGATTATTATAGGACACATAGATCGAACGAAAAATTAATTAACATTATATAGCCAATCAGAGGGAGATCACACAGAATAATATTAGGTGGTTTCGTGAACTTGTCTTCCCTGACGTATTCAATTGATTCCCTGGGTTATAACTTGCTCGCTTCTCGTCGCACTAATTAGAAGGCGAGCACGTATCAGCTATCATGCTCGGCTGAACTTACCAGAGATAATATCCGTAATTCGTCAGGCAGCCAAGGGGTAGCGGAAGACTGTCCGGAACCCTTGCAGTCACGCAACTCACTGACGTAAGTAAATCGAAAAGCCTCTGAGCAGTTAGCACATTTCGCCGCCCAAGATGTATTAAGACATTCCCCTCCTCAAACTGAAGACGCTATTGATTTTGCGTGTTTCACTATTATAGACAGAATTAGTGATTAAAGTGGATGATGAAAGATTAATTAGTAAAGGTCATTTACGATTTCAAAGATTCTCTGATCTATCATTTGAAAATTCGTCATCTTTACTGATTTAGCTGTCAATAAACTATGAAAGGAGTAAATTGCCGAGTTAATCAATAATAAATATCGAGTATAAGCACATTCTGATACGATTGAAATCAATGTGATTTCCGGTCGAGGGAAACAAGTCTGAGTCGAGCCTATCGCGTTAAGAGCACGCTATCTAATATCCAATCCAATATCCGATGGTGCTTCCACCACGTTTCGCTGAAATCACGCCACTCTAATGAGCGAACTGTCTATTTAGGCTCACGTTGCCAGGGAAAATCAATCGTCCGGTAGGATCGACTACTTTACACACTAGTAGTCAGACGTCAGTAGTCTGTCTACTGTAAACTTACGCCCATAATTTTTCCTTCTTCATTTTAATTGTAAGTTTACGTTCATTTCTAATTTTGAATCAGTAATCTGCTATCCAAAGTAAATGATTAGAACGCCAAAATAAATGATTAGAATTAAATCTTTTTTTAGAATAGCATTTTTCGTAGGTCAAACTCCATTCGATTAGATATCAAGATCTTCCGAAGACTGAAAAGGTTAAGACCTACTCAAGACAACGATCCATAATAATCGAAGGTGTTAATAGCATAGTCGACAATATGACGGCCTATTAGTGTCACGATGACCCATAAATCAAGCCTTGAAATATGAAATTCCACAACAGCTAAGCTAAAAGTAGGGAAACGGCGACATTGGCTGGCGGTGAGGCGTAGCATCATGATCGTTTGCCATTTAGGCGCGTTGATCTCATTTAAGCTCTGCGGTTCTCGGGTCACTCTGATCGTGGTTATCGATTTCCGGCATGCTCCCGTGGAATATTGCCTGAATGGCCACGAGACCGAGGAGGACGGCCGACCTGATTTATTATCGTGTCGTATCCTCGCTCGTGAACACAGTGCTCTCCTCGTTCACGATCGGACCTCCAACCAACTCGACCTGGGAGGATCCGGTAGTGTGCATCCTTCCTTCCCGCCGGATGTCAATTTATCTTGCTCTCTTAACGAAAACGAAACATCCGTAATACTTAATGGAAAAATCCGACTGTGTCAGTGTGCTCTCATCGATTCCCCAAAGAATTCGTACATCTGGGATCGAGTATAGTCTCTCTAACAATATAGCAAGACTTCTTTCAAATAGAGTTATAAAGTTGATTGAATTTCTTAGGAAAACATAAAATCGAAATATAAATAGTAAAATAAAACAATATTAACTTAACCTTCAACTTCACTCTCAAATATTATACACCTATAACAAAAAGCGTCGTTTAAATAAGAAAAACAAAGTAGTAAAGAATGAACTGCTGGAGTTAATTCACTGCCACTTATTCAGGGATGGTTGGTCGTAGACGAGGCAGGAATTACAACAGCAAGCATGCATGCGTGCGCCACTGAGGAAGTAGGCGAAGAACTTTATCGCCGAGTGGCCGAGTGTGCTCGAAAAGATGAGGGCGGCCAAGTATTACTGGAGCAGGCGTGTATTTGCACTTGCTCTACTCAAACAGGCCGCAGGAAACTGGCCACTTAGAAACCACCCTCTTCCACACGCACATGCACATTTTGTGCATATGTGACCCTTGGCCGATGTACTCCTTAGCGGTGCGAACTTCGGCCATTCTGCGCGAGAAACTTTCCCGCTGTGGCGCGGATCTCCGAGAGAGATCTCGGCATACGCAGCATCCAAGTTGAAGTAATAATCGCACTGTTTATCACTCTTGTTTACGAATTTTAGAGTATCCTGAAAGGAAAGGAGAATTTATATTAAGCTGTCGCCGAGTTACTTGTTAATTTGGGTGAACTTTAAGATTGTGTAACTTATATTTGAAATTGTATTGATTCGTAAAAATAAATTGAAATTGATAGAAAGAAGTTTATGAATTAATGAAAATTAGATCTCTCGAAAAGGAGTTAGGAAATAATAAATGTACGTCGATATTAATTATTAATTTTTGTCTAGATTAGTCATTATTGAATGTTCATATGAATGAAGAGATTCCAAGGGAGGAACTATGTGTGACTATCATATCAGAGTAAATGATGCTTTCAGCAAAGCTAACAGAAAAAGAGTTCGATGATTCAAAGGCGATTGAATGATACTTCCATTTATTCTCTCTCTTCCCTCACTCGTTGCCTTTGAGCTATCGCGTTTCTATTGCTCGACGCTCCTTCTTTCGGCAGCCTGGCGGTATATCGAGATTTCGGACATACGAAAACATACAAAGGCCAAATTGATTCGGCCGACGTTCGCCGCTCGCCTTTCAGCTCCGAGTGCCGCGTGTTTGCGCGCTGTGCAATCTTAATCCCGGTTCCCCCTTTATATAATTCCTGAGTCATCCTCATCCCTGAAAGCCTGATCGTTCGCTCATCGTATAGAGTGTGTGTAGACTGTATAAACCTATCGCACAGACTCTAAAGCATATCTGACGCACTCATTCCTCGTATCTTCGTCAAACGCTTTCTCTATAAATTACTTTACATACAAGGCTCATTTGCTTTAATTCTATTAACCATAATTAATTTTCTAGAAATTAAATTACTTGCCAATATTGCGAATAATATAGAAAGAATGATGAAATTGTCCTTAATGAATTTATAAGTGAAGAAGTAATGAAGTTATATTATTAATTACAAAATTTTTGGCCCTAGATTTCCTGCAGTGTAAGCTCCTTTCAAAGACTTATTATAGGATAAAAAGTATTTAAATATTCCTTAGAGAATAAGTGATGAGAGTGATTTTATATGATAGACCGTCAAAGGCTAATGACCTTTAAAAGGTTCATTATTCACAGTTCCTAATGGCAGCCAGCAAACTTGTGCATTTACGGCTGACTAGTGGTGCGTCCGCATGTACCCTCGAACCACACACTCACACACTCACACATACACATCCTCGTTAAACTCCGTAAACCCCGCCACGTGTTACATCATCCACGTAATCCTGAATTCTGTTGCACGCGGTACACAGCTCGAATTACCTTGCGTCTGAACGCCGAAATTAGACGTGAATGCGGCCCTCTGATTTTCTACGGGGCAGAACGCCGCTCCTAGTTCGCTGAAAGGTGGAATCGAATACTATCGATCACCGCCGCCTTCCCCCTCAATAGCGACGTCCGCCTTCGAATGGGTTGGACGAACTGTCTCATTGGAATTGGTAAATTAGCCTGGCGAATTCCGGTGCTTTCGAGATCAGAAAATGTGAGAGTAAAAGGTGTGGAAATTGTCAGCTAAAAGATTCCTTTGAATCATTTTGAATCATTTAGAGATATTTGTGGGAAGATTCGGTGGTACGAATTGATTTCTGTTAGTTAATGTTGAAGCCATTAGTTTCACTTTTATGATGGTGATTTAACTTGTACAGTGTTGTTATTGTATTTGTACAAGGATGACAAATGCCTGGATTGCGGCGAACAACATTGACAGGAATACACGGGAATTTCCGTGACACGATCGATCCCGACCACGGCATTAACCAGGTTATAATTTCGTAATTAGACTAATGAGGACAAATATTAGTCACTCGGCGAGCACCAAGTCGACACTCGAATGAAGCGGGCGCGTCAAAACAAAGGCGCGTTTCCGTGCTATAATAAGCGGGGACAAGGCTCGTTAATGAAACACCTAATAATGTATTCACGGTCCTCACACTTCCCAGTCGATAATAATTATATTAAATCATAAATAGATATTTTAACAAACGAGTGACGATTCAATAATTTCACTATCTAGTGTCGTCAAAGTCACATTTGAATTTTAGGACAAAAGTAGTAATTATGCACTAATTATGGTTGTAATTCTAAAAATTAACCAAAGGTGCCTTACATTCTTTATTCACTGTTTGGAGTGGTTTCGACTTTTTTCAAAAATCCGTGCTCCAAATTCTTGTAGAGTAAGTCCCATTTAATAACGGCAGAGCACTGAAACAAGTTGTACAGTGTCTGAAAAAGGCAAATATGAGTTCTAAAAGAATCACTGGCATACTCGAGGTGGAGCTTCCATCTAGAAGGTTGGAGCGTTTCATCAAATTTAAGGCAATTTCTAAGCAAACACTGCTGACGTTGCCCACGGTTTGCACAGCTAGTCCCGGCAACGAGATTTCCTACACCAGGAAATTGTTTCCTTCTCGCGATGGTTCCCTTATGAAATGTCCAAGTATGTTCTAAAAGACTCTAAGCTTTCCGACCTCAATTAAACTAATAGAAAATACCATTAGAAAGAAGTCTATAGTTTGATATATTTCATAAACTTCTAAACGATTCTCCAAGAATTATATAATATTATAGCATTATAATTAATAGTGGACAGTAATGAAAGGATAATCTTAATGATACTCAAAAGCATGCTTTGTAACATAAACACAGACAAATGTAAAATATATTAAATGTGGATATTCCTCTTAATACATGCAATTTAAATTCGCATGGCTGCATCTGGCACGAAACATACTAGCATAAGATATGCTGTACTGGGTTGCAAAAGTCCGTTAATTTCATATTTGCGTTATCACATAAACCGACCGCGGCGCTCATTTCGGTCTACAAATATACTGGGCATTTCGTGCACACTAATCAAAACTTGGTAAACTTAAACTGCCAGGAAGATATGGGCCAAGTGAACGAATTATGGAATCGAGTTATATCTGCATAGATATTCACCCGGACGACCACTGCTGAAATATTCACCGAATTCATCTCAAGTGCTAGATTTATCTCGAAACTGCAAATGAGTCATTTGAAAGTACGCAAGTTACGACTATTGGAGAAGACGATAAAAATTATTTTAGAAGTATTTGAAAATAATAATTTGTATTTTTATATTTAAAGAGTACTTTCCCATCGAAAGAACTATGAATTGAATTTTTTTAGTGCCGGAAACAAGTAGTTTGTTCAGTAATGAAACCGCATTTATATAAAGCCTGGAAATGTAGCTGGGAAAAATGTGTTTCCCCTAAAAGATTAATAAGTTTCATATTTACATTACTTCAGAGAAGTTTTATGATTGTATAAATGCTTATTCCAACAGTACTGCATCCTATTATTCAAGCGCACCTTTGATTACAAACAACTCACTGGTTGAAAAAGCGACGGGGATTAATTGTGAGCAGGCTAATTACCTCCGACGAGCGTAGTTAACCAAAACACGAGAACGTAGTACAGAAAAAAGGAAGAAAGTGACTCCAGCATGCCCGGCGAGCATAATTAACGTTTTAAATGAACCTCCCATGAAGGCGTGTCTTGCAAACAAATGGCACCGGATAATTCTTTATCCGGAAAATCTTTTTACTCACTGAATAAATCTGCTTTCATATGCTTTACCATTTACTTGAGTGGCACTCTGCTAGATACTACAGCATATTTGATGAAACCACTCTTTAACGATCTTAAACTGTCAATCCGTTTATCAGATGCTAAATAAATTAAACATATCAATACTTGTGTAAATATAAACAAAATCAACTTAATAAAATAAATTTTCAAGCCCAATTGGAGGTATATTTCTTATTGTTCTTAACGAGAAAAGTTTTGTTTCGAAATGTATTTTTACCGAGAGAAAATAATCATAAGAAGTGTGATCTTTTAATGAACGTTAACAATGCTTATTACAACTCCCATGGCTCGTGTGTCGAATTCACCGCATGTCCGATTCAGCTGCCAAATGTCCCGAACAGGCATTACAGCTCTCAACTGACAAGAGAACCACAAACAAAGTGACGCAGTTATCTGGTAATGGACAACTGGTCGCTTGGGAGCTTCCATTCTAATTATCCAAATCTAAAGTAAAAAGCAAATCCCAGCAGTGCGTGAAGTTGTATTTCATGTTTAACGTTTGGCTAATGACTCGTTCATTTTCCGGAATTACGTTAAACAGTGTTCTAGAAATGTTTGTTTTAAACTTCTTCTTTTATACATATGATATAATTAATATATTGTATAAAATATAATAAATTTAATATAATATTTGAAATGTAACTCAGTGATTAAATGACTCAATTGAATATTTTTTGAATTTCAGATATCGCTGGCGGTTACCTCTGCTTCGTAGTGAGCATATTTGGGATTGGTGTAGTCACAGCCGTGATTGGCGATGTGGCATCGTATTTCGGCTGCACCCTGGGCATCAAAGATTCCGTCACTGCAGTGGTGTTCGTCGCTCTCGGCACCAGCATTCCTGGTGAGTACATGCTAACGCTACATACAGTTACTACCAAAAAGGTAAATGGTATTCTCTTTAACTGGAATGTTGCGAATTCTCAGAATAATAAATAAAATAATACAGAAAGTTCTAGTTTAAATATTATTTAGAAAAGGTTCTTCTATTTTCTGAACAATATTTAATATTTAGTAAAGTCTCACAAATATGCTTCTATCAGAGAAATATAAGTGTTAGAAAAGAAAATGTTTAAATACATTTATAATAAAATATCATTCGAGTCGTTATGACTGTTTGACAAATCTAGTGTTAAAAGCCATGTGCCGCTTGAACGAAACGATAGATTCTGTTGAGAAAGATATCCAACGCCATTTCCCACTGGTATCGAGTGGGACAAGAATGAAAACCGTATCGAGCTTTTCTCACAACTGCGATATCTATTCGATTGTACCGGCGAAGCTGGGGCATCCATGTAAGCGACAGCAGAGTGAAAGAGAGGAAAGCCACCAAAAATAAAAGCAACCCTCACCGCGAGTAATGTGATTCGTCAGTTTCTCAAGTGTTCTCTCCGAATACACCATTATGTAGAGATTCGTCCACCCACACAAGCGTCCTACTTCGACTGACTCTGATTTATCCACCCTGTCCATTATTCGGCCTTCCTTCCTCACGCATTTGACTTTCTTCTGAATCATACAGGCTGATTCATAGATAGTGTTCTAGTTATTGTAACTGGTTTACTTACTATTGTAACTAAAATTCACTGATTCTGTTTTAAGTCGATCAGTATTCTTACTATTTTTATTTCATATTGATCTTTTCGAACTATTTTTCTCAAATTTATGTTTTATTTTACACGCAATAAAGAAAATAAAATGATAGTTGCGATTATAATGATTTAGGTTGTTGGAAATCTTTAAGACCAATTATGCAGTTGGCAGAATATCAAATTGTAGATATAAATTTTTGAGTCAGCCTGTAGAGTACTTGAGACGTTCCCGATGCTTTTGGAGCGCTCGTAACCTAGTAGTTTATTGATGGGAGGCCGATGACAGGGAGTTTGGCCGAAAACTTCGAAGATACATCTATCATAGGAGAGGAGCTTGCTGTGGCCACGACTTTGGACGCTCGAACTTTAACGACTCTCTCTCTGGACACTTGGCTCCCTTGGCTCGACTCGAGAACCCTTGTCCATGGGGACGAGGGATTTAGGCCAGAATGTCCGCCTAATGCAGTTTAGGGAATTCGACCTCTGAGGTCTGCTCAGTCACTTACATTTTTCATTTGAAAAGCTTCTTATTTCAAAAAGCCAGTTAACTTTTACCAATGATCATGGGATCATCTTTTACTGTATTATTGGATGAATTCTGACGATTTCAATGAAATTCTTTGTCTCACCAGTAATATACACATATCTACGAATTAGCATTCTAAATCGCTATCAATAATTCCTGATAACAGAGATATCTACAAGCACGTTACGTGAAACACTCGATTAATTAGGTCGCCACACATCTTGAGAGTCTTTGGAAAGTCGTTTAATGATTGACATGAATTTTTATATCATTTTTTTGTATATGACTTATAGAATATTGCATATTTGTTTGGATTTACATTCAAATATATGGTGAATGAAATAACATGGATTAGTTCAATAGAATTTTCAAAATGAAGTCGTAAATATTCATTCATTTCGAAGATTCTATCGAAGAACAGCGATAAATCGTGCAAGTGTATCCGAATAAAGCGAGCACCACGTTTTATCTGGCGAGCAAGAAAAGCAATAGTCCGGACTTCTTCCTCGACAATGAAAGATACAGGATGCGCAATGGAACAGCAGTGCTACGATGCAACGCGATTTGAAGTTTAGTTCTGAGTACGAGTTCGTGTTTCCCCGGGCAGAAGGAGTTCTTCTTTACTTTGGAATCGACAGCGCTGAAGTAGCTCGCAAACTTCCTGAATGAATCCACGCGAACCTCCTGATTTCCAAGCCTTTATTTACCGCCCCACTCTTTCTTTGCATTCCTTTACCTCTGTCGCCCGTTAATCTTCCGAGTAGACTGCGGATCTTTATGGAAATACAAATTTACGTTGATTTATTATCTTTTGCCAAAGGCGGAACTGTTTACATCCTAGTGTAAGAGAATGCCTTTGTTGCTTCTAAATTTGCAGTTGCAATTTATGCAGTGTCATAAATTTCCCTTAGTTTCCTTTGCTAGCTTTGAATATGTCTATTTTAGAGCAAAAAAAACAGTTTTTGATCTTCATTTTTCCTGCATATTTATTAATATTCATTCTTTTTTCTTCACTTATTAATAATAAAAAAATCTGACTACAGTCGATCATGGCAACTTCAAATTTCAATAAAGAAAACTATTTACAAACTAAAAATAAATGTAAGGTCGTATGTGGAAATCTTTAGAATATTCTATTCATGTCTGAATATGTGTGAATTTTAATTTCCACGTGCAGGAATCCAAGGTATTTCACTCAAAGTGCTTTGCCGAGGATAACACGTTCCTGCATAGATATATTGGCAGGTGCATAAGGCGGTGTGCTAGGAGACTCGATCTCAAAGCCCATTGTTTCACCGGACAAAGGCGGCCACGTGATAAATTATCAGCGGCCCAGAGTTCGCCCTCGCATATTACATATACCGTAAGACCTCATGGCGACCCGTAAAATCCTCTTCTCCATCGAGAAATCTACCGAGTGCACGTTTATCATGATTTCGTGACAACTGAACTCGTATGTTAATCATCATGAGTGCAAACCATCCGCAGAAATACTTTTGAAATAGTTAATGATGGGTGTTTCCCTTCTTTGTCTAATTATTTTATTGTTGCTGTTCATGACTTTCTCAATTTATACCATTTCTTGTATCAGTGTCAGAGAATTAGATATTCAATTAAGACATTAATTAATGAAAAATTTGATATTTTAATTAGACTAATATTAAAATATCTTTTTATGAATTTACTGAAATGATGAATTTATTGCTCTATATCTAGAATTTTTAGCGTCTCGTCGAATTTCCTGTGTTATCATTGCATTCCCAGTGGCACGTGTGCAATTAAGGCTGAACGATTTATAGCGGTGATAAAGCATAAACGGAAAACCTTATCAAAGCCTGTATCAGCCGCAGTCCACGCGTGGCGGTTGATATTTAATGAAAATGTATTGAGGCAAAATGACCCGCTGCAGTGGGCAGCGATGACTGCAGTGAAGAAATTACAGCCTTGCTGTTTGGCTATCGTTAATTAGAAACGCAGATGCAAATGAGTCTGAAAAGTTGAAAAGTTTCCAATATTTCATACCTCGTATTTAATTATCAAGATTATCAGGAATGGTATACTTTGATTATAAAAGAATCAAACAAGTAAAATAAATATAAATTAAATATGAAATTTTTTTTATTTGAATCTCAAAAACTTTCTGAGATTCACATTGTAATTTTAGTAATTACGTGTACATTTAATGAGCCTCAGCGAACCAGATGCAGGTGGCAGCAGTTGATCTGATTCCATCAGACCCAAGCACAACAGTGTGGATTGCGTTAAAAACTACGATCTTGCACACTCCTCCCTGTTCGACAGCTGATTTAAGAGCATCCTCAGCAGCGGCCTTGACAGAGTCACCGTATTCCACTGTCTTCTTCAAATCCTCTTTGCTTTTGTCGAGTTTTGCAACAACGCACTTCTTCATTTCATCGAAAGCTGACTTGTTGCACTCAGGAATAATCTTGTCCAAGTTAAGGCTCAATTGGTTGATAAACTGTAAGTAATATAACTGTGTAAAATACACTTACAAGTGTTATTATACATCGAAGAATTTTCAAGTACCTCAGCAGCAGTGAGAAGATAATGGAAAGGTGCAACCAGGTCCTTCTCAATTCCGCCGAAACAGTGTTCCAAAAGGTTGTTGCTGCTCTCTGATGCAGCGGTCAATTTTGTTTTTGCGGTTTCGTAGCACTTTGTCGCGTCTCTGCCTTCTTTCATCGCGTTTTCATACCTGGTCTGTAAAAATAGAAATAGGAAATATTTGGTTAGAGTAATTCTAAATAAACATTCGAGAAACAATAGGCCAGAATTTGTTACTTACACGAATATCTTCGGTTCCAACTTCGATGACATTCTCGGTATCGCGCTTTGATTCATCATGAGCTTCTTTCAGTTTGGAGTCAGCTTCTCCGTTGATCTTGTCGTGGCTGGCAACCAAACCGTCACGAAGTTCTAACATGATGACTTTCTGTTCGCTGACTAATTTTTCCAGCTCGGGAAAGTCATTGACTTTTGGTGCTGCGCATGCCTGTTAAATGTACTGATTAATATCTCTGACTTGTAATATGAAGAATTAAAGTACTGTCAAGTTGATCTATAATATTTTATAAACAAAAATCTTAAGTTTCTACTTACGTAGGCCAAACAGAGGGCGAAAATAGCGAATGTTGCCTTCATTTTGGAGTTTTGATGATTTCGAATGTACACTTGATGTAGAAGGAACTGTGTGACTGTGACTGACCAGTAGCAGTTCGTGCATGATTATATACGAACTTCGATTTTTGATTTCTTCTGATAACCAGCGATAATAGAAAGATTCACAAACACCTTACAAGAAATACTCGAATATTCATATTGTTGAACAGTGACTTCTCCGTATAGGTTACAGATTGTATATTGATTTTAATAAGCATTTCGTCAAGTAGGACGATCAAGTATCAAGATTAGTCGGAACGTCAAATTATGATCCACATCTGATCTAAATCAGTGTTCGTAACATCAGAAATTGATCTCGCTGTATGATAAACCAGTTATCTTTACAAATGAAACATGCGAGCGTTAAAAAATAATGCACTTAAAAATTGATTTACTCGATCGGGGATAAATTAATCGAATTGAAGTAGTGTAAACAATGATTCGAAGAATACTTGTGTCAGTCGATTGCGATATATCTCATATTTCGAAGAGTACGTACCATGAATAAAGATTATAAATTCCAAGTAAAATTCTTTCATCTATTACGTATGAATATAAAGAAAAATACAAACAACCATTAAATCCTCTACCAGAATCTTAAAACTTAGATTCTCCAAGAATAGTTAGAAACTAATTAAGTAGCGTAAAGATTAAATCTTGAGAAGCTGGCATTTTGTTCAAACATTCCGCATGCAAATGTCAGACAGCTAACACTGCATATGCACTCACTCAATACATAGTTAATTCATAGTCGCCGCAAATCCCAATCAGTAGGAGAGAATTGGAAAGTTCCTTATCCGCCAAGCCGAGCACTGTTTGTCTAACAGGGCTTTGAGAAATGTAACGAGAGCCGACTGGGAACAAGACTTTCGCATTTCCATTATCCCCGCTCGCCGGCTGCGAGTTATTGAAATCCCTCATAAATAGTCGAGGATCTTGGTGCGCGTATGAGTCCTGGAGGACCTCTTTTCGCACGCAAATCCTCCTCTTACTTATCTAACTGCGTCCGATAGAATGTAATGTAATTCCACCGCTCGTCGACTACGCTGTAATTGCATTCAGTCGGATTGCCAAGTAAGGGAAAAGGTTCCCTATTTTCGAAATCGATGAGCGTTAACAAGTTAACGCCCATGATTGTCATTGCCAGAGAATTTCTAATATCATAAAGGCCATAAAAATAGGGCAAACAATACTTTATATTCAAATGACTCATCATTAGATTTTTGTTCTTTTTTTCTAGCCTTTAACAGTGTAAATTTTATTGTAGTATCATAATAAACTGTTATCTATAACTAAATTTCGAGCCGAATCTCTCCCAGTAGTACGGCTGTTATTACATCGAGTGGTACCAGTCAACAGTATGGTCAGCCGGAGCAGATTCATTTCACTGCGGCAACCTGTTCGGAGATATCAAATAACTGTGATACGATACTCACGGTATTATTTGCGAACGGGTAGTGAATTCCTCCATTAATGGTTACCATTCGATGTCAATTATACAATAAAAATTGAAAAGTGATACAAAGTCACAATTGCTATTGAGCAATAATAACTTTGTGTCTTTAACAGGAATTACAAATTGCAGACACATTTTTTCCCGTAATTTTGCAATGTTTAGTATAATAAAATCTTAAACTAACAATAGTTTAACACTAGTGCTACAAAATCAGACTGCGGACATTTAAGATGATGTCTTAGCGTTGCTGCAGCTTTGCGGCAGCAGATAATAGAAGCGGGCTCGGATTTCAAGATTGTCGCAAACTCGATGCAAGGATACACAGGGTGCTCTGGAATTCAGTAGCGTCTTGGCTGAGCACACACACGTCGACATCAATATTGATGAGGTCGAAGCGCAGGGAGAAAGTTCGAACGGTTGCTCGTAAAAGTGCAGGCTGCATCACGTAAGAGGCCAATAGCGGGCAACTGGCAGCCGCTGCCATGAATTGCACGAGCTTCGTAGACCTTCGATCGCCCTTTAAATTATAAGTATGAACGAGATTAAGACAGATGTTGCACTCGCATCGTTGCAACTTTATCATAATACTGAACGGGTTACATGAAACATAGTTTAACTTCCAATCATCGATAACAGTCGAATTTTTCTCTCCTGTATAAACTAAATGCGATTTTTCTAAATACGATGAGTAAATGTCGTATTTATTTTAAACTTTTAATAGTTCAATCTATTTTTGTAAATATCATTCTCCTTTGGTATTTACCGTGATTCGGTGAACGTTGCTGTCAAGAGTTCTCAGAACATTCTAGCAAATAGCTGGGAGGACATGTGGCGCCACTGACTACGAGTTCGTGAAACGTGAGAGCCGCAAGTCCGAGAGTTAGAGTTACACCTAAACACGCATTGAGAAGGACAGGAGTTATGAGACATTTCGAGCGTCGCAGGCTTAATTGGAGAAGCCGTTTCACAGTTGTTTCGTAGACGCTAACGCTCATTGGTTTATCGTCAGAGTAGCGCGCGTTCACCTTGCCGGCATTTGTCCCAGCAGACAAATACAGGAAATCCTGTATCCGCAAACTAGCATGAAAGCTTCGAGCCAACGCCGAAATCCTCACCGCAATTCGTTAAGTGTGGATTCCAACACTCTTTGCGCACGAGCGATCAAAGACAAAGGTGATTTGTATGTGCCAAATGTGCCACCTTCTCAAATTTGCCGCATCAATCGTGTCTCTGTGTTACTTGATCCTTTCTAGGCTGATATTAATCATTTTGTACTAATCGATCACTTCCAATTGTACGGATTATTATGAAATCCTTTTTATGAAAGGGTTTCAACATTAATAATATATTTTAAATAATTAGTTTCAACTGTTTCTTTTAAATTTAGAAAAAAACTGGTAAATTAATGTGACACGAAACATGATTATAAATCGAAATCTTTATGTATCTGTTAATAAAGTCGAAAGTCAACTAATTTAAGTCAGTAGCTAATTAGCATCATTATTACGATACTCGGACCAAAGGCGAAGCCATAAAATTCGATAAGTGTCTACAAGGCCCGAAACATTAAAAGCTCATTTCAGTATAATGAGAAGCTTAGTGTATCCAATGCACGACCTGGTCGAACTTAAAAAGTCATCAAAGAGGTTAGCTCCGTTCGAGCGACCCTCAGAATAAATGTCCGCCGTCAACCTCGGTCTTACCACGAGGAAACTGGAGCACGCGGTGTCCATGTTTTACTCCGAGGTGACCTGGGTCGGCTATAAACTTACCATATATTAGTATAATTGTGTCTCGTATACTTATACCTCAGTGGCAATTGCTAGAGTTATGGCTAGTTTCATAATAACGCTATTAATTCCGTAAGTTATGATAATGCTGTGTGAGAGGCTGTTCGAGCCAGAAATATGAAATTGACATAAGTGTTTCTTATGATATTAATCAATTTTTACTTGCTATAATACTTGTGTAATTTTTTGATATTTGTGATATATTATATATATGAAGTTTTACTAATTTTATTATGTAGAACGATTGATTCTTACGTGTCACAATCAGTGACAGTCCATTTTCATTGTTTAAAGTAATTTGTGAGAATGATGCTTTCGAGCAAGAAGAATCTGAGCATGTGATCTTATTTCAGACACGTTCGCGAGCAAGGTGGCCGCCTGCCAGGACAAGTACGCGGACGCGAGCGTAGGAAACGTGACCGGAAGTAACGCGGTGAACGTCTTCCTGGGGATCGGCATTGCGTGGAGCATCGCCGCCATTTACCATGCCGCCCACGGTGAACAATTCATCGTGGAGCCTGGCAAGTCAGTATCGAATCTCCTCTATCGACAATATTTTATCTCCTACATAAAGAACAACTCGCATGAGACACCAAGCATGTGTAAACTGGACTATGCTAAAGTACACCTTCAATGTATTCCCTTCTTCAACAAATATACCGGTATTTTTCAAATCGTAACAATTGAATGCAGATGTATTTAACAATCGAATGTAAAATTTACGAAACATATAAATCGAATACACAAATTTCAACAGGTTAGATTATCAAATTTAATATTCATATAATATTGAATCATAAAATGTAATATTAAAGTTAAAGTATAACGCAAACTGCAAAGTATAGCATAAAGCATAAAAATGTGCTAGTAGTAAAATCTTTAGTAGAGTCTCATAATATAAACACCCGGCAATACCTTTAATGCAGGTATAAAATGAAACAAATAAATAAAAATAAAATGAATTTGGGGATGGTACATTTTCCATTGGCCCTTCCATACCAGTGCTTGCGCAGCAGTCCCATTCGGCAAGAGTACTGGTACCATAACTGATACAATAACACTCGGAATTGCTAGAAATTTATGGCGATGAGGTGGATAGAACCGAGCTGCTCTATGCCTCGTTACTCATCGATAATCAGGTATTTCCTATGCGAGACACCACTGATACGTTTTCCCACCCCTCTTCTCTCTCCTTCCATCCCTGCCTGCAAGATATCTCCGAACCGATACTGTGTCCTATTTTATGTGGATTTTCATCTTCCGGCTTAGTGCGACGCGCGCGCGCGCGCATCCGCCACTGCTGAAACTCGTTTCGCGAAAATAGATTTACCAGCGTCCCGTGTTTGATGCAAATTTCGCACGCTGTGTCAAAGCAGTCTGAATGTAGGATAAACTACGAATGTGCGCCTAAATAAATTGAGTAATCCCGAATTTTTATATTGGTTTATTTTGCGTGAGACGGAGAAGCTCTGAATTTTTTGGATTATATAAAAAATACAATATTATTACCAATATATCGAAATGGAGGTTTTTTACGTTGATACGGGAAAATTTCTTTTTTGTATTAGTTTATAGAGAATCTAAAATTCGTTATTATATTGTTACGTTATAAATGCCTATTTTCGATATTGAAATGACTGAAGTTATTAATATGGTATTAATAACAGGGCTTAATTAATTCCCAAATGATGATGGAAATATCCTCATAAGTATTCATGGCAATGCGTATCTCATAACGTTTATACAGGCTAAGTACTTCAACCACTACAATCGCGTTCTAAAATATCTTTAAAAAAAATAAACACGTGTTAAATATAACAAAAAATACTCAAACCATTCCGAATGCAAGATTAGTAGGGGAAATAAAAAAGGGCTGGTTTGTCTCCGATAGTTTGGCATTCTCCGTGACCCTGTTCTGCACGGAGGCCTGCTTGGTTATCCTCGTGCTACTTCTGAGGCGGACGAAGAGTATTGGCGGCGAGCTTGGTGGTCCTTTTGTACCAAAGGTGGTCACGTCGGTGATCCTGTTCTCCCTGTGGTTGTTCTACCTCATCATGTCCACCCTCGAGGCCTACGGCGTTATCGAAGGCTTCTAAGGAGGTCCCAACCAACGCCAAACACATCGGCCTACCCACTGCATCTATCTTCTATTTTACGTCCGCCAAGGCGTCTGCTCAACACAACGTTCTCTCGGTAAATACGCCTTCTTTTCTCTTAAAATAGAACTATCGACACTGAACATTTCCGCCCATTCTTGATACGAAAATACTGGGGAAAAATATTACAATTTTTTCAAGAATCAATGAAATAACAATACTATTCCATTTCATGTATTTATATTATATTTAATATAATTCTAATTAAAATCAACCAAACCCTATTTCATTAAATACAATCGTTTTCCCAGAACTAAGATCATTAAATATCCCTTGAAACCATTATTCTTCAAGAACACGATTCATCGAGGATTCCCATTGTGTTTCAGGAGACAAGCAGGTGAACTCGAGGGGGTGTGATGTCACAGCGAGTGGCCGTCTCGCCAGTTGTAGGCCGGCATAGTTGTCACCCTGATCCCCCTCCACACACACACACACACACACACCCCTCCATCCACCCACGCCGGGACGATTAACAACGAACGTGATTAATTACACGGAGAGCGGTGAAGTAGCGTGCGTGTGCATAGCTGGTACCTGAGCGTGACTACGCCTGAGTCCCGAGGATCTACACACACACATGGTGCATACGTACGTACATGCATATAATATGTACACCCGGGGGACATCCTGCTGCGTAAACCTCGGGCGTGACGCGCCTGTGTTGTCTCCGCACGCCTCCGCGCGAGCCACGAGAGAGTGCATCTCTGTGTGTATGTGTATTGCATGCATGCGTGCCTGCGTGCGTGCGTGCTTGTCTGTATGCGCGTGTGTCTCCACGTATTCCGTGCGCGAGTGAGAGCCGAGTGTAAACACAGTGAGTTTGCCTTAATACTAATGTTAATATGCGCAGAACGAGAGATATTAATTAGAGATACGAATAAATGTCGCGTTCTAGTCGGTCACCGCGTTCCCGAAAAAGCAGAAAAACTGAAAAAAGCATTCGCAAGGAAATGGAAAAAGGTGGAAATAAACCGGGGACGCGGCCCTTTATCGAATACCGAGAGAGATAAAAAAGAGAGAGAGAGATATATATATATACATATATATATATATATATACATATACATATAAATATAAATAGTGTATTTATTTAATCGTTTAAGGAACACAGGTTTCTATATGGTATTTTAGTAGCGAACCGTATTGCAATTCCTTTTTTTGCCAGAGAACGACGTCGCTAATTTTATATACTCCGGAGTATCCAATTGCCGTGCGGTATTCCTTATTGTTAGTCTTTGCCCTTCCGCGTCCCCCTCCTCCGATATTGTCAAGCATATTTATTTATACGACTGCTCTTACGGTGTCCAAGCGCGAGCGCCCTCTCCATCACGGTGACAACTGGTTGTGCGCTTTTGCGAATTTTCTCTGCGTCTAGTATGTTTTTGTTTCGATGCTGAATCGTCGCATCCAATGATTTCTGATTTCACTGTTTATAGTAATGCATTTTCGGATGATAAACACGAGAATTCATTGGGTAGAAATGCAAAGAATTGATTTTTACAGTTAGTTGTTACCGTCACACTTAGCATGATTATGTCCACCGCGAAGGGTTAATGTCGGTCGCAAAGACAAAGTGCATTTGTTTCCCCCTTAGTAAGAGAAGATCCCATTGGCACAAGATCCCAGCTCCACGATTGGACAGTTTCTTTCGAGCAATATACCCGATAAGTATTAAGACGTACTTACTAATCGACTTAGTTTAGGATCGAGCGTGGCGAAGGGCTCCAATTGGACGGTGAGGCAAACGCAGTCTTAAACGCAGACTTAAGCTATATCTAACCGAGGCTATGGCACTACGATGACTCCAATTGCATTTTCGAGATTGCGAGGGACACCCGGCAGCATCCAAGTCATCTAACTTCGTAATACGCGCGGAAGATGGGGTTGCGAAACCGGGCGCACCATGTTACAATCGAGTCTGAGCTCTCGAAAGAACGATACAATAATTGACTGGCAACATTTGCCCGAATTGTTTTGTTGTTGTCAGAAATAATTAGGGATAAATGAAGGTAAAGGAATAGAAAAAGGGCAGATGAATGCAGAAACACTTATTTGAATGAAAGTGGCGGCCTTCGCTCGAATGTAACAGTTTTTCGTTGATTTTCACTGCCTTTGATCGAGGGTCGCCTACTTCCAAATGATCGCGGATTGATTTTATAGACACTTATCTGTGTATTCAATCAATCTTACTATTTCAGTGACGACTGATTTATTTTTGTTTCAATTATATTTGCAATATTTCATTTTCAAAGAACATATATATAACTTATTACGGAAATACCATAGAAACGGCAAGGCCGCGTAAAGCATTATAAATATAAATAAATGCTTCATGTTCAACAAGATTAATGCAAAGTCAGGGTAGGGAATTGTTACGAGAATAGTCAGGGAGGTTGAATATATCAGTGAGTGAGTGTATCTCCGTGAGAATTACGACTACTAGGGAATTTGTAGTATACGCTGTACGTTTAAATCCTAGACTATCTCGTGTATACATGCATGTGTAGATACACATACGTAAATGATATACGACACGCTGCATATTCTGGGCAAATGATTACAGAGCACAAAATATGTGCACGGCGTTCTGTCTGTTGACAAGCAACTATGAAACCGACGAATTCAGGGAATCCTCTTGTCTCGAAGTTCCGATTCGTTGATTCTCTTTGTACAACTGGCAGTCATTGCGCCGGTGCATTTTTGGGGAGCAGAATCATTTGAACGTACTGTGCACGGATCATTAATCTATCGATACGCTAAATACTCCACTCATGAGTTCATTAGCCTTAATTTACGGACTTTTGTTCTTCGACCTTGACGTCCTTTCGGACTGTCAACTGACTGTCACCACAATCGGATGAAATTATTTGAGCTTGACAAACGCAATTATCACTGCGTCAATTGCAAAGGTTTGTATCTTTCGTTACTGATATAATTCTCTTGTTTTAAAGCATTGGCCCAATGTTTCCCAAAATCAACTGTTCATGATCGATGATATGTGACAAACAATTGTCGGCTCAATATTTACTACTTCATTTTTGTATTACTTTTTATGTTTCTAGTGTTCAAAAAATTACGAATCTATTTATTTCAAGTCTATAATGAATCATGTGTTCAACAAGAGTTTTTAATAATAAGTAATATTTAATAACTAAAGAATTTTGGGAAACAGGCTTTATAAAACTCAGACAATGACGCTACATACGATCGAATCATTGCTTTAACCATGTAGAAACTGCCTCTTGTGGAAAAAGATTTTAAGTTCGCAGGATTAACTATGAAATCGATTGAATCGACGTTCAACTCAATAGGTTTTAGTTTAATCCGGCAAGCTACAATCGAGTGCTCGAAACTCGTGGAAAAATTGACTTTTGCTAGTAGAGAATTCCTGGGGAACTGGTCTTGGGCGGATCTTGTTCCCCAGGGAGCGAATCAATCGCACGGCTGGCCTTTAAATCGCTCGCAGGCTGAAAGGTGAAGGGGATAGAGATGTTTCCAGCCACGTGGATTAAAGCGCGAGGTCACGAGGACGAGGATACTCACTGGCTTCCCTGGAGGTCGGTCAAACCGATCGCCCAGATCTCCGATAGAACTGCCCCTCGCTCACACCTCTAACTCACTGCTATTTTTCGTTTTTATCCTGTTGCCGTTTTCCGCTCTTTTCCGTTCACCGCTTTTCGATATTATCGTCAATGGATTTCTAGAAATCTATCTATCTATGATCGATCCTTGATTTTCAATCTATTAAATTATTGAATTGACAAACACTGATAATTAAATATTACTAAGTTTAATACTTCTTTCAATTAAGACGGTTTACAGATATGAAACTTTATAATTCAATAAACCTTACATTTGCTAATAGATTCGTATATATCAAAGTTTGAGAATCCATTTTTCAACTAGCTTGTATCTGCCAAGTAACACGTTCTCACACAATAAGAGCGTAACTCAATTTGACAATGTCCATCTTTCCATGCAATCCTTTCTATCTCCGATTTCGAAGCGCAGCCATGCAATACCATGAATTTCCTTCGATATCAGATTGGGCGACGCAATCTTTCTCTGGGAAGGCACGTGAGGGAGCTCGTAAATTTGCGGTGGAAATAGGTGGGCTGGCGGGTTTTGCGGGGAGAAGATCGGTTAACAGGCGACGTTGCTGATCCAGCGCAATGTAAATTCATAAAGTCTTGGCAAGAGCAGCCGCCGCAGTGGCCCCGACAGTGTTACTCGCCTTCAGCGAAGCCAAACAATCGTTCTACTCCCAAAAGCCACGAAGGCAGCCCTTTTACTAATTTAGCAGCTGATGCCGCACTGAAACGCGTTCCCGTTTGCCATGGGAGTTCCGTTATATCCCGTGATGACGCTACACTCCACTTTTTGGATACCAAAATAGATGATGAACTTCGAATAGTTCGGCTCAAAGGCAAGCTAATAGTTAATTCAAGTTTGTTCCTTCACACATAGTTTCCTCATTTTTGTATAATTCGTTTTGTTATATGAATGATATTGTTATAATTTTAAAAGATATAAAAGTGACTAAATTCTTTCCGACACAATTGGCAAGGAATCAATATGTTTTACTTGGTACAAAGTAACAGCCTTACCAGTAACAAAGTACTATGTTTTGCACGAGTTCACGCTCCGATACTTTTGCCACGTCCAATTTTCCTGGAAGTGAAGGCAAAATCAGATAGGACGGACAAACAATTTCACAGGAGGAGATTCTCATCCGCGTAGCCTGCGAGCGATGTAATTGCCAGAAGAAATCAGGAAAACAAGCCAATTACGCAACGCTCTGCGAGTATTCGGGGCAGAGGACACTCAGCCATTCAGGATAATCGCGCACTTCGTATCGAAGGCTTTCGCACTTTGCTTTCCACTTTTTCGCCAGAGGCCGTGGGAATTGACTTTGGCGGCTTAGCAGAGAAGACACATCGCGATGCCAGCCAAACCATATACATTTAGATAGATATTGTAAAAAGATAAAGAAGACTTTGGGATAAAGAAATTAGCCTTTCAGTAATTATTCGTACTTGGCCAGTGTGTGTTTTTTTGAGTGAAATGGTACAATTATTTGAATTGGATGTTAATTCATACACATATTCAATTATTTAATTAATGAGATTATTAAATTTAGAAGAATTCTTGATTATTTGTTTAATATAAATAAATTTTAATACTTTGTACTAGAATAGGTAAGTGTACACTGGGTCAATCATCGATGTATTTCGAAGAATGAATATCTTTATCCCAGAATGACTTCACGACTATGTACACATGTGAGACATAGATATTTTAATAAGCCATTCGTTCAGAGAGGTCTATTATCATAGGTAATATACATACATACAAGTAAGTATGTGCGTGTCGTAGGATATACACCAAGACACCCAAATAGCAAAGCGTCAAAGTGATAAACCGTAAATGGGATCCGGATCGTCTCCAAATTCTCATTGGCTCATTGCTGAAAGCTCGACTTTCATCGATACATCGATAATAAATCATAATCAATCGCAATCTGTGAGGATTCCTCCAAAAATAGCTTAACCAGCAATTTTGTCGAGTTTCCGATTTCGGATTAAAAAGAAATAATCGAATTTGTATCGAGAATCGAGCGATGTACAGCAATGTCCGGTGAGAATCTGCGGAAACGAGGAATCTCTCTTTTCGTGCATTTATTCCAATTTCTCTTCATCCAGCATCTCGTGACGGTTCAGTCGCACTAGGAAAAATCTCTAATCAAAAGCACACTTGAACTTTTATGTTCGCGCTGTGAACTGTCACTTTAAAAACTGAAGGTTTTCTGTAAAATCTATAACATGCTAAAAATAAGATGAATTATATGACTACATCATAGTGCTTTATCAAATTCAGTTTGTCAGTGAATAATTTATAAAACAAACAAGCTATAAATGAATCACTGATGCTCTGCGGCAAGTTTCATTATTGCATTCATAAATGTGCAAATGACAAGATAAACAGAACTAATTTGGAATAATAAAATTCAAGCGACAGTTCACAGCTGAAGAACAGCATCATCAGCACTGACTTTACATCGGACGATCCGTATTAAACGAGACTTTCATCGAGCGAAGCTTCAATCAGAAATCCGTCTCCCACGAGTACTGCGTCCTCTAAGTGTGCATAATTAGTCGTAGACGGCAAAGCGCGCTCTGACGATCAATTAATTCCGAAGCGAAAGAGTACATGAGCAAGCGAGTGATTGGCTCGCATTCACATCCAACCCCAATGAGACGCGTACAGTTTTCCGATTAATGCAATCCGGCAAAAAAGGTACTCGATCATTAAAAAGCAAAAAAGCTCACTTTACCCAGGCTAAAAACTAGTTGATCAGGAAACGCAGTCAGTGCGCGCCTAGTCAAAATCCCCATGATCCAATTATTTTGACCACTGAATGATATTTCGGAAAGTACACTTTCAGCGAATTAAATTCCTCTAAATTAAATTGAATTGAATTTCTAAATCAAATATAATTAATGGAAATTAAAGTATTGATTTATACAAATGAATAGAATACAAAAGGTACTTGCAACTCGGAGAGAAAATATTAATAAAATCCAATGAATATCGTGAATACGAATCATTTCTTTCCGATTTCTTTTTATTCCACGTGGTCATAATAAATACAGTCATGGTTAATAGACAAAAAGGAAATCTATCATAATCGTAGAAGTTCTTCGGTCAGCTAAGAAGCCGAGCAGGATTCTTGCCAGAGCATGTAGATAATTAGATGTATGAAATTGAATATCGAATTGAAAATTGGCCGCGAAACAAGGCCTGCGAAGATTTAATTTTGTAAATTACGTTGGCAGTAATCGCATTGGGAAGGAATTATTATTAAAGAAATTGAAAGTAATTGTTGATGCTTAGTGCGTAGGCCAGTGCTCGTGAGTCCCCTTTAATTGGGGAGACCACTTAACACTTTGCTAATCGAGTAAATTTACCCATTTCAATCCAGAAACTAATCAATTTATACTCACTGGCACAGCAGGCAAGGGAGTACTTACTTAGCCGTTCATTTTAGATCAATAAAATTACGAATCTTTATTCTGATACTCCGAATGAAAAGCTAAGTAATTGCAAAACTGATTTGGAAAGACTTACTTGAGTAAGTTAAGTGGGTAGAATTACTCATTAATTGGCGAAGTGTTAATTCACTGTTAGATAGGTATTAGTAGATACGAGTGAGTCCAGTCACTTCTTATGCAAATCTGCTTACTCACTTAAGAGCCGGACTTCGATGTCCGGAACTTCCTGGCCAGCCCCGAATCATTACGACGATATTAGAAATTGATCTAACCCGGCATAATAAGTGCCCACCAATCTGTCGTCGACGAAGCGTTTTCTAACTCTTTATTAGTTAACAAGTAGATCGCTGAGTCTTTACGGATAGAAATTTTCCGTTGGTCGTGGATTTGTGTTCGTAAAACTAAATCCAAATATGTGCAAAAGTGAATCTTGCACACGAATACCAGCCCACGCTATTGATAACAACCTTTTCTATAACACTTTATTAATTAATTAGTAATTAATGAAACCCTGAAACTCTTTGCTTAAAGGTTTCTATCTTTCAAATTTCTCTTCTCGAAAGAGTAGTTCACCAGGAAAGAAAGAGTTTCTACCAATCTAATATTTCCAAGTTTTCTCACCTTACTAAACGGATAAGTGGTCGTTATATATGTACCATTAATTATTAATTAACATAAGTAATCTTCTGATGGTAAATTAAAAATCCAATCTCCACAAAAAGTCTCTAAAACTTCTCTTATACTAAACGAAGAATAATGAAGAAGCAAAAAAGATTTCAAATATAACCCAGTTTATGACCTTCTACTTCGTCGTCCAAAAAGTGAGCTAAACCTTCCTAAATAACGACTCCAATTGCTGAAATTCTTGAAATACTAAAGTCTGAGTATCGAACGCTATAGTTTTTTTTCTATTTAATTAACTACTGTGCATTCGATTATTTGAATATGCACAATGGTAGCATTGGCATCGATTACCAGTATGTGAATTTATAATTTTCAGTAAACAAATATTATTAGTTGTATTATGAAAACAAATTGTTCATGCAAATATCTCGAACACTAAGTGAACATTTAAGGATAAATTATTCAAGCGTTGCAAACTAAACTGTATACCTTGCGCGAGAGACTATAGCTTTTTGTTCACGTATGTGGCTCGCGATAATAAACGGAATATCGACGTGCTAATTAGCGCGCGACACACGCAAATTTTCCGGTGCAGCTGTTTACTCGTCCGGGGTTGATGCGAGCGTCGACCGCGATCAAATCGGACGCAGCCAGGTAATTAAATCATAATTAGTGTCTTTGTTAGGCGCCCTGCCAACCGCGCCATTCCTATTTGCATATTTCCTGCATTAAGTCATTGCAATTACGATTGCAACAAATCCGACACGTATTCCTTAATTTTTTCGATCTGGAAACTTTACCGTTGAGATGGACAATCGCTTTCGTTATCGAGCTTTCGACCAATATTTACTGTCTTATCACTTTGTAGTTGACATTTATGTTGAACAATACCTTTTAATCGTATCTATGTGGGTCAGGTTAAATGGGGTCAAGAAACTAACAACAGAGTTTCATTTATTCCATTGCGAACAATAGATTGTTAATAATGTAGATCTATCATTAAATTCGAATGTTAACTTAGTTTTCAATCTGATGACTTATTCTTTAGTTTCAAATAATCACAATGGAAGGAGTTTTATAAAAATTAGTAGAGATTCGAAGTAAATACACATGAAACATTAAGTAAGCAAATTAAAAACACTTTAAGAGACACTGACTCTATGAAATTTCAATGAAACAGTACAATTATGATTGCCCGCAATCAAATGACCAGAGACAAAACATAAGAAGCTTCATTTACAGAATTTAGTTCAGTGAGTAGGAAACTAATAGGAAAGATCGATTATAGTTATGAAAACTACGCACAGTTAGGACCAGTGGGACACGTCGTTCAGTAGTTTGAGTTCAAGATTCTCCGACTGACTTTAATCAATTAACGCTCTCTATTTTCCACAGTTTCGTCGATATACGATAGTTTTGACTTTTGTCAAGAATTAGTTATATAATAAATTGTCTATAATTAGCTAAAGAATTAGCCAGACTTATACACGAAACGACCAAGCTAGTGAATTCGAATTCGGACCAATGAGTAGCGGTTTCTTGATTCAGTAATTTTGACCGAATCAGTGAGCAGAGCGTTCTTTCAGGTGCGCGGGAAAGTCACTTATACTAACAACCAAAAGCAAGACAAGTTTTAAACGAAAATCCAGAATAAACGAGATATTAGATAAAAAGTAAATATTTCACACGTTATTCGCCTTCAGTCACAAAATTTCGACATTTTAAACGTTGCCGTGTCAATAAATTCATACAAGATCTCGATAAAGGCAAGATGAAACTTAACCTATTTCGTTACCAATTTCATTGGCGCGTGAAATGACGGTACGCAGATTCCGTGAACTATGCCGGAAGCGTGAACACTTCGTTCAACGTCCAATTTATCTATCGATGTGAGGGCAAACAGGCTCTCGAAGATTACAATTTTCCTATCGAAACCAAGCTTAAACAAGGCGGAACAAAAGCAAACAACAGGGGCTGGCCACACTCTCCTCACAAAAGAATGCGAGGACGCGTCAACGTTTCTATCCAATCTTTCCTAACCTATACACAATCAACTATCTCTACTTATATCTCGTCTCTTTCACTTCCTCTAACTAACCTCTACACGTACTATACGCATAACGAAGGTAGAACTAATAAATATCTATAACTGTACTTCTATCTAATCCCACCCACGATATCTATTCTAACTCTTTCGTCTTTGTCTCGCTATCTCCATCCGACGAGAAACTCTAGGGATACAAGCTCGTCCGGAGACAGAGGATTAAGGTTAGGACCATTTGAAGCCGCCGTAATCGCCGGCAGTCTAGCTAGAGAATCACGGGAATATACTTAAGTGCTACGATATCGAAGAAAGGAGAGACTATACTACACTTAGCGTGCGATAATTGCGTATTTAATCAAGCCGTAGCGAGCGCCGCACGCCGCGAGATGGCGACGGTGTTCCCTGGACTCGAATAGTCTCATGGGGACCTGGTTTAGTCACCCGGTATAGTCACTATGTTTCCTAGAAACGTTCCGAGGGTGTTACCACTTAAAGGCCAATCGAGGGCGGACTTGTATTGTAAAATAGAGAGTTTTTAAAAAAACAGCGCGATTAAAGTTAAAGTCGCCCTTAAGGCGCGCTGGTATAACTAGTTGACTATGTTGTAAAACGAGGGGCAACAGTAATGGCACACTGAACATGAGTTTTGTACTATGTAAGCGAACCGTTTGCCGTTTAATAATAATCCAGTCGGTGGACAAACACACCCACACACTCACAGATACACACACACAGACAGATAGACAGACACCTGTATATAAGTACATGTATTGTTGATTGCCTAAAAATCGCTAGCAAATAAGTGCGTTACGAGAGAAACGGAAGGATCTGTTCGGAGATAATCTCGTATTCCTTCTCGACATCTAGGAGTGTCCAAGCGGATATTGCTTAGTCTAGCTTATACATACCTACATATACATACGTACGTATATATACAAACTATAAATAGTCCTCTTGTACATAAGAACTGTTGATTTTACTAAAGTCTCGCCTGCCTCAGAGTAAGAACAATCCGCCCGAAACGGAATCCTTGAGTTCGTAGAGTTGGGTGAGAAGTTCCATGAAGAAACTTCGTGTAGAAAATTGAATTTATTTACAGCGATGTCTCCCGTTTGTTGTGCACTCAAATGTTTATAGGAATGAATACCGTGCGCTTTCCGAGCGTGTGGGAGAATATAATAGTTGTTATACAGAGACTATTTGTTTAAGAGTATAGGATAGGAATGAGGAACGAAAAGCGTGTTCCTTTGAGATATATTGCAAATGTAAATTGAAATATGTTATCAATTGAAATTGGTAACTTATTTGAATGTTATGAGCAACACAATCAATAGGAGAATTATTATTAGTATTATAATCGTAGTGGGAGTTTCGACTTAAAACTGTCTCCTTTGTTCCAGATAGCAAACATTACTATTTTTCCTTCCAACTATTAATTCATTTCAATTACTTTATTATTAAATCTATTCCTTTATCTAAAATCTAATTCCAGATGACTAAAATCCCATTATTATTTATTATTAATAGAATTTCAAGTACGACCGAATCAAATGTATGTGAGTAGCCAGTAATCATATCTAAAATTCTCCGAAAAAGTATACCGAATAATCTAATACTCGTTCTCTTTCGAGTGCTAATTGTTAATGTTGACAAACTGATAAATAATAGGAAGGATGAAGAAGAGCGGCTGATTTTCGTGCTCTCGTGCAGGCGAGACAATATGTTCGCCGTTTGGTTGACCGTTTCCCCGCAGGTCGTCTAGAGAGGCCTCGATTATTCTCGATGTTCGATCGATTGCTGAGAGATCCACGGTGGACGAAAGTGCCCCGATGTGTGCTAGCGCATAAGTGATTTCGATAGGACATAAGCTGTAGCGATGCTAAACACGACACATCCACACAGACTCGCACACAGACACACACACATTGGAGTTCAACGTGTACCGAAGAAGTTCTGTGGTTCTATGAAACAAGATAGCGGAGGCTTTGAAAGGAAGACTGTCGAGGAAATGCTATCTACTATTCTCTAATTCTACGGACTGACTCAAGAATATGCTGTCATTTGATAAACTTTTAAATTCGGTTTATACTCTATTTTTCTTGAATAACTTTTTTATTACTTCCATTCTTAAAATGAGAGAAATAAATCATTTGGAAAATGTCATACTTGTTGATTTGTAAGGTACATTGCAGAACATTGCAATAAATACTTGTTCGACTGATTAAATGTCAGGAAAAAATTCATTACAAGTTAATCATTATTACATTTTTTGCCAGTGAGATCACTCTGTGGTAGTTTTTCTGGGTCAGTCTGAACTCGGTCGGAAACATCATGAAGACTTCTAGCTTCTGTCTACTCTTTTTCGATCTGTCTTCGTCAACCCTAATCCTGTTCTTGCTCTGGTTCTTCTTGCCGAGAGAATTAATCTGCCGCAGGTTCGTCACAAAATCATTATCAAATCTTTATGGAAGATTGGATTCCTTTTTGCTGCTACTCTTTCTCTCTCTCTCTCTCCCAGTTCAACTCCAATCTCCCAACTCTGATTCGTAGCTTTCGGTATCTCGCGTATGAACTTCCATTATCCTTAGCGAGACGTGTGCACACACAAGCGCGCACATGTGCTCGTAGAACTGTGTATACAGATACAGACACAAACAAGTACACCCATTGGACGAAATCGCAATTACGTTCGCGCTGCGTCCACGGAGAATCGTTTAATTAGACGCGCCGTGCTGGACGGAACGAGCGAGATTGATGCTTCACGTGTATCTTAATATGACTCCGAATTGTATGTTAACTGAATTTTCCTGTGAAATAATATTGGATCTCTAAAGTTCGCAATAATTATAGCCTTGTTTGAAAAAAGTGAACGAATTATTTAATACAATATTTTCATTTCGAATTTTACTTCTGTTTTATCTAACTTTAATAATAAATGATGTACTAAGTATTTGTTTGAGATATAATGATATTAAATTTGTTTCATAATACACAAGTGTCAATCTCACTGACTCCGCTCCACTTGGAGCGACAGAACTCTCTCTGTCTCTCTCACACACACACTCTTCCGTCTTCAATGTATAATTCCTGTTGTACAGAAAGCTAGATGATGACGAAGTCGTTTTATCGTGTTAAGCCGTTCTATGCCTACGCTCATTACACTACTGTCTTACTGTACTATCAGTTTCGCCGCTCGTCCTTACCAAGTCATTTACTGACAGTGGACTCGAATAACTCTAAGGCACCAAACAAAGGAACCGTGCAATGTCTGGCACATAGGTAACCTAGTCAAATATGATAGTGAGGATCTGTTATAAATTTGATATGATGAATATTCCGAGCATAAACGGCACGCGCGCTGGTAGTACTTAATTAAAAAGTGACCGTTAGCAAATGAGATTAGTTAATTTGGCATTGTTCATGCCCCGAGTCATTTCCGCCGTGTGTACAGTAATAGCACGTGCAATCAGCAGAAAATAATATTATAGTCTGGAAATACATTTACATACACAAATATTCTGTATTCTGAATTACAAAAGGGATTTTAATAGAAATAAAAAGAGTGTCGAAATATCAAAACATGATTGTTTGACAATTTTTGTATTTACTTAGTGTATTATGCGGACTGTAAATTCGGTGCAAATGATTCGGCAAGATGATCATGAATAGTACGATCCATGTTAATGCGTAGACTTTCGGGTGGAAAAACTGGTGAATCCAGTAAAAGTTCCGATAAGTTTTCGAAGATTTAATTCGTTAAGTTTGACTTCGACACCGTTCGAATGCCACTCGTTGCACCAGCCACATTTTTCTTGAGGTCAGAATCATTTGAGTCGACTGTTCACAGGGCGAGTAGATGAAAAAAGTGTTACTTGATGATGTACGATCTCGATGAGGGATAAAAGGCGATGAGTTCCTTTGAATAACAAAGGAATCGAGCCACGAGAACGAGAATTACAAATGTAATTGTTCCGACGATACCAGCAACAAGGTGGTGCGCCAAATAATAGAGGAGGAGATCGAACAATAAATAATAGAGATTGAAAACAACTGGACTTTCGTTATCCGAATTTGAACTCGATAAATAATATGTACGACTCGTCGATACTCCTGGCGAAAAAAACGATATTTAACGAAACATACGATAAAATCGGCATACAGCAGATTTGTAGATTAGCGAACTGTAAAACATCGAGTCGCCAAGCATTAAATTGTTAAAGAATAACGCTTCCAATTCAGATAGCAATTGTATCGTACGGTCCAAACATCAAATTTGGATAATTGGAAGTTCTGCTACATTAAATAGAAAGATCCAGTAACAAAACGATCGATCACGATCCAATCGATTCGAATCAGTCGAATGTACGATTTAAAATTAGTCCAATTAAAATTAAAGACGCGCATGTGACTCTGCAGGATGTTAAATATCCAGGAAAAGGTATTTCCATGCTGGATCCCTTTTGCATTATTTGCGTCTTGTTGCGCGACGTAACTCGCACGTTGTGGAGGAAACTAATAAAGAGAGCGGAGAAAACAAGCGATGTAATATGCGTGACCGATGTAAGAAAGCAGTTAATTGTAATTGACTCGAAAGTGCAAAATATACAGACATTAAATGTTATTTATACCAGCGTGCCTTTTATTTACACCACCGACTTTCCTCTCCTTTCCTGATTCTATTATTGCTTGATTGATATTAGTTCCAATATCAAGAAATCACAGAAATTATCTTCTATAAGCCTTTTGAATAATTTTTGAATAATCTTATTAGAGATTACTTATTGTTGTTTTGTTTCTGGTGAATGGTTGGAAAATCTAGAGGTAAAGAAGCGAGAGAGCTTTCACTGGGAGGTGAACACACTAATTGCTTGGCAGAAATAGTTGATTGGCTTCAAGCGCGCTTCATTGTCGGCGCAAAACAATAGCTTTTCTACCGAGCGGAGCATGCCACTCATCGATATCGAGCATTCTGCGCAAGGTAATCGTGAAAAGGTGGTAAGGTTACAATAAACCAGCTATTCCGTCAAAGTAGAGTTACCTCGAGTGCATTCCTCCCGTTTATTGACTTTAGCAGTGGAATTTATCGATGCAGAATCGCTGGGACTTCCAAGAATTATTCGTCTTCTTATTAAATAATAGGAAAAGGGATTTACAATATTACTTTCCTAAAAATGATTAAATTGTAAATTTTTATTAAAGACAGCACTGAAAACTAAAAGCTCACGAAAATCTCAAATAGAATAATCAGAACCAAAAAAGGAATTGTTGTATCGCGTCATCGACTTCTACGATCAGCAAAACAATTCCGGAAAAAGGCCAATCGATACAATCTAACAAAGGTGTTACATTAGAGTGAAAGAATTTCGGGCGTTTATCAATAAGTAAGTTCTCGTGTCAAATGGATAATATCTGGGACACACCCAGTGAACCATATGTTTTATCGTTTCACTGGCAAGAAAATGTATTTCTTAGAAAAGAACTTCGCCGTATTGTCCGAACCGATAATTTTCCTGCCCGTTGCCGCTCGTTATTTTGATTTCAATCGTAATTGACTCAATCTGCTTTCATATCTGTAATTAACATAAAGAAATAATAATGATTTTTGTTGATTACAACTGGCATAGAATTCTAGTAAGACCGATGAAAATATAATAGTATTAATCTACGAAGTAAATATTATTGCAAAGTCTATAAATTCTCTAATTTGGTGGAAATACGCGATAGAACGTAGAATCTTGAATCAACAAAAGTAAACCAGAGTTGCACGTAAATTGGATGATTGTATATCGATGTAGCAAACTTATTTACTGAGAAGCCTAAGAAGTAAGTGAACGACAATGTCTCGAACGAGAAATGTCAATACTTTTCGAATGCATTCATGTGGCATTTCCGTAAATACAAAAGCGATAGAATTAGTTGAATGGTCACTGTTCAGTTTGAAATCAATAATAGATCAAAGAGACTTACATTCTTGCAGATATCCTTGAACTAGTCAGTGTCTAATTGTAGCTAAAAGCCATTCTCATTTCCGACAAGTTCCCTTTGAAACGTACCGATTAACACTGCCATTAATTCGAATCAGCATCGTCACTTTAAAGTGCCCATTAACAAGTCTTATCTCGCAAAATCTCGCAAATCGTTCCACAATTACTGTCTGAACTTTTAGCTATTAAAACTTAATACTGTATTTATAAACATAAGTAAATTTAATTCAAAATATTTGAGAAACTGTTTCTTGTTTTGTTGAGGCGTCTTGGGAATCTTGTTGAGAAGCCAGAAACACATCCACCACAAATAGAGTAGTAGAAATTAGAAATGATTTTGCAACTATATTATAAGTTTCTACCTCAATAATAAACTTAAATAAAACCAGACTGTTTCCGCTTTAAACACCACTTGATTTAACAGCACCTGGTTTACGAACGGTTTTCTAGTTAAGGAGTAAGTAGAAAATGTCACTCAAGCAAATAGTCTAGTTTCTTCTCTGACCCGTTGACCCAACAGCGAATAAGCAGACCGTAATTTTTAAATCTACCAGGAACGCTCGGAAAAATAAGATGAGAGATTCTGCCGGAACGGACTATTTGCTGCTCGGCAGACTGCGAGGCTATCGTTATTACCCGGGCGGTTGCGATTACGAGAAGCGCAAAAAGCAAATTAAAAGTGGACTGTGTTTTGACGCAGTATTAATGTCAGATTAAACACTAATTAAACCTTGCCGGCAATCCTGATAGTTCCGTGTATGCATGACACGCGATTGCCTCTGCTCACCTTGTTTTCTCGGTCAATGCGTTCTTCTTCGTACAAATGAAACCATTGTATATCGTATTATATGTGAACTATAAATTTTAATTAAAGTCGTAGAAACCAAGATCAATTAAATTTGTGTAATTTGAACTATAAAATCCCTTTGTTTAAAGCTTGACAAATAGATCGTTTAGATCTGACATTTCAAGTTCTCGAATGGGGATTTTGCACCCAAACACACTGCTGCTTGGTTCTCCCCACTCTGTTTAAGCGGCCGATAGCTTCTTCTGTGCTCACTGTTACTGTTATCGCTCACTGCCAATGCAAATTGCTGGGAGCGAGTCTTCTTTTCTTCGATACGCCGGCATCGTCACATGTGACAGTGTACGCTTCGCTTCTGTCAAGAGCTTTTCAAGCGGATTCCCACCAGCTCGTTGAATAGCTTCCTGGAATTCAATCCTTCGATCCTAAATACGAGCGCTCCAATTACTTCGTGCAAAATCGACCGTGATCACTCTGCCATCAAATCTCATCTGTGATAGGAGCAATTGTTCGATCCTGCGACTCGAAAGCCAGCTGAGCGGAGCGGACCGAATTTGGGACATGGTAAGCTCTTTCTTTTTTCACCGAACGCTTTTTTGGGAAATGTTTGACTGACGATCAGTGATTTGCTTGAGTGCTTCGGCTGCACTAAATTCAGGACAGCAAGTTTCGCATTGTATATTATGAAAATATTTGGCAACACGTGTGTCAGAAATGTCTGAAAGTTTAAATGAATTATGAAATAATAATAATAATTTAATAAAGTTATTGATATTTTTTTACGGATCTACATATTGGAACGAATAAGATATTAAACATATTTCGTTTCGGTTTTGTTCCTTTTTGCCATTGTTTGTTATTTTCGTTTCAATTCCGATCAGTAAATAGATGCACTTATTGTACATATTCAAAGACTCATCTATCTCTTTGCTTGATATCTGAATCACTTTGTATAATTTTGATTTTCCTATCACGGAAAAGCTGGCTTCAGCAGATACGCTCACTGTAACGGGGCGTTTTAATGAAATGCAAATAAAGAAATCAGTTATCGTGAACGCTTAGTGGACGAAGTTAGCACGCTAATGACGTGAAAGAGGACAAAAACAAAGGAATTTGTCTCTGCACGAGTTAAGTGGAATCGTTCCACCTAATTTATTGGTGACAGGCCTATCTGACCCTTTCGAGTAACTATTCTCAGTGGTGCATTTCATAGAACCAGCACTATTTCGGGATTCCCATTAATAGTACAAATGTAACGTAATAAAAACTGCACCCTCAAATGTATTCTAGTTTTAAAGTTTAATTAGTAGGATTTGGTATGCTTATTTCTGAGGCTATTAAACCTTTTTTGTGGTAACGTGAATCTCGATTGCGGTTCCATTTGAACGTTGAACACGTGTCAAAATGGCTTAGGCAAGCAGCCAGGGCGCGGCCTGCCAAAACCATTTTCTTGGAAGTAAACTTCGAGACGTCTAACACGTCTAATAGTCATTTTGTCATCGAGTGTGACTGGGACCAAAAAGTGCATTCTCAGAATGGAAGATCAGCCAACAGTTGTAACTTACTTGGGCATATTAATGAAAAAATGTATATTTACATATGGAACAGTTATGAAATATACTTTTGCAACTTTACTTGTTATCATACATCATTTTTAAACAGATTTAAAACACTGAAGAAAATATTGAAATTCATTGCAATAATTAGCAGCAATTGTTTATCTTAACTCTGCAGAGAAATCAGTATTTTTCTGTATGTGCCTTGTTTGTACTTCACTGCGTATGCGAAACTTGGCTTTCAGCCAAATTGAAACTAACTCTGACTTGTTTTCCCATTATTCGTAATTATCAAGCTGAATGAACTGGCAAAAGGAGTGAATAATGAAATACGAAAATACAAATTATTATTATATTAAAATGCAGTTAACATATGGTGTAACAGGAATTGCGTAAAAGAACAGATTCGAAAGCTTGTCGTAAACAATCGACAATAAAAATGAATGGCAAGAAATAAAATTGAAATATTTGTATAAAATTACGTCAGTACATAAAATCTCCATGTCCAGATACCAACGTTTATATCTTAAACTCGTGCAACTCTATATTTTTTTATTTCGAGATATTTAACGTTATGCATTTTGCTCAATTTGTTTTAACAGTACAACTGTGATTAACTGATTGAAAAAAATATTAAAATGCATCAACTTTCATATCATAAATTCCCGATAACTTTTTCAAAAATTGACGCACAACTATCGATTCTTATTGAACGTTATGAGTCTATCAGCACATTACACCATAAGAACACTATGTTTCCAGTGCCATAAGGAGGACACACGATAAAGAATTCACGATCGGTGGCGATAACGACGGTAAACCGATAACCAATTTCTACGGGAAAATATATCATTGGGTCAAAACCTACCAGACAGTTTAAAGCATCGTCGTGCAATCAACATGTCTATCTCTCTGCCGAAAGTTTTATTATTCATTTGTGCTTGGAGTGCGGCCTTTCTATCGGGTTCACAGTGCGTCGAGCTTGTTGAGAAAGAGTGGTGGGAAACTGCATTGGTTTACCAAATTTGGCCGAGGGGATTTCAAGACAGCAACGGTGATGGCGAGGGTGACTTACAAGGTGAGTACGAAATAAAATAAATTTTATAAGGGTGCGGTCAACCAAAGCCCATTTATATTATTTTTTATACTCCTTTGTAACTATTGAAATTGAAGCACACGGGTTGTTGAACATGTATCTATAATTATATAATACTTTAGATTTCTTAAGATTCATTTTTATAAAAAGCCTAAGGTTTTAGTAAAAAAAAATATTTCACTGGAAATGTCATTGTCTACATTAGTAATTTACGATATTATATCGACGGGGATCAATTGAAGCTTCCGGAGCGTATTCCATATCAACAAACGGTTACTTATCTTACGCTGGGAAGCTCTACCTCGCGTCCTGCATTCCTCTTTATCGGCTCCGCGTTCTTAACGTTTGTGGATACGAATTCTTAATAACAAGTTATTACATTATTCATCAATACGCAATAGGACTTTGATTTATAATGAAAGTATATAAATTTCGGTAGTTAAATAAAAATTTTCTGCTTAATGTTAGAAATATATCTGTTGGTAATATTGATGTACAAATCACGTAGGTAAAATCCATTGTTAATAATTTTTCTATCGTTTAGGCATCATCTCTCGCCTAGACTACATTCAAGACTTGGGTGTCGATACTATTTGGCTGAACTCGATTTACCCTTCGCCCATGATTGATTCGGGATACGATGTCACGAATTATACTAACATTCACCCCACATTTGGCAATCTCAGCCAGTTCAATAAGTTAATTAAGGAAGCACACGCTCGAGGTATCCTTTTCTTTGAAATGATTTAATATAAATCAATTACAGATATCCTCGTAATTCTATTTGAAATACTGTATAACGTAGAAGGAGTCTTTTTTCATTCGCAGAGTTGAAAGTCATTTTAGACATGATACCAAATCATTCCAGTGATCAGCACCCCTGGTTTTTATTATCGGAAGATCGGGTTTATCCTTATATGAATTACTATATATGGGCTGATGGGAGAATGGATCATCATGGGAGGATTCTACCTCCTAATAATTGGGTAAAATAATTAGACTGATCGAAACATAAATCGTGACATTTTAACTATTTATGTACGATATGTTGAAATCATCAAATAAAATTTAAAACACGTAGGTGAGCACGTACAGCAATGAAAGTGGATCAGCCTGGAAATGGAATTGGAGGCGAGAGCAATGGTACTATCATAAGTTCCACGAAAGTCAACCAGATCTCAACCTGAGAAACGAATTCGTCATAGCAGAATTATTGGTAACTAAATAATTCCAATAAACGTTAATTGTTTATGCCAATTTATAAAAATACACAAATATTATGTTTTCCGTGACAGACTATATTTGAGTTCTGGTTGAACAGAGGTGTGGATGGTTTCCGGCTAGACGGAGTATCATATTTCTTTGAAGACGAGCAGTTGCAGAACGAACCGACTTTCGGCAAAGGAACTTACACTTCCGGCTTACCGGAGAACACAAACTTACTGTACAAGTTCCGCGAGTTCATAAACAATTGGATAATAAAGAACAATGCAGAACCGAAGTACGTAGAAACACAATAAATATTTTACACAGATTAAAATGTTCATAAATAATTTGTAGACTTGCAAAAACTATGCTGAGAATATATATAATTTTACAGGATGTTGATCGCTGAGTCTTACGAGTCCGACGAGAAATTAATCACATACTATGGAAACGAGACGCATGCTGGAATTCCACCATTTAACTTCCGTTTCATTACCCACGTCAATAATGACAGTGACGCCCAAAACATCAAAAGTATCCTTGATGAGTGGCTCGGAAAACTTCCCAATAATGCCAGCACTAATTGGGTGGTACGAATATATATACATTATATATTTCACTATATTTAAATACGCAATTTATACCCTGATATCAATATATTTAAATTCGTATAATTCTAGCTTTCGAACCAGGACAACTCACGAGCGGCGACTCGAATCGGTCTGAACCGAATCGACGGTCTGCACATGCTGAGTCTTCTCTTACCTGGTCAAGCGTTCACCTACTACGGCGACGAAATAGCAATGTTGGACACAGAAATAAGTTGGTCTGACACACAAGATCCAATGGGATGCTCGCAAACGAAAGAAACCTTCGAGGACTTCTCTAGAGATCCCGCGAGGACCCCCATGCAATGGAACTCCAATGTCTCAGCAGGTTTTTCTAGCAATAAGAAGACCTATCTGCCAGTGCATCCTGATTACATGGGTAGAAACGTCGAGGCACAAAAAACACGAGAAAAGAGTCCCTTAAACACGTACAAACAGCTAGCAGCGCTTAGAAAAAATCCTGCTTTCACTCACGGGGATTACGAACTTGCTACACTTAATGATGATCATGTTTTAGTGTTAAAAAGGTCAGGATTCACCTATTTTTATGATGTTTTGCAGGCCTGAATATTAACATTATATGATGTTATAATTTTGTAAATTTCACAGATCATTAGAAAACCATACCACATACATTATTATATCTAATTTGGGACTGCGACAAGAAAAAGTCAACTTGACTGAATTGTATCCAGATCTTCAAGACCCATTAGAAGTCGTCGTTGCTTCCAGCAATGCTATATACATCGCGTGAGTTTGAAGTTAAATTTTTGTTATAATAATCAATAATAATCTATTTGCGCAATGTTCACACATAAGTATTATAAAAAGCATAAGAACAAAAGAATTTATTTTGTTTTGAAGAGGTAACATTTCGCGAGACGACATTATACTCTCAGCCAATGCCGCTATAGTAATCAAGTCCGAGGAAACTGACGAATCTACTGAAGTTCCACCGGATAGTTGTATGAAAATCATAATATTTATTAACTATGACACATAATATGTGTTGGTATTATTAATAACGAAAATTAATTAAAATTTTGCAGCTACTACTAACGATGAAACCACTGAAACCACTGAGGCATCAGGCAATCCCACTGATCCAAGACCATCATCGTCGAGGCCTCCTACCACAACACAAGATCCAAATTCTTCCACGCAAAATCTAGCGTCCCTATTACCTTTAACAGCAGCAATCATTGCTGTTGGAATCACGTTCTTCAATCATTAAATCCTTCTAAAATTACTTTTACTAGAATATGATATAAGCGTCATAATTATTTCAGGTAAGATTAAAACAAGAATTTCCGATATTGAATTTAATTATGTTTATAATGATGTTAATATTTCACTCTGCAAACTTGCAATTGTTCTATCGTAATAATTTATTATTTACAAAACAATGTGACACTTCTTAATTCTCGTACGACTCTTTTATGTATTACATATGTATATTCATCATTACACTCCTATATTTCATATATTCCCTGTAATTAATTTCCTATCTGTACTTGTACGATTGATTAAAATTTGTATACGTAGTCTTATCGGCTAATCTCTGCTAATCAATCTATCAAGGATCCCATGCGAGAAAGTGATAGACAATGTCATTTTATTAATAGAACATTTATTTCTACCGGTGAGACGTCAACCTTAAATGATAATCTTACTATCAACTTAACTACCAAGCCGGCTAATATTAGTAATAGGATCCTGAGTATAAGAGTAAGCTGTACACTCACAAAGAAGTGTACCGAGTGACTCACATTAAGACTGGAGAGGATCCGATGCAGGTGCGAGCCTACCTCATTCGCATGGTTGCCATTTGGACAGCCGTATCTGAGCTGACAACACTTACAGCACGGAAATATGTGCAGAATGAATCCTCAATAATCCCGCCGTGTAAATAAGCGGAGCACTTCTTTATCTCGCTGTTGTTTGGGAAAGAAAGAGGCAATTTTTCGAACTAAAGGAGAAATGATATCCCAGCTTTGATGTTTGGATTGTCAACTTTAAAGCAATGCGACGAATATTCAACCATACCAGTAATAACAATAAAATAAATTATAATCATTTGATAAAGAACAATGCATATAAAGAAGGAAACGAATGGCAAACGTCGAACGATATTACACAAGTGCAACCTTCCCCTGATTTCCGCGTCACGAGAAGAATGAAATTCGTCGCAAACATTGGCAATCGCGCTAGAACTTATCGCGCGTCGCGTGAAACGGCATAAATACGGGGTCGAGTAGAGTAGTAAAGAAAGACGCAGAAGAAAATTAGTTTAATCCGCCATCAAGTTCACGGTTATCGGTATCAAAAAAATGGAAAATGCAACTTTTTCTGCGGGTTGTTATCGTCGCGGCGCCGTCCGACGTTAAATACTTCCGATTCTTTATCAGCTCGGCCCAATTTGCCTTTTGCCTCCTGTGCGTCGTATCGCCGTTTGTTCGTGTTGGTTCGATATACACTGGCCAAGAATTGTGGCATGCATGTACGTACATACAGGCTCGTCAGCAGAAGGAAGAGCAGTCCGAGAGCTGTCTGTTCAGTCTGACCGTCTGTTATCAACGGTGAGCATCGGCTGGCAAAAGTGATATGAGAGACCATGGAGCTCCAGGAGACCGCCTATCTGCTTTGCAAGAAGATACCTGCCAAACGAAAAACAAGAGATCCAGGTTTGTCATAGAAATATTTGTCTAAGTTTTTATTAATAGTTTTTTACTTCTTAGTCGCACACTTACCATTTCATTCTTCGTAAAGGTATTGCAGAAATTGGCATGTTTTCTGTGAATGTTAGAAGTAAATGGTTGAATTAATTTTGCATTATTACGTGAATACCAGACGACTGTCTTAAATGCGGGAGATACTTGGTTGAATATGGGGTACTTTATCTCTTTGTTCCATATGTGGGTGGTTGAATCAATTAACAATACATGTCTCGAAGGATGTTTTCAAAGAATTTGATAAAGTTAACTACAAAGAGCGATAAGACAAGACAGAGTTTTAATATTAATCTGAAAGCTCTTTATAGGAGGAAACTATTCGACATTTAGATTCGAAGTTTGAACTTTTTAAAATCTGTCAATCGCTGTCATAGATTCAAGATTAAGTTGAGGAGCACTCTAGCGGTACTTAAGTGATACTAATACCTAAAAATCCCGCACTTAAAAACATTGCAATAAGATAATAAAATAGAAAGAAACTAACATATGTAATTGAATTACAGAATCGAACTACGAGGAAGTTGGATATTACTCCGTTTATCCGAGTTCCTTAAAAACACGACTTTGCTTATTTTGGACACTATGGGCGATTTTAGTGATAGTGTTGCTCGTCTCTATTCTGACGTACTGTTGCGTCACACCATACACTTGCATCGAGAATAAAGGGAATCTCGAAGCGTCAAAAATGCAGCCGGCAAGTTACACAAAAAATTCATAACCTTGTAATCTTTTATCCCTTTCAAGTTCTAACATAATTTTTCTCTTACAATTTCAGTAAACGCGTAGAAACATTAAGATATGTGCGTAACCATCCATTCCAACCTGTTTTGACCGGAAGCCCTTCGAGGAATGTTCGAAAATCGATTGACTGCGATAGCATTCGCACTATCGGTTGGGTGCGAGATAAGCATCGCAAGAAAAGTGTAATTCCTTTGCTTACCGCGACGATCAGTCTCGGCGGGCATCTAAAGGAATTTATCGAGGTAAGATCTGAATCAGTGAATGAACTCTGAACAATAGCGTACTGTACAGTCAGTAGTTATAATAAATAAAGAAATGTTATCTCAACCCGTGTTTCTAATGCCATTGTTCCCACTACTATTTATCTCCCTTAATTATTTTGCAGTTTCAGTTAGAATTATTTATAATTGAAGATCAAATTTTATACTCAATTATGTGACTGGGTGAATGGGAGAACTGTTAACTATTTCATCGATAATCCTAAGCTTCCGTATTATACTGCATTACATCACATACCACATATTTCGGAAACTCGCCGTTGCACGTAATGCGATTAAACACTGGGTTCACATCATAATCGACATCGACAGCATTGCCGAAACCCATAGCGGATCCAATGAATCATGAGTAATTCGATCGAATCGATAGATACTGATTAGAGAGCACTTGCGTCCGTTTGCATGCCATCTGCGCAAGTGTCTGCTCATCCACCAAACGAATAAATCGAAATTAGAGCATTTACATCAGTCGTGGAGTACCTGGTACTGGAACCCTGCGCTAAACTTATTTTCCAGCTGATCCACTCTGCCCTTCGCCTCATAAACAATACCAACACCTTTCACTACCTCTTCCCCAAGCTGAAAAAAAAGATTCCCTCCTGTAAATTTCATGATATCCACAAGATTCATAACACAAGCTTGTTCGAAATTTAGTTTCGACATACAAGAGGCACGTCCCGTTCATGGTTCTTGCTGATACAGCACGTTGTGTGCGCACAGTCGTGCTCGAGTTGGACGATAATCAGCTTCATTATTCAGTAGTTTTCGGGACGGACGAGGAAGAAGCAGTCAGAGGGCCGAGGGAGACCTGCTTTACAATCTGGATGGAGTGAGTACTGGTTCCACGTCTACGAGTTTCTCTTGAAAAGGGTCGTCCCTGGGGTACCACTATTGAACGGAGTGCGTTAGTGGTGGTAAATAGGACGAGGATCGACAAAGGGCTCCACGAATCAGATCGTCGTCAGCCGAAGGGTGGAAAGAAGCCATCGGAACGAGCCGTTACGTACTACCGTACAGTCTCCCTGCGAACACCAGGCTGTTCAGTACGCTGGGTTCCCGAAGGTTTGATAGGAGAAAGGACTAATACGAATAGGTATTCCCAACTCTGTAAGATTGTCTACGAAGTAGTTAGTAAGAACGGCACGCTTACGTCCTTGGAGAGCACGTTGCAGGCGATGGAGAGTGGGAGGCTCGATTTAGATAGCGCCGAGGCGAACGGCGCTGCGAAGGAGGCGTCGGCGGCAGTCGTTGCCACGTACAAGTCCCTACCGGACGACGACTCTAACTGGCAAGAGAAGCAGCAACAGGAGAAGAGCACCATGGGCAAGCCAAGTGCCGCAAGCGAGATCGACGATGGAGCCCAGGAGAAGATGCTCACGGATGAGACGAAGATCTCACCGACCAAAGACGCCACTGAGGTACTTGTCTAGCAACTATGGACGATACCACGCCTATGTACTCTTTGACTCTGGTCGATAATGCTCCCTTGTTTTCCGTTATCAACTTTTTTCGGTGTTTTTTCATGACAATTATTCCGCCAGTTACGTGGACGAGTAAAATAATCCTCTTGAAAATAGAAGCAATTAAAATAACTGCTGGTTACTTTTAAAATAGCCACGTCCTACGATCTATTAGAGTCGACTGTCCCACTTCTCACCAGCTTTCACGTTTTTTGCTTCGTCATACAAAATTGTGGGTTGATATGCCGTGAAACGAATCTGTGCTGATGAGAAGTAAGAAATACCCATGTTGCATCATCCCAGCCTTTCTTAGTACCAGAGGAAATGTGCAGGAGGAAAAGAATGTGTAGAATGATAGGGATTGGATACAGCATTGCATAAGAAGTATATTGATTTGAAATCTACATGAGATTAATTTCCTCTAGGTGAAATTCATCTCTGAAAATGGAGATGCAAAGATCGATATTGAGGCAGTTAAGCAGAAGCTGTCTGGAATGGGGAAAGAAGAGTTGATGAAATTTGCAAATGATCCATTCTGGGTTAAAATGAGGTGGATCCTATTTATAAGCTTCTGGCTACTTTGGATGGCCATGTTGGGTGGAGCAATAGCCATCATTGTAATGGCACCAAAATGCTCAGCACCGCAGCCAAAAGAATGGTGGGAAGAAAGTCCCATTGTTCACTTAGATGTTGCGGATACTCACACTCATAATCTGAAAGGACTTGAACCACTGTTGGATACATTGAAGGAGCAAGGCATTCGAGCAATCTCTTTGGAATCAATAGTTAAAGAGAGTGCAACAGGTGTGCATGCACATATGTTTCAGAGACAGACTTGAATAACTATAATTGAATGTGCTCTATACAAGTCTTTATTACACAGGAGATACCGAGGACTTCAAAGATATTATTCCGGATTTGGGTACCATAAATGATTTAGAGGCTTTGGTAAAGGCAGCTAGAGAAAGGGAGCAACATATTGTATTGGAGCTTGATCCTAATCATTCTGCTCTGGACCATCCATGGTTTAAGAATTCAATAGAAAAAAAACATCCGTATACTGATTATTATGTATGGGCAGATGGAAAGACTAGCTCGGATGGTGCTCGTAATCCACCAAACAACTGGGTTTGTAATTTATTACCTGAATAGCAAGAACTAGAAAACCAAAGATATATACTACTTAAGAATAAATAATTGCAGTTAAGCATTAATGGTGGCTCAGCCTGGGAATGGAACGAGGAAAGAGGCCAATATTATCTCCATCAGTTCAACAAGACCCAGCCAGATTTGAACTACAACAACCCAGCGGTGGTCATGGAGTTCTCTGTAAGTTACTCCTCACTATATTACCGCTATCGTTCGTAAGATATGGAACTTTACACATTGATTTTTTGAAATAGGATATCTTGACACACTGGTTGAAATTGGGTATCAGTGGATTCCGTTTGGCAAACACGCAATACCTAACAGAAGATCCCAGTTTCAGTGATGAACACAGGAGCAGTATTCCACTGGAAGATGACAACTATGAATCTCTAGTGCACGCGTATACAAGTGGGCGCCCAGAGAACAAAGCCGTTTTATTGAGATGGAAAGAAAGAGTATTCAATGAGACTGATGGAAAAGGGTATAGTCTCTATTACAAAGTTCCTACTTTAGTTTATTCGTCACTGCAGAATCAATAACTCACGGTACTTTACAGATTATTTGCCCTCCAAGACGATATTGGTGCAGACCTCCTAGCAGTCTACAATGATGAGTCACAACTGATAGATCTCCCACAGAACTCACAATTCCTCGCAACAGCAGATGCTACGATTGACGCGACCACATTGCTGCAGGGTATTTCGCAGTGGCTCACTTCTCGTCACGTTCCCTGGCCAGGCTGGGATGTAAGTATAGAGGAAGATATGTATCGAATCTCGTGAGCATGGACAGTTCTCATTATTTTAATGCTTCTAGCTCAATGGAAAGAAACAGACATTGAGAGAAAGGATGCCAGCTGATATTGCCGACAGCATAACATTGATGAGTCTGCTTCTGCCTGGTACTCCAATCGTCACTTTGAACGATACTTTATCTGCGAGGGATGCATTTGCGACGCTTAGCAAAGCCCGAAGCGGTCTCACATTCCTTCATGGAGAAACCATAACGAGGATTGTCAACGGGACAGTCTTCGTGTATACAAGGTAATCTCGGCAATGACTAATCCATGAAATCCCAGCTAAAATGTTACTAACCAATTGGTTTATTATTTGGGCTAATTTTAATTGGAGCGCATAAGGGGGGCTGAAGAAATAATACGAAATAAGTCACACTTCGTAGAAACGGAATGGGCCAATTGAAGCCGGTCTAATACATCAATTGACTATTCAATTGCCGCCATTCAGACATGTTCCATTCTCCCACTTTAGTGCCGTCGAACTCACACGCACAATAACACTTAGACTATAGTCAGTTGTATCAGATAATGTACTAACCGAAGATTAATCTTGTTCCATGCTCACTTCTATACAACGCAGGAGCTGGTGAGTCTTACTAACATTCTGCATGTGCTATCATAGTTAGAGGAGAAAGTTGCCTAAATCGGGGATTAACTTTGATTTTATTCAATGCATGTTCGAACCAGTTACTAATATTCTCTCTCGCTCGTAATGGAATGTATAATCATTGAATGTATTTATTTAATACGGGCATTAATATCATTTTGGTAATATCCAGGTTAAAGAGCGGCAATCCAGGATACCTGGTCGCCTACAACACAGCGGAAGAAGCTTCTGTAGTCGACTTATCCATAATACCGCAAGTCTCGGAAGAGATTAACGTGGTTGCGCACAGTCCAAACTATGCTCAAGACGGAGCAACTATGAAGTAAGACGACATTCATTCTGACGTGCACGAATTCATTAATCAAAGTCTTCGTTACTATTTGATTATTTTCCATGTTACAGAACAAAACTGCCGTCGAACAAAGTACCTATAACTGGGAAGAGCACACTGGTGGTAACATTCGTACCGAAGACCTAAATATGTGCATGAAGCTCAACTTTACTTTTATGCTATTTAACATATATCCACAAAAATAATAGCATTTATTCATCGCGCATAATCGTGTATTGCTTCTGTAGCCTGCAGTTATTATACGATTAAATGAGAAGCAAAATAAAATCTGTCAGTTATTGTCTGCTTTACCCATTATCAAAGGAAAATTTATACAAACAGCTCTCGCTTTCTTTCAAAATTACTTTTATTAATTACACACATAGGTGGGTCGCGAGGGAACGCTAGTGGAATGATTAGCATGGCCTAACGACCGGGACACTCGTCATTCGATGTGCAGTTTATTCGGATCAGTAAACCTTACTGTAAGAATATAAAACAACGCCGGTATCGGCACAAGTGCAAGCATCGCCGGATGAATCCCTACGCCATGTAACGTTGCGATTGCTATTACTCCATATCCATGGATTAACCAGTGCCCTAAAATGACTATCACATTCTTCAAGTCCGTCACGGAATTTAGTAACAATGATTTCAGCGACTGCAAGTTTGAAAGTATATATTAGAACCGTTCTCCCCAAATATCTATTCGATCCACAACTAGCAAGTTAAATCACCTGATTCAATTCGAAGGCAAAGTGTGCCGCATTAGATAAAATCGATAAAACGATCGTAATATATGGAAACGAGTAATCTAAAAAACGAAGGAAGTACGTTGATGCGACATAATAACAAAATTATATTCATTAGTTTTATGCATTATCGTACTCACATATGAGACCCCCACCGACAGCGTGTATCAGCACTAAAATCGGATAAAAGTACAGCGCGCTGTATATCGAAAACTTCCCTTGTCTCGGTAGGAACTTCCTGGCGATCAGCGGCCTTATCAGCAACATAAGAACGATACCCAAGGCGTAGAAAACGAATACCATTGTGTACCTAAAACAACGAAGTATGCGGAGAAGTCTATGACTTCAATACCCTGTTGCATGTATACTATTCACAAACGATACTAACAAAGGATAAACGGCTTCTTGCGTGCAGTGCAAAGTATCCTCGTAATTTGGTCTAGGATTATGTAGAAGCGTATACCAATCGGATAATGTTGCTGGAGTGCAAGCCTTTACATCGAATGAACCAATAGGGTTCATCAATTGTAAAGTGATAAGTGCGGCTGCAACGATCTCGACGAGAGCCGAGAGATGCAGCATGAGCACTTCCTTGTCAATAGTTCTTCGCATGGCAATCATGTCGATGAAGAACCAGTGCAAGACCAGTGCAAGGAGGGCCATGAAACCGAGGTAAAGCCAATCGTAGAACATTGGCGATTCATCGCAAGGCACACAGGCGGAGGAAGCATTCGCACGAAATCCTCGAGGACAAGCACCGCAGTCAGTCCAGTTGCCATCGGGTAATAGTTCTCTGCCGCAGTATAAACCGGGGCAGCGGAACAGCTGGTTCATGACAGCCTCGATTTATTCACACTCTAGTGCGTCTTTCATCTTTCACAAATGATTGGAAATAGTTCCATGCAAACCATTATTGCGATTTGAGGGTTAGGACTTGATCAGTCTTCGAGTGTACGCATTGTACTGTTATAACAGCTGATATTAAAGAGACGTGACAATCAATACGCAGTATTGATGGTTCGTGTTGCGAAAATATTGCTGGAACTCCTGCACTTTATGTGATCGGGATTTCGTTTGTAAACACAGCTTATCTCACATGATTTAACAGTACAGTATAGTTATATGTACCGCTGTCACTGCCAGACTGAGAATACAGCCCCATCTATTTGCAAAACTTGAACTATTGATTTACTAAGTTTTGTTCCTGTTTTTACCGACGCTCGATTAACGTTATATTTATACAGTGGCGACTCCTATAGTTCCGGGCGAATGGTTGTGATTGCGTGTTGTGCTTTCGTATAGATATTGTAATAATGTCCTTTATTAAATGCAATGAACAAATAGTACAAACAATTCATGTGAAACAATTAGATATTCGCATTCTTAACATTACAAATTTGTGACAAATGATGTACGTAGGGACTCTTAACAGCCCACCTTCAATTGTGGATTATTCAAGAAAATGCAGAGAAACGGTAAAGAAAACATTGTCAAAGGGTTTATTTGTTGTTTGTGACTAAGTATCGTCGGACTCAATTTTTATCGGTACTATAAGAATGATAGAATAACCAATAACATAACCATAGCCAAATTGATATAAGACTTTGGAAAAGGACATTTCGATAAATCAGACATATGCATTGATTTATTACACCAATTCTGTCACTAATCTACACGGCTGCCTAAAACTTGCGATGAATAATGTAATGGCGATTAAAAATGTTCTTAAATGTTTTTCCCAATGCACGCAACCATGTTTGCAAATGAAAGCGTGTGCATAAATATTCAAAAAAAGGCAGAATACGTGGAACAGTAAAGTACACACTCCCTATTTAGTACCAGTTGTACATCGATATCAATGAAGTAGCATCAAGTTGATTGTTATACGTCGAGTACTATGCATACTCCGGTTTCTTTGGAGTTAGTCGGTTTTATTTCCAGGTACACACACAGGGCCTAGTCGCGTGGGAACAGTCATTGTGACGTAGATGTATAACATGTATTATACTTAATGCAACGAATAATCTTAACTTTATTTGTCTGGTAAAGACTCTGTCCATCAACAACAAATATTTTGGCGCTGGGATCGCCGTCTCCTTATCCCTTGTTAGGTTAAGTGCTCGGAGGCTCTATTTCAATTGGTACAGATAGCTGAATGCGATTACACTAGGAATCTGATGATTTCCAATGAACAAGTAGGTTCTTAGAAATATATATCGCGACTTTCATCATATACTTTCAGGCAGGTTCAGAATCGTGATGAAATGGAACTCATCTTCTGTAGCAACAGATTGCTAGTGTAGCCGCACTTTTATCTATATTCTCTAACAATAAGAAGGAGTAAGACACAATACTATACAGTTCTTTGTCTCTGTCATTAACTACGAACGTTATTGTGTAACGGTATTCTTGTATTTATTGTTCACGAAACAGACACTTTTGTATATCGACGCAGGCGTGGTTCAGACCGAAAGTGGACGAAGATTTTGTGAAATCTTCACATATGATTAAAACGTTCTCTGTGTTGTATTGTAATTGGCCGAATATTATTATTGTGTTTTATAATTTTCTGTACTTGTGGACGTTAATGGACGTCCCTCACTTTTGGTCTGAACCAGTCGAACGTATGCTTGCAGTGGAACTTCAAATCTTTAAGTCTTCCAGTTCCGGCAGTTTTTTTAATTCGTGACAGCTGTCTCTTAACTCCAACCTCACGAATTTGCCGGGACTGAAAGAGTTCAGAGCTTATAAAATTCCTACGCATGCCTCGATTTTCACATAGATATTACATTTAGTTTCCCAGATCAAATATTACGACATCACATAAGTTTTTGTGTACCGCCCCATACACTTACTGCCCTTCCTACTATCTATACAAGTTATGTCAACATATCATTATGAAAAGTATAGGACACCTTTCGCCGTACATCCGCGCCATTTCCGATAGTGTTTTATACCTTGTTTATTAGTTACACTTTTATTTATTTGTTCGTCATATTTACTTATTTCTTTAGGTACTTAATGCTATGTGCCTTCGACCAGCGAAGTCAAATTATCTCTCACACACAATAGTAAAAGTATAACATCATTGTGAAGTGAAGTGTGTCATTTCCAAAAGACTCGCTTTGTTTAATATCTCCTTTTAATACTTTACTTTTTGCAATCAATTCATTAACAACAATACGACTTTCTTCACTTCACGTAAACAAAAACTAAACATTACCGGTTAGAAAATATTCGATAGATGAACTCGTGTGCATGCGAATCAATCCACATACTGGAAGGGCTTAATGTGTTACTCTTAAAGGAGTATCAATGATGCGCGAATACTTGCTCCATTAATACACAAACGCACTGCAAATTGTTCAATGAAAATCTGCAACGAGGCTGTGATACCTTGTTGAAAAAGCTATTGAAATCAAATACAGCGATGTTGTTTTTTCTATCAACATCTTCTTGCAATGAAGTGTTCCCGGACGTTCCTTTATACATGTAACATACAGATCTTTTTCTACTTTGAATATACTATTCGAATAATTGAATACCTTAACTTTGAGACACCCTGTATACACTGTACATTTATCACAACTCACACATACTACCTTCCTTATTATACAACTCCACTACTAGCGGGTTACAGGTGTCACAATGATCATTTACAATAATTTGATACCGTTATCATTTACTATTGGAAAATCAAGTAAGGAAAAAACATCTGGAAAATAGACTTGATTTTCGAGAATACACGTAAAAAAATATCTCTTGATCGGACTATGATTTACGAGTTAAGTTTTCAGGCCTCGTGTTTACGCTACGTAACATGGTACACAAGTGTTGGTAAATGGATTAGCAAACTATTATTATCGTCGCACAGTTGCGGAAAAGGATAAGATTCGCGATTAGTTCGAGTGATGCCAAATGTATATCGTCAAATTGTTTCCACTCCACTTTATACACTTCAATGTAATATGAACTTTAGGACCAACAACTTACTGAAAGTTGGTTTAGTTAATATTGTTTCCTTTTGACATATGTGTTTCTTATTTTAGAAAAAAATAGCGATATCCATTCGTCAATGGGGTCACTTATCCTATGCCTCAATTATCCTAACGCAAGTACTTGCGCATCATTGACTCTGACAGTCTGCCATTAAAATAGGATTGTCAGTCGGTAGGACAACGGTCCAGTTAACACCAAACAAGAAGTTTTAATTAATGTTGGCCAAGAGATTCATTTCTCCAAACTACTTAACGAACAGATCTTTCAATGAGGTGCAAATTGATGCCTCGCAAGCCTCGGCTTGCTCTTGCTCCTTATTCCCTCCTGAGAACCAACTTGCCACTTTGCTCGACTTTGGCTTATTAGTCGGAACGGATGTCTTACTGCTTGACCCCGACGCATCCGGCTCGCCTCGTTGGGCCGTCAGTATTTTTTCAATCGCGGTACCCAAAACCTGGAAAAATAGATATATACTATATATAACATAAATTGAGTGTTTATATAATGTATTTATTGTGTATAATATTGTTTCAAGTTATTGATTTATAAAAATACTGACGTTATGTGAACCCAAAAAGAAAAAAGAATTGGTTCACCTGTGGATCAACTTTCGTGCCACTTGTTCCATCCCAAATAACTTTGTGCTTGGCGTCCGGAGTTGGCGAAGTCCTAGTCAGCGTATCCTTGACAGCCTTGACAACTTTCAATCTGTCGAACTTAAAGTTGATACTTGCTGGCAGTAAAGCGTCCGGTTTCTGCTTCTTTGACATGGGCTCGTGCCTCGTCGCGAACCAATTGGACGGCGCCATGAAGGAAGTTGTTGAATTCTTGGATGATCCAAGCAACTGTTTACTTTTGGTGCCGTGAAGAATCGACACATCAAAGCTGTTCGAGCGAAAACTCTTCAATTTGCTACGCTTTTGATCGCCACTTTTACTGGACCAGCTGCCTTTGCTGTCTTCCCGTGAAGTGGAAGCTTCATCGCCACACCGATTGATTTCCGAAGCGGAGGATGTCAAGGATCGAAGAATCGAATTCAGATCGATGTTCGAGCATACGATCCCAGCCGCACCTGAACTCCCAGCTCTTGGGATTTCGGATCTACGTCGACGAAGGGATGCTGTTGGCGACACGGAACTTGTCGGCATCTCTGAAAATCGACGCTTTTGATATTGTGTATACCGTTGCGTCGAACTGGTGCCTTCCAAGGGTTCGACTTCGCAGACGTTTTCTTGGGAAGGTGTCTTGTACATCTTTACTCGCACCTAAAACGAAGATTTCAATGACAATAATTATTTATCTCACAGTTATTATACATTATAATATTTTGTAGTATATTAAAATAATTTCAAAGGTTCTTCTCTTACTTTTCTCGCTTTGAGTCCGGCGATATTGTCCATAATATCCAAGTGCAAATTGTGCATGCTTCCAGTATTACTCGATGATGCAGAGATTCCTGAGGCGGAATCACGACGACCCGGCAGTATTCTGCCTGCACCACCCAGTGGAAAAGCGGCGATAGATTCCCGGCGATCGCGACTGAATAATGTTGGCGGCACTTTTGATATTGTGACGACGGAATGTCGACGTCCACCTGGTTGCGGAGCTGGTGCTTGTGAAAGGGTTGCCAGGTACGCAGCTTGCCCTGGTGAAGGTCCTGATCCTTCACCTCCCCGTTCGCTTAAACGTCTTACCTGAAAACATACGAGGAAATAATTATATAAGATTTTGAATATTCAACTTGAATAATAATTCGAAAGACATATATAAAAACTAACGCAGTTATTTCTAATTATTTATATTTGTTTTTTGTTGTGTGCTTCAAAAGACAAATATGAGAAAGGACTTGCAATTACCTCTGCCTATTCATGTTTGTTTGTTTATTACAGGATAACGGAGTAAAGCTTTGTGATCCAGGCTCACCTGCGAAGCGGTAATACCGGATGTACATTGCGGGGTAGGCAGGGAGTGTTTCCTGGCATCACGCCACGGTGACAAGAGATACGGATTTAGCGATGGCACGTCAGGATCGACCGAGCGAGGAGGAGATTCGTTTTCTCCACGTTCCGCTTCCTCTTCCCCGATTGTGGTCTCCTCGACCAGGATCAGAGGTTCGCCAACGCTGCTTCCGGAGCTCAGCCCGCAACTGTATGATTGCTTCCTCATTTTTCTTCCAAGATGTCTGAAACAGTACGGATTTCTCATACTCAAGTGTGAGTGACTATTTCCTTGTATTATTAGTCGTTAACAATCGCAGTGTTGTTATCTACTATATTGTTTGAAATACGTTTAAGTTCTACAAATGTGTTACAAGAAGAATGTGGATGGCATAAATGATCGATTAACTGTTCCGATAAATATCGCGATGTATTAGTTCAGCCGATTCAGTGCAATCTTTGCTCCAGTTTGATGTTTGGGGTGAAGTCGGTCGATGTACCGATAGGCCGTTCTGCTGACGATCTTTACCTCTTGGTCACCAGCCTCCTAACAAGAGTGATTTAAAGTCATCCTCTTTAAAGGGGATACGTCTTATCGACCTTATAATAAACTGTTTTGTTTTTCATCTGGTCTATAATACGTAGAACCTTGTGATGTAATAGTTGGAGGGCGAATAGATCGGCTCGATGATTCTTTTGTCATTGGTATTGTTATATTAACGAGTGTTCGGTTTCAAGAAGTTTCCTTGCTATTGACTTTAATTCATAAGAACGTTCTCATTGTCTTAGGCGGCTGAATAAGCTAGTTTAAAGCCAGCGTCGTGTTTATGTCATCATTTGTATGCAACACCGTTAGGAAATTAGATTCGCAATGCGTCGATGGTTTATCTGGGAGGCCAAGGCGAAGTTAAATTTAGTGACATATCTCTGGCAACTAATTTCCCTTGACTGTCCAGTGGCAGAAGAAGAGCAGCGCACTAAATCAATCTCTATGATGGTGCGTAGAAGCAGCATTGATATTCAATTCTAGCGATACACGGACATTCAATAACATAGTTAAGGTGCTCTGGGAACGAGGTCTATTATGTTATCTTATTACACACCGTGCAGGCGAAACTAGTGACAGGCCACTATGTATTTGGCAACGAGAGTCATCAAATTTCGCGTTAGTTGTAAGCAAATACAAGCGCAGGAGGTAGAAAAGGAGGAAATTCTGTACCGTTGGGAAATCTGTAGTATACAAAAGTGTATTGGACCTTAACTTTATTAAAATCTCTATTTTTATAACATGTTTACTTGTGGAAATGCATTGGCGAAGTCAACCTTGTTCCTTCGTAGTTATTTTAACCTCGAATGTAAAGGTTACTTATTGGAAGCATACTGATCCTGGCTAACAATTTCCGATACAATTGTTTCGCATTATGTATATATTCATCACCCTATAGGTGCAACTTTGTAGAACGCTACTGAATTGTCTGAAAAGTGTTCAATACTACTGCGATCAATACTACCAATGGTAACGCGGAATGTACGAAACATTGAAAGGAGAATACTATTTAAATCGTCTTTCGTCGGAACAATGACTTTTCACCTTTCACAGACGCACATTCATATTTATATAATAAAAACACGAGCGCTTAGTTGAATGAAAACACACAAGAATAGAATACATTGAACAATACGCAAACATGTATATAAATTTAACTCTCACCGAGGTATCAGAGATTTGCCATTCATGTTTCTGTCGTTTTTCATGTGACTACAACCAATAAACAAAACCGCGGTGGCGGCCGCTTTCATGTAAAAATTACAAAGCTTGCGGAAACTATTGCAAACTGCGGCTGACGTCATCTCGTGACGTGTGACGTAAAAAAAGGAGGGTATAAAAAAGCATTTAGCCGGTGATTCTAGTTTGTTGCGGTTGCAGGTGAACGAAAGAGCAAAGGAGAAAGATAGAGGTCGATGAGGATAGAACGAAAGAGAACGGAAGAAAGAGTAGTGTTCTCGTGGCGAGAGCGATCGATCGAACTGTCTAAGCGGCACATTCGCCACCCTCTTCTCTTTTTCTTTATCGAAAACTAGTCCCTAACTTTTTTCGACCAGCTGACCCGCAATCCGATCCTTCTCAAAGGAAGGACGTTGTATATAAAATATATAAATAGTCTATTTATATAAAATATAGCAAGAATCAACCTCCATTTCCCCTGTCGGAGAGATAATTCATGGTGCTCGTACTTAAAGCTCCCCTTTTGATCCAAAGTCCGATAAAGATATCTCATAAATGTTCAATCACATAAAATTACATATATGTAAGAGATTTTAGTACATTTTTTGAACAATTTATAATATATCAGGCCTTTTATCTTTTGTGTAACAAAGTTAATAACTATATCACGAATAATTTTTGATATTCCCTTGACCTTTCAACCTTCCCTAAAATGTAGCTACTTTGCGATATACTTGTGAGCAGTAGAGAATATTGGCTATTTTCAAGAAGTACACCTTGTTGGACGGAAAATTGATTCCACAACACGTCGGGAAACTTCCGACGTGGATTATACTGCCTTTAAGGATCTTCATGGGTTCTAAACAGTGCTCGTTCCTTGGCAGAGTTTCCCGGAGAATCTTGGCAAGTTTTGAGTTACGACTGGCATTACACAGTTATGTTCAGTAACGTGCTGCGTTGATGGTGTACTTTACAGGGAACGTGCAGTTCTCATTTCTAACAAAGGATTCCGAAGTACGAAAGCTGCAGGTAGTGCAAATGTTTGTTAGATATGAAAACAAAATAAAGTTCCTATCTATTTTTGGATTTCGTGGGTAAATTCAGGTTTCCTACAGTTTCAAACATTTATACATGTTTTTTGATATAAGAAAATATTTAGAAAAGAAGTTTATAAATTTTTCAGTATAACATTGAATTACTAGAATAGAATGTTCTTATTCACGTGCTCGGTACTGCACATCAAATCATGATTTTGCCGAGAATACATGCATGAAGAGAAATATATGTATGTTGAAAGTTGGAGAAGTGCGGAAACTAGAAGCAATGCAGCGTTTCCATTGCATGCATCAGAGGTACGCGCCATATCATTCCAACTTCTCCCAGTGAAGCATTTCCTTTTGCTCTTTGTTTCCTCCTCTGTTACCGCTTTTTTCTTTGAGAGTGACGCTTGACGCTTGCGCCATCTCCTCTCAAAGCAAGCACATGCCATTTTCTGCAGCCCCGCAGAAATCATCGAGCTCTTTAATGGAATGCCACTTACTTTGACTGGATTTCCTCTTACCTTCCGCACAACTTTTCATAGCTATACTATTACCGCGCATAGATATCTCTTATATGTATAACAAGCATATGAAAAATATCTACAAGGTGATACGTTTGAATTAGGAAATATTTTCAACCACTAGAAATTTTACGAAATAAATCAGTTTTATCGTCATTTTTGCGAACTATGAAATGTATTACTGCTTACATTAACTATTGAATGATCGTTAATGGTTGGAGGAACAATATGGTTAACAATGAACGGTTTGGATATTATCCAGGCGTAACCCAAAAATCTATGAAAAAGTACACGCTTGCCTCTTAAGTTTGAATCGCACTTGACCCGAGTTCGAATTGTGGTCATTGTGGGGCTTCGTCATCAAGATAGTGGAAGTGCAGTAATTTCACACGTGACTTGTATGCTTGACCTATATCACGTGATCGATGACTTGGACGATAGAAGGAGTACAAGAATCAAGTGGAATGTAGGAACCGCCCCCTTTTATTCTCAAGTTAAGAATCACTTGAGAAGTATCATAATCTCGAAATTTACGTGATTCTGTACTTTTAACATGCCCTACGAAAGATGACTTCAAAAGGCGACGATATAAAACTTGAAGATCATTGAGACGTTTTTGACCTAATATCTTTCGAATGTTACAACCAATTAATCTGTTGGCATCCGAATAAATATTATTAGCACGTGAAGAGGTGCTTCAGTTTGATGGACATCATCCCCTAGCGGAGGGTTAATGATAAAGATTAGGGGAATGCAAGCAATCGAGGGAGAAAGGGAAACCGCTGAGAATTACTGCTAGTGGGGTTCTACTATGATTTCCCTTTCGGGATGAGATCTGGCTTACTGGAATCGAATTAGCCTGCAGTCCATGTCATCTCCCGAGAGCGACGAGTAGTCAAGGATTATGGCGATTGGACCGAAATTACGGCCGATTGTCGAATAGATTGCTGTTCTTGTCGAGGGGTTGGCTCCCGGGAAAAAAAGCCTCGGGCGCCCTTTGATCGATATGCTCTCGGATACGGCATTCTCTTTCTATCAGAAAAATTCTACTTTTCCTACCACTGCCATACCAATCCCACCAGATTTCAGGCACTTACCGTATAAATCCAATTTTCTTACCAATTGCCTGACATTTTGACTGTTCACAGAGGACATTTTTATCTGACATTTTCTACTATTTCCAACTCGATTGATGCATGAAAGCGACGATTTCACACTTGTAAGAGATGTCCAATGATTGAAGGCAGTTTTTAATCTCATTTTTATCATACAATTATTAGTGAATAATATTGGTATAGTAATTTACACGACGATGATTTGGATGCAAATTCTATCAAGAGTTTCCTCCCAATTCTGTGTGATTAATATTGCGGTGCCGGTGGTTCGTGGTTTTCCTGATAACAATGCATTCTTGTCTCTCCGACCTTCAGCGTGGTAGATGCAAATCGATAATTAACGCTATTCAATAATGAATTACAGGGTTGTTGTATATTTTCAAACACGGAACGGTTTCCAGCTACACGGAAACAAAGTGTATACATATATGCGTAGAGTCGTCTTCAGAATGATAGAATCAATTCGAGAAACTTGTACGTTCAATTTTTCATTAAAACAACTGAAACAACTTTTTATCTTTCATTATATTCGTATTGCTACAACAAAGGATTATTTAGTTTCCTTTGTGAAATAAGTATTATATGAAAAATAGTATTGATGAGCAACTCATTTATCGAGTATTTCGGTATTATTATTTGCTCTTAAGCTGGTGACAGGTATATAGGTATTACGTATGTATGTGCCTTCAATCGTTTGAAAGGTCGCCAGCGCCCATATCAATTAAAAAGAGGACGTGTGTGTGAACGAGAAAGCATCAGCACGTATTGCCGATGAGTATTCCAGTTCTCTTTTTTATCGAATTTAACAAAAGGATGACAGAATAATGTCTTGATATAACAGGAATCATCTGCGAATGACATTGTAATTGTTGTTAATTCTAAAAGGTTATTGATATTACATCTTGAATAAGAAATGATAATTTTTCTACGGTTCATATTCTCAACAAAACTACTTTGTTATGTTACATTTGCGTAAATTGTAAATGTAACAGGTCATGTTTATTACAAAAGCAAGCATATTTTCGTAACTACAAAGCTTGGCTTTAGAATAATCAAGACACCTCAACATTTGTTTACGCCCGGCATTGACATAACGAGAGCCCGGAAATACGAAAATCAGCAATTAATTATAATTTCACCGGTGAATCATTTGGAGAGCGTCTGATTACGACGAAGCGCGTCGGCGTAAGCGGATTTATCAATGTTTGTCGCGTAACGAGGCAAAGCGAATTAACTGGTATACGTATGTCTCCAGTATATATATATATATATATATATGCATGTATGTTAATTACATTCTGAATAAAGCGACCGCCCAGTGGAACCACCGACATCGTAACAACACCCGCCCCTTCTATCCTTCGGTGCTTTTCTACTTTACTAACGACCTTCCATATGTCCTTGTTCGGATAATCCTAAAACCCTGCTCATCCTCATCGTTTCAGTTACTTCCCCTTCAAGAAGAATGAGATTTTTTAATTCAACTTTTTAACCATAATCTGATTAATTTTTCCTCATCTTACCAGAATTTTGAAAGTGGTCATTTTGAGGTATAAAATACTTTTCAATGTCCAACGTTTTATTGTAAATAAATTCGATAAAAATAAGAATGTTCCATAGAATTGAAAATGTAGCAGTGCGTCGGGTTCCCATCGCGCAGGATTGCCGAGCAGGTACAATTATTCGACAGTAAAGGGTGTTGGGAATCGATTTCCTTTGGCGTTCCCCAGGCAAAGTGTTAAGCTCCTCCGCTCCAGAGGCACCGGCTCCTTTATAGGCCTCTTATCATCCTTCCCCCCTCATTTCTCTTTCTCCAGAGGCATCCGGCTACAGAGAATATCCGTTCGAGCCTTGCCAGTCTTAGCTTACCGTTTCCGTTCGTCGACCAACCGAATATTCATGCGAATCAGGTGAATTTTTCATCTCCCGTTTAAAGCTGTGTAACACGTGAAACCAACTCCACTTTTTTTTCCCCCGCCACGCGCGCCAGAAATTCCCTTCGTGTCATTGAGGTTAACCCACTTTCCATAATATCTGATTCAAAGAACTCCTGATAGCCCGGAGGACATTTTAAACGGGCGCCTGAAGCTGCCTCTTCCCCAGAATCCTCTTGAAACGCGCGCCTGATACGGCTTATGTCATCCTAGCCGGAAATGGGGTCTTACGGTGAATGGTACATGCGTGGAATACTGTTGGATTCGTCATTGTCTTGTGGAAGATGACCCAAAAAGCTATCGACAGATTTCGACCTTTTGCTTACAATTGTCATCGTCATCATATAGCGTGAATTCGCCATCTGTCTTCTAACGCGTGGGCTCTCTCGAAATTGAGTACCGATTGGTTTATAAAACCGGAAATAGACTTTTGCGGTGGTATACATGCGTGGGACAGTGTTAAGTTTCTTACTGTATTGTGCAAGATGACCTAAAAGCTACTGACAGATTTCGAGCTACTACTTACAATTGCTGAATTTTAATTGCAGTTATTAATTACTTATACTGATATAGAATTATTATTTTTTAATATATTAATGGAAATTGTTGCTGTTAGAAAGTTGACAGTACTCTTATAAAAAAGAATCAGCGTTCCTTTCGGGAACGGGGGAATGGTTGACCGATAGCTAAGGTTCTTTCTGCGTATAAAGGTCAGAAAAGCACTTGGAAAGTGCAATACGATGTTGTGAGTACTGGACAATGAAAGCATCGGCTTGGAAATGCGCCCGTAATCGGCTTCCTCCACACTCCACCGACACGTTATTCTCTCTGGTACGAGAAAAAAAGTTATACGCGGCGAGCCTTCTGTCCACAGCTGCAGCACACTCCAATTTTATTGATGCTATCTTATAATGGTTTTTCGAACGGATTATTCAGTGAGATTGCATGGAGCAAAGTAAAACTAACAATACGTTTCTTCCTATTCAATGGAACTCGAACGATCATGCATAACGCTCGATCTGCCTTTTTTATTTTATACGATTGCAATCGTTTACTTTGTATAATGTTAAATTAACTCTAAAATTTAAAATTAACTCTAAAACTTTTAGACCTTCATTTTTTGCATAGAAATAGTAATATAAGAAGTATATTTAACATGTAAATGTACTCTAAAGAACTACCACTCTGAGGTTTGCATATCTTTTCGTATAAAAGTCTCCGAATATAAAACGAAGGTTGGGAAAGTCAATTCTCTTGTTTTATTTGCCAGCAGTTCACTGGAAACGATTGGCAATCATTTCGTTTAGGGGTGGCTCAGTGCGATCATCGGTGCTGAATGAGTTTCCGGCTGGATGCGAAAGAAAGAATAATCACTCTTATTTCGGGAGAGGGAAATGAAATAGCGAAGGGTGAGCCGATATATGTCAGCGAATCATTCGAAATAGTTAATCAAAACTAGCACTGGGCTAACCGCCCTTTATTTCTGTCAGATTATTAAACCGGAATACGTGATTGGTACGTCGAGTTCACAAATATCCGCGCAGATAGAGACACTTTGATCGAGCGAGCCTGTAAAAGTAATATGTCGACCAATTTCACGTTGAACCAATGAAACTGCCATATTAAAAGGCATTTATTACTTGACTGCGAACGTTTATGCAAATATCAATATTAATTTCAGTTTATGTTCTGATACAAATCGCCTTTAAATTGTTACAGAAAAATTGAAATTGCTGGAAAATAGTAGAACAGTGAGCAAACATAAAAATATAAGCCAGGATTCATATATTACAATTCGAGCTAACTAATCATATCCTGATCAAAGCAATTGTATTAGTCTTTTTAAATTCCATCCCTTTTTCTGATAAGTAGTCGAATGAATAAAATACGTAAATGATCATTATCAAGTCCATTCAACTGATCTGAACAATACTTTCAAGAAAGTGGATTAAAACTCCAGCTTCACAATTATTGAAAGGATGTTAATGAGCTACCACTCGAAGATTCAAGAGTTATTAAGAGCGAAGTTAAGAGAGAACTTGTTGCTGGAGCGAATGTTATTACTAATTCTGCTATTAGTACGTCAGCGCCAGTGAGATTGGCTAGGCTTGTTGTCTATAAGAGGATTCCCGGAAATGTTCCTCCATAGCTCGCAATCTCTCTATCGATTATGGTTACATACCTGTACCTGTGTATATATAATACTTTCATTCGTTCGACAGGACTCCGCCTTGTATGCTAATTACAGAATCAGACGTGTGTGTGTTTGTGTCATTAACAACGAGAATTGTCAGCATGAGTGCCACTGTTTTATAATTTATATCCAATAAACAAATGTATAAAGGAATATGGCAAATTTATTACTATGAATTATATAGAATTTTATAAAGTTATGAAAACTATCAGTTCATTTTTATATTATTCTTTTAGAGTTATAGCAACAAGTGATTGACGTGCTTTTCAGTAATATTTTCCGTAAAATGTAATAAATGATGTGACTAACATTTCGCGAAGAATTTAGATCACGGTATAATTTGAAAGCTATTTAAATATGGTAGTTCTCCCAAGAGATCTTTGCACAATGCTATTAAGTTTCCTAGTAAAGTAATTGTAAGTCTCGGCTTTGCTAGCGGTGAAGTTGTGGTCCGACTTAAGAGATAAAAGCACACGGAATAAGGGAAGAATCTTTTAATTACCAAACTACTTTGTTGGTTGGAACAGTCGAGAAAGTAAATTGCACATAAAGCACAATTGTCGTGCGCTGTAATTTTCCATTAAAAGTCAAGCAGCAACTTTCGAGAACTCGATCCCGCGCGAAAAACTGCTTGCTCCGGGATTTCCCAACTTCTGGAATTAATAATTGAGCGTCGAAAATGAGCTATCCACGAGGAACAATATTTCAGAATGCAATTTTAACTTTTTAACAAGGATGCGGGGAAACTCAAAATAATAGTGTAATATTAGTAAATATTTAGTGCTAATAATATGAAAAATTTGCATTCCCTTCATAAATGATACTTTAAAAGTTACACAAACGAATTGATAAATACAGAAAAGTAAATCGGAACGTTACACGATGACTGAATGTTCGCTTTGGCATTCAAAGTCGTTTTGATGATGCTTAAAGATTAAAGAAAGTTGCAGTAAAATGGTATTCCAAAGAACCACGAATCAACTGACTCGGCGTGTTTTGGACGCCTGAGGCGTTCGAGATCTCGAAACACAAGGCTGTCAAGCAGAGTAGTAATTGAAATGCGGCAGGTGGATTTTCTACCTACCTTTATCCGTGCAGAGGAGCAACAGCGTGCAGCTGGTTCGCAGTTGAAGCCAACGGGTACTAAAGCAGTCCGCCCGGCCACAATCGTTCACATTAAATCTTCCAGCGTTGTGTCGTTTCTTCAGTCAGTCTTATCACACCGAGTCCGACCTCACTGATTACTCAAACAACCTCATCCAATGATTTATTGTCCAATAACACTTGAATTCTCTGTTCGTACGTGTCAAAATCTACTTCCAGTGTATCAAAAGCCTAATCCGTCCCACTCGGATGCATGATTTGCCTTGCTAATACAACCAAATTCTACTAGTACAAGTCCAATTGAATACAATTCTCTTCCCGTGACGTATGATCCCACACCAGAATAAATTACTCTCGAAATACCTATTCACAAATGTTAATAATTAAAAACAACTCACCGGATGCAAAATTTAAATACTGATCCCTTTGCTAATACTAAATTCTACTACTACAAATACCTCGAATACAATTATTCTTGCCCAACGTTTATCCACACATAAGAATAATTTTTTTTCTTCAAAATCTCCGTATTATACCAATAAAAAACAATCTCCGATTATATTCAGTATCTTCATCGATGTACGAAGTTGCCGTTGCTAAGGAAGAAATACTGTCGAGCGTGAGAAAGATATTATTGACAATTTTACCCAGGTAAGAGCGCACTGTTTAATTCAGACGAAAGAAGGACGAGTTTTACGAGAAAGCACGAAGCGCGCAATGAAGAGGAGTCTGGCGAAGAGCAGGAGCGAAGAGGGTGGCAAGGATATAAGCGAGTCGGTGGTCTAAGCGGTACTGCTAGGCCTCGCGCGACCCGGCTTCCCCCACCACTGATCGACCCGGACTAGGAGGACCAATGGGAGTCCGGTGTTTCCAACCCTTTAAACTGGTTGCGTTGGAACTCAGGCTGGCTCATGGCTCGTGTCAGTTGCGCCGGGGGTGCGAGAGCTGGCCGAGGGGGTGGCGGAGGAGGAGGGTTGAAGGGCTGCTGGACTCGAAAGCTACTCTTCTCGGCCACGTCTCACGTGTTGCTTCACGGTAAACATCGACAGCCCTCTCTGCGTTTAACCTTCGCACCACTGGGCTTGAAAAGTTACATCAGACTTCGCCGGACGTGCACAGATAGCGAATTACCTTTTCTATCAATAAATCATTCCGGGCCACTTCCAATTAGCGGCGGTGATCATCTGACGGGAACATGCGCTTGAAAGGTGTGCGGTATTGGCGACCAAGTACTCTCTGGTTAATGAGAAAAGTAATCATCCTCGGCTACGTGCTCTTATTTACTAAACACAATACTTTCAACACGAGAATTTCAATGGTATTTCTATGTAGCCTCTTTTTCCATTGTAACAATTTATCTTGTGTAAACTTGTATTAGTAGGATGAATACTGGAATTTTACTAATGTTATTAACAGTCATATATATTAGCGAATATGTAAGCGGTAAAAAATAATCCTGGGGTATGTTATGGATTATTAATTATGTAGATTTAGCGGACTTTAATAACTTCATAGCTGGTATGAATCTGGGTCTCCAATTAGTACGGAAATTTCACTTTTGGACGTGGAAGCTTTATATTTCGAAATATGAAAGCTTCACTTTATTTGACATAGATTCCTTTGACAGTCGCATATTAGCAATCACTGACTGCGGTGACAGAACGAATAGTCAGCATAGTCTCTGCTTGGAGAGCATAAAGCTCAAAGGTAACGGAACGCATAGAAGGCCAAAGGAGCACGGACGGGAAAGAGCTAGCGAGACTAATGAAAGGCAGGCCAGGGAAAAGGCAACTCGCCTGAAACTAGATGAACATGGCGATTCTGTCAGTGCAAACAACGAACTCGCGGCACCTCGCTTCGTCTCGAATAAACTGACTTCCGGAATAATTAAAGCTTTACTTCAAAACTTACCTTAGCAGTCTGCGTTTCGAGCATTTGCTTAGCAGAAAGTTTTCATTACTCTCCAACTTTCCATCCCTTGTGCCTACTTTGCTACTCTCAAGGCGTCAGTAATGACAAAAATATCATTTCTTGGTAAATCGACGCAATTTCCATAATGTTCTTAATGAAACAATCAAGTTTATAATATGATGAAATATTAAAGTGTGTTTCACCGTTCATAGTATAAAAGAGTTGAACGAAAAATGTGAAACGATGACGCGCAACATGTACAAAATGACAATCAATAGTATTTACTGTCAGTCATACAAAACATGGTATGATTGATCGTAGTTCAACCCCTTATTGTATTGTTTAACTAGATTGACATGGAATGTTGGCATATAATCCGTTCAATTCGATATGTAAACATGATGCGATTTTATCAGAGCGGTGACAACACACTGTGTAGTCCCAGGCTTTCGGTTTATTTAATGACTGTCGCTTAGAGGACGTAATAACTCAGCAAATATACTTACTACACATAGACTAGCCGTCCCCATGAAATGAGCGATGTGTTCTGGATTACAAGAACCATGGTATTGTTTATACACACAGGTGAATAAAAGTTATTAAATACATCTCTCACATTGTAAATTAGTTGATACCCTTTTCTATTAAATTATAATATAAAATACTATTCAGCGTTTTTGTGTATCATACTTTTATATTATTTTGTATCAGTGTGTACGAAAGTCCTTAGAGTGGACGTAAGTGATACGTCAACCTGATCTACCTCAAACTAAATCCACCCTTAACGTTCCACGAATCGCTGGTTCTTCGCTAGTTGTTCGCCTTGCATTTTTGCAGGAGCCTGTATATGATTTTCTATGGAAGCAGAGTGCGCATAATTTAAAGGAAGAACGTTGATGAGAAATCCTGGCGTTCCATGGCGAACCTGAAAAGCAACCGTTGACATCGGACTTCCTTGCTGCAGAAGGCAATAACACTTGCTTCGCGTAGGAGGCGAGAAATCGATTCGCCTGCGGCTATTCACCCTCAATAAAACAGCCGACTACAATAGTCCACTTCTCCCTGCAGCATACTCGAAAAAAACTACCAATATCGAAGCTATTCGACAATCATCGGACTCACTCATCGACATTTACGCACCTATCAAATACTAATATCTGGCATATTGACTATTACTATACTGGGTATTTTTTTTCGTGAGTAGAGCAACTTGAAAGATTCGTAATTAATAAGTCTGGATCCTGAAATATTACAATTTCAATTTTATTCGTAAGGAAATTTAATTGGAAGTGTTTTTAGTTTCAGTTGCAATAATATTTTTAAAATATTTTAGCAATTTAATTATCTTTTCTATTATTTAGCGTTGGTATGTGAATTAAACTGTTTCCAATTCGAAACTGTGCTAATAGACCAAGTTATTTCATATTCCAATATTCAAAACTCGAGCATAATTGTCCCGGCTCATTGGCAGTAATGACGTCTACGCAACGAAGTTCGATTTACTTGAATTTGCACGTAAATTATACAGTTGCCGAGTTGTCAAAGTGGCGAGCATATTTAGCGATCCCTCCAGGGAGGAACTCTGTTGGACGGTCACACTTTTCCCATCGTGGTCGCCGCTTGCCCAGCGTAGTTCAGGGCTTCAAAAGTAGTGCGAATCAAACTTGGCTTGCTGCCCTAATCAGGTTATATCGGCGCTCCCATTGCAACGTGTCATTCAGTTCCGTTTATTGGCCCACAATTATTTTGACCAGTTAACTTTGAAAACGAGATAACAGCATTAATGTTAATAATTGTGTCAAAATAAGTTGGGGCCGATTGAAAGTCTTTTTTCAATCATTTATTACGTTGAGTACTTGTAAACTTTAAATACAGCTGTCATTCAATGCAGTACCATAGCTAACCGAATCAGACAAGCTAGGAAAACCAATAATGTGAGGTGGTTCGTCTCGAACGTGAGGGAAAGAAACACACACTCTCTGACCCGCACACTCTGTTTCCCATTTTCACCCCTGTTTCATCTAGAAAGAAGTTTAATTTTGTGCTAAATACTCTATTACAGTATGTCTGAGCAATACAAAATTAATCGATGCTAAATGAACATTGTATAGTAATATTAATGTACCATCCATGGAATTGTACTTATGAATATTTCAACAAATTATGCGCATATCAATATGAAAGCTTAATATCGAATGTAGTATTTTAGTTACATTAAAATGTCGGAGTTTTATTGATATTTTATTTAGAGTAAAATATATCTAAAATCGTAACAATGCTTTTGTAGCCCAAAATCCTAGAACTGTTTATTTGATATGTGTTTAGTACTAATTTAATAATAGAATACTGGGTTAATCTCGTAATTAGTTCTATAATCGAATTTAGTTGTTGATTGATTAATCTAATTAGGTAATGCATAATTGTAATATTATGATATAATATTATTGCTGATTGGATGTCCGATCTGGAAGTTTTACTGGACATTCTATGTTTGAGAGAACAAGGATTGAATAGATGCATGACAATGCTTGGAGATGGTACAACACTAAATGATGAAACAAGAGAACTGGAATAATTGATATAAAGGACATTTCGTCTGAAGCTGACATTGAATTGCAACGCAACGAATCAGAAATTCTCGATAACAAACATTTCAATGCAAACCCGCACATTGGCTGGAATCAGATCGAAAACGATACGTTCAATCAGAATAAAACGAATCGGTTTCCGAAGGAACAAATATCATAACGGATTCCAATGCCAGGCACAGATATTGTGCTTCTGAAATTGGCATCCTATTGCCTTAGAAAAAATAGACAGTTGCAACATTGTAGAATAATTAATCTTCCAATGTCGATGTACTTAAAACATTCTAATACGATCTTAAATAAACTAAATAAATCTAAAAAAGCTCTGACAGCATGAAACATTTCTATACCACAATTATATCATCCAATGCAAAATATAAGAAACAAATTGATTTCGACTCCATTGAAACCAAAGTGCACTTCCTGAGAAGTTGACTCCGGCTTGATTTGCTAGTAACTGTTCCAACCTAGACTTTATTATCGGAGGTCGTCGAAGTCGGCGAGTGTGAGGTTGACGTCAAAGCGCTGCTCGGTTGAGGGTGGCTAAAGCTTTCGACTAAACATGCCTATTGATTTTCCCTTGCTTTCGAGGTTTCTGGAGCATCCGGCCTGCCGGCGCAGGCGTCGCCGCCTCTCTCAATATGGCCGCACGCCACCACTTCTTCTTCATCTCCCGCACTTTCTCTTTTCTCTCTGGCTACTTTTTCGCCGATTCTCACCGAGCTGGCGAAATGTGCTTGCGAGTTCTGGGACACCGGTACGACAATTAACACGAAACTCACCCTGTCTGCCCAGTCTCATCATGGCTGCCGATATATGGGCGTCAGTCACGTGCTTCCTGATAGTCACCACGATTGGCCTCGCCACTGGTGAGTATCTCGGCCACACTTTTTTCACCATACAAATTCCTTCGGCCCACTGTCATCGATCATCTTCCACACACTGATTCCTATCGTTTAAGTCAGATTTCATCTTCCTTATCTTGTGATTCAGTCATTGTAATAACCTAAGTAGATTTAGACAAGTTTTAAATGATTATGGGCTGATTTCAGAATGTTTAATCAGTGCAATAGTTATGGGATTGTAGGATGATTTTAAGGGATATTTTTAATTTATTTTATCGTTTTATTTAGTGTTTGGTTTAGTATATTTTTGTTTGGTAGTATTGGTGTTGGATTGAGAATTAAATGTCGAGATATCAGGGACTGTAGCTTTATTCGGGGTTCTTTGATTTGTTTTTGATACAGGACAAGTTTTATGAAATAGATTTGTTAAATAACGGAATATTGAATAGTTCTATTGACAAGCGTTGCCACTTGTTGATTGAAACTGGCTGGCTTAAAGCTTAATTCTTGTCCTTCAAAAAGGTTAATACTACTGATCCTTTTTCGTACGAATTCGGCACGTAAAACGTCACAATCGAATAAAATCGTTACAATTGTTGCATGCATTCGAGCAGTACTGAGGAAATGAATCAAGTTGGATGTGTAACAAGCAAGAATCCACTCCGTACTCATTTCCCTTACTATCTAAAGATATACATTCACATGCTGATGGTCTGCCCACGTGTAACACACATTCATACACATGCTGTTCACACAGTAAAGCACCTCTGACCTCTCCAGAACGTTCGATCTAGATAGCAAATCCAAGTAAGGAAATACTCACATTAAATAAATTTGCAGTGGACAAAGAAAATATTCACAAATGTAACAATTAAAAAATTAGGGTGTGGAATGTGATAATGTTGTAATTGGATTCAACTGTCCTTACACGTAAACAACTGGGAAAGCGTGAAAGTAAATAAAGCTTGCAGATGAAACTCGATAATCGCTTAATCTAAAGTTAAGCGACGAATTACATTACGCTTAATTGCTTTGCAAATCGTTTGCAATTTATTCGATTGATTTAAACGTACTTTCATTATCATCAAATCTGCTTTGTTGTTTGTCTACAAGACAGGCTTGAAGTACTTAATGAAGAACAACTGTGCAAGAATTTTAAAGAAAGAATAATGCATTTAAGATAATTCCAATCTCTTCGCATTTACCATTTAGTTTCTTAAATGTATATTTTCTTGATTTTTAAAGCGCAATTTAGATGTTTTTATAGAAGAATCAATTTCTTATGTTGTTTCTGATTTATCTAGAAAATTGAAGGTGTTGGTTGACAAATTGAGCATCTCCTTCAATGGGTTTGACAAATAGATCGTGTTTCAACCCACACCGCATTCTTGCTATTAAGAAAGGGCCGTAAATGATAAATGTACCTGGATGATTGTATGATCAATAGGTGAACTCCTGTCAACGGAACATCGAACCCACGCTGCTTCCGAGCGTGTGAACGATTTATGGTGTTACCAGTGTGACACCATTGGCGACGGTGAAAGATGTTCCAATCTCACCGGTAATTACAGCGTCTTCGAGCACAAGTGCACCGGTGACAAAAGGACCTGCATGGTAATACTTTCGCTTATTCCACTTAACATTCCATTGATGTTTACCCACATAGTTACTTAATTGCTCAAATACAAAGCCATGCTATTTACATTCAATATTTATTTCAAACATTAATCTGACGAAATAACATTAAAACTTTTGCTACTTGTATTTTAAAAGTTTGAAAAATATTAAGAAATATTAAGAAGCTTTGGATCACTTACAAAATATAATTTCCAAATTAATTGAAATTCATATAAAGTATTTGTTTTTGTTTTCTCCAGGTAAAAAGGTTCTCGTACACAACTAGTACGGAGAATTCAACGTCAAGTCCACAGACATGGTCTATGGAGAGGAACTGCACAAGCAAATGTGAGCCAGGATGTATAGTAATCGGGGAGAGGACAAAACTCTACGCTTGTACAGACTGCTGCGAGAAGTCCTTCTGCAATACTGGCACTGGCACTGCCACTGACCTCACAATAAAAGGAATCGACTTCTTCCTAGCATTGATATTTCAGATAGTCCTGGCCGTTATCATGTATCCATCAGGACACTGTTAATAAAAGATTCAAAGTTTAAGATTTAATATATCCGCACGTACTACGACTCATTTCACATTTGAGTTCCTCAATCCTTGAAATAATATAGTATTATAATTATATGTCTCATTTTTCATCTTTATCTGCCCTAAATCTTCGCTGCTCGGCATACATTTTTCATTGCCATACTACTTTTTTCAATGATTTATAATTCTAGAAATAAACATTATAATGATATAAATAAATGATTTGCCACTCAAAACACAGTCGTATTCCGACTTACACTAGCAATAAATGTACAATCAGTTGAAGGATAATAAAGAATGTAAAAGAACTTTATATTTTTATTATTATAGAGCTTCATTTGGAAACTTAGGAGGTATAATTAGAGTGTTAAATTTTTATAGAAGATATTTGTCTTTTGTTGAAAGAAGACAGTTGTACGACACGTTTTCGGATTAGTTTGATATGCTTGTGAGTAACAGGAAGCGCTACTGGAAACGAAGGAGGGCGACAATGCGGGCCAGCTGTCTCGCAATAGTGTTCTCGGTGATTGCATATAAAGCTGCCATTATTAGAAGCGTTTAGTGGGTGGCATGTGCCTTTTTCCACTGCGATCGTCGTGCTATCTCTTCTTCCTCGTTCGTACAGCCGGCATGCCGCATGCCAGTCGCAACTCGCCCGGCCGACGCGCCGAATCTCACTTAATTAACGTTTAATTACCAATTCCGTGTTCGCGCGCGCGCTCGCACGCCGCGCTTTACCAGTTCTTCTCTTACTTTCCTCGACTTTCGTTCGACCGATTTCTTTCTTTGTCAACGTCGCGTGATTTAAATATTACGAAAGAATATCTCGTCTATGCAACAGTGAAACTTCGTCACCGCTCGTACGTCAGATTTTATTTGTGATTCTGTGAAGTTATGTAAGTGGTTGATTACGTCAGTGAATTGATTGAAACAGTTATCTGCTATTGAAAGTTCAGAATTGTTCAAGTTTCGACTTGCTGGTTTATTATTATATTATGTTTAATATTTCATGATTGTTGGAGTTTCGAATTCAGGAAATAGTGTTGTTTAATTGTTAATTTAAAAGTGACGTAATGTGTGTGATCAGTCATCAAAACGGCAGGAGAGTAAATAATCATCATTAAAATCGACGGTTTCTAAACACGCAATGCGACAAATATCTCAGAAAATTTTGAAGAAACATGGATTGCAAGAGCAGTTGGATAGCAATTGGCAGGGATAAGGAGCAAGGACAACTGCCAATCAGCTTGAACGCTGTAGCCGTAGGGCATGTAGTCCCTAGGAGTGAGTCAGTGAGGCGCGAGGTAATTTAAATGTTAATGAATGCAATTGCAGCCGGCGGCGACTCGAGCATCGGGCATCGCATTTCCCGATGAAATTTCATTTAAAACACTCGGCATGGCGCAATTTAAACTTCCCAGCTTCTTCCTAATCGTCGTCTGCCTGCTCGTCCTGATCGAAACTAAATCCGAGAGGACTCAGACTTCATCGCAAGATTTCGAAATCGTTTATCCGAGAATCCTGGTTAATGATCAAATACGAAACAAGCGATCGATTATCGAAGATCATGAAAATCTGCTCTATGTTGAAATTAATGATTGGACTTTGCGAACTTTCTATGCCGATCAAGTGGTCTTCTCACCGAATCTACTTGTCGAGTGGTCCAATTCTACTGATAGTCAGACACAACCCGATTGCGAATCGCGTCAAGGACACGTGGAGGGAGACCTGGAATCATTTGTTGTGTTAACTATATGTGCAAGTGAAATTTATGCTTTGATTATGCTGGATCGAAGGTCATTTTTTGTTGAACCTTTTCAACGAGATAAACATATTATGTACGAAGCAAAGGGTGCAGAGTTTGCATCGGAACGTGATGGAGATGTTCTTTCAGTAACGAAAGGACACAACATAGGTATGAGTCCTATCAGATGTTGCAAAATTGCTAGCAACTTTATATTATTATTTATTATCAGAGACATTCAAGAGGAATAAACGTGAGCTGTCGACTGATGCGAACTCCGAGTACCACAATCTCTCTGGAGATGTTTTCGATTTTGAATACCCAGAAGCCGAGAAATTAATTTTGTACGATGACAGGGACACGACAGGTGAAGAAGAAGAAGTGGCAGAAGAGCCAGCCGTGAACACAGACCCAATTCGTACCAGTTATTTCTCTGGATTTCCGTCGTATGACAGTAAACCGATTAGTAAGAAGAAATAAGTCACTTTTTTTTACAAGCATGATACTAATAACTACTTTATGATTTTTAATTTCTAATTATTGTAAATTTTGGAAAAGAAAAGCATTCTTTAATTTCCATCTTCTCAAATAATAATGTATATATAAATAAAATATATTTACACTGAAATAAAATAGAGAAGAAAAATGTCAAAGAGTGCCCACCGAGATGGCTGGAATTAGCTATTGCTGCTGATTATTCTGTAATTGAATTTCACGGCTCCCGTGTTCAAGAGTATATCCTTGCCCTTCTCAACATCGTAAGAAATTAATTGTAAACATTCCATTGCAACAAATAATTATAATGAGATAAAGCAATTAAAAGATTAATTGGATGCATTTACATATTTCGCTGACAGGTGAGTGCAATTTACATGGACCCATCTTTATCATCGAACATGGTGTTAGTCGTAGTGCGCATGACATTTTATGCGGAGAAAAGTGATGGCATGGTAAGTTCATTGGAATTCATAAAATGTACAAGCATATGAGAATTTTCTAGTTGCCGCGTGCTGACAAATTGATGAGTTTTCGCTGATCTTAAAAGCAAACATACACCTAGAAAGATGAAAACTTCATCTTTTCTACAATATTTTCATTCGATAATCCTTTGACCTTATTCGCAGAAAGTTTGATCAAAGAAAAATATACATCTACAAATTGATTACCTCCTCCTTTTCAAAGTAGATCAAAAACTTAATTAAATGAGATTTCCATTTGAAGTTAATTTAGTGAATGTTCATTTTACTGAGTGTTTCAATTAACATTGAGGTTCGTCGTGGAGATGCCAGAAGATCGTTGGAAAATGTCAATAAATGGAACAGGAAAATGTTATCGTTGAGTGAAGGGGGTCACGATATAGGAGTATGGTTGACCCGTTTGGATATTGGAGGTCCTTCAGGATACGCTCCGGTATCAGGTGTCTGTGATCCTGCTAGATCATGCGCCTTGAACCGAGACGAAGGATTAACTAGCGCGTTTATCATCGCTCATGAAGTTGCACATATGTGAGTTTTCTTTAACCATAATATTTCATGATTTAATAATACTATTATTATTGCAAAATATTCAGAAATTTTAAACATTATTTAGCCTAGGATTAACACATGACGGAGATATCAGTACTGGCAACACATGTAGCGAAGAAGCAAAAAGAGGAAGTGTAATGGCACCAATGGTAGCAGCTACGTTCCATCATTTCTATTGGTCTGCTTGTTCAAAGAAGGAATTCCACCGTAGAGTTAGGTAATCAAATTACTCATCCTTGAGAGATTCCTTTCCTCAGAGAATAGCTGCGAACTCCTAATTGTGAGACAGATGATTACAGACGGTGGTCCTGCTTACTGAATCAACCAAAGGACAGGACTTCTACACAATTGAAGTCACGAATCAGGGAGACATTTACAATGGACGAACAATGTCGCATGGAATTTGGCGAAGGGTAAGTTTATTACTCAATCCAATAATATTTAATACAAAACCTAGTAGAACCAATTATTTATCTATATTATTTTATTAAATTAAATTACAGTTATGGACTTTGTAAAACATTTGACGTGGATGAACCTTGTTCTCATTTATGGTGCGGCAATACTAATCTGTCATCAATGTGTAAGACAAAGAAAGGTCCGCCTCTTGATGGTACAATATGTGGCGAATCTAAGGTATATTAAATTATTTTATATTAAACATGTTTACTGTTATTTAAGTAACTATCATAAACTCAATATTTTAGTGGTGTATAAATGGACGGTGCAAACCAACCAATAATAGGAGACATGATCTAAGTGCGGTGTTACATAAACCGAGAGATGGTGGATGGGGTAGTTGGGGTTCATGGGAAAAATGTACGAGAACATGTGGCATAGCTGTCCAATGTCGATCGCGAAGATGTAATAAACCTCCGTGAGTACTTTCATCATTTTTATTTTATTTAGACTTTAATAAAATAGAGCTCTAATAAAAATAATATGTTTATTTTATTGTTATGAAGGCCAGCTTACGGTGGAAAATATTGCTCAGGTGCGCATGAGGATTGCAAGGTTTGCAATTTGCCAAAGTGTTCAACTAGTGTGGACCTTCGCCTGCAGCAATGCCAGCAAATTGAAAATGTTATGCATCCACGAGAAACGCCTGCCAAAAGCAATGCTACCGTTTGGCTACCTTATGAAGCCAATCAAGAAAACTTGAAATGTCAGTTGATATGCAGAAATAAGGAGACTGGAAAAGTAGTTTATACGAAACGAAGTCTCATAGATGGAACACCATGTTCTTATGGGAATACAAATATTTGCATTCGAGTATGCAACGATCAGTTTTAGAAACTAATTTTATCTGAATATATTATAGTGATATAATAATAGTATTTTCCAATCACTGCAGGGTGAATGTCAACGAATGGGTTGTGACAATATTCTCGGATCAGAGAAAACCATGGATGTATGCGGTGTATGCGACGGCGATGGCTCCAACTGCGAAAATATCATTAGCAAGTTCCAGAGGAAGCTTCGCCGAGGTCAGTTAGTAATCAATCGAATTAATGGAAGTGCTGATCAAGTTCGATTTGAAGTCGGCGAAGACCAGGCAGCGGTAATTTGGTTAGAAACTCAGAGGGATGATTAGCTATTGGTTTTACTTTCGAGTGGAAAAATTTCAAGGGTTTCCCACGCAAAAATCATTTCGACGATTGTTTGGTTGTTTCTGATACGATTTATAATGCATTGCTTTTTAAGCTTTCGATATTGTTTTAGATATAACGCGGATTACTATTATTCCACGCAAGGCTCACAGAATGGTGATGAATGTAACTATTTTGGATGGGAATCTCCATGAGAACAATGTCTCCGTTGTAGTTGGAGATGGTCGCAAAAGGCGAAATGTTGAAGAGAGTTTAGCTTCTCGAGTACGTGACATGGTAGTTCTACAAGGTGCAATTTTTCGAATTCGAATAGTTAATAATAATACTATCATTGTCACGCAAACTGGGACTACGTTTGAAGACGTCGTAATTTTGGTATGACATATCTTCAAAGTATTTGATATTATCACATCAAAAATCTAAAAGACTAAAAAAGAAGTAGTTTCTTTCTTTCAGCTTGTTATTCCAAAAAAGCAAGCAAAACTGGGAGTGAATACAATGATCTTCTTGCAATATTACGTCAACCGGTTGGACACGAATCTTAAAAATAGATTCGTCTGGGCTTTCAGCGGATGGAGTTTCTGCTCCGTAAGTTGTGGAGGTGGAATACGTCACAAAATGATTGTCTGCAAGGACGAAAAGGCTGATAGGATTGTTTCAAGGAGAAAATGTTCACTTTCTTCAAAACCCAACGTCGAATTTGAGAGTTGTAATAACTTTAAGTACGATATTCGTATATTATTAATAAAAATATGCTTCATAAACTTGATTGAACAAGTGGCAAATACAATTTAATAAAATAATGTACAACGATAGTTGCAGCTTTAAGTGGTTGCCAGGCTTGTGGGAGGGATGTTCTACTACCTGCGGGAGTTTCGGTGTCCAGTTGCGGCAATTGTACTGCATTCCCTCGAACTTTAATGGAACCGAGGTCAACAGGACGAACGAGTTGGAAGTATACCAAAGTATGGTGCGTCCTTCGATATGCAAAGACATTTCGAAACCCATAACTAGCAGAGAGTGCAACAGAACACCATGCCCTGGTCGTTGGATTTTCACGGACTGGTCTTCGGTAAAGTAATACTTTTGTATATTATAAAATACCAATAATATATTACTTTTGCTTGATATATACATTAGAATAATAATTTATGTGATTTTAATTAAAGCGGTAACAGAAAATTGATTATAGAATTTAAAGATAAATAAATCGCAATTTCGACGGCGTTTATTAATTAATAAGCTTGGTTATAAATATTCTCAGTGTTCGGGCAGCTATGGATTGAGCGTGCAGTCAAGGATAGCCCACTGCATTCCACCGGATAAAGAAATTCTCTTCGATTGCGGAGGAACATTAGTTAAGACTGAGATTCGACCTTGCCATGAAATTGTCACAAGAGTCGTGAAGTCAACTTATTCCTGCTGGAAGGATAAAAGTGAATTCTGCTCGTTACCTGGCTTCAATCGTTATTGCAATGTGCCGAGATTTAGGCGGCAGTGTTGCCGCACCTGCGATATAGACACGTGATCGATCGTGTGTTTGTACAGTATTATAAAGTTCTAAAACATCGTATTAAAATATTCATGACGTATTCAGTCAAGTTGAAAAGATTTAACAAAACTTTGTGGGAATACAATTAAATGATAAATCTATTGAATAATAATATTTTTGAAAAATTAATTGTTGGTCACAGGTGTATCTTTGTATTTATTTAATATTCAGTTTAAATGATTGGGATGCAGGCAAATGTACTAAGGATGGGTGATCAATAATAGACTAAAGTTTATTTGGATCTGCAGTACACAATATACAGTACAATATTAGTGCGGATCATAAATCTAACGAAATATTTTTAACACAAGCTGAGCGCTTGATGTTGCAAAATATATGTGAAAGAGAGGGTAACATTTAGAGCAAATTCGGCTTCACCGCCTAGAGCTTCCTTCTATGATATCATCGCAATTCGTTTACCACATTTTTAATTATATTATACACCTTCGTCCACTATGAATCGAAGATAGATTGTAAATCTTGAACGTTTAACATTTCACGCATGTTCTTTATTTAAATTTCGAGTTCTTTGTATTTGGACTTTCTAGGCTCATAGCCTTCCACGTAAAGCAAGAATGTCGTCCGAATATAAAGTTTACCATTTTTAAGAATTTGGATATTCCATCGTTCTTGCAATACCAACAAGAGTTAGGTATCGTGATATGTTCAAATTCAATATTTCTGATTCCGGAATAATATGCCTCGTTCCATTTCCAAATATGCACAATAGATTGTCATGATATGCAATATCAAAAGTGGGAATTCTAAGGCAATTTATTCTTCTTTTTTTTACATATTCTTCTTCTAAGTATTGGAACGGCACTCCCGATATACGATCAATTTCTAATGCTTAATGTTCTCGGTTATATAGACGATATACAATACAAAGACGTGACTATACAAACGTCATTTTCGGATTTTCGTAATAATTTAGCAAACTGATATCTTTCTACATTCCATTATGTCTTCAAACTTAATGTGTGACATTTGGTTTATGCAAAGTCTTTAACTTCCACATATATACACATCGAACTTTAAACGAAAGGCTCCGCATCAGATCTCGATGAAATGGGATAGAAACGGATTGCGATGGATTAATGCCCTTACTAACTTTTCATCTACGATACTTTTGTGGTAAAGGTCATTGTAATAATAAGTATTGTCTGCTTTGTTCTGGCTCTGGCCATTTTACAGTTAGTCGCAAAATTACATTACACAAGAAGGCCTTGGCAAAGTTGGCAATAGTATGCCAAGTGATTATAAACCGTCTCCATTACAATGCAAACTGACGCGAAGAAGTTCAAGTTGCAGTTTCATTATTTCGATATTAAATATTTGAAGGTTGAAGGTATAATAGAATCGATAATATGGACTGCACTTTAAATCCAGAACTGTTGATAGATGCGAGAACAAGAAGTACAATAGAAACTCGCTAAAGTTTTACAAAAACAAATAAAAGACATCTACTTTCCAAATGGGTTTCTATCCTTTTTCAGGAATATTTTGCAAAAACAATGTTTGCAAGTCTAGTTCACCCAAGTATGATATTTTCTTAGCGAGTTTCCACTCTGTTTGTCTGAAATCCGGAGGGATATGTGACACATTTAGGTATTGTTATACCTCTGCTGAGATTTTCGACAACTCCATGTATACCACACTTCTACTGAATGTACATGGACGCACACTTCTAATCCTCACTGCCACCACATCCAGGTAATCCACCACAAAACATCTTTGCGCTTGTCATTGTGGCGTATCTTGATTAAAAACTGGACAAACAAATTCCAAGCACGACTACGCCTTATATTTTATCACACCTAAGATGAACGAACATATATTCGCTGGCGCAAAATTCTTTTTTGTCTGTGTTTTTCTTACATGTGTGTACATCTTAACACGTGCATAATTTAATTAGCTAATCGCTTATATCGATTCAGTTTTACACTATACGATGTATATTTCGTATTGTTTCGCATTTGCATATCTTCTATACATTGTGTATTTATATGATGTATGTATATATAATATATATATGTATATATATATAACTCTGGGTACAAATAATGTTACAAAAATATTAATTTGGGAAGGCAAACTTTCAATTATAAGCCGCTTACTCTCGGGTACTCGTGAATATAACAATAACATGACTGGTATATCTACATTACCAAACTCATTGGGTAATCTGCTCTTTAGAGTTAAATCAAGTCACACTCGACCACTGAATTAATTAGGATTGAAGAAGATTTCAAATCCTTTCATCTCCCATAACAACTACAATTGCCCTTTATTAGATTTCGAATAACATTTTTTCATAGAGTTTTCGAAATCAAATTTAGATAAAAGTATACATATAGCATGCAGTCATACTTTGTATAACATTTTTTTATTAATTCGAAGTACGGTTTTTTGTCTCGCTAGATATTGACATTAATTAAAAAGTTTCTTTTCTGTCAAACATTTAATTCATCATATTAATTAAACGTTTATTTATGACGTCAATTCCATGATAGAACAGTTAAATTTCGAACTTCCGTATGGAAAGTTAGGATATATTACAGAACACTCCGTTTTTTAGCTTTAACATCGATTAGGGCAGCACGTGTGTCTGATATTCGTATGATTGTAGTTCCAAATTCGCTCAGGAAAAGGATAAAATGATGTCTACGCTCGAAATAAAACATTCTTAAATACGCTACCATCTTTTTTCCATCGTCAGTTTATATGAAATTCGTTTCGTTATGGATTATACGTGTTTCATACTACTATAAGAGTCAGAACCCAGAACAATAGCAACGCGACTGTTCGCCACCACTGATCATTCCAACGAAGTTATTCACACGGCAATAAATTACTAAACATTGTTACGTGCTACTTATACGTTACGTAATCTAATGATAAGTGTTTTTGGTAAATCCGAGAATTCGACTGGACGCAGTGTCATTCGTCATCGCGTCTAATCTTAAGGTCGCCGTACACGTTGAGTTTTGTATCGACACATATTCCAACTATATTCTTGCACCTGTTCAATAATTCCTATATTCTTATTTCAGTATAGCATTTAAAACTGAATTAATATCTCGTTCCTATTGATTTACACGTCGATACAAATCTCAACAAGACTGGGTTCCTTCACGCGTTATGCTAAAACGGAGTCGAGGCACGGGATTAACGAAAGGAAGACTATTGTGTTTTTTTTGGATGGACCTCTTCTCCGTGTCACTTAACATTTAAAGAGTCGACCTTTCTAACGCTTCGTCCTAATGCTTTGGTGCAGCCTACCGTTTGTTTCGATGCAGTTGGCATTGACGGCCTTCGGTTACTTTAGCGATAGAGATTGTACTTCACAATCTCTCCACGTAGTTTCCGGGGAAGGTGCCGAAATAGCCGGTACGTTGACTCGAGCCTACGTACCAACCATCATCGCATTTTTCCATCACGTAAACTGTGTCACCTTCCTTTAGTTCCAACTCGTCCTCGTTTTGTGGCCGATAGTTGTACAAGGCTCGATACCTAGCATCAACAAATTAAATAGAATTAAATTAACAATTAACACACATATTATAAAAATGATTAATATCACTTACGGGACTGGTTCGGAGTGCGTGTCGATGTGCAGTGTTTCGTTGAGTTGGGTTACATGGAGTTTGGTTCCTCCCATGCGTGGCTGTAATTTTAACAAAAACACAAGCATTATATTTTTATTATATGATAAAATCATTCGAGAATGAGTTTGTTATAATATTAATACTCACCAGTGAGTTATAATGGGGCTGAGTTGTGTTCATATTAACTGGTATGGACGGCATGTAATGGTGGGGTCCCATACTCATCTTTCCCCCCGCTGTACCATTTGTTAAAAGGCTATGAGCTGCAGGGGATGCGACTGGCTTGCTTTGTGTCGGGGTTTCTGTAATTGAAATAAAGTTTAATCGTTAAACAAACTGTCATAGTGATAAATCAATTAAAGCAGACAAAAACATTTTATTGTAATTTGTAGATGAAATACCTGATCTTTGTCCGGGTTCAACAATCACTTCCACATATGAAATTGGGAATATCCCCTTTCGATTTCCAATACGACCTTCATACCAGTTTTCATCTACTCGTCTTGTTAGAACCACAATTTCTCCTGTAATTAATGCAAAAAGTTCATATGTGTTACATTTAGATTTCATATAATAGATTAAATAATTATTATTAAGTATACCTTTTGCTAGAGAAAGCTCAAGGTTGGTTTGAGCCACGAAATTGAACTTAGCACGAGCTTGTCCCTCGTAAGGTTTCTTTGGTGTGGTTCGCATTCCATCGTATGGTATAATCTTCAACGGAATGGGATCGTTTTATTTATTTAAACAATCAACATATTATTATATAAGATAAAAAATAGATTTCATTATATTTGTTAAACTTTAATAAAATTAAATCTTTTTGTTACCTCAACGTAATTCGATGGGAACAATCCAATCATCGCGTTGTGTTCTCCCTCGTACCAGTTCTTGTCGATCTGGCGTCGAACGAATATTATATCGCCGCGACGGAAGTTCAGTTCCCTCGAGGTTTGTCCAATGAAATTGTAAAGTGCTCTCGCCACCAGACGCGGCTCCGGGGTTTGCTCCTGGGACCTGCTGCGATGACTGAGGTCATCCACGAAGTCATCGTACCGGTTCAGAGGAATTGGTGATTTTTGCGAAGGTCTGAAAAAAGCATATTTCATTGAAGTTGCATCCTAGAATAGTTAATAATATTAAGAATAAAAAATGAATTACGTAATTAATCTGTTTTTATATTTTGTCATTAAGTGTTGCATAATCAAAGGATTAACTGTTCATACAATTCAATTCAAACCAGATTTAATTCACAACGTAACAGTTTTATTCTGAGATATAAACTGAGTCCGTTTGGATTACTATACTCGCGTAGTATGAATCACTATGTAACGTAAGAAACCTACGCAGGACGCAGTTATGGATTGCATAACAATCGCCAGGCAATGAGGAATACTGTATGCGTGTAGACGCGTATCGAATATTGTCATTGACTCTCGTCATTGACACTGTCCCACCTTCGACTGAACAGTATATTGTGTCATTAAGATAGTAAAGTTATAACTATCTTGTAATAACATAATTTCTTTTACAATATATGTAAATTTTCTTGCTAATAGAGAACAATTATTTATTACTATTTATTTCAATATCAATTGATTTATCTCTGCATAATTTATGAGAATCATAAATGAAAGACTTTCTTTGTCAAAGTATCCAATTATTAAACTCTTAGGGAAGATTTAACGCCACATAACAATTGACACTACCGCAAGCGAAGAAGTGGAGTGATGACATCATGCGTAAGATGTCAGTCGCAATGGGTAATGGAGCATTGACACAATAAGCATTACGCGCCGAGAAAGTATTTCTTTAACAGCCTGTAAATGACTTATGCAGCTGGGTGACATACATGTACCCATGCTACAATCATGTCAATTGCTCCTTGACATATTCTTTGCTATATACAAATCAATAACTCGGAATAAAATGCATATGTAATTTATCAGATTGAATAATTCTTCACATATCAATTAAAATTATTTTGTAATACTGTTGTGACAATATCACTCTTTTTTTTATGGTGGCGACATTAGAAATTAGAAACTGACATGAATCATGACTTACATGAAATTGTCGGTGTGTCGTCGGGAGTCGATGTCTTGTAGCTCTTGCAGGTACTTCCGGCGTCGTTCCTCCTGATAGACGCGGCGCATATTCTCCGCGCTTCGTCTGGCAAGTTCCTCCTCGCTTAGCGGCTCCTTCGCCTCTGTGCGCACCGGTGAACGATAGTGAATGGTCACCTCGCCCTCCACATAACGCCTCGGCGACTCTGCACAACCCAAGAATGCTCTTCGTTACGCCTTCGTCATGCACTCTTTTGCATCCCATCGTATCATCGTACGCAGATCACACTTATACTCTTTCCTGATACAGTTATGGTAAATACACGTTACGATTCTCTCAATCATTTCCTTTCATCGATTTGATAAAGTGTGTGTGTTAGATTAATGTACGTTGCTTACACAGTGTTAGTAAATTAATTGTTATTCTTTTACATAGAAGAACATCGAATGTACATTGAAATAACAATTCTGTAAAATAGAATTTTAAAATTGTTCGATTAAAAGTATTATTGTAATCGGATTAGTGTAAGCTGGCGTGTACCAATTATTTATAAAAGTCGATTGGTTGGGGATTACTAAGCTTTCACGAGATTGGATTATTATTTTCCGTTGTTCGCCGATATTTATTTTTATCTGTCACTGACATGTTGCTTTCACCTGATTTCAAGAGAGAATTTCAGATGAAGTCTCGAACAAGTGTCATAAATGGCTGAGTACATGAGCAGATTAGTATTCAAGATAGCCTTGCATCAGGATACGCGATATGTACCTAGGTGCCAGTCTCCTCTTTCCCAGGTATAATCTTACGGAACATGAGATTTCAGGGTCCAGGTGATAAATAATCATGAACCTTATCTTTACTGTCATTCGAGCTATCTTTACTGATCCGATATAGCGTTTCTCTATCATTCCGGGAAAATGTTAGTACATTTTAATTCACCGTATAAGTATCACTAAATATTCACCTAATGAAGAATTTAGACAGATCAAATCATTAACACTAATCAACAGTTTTTTTAATTGCCAGTAAGTGTCAGCCAATGCGATCATGTGTGAGCGAAACACTTTCATCAAATTTTGAAAGTGGAGCAATCCCATGTAGATTTAATTTCCGATTCCGGTGAAATTACCAGAGCATGCAGAAATCCCGCGTACACGACCGGAAGTGCGACTTTTCCTGGGAAAAAAAGTGGGATCCCGTCGATAAGAGACTCGGTGGGCTTAACTTGGTATTGAGGTCGCGGCTTGTTAGCCCCTACTGTTCCAAGAGTATGGCTTCTTCCTCGGAAATAGTTTCACGAATCCATGGAACAATTAGTCGCCATTCACCGCACTCATCCGTGACGTATACTTTGTTCTATCGACATTTCTTCATCGAGCAGCAGCGATGCGATACCACAATTTCTTTTATTATTGAAAATAACGAGGATCGAACGCTTATACATATTCAATAATAGATTGGCCTAATCGATATTTTTCGTTACCAGTAATATGAAAAGGAAATTGAATTTTTGTTGGTTCCCTCATAAAATATTTATACAAACATTTCATTGCTATTTCTGTACGCGGGAGAATCTATGAAGAAAGTATAATTTGAATTTTACGATGATTTAGCGATAGTTTTACAATATAGTATATGGTTGAAGATTCAATTATATTAATTTAATTTATATAAATTAATTTGTTTTAAGTTTTGGACGAATAATCCAATTACTTTGAATATCAGCTTAATAGTTGCCATCATTTTCGAATGATCATTTAAAAATCAACATTGGAATGTTTTATTATTAATATTTGAATTATTTACTAATGTCACTTTCACATTGAGTAGCCTGTTGCAATTGTTTTTGTTGCAACGTTTTAAAACGTAATAAACTAGCAACGGGATTTGCATACAAATATTTGAATAATTTTGCAATTACTAATTGTAATTCCGATGTTAACATTTACATCAATGTCTATAAACATTTTAACTGGTAAAACGGTAAAATATTATGGAATACCTTTAAAATGTCTCACTGCTATAATTGCTTCTCACAAAACTTTTCGAATGTTTATTAATACAGATTGATCTTATTCACCGGCGATTAGCTAGAGCACTGGAGAGCGCGGTCAGGAAGGATGCAACGAGATCGCACGACTGATAAGCTTGGGGCAAGTGCAATCGTGTCGACTGCAACTGCATTGCACGGACGGCGCCGAGTGCGCTTGCGTCTAATGTTGAATGGTGCTGATCCCATCGAGGCTATTCCTCTGTCATCGTAACATGGGTTCAACGAGTCATCAAGTAGCCAGACAACTCAACTCATTGCCAGAGACAATTCAAACGCGATTTAAAAAATTACAATCGGTCTTTTAATATTGTAAAAAAATATAACAGATCGAACTTTGTCAAATTGTAAAGTATTTTCCTGATTTTTTTTATAAAACTAATTATTTTACAGTGACTGTTCTAATTTTGTCTGAGAATACTCAGTTGTTGTCAGAAATTATTTCAGATTTTTTAAAAAAAGAATTACAAAGATAGACGGACTAAAAATGATGCTGATTTCATCGGAGCTATTTCTTTCTCATCGTAATATGGATTTAATGAGTCACCAAGTAGCGAAACAACTCAAACCTAATTTCAAAAATCACAATGCGTTCTGTAATAGCACAAAACCAACAAGGTAGTTGGTTGCCTCATTTACACAAGAGGACAATATTTCGAGAGAACAGTTATAATTTAGGAGCGGAAAGGCATTGTTCGAGAATAGCAATGTGCATGTTTACTGACTGTACGGTATCGGCCCGTAGACCAATGGAAGCGTAGTTCCGGTGGTGCTCTGCATCTGATTGAACAGAGGCCCTGTCGTCTTTTCGACCTCATTCTCCGAAGCATCCAAACTCAGTAACAGCGAACTTGACCGTAAATCACCTTTCGAGTCAATCTTCTTCACGTCACACACTGATCCCTTCAGATTCTGATGCGAGCCAAAATGCAGATTCCGAGAATTCCTATTGATCCCACTTTTTCTAGCATCACTTGTACGATTATTCTCAGTTTCCACACATTCATCATTCACAACTGTCAGTAAACCTTTTGCTGGACAATTGTAATTCTGAAGGATCTTCACGTCGACTGCGTAGTTGTTTAATTTTTTATGTTGCTTTCTTTCGATTGCTTCCATTTCTTCGTATTGCTCGTTGACCCTGGATAAGTCCAACGGTGCTGGAATCCTTGATCCCCTGAGTGCCCTTCGTCTCGAATCATTTAAAGTGTCATCGGAGACTTTGGAGAGATTGATGCAAGAAGCAAAGTATTTGGGGTTTTCAATCACTCGGGTTCTCGTATGAGATACTTTTGGGAATTGTCTTTCTGTCCTTTCAGAATCATATGTTTTTGGATTCGTCATGTAATCATTTGTCTGACATCCAGCATCACGAACAGTAGTTCCACGATTGTTGTTAAACATGGTTGGTTCGGAAAGTTCTAACTTTTTTTCAGATAATATTAGGTTTGGCATGGATTTGCAAATGTCTATTGTTGAATAGGAAGTCTTCAATTTGTTGTCTTCTATTCTTGGTAAATTGGAATGGGAGTTTCCAATTGATTTTCGATGGTTCCAGTCGTCATCGAAGTTAATATGCGTTTTCGATCTTGCCAACCCGTAAGGTTTATCTGATAGTTCGTAGAAATGTTGTTTATTTGTACGGGACTTATTTTGTTCGGTGATTGATATTGGTGTTTGATTATTTGTATTGCTGTTGTATCCAGATACATAATTATTAAGAGGCATTTCAATCTTGTATCCCGTTTTGTCGTACGTTGATGTAAATCCTAGTAAATCTTTGGTTCGTTCTTCAACTAGTCGACTATTTCTCACATTTTTATGTAATTCATTATACATTTCGCTAAAAGTGTAATTGTCACCTTCCGTGCAACTCGATTCGGACTGTGAGGAATTTTGTTCCAAATTTCTAGTAGTTGGCACATTATTCGTTTGAATATGTTGTTCAGAACTATTTAGTCTGTTATCCACGCTTTTTGAAACTTGAAGTTCAGTGCCTGGCAAAATGTTCACTAAAACTTTTCCATATTTCGTAGTTGCCATTAAACGTTTGTTCGGACCTTGCGAGTCATCGATTGTAATTACGTTATCACATTTAATTTCTTCTTCCACTGATTCGGGAGTATCATTTAGAAGTACTCGTGATTTTCTCTCGTTGCTGCTAATAGAAGACTGATTGCTTTGACTGGTTAAAGTCTCTGTGCTCCCAAAACCAATATTAGTACTTTTTGGTACACTTAAATTATTACTGAAGTTTTTTGAAAATTTGCTTGTACATTCCGGGACTTCATTACTGACGTTATCGAATGGCATAGTTGCAAAGAATTTTCTTCGTAAGTATCGATTATGTTCGAAGATTTCGTGAAGCCTTTCTCGACTTCCACTATACTTTTCCCTACGATAATCATCATTTCGTTTGTGCCTGTTGTATAAATCACCGAATTCTGACTTACTGATATTGTTGCTTCCTTGGGAAAAGTTCTTCTCAGATGTCTTCAACTCTTCGTCGACATTTGCTCTACTTTCATTGTACTTCCTCGAGTACTCTTTTCCTGGATCATTAAAGTCATTCTGGTAATCATCGTAAAAGTAATTTCTCTCGAATTCTGTTCTCGGCTTCCAGTTTGCTTGGTTTGGATTTGTTTCAGTCAATTCACGTGGATTTTCAAGTTCCTGGAAGTTGTTTGATTGATTCTTCGGTTGGATCCAAACTGTGGATGCTGTTTGAATTTGCGGAGTTGATAAACGTTGAAGTCGACACTTATCGGAAAGTTTTTCGCGTTCAGTTTTGTTTTGATGCAGTCTTTCGAGATTATCGATTTCATTGGTAAGCAGAGTCCACTGGGGACTGCTTTCTAAGTCCCGTAACCGTGGTAATAACAACTTGGACATTTCTAGTTGATCCTGTTTAAGATTCAGTGGTAACACTAGCACCTATTCACTGTAAACCCAATAATTGGAACTTATTAATTACTTTTGTTCTATCTCATTATTCGAAGATTCATTAACATAAAGTTGCGCCCTTTCGAGGAACACAAAAAATGCATTGTTTCTCCAGTAAGAACGCAGGTTAATATTACATATACACAAGTTTACGCCAGCTTCACTCGTTCATAATTTAAAGTTTTATTTTAAGATTACGGAGATGAATTCGCATCCGGCAAAAAAGGATTCCTTCCAATGTTCCGTTATGCATCGGTCAGAGGAAGATTATATCTAACTAGAATGATGCTCTGCCGGAAGTCCATCATGTATCCATACACATAGCCCTGATTTTCGTACTCGAAAGTGTTGTTTAACTTCATTAGGGAAACACAGACTAAGTGGCATGATGCGAAACAGTTATAATTACCACCGCAAATGATGAAGTATTCCAAGCTACATCATTGTTGTGTAGTTCGCAAAATTAGTACTCCATACAGTGCTTCTGTGTATAAACAATAACAAACTTATTATTAGTTTGAAATATTTTAACACTGTTTTGTATTTAGAGTACGCAAATTGGAAATGAAACTTCTTCAATTTCAGAACAACTACCTTGATTAATTAATTTCGGATTAATACAACTTATTGGGAATAAAATATCGATTCTAAAATATATTCTAATTCCAACTTTCAATGAGCATGACTTTCGAATCAAAAGAAAAAGTTAAGAGCCTCCTTCCGAAAGTAGAATGGCAGTTTATAAAGAATTTTATGCTCCACATGAGATTTATAAAAAACGGAGCACTATGTGGATTGCACTCGCATGAAACCCATATCGGATGGATCTTCGTAACACATCACACACCACAGACACGCAAAGGGAAAACCGTACGAAAAAGCAATAATTGCATCGAGTGTGCTAACTCCGCATAGCGTTGCGCTTGAGAGTACTTTATATTAAAGGTTCAGTCACACCTGCAATTTGTGGCTCATCATATTCCACGATAATGTTTTGGCTTTCTTATCGCATTAGTAAACAATACGTGGGAAATACAGTCATCTTGATATGAAAATATAGTGGGAATTTTAGATATCGTTTACTTCGTTCATAATGCATTAACGAACAAATTAAATCAGAGTGTTAATAGAATTATACACCAGCCATCTTCAAATCTAAGACTATTTATAAAACATTGTAGCAAGAAACTGGAACTTATTGAAATCGGAAAATCTACCGAGTACGTAAGTAAAAGTTGCAAAAATGTTGAGTGAAAGTGAGCAGTGTACCATAACTCATCAGTTTTTTTTAATTACTTGATCCAGATTATAAATGACACGCTTTAATTACCGGGAAGATTCTTGTCCTATTAAAGAATCATTCAGTTTCGAAATGTGTATAATTAGGTTAATTAACGACGTGCGCGTGCCCGTTGCGGAGTGTAGCTCGCCCTTTGATGTAAATGCACCCTAACTCTAAGCTAGCAATGATGGTGTGCGAAACTAATTGCACAGTGAGACTCTCCGTGAAAAGGAAAGCGAGTGCGCTTCCCAACTAATCGCTAGTCACTCTGGCAACCTCGTTTCTTTAATCCTAGGTTAAAAGTTGAAGAGATTATACTGAATCAAATCCATTAGTGGATAAAAAGAGTAATGCTATCTAATTAAAAATATACGAATCATTTAATAAATATCTTTATACAATTTGTCTAACTAAATTAGTCCTACACAATAATTATCGTATATTACTATAATTCAAAATTTAATTGCCCAATAAACGATATTAAAACATCATCATTGCAGTAAGGAAAAGTGTCACGGAAGACAGTCATTTACGTTTTAATATTCCTACACAGCTGGTAATGAATGACTATCTAGAAATGAAATATGAATGATTCAAATATTCGTGAAAGTACTCTCACGCGGTCTCTTTCATTCGTCTCTGTCGGATCATCCTTTGTTTATGAGCATAAGTGGCGAATTCTTTCGGCCGAAACAATGAGAGAAGGTAATCTACTCGCGCTGACTGACTTACAAGCCTGAATACTCAGCGGCTATTCTATTCAAATGAGGAAGAAGCACCAGCGTAAAATTACTCTCGCGAGAAGCTAGAATATACTCTTTTTACTGTGGAAACACTCTCTTGTCACGTATTGTATGTTACCAATAAACATATGCTTGTTATGACACTAAATACATAAATGAAAAATAGTAAAGATACATCAGTAATTTATACTAGTATTTCTAATAACTGGAAACTATTTCTTTATACATTTAATTATTATTTAATTGTACAATATATGATTGAAGAATATTTTTCTTTTTAAAATTGCCACTTTCGGAATTCATACAGAAATAAAATAGTTACGTAGTGTTAAGGAACGAAGACAATGATTTCAATAGTGAACTTTTCCTTAGAATGTGATTGTCTGATTAGAAGAGAAGCTAGACAGCAACATGTCTTTCCCTGTAATCTTATCAGGCATCATCTCGTGCGCCGGGATGGCGCAAACTTGTGTATATGTATAAACTCCGCCGATATAAACGCCGGACGAAGAAGTCCCTGATATCTACTGACTCGTTCGCATAATTCTCACGCCATGCTCGATGACCTTGCGCGAACCTCTGCTTTATCGAACTTGCAGCACGCGTCGATTTCCATCACTCTCGCTAAATTTAAGCTTTATTAGGCCACGTGCTTCTCATACGCCGAACTGCGCACGTGTAATCAACGAGCTCGTAATTATTAAAGTCATAGAGCAAGATCGATCTAACCCTCGAACGACCTCTGCTGACGATAATAGGAAAATCAACTGGTAGGAAAACTAGAATTTATATTGCGCGTCATTTTTCAGAATTTTCCATCTAGAAATTATTATTAATACTGTAACTTTAATTTATCTGAATATAAATGACTATTTTTCACTCGAGGAAGAACACACTCAAAGATATCTTCACATAACACAAACACTTTGAATATCTGTCGTCACACTGTCAAGTCCATACACTCATTTCCAAAGATCCTCTTGTATGCACGTCAATAAACACAGATAAGCTCGAACAAAAGCATTGGCTAATCCGTCGAATTCCGTAAAATGATTTCTCTAGACAATTCTGAACAATTGGCAGGCTTTCAAACTCTCACAGTTCCATTTAAAGCAACTGTATTCGACTTCCTGCATCGAACATCCTGTTTAGAAGCACCATTGTCTAACAAATGTTATTTAACGTTGCTCGATTCACATAAATTTCGCACTAGCAAAAAAAAACTCGCGTCAGCTCCGGCGGCGGCAATTGCGCAACTGCACTTGAAAACGATAACTGTCTCGCGAAGACAATCGGGCCTCAGTTGAGTCGAAGCAGTTGTAGTTGTGTTGGTCTGGCAAGACAAACAGTAACGGTATTGAGGCGGTTTAGCACCTGTTATTAGCGGATCCGACGCGCAAGAAGCTCGCAGCGCGTCTGCTACTTGCCGACGTCCCTCGCCGTTTAAGAGCGTCGGCACCACACGCCACACGGAAATTCCGACTTTCGACTAAACCCGAGAGAGTGTTACGCAGCCAAATTCAAGTCGTTGCTTGATCATCCATCAGACTTTTGAATTTCAATTCATGTTCGATATTAAGAAGTTCAGGAATTTTTATATTGAAGTTAATAATTATTATAAAATTTAAAATGTAAATGCAGAATATAAAAGATCAGAGGAAGTTCATTTTAAATTCAATGGGAAATTTTGAATTGTAAGTTTCGCCCTGAATTTATTTTATCCGTGACACGCTGTATACTCTGCTATTAATATTGTTATACCTAAGTATTTTGGAGCATCTATTTGTGACCTCAGCAACGGTAAAATTAGCAGTTTACGTGTTTGACTCTCGTCAGACCCAGGAATGTTTTCTACGCCAATATTCTGGTTTTTCATTAGCAGTAATATCATTGTAACAAGTGAGCGTTAATCACATAGTACTCACATAGTACAATATAAATACAATAAACTCCATTTGCGTGGATTATGAAACAATTTAAAAATAGATTTGACCAAGGCGTCAGACCGGTCATGTTTGCAATTGCAAAATTTACTTAATTACGTAGTTGAATAAATTAATGGAACTCTTGGACAGTCGCTTAAAAATATATTATTAAGACTGGTTGTTTAATACTTTCATTTTTTTCAATTCTTAATAAACCACTCTTGAGAGAATTAATTCATTGTCTTTAAGTGGCATTTCTGTCAAACACCGTTGAACTCCGGACAGAGCCTATCTTTCCAAGTTCCGTAGCAAATAATACTGAAGAGCAAAATGGTGTTGCAGCCGTGAGATTATCTAGAAAACTGGCTGGCAATAGTGAAGGTGGTAAGCCCTATCAATCATTCCACCAGATTAGATAACTCATAGCTCGGCAACAGCTGTTGACGTACTTAGCTTCATTTTGACAGTATTCGTTCAATATTTGATAGAGTGTGATACCGGTGTGCCTGGCATTCGAAAATCTCAATGTCACCGTGACTCAATCACTGACTCACAAAAATACGCACGGTCTATTACCTAAGCAAATAATCATCACTATTTGTGAACAAAAATTCTACTATCTTAATTTCCCTTCACTATCTTCCCCGAAAATTAAATAAAACTTTAAAGCATCATTTTCAATTTTATTGGTGACAAAATTTAGCAAAATATTATAGGATGCTCAGAACTGTTTAGAAATTATTATTTCTTTTAAAAACTGACGTCACTATTCCTTAGTAACTGTATGATGATATGGTGTGCACTCAAGTATAAATAACCTAGATCGTTTAAGAAAATGTTCTCTCCAGCGTAGGTTTAAGTGTGCAGAATATATGCTTCTCCATCGAAGATCGACGATGTTGCTACCTTCTCGTTTTTCGAGATCACTCGAGTGTAAATAACGAGTCGAAGAACCCGTCGATCGTGTATCGAGCGCATAAGGTAGCTTCTTACGGTGTGAATAACCGGTAGACGTCCATACTAATCGCATAACGGAATGATAAGGCCCCACTAGCCGACATTTACTTCGCCCTCCATTCTCTTCACCTTCCTTCCGCTTCAGTTGACAGCTAACGCCTCTTCTAATGCTACACTTCCAACCGTCACACGTCAGTTTGACTAATGCGACGTTGATGAGGTCAGTGGAACTTATACTTGTGCTATTTAATCCGTAAAAGCAAAATTTATTGCTTTGACGATGTGGTGGAAAATTCCACAGGAATAGAACTGTTATGTAAATTTAAATGTCTACAAATATCTGTAAACGAAACAAAAAGCGTGCTTGTTTCTTGTCGAAAGTTTATCTATTCATACATTTTTTTCCCTTCCACTTGCTGACATACTCATTCCATGCATAACGGTTCATGCAACCTTTGCAATTCATGTTATTATAAATTATGGAGATTTATTGATGCACGAATAATACTATTGGTGAAATGATAATCTACTACTAATCAGTAATGCAGTGGTGAATGTTTAATGCAAAAATGTACCAAAGTTATTTAACATCTACTATAATTATTCGCGATAGAATATAATACTGTTCTTTGTAATATAATATTACATACTTTTAGAAGGGAATATAATCAATAACTAATACTTTTCGTTTACTTATTTGGTAATCCTGGCAGCTGTAGGCAGATAAGCAGCGACATCAGCGTAAACTAAATATAAATCAGGACTATGCGTGGATGGTAAATGAAAGCAGTAATTAATATACATATATGCACATACTGCACACATATATGGATATTATATGGATAGAAAATGATTGACGAATGGCATTACCTTGGCGGTCGTCTCTGCAGTGCTGAGATTTTGGCGGCGGCGGAGGTGCGTTCGAGTATTCTATGGATCAGCCGAAAAAATGGAAATAATAATTAGCTGCACTACAGCGAATGAACGAAGGCTCTCTTGACACTCGGGTATCAGGTTCCCACTCAGGATCTATCGATTTCGGTGTCACAGATCATAATTCAATATTTAAATCTATATTTAAATTTTGAACTGACTTCTTTCTCGTTTTCTAATTATTAACAGCACTTACAGAACTGTTCTAATTTCCAACATTTATATAATAACAACTTATAAAACCTTTTATATCAATTTATCAAATTTTAGATTCACTTTAAAATATTTGTACTATTATATTGTGGTCCGAAAGCATTTTATAAAAAATTGCAAATTACTACAAAATCATAAATGGTTTGATTGGTCACTGAATCTCAGACCTTCAAAAGTGACGGTTGGTCTTGCCGTATATAAAGGAATAGGTGTCCACCATGGAGTTCCTTTTCTTCTTGGAATTGGAGATGGTGGTGGTGGGGGTGGTTGGTACCGAAATCTGGGTCTATGTTTATCTGGATCGAAAGGTTGATTGGCAAATATATCGGATGGCCTCAATATCGACGAGAGAGCTCTCGAAGTGGCTGAAGAAGCTTCCAATAATTTACTCTGGCTTTTCTTCCCATTAGTTTCTCTCTTGGCACTCTTGTTCTTCGAAGGTGGTTTCCGGGTTTCCAGTTCCGGCGGTGAAGACAAAGAGCGCATATTATCCCGTTTGCTAGGATATCTGTGCGCCACCCAACGGCCAGCTAAATAAGGTGCTATGTCACGAAGCACATGAACATCCGGTGCAGATGTAAACATTTCACCCAATAATGATGTTCCTGTCTCAAACTTCTTCCTCATTCGACCAACTGATTTTTTTGCTTCCAATTCTTTTCTCTCTGCTTTCCTTGCAGTACCATTTACAATTGTATTACTATTGGAATCCTTCAACACAGCAGTTTTACTGATAACATCTATGTGAGGCATCGATAAATCTCCTTTTCTTAGGGGAACCCTAGGGATTGGAGGAGATTCTCCTCTTTTTCTTGGTCTCCCTCGTCGTGCTTCATACTTCCTTCGCAACCATGCTACGTCCGCTAATGCCTGACCCGCCAGATGGCACTTGCTGTCTTCCTTCTTAAGTAAACTTCTTGTTAACTCTGGATCACTTTGAAATCTCTTTGGAGCTGGATGAATTTTTTTCCTGTTACTTGATAAGTCTTCGGCACTTTCAAATCTGGCTCGCAAACGTTTCACTGTGCCATTCTTCACTAGTTTGAGATAAGCTCGCCAGTAACGTTCGGGGTCCGGCGAGGTACTGCGGAGACAGATGCTCTCCAAGCTGCAGGATGAGCTTGACCGGGTTGTTGCGCGACAGGGACTGACACTGTGTGGCCTATCGTGTTCACGGCTCCGTGAACAACAGTGAATTGGCGGTCGCGTGCCGCTGTCTAGCTCCCTCAATGGACTACTCCGTTTCCGCTCGCCGGAAATCTCTCCCGGTGAGATGGAGCGTGGCCTACATCCGGTTAAGGGTAACGTGGCGTACCTCGCACAGTTTGTTTCCCCGAACAATTCTTTCAAATCGGCGAAGCTTTGAGAAGAGGACAATTTTATCGTACGCTTTCGTCTCTCCTCGATGTTCACTGATTCGTCCATTTTGTTTTTGTCTATGTTCTCGAAGAATTCTATCTTCTTTGGCAGACTCTCTGCTGGGATACTTCGATGAACAACAGTGTTCACTGATATCTCCGAGCCTTCGGTACTATCTCTTTCACTGCTCGAGTTAATACCTGTAGTTTTTGCATCTGCATTGTCTTCCGATACTGCTATTGCTAAGATAGGTGGTTGTTTACTCCATTCTTTTACTAAATTTTCTACTCGTTCCTTGTCGGAAAGACTTTTACTGTTTGGTGTTAGAACTAGTAGGAAGTTGTTTTTTATTATTGCCGGCTCATTGACCTGTGTGACTTCTGTTGAGTAACAACTTCCGGGGGATGAACTTCTGGCAGTGGGTAATGTTGGGGCGCAAAATGATTTTGGTAATTTTGTTGCTGCTGATGCGGCTGCTATGCTTCCTCGGGTTTCTCTTGGTGCTAATGGATTAGATAATCTTCTTTTTGATACTTTGTCGAGGACTTCTTTCCCAAGTGTTAATGAAAGTCTCTTTTTTTCGTGTTCAGACATTGATGTATCTATTGTTTTATCCTGTTTGTCAATTAAATCGGTTCCAGTTCCTTGACCTATCGAACCACTCCTACGAACCCTTGGATCCAATTGCGGAACGTTGCGGTCAGGAGTAACAGTATCATTCGATGAAATCATTGAATGACATCGGACATGAAGACCTTTTGCAGTGTCTCTCTGAGCATTGTTTGTTTCAGTTGATACTGGGACAAGAATTTCGTACTTTGATAAAGATTCACTTTTATCTTCGTCACCATCTACAGGCTTTTCTTGTACTGTTTCTGATTCCACAGCATCCAACTTTGTGGACACGCAAGAAGCAGAGCTCTGTAAATGGTCGTTTCCGTAAATGTCATTAAGTTGTTTCTTCAGGTTGGCTACCTGCTCAATGGAAAGACTACTCCAAAACTTCTTGCTACCACCGAGGCTCCTCTGAAGTGAGAGGCGGTCCAAAGATCTCTGAACGTCTTTATCTTCATTTGCTTTCTTCTGCATGGCACTAGCAACATTCACTACTGAACTTCCCCTCCAGAGTGGTTTATAATTATCCTTTTGAGATGAAACTTCTCTTAATCTTGAAGATTCCAAAGCATATTCTTCGCTTTGTAACTTTTTAAAATGTTGCAAAATTGTTTCAACCGATCGTTCTTTACACCTTAAACCATGGTCAGCGTGCCATTTGAATTTATCGACGTCTTTTGTGGTGAAAACAAAATCTTTGTCTTTTTGTACTGCTTTTAATTTATCGTACAATGTATTTAATTCTATCTCAGCCTTTTCGAAAGACCTAACTTTTCTCCAACGATCGTAATCTATTATTTCTTTATTACCCACCCTCGGTCGAAGGTCAGTCGATGAACAAGCTTTTTCGAGTTCACCCATTCGCTCGAGACTGGAATAAAAATTGTACAAGTCTTTATACTTTTTACTCTTTTGTCTATCATGAATTAATTCCAACACGTACTGACGGTATTCTTCTCGATCCACTGGTGATGGACATAATGAATGAATACTCTTTGTTAATGATAAATTTGACCTGAATTTTGACTGACTATCAGTGGCATCTCCAGCACTTCTTGCTCTAACTTTCCTCAGAGTACAACCAGAACGCATGTCAGAATTTTCTTCTTTCGAAGTACGAATGCGTCGATAAGCTGACGATGTAATCGAACATGGCGATGATGTGCGTGGCGATGATCGATTCGAGTCTTCGGGCAAAGTTTTTAAGGGTGGTTCACTCAAACTTCTTTCTTTGCAACGATATTTGATTGATTCAGGACTGCAAGGTCCCACTGTGCTCGTCGATCCAAAATCATCAATGGCAAGTAAACTGTCGAATTTACGAACTTGTTGGAAGATCGATCTGCCAGGCCAACTGACACCGTAAGGACTGGAACTTCGCGAAGAAACACTTTCTCGTTCCCAGTTCCTAAATCGTGAATTCGAGACAGGTTTCTTTTGTGAGAGATAGTAACTCAATGTCTTCAGAGATGGCTCGGATTTGCAAGTTTCTCTAGCATTCTCTTGGAAGATTTTCACACGGTCCGAAATTAGGTAACTTCTCAAAGTGGAACTCTGGGTTGGCGTTGGTGATGGAGTAGAACCTAGAAACAGATTCTGGAAGAAAGTATCTGATCTAGTTGCTTCGTGATGTTTTCTGATCTCTTCTGCAGTCAAAGTTCGAGGATTCTTCGTTTCTGAACTTGTACGAATTATATTCGGCTCTTCATTTTCTATGTTACCTTTTTCACGAATCACTTTCTTCTTTTGTCCATTTGGAGACTTTTTAATCTTCGAAGTCTCCTCGATTCGATCCTTCTTTGTCTTCCTCTTGAAATCCACTCTTTTTCTACCTGAGTCTGGAATTACTTGCAATGTTTCAGGCTTTCTAACCGGTGCTCTGAGTATGGTCTGTGGTTTTTCTCGTGTTCTTTTTCTGAGATTGGAATCACTGAGATCAGAAGAGATTGATACAGCTGGGCGTAAACAGTCCTTTCTTAAAGCCAGTGTTTCTAAAGATTTAATTACTGGTCTTTGTTTGACGACTTCTGTAAGCCCTGCTTTTCGAGTACATGGTCGACGTACTATCTTTGAAGGTTTCACTGTCATCGATCCGATCTGTTTCGAAGTAATTACTTTTCCTGATTCTCTCACAATTTCTGATTCTCGACATATAGAATTTACAACTCCTTGCGAAGCGTTCGATGAAAGCTTTTCTTTACTGCCATTTATTCCTGAAGCCCATGACGCAGTGGAAGACTGAATCCCTGAAAGGTCCTTATTCGAAACTCTTGCTAAAGTTTTCCGGGCTCCCAGTACAGTGGGCAGATCACCCAACGACCTAGTTAACTTCTTCGGGCAATTCCTTTGCTCTTTGGTAGATTTCAGCCGCATTGAATCAGCTTTTACATTGGGTGAACCCATTCCAAAAGACGTGTGCTGCTCAGGTGAGCTTTTCCTAAAAGGCTTTTCCTTCGATTTTGCTAAAGGAACTGTTTCTCTTTGAATCGTTCCTTTCACCATTGGTTTATGTACTGTCGAATATTTTAAACTAGATTTTCTTAAGTACTCATTACTGCAAGTAGAAGTTGATGTAGAAATTCTTCCAGTAATTCTATCAGAAGTTAAACACCGTTTTCCTGCTGGCGAACTTTGCGAGACACAAGGAGAAGATACTCTTTTATATAATCCAGGAGATACTGTTGGAGTTCTTGATCTTAATATTACTGGACTACTTGATGATGCTCGCTGTATTGTACTTTGCAAGCAGTCTCTGTGTCTCTTGGGTTTCTCTGTACTGTTACATCGAGCTTTCACTGATTTGACAGGTGAAAGACTATCTGGAGTAAAACATTGCTCGTGTCTTGGTCTGACAGACGAACTAACAGTTTGTTTCTGTTTCGAATACAATTGTAAGGTTCTGCTATTTCGCGAGGATTTCCTTCTAGGCGGCGAAGGTGGACGTCCTGCGAATCCTCGATTTTGATATTTCGTTTGAAGTAATTCACTATTCTTCAAAGATGAAGTTTTCTTTGTCTCGTTCTTAGTTTCCGTTGGTATTATTGACGAAGCTGGCACAATCGTTGATGCCAATGACGGAACTGATCGTTTGTATCGCGCAAATGTCATGGATGATCTATTTTCAGCCATGTTTGTCCTACTCGTGGCGGACTTCCGGTGGACGCGGATGCGCGTCAATGTCGGCGAGATCGGGAAATACTCGATCGCCGAATTGTCTGTGGACAAAGGTTCAATTCTGTTTTCGGCTGGTTTCTTTAACTTGTGCGCGAACCCTCTCACCAAGGTGTCTAAGAGAAAAAAGTCGCTGAAGCTTGCTTGTTCGGACGCAAGGTGCCGATGTGAATGACGACGAGAATCCTTTCGTGACTTGTATTGGCTGGTGCATGGTAATTCAGAATTCTCGGATTATTCTATGACACACTGATATCGATAGATCCCAAAGGGAGCGGTGCTGTGTGGTTTCTTAATAATAGGTAAAGGAGAAAAAAAAATGCGTAGAAGCTGAATACACCCTCTAGCAGGCTACGGACACGCAATCATTTATCATGCTCGATTCAAACAACTCAGGATCATTAAACATGCCAAAATACTTTCAAAGCTAGGTTTCTTGTGACTCCATAAATATTTTCTCTTATAAATCGAATTTGAATTAAGTATGATGTAAATTAACGCAGTCAAATTATTTTGGTAAATTCATTTAAGTTCTAGCAATCATGCAGAGCGAGCATGGCACAAACACAGAATTAGTATCTAAACAAGATCGTAACACATACGTGTAGTGTAACCCATAATACTATTTCGCATGCCTGTTTGTATAATTTAGATCAAAAGTATTATGTTAAACAAACGCAATTGCAGATTAGTGCGTGAAATTCGTACGAAAGGAAAGAAAATAATTCTTGGATATTGTAACTTACCCTTCGGTCGTTCTGGCGCTGGTTTACGAAGTCCATGTAGTGGTACATCACCTCCACTTTGTACGGTTTTGTATGCCAGCCGCTGCTCCAATTGGCTGAGCGGGCTGATATCTTCCCTTCGGCGAAATACGAGAGTCGAATCACTTTCGTACCCTGACTCCTTTAGAGCCCTTAATAACAAAAGAAAATACCAATTAAAATGAAGGAAAATAATGATTAAAATGTATAAATTTGCCTAAGTGTTCTTAATTCAGATCATTTTTGTTTTTCAATCTCATATTTTTTTTTATTAATAAATCAAAAACTGATAGTTCATATTTCAAGTTTGTATACTTACTGGGACATATAAGTCTTGGTTGGTCGTGTAGTACACTGCTCGAACTGCTGGAAAACAGAGATCCAATATTAATTTTACAGTACACTCGAATGCATTTCAAACTGAATCATACTTTAGACATGCTCCGCTCGGGCATAAAAATAACTTTTGGAGAAAGAACCAATTACACCTTACGAAATCAGGATACCGAATAAGACACATGTAAATATATATAAAATCATTATGTCGAACCAATTTATATCGGATTGTATATTCACAAGGCTCTGGTTGTGTATATGTAGATTCCATACATCATGCTACATTCGCCTAATGCAAAGCTATTGTTTGAGTTCCGATACCATCGTTAAGCGAGTAAGTGAAATATTATTTTGTAAACAGAGTTTCTAGGCAACTGAAAAAAGGAGTAAAAAGACAGACAGTGAGAAAGAGAACCATTCAATAAATAGAGAACATGTACAATCTAATCATAGAATACCAAGAAATTTGAGGATTTACAACGGAAATATATCACACATAATTTTCAAAATACTTCAACACGCCATATTATATCCTACACAGTAGACAATTCCAAATGCGATATATGGATTTGGAAATCTGGAAAAACATATCTAAAATGGGGACAAAATGAATGCAAAAAGTGATATACATATACGTGTGATATGCAACATTGACACAGTGATATGAAATATAGCACATCAAGGAACATACACTACGAATTTAGAGCAGAAGGACCTCCCCCATTTGAAAATATGAAGGAAACTGCACACAGAAACACTCAGCGCAATGACAAGTATTTCAAACATTACTGCTATCGCGATAGTCGATCATCCATCATGCCCACAGTGAGATGTCCCTTACAACAAAGCGGACTGTCCTCTGTGAGAAATTTCAGGTCCTTTTCGAGCGGAAGGATCCGATAGGATACAAAAACGCGCTAGGAGAACACGAAAACAAAGGGTAATCAGACAGGGGTTGGTGACAGGCACATTCTGATGCACATGAAGACAGAATATGACAAACGGGCTATATTGGTATTCGCACGACCGGGAAGAAGAATGGTAGCAGGAAAGACAAACACTGATAGAGAAGAATAAGCAACAGGTTTGCCAAATTTGGATAAAATTTAAATTCTTTGACTAACTTCGAAAACATGAAAGATAGGAAAAAACTTTTCTAAGATAACATGTTTGTCCCAAAAAAAACAGTATTGAATTTGGCAAGCCTGTTAAGAAAACAAGCAAAGAGATGGGCAGATAGTAAGAGAGGGCAACGTCATCGTGCACTCTACTTGTCGACGATGTGGCAGCCTCTAACCCGTGAAGATGGCGACTGATGACTGTTGCCAGTGTTAATGGAGGGTGTACTCGGTGAAGATGACGGAAGTAGCATATTATAATTGGTGCTAGAAAAAGAAGAAGACGTAGAAGAAGAAGAAGTGGGCGAGACACGCTGCTGATGCTGGTGATGATGGTGGTGATGATGGTGATGATGACGGTGCCCGTGACACTGGCGATCATCAGTGGGCGCCGTCAGTAGCGGGGAACGTAGAGTACCAGGGCGAGAATTGGTGATGGTCGGGCTAGATTGGCGCAAGCATCGATCCGGCAGTACGAAGCTCTTCGATCTTCCTTCCAGCATGCCCGCGTGCCAACCGCAATCTCCAACCTCATCCGGAGGTCGGCCACTCACTTCCGAATGATCATTCTTCCCAAAGCTCATACTATCAAATCCGTTTCTCCGTTCATTATCTTTATTGCGCGTCCCATTCTCTCGGAATGAACTCGACCAGTTTGAGTGTACCCTAGTAGATTGATCCTGTGTCTGATTACTTCTAACAGGTCTGACATTAGATACTGAAAATGACCGTTCGTGTTGCATCGGTGATAAACACTCTTGATGAAGTGACTTGGAACGCTCGAGGAGACCAGTTAAATCTGGCCAGTGTCTTTCTTGTGACTTATTGTCACGCGTTCGGGGGTAGATTGGATTCTGACTGATCGAATTGGATTTCGGGCCGACCTCGTGGGATTTCGGGCTGCGAAATGCTGATAGCCTTACACTGTGACTGCCCTCCGGCCGATAGGAAAGACTGACCGCTCGATGATTTGGCCGCAAACCCTCTGCATCTGCACCCTGTGGATGATGTCCGTTCTCGTTCAACCACTGTCGCCGAGATTCCCGGTTCCAGACATGGTTTCCATCGCCAGGGTCAGAAGGACGCAATCCGGGAAGCGGTGATGGTGCACACGTATGGACACGCAAATACCAAGGACACACGCACACACACACGGACAACGATATCACAAAAACGAGATGGACGCTTCGCAGATTGGGTGTGTGAAAATTGTGCTGAGGTGTGAGAGAATTCAAGCTGGACCAAATATCTCCTAGGATTTAATCCTCTTTGGAAAAAAGGAATCGAGATCAGAATGGATCTTCATGCGTGATGGGAAGTGCGTGAAAATATGGTTTGGGTACTACGAAAAGTTGATGTGACTAGACCTGTTTTATTTGAATCCTGTTGTGATAACGTATGTTGTTTCTAATTCATGTTCGGATAAAAGGTTTGCTTGAATATTGCTGTAAAACGTTTTACTTGCTGATAGATGTTATCATTCTTGTCCATGCATGACTTCGATTTGTAGATCGAAAACATTGTTAAAAAATGCAATAGTGATAATTAGATGTTTGATTGTTAAACTCAGAATTATGGTTATCAATTTTATACAGTTGTTCATTATAAAGATCTTGGATCCCATTCTGTAACCCTTTTACTGGAAACGTAGTAAACGTTATCATCGAAGTAGCGTAAATAAGAAGAGTGCACAAGAAGAGAAGCACATTGGAAGATAGAGAAGGAAGGGTGGGAAAGCAATACGGAGTTGTTTTTCATTTAAATATGTTAGAGTATAAAAATGGCGTACCCCATCAAATATGTCCATGACCTCGTCCCACCACTAGAAACATAGAATCAAATAGAGCGTTATGCTATGCGCTAAGTATATGCGGTTATATTAATATTTCGATTAGAAGATAGATACAAATAAACGTTCTTGCGTATAGTTATTGCTTTCCACATAGAATATACTTTAGTTCTAATTTCTAATTATTTCATTTCAATACTTTGAAATCTGTTAAATTTATACCAACTTCACGAGTATAATTTTATGTGGAAATCAATTATAATATTGAAACAAAGGATTTTCTAGAAGCAGTACTACGGAAGCGAAATAAACCACAACAAATACAATAAAATAATACTACATAGGGACTCCGTTCGGGCACGCATGTTACTCGTATCGTGGCAATGAAACTTCAAGAAAGACAAGTATATTTTATAATCAACTACTGTAGGGAGCTAAGAATTGGTAACATAACATTATTTTTAACTAGCTTTAACCAATACTGTATTAAATAAGAGACAAGGACATTATAAATAAAATATATTCTGAAAGTTCCAATCAATACAATTTAAAAGAAATTTTTTTAGGAAAGTTACGTGATGCTGAATAAACCATTCAAAAAACGATTGAAATTCTTTCGTTCATATACTTCAATTTCTGGCATGGATTGCTCAACTCCCTACAGTATCGAGGAATACAAGGAAAGTCGCAATCGAGCGTGTACGTCAAACTGAAGAAGCACGCAACAAACGGAGGCAACGCATTGTCTCGAAAGCTGGCTTTAAGTCGCTCGATTTCTCGTTACCTTCCTTCTCGTCCGCGTGAGAGACGTCGGCTAGAAGCAAAGCCATTTCAAACGATCACGTTCGGTACACTCTTTGCGTAGAAGGAGACATCTACGTACCATTTAGAATCGTCAACTCGAATTGTACCACGGCAACAATCGTATTAGATCACGCTTATTAGCCTCGCACGCGATTGGCCGCGTGTCCAAAACTCTGGCGAGCCAATTCGAATTCATTGCTTTCTATCAATTTATTTTTTATCAGAATAAATTGATGTAATTGCTTTCGATAATTAAAATAGACGAATTTAGTTGTCTTTAATAATTGTAAGGATCAATTCAATTAATGTTTGTAATAATTGGAGTGTTAATAATTGCCTTGCTTTACACACGCGCCGAAGTGATGTCATGAACGTTAATGCACGGTAAATTTCTTTTACATCAACACTCTATAGACAGCTTAGCTAACAATAAGTGCTGCAATGGCAGAATGAAGTCATTGTCCACCTACCTCTTTGGCTTCCTTCTCCGCTATCGATGAGTGTCCTGGCTCGTAATCCTCGATCCGTCCTGGCTGGTTCTTGTACACGTCGGGCGAATACTTCAGAGGCCCAGTTCTATAATAAAAATAAAATAATATATTTTATTAAATATATGTTCACAATAATAGAATTTGTCTCTCGAAATTTTATTGTTCGTCTTTCGCAAATTACTTTATCGTTTTTCTTTTGTATGTTCATGAATATTTATTTACTTTCTGGGCATAGTAGACGTGGAGAAGTCATTTTCCTTGTTGCGTAAGCGGCGTCGGTTGTCGAGTGTGACAGAACGCTCCGAATACATGCGAGGTTCCGGTTCACTTAGGTAACCACTGCTGCTTCCGTAACCATAGCGTGCTCCTTAAAAAAGATTGTAAAAAAAATAAATATCTAATACAGTGTTCATAATTTTTTGGCATATTTTTGACTGTAGAAATCACGAATAATAGATTTCTTAAAGTCTTTATTATCAATTATAAAGAATATATATTTTGCATAATATATTGTTTAGTCATGTTCTCAGGTTTTTTTACAAAGTAATGGGAATTGGATACTTTTACAGAATAACAGGCGGTTTTACAAAGCCGTTTATTCCACACAAATCATCCACATGGATTATTAATGAATAACACAATAATTAAATTGCATACATGGGTATAACACAATAATTACGTTAAACAGAGCCACTAACGATTAATAAATAATCGGGTGGTTAAATAACAACAACACTCCATTAGTTTCGCTACTGTTAATTATTCCTATTGTTATCTACGACATTATTCAGGTTACTCGCCAACACTTCTACCCGGCACAAAATAACAGCTTTCTGCTGATGAATACCATAATCGTCCAATGTTAAATGGCTTGCTACGCTGCGATATTACAATATTAGTTCGCAATATAGCTATTTGCTCAATCGTAAAACCGAGGGTTGAAGAATATTCACCTCTTCTTGGCTTGTAACGGATGGTTACGTAGTCCTCTGAAAGTATAATTCATCATTATTCTCACGATCATCGAACGATGTATTGTGTTAGTGTAAGATTAGTCAACAATGAGTTTGTCAATCACTCACCATTCTTATCGGTGCGATGTAACGAATCGTACATTTTCTTATACCATTTAGTCTGGTTGTTTTCCTTGACTTCCTAAAATATTTACATCGAGTCAAGTAAATAAATAATCGAGAAACTATGTGTTGTGATATATTACGATGATCTATGCAGAAGTAGTCAGCAGTTTTCTATTTCTCATGATGCCCTGACAATATTCCCACGTGACGGGTAATACTATGAATGACAAGAACATTGAATCTATGTTGACTGTTAGTGTGGATTAATGCGGGGTGCATACGTCAAATTGGCAAAATACAGTTCCTCGTAAAACGGACGATGAAATCGCAACACATCTGTACTTACCCGTAAATTAGCCTTCGCTCACTAATTGTAAGTGAGGGATTATTTTATACTAAAATGTAAATAGTGATGACGTTATTATACTCTTGTATTACGTGAATTTGTGATCCAATTGTAATTGATGTTCTAATACTGTTCTAAATGACCTTTGGAGAACTAACTTTTAATATATGAGGACTGTGAGCTTTCCTAATAGCCAAAAATAATGAATACGTGCACGTTCGAATATTATAATATTACATTATAATTAGGAATTTGATAAAGTCCTCTTATAAAAAATGTATTTGAATTTGTTGCATTTGAGATGTTATACGATTTAATAGTGATGTAATAACGTAGTTTGGACCTACCGATCTCAAAACAAGAGGTACACCCTCCCTAGTGGTAGGGCCAATACCCTCAAATTTTCGAGGGCCTAAATCGGCCATCTTCTTCGGTGGCTCATTTTCTGTTTCCGGCTCGCTCTCGTATTCTTTCTTCACCGTATAAACTGAGCGATACAGTAATTTAGTCACACAATGCTTTTTCTTCACACGCGAATCATTTTCGGTCATGTGTCCGAAAGATTTCGGACGTTCGTGACGATAGTGCTTTTAAAATCAATACACAGATATGTCTTTCGTGCCGTGTAGAGTGTACATGCGAGTTCCTTTTCATTACAGCATAGCTTGCTTTTTCGAGACTCTCATATTCGAAACCAAAAGCAATTTTGGGGACACAAAATAAGGATTTCTAGGATATATTTACGGAAATACATTGGAAGTCGTCTCAAAGGTAAATTATTGGGCAAATAGAAAATGTTGGCCACTCACTAATGTCACCGGGGCTGAGTAAAGGCTTCTCGTCACTCGATGGGCGCTTAATGGTTTCTGTGGGTTCCAAGTATGCTGCTCCTTTTGGTAATTGGCCCTCTGGAATCAGAAAGGAATATTGCCTGTAAGATGCACGTCGTATTTAACTCAATAAAAGGTAAGCTTTGAGAAAATATTCTTTAGAATTTTCATTCTCTATTTTCCAAATACAATGCTTGTAGATTATAATTATATTAATAAAAAGAAAAATATAACAGTGATAATTCGAAGAAAAAAAATCACCCTGTACATGTAATACTCACCCCTAGCTTTCTGCAGTAGTGTGATGGTTGGATTCTGCGCGCGTGGTAAACGAGGTGTCGACGACAACGCACTGAATCCTTGCGTGGGTGCTGAATGGGAGTTCACAATTCGAGTACTGCCATCGTACTGACTTTGCGAACCTTCCTGCTCATTGTCCCCACCCCAGGGTGGTGGTGGTTCCTGTGCTGTTCTCTGTTCAAGTCAGGAACCCACATTTTGTAATTTGTCACTCCAATAGTTTATGTATCAATTAATTTAAGTTAACTGATAATACATAAATAATAACAGTTATTCGTAATAATATAATAATTAAAATAAAGCAATAAATAAGTTAAATTTGAATATCGACGGAATGATAGAAATTAGAAACTTACTTCCTCTTTGGGAAGTTTCTTTCGACCTAAAATAGGGCTTTCGAACTGCACAGGTCGAAATTCCTTCCTCTCCGGAACAGGACTTGTTCCTGCACTACTGGGAGTCCATACTGCTGGGATCCCAGTGTCCTTTTGTCCTTCCTTGCGATCGGGGCTCGCCTCCTTCGGTGGTGGCTCGCTTCCGGGCGTCCAAACGCCTAATGACACATGTCCCTCTAATTATTATTGGCGAATTATCATTGTCATCGACTTTTGGCACGAAGCACGTGGATTGCAAAACGTATGAGATAACGCGAACAGCAATCACTTCGGGTAAATTGTTATAAAACAGGATGCACTGTAGATGTCAGTTGCATGACAGCCAATGACTCATCGTAGAGTCTGTGTGGTATAGATTTACACATGTCTTTTGAGCTATACCTTAAAATATCTTGGAATGACAACCTCATGTTGTGTAAGAATACAGTTGGTACACAAGGCTTCCGGTTAGGCTAGTCATTATAATGACAACTGACTTTTTACTAGTGATTTATAATATTGTTTTTTAAAACTCTTTACCTTCATGTAAAAGTCAGAGTGAAAGTAGAGAAAAATATAATAATACGTTATAAAATATAATAAAAATATGGTATAAGGAAATAGAGAGTCTTTGAGGTCTTTGTACCGGAGTTGCGTGAATTTCATTGGATCGAGCCAAAAACAACATTCGAAATCTGTGGGTGCGATGCTAATCTTGGATGGGCAGCGTGTATTATATAAAGAATACTTCCATCCACGAGCTTGCAAGCTCCATCGATCTCAGACGCCCGCCGGAAATGATTTTTTGGCCGGCTTTCTTAGCAGACACAAACAATTACTTTCCTGCCCTATTAGTTCCCGTTCATGTACTCTCATATGCATCATTAAACATGTCGTCTCGGACCAAGGGCATCGATCGATCGTTTGGTCGACTTATAATTACGTTTCACGAGTCATTACTAATAACGTGCAGTGACTCATTACTAAAATGGAACGAGTTCAAGTTTTGATCAATTCATGAAAAATCAAGTACATGAGCACCTGCAATTTATTATTAATTAAATGATCTTTTAATTTGAATTTTAATCTGTCTTAAAATAATGATTTATTAAAGTTTGTTTATATATTTTGTATGAATGATTTAAATCATGATGCTCGCATAAATTAGGCAGCTCTATCTTCGGGCCATGGTAATGATCCAGTTCTAGGCGGTAGCCGGGCATTTCGCAGAGATAATTTTGTCAGCACACGTGTTCGTTACGGCAACAGGAAATAAGGAGAGCACTTCATTTGGGGCGGCGCGCCGCGGCAGATTTAGAAACTTGTGGGCGAATGATATTAACTCGCGCGCATAATTGTAATTGGCCGCTGCCACTACAGTGGTGTGCGTTCGTCTCTCTTTTCCGGGACAGCAAAGCCGTATATGTGTCACCGTCAGGGAAAACATTTGATTTGTGTATGGAATTTCAAAACCTGACTGAAACGTAAGCCAATTTCTATATATATTATTTCCTCATTGTTATTTCAATTGATTTAATTCACTTGAATTCAAATTTATCTTAAAAATAAACAAACATTTTCAATTAATGTCAGCACAAGCAAAAAAGAGTTTAGTCTTGCACGTTCCTCGGCAAGTCACTGATGATACAATTATTCAGTGTGTGTATTGTAACTTTTGGATCTGTCTTTTAGATCCTTGCAAAGTGAATATTATAAATTATTTCCACCGCTCATGGAAAATTTCGTTCCAACTGAATTATCACTCATAAACTTATGAGTCACCCACTTTGCTATTTTACCTGGTTTATTGGAGGACGCCTTAAATGTTGGCGCGATCATCTCTGAAAAGACCAAAGATCCTTTTGAACTCTGCCTTGAATGTGCCGGCCACACCGATGTATCACGCGTGCTCCGGTAATTTCACGACCGAAATAGATTGTTGTAGATCAGAGGATAGATTTATGTTTCATCTAAATTTATCTGGATCGAACGGTTGGCGTCTTGTGAATTTTGTGGTTGCACTGATAGATTACTAGAAAGATATAATAGCTTTGAAGAAATCATAGAGAAAGTGTTGGACAAGTTTAAGGTCGTTTCAAATTAAATGTCACCGTGACAAACTAGACTATATTTATAATTATGCTTTTATCTTTCAAGTACTTCATCAGATATTTTAATTACTTTTATATATCATACTTATTAGTATTTATTATTATAATATCTCTTTTAACTTAAAAGCTCCCGAACGGGCTAGTTCATTCACTTTATATGAAGTTCCTAGTGGAAAGCAGTGAACGCCATGTTTACTTTGAGCATTCAGCCAATAAAAGCAGCAAGTAAGTGACAGATACGTTCAAAGCAAGAGGGTTAAGAATGAAGTCTGCGCGAGGAACATTTCTGTCGAGTCCACAGAGAACCTTGCAAACGGATATCTCGGCTGAATGGCTGTGTTTACCCTGATGGGGTTTCTGAGCCCGAACTGCGATAGCGAAAAGCGTCAAAGACTTCTTAAACTGCTTCTTGATGAGAGCTGCGCGACGCATGAATACGGAAGTGGAGTTGGCTTCCCCTTGAAACTCCCTCAGGGTGAGTCTGAACCCCAAAGACATTCCGTGGAACTCAGACGCGACAACCAATTAGTGAGTTAGTATTTCATAATTTAAGTAATACGATTTTTTATAGGAGCTCTTGAAGTTCGAATTTAATGCAAGTAATTTTTGATAAAACGCGTTTTAAATATTTCAGTTGTATTGTTTATTTTTTTTTAAATTGACACAATACGATGACAATGTCCTTTTAAAAATGTACGATAATACATTTGTTGTTGCTGATATTGACAAAGCGGTAGCTTAGTAGGAAGTGATGAATGTTGATTGTACAGATATTTGATAAGAATGATTGATACGAATATTAAAAACGTATGAATCATCGGCGGTTATCTTTTGTGAGAAATTTATTTTTCTATGCAGAGTTGGCCTGTGTATTAATTTTTGCAGTGCAAAAATACCCCTAATTGACTTGCAACACTGCACGTCATGGTTTTCATCTCGAAATCGCATCAACGAACGATTTGTTAGTTCTCACGCTTGTTAGTTGACTGATGCTCGCACCGGGTTACTTTCTGCTCGTGCGAATCTCAAAATAGACCAGCCTGTCAAGTACGACGTGCTTGACGAATGCTTCGCATCGACAGTCAAGGCGATTTCCTCCTTCGCGCACCGTTACATTAGAGAACGGATTCGAAAAAAAACTTTCAGGATACGTTAATGATTCTGTCAGAAATGTTGTAAAAACAAAGAATGTTTTTTTACATTCGGTGCAAAATGCGTAAAAAAAATCACTCAAATAACATTCAATTATCGATTAATCATTGTATTCCTTTTGTTTACTGATACTTGTCAGATCTTGCGATTCAATATAAAATAATAAATCTAATCTTGGATATGAAGTTAGAGGGTGCGTAACTGTTTAAAAGTAGAAATAGATTCATTCAAGAAATTTTAGAAGTGATCCCAAATCGAATGAGCAAAACAATATACTGAAAATAGACGTCTTTCAACCTTGTAAATAATTTGCAAGAAATCAAACATTTGTTTAACCAGATTTCATATGAACTTATACAATTTTTATTCACAGTTTGCTGGCTTAATTTTGAGTTTATTGCAGTGCAGAAATGTTTTGTATTTCCCGAAAAACCGTGAGCTTTGAAACACGACTGCGTGAAAGCCGAGTGAAAAAGCGGTGAAGCGGAAGGGTTTAGAAGCAGACAAACGAAAATAGCGCGCGCAACTTCTGTCTCGGTTATATATTGCAGTTTCGTGCAATTTGTGGAACAGTAACGCGACACCTTTATGTAATCAAAAACCGAGCGCGCCCGCCCCCGGCCACCCCCGAATTGTTTTCTCGCACTTTCTGTCGCCACGACACGTTCACCAGTTTGTGCTTTCGACCCTTGTAACATTTAATGGGTCACATGTCTGCTCACACACTCGTATGGACAAATGTGCTGTCGGTGTCGGACACGACAACACTTAATTTCATAAATACACGTGGCACTCGACCCGATTGTAAACACAAAACCAATAATGGCGATTCCTAATTACGCTAAGTGACTGCTCCATCCTCTGATCAGGGTTCTCGTTTACGAACTGTAATCCGATATACTTTAAGTTATCTCTTTTGTTAGTACATATTTTTATCGCTCTGTTTATGTAGTTACTAGTTTATCTTTTATACTTTGTAATGCTTAGTCGATTGCATACATTTAACTTTATGTATTTTTCATAATTAAACTGCATTATACTCTGAAAAATTTAGGACATGTTTTTCTAAATTTGTATCATACACTCGCAATGCAATGAAATATTTCGAAGACGCGTTTTAACTCATTCAATCCAGACTGACATTCCAAAGCAAAACGGAACAACCTGTTGAAGGCGTGTTCTGTTAGTTTTCGGAAAAGCACGAGACTTTTATCGAAATTCATTTGAAAAGTAAAATGCTGACTTTAGAATTGCGGGCACACATTCACTCACTTTTCTCCAACATTATCGCGCGACGATCGAATTTGGAGGCGTCGACGGCCGACGAGGCGTCGAACGGATCGACGTCGAAACGACGGATATCGAGAGACTGAGGCGTCGGGACGCCTCGTCGACAAGACGTCGCCACAACCCACGCTGCCCACTACGCAGAAGCCGGCGCTGCGACCCGCTTGCGATTTCGAATCGAACCAGGCTCCGACTGCTCGTTTTGGAAACCTCGGCTGACTGGTTAACGCCAGATCTACTGAAGATTAACCTATGCCTATTTCTATCCAAGGGGTTAAACTGGCTTATTTTCGACAAAAATACGCCATTCAAGAAACCAATGTATATTTACATTGATTTAGTACAAATGGGAAAGAAGATTATTATTGTAAAAATTAAATCATATGTAGCATCCTTCTTATGAAAAAGCATATGTGTATTTAACTTCTCAGGAATTCAAAATTAATTAATTCCTGCAAAGCAATCATCATTTATCGTATACCCTGTTATTTTGGGGGGTTTCAATTATTTGTTTAATAATCTTATATATGAAAAATACCTTGTTGTGGAAAATAATAGTAAGATTAATTGCAATTAAGCGGTGTGGTCCAACGCACCTCGTGAAAACAGAAATCCTTTGCTGAATCGCAAAGCGTTGTCTATCTCGTGCAGCAGGTCACTCTCCCTTCCAGGCAAATCACTACTAGCCCCTTTAACCAAAACCATGCCACAGCAACCCAAATAATATAAACAAGCTTTATAAAAAAAAGTAATAAATACATTCGGACTGTAAGAAAGCTTGTGAATGTTAATAAGCATTGTACTGCATTTGCTGTCACATGCAAAACATATTTAAAATGAAAAATGTGTATTAACTAATTTTCTCATGCATTTCCATGGCATCTGATTTCTCTCTATTTAATTATACAATCACACCATTTATAATAAATAATTAAATGCATTCGAACACAATCAAACATATTACATTTTGTACATTTGATTATATATAAGCATCTTCCCGGAAGCGAAAGGGTTAAACAGCCTATCAGGTGGAGGGAGAACGTTTTTGGGCAAGCCTGTATGTATGTAAGTCTGGACACACGGCTGAAAGGTACGAGCGCTGGCCTATTTCTTAGGTCGGATGGTCCTATATTTAGGCACTCAGTCTCGAACGTGAATCACGAACGCTGCAGCCCCAAGAGAGGGGGTGGCGAAGAAGAGAGAAGGGAGGAAAGGAAGGGGTAAGCTATGATTTGGCCAGCGAAGACAAATAAATCGTGGGTGGCAGATATACAGTACTCTCAATAGACACCTGACATATTTTTTCAATGCCTACGCTTCGATTTAAGCCGAAGAAACAAAGACTGGCGTTAATTGAAACGTCATTCTCATGAATGTTTAATTAATCTATAACAGACTTCTATTTCTGTGTTTGTATTGTCTTGTGAAGCTCAGGTGAAATCATTGAATCATTTGTCAGAAACATGTATGTAACTTTATGAATTACTTTACATTAATAAATGTATCATTCTTAATCATTTTTCGGTTATCTTCGCCTAATTGTGCGAAACACATGAATGAATGTAGTACATGAGACTTGAAAGATAAGACTGAACATCGCAAGAAGCTGTGGGAATGTTATACAATAGCTTGTAATGTTAGATAGCGATAACCTACGACCTGCGCGAAAAGCATTAAACTTTATCGCTCGGCCTTTCTGCCTTATCGGCAGGAAATTCGCTTGAATCGTTTCTCTTGTGACGGCAGAAAACTTCGTAGCCTCTTACCTTCTCTTTTTTATGATTACATTGCTGTTCTTGGATTTATTTTTTCGCATAAAAAATATAAATCTTTTCAGTAAAGAAAGAATGGTTGAGTTCCGGTTTTGTCTTCAAAAATATTATTATAATTTATAATAATAAATGTTGTAATAAATAAATAAATATCGTAAAATCTAAATCGGCCTAGATCACGTTAAAACTGCTTTAGGACTTAAACACACACAAACGTGTTAAGATAAAACAACAACAATATCGTTTCTTTAATCATGTTAGTAGCAACGCACGAAAAGTACCTATGAATTCGCATTAGTTGTAGTTATTAATTCAATTAGCTGTTGTGAGTCTCGTAAATCCAACACTGTGTAAGAAAAATTCGAGCATCACGAAATTCCAAAACGTCGACACGCAACACAGCACTCTTCGACGAAACTCACCCTCTTCGGAGATCGTGAGGAACTCCTGAAGGTGTTTCGGTAACTTTTTTGCATCCTCGAACTCCTTCCCATCAATCAGACACTTCGCTTTAATGACATTGTCATCTTGACTCGATTCAGCATCTTGATCCACATTTTTTCGACTATTTTTGCTTTCACTTTCGGATTCACTCTCGTCGAGTTTAATACCGAATTTGTTCAGCCTATTTTTCGCCTTCTGAATGAACTCTTTCTCCACTTCACTCATGGTACCGTCGCATTTCAAGTCGGACTTATGAATATCTTCGTGCGTGCTAATCTTTATCACTTTGTGATGCTTTCGTTCCTCGCGCTCGAGAACTTTGTGCACGTACTCGTCGTACATCTGTTGACGGAATGCCTCGCCATTCATCAGCGCTGATGTTTTCTGTTTATCCGGACTCCTGATTGGCTCTCTTGACTCTTCTCTGGTATCTTCCTTTGAAGAAAAAGGAGAATGTCTCCCTTGCGGTGAACGATCCTCTTTAATTGTCCCAGCCTCTAGCGGAATATCTGTGCTCCTATTCTCGTTGGTTGCATCCTTGCTCCGAGTGTTTCTGGTAATTACGCAATGCTCCACGTGCTCGACTCTCTTAGAAGATTCCTCCTCATGAAAACCATTCTGATGGTTTATCTTCTTCGTGAAATCAGTGCGACCCTTCTTGGAAATCGTTTCCGATTGGTTCTCAGTTACGTTCTGAGATCTCTCCTGCCAGCTTTCGCTCTCCACTTCGGAATCATTATACCCTTCGATGCCTGAAGGGTCCTTCGGAACGTTATCCTTACCCGAGGGGAGTTTATTATGGTTGGTATTCTCCTGCGGAGTGCGCAGTAGTCTAGACTGTTCCTCGGCTCTTTTATGACTCTCCGCTTGGTATTCGTCAAAGGCTTTTCTTTCCTCCTCCTCAGCAAGGATCACCTCCTTCAGTTGATTCTCCAGCATCTCGATGTACTTGAGCTGCTGAGCGAAGTAGTCCTGTGGTAATGAATACCTCCTCTTCCCTTCGGGTTCATTCGACGACGCCTCACCCTGAAGCCGTTTTAAATTCTCCATGATTTCCGTAGCAGCCACTTGCTTCAGATTTTCTTGACTCTGATATTTTCGTGGTTCCAAGTGACTTCTGGGTGGATTCTGATCAAAAATGCTGGTAGTATCAATGCAAGACTTATCCACATGGACCACTCGTTTTGCACGAGGAGGAACCTCCACTCTGTCGTCGATCAAAGCTGGGTTGACACTGTGTCGTGGATCGATAGTCCGCTTTGGAGGCGTCTTCTTACCTGTGTCAGGCATTGTCATCGACTTGTCAAATATCGCACTATTCAAGGTAATAGGACTCTTGTTGAAAGGAGTTGGACATCGAACCGGTGGGTCACCTTCCTCGCCAGTATCGATAAGAGCACTATTGATATAGTGTCGAATCCCTGAGGGACTATCTTGTCGAGGATCGCAAGGTTTGATGACTTCTCTATAATCCCCTATGGGAGAACTACTCGTTGGTATTTTATCGCTACGCTTTCTCTCGCTCGACGATTCTTTTATGCTAGAATCATCGAGGAAAGACGGTATCGCGTGCGTTGCACTATCTGTTGACTCTAGTCTCGCGAGGTTCAACCAATCACGGAGACGAGTCACTTTCAAACGTTCCCGACCCATGTCAAGAGTGTTTGTGTTGCCTGGGGCAGACTGTAATCCTCCCTGATATGACTTTCCCAATGTTGGCTTTTCTGCTCTTACGTCCGAAGCCCCGGAATTCTCTTGGATAATTCTCAGAAGCCTGTTGGTCGAGCTACTATGTTCTCTTTGGGATGGTGATTTGCAACCTGGTACTTGTGTATCCCCAGAACTAGGTTGTCGGATATCTATTCTGTATTGCGGGACAGGAACTATATGCGGTTCATCCTCGTAACATGTACGACGATTTAGGAACTTTTTGTGCAAGTCTAGCAGATTATCTGCACTGGTTCGTATGGTTGTTTTTTGTTGTGCTGGTGATAAACAAACGAGGACTTTTGGATCTTTTGTTGTGGAAAGACCCATCCATGACTCGGAATTTGTTCGATTCATAGTTTCTTCTACTGTGGATTCACTGGCAATAAGAGTATTTGAAATTGGATTCTCTTTGTCTAATAGGCCCGGTTCACTCTGGTCTGAAACAGGATTTTTCTCGGTGTCAGCATCTCCATTCGTCGGCTTAATCGGCGTTAGTCTTGTTTCAATCTTTGGCTCACTCGCTGCATGCATATTTAGTACTTCACTACTGCTCTTGCCAGCCATTACGTTGTTACCAAACTCGATACCTTTCGGGCTTCGAAAGATATTAAACTTTGGCAACGTTATTTCCTTCAATACCTGTGTGCCGTAGGGCATTGACACGATTCTTTGGACACAAAGATCTCGTAGAGAACCTGGATCTGCGCTTGGCCCAGTTTGTTGTAGTTGCTCATACGAATTTAGAGCTGGGGCATCCAAGGGTACGTAATATAGATCTTCGATGGGTGAATAAGGAATTGGTTCGGGTGAAACAGCAGTGTCTTGATCGACTTTACTTTCATTTTCGAATTCTCTTCGTAATAATGTAAGTTTATCTTTTAATATCGATCTTTCTGCGTCTGCTTGTTTAGCCCTCAAAGTACTCTTCCTATTTTCTTCTTCAATAATCGCGTAGATATCCGCTTCCCAAGATTCCATTGGATTGTATTTCACTGTACTAACTGATGCTGCACTGCTCGAGGAATCTTGCGTCTGATGTTCGCCTGAGTCACGTTTAATCTGATCCGGTCGCTTACTTTGATTAGAATCTCCCGCAGATGCAAGTACAGATTCTGTATTGATCGGCGCGTCTGTTGAATTGGTAGTCTGTTCAGTCGTACACTCTTTATGGTTCGAACACGATGATTCTGTTTTATTGTTAACTGTTTCTTCAACTTTAACGCTGAATGTTTCCTTCCTTGTTATTTCCTCGTGAAAAGTCTTCTCCACATGACTCTGACAGCTGCTTGTGTGACACTCGTTTGTCATTGTTTGTTCTGTCTTCGAACTACTTTCCAGTTCCGGTTCTTTTGCTTTTCCAGTTTCTTCCGGCTTAGTTGAAGATTCCATGGTAATTGGTATTAGTCTCTCTTGCGAGACATCCGACGTGGATGTCGCCGGTAACTTAAACTCAGTACACTTTTCGGCAAGCTCAGCTTGCGAGTGGTCATGCGTTATTTCAGAACTTGCTCCATTGCCAAGCGTAGCCACATTCTCGATGTACTTGCGCAAGTCGATAGCGCTGTCATTTTCCGAGGAAGTAGCAGGGTCGTGAGCCTTTATGTCGCTGATGATCTTGCGGATATTTTCGGGCAATGATCGTAAGTCTACACTCGCCAGGATTTCCTTTATAGTGTGTACGTTGATGTCTTTCTGAGAAATTGCTTGTAGTAATAATCTTGCATTGTCAGTGTTGTGACTTTGTAATTCTGAATGGAATTCGATTTCTTTAGGCGGTGGTGGACGTGTTGGTGGTTCTTGACGTTCAAAAGTTTCGTCTTTTTTTGATTTTAGATCATCGGACTTTGATTGTTTACTGCTCGATTCAGTTAGACTGGATGTTCTTCTCGGTGGTGTTGGTGGACGCTTTTTTGACTTCATTGTCTTGGTATTATTCGTCGGGCCATTGAACTTGGGATGTGGTTGAGCCAATTGTTCTTGTTTATTGAGTATCTTGGAACGGACTTCATGGCTCATTGATTTAGTTTCACATATAGTTGCTGATTTAATGCAAGTTTCTGAAGAATGCATTCGACTTTCGTCAGTGAGTTTGACTGTTTTACTAGAATGTTCGTTAAGGGTTTTATTATTAAAAGTCGATATATTTCCTTGTTGATTTTCTGTTTTACTGATTTCCGTTTCCTCTCGATGATGAATTTGTTCTTCAGTCTTTGTTAGTGAAGTCGAATGGTTTTCCTTATTTGTAGTAGTAGTTTTTTCTAATTTCATCGTACCGTTTGCAATCGTATTACTTGGGGGTATTTTCTGTGGTTCTTCGTCTTTTTCCTTTCCACTTCCGTGCTCTTGCGATACATCTTCAATGTACGTTTTACCAATATTCGATTCTTCTTTCTGTCCGCCGTCTTCGGACGTTTTCACTTCAGAGAATTCTCTTTCAACCTTCGTTACACTCGAACCTACTTCAATTGAGTTTGCCACACACTTCACTACATTTAATTCTGTGCTGGCCTCCACTGCATTTCCACTCGATTTTTCTGCTTCTGCCTCCAACGTACAATTTTCTGTAACCGGTTTTATTCTATTCGAATCCGAGACAGATTCATCCGTTTTATCTTCTAAAGAATTTGAATTTGGACCATTTTCTTCCTGAGATTCCTGCAAGTCTTTTACTTCATCTTTTTCAGATTTTTGTACATTTTCATTCAACAAATTTATAGTTGCATGATTAGTCTCTTCCTTAATGATGTCTTTAACATTTTCTAATGTTTCTCCTGTTTCTGACACATCTTGATTTGTCACATTGTTAGTATCATCTTCTACTGTTTTATCAGTACATGCAACTATTTCACCTTGAACTCCTTCAGTTTCTGTCTTATTTGTTTCATTATCTATATTTACATGACATTCTTCACTCGTTTCATCATCATTATCGGGTTCGATGATATTTATCTTAATCACGTGTTGAATTTGCTCATCGTCATCATTGTCATCCTCGCTCTCCGTGAACGACGGTGTCCTTGGTTGCCTGGGACGTTCTTGTCTTCGATATTTTCCAATCTCTTCATTAATGAAGTCTCTAATATGTTGCTCTTCATCCTCCGACAATTTATCGCCCTCTTCCTGAATGATATCAAGAAACCTATTAGCAGCGTGGGTATGCCTGTAATGACTTTCCAAAGCCACTCGCTTCTTCACTTTCTGATTGGTTGGTTCGATGGGTTTCTCATACTTATCGGATGTTCTCACAACTTCCTGGACGTCTTCCGCATAAGTGGGTAACTTGAGGCCTTCAATGAATGTCCTCAATTTTCGTTCAACGTCCTTGGGCATGACAGTATCCCAAGCATGCTTTGCTCTCTCCAGTTCGCTGAAGTTCATGCTCGTCTCCATGTATTTGGCGTCGATGCCGCTCAACTCGCACGTCTCGTTCTCCACGTCCGATTCCATCTCAGTGATGACCGGCTTAATGTTATCGGATTCGACCTCGTTGTCGCTTATCTCCCGAATTTCCAGACGATCGCCAATTTTCTCCTCGATTTCCCGGACGCTTCTCACTCGCCTGGATTTCTTCCACTCGAGCGATCTTTCTGGCTCGGAGACGGTGACGATTGACTTGTCCCGGTGGCCGTTGTCAAGACTCCCGGTTTCCAAGATCCCAACACCGGGGATGTAATCGAGTTTCGCTTCTAGTGGCAAACTGCTAATCGTTTTGATTTCTACTACCTTAACACGCGTCTCCAAACTCCCCTTTTCGATCATGTGCTTCTCTTCTCTGCTTGTTCTCCTTCGGGCGTTTGTCGTCCCACATAACCGCTCTTTTCTCAATTCTCCTGATCCACTCGGAACGTCGTCGTCGCTTGGACTTTCCTGACGCGTCAACTCCCTGACAATTTCCTGTGGTGCAACCTCGCTCTCGATGAGTTTCTCCTGTGGGGAGTCGTTCGGATTCGTCTTCCTGATTGGATTATCGTCGTCGGTAGCATCGTGCATTGTGCCGCCGTCGCAATCTTCGACGCTCGGTGCGCCCTCCTCGTCTTTGGCGCCTTTGTCCGGAGACAGCCGGTGATGGGCGCGATTTTTGTGACGGTTTCGGCGCCCTCTGCGATTTCGAGTGCCGTGTGGCATCGTAATCGATTCGGTGTCTGTCGCGTATCCCAAAGAGAAGTGCGATCCTAAATGATCGATGATGATCCTAAGTTCGATTCGAATTGACTGATTGACTCAGACCAGGACGGACAAGTCTTTATACATTGTATATAAAAACAAGAGCTCTAGCTCAATTTTTTTTGGCAGAAATCTTACAGGAGGCGATAACTAGTACGTTTTATGATTGGTACTAGTTCTGAAGAGAAACCAGCTTTCGAAGTTTGTTATTAATGTTTGTACTTCTTAACGCCACGCTCATATGTACATTTTTCTTACAAGTAATCAGTTTTCTTTGGAGTAATTAGTACTCTTATATTTTTCTACGATTTCATATAAACTTATGAATTAAATATTAATCAACGAATCTAGCGTCACCAGAAAGAAATTGAAATAGGGAAATCAAGTTTTAATTGCGTCGACAGAACCTTTTTGCAGTTGATGAGAATTAGTAAATTATGATATTTGCACATTACCGATTTATCTCGTGAAATGAGTTTTGAAAATGAAATGTAATTACCAACATGTGAAAAATGAAAGCTTGAATCAAGATAGAAATTTAATTTATCAGCGATCGTGCAATAAGCGTGACCAAGAACAGCATTCCAAAGGTGTAATTAATTCTAGCATTAATTATAATCACTTACTTTTCTTTCCGTCAGTGCGCTCCTCCGTCAGATTTCGCTTTGGACCACCGTTTTGATTGGCGTAACTTTGGTCAAGCTTGGTGTCATCTGCACAGTACAAGAAAATCCTTGTTAAATATTCCTTCAGTCATAATTTTCACGAAAAATATGAAACGCGAATTCAAATTATTTTCGTGTTGAAAATATACAAATATTTCTAACATAATTCAACAAATCGTGCCTTTAAAATGGATCGTGTCACAAGTGTTACAAAATCCGATTCGTTAGCTCCAATAAACAAACAACACTGTGACAATGAATATCTCGCTAATTTCGTTGACATCGGCGAACAACAGCAGTTGGGAATGACGTGTAACTAGCAACACACCTGGTGCACGTGCAATCCTTAAATCCGAGTGTTACACTCGCATATTTCGAGTGCGGCAAGAGCCGCTTATGAATCCCCGATTAAGCCGGACAGGTCGCAAATCAACGCGACGACCTGCAGGAGCGATGAATCGCGCGAATCGACTGAACGCCAGCAGACCTGCTCGCCGTTCAAACACGCTCGATTTCCCCACCCGCCCGACCAATTGCGATCGCCCACTGATTACAAGTGTTCAAGTATTCACGCGTCTATTGCTCACGTTCAAGCATTCACCCACACTTGCACGACGGTGCATTTCAATTTTTCGATTAGTTTCCAGGGAAAAGTCTCTCTCGATTTACGAGATTTTTGATTGATGAACTATGGAAATTCGACTTCTTAAAATTAATTTTATTTTAAAGAGGATGGTTCTATTTCGAAATATTAATAAATTCATCTTTTTAATTGTATTTTTGACGTATTGAGGAATTATGTATGTTTTTAATAATTGATTATTATATTTTTACTTGGATTAACCAATTACTTTCGAATTGTAGAAGTATATAATATACATTATTATTGTATATATTTTCATAGGTAAGTCTCTCAAGGAATTTGGGGAATATGAAGGACGTTTGCTCCTTTGTGAGTCGCATTAGAGTTCGCACTGGACGTCTGCATCGTAAATTCATCGAAAGCGAATCCCATGGAGCATGGGTGTGTGTAGCGGAGAGCTTTGTTGGCACTCCAGCAAACACAATTGGCGGCTGAGCTCATGAATAGCGCCACTTCCGAGTCGAACTTCCTTCCGAGCAAACAATGCCAACAGAACTCCTGCCCCGAGCGCACCCAGCACTTTTTGTTACATCACAAAGCTAAAGCCTGATTCCCGTATCTCCAGTGAGTTCGATTCCATTCGGCACAATTCGATCCCATTTCATTCAGGCCGATTTATAGTGAGCATTCACTTTATATTCACTTCGTTGAGAGCTGCTCTCTCGCACCGACGGATTCATTAACGCAGCTGGCTTTTCAATAGTTTTATAGGTCAGCTTAAATATCTAAGAATTTTCTACTATTTAAAAAAAGTTATCCAAAATATTTTACCTATTATTCTCAATTCGAATAGAATTTTCTAAAGATAGATTAACAGTAATATAATTTAAGTATTACATTAAATTTGTTATTAAGTAATTTATATAACATTGATAGACAATGACTATCTTTTATATTATGGAAGATGAGCATCTTCTCGGGTGTGAGACGACTAAGAGTAATGCAAGTAGCAGTGGCGATGCGACAGGAATTCATGCGATGCAACAGGATGAAAATATAGAAGGCATCAACTACGGAAGTACGGGCTTGGCCTCTTTGAGGCATGACGCCCAACGGCCGGCGCGCCCATCTCGCATCTCCCGTGCTGACAGAGCACTGCCTCTCTGCTCCTGCAGCCTAATTCAACAATTCATATGCCCCCACCAATACTTTCAGCTTTCTGTATCATCCACTCTTCCGAGAGCAGCTTTTCCAACGCTCGCCTTTGCGCTCGCTTCGAAAGAGCAATAAAACTTTTTGCGCAACCTGCCCTTGCTATTCGCCAGCCTTTACTTTCATGTGGTGTTTTGCATTTTAGAAGCCTTTTGTATGTACGAGAAGCTTTATTAATAGAAGTGTATGTACTGTATAAATATATACAGTGTGCTCGGAATATTTTGGGTGGTTTAGAATCTACGAGAAAGGCTTTGATATTTTTAATTAATTTTTTTTAGAAGTCAGTGTTGATTTGGTGTTTAATAGAAACATAAAGTCTTGAATAATTTCGAAGTGTGAAGAATATTTTGTATAAGATATGTGTTTACCATACTCTGCTTTGACATCAAATGGAAGATCAATGGTGCACTTAATATCCATAAAGTTGAACTTCACATCCTTGATGGAATCTTTTATCCAAAAGTCAAGAGTGCCTGTGACATTATTAGTTTTCAAATCGACCTGTTTTTCTATTGACGATTTTTTATTTAATTCGATTCTATAATTATTCAAATCCATGCATTCGTCCTCGAATCGCACGCTCTTCCGTCTCTTTCCATGGAAAAGCATATCCTTGACAATACTTCCTTTCTCGTTTTTCAATATTGGTGTGCGGGCTAATAAATCAATGACAGTCCGTTCGATATTCCATCCTTCTTCAGCAATTACATCCAATTTCTGTGCGCAGAATTTCTCGAGATTCAGCCTCCCTTTGTCGACACTCCAAAAGACATAGCCTGCACTTCTACGATTCCTTATATTGGAATTACGAGGACTCATTTCCGGTGATTCCGGAATGGCAATCGTATTCATCATTCTGAAATCGAGGGTGTTGAATTTATGTGGAAACTCGTATTGCTCGCAATCATTTCTAAAGGGTGGCGGAGGCTCGATGAGGATTCTCAATGTTTCCAGATGTCCGCAATATTCACGCTCGAGTTCTTCAGGAATCATTTCGTCGCATCCGTTCCCTTCCGCCAGATGGACGTTTCGAATCAACGACCTTCTCTCTATTTCCTTTCTGAGGTAATTTCTCCTCAACCGACTTAATACACCCTTTCTCCCGTGAATTCCTTCAGCTCCCCTTGAACATGTCGTTAAATCCTGATGACTTCCCGCACTAGGATTCCTACGGGATTTCCTTCCATCCCGGATAAACGTGTTGACCAATCCTCGCAAGACACGAGTTCCAGTCTTACTAAAACTCCCTCTATTTCTTGATCGTTGTTTACTTAATTGCTGGACCGGTCGCTTCGTTGTAATTAAAGGATTCACTTGGGAGGACGTTCCAAGGGATTCGGCACCCGATTGATTCTCCTCTGACGTAGTTAAACAGCGCGAGCAACCAAAAAACTTCATTCTGCAGTTCCACACAATGCAGTCCAAGTAATTTTTTTATTAATCTATTATTCATTTAATTAATGATATTAATTTCACTATTAATGACTATTAAATTTAACAAACCCGCCATTACACTAAATCTTCATTTCATATTATCAAACATTCTCATTCTAAATTTCTATTTACAAACACATAAATTTCATTTAAAAAAACCGCTTCTACATTGCTTTATAACACCACTGACGTATGCGGAAGCACGCGAGTCATCGAGGAGACACAGATATCTCGTGCGGAGAGTACAAAAGAATAAGGACGACCCTCGTGCACCCTAGTAGACTGCAGAAGGTGTTCCGAAGTACTGGCAGAAAGGTGGGTCAGATCGAAAGGTGGGTCGCACGAAAAGAAAGAAGAAAGTCGACTTCGAAGTGGAGGGTGCGGCATCTTGTTGGAGTGAGTACAATGTTCAGGCAGGTGCGCCTTCCCCCGCCTCCTCCAGCTGGTCTAGCAGTGTGGGTAAGTATATGGGAGATCACTCATGTGCATCAACTCGACGCCGGCTTATTGTCAGTAAAGTAGCTCGTAAGTATCTACGTACACTCCCCTACACTCCCTTTTTTTCTCTGCCAGTATACTCAAGGATTCTCACACCCAGTTAGTATTATGTCATTTTGCGCTTTCTTGTATTCCCCCATTGCATTACAAATTTATAATGAAACACAGTGTTTGTCTTTTATAGTAATATGCATTTTGTTTAATATTTAATGTGTTATAAAGTTGGTATAATTATTTGCTGTCATTTGTTTATTATTGTTGTATGATTTTACATGGATTTAAGGAGTATAGTAAAAGGTTGAAGAAATTATAGTTAGTGTGGAAGTATTTAAGTTTTACTTACTTGTACCGTTCTTCTTAATGTCGCTTGTCTTTATTCCTGAATTGGATGTCGTTGTTGCTTTCGTTGTAGTTTCTATGGAATAATCAAGAAGGAGAGTAGATTAGTATTATTAGAAAATATTGAACAATGTACTGGCAATAATTATGGCTGGATTTATATACGAATCGTATGTGAAAGTCTACACTTACTTGTGAGAATTTCGGTAGTTGTATTTTCCTGCAAACTACTTTTATAAATCCGTCTCTTTGGCGAGCCGATATTCTCCCTGTAAAAAAAATATTGGAAATTGCAAGATAATTCTGGCAATGCAATATAAGTGCAATCGTACGTTAAATGATTAATAAAAAGAAAATCAACAATATTAACCACGATACAATAGCATGCAAAACAGAAATAGATTTTTAGCTTTAACGTTGGTTTTTAATAAAAGCTAACAAAAAGAGAAAAATAAAATAATGAATAGTTTATCATACTACAGAATGAAGCCGAATGTTTGGTACTCACTGGTTCAAGCCAAGTTTCAAGTGCTCGCCAGCATTTCGCAAGAGAGCGTGTGCCTCGCTGTTCGTCAAGTCTCTCGTATTTTTTCCATTTATGCTGCTAATTAAATCGCCCTCTCTCACCCCCTGTTGAGCCGCTTTGCTGCCAGGGTTAACCTGAAATCAACAATAAAATGCACCCTTTTAATATTTTCGCCCGCGATTTTTATTTTTTTTTCACAGCAGTGATTTTATAACGACGCTGTTCAGATTCATTGTTCAGTTTCACAATTCATTGCATTTTTTATATAAATCTATACGTTTCAGATAACTTATAAGTTTTCAGTTTTCCAAGGAATTGATTTGGGTGTGAATATTATTAGGATGGTTCAGTTGGTCTACTTATTATGTATATTACGCTCTAGAATTCTCACCGGTGAGTTGCCTGCTCGTTGTTTCGTCACTCGAAACTTCAGCATAGCGAGTGTTCTTCGAAAAACCACTTCTATTATTTCTACAAAAGAGCACTAATACAAAGTTTCCAATTGCCAGTTATTAAGGTCGAAGAGCTTTTGAAACTTTGCCGTTCGTTGAAACTTCACATCGCGAGGTGCTTTTTTTAGAACTCGATTGGAGTGGCGAAATAAATGGACTTATTCGGAGAGGCTCGTTCAATCTGCAGGAGCCATTCAATATCCGATTTTCTCAATTGTTCTCTACCACGCCGGTGTATCGATTATCCGAGCGCGCTTCCTCTCGAACGGTTGCAGAGGTCAGTTGGATTATCTTTCAATGCTCAATAAATCCCTCCACTTCTGTAGGAATTGGCTATTATAATTAATTCGGGAATGGCGGACAAGTAGGGGGAATAAATGATATATTTAAATGGAAAGCTGAGCGAAAAAAATTTTGAAATACTTAAAAGCAAAGAGTGCTTTTAAAATTCCTAAAAATTCCCCAAAAAAGTCCTCTTCTTGTGAAAAATGATTTTAGTGAAGTCTGCTATTATGCTTATGTAAAACTGAATCCTCGAACGCATTGAAACTTTGTTTCGTTTTATGTTATATTTTTCATCTTCGATGATTAAATGTGTTGCGAGACACAATGACGTGATCAAGTTACAGAGTGATTGCCTGACAGATTGCGCTTCCTGTTTCAAGCAGTGAACCGTAAATCACTCACGGAAATGTATCCGCAAGTTGTTTAATGATGTGCGACTTTTAAATTGCCAATTCCAGGTTTATTGAACAAGGAAAATAGGATGACGTTATTAGTACCAATTATACGAGATAATGATTATAAGTGTCTTGTCTTTTCCTTGCTATCACTCAACGCATTAAATTGAAAAATTACAGTATTTTTCGAAGATCTTGGAATTTCTCCGTCAAGTCTTAAAGTTGTATAAATCAGTTCATCACACAATACTAATTAAATTAATCGCAAACACAAAAGCACTTCGTTTGAGGGGTTGAAATTTGAAAGTGCGGAGAGAAAGAACGGTGCACAGCACAAGGGAGAATCGACGGAACTGAAAGTCGCTTTTTGAAGAAAGCACCAGGAAGATGCTGCCGAAGCAATGTCGCCGTACTGTCGCCACTTTTCGACCCTCTACTCCACAGATCCTTTCCGCTTGACCTCGCAATCCCATCTCGTCTTTGTAAACAACTGTGAATTACGGAAACCCCAAGGAAATCGATGGTGACGAAGGTCAGGCTACTTATTTTTCCCGGCATCGTGAAAGGCGAGAACAATCCGAAACTATAAACTATGTCACGTATATTTCACTATAAATCTTACTATAATTATAATACATAATGCAAAATCTATAATATTTAAATTATAAATAAAACGCCAAGTATATCTGTCCTCGAAGTTTATACTCTCAAGTCAAACGAAATAGTTTTAAAAACTTGGTATATTTATTAGTTCTATTTTTTCCTATGCATATCTATCTGTTTTTATTACGCAAAATTATTATTAATAAACAACATCATGTATTCAAGTCTTTGAATAGAGTTAGCACGTTATCGACATAGACCTGAACCAGTCTCGTACGTGAGCGCTTGATGTTGAAGAGTGGGAACCGCACGAACTACAACAAGAACTTTAGCTTCTTTGTATCAACTGAGCTACTGTTGATAATGTTTATAAAACAAATTTTTCATTCTAGTGATTTCACTAAATTACCGAGACATATTTAAATTTTACAATGTGGGTCCTCGAAATTATACAAAATTTAGACCATCATTTCTAAATTCAACTAAAACATTTTTCATTTTGATCTATGCACAAAATACTAAGAAAATATGCATCAGTAAACACAGATTTCGAACCAATAATTATAATGCTATAAAACATAGAAAATATTCTCAAGAAGACGTTCTATGATTCAAGATAAGCTCGGAACAAGTGTGCGGATGTGCACGTATCATTGACCGTTAGGGTTCAGGATCATCATTTGAAAGTACGGATCGGACGCTGCGAGGCTTAAGAAGGTGCATTAGCCACGATGAAAGGGAACCTGATTGGCACATGTGCCTCTTAAGATGGGTTTCTGCGTATGAGTGTGTGTACGGACGTGCATGTATATGCACGATTCAGCAAGGGAACGTCAACATTCACTGGCGGCATCTGACAGCTACGTAACTCCCTGCCATGCAAACAAACGCCCACTGCATCTCAATTGGATTAACGCAGCCTGGGTTGGATCAACGTTCGACTACCCGACAATGAACCTTCCGCACTGACAATGACAATCAAGACCTAACAAGCAACTTAGGACCCTCTGCCTTATTAGACAGTGAGTCCCATTGATTTTGGATTACAGTAAAGGAACAGCGTGTCAATTATGGTATTAAATCTTCCGGATTGAGAATAGTTAAATTTCAAACTTACAAGGAACTTTATGAGCTTTTGAATTATTAGAGAATTAATATTAATGATATTGAATTACAATAAAGAATAAGAATTAATTTTAGATAAACTTTGTATCGAAGGAATGATTGCTTTCAACGATCAGATTAAATAAGCAATCAAGCTTGAGAGTGTTCGAAGGACCAGTAGCCAGGCTGACAATGAGGATGCAGGGGGAGGAGAAGAAGAAAGAAGAATGGTGCGTGGTCGATGAGTGCCGGGAAAACGAAAGGATGCTAACCTCGTGAAATGCATTATGCATCCGGGCACTTCCTTCTATCGAGGCAGCCACGCCGACTGGGGACAAAGAGTCCAAGACTTTCATTAGAATCCAGACTCGAGGAAAGCAATTAAAGAAGTGCATATCTGATTCCAGCAGATGCTGCGCCATTTAATATTCCTCACGCGCAAAACTTCAAAAGCGAGAACCAGCCGTACTGAATAATTAATGCGATCGATTTCCCAAGGGATGGAATGCTAAATGTTTTTATAATTAGTCATTTTCAGTGAGTTTTTAATTTGGTATAATTTTATATCATTGGTTGTAAAATTAGCCTGTAAAGCATTAATTAATAAAGCTTGTGGAGAAGAATACGGATGTGATTCGTTATGAATAGATGAACCAAAGAGTTTCACCCCTCTTAACTTTGTAATTGAAGAGTCAAAGGTGATCGGGAAAGTTAAATCAATATCATTGATCAATATCGACTTAATAGGATCCAAGATGCTATCTAGACTATGATTAACCCAAGTTGATCGCGTTTAGCAATAAATTATTTTATCATTTATGGTATTTCAACAATAATTATTATGCTACTCCATATAACAATTTTGTTCTCACTTTTCGTTTAATGTTACGATGTATAAGGTGAAGCCTTACCGGTTTCAATGTCGGAAACATGTCGCGCGCACTTCCGTACAGTAGTTCACTTTTGAATTTCAAATTTGTGGGTGTGACTGGTGTTAGAAGTTACGCGCACAGTTGCCCATTTGCAACCACTTTCGGCAGAGTTTAGTAGCGCTTAATGCTTCAATGTTGGATACAACGGCTGTTTAACTCTCTCTCTACAACAATGTTGAACGTCAGTTTATAGTTTGATAAAACTCTAACAATTTTAATTTAAATATTCATTTATTATACTAAACTACCAGAAACAATATAACATTATTTGTTTCTCGAAAAAGTTAGTCTATTTTTATTAAATATACTTTGTTTAAAGTTGGCCAGTCTACTATAACAGGCCTCCATCTAACTCCGTAAGCTGTCAGAACAAACTATAAGAACTTTCTTTCCAACGATTCATAAAAAATTTGGCACGAATCTAAAGTTGGCAGTATACTGTAATCCTTCAAAACCTGGCTTTGTGAGCTGTCAGAAGTGTCCAACACGAAGAATTAAGCCTGACAAGGCTTGTCCAACGACCACTGCACTCACTCGCAATCCAGAAGGAGCAATTGACGAGACCTCAATATGACAAAAGGTCAAACAGTAGCTCTACTCATCTCTAATTCCGAACAGTGTCAATTACTCGTACGATCGATGTCACTCGAGGAAGTTAATTTCTTTGGTTCGACTTCTTTCTGCCGGACATTGAAGAGAACTCTCGTTTCCAACGCAGCAAGAGCGAAGATCCGAACGAAACTACAGAATCGAAAGCGATTTCGCTGGTTAATTGGTGCGACATTGGTTTCGAGCTCCCATGGGAAGACGCCTAACACGCCCACAGAAATTATCGGTGAAAAACAGAATAGTGATCCGTGCCAGATGCTCCTCCATCACGATAATGAAAGCTCCGCCGCTCGAAAGCTCCCGCTCCGCAAGCTTCCATCCACTGCAAATCCACTGCACCGCTGAAGCTTAAGCACGTTCGCAAAGTGCACTCTCCGCCAGATACATGTATATGATTTAATCATTCTAGTTACTCTCGGATCAGCACTCGAATATACTATGATGATAGTTTATGTTAAAGAATATATTTAACTTTGACATTTCAATATTGAACTGTAATCGAATTTTTAATCATATGTAAATCAACAAAAGTAAGTATGAAAAAAGTGAGAAATTATTTTGTACTTAATAGCACAAACTTTTATATAAATTCGTTCTTTCTGAAAGTACTTAAGCCTCCAAATACGACCGAGTATCTTACGTACCCAAGAAATGCTACGACTCTGCGGAATCCGTAGCGTTGGAAACTAGAAATAGAAAAAATCTTCTCCCGGAATTTGTACTGTCTTCACAAGCAAGAGTTCGAATACCGAGGACAACAAATAGCATGCTGTTATGCTGGCATTCCCTCCAACATTACAGGTTTACTATTTGTATTTTTAATTAAATATTCAATAATTATCACTCGTGCCTTGTTCAAATGGGTAATTCAGATAATACGCACTGCAATAATGCAAAATATATAATCTAATCATTAGAAAAATTATTTTCTCGTTAGTTATGTTAAGTAGGAAAAAATTGCCTGGATAAATATGTTGCTTTGAGTCTGAAGTATGGGGTGAAGAGGGGGTCCAACTGAAGGAAGTTCATTGGGAGATGAATGACCCCCGAGATTAAGGCGGACACGGTAGTTAGATACTTCAACTGCATGCTCCACCTACTTAGCCTAGTTAGCTTCTACAAAAAGCCTTCAATTACCGGAGCGCAAGAATCTCACGCTATCATAAAACAACACTGCGGCGTTACTCATCAACTCCCGGGAATATAATAGGCCCTTACGCCCAACTCATGAAACTCACATAGTTTGGATTCTTTTCTGCAATTCCTTTATTGTTTCCTCTGCTTCCGCGAGCCCTAAGCAAAAGTCAAATACTCAACGAAAACTATAAACAAAGCGGTGGATGCAAAAAAACTGTAATTTGTATTCGAATACTATTTTCACAAAGTATTTCAGATTTTTAAATAAAAGGATGACGAAACTAGACATGAAAGAATACAAATTCTTAATGAACAACTGAACCGTAATAAAGCTTGCTGTTTGTACTAATAATGTTCGTAGTTTTTAATTTGTAGTGGAAAATAGTGATATGAATTGAATTCATTAAATTTCGGGAAGATTGCCTGGGTCGCTGTTGGAATGGGTTACTTATTATTATACTGTGATATATTTTAATATTCATCGTGAAAGAATGAAAAGAATTCGCAAGGGGGACAAAAAGTATGGCGAATGGATGAAGCCTGGTGCGTTATTGCCGGGCGCAACATTGACCAGGCGGAAGGTCGGAGCTTTTCGAGCGCGTGGGAGTTTGTCAGCCGGTAGACGCTGATACGAAATGGAAGAGGATACGATGAGGTAATTCGTTTAAAAATATATTTACCGCCACTCCGTAGACGCCACGCATTTACCTAGCGTCAAGATAATGTACTTGTAATAGTTTAAACACAGACTTTGCACCATGTAAAATAACTATAAAATTGTCATTATTGGAATAACAATGACTCTTGAAATTTCAATAATATAATACGCATTTCTTAATGGAAATGTTTTTGAAGCAGAGAACAACTAAATGCGAACATCTGTTCCAAGTGACTCAACAATTAACAATAACAAAAAGCAAGGAACACATGTTAATTCTTGAATGCGATCACTAACTTCGCAATTTTATATTTAATACGAAATGTTGAGAAATAAGCATCAACGTGATAGTCAAAAATAGGCCAGTTACTGTCGTCACCGACAGTATATCGTACCAGTTGCCTACAATTTATAACTTCTCGAATCGCACTGATTTCGCCCGGGCGTAAATGGCTAACGAGCCCTAAAGCTTCCTCTTTTTTCACTGTGGGGCTTTCGTCCAAGTGACCTTCGATTGATGAGGCTCGCAAGAAGAAGTTCGGTCAATTTAAAATAGACCCTGGCTCCGGCGGCTCAAGTTTCGGACTGTTTCGAGCGAATTCTGGCCGAAGCACTCTTTCTGCCTTTGCACCGACGCAACGTCTGCCATCCTTTACTCCCTTAATTAATTGAACGCTTGATCTTGCCGTTGAATCAGGCCACACGTGAGTGTGTCAGTGTTCGCCGATTCATATGTATATTTGGAAACCCACTTTTCGACAAGATTCACATGCGTGTGTTTTTGAAGTCGCCTTGAGCTTTAATCCACCCTGAGTGATATCATTTCGAGTGGCTGCTCGAATCCCTTTGCTATCAAGTTCGAATCATTAAAAGCAGAAAGTTCAAAGGTTGTCTAAATGCAAACGAAGATACTTAAAAAAAGTGAAGTTGTCGTGTAATCAAAAAACAAAGTAAAAGTTTCTGTTTCTGTTTTTTTTAATTACAGATTATTTAAATAAGCCTTTCAATAGGTGGTAATTTTAATTTAATCCGATTGAATTATTTATAATTGGATATCTTTAGTTTATTGTTGGATTCTTGTAATAAACAATTTGTAATAATAAGCATTAATTAGACTTTATTATATTTCAAATTTGTATTATTTTACAAAGTAAAATAAAAACAATGTTAATCCAATAACTGAGAAGGGTGTGCAATTGTCAAGGATGAAAATATGTACACGATCACGGACAGCAGGCATCGAAATAGTTTACCTTAACTTTCGGGGAAGCTCAGCCCTGCTAATGTATGCAAGAAGATCAAAATATTTTGAACGTGTCAAACACGCGTTACAAATAAGAACAAAATCACTTTGCAGTCTATTGTTCAATTTATTATTTTATATTCACACTTAAACTGTTCAAGCAATCGTCACTCAGCAGCGATGCTTGCTTTATTAGCACTAAGTGAGTAAATTCGCCGTAAATTTCTATTAACCACATCATTCAAACATGACAGTTAGATGAAACTTACCAATAAATAAATATCTTCTAGTCAGCGTGGCAAAATTAAATCCAAGTCCAATGTGGCACTCAACAAGCACTTAACTAATACTTAACATTTAATAGGATGCTTATGTTTAAGTTAGTAATGAAGAAAATTGCTTCTAGAATTTAGATCGCAATATTTAGTATAGAATTTTGAGGAATTTCATGAGCAAAAGCGGCCACGATTTTGAGTGTCGATGGCACCGAGACGGTTCGCTCACTGGGACCGGCTTGTCGCAGACTTGAGAGCCACCGGCCAGTGCCTAGGACAATATTAGAATCGTCCATCTCACACCAGCTCGTCTTCCCTCTCCTTCGCTCCATCGCAGCTTGAACCATGCTCTATAGAACCTACTATCTATTAGACTATCTCTATGCCTCTTCCTACTTCTCGCCTCGCTGTATGGAATACCCGGAATTGCGATCTCTTCTCTATTTCATACTAGAAAAATGGATCCCCTTATTGTTACTGACAGGAACAAACTACCCTTTCAAGTCTGACAAATGTTGACTACAACTTCCACCAGAGAAATATAAATTTTATATAAAGAAATTGTACAGATAATAAATTTATAAAATTAATCATGTACGTATTGCGATACAATCTTTGAAAACTTAATTTGTAATTTATAGAACGATGAACGTTTATATTACATAAATAAATTCTCAACTTTGTTTGTGTTTCTTTATTTTAACAATATTGTATTATTATTTTGAATGAGTTTGGATTTTTCTTAGCTTCGTTATGATTAGAAAACTCAAGTGTCGTCGAACATTGTTGAGTAAAGATTCAAGTACGAGAATTTTCCGTCTGATTTCGGAATCGAGACAACGTGAGCGGCATCGAAGGCGAGAGTCGTCGTCAGGCTTATGAATGAAGTGTTACGCTCGGCATGTTTCTCACGTCGTGTGCGACATCTGTAAAGAAGGGCCACCACGCGAGCCATAACTAACTCGAAAGTTAATCCCAACGCGGCTTGTTCTCCTCCTATTACGAACTACATGGACCGACTCGAAATTATGTTGTGCAATTTAATTAACGTCGAATTTATGAGAAGTGCCTACAACCGCAACCTACTTTAGCCCAAACTGAAACTCACACTATGTAATTTCGAATACGAAGCTACTCGATATTTCGGTTATGTATACTTTGTGGTATATTCGACATTATTTAATATCAAGTAACTAAAATCATACAATTTCTATAATATAATTATAATTCATACATAATTTGCAGAAGAAAGTAAAGAAATCTAATAAAATTTTATCACAACGCCTCTCAGAGGCTAAAATGGTACACCTGCTGCAACAGTAGCAAATCAGTTTGGTATAATTTATGCTAAATTATGCATAGTGACCATTCCACGCATAGCAATGCCTAGAAATCAATGTGTAGTGACATTTGGCCTTTGAAGAACAATAGCACGATTTTATGGGCGTGTTCAGAAAATGCGCCAACCTGTCACTTTGCCACATTCCATGATATTTTATTGTGAATAACTCTTTCTATCTATGTATTTGCTAGTCTAAATTTATGTTGAGTTCTTAATTAAAACATTCTTTCGTATTAAATTCTTATTAAAAACAAAAAAGACCAGAAAAGAAGTGAAAACAGTTGTGAGAACCTTCTTAACATCTTGTAAAAAGTTTCAAGCTTAATGGAAAATTAATTTAAATATGAAAGAGACTGTTACCTTGCTTTTAACGAAGCCATTAAGTATTGCTTTACATTTTGAAGTCTTTCATCGCTAACATAATCCCTGACTGATCCTGGATGAGCCAGGAATTAACAGGCCGTGTCTTTCGCCTACTTTGCGAACGACCCGCGAGTTTAACTTGCCAACCAGGGCTTTGTCTTTCCGCAGTAATTATTCCAGAAAATTTAACTTAACACGTTTTGCATTGCGGCTTCCCTTAATGTCTTTATTCATTCAAATGATCGTGCTACTGCTTTATTCTCGCTCCAAGAAACATGGGATAATTATAATCAGACATTTCTCGACCAATTAAATCTATTATTTAAAAAAGAAATTAAATAATCAAATAATTCTAATCTCAAATCTGGAACAGAATAATCATCAATCTTTCAAAACTAACTCCTCGAACGAGACAATAAGTCGTGCTCGATGGGATCATTAAATCTCAGGTTACAAGCGTGCGGTAGATTTGTTCTCGCGGTAAGCTGTTACGTTTTAATTCTAATCGGTGTATCCGATGACGACGCGATGACCGGAGGCGCCAGTGTAAATTACAGAACGTGACAGGATCCGAGCAGGGGAGCACTGTGGCATGTAGGAAACGTGGCGTATATCGGATCGTGCGTATGCGCTCGTGCACCTTTCATTACAAGCCGATCGCATTACTCGATCGACCTTAGCGGCTGTAATCAGATCGACAAGAGCTACCACCTTAATGCCTTCATGAACGATCCTGCGGTCAGCAACCATCCATGCGACGAGCAAATGTATTCAATTTGAAGAACTAATTGTTTCTACTTTTGTTAATCTTTATTACACTTTAAAATGTATATTACTAATAATTATACCGTTAAATAAATAAATTTAGAAAGAGAATTATATACATTTTCATGTTTCGTAATTTTTCATGTGACATTAATTAAGTATCATTGAATGGCGGTAATGAGCAAGAGGGAAAAAATAATGAAGACTTTTTGGCAGGCCTCCCAGCTCATTTTTTCAGCTTGAGGCACGTGTGAGCTCTCGACGGTTCACTAACTTCGTTAGTATGAATGGCGCTACTTATAAATATGCATTTCTTTTCGGTACGCTGCTGGGCAGACCGCATACTCGATCGTTAGCACATTGCCTCTCTGCATGCCTGAGATACTCAGCCGATTTACGGTTCAATGATCCTTAGACTTCTAACAACATAAAATCTATTTTTCTATGACTTTCTGAACGTAGAACTATATTTATTAATGTATCGGAATGTTGCGAGTCTTTTGTTTTACTCAAGTAAATTCAAGATGGTAGATAATCCACATGTCAGTAAAAATATTTATAATCTTACATCATAGCTATTTTCAAAACTCTCGGTCCATTTTCAACTTCGCGTTAGTCAATAATAATTTAGGCAACGCCCCTGGAACAGCTGGCGAATCTCACTCAACTGTTCCCCCTTCTTGAAAGTAGGAGGCGACAAAGTTTTGTTGGCCAAAGAGATTTCGTTCAGTGACTGTAATTGCACTTGGGAAAAGTGGGTTGGCAAGTGCAACCAAGTAAATCATTAAAATAAAGTTCACGAAAATTTAATTTAATCATAAATCAGAAATAAAAATGTATCCATAAAAATGTTTAATGAGATTTTTGAAAATAGCCACACCCAAGAATTTCTACAATCATTGACGATATTTGTGAAACACCATGGTCTTCCGTGCACACAACAATTCGACGAACGGGCAAACGCAAAGGAGTAATCGCTTTGGAATTCAACGGCGAAACGCGCCGCACGTGGAAATCCGCCCGAGGCTCCGCTTGCCCTGCAAAGTCATTCCCGGAATTTCCGCAAGACGCAAAAATCCCCGTCTTTGCAGCAGCTGGCACGCCTTCCCCAATTGTCTCCGCGGGAAATCCTGGTGATAAATTTGCACGCGAGTATAGCTTCGTCTTTTTGTGTTGAAAAAGGAAACGTGGCTGAGGGAAAAATGCATTGCTAACTGTGTCAGGGATTATGCAAGCGCATTTTTACCTCTGGGATTTTCTTTTTTATTATTTTCAAGACCTTCAAGAGAAGTAAAGATATACTTTTTCATGTTTAAATTTAAATGCATCATTGAAAATTGTCAACACATTATCATTGAAGTTGACATTGCAAGAAGCTTCTGCTTGAAAATATAATTAAGAAATCTTCGACTTGTGCTTTTTTTCTTCGAAAGCAGTGTTGTATTAAAACTTGAGAAGCAATTTCTACGAAGGAACCGGGGCACAATAGACGCCGAGGGAAAAGGAGAGCGAGGAAATTGAAAATGAGAGGGAGCGAAAGGTATCGCCTCGACTGTCAGCACTCGGAACGACCCAATAGAACTGCTCTAACTTCGTATTACGTCAGGTTAATTGTTCGGGTGCAATGCGCCTTATTGAGAACAGCGAAGGAAAGGAGCTAGATATAACTAAGGTTGCTAATATGACAAGATTGTTTGACCGAAATTGTCGCTCGCTGACAAATGCTAGAATATCATTCACCTTATAAAGCAAGCCTTCCAATTTTTAAGTCACGCAAAAGACGAACAATCAAAACAATTCTAAACTCTTATTAAATTCTTATTAAAGTAAAGAATAATTCTTATTATAAAAATAAAAAAGAGACGAATTATTAAAGCGACTAAACTGATTCAAAAGACCAACTTATTCATACATTGATGGTATTACTCATAACCCATCATCGCTGACACCAGTATCTCTTATTTTACATACACTTCCGCAGACTGATGATGGGTTTTCTCAAATTTCAGGAAACATCTAACGTTTCGCCACACCAGGTTTGTTCCTCAGTCGCGCACGCGTTAGTTGGATATCTTATATGCCAAGATTAGTATCACAATCATGAGATAATACCGGGACTAATTGAAAACTAATACCATCGTTCTTATCGTTATCTCGTACGTAACTACGATTGTGTTTACATTGTGTCATCTGAGTCGGCTAGACACATATTTACTTATCTAATATTTTTCTTTCTCTTTAGATTTGTGCGGCTGCCTATGTGATCATTAATTATTATTTATTATTCCAAGGAAGAATACTAAGGATAATATCTTTCAGCTGTCATTGTGAAACAATGTATTAAGTTTATTTCAAAACGAAACTAAAATCCATAAGAAAAGCTACAAACCTTATTACGATAAGTGCTTGGCAGGCAAGCCCACTGCGCATAACTCATGTGAACCATCGTCCAGGAATTCCCTTTTATCACGATGACCGGCGCCCTTCTCACAAGGAACTCAGACCGAAAATTCCAGAGTTCTTCTAATCCTCAAAACCGTCTCTTCAACTCATCATTACTTTAAACTCACTGACAATACCAAATCATGAAAAAGAACACTTAAAATCACGAAACATCAACTTTTCCCAGGTTCCTCCAATCAATAAACACTATCTTCGATTATTCCAATCGATAGTGATAACTCTTCGTCGAAATATCGCGATAATACAGTAAAGCTAACTTCCGCACTGACCCTGACAGATAAACTTTCAAGTTAGCGTGTGAGAAAAGCGATGGTTCGACACCGCCTAGTTTGAATCCCGAGTGGACCGGTGAGCGGAATGGAGGGCACTTCCGGAAGTCCGAGGGAAAAAGCGGGATTCGTGGAGTACGCGAGCGAGGCGAACTAGTAGAAAGTAAGAGAAACACGTGCGCGTTCGACGGCGCAGTTATCGATACTCGCCGCGCGAAAGGATAGCTCTCGGTGAGATTGTGTGGCCGAAGCCGAAGCCGAAGGAACTCTCCGAGAGAGGCTAGCAATCGCTGCCAGTGGCCCCAACGACCAAGGAACGCCGACAACAACCGCTCAGCCCGCCACCAGTTGAGGCATAAGGGACCCTCAGGCCCGTATCGACTCACATCTACTAGTACCACCACTTTCCCCTACTCCTTTCTATATATTATATATTTTTAAATGAAAACTCAATCATGATTTTTCAGTTTTTAATTCATAAATTAAACTTCGCTGAAATTACAGGGTTGTTTGCTTGGCTTTGAATGAGTACTGTCAAGTATACTTTGTGTTATATAGGATAGTTATAAATTATCTGACAGTTTTTATTATGTTCAATATTATAATATATAGCATGTAGGGAAGAAGGTTTAAACATGTATTATTTATTTCCGAAGTCACAGTTCGAACGCATAATATTAATCATTGATAAGTTAGGGACTTAGACCCAATTCAGACCAATATATACCCGAGTAAGCTGATATCGCACTACATTCCTAATAATTTCCATATTCGCGTGCAACTCCTTCGAGTTTTGCAATGAATTCTGCATGCAACTCCATTAGAATCTCCAAATTTGCTGCAGTGCTACGCGCCATTATGCATGTCCCATTATAACAAATGACCCATGTCCGTCCCGTCTAATTCCGATTCACCGCTCTCCTACTAGTTTTCCCCGAGCATGAACTTCCCACCCACTCACGCCGCGCAGTTTCTCACGGACTCCTGGACGCACAATGGCTGAATATAAAACTTGTGAATGTCGCAGACTCCAATACGTGCCACCGCGGGGACACTGAACTTTAGAAGTGTGCTTCTTGTTCGCGGAGAAATTGTCACTGAAACTTGGCAATGACAAACATGACTTTGATATATATAAAATAATAACGAAGGTTTTGCTGGAACGAAAGAAACTATGGAAATATATATTTCGTAGGAACAATGTTATTATTATTGTAAATTTAGTTATGAATGTTTGACACTTGATGCAAGTTATTCTTTTTTCTCTAAAACATAGTAAATTGTAGACTTGGCTAGAATAATTATTTATAATTTATTTGTAAGTGTATACATATGCAAAAATCCTTGTGACGTAACAAACACTCTGAATATGTATAACTAATACAATTAATTATACAAACTCGATGAAAATGTTCTTTAAATTACATGATATATTAAAGGTTCTGTGCAGATTATTTACCAATAAAAATCTTTATGAATCACGAAGAAAAAGGGTTTGGAACGGGGTTCCATGGTGAGTCATGTCCGGGCATGTCCTTATGTGCGGCGCACGCTAGGATGGTAAGTATCAGAAAGGACAAGGCATAGCCATGCACACCGGGCCTCTCTTGGGTCCACGTAATGCGGGTGTAAGCGGGCTCGAAGGGGTCCGAACACACGTGACTCTCGACACGTGACTCACCGACTTACCGAATGACCAACGCAAATAAAAGAACTCTCATAACGTCTATCCTAGTATTGAATAATCGGTGGTAGACCGAGGATCGCCACAACAAACTACTATTAATGACCGCTCTAGGCTCAAACTGGTCCGCTCGAGTGGGGAGTAAATGGACGTCAGTCGTTACGAGCCCCTACCGTAAAAAATGAACCGATTATGGCTGTGGGAAGAGCTTCATATTTACAGGATGTTACCGCTAGTTGCTTTTGTAAATGAGCTTCGAGATTTTTGTATGCACACTAAAAATCACTGTGAAGTATTTCCTAGTAATATTATAAAGATATATATTTGTGAGAGTTTGTTTCTGCAGAAGTTAATATTTTAATACTTTATTATTTAGTATCCTCGGTCAAGTTGCCAAGGAAAAGTAATACTTGGCACGGCCGGCTTTTATCGAATACCATTTATCTATCGGCGTTTTGCATCTTGTATGACTCGTACATGTATAATGCGCAGAAGCTTTCCGACGCGTTGGCGTGCGAAATGAGTTTCAGACTAAAGGCACGATAATATCAACACGATGCATGCAGGCGAACGACACATAATCCAGTATTGTTTCTAGCAGATCTGCTGGCAACGGCAGTTTGCGGCGCTGGAGCGGCTCCTGTCACGCCTTCGTGATGCAACCCGCTGGCCAGGCAGCAGCCTTGCTGCGCGAGTTTAGGCACCACACGATCGATTAGTTCACACTTGCAAAACACCTTCAGCTTTTCGTGATTTAGCTGCATTCAGCTTTCAGATTATACAAACTCATCAATATTGAAAATAATATGAATAGAGAAAGATTTATTTTATTTTTCATTTATATTAACATTTTTGGGGATGTTTAATCTTTTGTTAAAGTATTAAGTTTTGTATATGTCCACTGGCTTTTCGTACACATTTTTATTTACGATTTAATTTCAATAATTTACTCGGCAATTAACGGCAAAATTGAAATTGTTAAGTCCTCACAGGATAAAGTACACATGTGCTATTGAATTTTCTTAACTGCTATTAAGTATCAGATGACTAACTCGAATCAGCAATTATTGCAGTTAGTTACCTTGGAATTTCTCGTACGTGACTGTGACCATTTAACTGAATCCAATTGTCACCCTTTGACTTGATCATCGCATTCCATAGGCTTCTAACGTAAGCGAGACACGTCCACCAATACAACTGCACTCTAAGAACTCAATTAAGATCGAGGAGAGTATGCTACTACTTATGCTTTATATATTAATATATAAGTCAGTTTTAATCAATCAGTAACTATTCGATTAATTAAAAATGTAATGTATGCAAGTAATCACACGCTAAATTCAAAGCTGTAATGTTATACTAAAAAGGATCATGTAAGATGAAGTCATTTAATAAATCATTACTATTAAACGCTATTAATTTAAATGAGATGTGGAAGATTTACTTCTTTGAATTCATATTATGTGTAACTTTTAATCTGCTCTACATCACTAAGCCTTAGGTGCGCAAATCGAGGCTTGGGTGTCAGTCGCGTTGTCACGTTGAATAGCAGGAACAGCGTTCGCTCTACTAAAAGTGTCAAGCATCGCGCGCTGCATAATAACGAAGATAATCTACGTATATACGTGTGATTGGGGTCACGAGCTGCACTTACAGAACGAGCGGTGCAAATCAACCATCAGCAATTGCACTATCCGGTGAATTAAAGCCGTGCTTTGCAAAATACCGGATTAACCAGAAGCAAGCATAAATCTCGAAGAATCATTATTTTTATCGATGATCATGAGTAGAATAATAAGTACTCGTGTGAATAATAATTCTTAGAAAATTATGAATGAAATCTCGTGAAATGTTCAATAAAATAATTGATATAAGAGTGACGCATCTGATCTTTATAATTAATATTTGATATTTAATGCTTAATACTTAATAGTGGCAAAATTATTTCGTCAATGTAACAAATAGTTTTAGCTAAATAAAATAACAATTGCTAGTCCAGTGCATCATTCTACTTTGCACTTTGCAAACTGTCACCCCAGTATCGCCTGTATGCTAATATCAAAGTGTTAAGTATCAAAGGGGTTAAATTCGTCGCGCTGGTTTAGCAAGCTTATGCAGAACCGGAACGAGAGTAACGACCATTGCGTAACAGAGCGACCGTGCCGACAAATATACCCTTCTTGTCTACTAAATTATGTGCAACATGTAATAAGTTTAATTGGGCAATTAAGAAGCAATACATTTGCATAGAACCCATTTTATCTCATCCGAAACATATAACATAAAAAAAGGGACATCAAAAAAATGTTATAAACTAGAGAAGCACTAACACTCAATGTATTCTGACCCGTATTTGTATTTAGAACGATGCAGATGACGAAATGCCGTCGGGAAACGAAAACATTTACTACAGTTCGTAAACCACAGCTTTGTTTATTCAGTCCACCAATAGTGAGAACTGATTTACAAGCTTATTTCAGCTATTATGACCCGCAAACATTCACCATGAATTTAAACACAGTTGAAATATAAAGTCAGTGTACAACAGAATACATTGCTATGCTTGCACTAGTTTACTATTTTGTCTTGCACTATTTCAGTCACACTTTCCAACGAAATTATAATTGTAATTCGGAGAATAGGCCGTTTCTCTGTAAATGCATCGCTCGAGGTATTCTGGTGTCTGCATTTCCACATTGGTGTGCTGTCATCACTCAAAGCACATCGCTCGAAATCTATGCATGTTCTCCTGTCAATGTCCTGGCGTGTAGAATGACTGATGATGCCTAATGAATCAGAACCACAGAATGGCAGAGATTCGTACTGTTTGGGAATGAGTTAATGCTTCTAGGTATAGTTGGACATGTTCAATTTATCTTCGTTAAAATTGCATGAGATGACAATATTCAAATTGTTAATCAGGAGTATCATTACTTAGACACATAGTAATAAATCAATTGAGTTATTATTTTTGAAAGTGATAAGTCATATATTATCATATAAAGATATGTCTAAATCTTGCAGTTATATTCATATAATACATTAATTATAATTATCATAATATATTGTAAATTAATTTTATATGAACGACACATGAAACAGCTAGTTTCATTCCATACGTGTAATCTTGTGATGTACGACATTGACATCGCGTCTTCAAGGCTGGTAAACACATTCACAGAAACGCACTGACAATGAATGATGTAATGTCGCACGTGAACTTAAGGCGTAACAGAGTTTCACGGACCCCGCAATTGTTCCACCTACTGAATCGATCAGTTGTGTTGCGTGTATGGCAACGCATGCTGCCTTTTTCTATGCTGACCATTTTTATGAAAGATTCATGTCATCAACTAGTTAGCAGCTAAATATTAACATTTGTGTTATAACATTTGAACAGAGTTAAATTTTTCCTTCTTGAAAAACTCGAATGAATGACCAACATTCTAATAGAAACACATGACAGGTCAAATGTCCTTACAGTAAAGACGTCATAGCCCAAGGATATCTCACGTGTCATGTGTTAAACGGACTTGTAAATTTGTAGTTTCTAAAACCATCAAAAGCAAATACAGGCAGATAAATCTTCAAGCAATCAGTAATAAGTAAAATATAAGAATAATGAGTTTATTCTTTATTGGTTCTGCTTAATTTACTTACATCCTTTCATTTGTAAAGCATCTTTTGTTCGATTTCAAAGGGGAAAGATCATAGCGATTGCTTTCTACAAGTATCTCTTATCAATTTCTTGGCGACTGATTCTTAATTAATTATCAATACCAGTCAGGCTAATTGAGCAGAGACAAGGGAAGCACTGAACTGAATTTTTCTGGGGGACGTTCTCGCTCGGAAGAAGATCGCTATCAAGTGGTTAAGCGTGTCTGGCGTGGAGAGTCGTCTCGAGAGTTTAAACGCAAATTGAAAACTGCCGCACTTCATCAGTGTGTACTTTCCCTCTCTTTCTCTCACTCTTACTCTTTCTACTGCTTGCTTGCTTGCTCTCCTCACTTGCTCTGCCCCTGCACAAAAGCACCATTTTATGGGACGCGGTAAATGATACTTAATAGTTGTCCATAACAATCGACACAAATGGATTAAGGATCACGTCCTGTCTAACATTTAACGAGCTGGTTGCTCATCTGACACGAGCGACCAACTGTATTAGTAAATTGGAAGTGCTTTGATATAATTAGTTCATCTAATTCAGGTAGCAGAAAACAGAAGTAATTACAAAATATATAATTGAAAGGTGAGGAATAATAAAATAAAAATGTATATTTGCACAAATATTTCCAGTACTTGTGATTTAGTATTCCTTGTATTTTACTTTCGGTGAAGTGCTTAATTTTCCGACATACAAGGAAAACTTTGCATCTGGGAAACGGAGTATAAATTAACATCAGTCAGCTTAGGTAACATTAGAGATAACATCAATGGCTCAGCGAGGAAACACAACGTGGACGGTGAGTGCTCGTCAGCTGGACGGAATGCAAGGATAATGGTACCATTAACTGCGCTTAAAAATAAGTAACTTGTCATAGGTTGAAATGGAAGCACTCGAGGTTCATTATGACTGCAGAGTATGTCATAATCAACTGTGCAGTTTAAGTGCCAATTTACCATCCACTTTCTGGATCAATGATTCGATTACGTTTTAATGAAGTTTTATGTATTAAGCAAGGTTTTCTATTTCCTTATTACTTTGCCATTAGTATTCAATTTTGATAAATAACGATAAATAAGTATTCTATTTTATCTGTGTCACTATAAATGTCTCTTCTTTTCTGGGTTTAATCAAATGAAAAGTCAGTGGATGTCCGAATTAATTATTTACACACAATCGACTCGATATGGAAACGGTCAAGGTGATGTGCGCATTAAAAAAACTTAGCATCTTGAATATTAATCCTTGGACGTCAGAAGAGGCCAGGGATTAATCTAAAGGTCGTATTAACGAGGAGATTCTACAATTTGCGACATTTGGTTTCAAGGTCATTCGAGGAATCGAAATATCATTCAAGCAATGAAACAAGACTGTGACCAATCGCAAGTTACAAAAACCTGTTTCATTACAGTAATGTTTGTCATTTCGAAAGTATTTTTTCCCTAAAAGTATACTGAAATTTATGTCTTTGTAAGATTAGAGTGCGACCACTAAACGAGAGCTCCGGTTAAGGGTCAATCTACTGTCTTACAGCGCGCCCCTTGGAAGCCCTATAAATCAGGTTACAAGCGTAAGGAATTATGTAACGGTAATGTAAGACGTAGCAGTACACTGGAGAGGGTAAATCTATTTGTAAGATTATCCCGAATCACTGAAGACAATACAATGCTTGCAACTCTATTCATAGTTGTTTCGCTTTTGTCATGTAACATGCAATTACTAAAACTCATTGAATCCCAATGAATTCGTGATACACGCAAATCCCACGAAACAATGGGTATTTAAATATACATGATTCGGGTAACACGAAAAAATGAACAATATTCAGCTGAATATATAAATGAATAAAATGTACAAACATGTAAATAATACTAGCAGACTTTAATACCACTTCAGAGAATAAACCACAGAGGATTGGCTGGCAGATAAACAAGTTCAGTGACATAAATCCGGTGTAACTAATACTGGTACATTGGTAATATAAACGTACTACTAGGCTTGCAATAACAAGCGTACTACGCTCGTAATCCAATGACTAATGGTACGCGAACTCCTGCCAATAATTTTACAGCCCATTCGGACAGTCAATTATTATGATTATTGCGACAGACAGAAGTTGGATATTTTTTGTTTCTACATGAATAAAATGGTTTTAACACATTATTCATATTCCATGTCTCTATTATTTCATAAAATCAAAAATACAACATTTACGCGAGTTTAAGATGTGCATTTGAGCCCTGTTTTATGAGGATAAACTATGCTTCCCTGTTTGCGACGGTGCTGTGTTCAATTTTCATATATAAGCACAGATTAAAGTCAATCAAATTAATTTGCAACCTGCGCTTGCTTAATGCGAATCGGATTCGCCGGAGGGGCATAGTCCCCCGACCTCATTATCAAGTTTCGTCGTTTACAAGGTAGTTCGGATGAGGTCCATAAAGACTAAATAACTAAACATCCCAGCATACACATAATCTAGCACGTTGCTAATTTTCACTTTTATCTAAAACATATGTATTATATTATTTTTCTATTATAAATGAAAAGTATCTTTTATTCTTTTTAATAAACTATAAATGTATAAGTTTAGCAAATAACAATTCGAAAAAGCACTTTAAACTGTGATTCAAGGGCAACATGCAATTAATTAAGAAGAAACGCGGAATCAATTTCATCGGATTAAATCATCCACTTTATCGCGGGCAATTCCCTAAGCGTCCTCGATGACTCGGTGAACTTTTTCGGTGGCTCGCCAGTCCGCATAACTTCAGAGGCTTACGTAACCACTAAGCTAAGCATCAGCCGGTTTCTGCCGTATATGGAGTGTGCTAATTTTGAGGAAGCCGAGCACCACATTGATCTCGAGGCGTATGCATGTGTAACCTTAAAACCGCGTATACACAAAGCGGAAGTTGAGGTACATCGTTGTGTGAGTGCACGGCTGAGCACTAAGCGCTTGAGCAGCTAAACCGGATCACTTGAGCGAAGCTTAATTAGCCTGTGAGTTGGTGCACTATGCTTGTACTGTGTACGACCAGCACAGATACATCTGGCGCAACCTGAAACCTTGAACGATTAAAGAGATATCACAGAAATGCGACCTTGCCTCAGGTGGAACGCGACAATTTTCAGAGATGCCAGCATCAAACTGGTTCCGTCGCTTCTTCCCTCGTTGCTTGATATTAAGGTGCGGCTACACTGCCGATTTATGTCCGGGTTTGCCCCGAACCGATGTGATAATTTATTATTTCGAAGGATAGTGAAATCTACTTGTTTTATCTTGCAGATGATTTTCATATAATAATTATTCATCGCGCAGAATTTGTAATGTTATGGAATTATTATTTAAACAGACTAAATATTTTTCATGATGAATTAAATGTTGTTAAAAAATGTTGTTAAAAAACGTTGTATAAAACGTTCTGGGTCTATTAAAAATGTTGGTCTAAGATTGTAGTATATTTTAACTGTAATGGAATAGTTTGAGATAATCTATGTTAAATGTTCCAATGTAAAATACCTAAATCATCATTATTACCGGTAACATTTGACTAAGAAACCAGGAACAAACGACCAGTGCAAGTGCAGCCTTAAACAGTAATCTTTAAACTTGATTTATAGCCACCATTCTTCCTGCACAGCGGACACACCTTACACTGCTAAGAAATATTGCCGGCAACGCGGCACACTTTCTACTGAAAAGTATTGTAAGAAGAGTCATGTGGCTAATTTTACGTCTCTAATGGAATTTACGCGTACCAACGTACGTGAGCGAAATGGTAGCCGACGAGGATATTGACCCAATTCGAAATGCTGCCGTTGGATTATACGGATCTAGCGATTAGGTTTGGAAGCGATACAAGTGAGACAGGAAATAAAATTAATGATAACACAAAGGGACATTAGCATCGATCATTACATTTGTAGAATTCCATAGGAAACCTTATAATTTCATGTCGATCTAACAATCAGACTATTTCCCCTCCAACTTTATAATAGTTTTGTTTAAAAGTCAGAAATAATTACTGAAAAATATTGTTCATCTGTTAATTTCCCTTCTTTCAACATTTCCAACAGAAGCGTCCAAGGAGGACAAAGAAAAAAAGCTCGAAAGGCATACGAATCCGAAGCTCAATAGTCCGGTGTAATATCTGTAAAAGCAGTCGAACTAATGTTAACCAACACCCTCTCTATATTCATTCGCCAGGGGGTGGAAAACTGTTGCATTCAAGTTTGCAAGGGCAAGCTGGCGCAACAAACGCGTACTATCCCGAAAGACAGTGGAGAGTTCAAAGGAGGCTTTGAAGCGAAGGGGTGCATTGAGTACGCAACACCGCCACCACCGGCACCCCAGGCAGCACTGCACCCCTGGCTTTCTTTTCACTGAAGCACGTAAAATCGAAGTGCAGTCTGGAAAACGAACGCATTACAACTACCATACTTCGCCGAGCGAAAAGTGCCCTCCAACCCCTGCTGCAACATACAGGCTGCTGCAAAGCTGTACCATTAGTCTCGAAACAGGCAGACTTCCTTACGATTATGATAAAAATGATGTTAATTATTCTTTGCTTGTTTAATTCGTCAAATGAGGAATGTTTTGTAAAAATGTTATTTATTTGTACAAAGTAGCATTGTATTGTTTGTAAAAAATAGTATTGTATGTGCTTTTATAGGAGATTGGCATGAAAGAAGTTATTGTTATACAACAGAAATTCATCGACATTAAAACAGTCATGAATTTCCGAGTTTACGAATGTTTTGAGTGGCCGTATAGGATTGTGGGAGGCTGGCAAATTGAGAGTAAAGTCTGATCCTGCGAAGCGCGCTGTAATCTCTCAAAGTAAGCCGACCTAACGAGTGTCCGAGCGTTAGAGGCCAGACTCTTTTCCATTCAGCAGAACCCTTCAACTTGACTCACCGACGCTTTTTTTACTGAAATATATGACATTCACAATCTGCTTGAAATCGCCATTTAACCTTGGTCTCTCTTTTTTACATCGAATAGAAAGGCCTTTTGTAGAGGTTTGATTGTTCCCCGATAACTGCTAGTCGAAGCACATGATTGATGGTAAATAATGGCAACCAGCTGACAGGAATTTTAAAAGTTTATATACAATTTAATATAAAAATAATGTATACAAGTATACAAATTTTCATGTAAATTTCGAGCGAAAGGATGAATATTATTTACTCGAACTTGTCTTCACTCGACTATTCAATGTTTCTCAAGAAAGTGTAGCAATAAAACAAAAACCGTGCTCGGAATCAAAATGCGCAGCATTGTTCCACCTTAATAGCATGGAAATGTATTCGTTTACTTGCGTCACAGTACTACTAGCTTCTGAATAGTATCTGAGCGGGACCGCGATGGAAATGTTAACCGCTACAGTGGCGGAAAGGGGTTTCAAAATCGAAAGGAATGTATCATGTATAATTTGTCAAGGTTGAATACAAAGCTCAAACCAAGTTAAATTTACTGAGAATACAAGTAAAACACTATTAACTATAATAAACCATATTAAAATACAATCTTTTAATGACACACGTGTGATTAATTCAGATTTAAAAAACGAAACGCTCTAACAAGTATATTTGGTGAATTCAATATCATATTCTACGCGTAATCCAAGCGGCATCGCAAACACGTGGCTCCAGTTATGTTTTTGTGGACCAGAAGACTGGAACGAATGAAACAACGCAGTCATTAAAACTGCGCATTAGGCATCGCTCTCCATTCCAAATGACATTTTAAGATCATCGTAATAAACAATTTTTTGCCGCTCTCATTAACCTAGGTAAATTAGCTAAACAGCATCATTTGGTTAAATAATAACTTCGTAATATTACACTCTGTTATTCAGAGTGGAGTGCCCAGAGGAAACGACAGAATCACGCAAATGCCCCACAATGAATAACCATTGCATTACTCATCGCTAGACTGCGGAAGATTATGCAAAATAAAGCCCACTTGTGTTCTCGACGATAGACTTTATCTATTCGACAAAGCAGTAACTGTCCGTAGTATTTTCCATGAACTTCCTATGTGTGAAAAATCAAATATACTTGATACATGAATATGTAATACAGGGATAAAAAACTGCATCGAAATAAATAATGGTAATCAATTTATCATGCAAAAGGCAGATACGCATATCGGAATTTGACTCGTTAAAATGTGATATCAAAGCTTGGACATAATGAGAATATTTTATCTTTTGCCAAAAATTAATCCCAAATAATTACAGTAAAGTATTAAAACATTACTTTAATACATTAAAATAAATTGTCCAACCTACGTGCATTAAAGTATCGTTTCTGCAAAAACGATTAGCTGTAAAGCTCCCGCGCAGTACAACTGTTATCACCCGCGCAACAAAGAAGGTCTAACACCATATCTAAATTCAACGGGACATTTTCCTTCGGTATTATCTACTCTTACCCGGCGACCAGTATAAAACGTCGTTTTACCGCAGTCACACCGATAGTTCCATACACTGCGTGCCAGGGGGGAAATTCAATAGCATACTAAAATACTGCGCAATCACGTTCTCTAACTCGTTCATTACAGAAAAGAGTATTCTATTACCGCGAGGACCTTGAATACATTAAAACATAAAGGAATTCATTACCTAAACTTCTGAAAGGTATAACTAACTTCTACATTAACTAAACGAAAGACAGGTAAGTGAAACTTTAATTAAACATCAGCTTTAAGTCGATATAATTTAAAACATTAAACCAATGTCTAACAGGCATAGAACGAGAGGAAAGTTCGGCGACCTATGAGCAACGAGACAGGCTCAAGTAGCGGCAAAAGAAGCATGAGCATCGCGTTCAAAGTCAAGGTGAGAAGTGAAGAGCCGCAATCAACCCCTGTAAGAGGCAGCGCGAGATGGTGAAAGATGAAGGGTGAAAGAGAAAGGGGATGGAGAGGAAGATTAGAGTCTCGTGGAAGTCTAAAGGCGGACTCACCCTGGAGATGCGCAGGGGTTGGTGCAGGTCGCATCCGCCGTGCATGCGGAAGCCCCAGGGGGAGCCTCCGACGAGGTTGACTTCTCTCGCGCTCATCCTCTTTTTTTCTCGGTGCTTTTATCCAACTTCAGCCCTCTCGCCACCTTCACTCAACGCTTCACTCAACACTCTCAACCAATCACCTTCATCTCGCCCTAGGACTTCCCTTGAAACGTTCCCGTAAACCCGGCATCTCTCACTCGCTCTATTTCATTAAGAATTGGATAAACGATTGGGAAGACGACGATTGATAAGAGGCGGTGACATGGAAAGGTGACGCGCGATAGTCTCGACTCGGTAGTCCACGATAGACTGGAGTTCGAGTTGGGAATGAGTGACGGCGCGGGTCTGCGCCCTCCGATTGCGCACCACCCCCGCCGTCAGTGAGCCTGCTGTACTACCAAGTTGTATATACACACAGTGCACAGCCCCACTCTCGCCGTCATATTGCACTAACGGCGAGCAGCAGCTCGCGCCTAGACGCCTCGCCAGACGCTCGATACTACCCACCGAACGTTAAGCACTTAACACACGACACTGACACACCACCGCTACCTTTAAGCACACTTTACACTTTTACTCTCTTGTTTCGAACGTCTTACAACTTTACCTACTGCTGGTGAATTTATACTTTTGATAAGAGTTTGAAATTTGTCTCGTAGTAGGTTTTTGATGTTTGTAAGAGTTTTAAGAAGGGTTGAAGTTTAATAGAATGTATGCAGGATTTTTTTTTCCGTAAAGTAATTTTATTGATCACCAATTACAAAATTAACGGCAATAGTCGTAGAACCACGCCTTCTTCCATTCGACACATCCATTCGTAAAATTATCTTAATTGAAATAAAGATAAATCAGAAACGCTTCTGCATTTTGATTGAAAGCGTAACGGAATGTTCGTACGCGTCATGCCGTACACCCGAAACTGAACGAACCCGTAAAGCTACCGCTGCAGAATGACGGGCAAATCCTTCAGCGATGATTCCATTGCACTTGTTTCATTAAGTTCTAAAGGTACAACGTTAAAATTGCACTAAATTATATTCTTGAATGAAGAAGCCAAATGCTCCTCAATGAACTTCTCAAATGGACTTCACTGGGCAATAGAATGCCCGTCAGTCCTCTGCTAGCACAATGTAGATAGCTGAACACTTACAAAGAAGACAGAGGGTATAAATAAAGGAGTAACATCACAGATAAAATGAAGATTAAGTGACCGCAACATCGTCTTAGAGATAAAACTACTCTACACCGACCACTAGCTAGCGGACCTTATCTAAACTACAAAACAGGAATTATTACTGGATACCTGTCAAACGTTTGTTATTGTCACCGACACGTTCTTCTGTCAGCCATTTGTCAAACAACCGACGAACGCAAGGGGAATGCTTTGATGCGCAATATCAAACGATTAGACGTAGCATCTATGAACACAGGAGACCCTCTTTGTCAGGGCTGTTACAAGAGCTGTTTCAGAGTAGGTCGTCATCCAATCAGATCCTCCATTCTCTTGATCCAGAGAATTTTATTGGATGATACTGCTCGCAGGAACAAGGCTTACACAGCCCTTTATGCATTCACAGATACTCTTACAGTCAATATTCACGCCCGGATTTACTTTACTTGAGTGCGAGGAGAACTTAATTGTCCAAAGTCATCTTGGTGGTTCACAGAAGAAAGGAAACAAGAGCAAATATATTTTCATGAAGTTTAAAGACGAAAACAGGTGGCAAGATTTTATAAAGCAGAAACTTTAATAATGGCAACTAAAGTTTAAAATGTTAAAACATATCTTCCGACCTGTTCTTTTTGTCTTCTTTAAAAAATTGCAAAGTGACAATTTTGTTTGCTATTGAAATTATAAACTGAACACGAACTTTGCTCCTGTTACTTTCGTACCCACATAGTTTTAACTACTGTCGAAAACTTTTAAATCCATTTTACTCAAGCAGTCGGATTCCTATCACAATTTCTAAACAAAAATTTACCCTTTTTTATAATTCGCTGTTCTTATATACTTATAACTTGTATAAAACCTGAGCACATTTCAAAGAATCGGGGTTCCACTTACTGCATACAACAATTACACCCGTAAAGTCTATGAAACCGCTATAATTGGCTGGCGCGCCACTAAGAACTAATTATAGTACAATTTCAAGTCTGATTTCATGATTCTTGGTTAAAATTCATCATATATCGAACACCACTTTGAAAATCTCAAATCCAAAAATCTTGTACCACTGTGACCCGAATATAAGTAAATATATTTAGGACCAGGATTAGCCGTTCACACCGGATCTATGTACACCATCTTCTATAATGAAACTTAACACTAAACAGCAATTACATACTTCAACAATCAACCATCGATATTCATTCCTCACCCGCAAATGAAAACGGCATTCGAATTACGCATCAGTTTTACATCCGGTTACCTTTAAGAACAAAATCTGAAATTTGACCTTATCAGTCCCGGAAAAGCAATTACATATAATCAAATCAAATGTTCATATGATTTTGCAAACTTTAAATAATGTTATCATTCTGTATAGAAAGTAAAATATTTAGATTGCAAGAAATAAAAATAATATTGAAAAATGTGTGAAAATACCGGGACCGAATGGCCTAATAAAAGAAAAATGAGCAAAGAATTGGAACACGTATATGCTATTCTTGCTTGATCTTAAGAAAGATGTAAATGTCATCGGTCATAACAATGAGCAGTTCAATAAACGTTCAACGATGCTTCTGAAATATGAAGCTTGTGTGAGGTGGTAGCGTGTGTTTGTACGGGAATCATTCTTTCGTCGCTCTCATCGCCGAGCAATACGTAGGAATCCCTGGGCATGAGCAATTTGTGCTGGCCATTTACCAACATGGAGGAACCCCGCCTAATCGTTCGCTTACCAAGTTCTATCGCTTCGTGTGTGAAAACGACATTGTTGTAAGCTTTGGTAAGCACGATTGCTAAGATTACTAAGCCGACTAGAATCATGCCATAAGTGGCGCAAGGCACCGCGACGTCCGCAAATGTCGTCGCGAGGTAGATCCATCTGCGTATTGCCGGCGTCACCTCGTCTATTCCTTCCTCCAACCACATCACCGGGAACACAATGTCCGGAAAATTTGACACCACACCAATATCACGTTGCCGCTCAACTTTCAAGTTCATCTGCACACGAACTTTTCCTTCTAATGGAACACCAAGTTTCTGAAAAAGATATTCAATTGGGTGAAATTATAATTTGGATTAATAATTTATATTATGTTGATTACATTTCAGGAATAAGTAATGATACTTACAGGTTGAATTTTGAAATACGATTCGTGTAACTCTGGATCTGGTTTTAAACCCTCGACAGCCTCGCTTAATCTTTTATCTGCTTTATAGAAGTGAGGCAGCGAAATATATACTGGCGCACCTGCAATTGGAAGATTGAATATTAAAGTATGTTTTTCTTATTTATAATAAATATAATCATGGGAATATACGAATAATTTAAATTATTTTCTTCAATTGTAAATATTTTTTTAGATCATTGATACTTACTAAATTGACAAGGACTTATGTTCTGAAGTCCATTCATCGGGCAAGTCGAACGGTCATCGGAGCAGAAGCACTCATTTTCGGGAGCTGTTTCATTCGGCATGCCAAAGACGTCATCCGGCGGTGTAAATAAATCAACATCGATTCCATTCTTCTGAGTGGATTCGCGGTACTGAAGAGGTAAAACTCGACAGAGATCCTTGTCCCACACATATGTAATATTTGAACCCGTATAATGGCGTGGCGGGAAGAACGATCCTGTAAAACATATCCATTTTATGTAAATCATTTTATCTTATTAATTAATTATTCGTTGATTGTTAGCTGAAATAAAATAGAAGGAAAAGCTCACCTTCTGATGCGCGGATCGAATTGCAGGGCGCGGCTGGCCAGTAAGGTAAATGGTCCAGTCCATTTATACGATTTATAAGACCAAACTCTTTCATATCTGTGTGCCCAGTGTATATGGTGGATACTTCGTTAAGTGTACCGTTTCTCTGGAATATAAAATAGTAGTTCCAGTAACAGTTGAATACAATATAAAAGAAAAATGATGGAATGTTTTCTAGGAAAAGAATTGGCAATTTTCTACAAATATCTTAAATCATTTGACAAATTACCTTAGAGGCCTATTCAATAATTCGCTGCATAAAGAAATAATGAAGTACTTGTAGTACACGATAAATGATTGTAATATCACTGTTACTCGCTTGTCAACATATTTTATTATTGTATGATTATTCGTAGTTCGTAAAAAGTAATAAACCTACCCCAAGCAGAAGTCCCATTCGACTCATCGGTCGCCGCGTTTTTGGGAAGAATCGATGAGCCATACTGACTAATGCATCATCGTATCCAAACACGAGGTCATGCACCGTTACAGGAACGAAAGGTCTCATTTTCATTGTACTTAAAAACACCGACAGACCCATCGTAAGGAACCTAGGAAGACTCTTACTTTGCGTTGAGAGTGTCTGAAAGAAGTAAATCAAAATTATAACATTTAGTTATTACCAACTAATTTAAACACAATTAATTACCTACAGATTAATGTCTTTTAATCGTTTAAAAAAGCCAGGAGCATTCTTTATTTTTTTAATACTTTAATACATGTTAAATCAATCATTAATTCCAATAACTAAAATCATCATTCTTTGTGATCCGTATTAATAATGTTTCTCATTTCAGCTGGCTAACAACATTGTACGAGACATGGTCCGGAATTGGCTCTCAACGATGACAAGCAAGTGGCTACTCGAAAGAAATCTTGAGCACGAATCTGCATGGTCAAGCATGTAAACCATCCGAAGCGCGGCCATAAATAAACAGCGTTGAAAAATCTGCCGGCGATCTTAAAATGAAAAGCAAACGCACGGTGCGCCGCCGTCTCGATTGTAGGAATGGAGGTCGGATGTTTTACATTAACACCTCGTTATATCCCTTGTCGAAATGTGTATGCCGCGGCAGGAACAGGATTTCAGATTCTGGAAATTCCATGTCATGTGAAATAACGATTGCCAGCTACTCTGGATTGGAAGCTAACAAGATAAAACGTAGATATACAAAATTGATATAAATTATGTATGTCTTAACAGGGTTGACTACTTTTTATTTATTGTTTTCATGAATTTGTAATATCTGTATATTTTATTTAGTTATTTTTAATTAGTTAGTATTCAAATACTTAGTTACTATATAACTTACGAGAAGCGGTATATTTGGCACGAGAACCTTGAGGTTCTTATCCTTCGACATCTCCGGCACGAAGTTCAGGATCTTCTTGTGCTGGTAAGTTACAGTCCCGTTATTGTGAAAGGCGATATTTACCTTCTCCATATCTTCCCTGTTAAAACAAATATAATATACAACAATTAAGATTAGTACTCAAGATTTATTGTATATTTTATTAATAGTTCAACGGAGTGAAAGCTCTCCATTTGTACTTGGAAGGCCTGTTCACGTACCTAAACACAAAAGGACCGATTTCCTGAAGCTTCGGCTTCTCATTGTATTGCAAGAAATTGTCAGTATTGGTTACATTGAAAATATAAATTTTCGTTAATCGCACCACACCCGGCTTCTGCCAATAATGGAAGGCTAACGATCCGTTCCATAACCGTAATTGCTGGAAGTGAGTGAAAATTGGTTGGTCATTAACAATCGAAATTAAAACACTGCTCCATTTCGATAATCAATCAAATGTGAACATACCTTCAAAATGATGTAGTCTACCCATGGTATACTGCTTAAGATGATTCCAATGACAAGGGTGAGAAGTCCAATGCAAATGGCAGCTATCCTTCCTGCAAACACAAGAAAACTATGTTAATAAAGAAATGGACGATTATTGATATTATTTATTAAACATATTATAAAATCATCCCAACTTTAAAAATACTTATAATATACTAAATCATTTCAAAAGTCGAATTATTCACGCTTTGTCTTTACTCACCGTCACATTCTTTCTTTGTAATGTGATACATTTTCATTACTGTCATAAATTTTATTATCGTTGTGACACAGTGACCTAAGCATCAAATTAATCAACAGTCAGAGCTTGGTTATCGACACAATTAGTCGGGTTGAACAGTCCAAATTAATTGCGGGAAAAATTTATGAACATAAAGCGATTTTCCCGGCTGACGGCGCACTAATGTCCAAGTAATTAGCGCGTTGAATGGATATCCTTGGGGACATTATCCCAAATGGCTCTTCTGCGCTCTTTTCTGTAAGATGGTGATAATTTTGCCACATCTCTTCTTATGACAGTGTCGAGTTTGTTCTCAGATGTCCGCAATAGTGCAAAACCGAATACCCGCAATTTCAGTAGGAAATATTCATCTATTGACGAAATTAACAAACTGAATAATTCGCACCGTACATGAATTTAAAAAATAGCTTTTTATTGCAAACTTTTATAGCATGAATGGGAAAACAGTACCATAAAGTACTTAAAAAAATGGAATCCATCATATCTATTGTGATTAATAACCTTGTATAAAAGTAGTAAAAATCTAGAATGTTCATGGAAAATACTGCCATTCGCAGGAAGATATCGCAAGCCTCGATCGCACAATTTCCAAGGTAATGCGTTACTTGTCATCAGCATTAAATCTTGTTAGAGAAAAAAGTTGAAAACCTTCCGTAACCAAAGGAAAACAAGTACATTATTAAGGTACGCCAGGCTTCCATGACGATCAAACACATTATAAAAAAACATAATAATAGATGCGTATTGTACACTGCAAAATACCTGCTGCGAAAAAATATTGACAGTGTTGAACTTAATTGGCAGTGAATCGTGATGATTATTCCATAACTTCTGTCAAGTTGTTTGTAACAGAAAATTAAATTTCGAAATATGTGATTCGTAATCTATTCTATGCTTTTCGTGAAAATATTGATTTTATTTCAACTTGTCTCATCTTGAGGACACAAAATTTTGATATTAACCATTGGACAACCCTGACACAGTCTGGCAGGTCGGAAAGTTGGCCCGATTTTACATAAAACGGGTAAACTGTCTTAAGGTGCAACAGCTCGATTGACCGGTTACGTTGCCATGGGTCGATATGGTATCCGAATCCAATCTGGCAAAGTGTGTCGCCTCTGTACCAGGCCACATCCAACGAGTTTCACTTTTACTTGAAGGTCGACCAGCTTAAAATCGCAGGAAACACGGCGACAAACCTTTCCTACTCCCTTTGATTTAACTCGCCATAAATCAAAGTAAAATACTCGTATTCGTTTAAAAAAATTCTTTATGAACCCTCATATAATTTATTAAGCATAATTACCAAGCTTAAAAGACCGTTAGAATGATTTTTTTAGTGAAAGTTATTAATAATATTCAATGAATATTACATTCTCCGTCAAAAGATTGATTTTTCGGCAAGCATTTCCAGGTTTCGCAATAAGGAGATAAGGGGAATCTGCCTGAAGGTGTCCGACTACCTTCGCTTTCGCAAGAGAATGACCGTTCATAACTCGGTGATCGCCTAACCCTGCATTCACATATATTCGCACACATCTATCCGCGTGAAGATCGTGTCAAGGACACTTTGTTCCCCGAATATGGCAAGGACGTCCTTTTATTCGCCAGGCTCACCGACCTATTCGCCGGCTGCGAAAGAGCCTCTCTAGTCGTTCATTGATCCCTCACCTCCACTCTCGCTCACTACTACTGCCTCAGTGTTCCACAGCCTTTTACCCACACAAACCAAATATTGTGCTCCAATTTCCAGTGCAATTCTTCTTATTATTAGTTAGTATAAATTAGAAATGAAAATTAACATTCCTTATCTGTTTATTAGGTTTTGCATTATTGTACTTTTGTTACTCATCCTTTCAAATTTTTTTGTATTCACAAAGATAATGTATACTCAAAATATGCTTTGAAAGTTTTCATATGTATTGTATGGAGATTTGTTGGTAAATTTAGCATTCGAAGATAGTAAACACTTTCTTACAATGTAAGAAATGTCCGGTTTTTAGTCTTCCTTGTGAATAATGACTTGCCAATATTTCGCGTCTTCTTTTTCACACTTTGTCACTGTTTACCAAATTTTTAATGAAACGCGCTCCTCGTTCCTTGTTTCTAGATTCCAATTACTTTTTTTAGACGCTCGACTGTTTTCTCAGTCGCGTTAATGAAATCAAGTGTCATTTCTTTCAATTTACACACTTAATAGTATTATTCATTGTGTAGACGCTTTTTATGCTTGCTGTAATTCATGAGGATCTTAGCTAAAAGTATTGTCGTGTGTAAGTAATAACTTTGGCGATCTTGACTCACACAGTTTCACTAAAATAAATCTTCTTACGAGAAAAAACTTTCTTCCTTAACAATTAAATCTTCTATTTTTCTGAAAACGCTATTAATATTCTCTGAATGCGGATGCCTTTTTCTTCAAACTCATAAGAATATGGAAATATCTATCCAGGAAACAATTAATTCGGTGTGAATTTGATCTATTACCAGAGCGGAAAAAGAACCTGTAGCATGCACAATAACAGGAACGTTCTTAGGAAACTAGCCAAGTGGTAATAAAATTTCTTCATTCAACCACTTGAAGGCTTGTAAATGCCATAGAGTGTTTAAAGCTATTCGATGGAGATTTTATCAGAAGGCTGAAATATGGAATGAAAGTGTGTGATAGCAGTTCCTATCTTGCCATGAAAGCAGCTCGATCAGGAGAGAATGCAAAATACATCGTTGCATATTACGTCAAGTATTTGTTAGCCACCATAAGTGGTATAAATTACTAAAACCATTGCATAATATTACGGTCTCTCCTTTCTTGGTACGACGATATTAACCATCATGGTCGAATTTCACTTTCTGTTATCTCACAAACCCACTTTTTTTAACAAATTGCTGATATCTTTCTGATTCATCGTTCAGATTAAATTATCTGACCATTCATATCATTTCGAATTTCACTGATCCATAAAACGAATAATTTCGATTAAAAACAGTACCTTTCATACAAAATAGTACCCAATCTGATGCACAGTAATTCAATTGGATCACTGCACGCGCCAGATTTATTCGATTAAAAAAACATACCTGAGAAAAAATTATGTAAATTGGTGTTACTGCTGTGATATTGACAGGTTAACTTGCAGTAATAATCGATGAATAATTTATTTGCACTGAACATCATATAAGTAGTTAAACGTGCTTGGTTTTGATTTATTGTATTGCGAAGATATAAAATTTAATGTTACAGTTGAAAGTTTCCGCATTGCAAGTCAGAGGCAGTTAAGCTGAAAAGCGATAGCGTTCGACGTAATAATAATAGCGAAAGCATTTCATTAACTTTGATAATACAGTTATCCGGTTTAATCTAGCAATTCTAGTTAAATGGATCACTGCGTTTAAATTCAGATATTGCCATTAAACGATTCACGACAAACTAGTTCGTCAATGATTGCATGTCACGCACATGAGATGCAAAAACTCCTGTCACTCTGGGTTATCAGAGGCGTTGGTCAATAAGCTACGATGACAATTATTGAACTTTGACGAAAGATCAACAGTGATGAATATTATAAAACTGTAAGAAACTAAACAAGCACTAATTGACATCGACACTGTAATTAATATTTAGACTAAATATTAATTAGATAGAACTCTTAAACTTTTAAAATTCTAACTTGTGTATCAAAACTCTAACATTATGCAAATTGAAAACATAGATAAAGATTTTGCGTTCAGATCTGTTTGTCGTAGCAACTCACAATTATTCCCATGAATAAACATGTGAACAATCAATCTATCAGTGTTAATACTACCTAGCAGTAGTCATTGCTAATCGCTTCATCAATAATATCAATTTTCTACATTACTGGGGAGTGACGGAAAATTGGTAACCAATCACAATGTACTTAAGCGATCTCTTATAACAGCAGCGCATTAACTTTTCAATGCACTTATCGCTCGGCCAGTTGCAAAGTAGTTATCATACTTTCTCCCCAAGTTAGTCTCCTATTATGCAAATCCCCCGGCTTCTGTTCCGCACTACATTATTGAAAACTGCTCGAGAATTAAAGTTTCTTATTCAAACAGAATCATTAAACACTCATCAATATTTTGTTTTTTTCTCAACTTTCTCAAATTGAAATATAATAATCATACAGAACATCTGTACTATTATAATTCTACGATCATTTCTCTTCAGATGGTGAACTTTAACAATGTGTGTCAATGTGTCCGTTTTCAACCGTTGCTCACTAAGTAATGTTCCTCATCATAAGTGTTCTTTAACCTGTTTGTGAGTAAATTATGCACTTCTACTTGAATTCATTATTGTCTTGATAGGAAATGAAAATGATTCATGCCGCCTACTTGCACTGAATATGTGATTATCAGTACATTAATCGAACAATAACTGTCAAGGAACTAAAGATAAGATGTTGGAGGTGGTATTAAGGAGAGCCGCGTTGCGTTCATTCTGTAACAAACACGGAAATCAAGGGGAATGCGGAAAAGCGTTACGCACTTGCGAGGACTTAGCAATTATGTATGGAATATATGTAGTTACTAGATTTGAACACACCTCTCTTTGTTGATTGTCGTATATTGATAGGGTTTATAGAGAAAGTTGCACCTTCTCGATTTATAATATAATCTAGTACTTCATTAAATAATTCATATTTTTAGGGCTCCAAAGTTCACAAGCAATTTTGTAATCCTTTGGTTTAAAAATTTCAAATAATTTCTGAATATAACTTCTAATGGGTACTTTGAAATAAAATTATAATGGTTACGATAAAATAATTAATTTTGTAAAAGTATAACAAAAAGAATTTGATATGAACATGCAAAAGGAAAAGGTATACTCTCATATTATCAAATGACCTTAATTTCACGGAAGACGGCGCTCGAGCCTTGGGTAATACTGTAAGGTCGACACGTACACCCCACAATCTACGATCGCGCGGAAAGTCCCATTAGTGCCCTTGAATAAAAACATTGGCATCGCAGGACCGTGATGCAGTTCGAGTCTGCCAAAAAGAGCATCAGGAATTTAGGAGGGCCAACCTCAGGAAAGGACGTCAGTAAATAATGCTTAACAGAATGAATCTCTTTTGTAAGACTGCGTACAAATTTAGGGTTGGCCCACCGACAGATTATCAGGATCCTGTGCGAATGAATACTTATTTATCATCCACATGCTCGGCCGTGATTTACATACCATGCTGTTACCTTTTTGCCAGAATATAAACGTCGTGATGTGTCATTATAGTGCGTATCTGCTGCGTAAATGCAAGACTGTAATTAGTTTTTGACGAATTTCTTATGCATATAACAAAACATATAAATAAAGTCATCAAAGTGTTGGCTACAAATTGCTATGTAATTGTTCGACAGCATTATTTCGTAAGGTTGTTTTATTGTAATATTTCTATTAATAAAATTTTCTCGGTACTTTAAAATATCGAAAATGAAAATAATAATAAACCAACTCTTCTTAACGCAATAACTTTGGTATTTTAAATAGGAGTTTCCCAAGATTAGAAACGTAGAAACGCAGTTATAACACTGGTACGAGAAAGTACGATGTCCGGGAAAAGCCGGCATCTAATTATCTGAAAAAATGCGACAAGCTTTTGCGGCGGCGATTTAGTAAGATGGAACACGCCTGAATCAGTTGGGTATATCTCGACGTGCCTAATAAAAGAAGCATAGGCTAACATGCGTGAGTTTGCGGCCGCATGCTGTTAACTTAGGATTGACTAATACCCAACATCCGGTAGAATCGCATTCCGTCGAGACAGAGGGCTTTCGAAAGCGGTGAAAAAGTGCGTCACTTGCGAGATAGCTCTTGGGAAGGTCTAGGGCCTCCAACTCCTGCCAACAACTCATTATCCAAGAAATATGTGAAAGGCTGAGCGCCTGATTTATATTAACCCCTTCTACATATGCGCCCCCGAACCTGTATGCATTCGGTTATTGCAAGAGTTTCGCTCACAATTTTTATGGCATTCCTTAATATCGCATAACAGGTTCAATGTAAATCATTCGACTATACACACCGATTAAGCTGTAATGATCGATGAAGTTGGTCAGTTTTTATGCAATGAGTAAAGAAATATTGGTACAACTAAGTTTTCGAAATAAATTTGATATTTTGTTTTATTGTTAAGATAAAATATAGAAATAAATGGTATATAGTTCAATGCTCGATCAAAGTAAGATGATCATAAATAAATTACAGTAATAATGCCAGCTCATGACTGACAAATAAAACTGTTCAAGGGAGCATCATTCGATCGAAGGTTATTTTGTTTTTAACGCTATAAACTTCTTTGTGCTATGACGGCAGAACACTTTTATTTATATGATGCTCACTGACAAGAGAGGATATCGAAGCTAGGCGAATCTTTCTATGATTGACAGTGATTAAAAGCTTGTCTTTTTACTGAAACTCTATTCTTTTATGATCCCTGCGAGCCGAAAGAGAACTTCCACGAATAGCATCGAAGGCTCATACCCAAAATTATTGCCAAGTCAAGATTCGCGCTTCGATCGACCTTCCTTTCTCAATAAAAAAAAGGCGAGTTATTACCCAAGGATGTCTACTATCGATGCACTTTGCCAAGGATCCCATTACCGCTCACATCCCTCTGTTCTGTCCGTGAATGTAGTGAGAGCCTTTTTCCAATAACCTTCCTTTCACGAATACACAAAAAATGAAGGTAAGAGAAACTGGAATTGGTTCGCAGGAACATACACGAGTAATTCAGATGAAATTAAATTCACTTAATTAAAGCCGATTAAAGGTGCCATAAATGGCGAGATATTTTCTTGGATTTTTTAAACTCAAACTTTCATATTTAACACTGAAGATTATCCATTTAAAAAAACAGAGTGATGCAACGCACATTATCAGCGTCATTGATCCTGGTAGAAACTAGCAGTTATCAAGTTATAACCGAAGAAAAGGAATGTAATAGTCTAAACGATTAGTATCGTAATCGGCGATCGACTTTGTGATCTTAGCGACTGTAAATAGTAATTAGTCGTTCATACGCGGTACTTATTCCCAGTGTACGATTTATGTTTCTCGTAAAATGGTTTACCAGGGAATGCTAGGCAGAAAAAGCTACATTTCTTATTAGTCGTGACATCCTTTCTCGTAACCGGAAGAACGTTCCTTGAGAAGGTAACTTCGCACGTCAGTATGATAAGAACCATCAAAAACCTTCTTCTAGGTATTAACAATTATCGAGTACATATCAGTGACATGGCATAGTTGTAATACGCACAGTAGCCTTTAAGTGGGACGTAAGAATATCATTATAGTGTTATGATGACGTATTAAAACAATCACGTAATTCGCCTTGGTTCACCAAGATTTGCCAAAGGTAATAATAATCAGGATCTAATGAGAATGATCTTTAGAAAACCCTGTCCTATTACACCAAGACCACAAAGGTTAACTTCCTGTGGCAAACAATCAACAATCAGAAACCTATTATTAAATTGTCTTTGTATCAAGCTAATTACCAAAGCTATCCACTTTTTCCAAACTCATAGAACTAAGAACCCGTTTGTAATATAACGACTGGAAGACATTGAATAGTTTTCAACAAAGAAATAACCACATTATTATATTGCATTAAGAGAACACTGATATGAACTGATTTCCATACACTTAATAGATAGCATATAATAAAAATCGCTATCTATGCTGACTTTTTTGCATAACACAGCTAAACAGCTAAAACCATACCATCATACAATTAAAATCAAGGCGAGCTTTAAAATTCAGCGACAGGAAATGGCAAATTATGATTAAAAAGAATAAATAAAACACGTCTTGTATCAGGAAAAAAGGAATCAAACGATAAATGGTGAATGTAATTTCGGATATCAAAAGTCAGGAAACTTACGCTGGTTGATGATGAGGGGCAGTGAGTCAATGATGCATAACAGTAGTCGCTTCACAGACAATTTCATCGTGCGCTGAATTTGCCAAGCGTCGCACTTGACACTCGTAAATTTCTTCGCTCACCCTGAGATATCAGTATTGCCGAATTTTTACCGAGCGGCAGAGAAGTGCGGAAAGTAGCGACGTATTAAAAAGATGCCGCACCGAGCACGAACCGAGACATGCATGTGTATCCGGAAAGTCAAAGCTTCCCTAGCTCTCTATCAAGTCTCCCGCTTCATTACTGAAGATTTGCATGCAGTAAACTCTGGCGCTATGCGATTTTTGTTCATGAACGATGACCCGGCCACTTATCGCAAGGCTAGAATTGTTGTAATTGTCCGTCAAGAACCAACAACAGACGGTTCATTAATTTCCGCTGATACGAAAGATAATTAGCAAGCAGGAGTGCACTTATTATCGTGCTGACCTGGCATGTAGATGATGTTAAGTATTTGGTGCATTAATGTTCCTTGGTTAATTAAGTCGCTGATAAAGTTCTATTTTTATAAACAGTATAATTATTATGACAATAAGTAAATAAGTAAAACGGTTTTTTTTACGATGTAGTACTCCAAAAACTACTGTATACATAAGTCTGAGTGAACACGTGCATTTTTTTCGAAACTGATATTTTATCTTCCGATAGTGAGTTTCGCAGACAGGCAAACAGTCCTATCTTTGAGACACAACGATCGGCATGTTCTAAGCAACAATGACAGGACATTTTCTTTATAATAAAATTTCTTTTCTTAACGGTATGTTTAATTTCAAATTGAATCAAGGATTTATTCCTTTTGTATTTATTAAAGACAGTACAAAAATATGTTAATGAGAGAGTGAGAGAAAATAGGAGTAATAATTCAAATGTATTATTATACATGAACAGTGCAATTCCTGCCACCTAAAAGCGTTTCATCGGGTTCTAGATTACGAATCCCATTGTTCGTGCTATTAGCGAACTCATTACTTCCGCGATGGGATAATTAAAGCTTCTCTCGCTCAAAAGATTTTTCATTTCTGAACTTCCCCAGCTGGTCCGTTGACCTAATGAAATTCTCTTATTACGGTGACTCACACTCGACTTACATTTCAAGCACACACATACACACACACACGCGAATTAAAAAGTCCAGTTCTATTGCATTTACCAATCCCTATTAAAACATCAGCAATTGGCGAAGGAACGATTGGGAAACTGGGACTACCGAGAAGTCGGTAGAATAATGGATTCAAGAAACTTTCGCCCATTATATCATAAGCCGGCACGATTTTCTTCCAAATCGCCTTCTTTATTCCGAGTACAGACACTTGCGACATGCCACTACTAATGACCAGCTTGAGAGTAACGCCTGCCAACTCACGCAACCTTCGCATTACGCGAAATGGCAAAATTTCATATATACGCTTACCACGAATTATTCTGACGCATGAGCTCTGCAGAAGGGTGGGGGCGACGAAATATTTGAGCGTTTCCAGTTTCCTGAGCATCAGGCGAATGTCTCACGAAATTAGCTAGTTTAAGCGAAATCTATGATGCAATCTATGATTATTATAATTATATACTTAGATTATTATAATCTAAGCCTAACGTTTATATATTAAATGTAAGCCTTAATTATTGCCTTTAACGTAATGATAATATAAAATACCGGTTTTATTCGATTTCAGATGATATCATTCCACCAGGAAACTTTCATCACTATATATCGTCCCGGATATAACTGGGGAACGTTAGAAACTCATTAAATCTATCAGCTACACACATTTTTTCATGAGTCACCGTGGGCCAATAATATCCGAGTGGATATTTCCCAATTGCCGAGATGGGGGATTTTACGTATCGGGTATCAGTGCCGTTATGTGATGGTTACTTAATGATTACGTGGACGGTGCGGGCCATGCTCCCAAATGTTACGTACGCGCCCCCACAGTTAAAGGTCCGCATACATTAATAAACATTGAACATGATATGGTGATAAATATTGTTTAATGTAGAACACGTCTATTTCTTTTTCAACTTTCTTTCCAATAACTGCATATTACTTTAAGTATTTTATTTGAAATGTAAACTATAATTTAATTTGTAACATTAATTTCGATCTGGGTTTATCTAATAGTCATTTTAATACAACAAGTAATGCACAAAATAACATTTAGATAATAATATCGAAATTATACATTTCAATTTTTTAATAGGAATGAGAAAAAATAAGTGAATAGTTGAATCGAATTTTAAAACCAGTTATTTGACCAGGATTAGTCAATTTAGTGTTAAATAATATCTGTCGTGTCTGCTACTACGGTGAATGCCTATAAAATATGAACGAAGCTTAAGTCCCAGCATCACAGAGAGCTCCGCTTCGGCCGGGCCGAGAGTGAAAGTAATCACGAAATTGTCTGGGTGCGCATGTGTGCCGCTACGAATGAAGAGGGGATTAGTAGTGGTGTCCTCTCCTTTTGCCCCGCGTTTCAATAATGAGCGGCCGTCGCCGAGTGCGTTTTGCAACTTGGCGTAAAAATGTTTGGACAACGCCGGTTTTGTAACCCTGACTGCATTCCGCGCGCAAGGGCTCCTCGTCGCCTGCCAATGCTGGCCTCGAAAATTGCCTACTCGATTTAAGAGGCTAACTAGGAGCTGAAGTGTGACAATTAGCTTGGATCTTTCGAGAAGTCCATCTTGCGGAATTATTTTAATTAATTCCTATGAAATCTAATTATTTATTCTGATTATCATTACGTGATTAATAAATTTAGATTACTTCTAATTTCAAGCTGTATAATTGCAAAATATTGTATCAGTCATAATTTATTTCAAGTCTTTGCATTTTCGAATCAATAAAGCGGGTGATTGCAGTTTACGAGTTTGGAAACACTATTTTTGCTTGGAACGTGTCAGAATCCGGGGATTTTTCGGTATTCGTGCCAGCCGGCTGGTCGAGTTCGAATTCCCACGATGGACTGTCATCCGAACTAATTCTGATCAATCATACTGCAATAAATATTGATGAGTTTATCCCGAAATCCCACACGGAATTTAGGAATTTCCGATTGCAGCGGATCTGCGAAAAAATCCCCTTCGAAAGGTTAATTCTTCTCACGCCGCTCAACAACTTTTTTCGTTTAAATAAAACAGTTTACGTTCTTTAACCTTTAACAAAGCATTCTCCGATATGTGGATGTCATCTGATATATGCAAAATACAAATATCCTATAAATTTATTTGTACAAGCCGAAACAGGCTCTTCATTCGTGTCATAATCGATAATAATGCATTCCCAGAAAGATCTTCTTAAAGACAACGCAGTGTTGTGTGCAAATTACTTTGATCTTGGACATATTTTAGCTATGAAGAATCTCACAAATTACATTTTACTTTGCACTTTATTTTTTCTAAACTACGTAAAGAGTGTAGAAATGATATGGCTTCGAATACGCAACAACTTTATCATTTTATTTCAAGATATTGCGAAATTTCCGTTGATTCATGCATAGAAATTGACGTACTCTGATTTTATATAAGGCTAAAAACCACCTAGCGATTTTTGCGTGAAAAACTGCTCTCGCGTAAAAAACTGGCATAAAACATCTTAACCTACAGCTCATCATTTCAAGTGCCTCGATAAACATTAGAAAAAAGCATGCAGGTGCCATGTGTAACACTTTTTAATATTAATCCCCGTAGAAGCTTACTTCATTTAATGCCTTACATTTTTCCTTGTTTATGCAATGTGTGCACTAAATGTCAAAGTTCAGGACAATAAAAATGAATGATCAATTTGCAGCGGAAATTAGCTTTCCACGTATTGTGTTCATAAAACTGTACTTAGAGTACTTTCAATACGAAATACTTGAATTTTTTTGAATGCAGAAAATTATAATTCTAAAAAATTAAAATTCAGCTCTTTTAGTCTGGCAATTAATTATCTGAGGCGATAATTATAATCCTTTCAGGCCTTTTTCAAACTTAGTTACAGTCGCAAGTTATTCGACAAGACGCACAAGAACTGTTATTCCCGACAGAGTGAAGCTTCTTCTGTCAAGGCGGCGAAGTCTTTACGCATAGTTAAATCAAAATTTAACAGGTTCTCTGGTACTTGGTCAGTCTATTAGGCGGCAGATACAACGTTCATCTCAATTATGTAGATACATCTTAATTTTTTCTCGATTCGATATGGACGATACAATCTATCACCCCTTTTGTGGAACCAGGCTCGCTTTCCTTTCTCCGCGCTTTATAATAAAGGTCGTGAAAAAAACCGGAAGAACATCATTCTCAGTTGGACTAAACATTAAAATTATTTCGGGTTGCTTCTATATTTTACTGTTTTTATTCAACGTATTTAATTCATTGTAAAAAATCTTTCACATAATTTGTATAAACTAATTTTATTACAACTAACTAACAGCGAATAAATCATGAATCTCTCTCGATAAGTAAAATGCATAGTCCCGATTAAAGACTTGTCCTTCATGATTTCATATCAAGCTTTCAATAACACTTGTTGAAGTTGAATGAAAAGTGGTTTAGGTAAATAAACCTTGATACCCAACACTCTGCAGAGTCCATAATAATTACTGATAATTGCAACAGTTATACGTCATTAATATGCAATATGGGTCATTCCGTCGCAATATTCACTTCTAATCTCACTGTTATCAAACAGTGGTATCTAACCAGAATTGCAAAGTTGTAATAAACGTTACAAGTTCAACTTCGTCCGTTCATTAAAAAACATCGCGGCAATCCTTTGCAATTTGTTCCAAGAGAGATGATCTGTCCTATAATGATCCAATAAATTCCAATTGAACAATCCGTTTAATAGACGAATGGTAAACTCATTTGTTACCGATTATTCGATTATTAATTGAAAGATAATATAAAGCTTTAACTATACTTAACAAATAATGCGGATTTCAATGCATTCCCCCAAAATACGTTGCTTAACGTTTGTAGTATAATATAAATTCTGAACCCTACGATTTAAATAAAGGTTGTGTTTCCCAGACATATGACAAAGTGATAAAGTGTTTCCTGACCGGCTACCGGCGAACGTCCTCTCTGAACCGCTAAAATAAAAGTACCTTGGCGTTCGAGTCATCGTTCACCTTCAGAGACGATCTACAGAGTCGCATTTCTTGCCTGCCAAACCACGTCGCCACCGCAACTTGATCAGGTGAACCTGAATTCCCTTTAGGATTCTGACAACCGACACAAAAAATAGCAAAACCATCCCCTTTTGGATTTCATCCATATACGGTCGTACTTTCCTCGTTTTCTTATAGCGACAGAGTTAACATAAAGTTTCTTCTTGGATTTCCAAATGCAACACAGCTTCATTGAATGTTTTGCAATAAATAGTTATAGTTTGGATTTGTCGGAAATTCCAATTTTACTGGATAATTAGTATTACATAATACCGTTATGATAAGATTCATAAAATAATCAGATTATGAACTTTATTAATGAATTCAAACATGTTGTTTGCGAAAAACATACGCACTTTACATTTTGAATACTGGGTGAATTACGATTTGCATTTGAATACTGGCAATGCTTATAGAAACAAGATGGCTGAAGCGGTTTACTTCTTCTATGCATACACTGCTTATGTGCCTGAATGGAAAGTTAATATACCAGTAATTATCGAGAGACTGTTCACATAGCAATTGAAATATATTTTATTATAAAGTGTGATTACTAATAGCAAATTGTAAATAAGATAGCTTAGTACTTTATAAGTTATATTAGGCACGCTATATCTTCATACGTAGATATGACTTCGTTCGTAGAAAATTGTCAAATGCGTAATTCAAAATTTACTAAGCTAAAAAGATAAAATTCAGTAACAATGTGTTGATTACCAATATCTAGCATGCATGAAGTGTCAACATATTCAAGTACATGACTCAAGGTTTCCTTAAGCTAAATAGTTGAAATTGAATATGTAGGCAGTCAATGTCAATGGCTACTATGTATCTAATTTACCATTAATAAGGCTCAATATTGCTCAAGTTAAGTTCGATATAGTCCAATTTTAGACTATCCAAATTGTGAAGTGAATAGCTTAAAATCCACATTTGCGATTTTTTCGAATATCCAGTATCAGAAAAATTGTTTTACATGGCATAATAATTCAAACGGTTAATCGGGGGCAGTGCTTTGTCCACAATAGCAATGAAGTTAATTAATACGCCCTTGACAAGCGAGTTCGTTGGAGTTTGACCTTGGAATATTAACGATGACTGATCTTGAATACAGAAATCCTGGTCTACATTTCACCCCTAAGGACACTGAGTAACGTAGGAGACTTTCCTTCAACTTGACTTGGTAATTTATATCGCAACACTCCATGGACGATGAGTCAACCATGACTTCATCCAGTTGATTAACTTTTAATTCATTGAAATCAGCTACTTTCAAGAAACAAAACCCGATTGTATTATTATTAACAGAATTCCATAAGGAATTTAGAAAAAAAAATCGTTTTGCCTAGATCTTTTTTGGCGGTCCGACAGCAAATATTGATGGAATTCGAGAATATACATGTGCGTAGTCAATCGTGGAAAGAAACCGGCGTACAAAAAAGTGTGAATTAATAAAAGATAAATAACTTCCTAAATGCGTAACGTAAAATCGAACACGTGTCATTATGAACGTGCGTTGCCGGAAATTATTACGTCAAACTTTTCAAAAGGACTTTTCATTAGAAGAATGACAGATTAGAACAAAAAATTAGAATAACAATATCACTATTTAACTTTTTGTGCGAATGCCTTATTAAAACAGAATCTTGTGAAATAATGGAAGAAATCATTTGAACGAGTCAATCGGTGTTAATGAAGAAAGATTGCAAAAGAAGCTACGTGACAGAAACCTTCTCATACGAAACCCATATCAAACTCGAAGGTCGCACGATCTGACACCCGGATGATGAGCAACTAAAATGTTACTGTGCTTTCATTACCATCTGATTAATCTTGAACTCGAATATTCCTCGGCTCAAGCCTAATAACGAACATATCATTTCACTTTCGATTCAACATCTGAATAAAGAAAAATTGGGACAAATTTAATACTAATTAGAACGACATATCATGACAACAAGACTACTCGATCTTTTTGTTATAATTTTCTTTTCCTGTCTAGGAGAATCTCTTTTTATTTTAGTTCTCCTTTTACCACTTCTAATGGCATCCTGTTCAGTTTAGCCTTAATTGCTTTGCTAAATCGAGTGCTTGCATCAGGTTCAGTGCTAACAGCAGAGAAAGAATCAACTGACATGGAAAAAGATTTCTACGTTTTACCTGGGCAATTCTCTCTTCGCAGAATGTGGAATTCTTTTAGAAGCGGGGCTATCGTGACCTCTATTTAATTCATCTCTTCGAAGCAATCACCCAAGTATTCGTTTTCTCTAGCAAGAAATATCGAACCTGGCCTACTTACCATTAGAGAGCACCAGGAAGTTTAACAAAAAGAATCAGGTCAACAACATTCGGTATCCTTATTAGTTTCAAATTAAATCTGCCATGATAGTCCAAAGGATATCCGTATTACTTTAGTCATCTGCATCATGGCGTCTTCTTATCATGCGCAATATTTGCCTTCAGGCGATTAATGTTAAGTCATCAATCTTTCATGTTTCTGTTACTGCTACCGGTATTACTTTGACACTAATTCTAAGTAGCAATTCTAACGGTAAGCTGCCAAGCCTTCCTTCCTTCAAACGGTAATTAAGAATATAATCTTTTGGACATACATTTATCAACATAGACTTCACTCTGACGTTTGTCTGTAGTCGAATTTTTCTACGAAGAATTAGAGAACACTTAATGAAGAAGAATTAAAAAACACTGTTACTTGGCTGCTCACATAACTGATTATAAATGCTTTGTCTACAATGAACAGAGACAACTTCATTGTAATAGGCTTAAATCAATGTGAATTAATATAAGGAAATATATAAAGTTATAATTATAGATTATAGTAGCCGCTTTGTTTGTGAAAATAGAACTAACCGGCGAAACTTTAATCGTTGATTGCTTCAGGCGCGTTGCTTTCTATCAGCGAAAACTTTACGGGCAGTGTTTGAATGTCGAATATTTTGCAATGGGGTTTTGAAATAGATCTACAATCTCGGAACAACCTCGTCGATCGTAAAAGTGCGTTAAACGCACTATGACTTGTAGAACTACAAACTAGCTTGTAAATAACACTGAACATTTTTTATTGACCATATGTAAATTCCAACTGCAAAGACTACGATGAACAACAATTTTCAAAGGAATTCTAACTTTTATTGTTAAAAAAATGTATGACCGGATCCATATTGATTTCTTATAAGATACTGCAACCGTATTTAATCTATAATTGTATATCAAATGAGTTGTTAATTAGTTTCGAGTCATTACTGCATGAGTAGTACATCATTGGCCCACATACACCTTAGTTTACTGGATCATTTCAGTTTACAACTATGGCAATCGCTATTGAACACTATAAAAAGCCCAACCTAATCCATCGTTTGTATACGTATCTACGGTTAGAGTCGAAAGCAAGCTTGACTAGAAAGCCAAGGAATTCGTGATTCCAAGCATCCTCCTGAACTAAATCCGCTGATGAACTCTTCCGTTCAACTTATTAGCAAATAACGATCATTAATCGAAATATACACATGGTACGTCACTCAAGCATGTGTTAATACGTCGAATGAAGAATTGATGATTGCTATTGCTAATGCAGCTGACGTGTTTTATTACTATTACGATACAACCAGTGCGTATCGGTGAGGCATCGAACTAATGAGCGTTTGAGACTTTCTTTAAAGCTATGAGACATACTCTGATGGAAAGTCGATACTCATTAAACACAGCGTGATTGATCCCATTCATACTAACATATTCACTAATCTACTGTGAATTGAATCAATCGCCACTAATTAAGAGTTTATTCTTCGATATCATTAAGATATACTTTAGAGAAGCTTTAATGAACTAAAATTAAATCATACGCTTTTATTATTATTTTTCCATGAATTTGATCATTTTACTAGGCTAATAGCCATTCCTAGAAAACCTGTCAAGATTTCATGAAATATATTGTAACGGATTGAATACATTTAATCAGATAAGAAGCAATTGGCTGGAAAATAGCATATGTGTCGGTTACGTAGAAGGGGAACTCTGGGCACCGAGGTGCAGTAGGCCAGTGGAACAAGTAATAGAGGACGAACTGAAAGACGCTACCTCCACATTCACACGTATCACTTCGATTATACTTTCCTATCTACCAACACAGTTTACAGTTACGATGAACGACCAATTGCGAGCAACGCTTTGCCGCTCTCCAATCTCCGTGGGCAGGATGATGCACGTTCAATGCACTCTCTCTCGATAAGCGAGCATACAGGCTGATGCATTTCTCTTGGAATGAATAATGTTGGTTTTGAATAATTAATTATAAATGTTAAAACCGTGGGAAGTATCAATGATTACCTAGGAATTTTTGAAAATAATAATATGATTGCTTTATTTCGTAATAGTAATAGTTAGTGAAAATACTTGATAATTCTAATATATACGCATCGTCCTGTACATTCTATACTTCGCAATAGCAGGTTCCGTAATCTGAAAGACGACTTAGCCCCGGAATAATGCGACTGGAACTAATAGATTTATGGATCGACTGCATCTTTCGAGTCAAAGCTTTAATGTCTATTGAAAATTATTTATTTCTCTCACTGATTGCTATAATTTTCTGATCGAAAATGAACCTGGATTATCGCAAAGACTTGTGAGTAGACAACGAATAATTGCAATTGGAAAGTCTAAATTAAAATATTATTTCTGACAGATTTTTTGCTATCTTTTGCAAGTAATTTTTATATATTTCCGATTTCACATATTAGTTATATATTTTTTTGAAAGAAATGGGAAAAAGGAATCAGGCATCCAAACTTCCATAACTCGAATGAGTTGGGACTCCTCCCAGCTCTTAGTGGTGAAAGGTCAGTGCCATTGGCATAATAATAGATTCCTCAAGAGTATAAGCACCAACGCAACACAACCAGACAATGATTATCTTAGCCTGCACAGCGTTCTATTTCCAGCAGGAAATGTGACCAATGCCGTACGTGCTAATAACAATGACCCTCTGACCGTAACATCCAGCAATTATTACATATTTCCTGTCCCTGTTTTCCTAAACAGAATGATATAAAACGACTATAAGCTCCCGATTCTAGGTAGCCGGGTAAGTAATTGTCAATGACGCTGTATAATAATTAAACTGTTACCCTAACAAGACGAAAGTGACTGCGTAATATGTAAATATGTTGCGGTGTCCAAAGGACTTGGAAACGCATTAGCGTCGCAGTAAAATCGAAGAACAGTAAACACGTGAAAAAGGAACTCCATCGAAGTTTGCTGCAGATAAATGTGCCCGATGGTCGCAACGATGCTCTTAGTTTTTCTGCTTAGCATAGCTATTGACTGAAGAGAAAGATTCTTCATCTGACTAAGACGATGTAAGAAATCCAATAAATACAATATATTGTATAAAAGAAAGTAAAGTTCGTATGGGAAACATCTTAGTTATAAAAGGAACATTAAGAGCGATAATTCCTTTTGAAGTGGGACACTGGAATTTGGATACAAAGATTAATTAATGATGCTCAGATGACAAACAGTCGTAAGGGAAGTCATTCTTTTATATACCACAAACTGCCTGTTTCTCAGAAAGCAATTTGTACGACCTACAAGACTTCTTCTAACACCTTATAATCCCTGTTTATACAAGTTTTATACCATCTATTTTCGAAATAGCTCCCGAATTCCTGAAGCTTCGGGGTCTCGTTTTTTCGGAGATTTTTACTAGCCCATACTCAGCCAATAAGCTCATACGTAGAAATCAGTGTCCCGAATCTTTATGCCAAACACTTTAATAAAATTGCTTACGTGCTTCTGGCATTTTTACGTTCCTTCTGGCTCGCATAAAAATGTGTCGAATTTGTTAAAAAGCGAACAGAAATAAAATGTAACATATAAAGATATCTTAATGCGAAAGATGTCCCAAATTAAATATTATAATTAGATTACACAATCTTGTGCATATATAAATCTTTTTATTTATATAACGCATATTCATGTGCGGGACTTTGAACGAATATTTAATTCCTCACACGTATGTGATCCATAAAATATATTATAAATAATTATTATTATCCGTATTTTATACGATATATTTTACTATTAGAAAATTATTGTTGCATAGTAGACTCACCATGTTTCAGCTTGCCTTTTCTTGAAATCAGCATGGACAAACCCCTTGGGACTTCCTCCGTGCAAAGTTCCTCCCGTTGGTCAGTTCTGATGCCGAATAATGCATTTCTCCCAACTTTCATGTATTGCCTGCCCATAATCTTGGGCGAGCTGATGCCGAACAACGAGCCTATGAACTTCATCTTGAACTTCCTCGTTAATTTCACTTTTATAATCTCAAAGTCAATCTTCACGAACGAGACAACAAATCACAAGTGTCCAAGTGAAACTCGACACAATTAGCACTTTAAGAACGATTCTGTAATCTCTTGGACGATAAATTAAAATCCATTTGTCACTTTAACCGATAATTAGCTTCTGGTTATCTGAAACGATCTTTAACCGACGATTTCGTGCTCCAATGATTCTCGTGTCAGCTTTGGCTTCAACAATTAATCTAGGATGCTGCGGATTTCACGTCACTTCTTCGTGCATCGTCTTGAAGATTCTGCAGGCGGATGTGTGCGAGGATAGGTTAGCACACCGTTCTCGAGCATCGTTCGGTCCAGGTTCTCACTAATTGCCACTTGATTATCCGTTGACGCCGAATAGCGCCAGCCCCCTCTCACTTTCACTTGGTCCGCCTCACCTGGAACGTGAGATAACAGTTTTGGCATTATTGGAAACTGGTTGCAGTTGGATCTAGGTCGCGGTCGCCACGCTGCAACATCGAGATTAACTCTAATTGCACCATGAATGGCCAGATCAGGCAAGTTTTTACTTTAACCACGTGGAATGTCACTTGTCCCCAACTTCCCATGCACTTGCCAGATATTGCAGAAGATTCTGATAATGAATAAGTACTTTTTAATAAACTGTGTATGTTTTTCAGTATAGTTTTCTATTATTTTATAAATGATTTTATATGATTATTGCTCTTAGAGTTATGTTGTTTTTATATTATGCGATATTTTAAGGATACGTAAGAAAATTCTCATAATAGAAGGAAGAAAGTAAGTGGCCACTTCTAACAAAATGCAAATACGAGTAACCCACTCGCAGGAGTAACGGCTTCTCGCAGTGCTATTCTCAGCTGAAGCTGCACCGAAGAAAGTTAGCCGTATTTTATATTACATAAGCATCTTTAGTCCGAGCTAGTTGCTCGCAGATTACGTGAATATTGTCCGGGATTATATTTTAGGCCAGGCATGTAAAGACATTTCGCAGGACTGACGTAAAAGCCAGCTCTGATTTATTCTCAGCATTTTGCTGCAGGTCTGAATTCCAATTGGGAATGTAAGCCGATATCATTCCATAGCATCTACTTTCGAACTCTTACAATTTATGCCAACGAAACTTAAGCTCCTGCGGAATCCACATATTATGACCTTCAACTAAACACATATTTGTCATTTTCTATCAGTAGATTATTAAAATTATTAACTGCTTTACGATATAAATAAACTTATAAAATTTCAAGAGCCCATGGTTCAAATTTAGCTTAAAGTTTCAATAATGGTGCTTGAATATACCATTGTTTTTAAGTACATGTATTTACGCCTGCATACACATTGTGACGTCACGGTCACTGGTATGTGTAAATGGACCTTATACCTCTACACCCAACTCTCTCCGTGCATTACTCGGATCAGATATTAGGTAATGGTTGTTCGGATAGTAAGGCCTCCGCAGTATGCAATATTACTGGCACGATGTGTCAAGAATCTTCAAGGTAACAACAAGAAAAACATGAGCGAAGTATGAAAACGATAGCTTCTGAACTTTCACTTACGCAGCACGCACTCCCGCGACTTTCCGCGCACGAGAAAACGATAACGCATACTTCCTTTGGAAATTCATAATCATCCAGGTGCCATGTTATTTAACACTTCTCGCGATACAACAAGTATGCTTTGCCGGAAGAAAGCGATTTGTCGAAGCTGAGGTTTACTCGACTGGTATTTATGTCTGAACATGTTGCTGTTTATCGTTGCAGACATGCGGTTTCACCGTTTATGATTGACTAACATTTTTCAATAATCGAACGAAAGAAATAAGTGAAATAAGAGTGAATTAATGAGGAAGGAAATGTTTTACTTTTATTGTTTCTTTAACTGATTTACTTAGTCTCGCTAATAGTTCGATCACATTACAATCTAGTTCATGCTTAAAACTGTGAGTACAATAAATAATTAAGAATGGTGTGATCTTACGCATGTATGTCAATTAGATTCAACAAGACACTAATCAACCCTGACAAATTATTTCTTCTCATTTACTGATGAGCCTACTTCTTTCGGAAGATCCATCTGATAAAGAATAACGAATGTCCATGATTTCCTGGAAATCATGCAAATTCTTATGAACTTTTACCAACTCCTCCCAATCCGGGCAAATATGTCAAGAACTTGCAGAATTGTGACATTCCCATTTATTAATTACCTAAAACTATGTCAGAAATGGAAATATAATGGACTTTCAATTTCTACAAGATTAAACACGTCTCAGAAACACCTTCTTATAACACAAGTGTGAAAAAATCTTTAAACTCCAAAAGGTAATACAATGAAAAACACAGCATCGTAAAAGCTGCGCTACCATGTTCCTGCTTTTTTGCGAAACGGTATTGCAAATGTACAATAGCAAAAAGCCTACAGCGGTGCTAAAATAGCTTTGACATTTTGAGATTTAGAAATCCGCAGCGCTTCTTCTTCGAGTAAAACAAACACGATCGGGGATCCCAAGAGAGTGGTTCGAGCGTGGTAGAGTCTGATACGTGCGCGGTGGAATGCAGAAGTGTTGTGTGCCATGAGAACGATCAGCAAGTTCGGAAAAGGAACTTCCCCGACGACAGCTGCTAAAAGGTTAATAAGAGTAACAGGTTCATTTACATTCGAGTGTCATCGTGCGACACGAGTGAATTAAAAACTCACTCTCGTCGGAATACATAAATAAAATTCAGACAGAAACACGTTGAACGTAACCAAGACACATCATTTTTTTCAGATATTATTACGCTTTAATGATATATCAAAGCAGACGTCATTTTCGATGTGACAAAGAGCTTTTTGAATCTCGTAAAAAGTAGAATTCATCATTCTTACGTAGAAACAACGGAAAACGTGATAATGCATTCAAATGACTATGAAATAAGCGTGATTTGTATGTCTTATTAATTCTATTCTTTGCTTAGTATATTAATAATTCCAGATATTAAAGAAACTACGCGTAAAATAGAAGAACAACATCAATTATGATACTCAATATCCTATTGGTACTTTTGTAACTTGACGCGGAAACCTTCGACAAGCACTACTATGTAAGTGTATCGGTTGCAGATAACATTTTTCCGGTGACTTTCAGCAATCGATCAAGTGCAGATAATTATAAAATCATGCTCAAGGAACAAGTGCAACTTGTCCCACCTTAGGCGCCTGCCCGTGTTATCGCCACACCACTCTTATTTCCGGTAACTGATCCAATCTTGGGACACGCACCTTGCGTAATCGGTCCTTTCAAAAATACCGCCGGCCACTGTTTTCTCACCTACATTCTTCCGCTCACGGCCTTTTTCTTTGTTTGCTTTCATTCGACAAGCTTCCTCATTACAAAATCCTGTACCAGCTTTAACAAGCCATCTGTTGTGTATGTTTAATGCCTGCGAATGTCGAATTTGAAAAGGGCACGTGGCTTATGTAGGGATTAAAAAGAAAAATGAATTGCTGAAGTAGTTAATTGGAGTTCATGTTAATTAGTGATAAATTATTAAAATGTTACTACAGATTTCTAGATGCAAATGACTCGCAGTTTTCTTGAGCCTTCGTTGCTTCCGGAATGTATGCAATGAAATATAAATGTTGTGGTGCTGCATTTATTAATAAAAATCGCATTCAAATGTAAAAGAGGCTGGTTTGAATTGCGATTGATTGGGATAAATATAACTGAATACTGGCACAAGTGATTAACAGAAAGTTTCTTCACAAGTTCCTTTGTTACAACAGGGAAATATGTTTTGCGTCTGATCGACTGACGAGATATGAACAAAGAAAGGACTGTTTTCTTTTATTTGCTCTAGAGAACTCTTGCTCGAGCGAAACAGGTTGAAATGTCGAAGTCGAACGCGTAAATTTTGCCGGGCGCAGCTCTGCAAGCACCCGATTGCGGTGAAGTTTGCAAAATCCAACAAGTTGCAGCGCGTATCCAGTAAAAAAACATGAACGCATAGGTTTGCGGCTAAACTTGTTTACTCCTTGCAGCCTCGTCTCACTCTCACTTTGTCCGCATTTCGTAGGACACATAAGTTCTAGAATCTCTCGATTTGGACAGCTCAAAGAATAATCAATTCTATTTTCCCTAATACATACGTATTTTGATTACCTAATTTAAAAATGAGGCAAATATTTTTTCTTTTTTTCGTGAATCAAATATTTCTAAATTTCAATTTATATAATCTTTAAATCATCTTTAATAAAATTCGAATGTCTTATTGGTCTCTGAATCTTCATCTAGTTAACTGCTAGCGAGACAACATCGTCATCACTCTTCGGTCACTCACGTTCATTCTCACCGGCAATCAGCGGCAGTGAACGCGACACTACATTCGAGAACACGATGACACAGGAAAATGATGAAAGTCTGTTGGCTACTATAAAGTTCACCAGTATTACTGTCCTTTACAACCAATAAATGCTGAACAATGTTTACAGCCACGTAATGTTACGTAGGCACATTCTTCTCGACAGCGAGAGTATCATTCCAACCAGAAATCCTTTCGGAAATGGGAATACTAACCCCACTCTAACGGGTGGTTAAAAACTATCGAACTCACAAGTGTGTGAAACTTAGTCATTTAAAAGCATAAAAAGGCATTTATAAATGATCAATGTACTGTCTCGGAATTGCGCGCTAAATATAGCGTGACGCTCGACGCCGCTCTTGACCAGAAAGTAAAATGTTGCAAACGTCGAACCCTAACTGGTTATGAAATCAATTGGAATGCTGGAAATCGTTTGATCCTGCGCCGAACTGAAAGATTGAACATTGAATACTATTGAAGTATTTATCATTTTATAAAGTTTACTTTAACGAATTTTTATATAGGAACATATCAAAATATTGATAATTATACTATTCGAAAATAGTTGAAAAGTGATGCAATTGTTTTGAGACATCCTGTAACTATGCTATAGACATACTGAAGATAAGAGCGTCGGCCTCAACGAGAGACCGGTAAACGGAAGTGGTCGATTCCACTTGCATGTGTGCTACGCGTAGTATCGTAAAGGGTTTAAGTGTTTCGCGGATATCGGCTAACCGGTTTTACTTCTGAATCGCAATGACTGCAAGGACGAATCGGTATGGGTTCGATCGAGGGCGAGCATCGCTAGTTCAAATCGTGCCAAGAAGAGGAACAGTGCTGCTGCGAGACTTTCCACTCGAGCACTAATTCTCGCACTGTTCGGTGGGGGTAAGTGACTGCGGCATATAACAAGTCTGACGGGTATTTCTACTGGCAAATCGCATCGAAAGCGAGTCGATGCTTGACCTTTACGCTCTGACATTCGACTATGCTCGAATTTTACAAACCTGAATAAGTTACAAATGCAAAGAAACACGAAATAATAATGTAATACAAATTATAAGATGCCTTCCAATAACGAATGTAATTTAGAACAGTGCATTCCAATCACGAAAGTACTCGCCCGACTTTTTCCAAAGTCGCGTGACATGAAAAACTATTATAATCTACATCAAAGGAAATGTATAGCGACTTTCTTCTGGCCTGGATTTTTTCAGTAGCCTTATCCAATCAATTTGTTGCTTTCTATGTCATTAACTTTACTTCTAAACTTAATCGCTTGATCTTCCGCACCCACATTTGTACTAGAGAAATGAAAATATATACTTTCACGAACATCCGTAGTTAACTTAGTATTAATCGGAATTATTTTTCCATCGAACAGACGATTTAATAGTACTTGGCATACCAATTTCTGAAAAGGGCTTTTTCCTGCAGTGTTATTATTTTCTGGTACTATCCTCTTATTATGCTACATCCGCTCAATTCTATGTCATTACTGATTACTGATTACCGAGACAATGAAACCACCAAGATGTAACCACTCGTGTAACTAGTGTTGTTAAGGTTTATTGAAGTTGTACGTGCAACTTGCGTGTGTTCCCTTCAATCCGTCGAAGACGTTGATTCCCAAGGGCAATATACCCTTACGGAAAATTGTTCAGCAGATTGTGGTAGTACGCATACCTGTGGTAACACAGTATTATAGGCTTCGTGATGCCCTTAGAGGACTAGTGATGGCATTAAAACTGTCCTAAGAACAATCCAAGCCAGCAAGTAACTTCTATCAAGTAGCAAAACAGACTCTCCTTGTTTTGTCCTTCACGAAAGAAAAATTTTAATATTCCATACTTTAGAATTACATGGTTTTTATAGAATCGATTTGGTTCAAATATTCGTTTGATGATTAACAATTCTTTCCTTCCGGACTATTTTTCTATTTAAAGTGTAATTGTCAATAATATGTTTATTTAAGAATTATGAATGGGTTAATTGATGAATTATGAGAATAAATTTGCTTGAGACATATGAAACTCGCACCCATTACTACTAGTTGCTTCGCAAATGAAAATACAAGTTCCAGAACTCATACGGAAGGGTATTTCGCGGAAATCATTATCCTCGTGTCAGTCTTTTTCTCGAGCACACCGGTATCGCTAGCATGCTTCCTACCATTTTCACTGGGAACGTACCCCACAAGACCAATGGAATCTGTGCATCTACGCCTATCGTGTTTCAGTAGACACAACTGAAAGCAATACCTTGAAATTATGCTTTCATTAACTTTTCCACATATCGTATTTCCAAGGCCGTTTAGATAATAGTTGGTCCATCGTAGTTTGACTACGACAACACAAGGGAACTGTCACTAAAGTTAATGTTAGTAGTAATAATGATTGGATAATAAGAAAATAATAATCAGTATAGGATATATGTTTATTTTAAACGGCAATGACCACTTCCTGTAAATCGCCCGATCAATTCCTGTTATTAATTTCTTCTTTCTCAAATTTTTCTTTTTTCCGAATGTAAAAAAAAATTGTAATTAAATCGTTTTCCAACTAGAGTCAATGAGTTTCTGATGAATGGAAAACCGGGGGAACCGGAATAAGTGAGAGAAATTTTTCGTCGCTTATAAATGTACCGTTTTCCTTCTCCCACGCCTTTTACATGTTATTTATGATATTAACCGGAAAGACTTCCTGCTGCACGAAGTAATTTATTATAATTTACTGATAATAGAGAAGCACAAATTTCTACGTTCTTGAAAAATCTAATTTCCAAATAGTTGTTTTCAATACTTGCATTTTTCGCATTTTTTATTATACAACTTCTACTTCTTCAACAGACAGGATTTGTATCCTTGGTTTCAATCATTTTATTTTATCACGTACTCAAGAAAGAAAGGATGATGACTGGTAGGATCATTTACCCTCGTTCTCTGTGATCTTTCCCCGTGTCGGCATTAGTTTCTTGTGCAACTCTGATCCAACGAAGAAGCCACCAGAATTGCTACGGCTGTCCGCTCGTTTCCGTAGAAGAAATTGTCACGCAACTGGGAGGAAATCGGGTTTAGCAGAGCGGACGTGCGGAAGATCGGTGTACCATTAGTGGACTGGAACGATCAAGTTCACTAGCCTCCGATTTATTCGCTCATTCGCCGGCACCGGAAATTGCAACTGCTCTTAATTACATCTTCGTTGTCTATATTCCTTTACTAGTCTTAACTCCTTTGCTGCTATAAACGCCTTTAGGTGTTTTGAAATTTATGTTCTAAAAGCGGATTGTGATTGTCATAAATAAAATCTCGGTTGAAATTAAGAGTTTTGCAGATTTAGACTTCGCTGTAGTTAAATAGTTTTAAGAAAATAGTAGTGTCAAGTTTTGATCGTACTTTCCAGAGTTAAACTAGTTCTACATTTTCAATAATTAATGACGGCGCACTGTTATCTACATTGTATCTATGAGATCAATTTGCATTTAGATTAGCCTTTAATCGATTTATAAAATCTTTCCTTATTTGAAGTAAGATATGACCATATTTGCACGTCACACTTAAAGTCACAGGTAATTGAAAAAACTTAAAGTATTCAGAACACGTGGCAGCCATTAAGAGAAAAAACCGACACGCACAAAAACTAAAGCGTGCAATAATCAGAATGAATAACAAATTATTGTTTTACTTGGCAAATCGCATCTAATCGACTTCATATTCGCTTGTATAACAGCCATACTTGCGCGTGCCTGTATTTTAATTAATTCTATTATGAAACACAAAAAAAAATGATGCTAAAATCGAAGTTATACAAATGAACTGGACTTAAGTTCACCGAGAAAAACAGGCTCATGAAAGTAAAAATAGGGTACCAACCAATTATCATTTTATCTTATCATTCACAACTTTTTTCAATTTTGAAGAACTTTGTTCCGTTCACAATATGCTATGAACTTCCTGGGCAGCCAGGCAATAGTATTTGCCTCGCCAATTCATCGGCAGCACAGACTTACTGTTTAATCGCTGGTTGTGCAATATGTGCACAGCATCATCAAACGCATAGCAAAGAAAAAATTCTTTTAACCCTTTATTGACAGTATTTCGAGAAGTTCTGCGCCAGAACTTCTTGGTTTTACCAGTTCTGCTTTGTCTTACAGTCTCGTTTCTGTTGGGTGATGTTCACCTCTCAATCTGGCAAACCTGACAGCCAATTGCATGAATGAAATCTCCAAACAAATCCATACAGTAAGCTCGGAAGTTCTTCGAAAACATTTCCGCTCGTAAATTCCTTTACGTCTACTTTATTTGAGCAGCGTGAAACGTCTGCTGTGACACACAATTTCTCATCGTGGTTTTTTTTTTCTGCATAACGGAATTGTCTGAGTTACAAACTGTTGCACTTGCTTTGGAATTAACGGTGTTGGTATTGTTGAATATATTACGTTAAACATGTATCAACTTTTATTGTTGCATTGCATATTTAAATAAACCCGAATTCTACCTTTTAATGTTCTTACTTTATACTTTGTATTCCTAATGTTAAAAGCTTATGTTTAAGAATACCCATGTTTGCCTTGACAATGGGCATTACTTTGAATTGCTACGTGCGCTGAAGCGATTGCGACTAATTGATGTGTCACGTAAGACCCTGATAAATTGTAACATAATCGTTTCCGGTACGCCATTGGCCCAGTCGATGTAAATACAGGCAAAGACGTAAGTTGCATATTTGTACCTGTTAATGACTGACATTTTTGGCTGCTCGGCACGTCCACTAATTTCATTTAATTATTTAGAATAATATATAATTGAAACAGAAGTGTAGTCAAAGAAAGCGATACGATGGGATTTTTGTGAAATTTATTAGACAAAAAGGCGAGGTGTTAATTACGAAGGACGTCTCAATGGAAATAAGCTTTCGACTTGTGCAATTTCTGTTTCGATAAGGCAAACAGTTTCCTTCCCCGTTTCATTTCTCCGGGATACTTGACAGTCTACATAACAAGCGGAATATGAAGTAATCCCAATGCGAAATTTGCCGAGAGTCAGCGTTGATCTATCTAAAACGATGTTACATAAAAAAAATGGCCCGGTGTCCGAATGAAGACACCGTAATACTTAGAAAAATATTCAACTTTCTCCTAGTCTTTAAATACCGGCGTGTAACGTAACGCATCTTCTTCTCTTGTTACGTGTTCCATTGGTGTTGGTTTGAGTTTGAAATGATCTTGGGCTGTCGAGGCTTATTTTTCCACCCAACCCACATTTTTTCATCACTACTCGGTGAACATATACACCGGCGAGTATATAAATAGGAACATTCTGTTTTCATAACTCAAACAATGTTATACTATTAAAAACGAGAGAAAGTTGCAAGTCGGCATTCCTGCGATGAAGAAGTCTCGGTTAATGTTTCAAAAAATTCGAAGTTATTTATAGAATTCGCACCACTTAACACAGTTAATCTGCTTGAATGAACTTTAAACGAACGTGTGACATAATTAATGAGATGTGGAAATGATTGAAGGCAAGATTCATCTTATCAGAAGAACTTTTCCTATGCACTGGAATTGAGAGTCGGAGATGGGCGAGATCGATGATGACCTAGTCAGCACGCAGCCAAGTGAACTTGCCCCAAATACCTAATAACAGTTTGATGCAACGTACCGTGTAATGATACATAGAAGCATGGCCGAGCAAAGCAATCGCTGAGTTCTCGCTTTAGTGCTTTAGTGCAGAAGCATCATCAAACTTGATGACGGCCCAAAACCCGCCTTTAAATTGCGGGTTATGCCTTACTATTATTTTAAGAGCAGTACAATTTAAATGGCATTACGTATATGACAGTGAACGTTAAGACGATTCTTTTTAAAACAAAAGAAGCACGGACTTTCAACTGATTGAGGCTAATCGATTAAAGGCGATAAATTGAAGCAAATATTGAGCATTTCCGATTAGGTTTGTACGTGACTTTAGTTGCCACTTAAGAATTTAAACAAAAAGGAATTTTTATGGTACTCAGTTCCACAGTCTATCACGAAACTGAATAAAATGCTATAATTAATGATAGAATATAACTTTATTGATAACTTATTGGTAATCCAACGAACGATGTGACCTAGGAGAATGCTTACTAAGTAGGTCACAAGGTTATCCTACTGAACTCTCAGTGCCCCTTGACCGTTTTAATACTGATCCTGACACCATCACCTCAAACCGAAACAAACTATACTAAAGTGCACTATGTGTCACCGAATTTACAAACTTGTAATTTTTTAGTACTTTATTGTTTATGTTCTGTCTTTTTTCGTAACATTTAATAATTGCCAGTGTCACGATTGGAATATTTAAATTCTTTCTGACCAAGTATTATATACATTTGTTAACAATAAAATAGGAAATAGATGTAATCCTAAAGCGTTTAAATAAAATAAAGACATTTACTTCGAGAAGTAGTACTCGAAAGTGGTAGAACATGAGCTACTTTCTAGAATGTAGCTAATCACAGGAACTTATACTTGAACTCTACAACTGGCTGGACTTGATCAGGCGGAAGACGGATTACGCTCGTGCAGCAGGTACCGTTCACTGTTTTGTAGGAGTATCTTTCGCTCGACTCAATTTCTAGGTGGATGTAAGCCAGAACGAATTCAACTCATATTTCTCGAGAAACTTTTATAAATTATTGCTCCACAATGTTAATATTAACTTCCTTTCGTTAATAGTAATTTTCATTATTAGGTGCAATAAAATTTCCAGTTTAAATCAAATTTAAGCAAAAAATAATAGATTAAACAATACATTTTGAATTGTAAGTGCTACATTTTAATGAGCAATGATCGAGTTTATCGTATTAGAAAAAATATGCAAAATTCTCATTAGTATCACTTCTTTCCCACTTTTTGCGACCTCAACATATCAAGTTTTATTAAAATGTATGTCTAATGAAACCTGTAATGAAAATGACGGTCGTTCTCATTAAGGTGTTATAATTAAAAGAATTATTCTACATGCACGATGAATACTGCATGAAGTACATATTCACTTGGCTATCGCGTTCACTGCCACCAAAAGTTCAGCAGACATTCTTTCACATTTCCACACCTCTTCCACACGTAATCCTTTCTGCTCTAATAATTAACCGTATTCCGAAAGTGTCCGCGCCCGCCTGGCACACTGTCGAGCAATATGCCGATCGAACGATCGAACGATAGAGCAACGCACCGAGAAAAGACGAGATTTGCCAAATTTGTAAATAGGGTATAACTTTAAACTAGATAAGATACGATCATTAATTATTACAGTCAGAGACGGAATTATTTATCGAACAATGATTCACGAACATGTTTATGGAACAATGTTACAAAGTATACTAAAAAGTATGCCAAAATGAAGAACTTTCAAACTGAATCCAATAAGGACAATTCACTGATTAGTATCGACAAGGTTTGCGTAATCGAAGTAGAAACGGAACAACTTGATCATGCTTTGAACAAATAGATACTTGATCGTGCTAACTTTCCTCTTAATTCCTTCCTGAAACGTGCTTTAAAGGTTGCATTACTACACTGTCTTCAGTTTTACTGCCGCAAACTGGTCACCAAACCAAGACTGCTACTACTCAACAGTATACTGCTTGAATGATCTCTTTTTTAGTAGAAGTTGATGAGAAAGTAGAACTATCTCTGACACTATCACACTCCTTAACTAGAAGACGCCATCGGAAAGAACGCGCCCTCTACCAGACCAGTAAATGATACAGTACAACAGTTTCGGAGAAAGAGAAGAAATGACTCTCGTTTGCCTACAAAAACAGACATATACCTATAAGTATACAGAGTTAAGCTCTAATTTTCTAGAGGGTAATTATTTAACAGTAGTAATCAATTGACAACCAAAACAAAAAAACATGTTTAACGAACCATGTCCGTTATGGTATCTGATTGATGCATGAGATAATCGAGTGACAAGAAAACCTTGTTGACCTGTCAAAGACAGTGATTAAATGGTTGATAGATAACTCAAACAGTGGCATTGCCAAGGTGGTATGATACATTTCTTAACTAGCATACAAGCGCATACTCCTGGAAAGACAGATTCGAAAATACCTTGAAGGCATGCCACGTATCGCACAACAATTGAATACTGATAGAAATGACATAATCAAATGTGAATAAAGAGGACAAATATAATGAACCATTGTCTATGATAATATAACTGCTTTTCCATGTTGCAATATAAACCGTCTCAAAATTTATTACTCTGTCTTCGTCCTATTTGTATTTACTATTTTACCTGTTTCGTACTTTGTAACAAAATCAATTTTTCTTAGTTCATTGAGACTAAAATAAACTATAAATACTCAAGAATGAATTCGGTTGGATGATATTGATAGACGCAAAAAAATCACGAAGGTTTCACTATATAGTATGCGATCGTTTTCGTTGCCCTGTCCTGCGTAATGTCCACATTCCTCGCTACTTTCAGATAAGAAATTATTCATATTTACTTACGTAAGGTCGTCGGCGGACGGTCCCTCTTGGCGCAGGGACACAACCGGGTTCATTAACTGCCCAGTAAAACCCCTCGGCTCCTTTATGTAACCCACGGCCACTTCAACGGGTCTGATTCCGATGCAAAAATGCACGCGATACGAGGAAATCGAGCTTTCTCAGCAACACGTCCCGTTCCTGCTTTCGGCCCTGATTCGATAATCTCGATTGCCAATCTTCCGTCGACCTCAGACTACTATCGAGATGTACGTAGCACTGCACCAATCGAGGACTCCCTCAACCGCATATCAATGACCATGCACTTAGACTCAATTCCGCTTTTCCTGCGAGAGACTTCCTGGTGACACCGATCTGACAAACGAGTGAGAAACCGGTCCAAGGATCGAGCACGGAAATCAAGAATACGATCTTAAGCGGATCGCTGTTGATAAAGACTTTCAAGACTATCAAAACAGTGAACCGTTTATTATAACGTCCGGGATAACTCAGGCCGTTGAAAAAGCCCAGAGTACCCCTGGAACAAATCCAGAGTAAGAAGAGCAAGCACCTGAAGACGAGACAAGGGTTGTCTCAATTCATCACGTTCCTTATTAGACTCTTCGCCAAATCGATAATTCGAATGTGTAAGGATCGAATAAGAATTGGTCCAAACACTGGCAAAGTCACTTAAAGTCAGTGAGTCGAAAGAGACCCGTGTCTTATCCCGACGAGAGTTCGCGCACGAGTGCAGTCAGTCAGGAAGGGTGTTCCACGAGTGAATCGAAGTCCGCTCGGACGGTCAGGTGTAGACACGCTCTCGGCTCAGCGTCGCTTGGTAATGCCAAGTGCGCCGGGAGTAACGCGACTTCTTCACCGGTTCTGACCGCTTTGGTGGTCCAGAGGTCCACAGGTGACTAGAGAGACTTATCCCCGATCTTGTCGAATCGCCGAGTGAACGAGAAGAGACAGTCGAGAGCGCTAGTGCCAGTCTGGACCACTGTAACGCGTACTCCACTGCCCACCATGCGGACTTCTTGTCGAAAGTGGTAGGGACGCTACAGGTAAACGTACCTACTACTAAACACTCTCCATTTATTCACCTGTATGTCTGTCTCTACAGCTCCAACCAAACACTCCCGCCTACGCATCATATCACATTTCATCTTGACTACATTTCTCGAATTCTCTCTTCTTCGAAGTAACATCATGAAATTCTTTATTTGATACTGATAATACAAATATTTAATAACTTGAAGAGATTTTTGGTAAAAGCCAAAAAGTTTTTCTGGACATAGTAAGTAAATTAATCGATGAGTTCTGGATTTATTGTTTTCATGCAAAAGTATCATGAATCGTAATGACAAAGCAAAATCTGTGATTTGATTCTGGATTTAATCTTAATTATTATTTTAAGTGCTAAGAAATTTAGTGAGTAAGATCTGATAGTTTTGGTACAATATTTTTGGGCTACCCTATATGTGTGAATCTGTATACTAATCGTTGTATACACTTCGACGGATTGTCTTTCGTCGATTGAATGATTCCTGTTGGTTTACACTGCTGACTAAGGATACTTAGCGCTATGATACCATTGGAGACAGTCTGTGTACATAACTTGGAATTTCAACGAAAGCTAATGTTAATGAATTAATGTAATCTCTTTTGCTAGACTAGAAATAAAATCGTCATTCAAGAAGTTAATTAATCAGTACTAATTATTATCTACTTTAAACTCGGGTGAAGAGTTTAATAATGTTACATTGTTAAGAATATTCTTTCACGTAGCAATACATACAGCCACTGGATTTCAAGTTCGAAGTTTGAAGTCCTGTACTTATCCACAATGGATTAAAAAAAACATGTGCTGCCGAAAGACGCAAACTACGACTTCGAACAAATCATGAATTGTAGAAACGGGACAAAATGTTGTGGGAAGATTAGCATAACAAATTTCGAGGAAACCGATAAATCATGGATATAAGGTTTCAGGCCAAAATGAAATGACTTGACAAGCAAATATTGGTATATTCCATGATTTCGGTTCAAAACTCGCATTTGTAACCCACCAAGACAAGCAAAACAGTTTTTTGCCAATTCAGAGACTTATCACGTTGGAGGAACATGTCCAATGTTTGGGGAGCATGTCCCGTTCAGCAGGATGCTGCAACTAACGAGGGCTTTATCGGCAAGCACGATCCTCTCTCTCGAAAAAAACAAAATATTTTCCTGCTCGACTGATTGCACGAAAAAGGAAGTCATGAAAAAACATGACAAACTTTATCGAACGCTTTTTTTCTTTCGATTATTCTTTCTCCTCTTCTTCTTTCTTTGGTTGAAAGCTGGATCCGCAGAACCAAAAACGTTTCTTCGACCGCAGGCTTCCCTTTTTTTCAAGGATCAGGAATGCTCTGACGTTGGTTCAAATGCGTCAGTCAGATTATTTTGGCTTACTTTTATTCTCCCTCTAAAAGACGTCATCACTAAATGGGGGGCCCTCGAGGACTCTAAATCGATATGATAACTCCAGTAAGGGTTCCAATTAATATCCATGTCTAATTTATATACCCAATGATATAAATTAGATTAGTCCTATATTAAGTTCCATTAGTACAAACTTCATTAATCTGCATCAAGAAAGTATTGCAATATCTTTGAAATTATTTTCGCTGAAAAGTGCAACTAGCCGATAAATGCATGTTCGTAAAGGACATACTCCAGAGTCTACTGACGATTTTTTTCAAAGATTTAACAATCGTTCCTAGCATTGTATGGTACAATAGCAAAAAGTTTAACGAGCATGACAGTTACTACTAATAGATTTTTTGCAATATTGCATATCGTTGAGAAGAATTATTCATTGATTCTACGAATCAAGCGTTGAGATATTAAACATTTGCAAATATGGGAAAGATAAAATTTCCTTGTTGAATATCTAGTATTTAAATATATAATAATTGTTTCTAAATTCATACTGTTATCTTATAATAAAGTAATATTCTAATAAAACTGTGATGAGTATTAAAAGGATACACAGCAATGAATGAACGCATGTGTTGCGAATACTTTAGTATGCGCAAAGTCGCGCGCTGGGTTTCTATATTCCCATCGATCTTTCTACTTATGTAGACATTCGCTAAAACACGCGCAACTTTATAGAAAGTTGTAGAGCAGGGTTAACAAGGTTTCGTTCATTCTGGAGAAAATCAACCAGGAGAAAATAGGAAGCAAGTGTTGGCGAATGAAATCGTTTTTACCCTTGTAACAGTTATAGAGTACTTATATCCTACTCGGCTTGTGTAAGAAGTAAGAACCAGTATCGCCCGTTCGCCCGACGTATCCAGTGTGTCCATCTAGTCTGATACACGTAGAAACACTGTAACTTGTAACGCATACCGTACCGACACCTTAGGAATTAATTTCGATTTTCATCAACTATTGCAATATTCAAAAATAAATATAGTATTATAATTATAACTATTCTTTTTCCTCATTACGTTTTGCTAGCAATTTTTTTTGCAATTATCTGTAGATGATTTATGAACTTTTTATCTATAAATCATTCACAAGAATAAGTCATTCTACACATAAAAATGGAAAATCTTCTTTACCCTTATTATTACTCGTTATGATAAAGTAAATAACCTGCGGTATCTGGAAATCATTAGCATGCACTCCCATTGTAGAAGCTAACTGATTTACAATGTCCACTCCTTTAATGGGTTTGAGTAAGCCTTCCGTATATTTTGTCATTCTTGCCAGAACGATCGGCTATCGAAGTAAAAGCTTTTCAAGAGGCTTTGGCTGCAGACACTTCACAAAGTCGCATGAACAATATGAGAAACAAGATAGCACCAGAGTTTTCTTCGAAAAACTGTTTTGCTTCATCCTGGCAAAGAATAATGTCAATGAGATTTTCGCGGTAGAACCGAAGACTTCATCAGTAGATGTGTGAAACTAATTGTAAAAGGTAATAAAAAGTAAGTATTTATAGTTCATCGAACTGACAAGCAGAGTTCGTTCAGTAACAAAGCCATGTCATTTTCAAGATCCGACGTTAAAGAGGCGAACAACTTAATATTTACTGTCTGGAGGTCGTCATTGTACGGATTTCGGTCAGCACTCAGGAACTGGAAAATCTCAGGAACCAAAGGCATGACGAAAAAATAACTACAATAAAATTCTCAACTTTTCGACCACTTATTTCCTTTCACAACAAGTCAATATTTTCACTCGAAGTAATTAAAGAAAGTTAACATTCTCATTATTGAAATGAAAAATTATAGTATTTCAAACATATCAATCATATAATCGTATATAATAGTTAATTAATTTATGCAATGTTAAATAAATGAAACTTGGGAATTCAATAGGTAGTTACAGGCTACTGTAGGTTGAATACCTCGGCGAGCAAACGTACGCACACAAGGTTCACGGGATAATGTCTGTTTGAATGGGAAACAGCATTGCAAAACTATGAGAAGAATGACAACACTCTCAGGTCGAGAATAAATTGTTTGTTAGTAGGACTTTCTCGTTCCGCATGAGCCGACACATAAGCCGACCAATTAGATGAAGTTTCGTTATAGGCAGTACCTAAATACTCTCTTTTCTTAATCCTTAATCTTATCTTGAACTGCCTACTTTATCAGTCAAGAGACATCAAACTATCTCATATGTATGCCTCAATTTCTCTTAATTAAGGTGTCATTGCCTGGCAAGCGTAAGTTGAACGCCCTCATTATGCAGCCGATTATCACGTCCGATTTTTTAACTCCAAAAATAAGTGCGACTCAAGCAGCGACATTTAGCATTGTTAATGCATATATTCATTCTTTAATCGGTTCAAGAGTACTCGAGTAATCAAGCACGTTGGAAAAAAAACTACCGTAATCATTTGCGGGATCAGCGTCTGGTAGCGCTTAGCTACAAGTTTAGCCGGCACTCACTTTTTCTGACATCCCAACGAGAATAATTATCCCTACTTTAATCATCAGAAAATGCAACATTTTGTTTAATGCGTCTGATGACAGATCGCAAAATCTACTTCGTGTTAATAAAAAGTGCTTCGTTGCATTCCTGCAAGTAATATGTAAGCAACAAGGAGGAAAAAAGTGGACTTTGTGCACAAAAAGATGTAACTGTATTGGAAGTGCAGATCAAGAAGTGTTACTTTGTCACAAATTACTAATTGGTAATTCATAGTTTTTGCTTGCTAACGTCATCCTTTGATACATAGCACGAAGAGACTGGAATTAGACAAATCACTAGAAATAATACCAGAGGTCACATTAAAAGTCAGCAAATCTTATCCTGCTTTAATGAATTTTTCATTCCTTCGCCTCATTATTTATTGATAGATTTATATAAGGCACTAGGAAATACGCAGTGTATAACGCTTGGCAATAACTTTTTTAGCCTGTTAATTGTCGTGCATACGCGTGCTTCTAATGCAGAACATATATATGTCCAATAGTATTGTTGATCTCCAAGACGTAGAATCTAATCGATAGTTGGTGACGGCGTTGTTGAAAGCGTTGTTAGAGTATTTTATTGATAGAAGATAGTGCTCGTCTATTTCTTGTGGAGAATATGACCGACGCCAGTACGTGCAAGAGAAGAATTGAGCGGCAAAGTCTACTTCTAAAACCGGTTAGCGCAAAGCTATATTAAACTTCAGACAGTTTCTTTTTACAGATTTCTAAACTCTTGGTTCATGTTTTATTATTATTAAAAAGAGCATTTGCTATTTTTGAGGTATTTTAGAATACTTTGTGTATCAGTATATGATCGGTGCTGATATCATGTATGCTATAAACGACCTGAGAACAATGGGTGCACGTAATACATGAGCATACTGTTGGCGCTAGTTAAATCCGATCATGCATCCCGGGTAGCGTTGGACTTTCATTTTTTAATGCAATTAAACGAGTGAAAGTGCCGTAAACTTTGCAGGTGTAGAGCTCGCATGCATTGTATAATCCTGCTCTGGATCCGTAACCCACTTTTTTAAATCGGCTGCCCACTTGCTCGTTGAATTCTCGGTCATCTTTTTACATTACCTTGCGACATTGACCAGTCTCGAGTCATACCAGATGAAGCCATCGCTTTGCTAAAATTGTTCTTTGTTGGGATTGGTTCATCTTTTTTGAGTACTTTCAATAATATGGGATTCCAAATAATCAGGAAAATGTAGAAATACACTTTATTGTCACGCTTCTCTTATATGATTAATGGACTTCGATTAGTTCCGAATATACAAACTAACCACTTATACATTAAGGTATGACTAAATAACTGGAAATCATAGTTGAAGTACATAACACATGTTAAATCAAAAGTAGGGTGTAGCGGATGATTCAAAACATACAACCGGTTGGCTATACTCGGCGCTACCTTTGCAACAAAAACTTAGTCTACAGCTATAACATGATAGTAATAATCTGCGTTTAGTTTAACGGAAACGAGATTCGTTTTTCTCAAATTTGCGTCACAACTGGTTGGTGTACTGAATTGTGATTAGGATTAATTCTCGATATACTGAGTTTCTGCCACCAATGTTTGTTGGGCGACTGTTTATATCCAAAGTTCACGCAACCTAAGCGCAGAATAGGTACTTTCATTACACTGATCTTCCCCACTACCATAAAACATGCGTGTCCTGTTGTGTAATCTATATCATAAATTCTCAGGCAAACATCAATAGGGACAAACTCCTCTATGTCTTCGGCTACACATATTGGTGGTGGATTCTTTGCTGCAACATAAACAATACCGTTTCTATTTACAATAAAAATTTATATCCTACCAAAAAATGCGTTATTTCGAAGATCGTAACAATTCGAATTTTCATCCCATTATTTGGGAAAACGGAAAACTATATTTGTTTCCTCCGTTCGAGAAAAAAAATACAAATCAAAAACAAATTACCATTAATACCTTACCTGAAAGTGTCTCATTAATCACAGCGAAATCGTCAACTGTCAAGGTGATTGATATGCCGTAATCCTGTTCCAAGTAACTGGCATTTGCACATACTGAAATAGTATATTGTTTTATTAAAATTTGCATCAAAAAACGGAGTAATCGTAAACTTCTCCCACATTTTTGTTAATTTATTCATAATTGGAAAATGCGACAGTAGTTAAATGTCGGAGCGTCAGAGTTAAAGTTATGTTTAATAAAAAAGAATAAATACTTGTTGTCTTCATGCTTATGCTATCCCATTCTAAGAGTTTGCAGCATCCACAGTTGTAATGATTGCACTTGCAATCTTTGTTGTCAGAAACAGGTTTGCTAACATCTACGGAAGAACACAGACTTTGTTAGTTTATATAATAACTTTAAGACAAAGTTCATTATGAACTATAGAAGTATGCTTCCTTTATGAAGACTGGCTTTCTGTTCGCCGCTAGTCTTTGTAGTTAAATCTTGAACACAGGCGGCAGTGCCTGTTCCTTTACGAACGATTCTTCGAACGTAACATGATACAATGTAAGGGACACCAAACACTCTCCATTCACTCGTATCTTATTTCAAACAATCGGGCATTCGACAGTCATATTAATAAGAATTTTCTTTTTGAATTCGCAAAGTTTTCAATATTTCTGCGACAATTCAACCAAGTCGTTGCACAAGCTGTACATCGCGTATATGTATTATCTGCGGTAATGACTTACGATAGCCTTATATCAATCGAAGACCTATTATAATATAACGGAGATGATGTGAGGCAGCCACTAATTTCACACTGCCAGTAATACTAAAGCACCTTTCTTTCATTATGTACTTTTAATAAACAATAACGCTCAACATTTCAAGTTATAAATAATTGCAATATAAGTATACTATTCTACTAGCGTGCGCATCGATTTGTTCCTATACAAATCGTATATACGAATGCCCAAGTCAATTCGCGCCATAACATTCTCAGGAAGATAAGATAACAGGGATGAAGATACGACTATTAATAAGGATCAAGGCAGGGTACGAATAAAACTGTAAGGGATAGTCTAGTTAACAAACTCTTTTCACAAACTTTTAAGAAGTGAATCGGGTCCTTTATATGTCGGCTAAAAACAAATCAATAACAATTTGTGTTTATATACTTCGTTCGGAAGTAGAAATAGAAATAACAACCAAAGATTAGGTACAATTACAAAGGTTTCTTTTATGATTTCAGTATGGTTATCGTTGGTACAAGTTACATACATTGTGTATAACAACTATGTAAGAATATAAAACATTGTCTAACCTTCATTTTGTGCTGCAACCAGGTCGCCATACGCCGAAAACAATAGCACGAAACCGATAACACACGCCCGCATTTTTGATCGATATTGAAATAAATAACTGCTACATACAAGTACTTTTCATAATATATGCAAATCTAGCAACACTCGTAATATTACGTGTTATCGAACAAGTTCTGCCGGCACCTCCGAAGGAATAGCGACTTGTACACAACCGATTCAATTAAATCGGCTTGTGGCTTGGGGCAAGGGTTGATGCCCCACAGTATAGGTTGCCCACTCGATGCAAAGTATGGGAACGTTGTCGATTTTGCCCAGCAGAGGGATCCGCGCCTTCTTCTCATTAAGCTGTTTCTATGTAAGGTTGCCTTCTAAAGTGTATTATTACTGTTGAGTATCTTAATTTAATAAGCTATAATCTATAAAAATTTGATTCCCAGTATGTTGTCAAATTCTTCAACAATCCCAGCCTTTGCTTTTTTGCTTTCATAGTATCAATTTGTTATAAATTGTGTGCATAAATCGTAATGAACATGAAATCTTAAATGCAACGTGCTGATTTAAATTTCGCAACAATCGATAGACAGTGCAAGTAGCTTCATCTTGTTTAAATATTGCGAATGAATATCTGTGGGTAACACTTTCGTGCAGCATGACTTGAAGAAGCCAGTGATCAGTCAAGTTGGGAAAAGTTAAGTAACTTCGCCAGCATCTTATTCGCAGAAAGTCAAAGCAGCGCCAATTATCGATACATGTTAATTTTCGTATTACCATGTGATAACATGGTTCAATCATTCGAACTTTACAATTGCGAATTATCCTTTCTGTATCAGAATTTATTATCATTCAAAAATTAATTTTAACTTTTGTTAGACGACCCTATTCTACTAAAAGAAATAATACCACAATGAGATTCAACAACTCAAAAAACCTATAAGTCTTTTTTAGAATCAATAATATAAATAAGACATTTTTAGTTCGGTTTTCAATGGTTTTGGACCAGGCGTGGCCAGACAGCCTTGACCTGAACTGGGGTCATTGTACAACAGGACCGCCTTGATTCAAACCACTAGGACGGTACGCTGAACTGTTTTGTGCCGAGTCCCTGAAGACGATACGGATCACGCTTATTCGAAATGAATAATTAGTTGTGTGAATCAATATTTTTGAAGCTCGCGGTAAACATGTTTGTGTAGGATTAATGACTAAAAATAACTAAATCTCGAACCCTTTATACATCCAGAATTCTTATACTAATAATATTGTTGTACATACAAATACATATATTTTTAATGTTATTGTTAGGAGTATCTCCTTTAGTAATTAGGAACTGTCATGTGTCAGCCTACTTGTTCGTATTACTTATTACTTTCTAATGAAAGCAAAAAAATCGAATCCAAAGAAATAAAAACAAGAACCGATGTTTTGACGTAGGAAGTATTTACAAAACAATGATAAGATCTTTCTCTCTTGGCGCAAAGTCAGGGAGAACCCAAGAATGATGATTCCATAAACTGGCAGCCGGTTTCATTAAACCTGTTGAAACCTAATGCGTAAAAATAGAATAACAATAGTTGAATTAAGATGAAGAACTAAATACTGACAACTGTTCGATTAAAATAAGCAGGCTGAAGATACCGAATAGCTTCATAATATTAAAATAAGATACAAGCAGCTATCAAAGCTTAAATAATTATACATACAAGCAATAAGAAGTAAGAACTTCTAGAAACTTTTAAGCCCAAATACTATTTTATAGAAAACAAACTGAAATAAGAGTTAACAGGTCAACGAGCCCTGCTTATTTTCATAATATCATACAAGTAAATAAAAATTCTCTACCATTCTCCCTTCAAAACGCATGCTGTTGACAATTTCGTAAGAATGTGAGTTTCTTCAACCAAACTGAAAAGTGCATTCTTATAAATTCCATTCGTAAGTAGAAAGCTGGTTGGTCTTAATTTTGGGAGATCGAAAGTGCGTAGGACGTCAGAGTGCAGGGAGCCAGTGCATAACTATAGCACGGTCGGCTGAGTCTGAAGTCTGAATTCCCTGAATGCACGTGGCGCATTTCAACAATCCATACTGGATGGGTCAAGGCTGGTATGGTGAGAGAGATGAAAACTTATCCATGCAAGGGATTGGAAAGGTAAAAAGATGCGGTTGGAGTGAAATTTGACAGAAGAGAAACGCAGTCATTAAATTGGAGCCCAGAAGAGAAGTTGTATCATGGGTGTGCACACGTTTCCTTTAAATTTCTCCCGTATTGCATTTTCTTATTGAACTAGAACTTGTGTAATGCAAATCAATTTCTGTAGATTCACCTAGTATTTTTTTATATTAAAATAAGAAGAAAGTGTAGAATTGTGAAAGTATCATAATATATACTGTCAGCAAATATAATATAATATAAGTTGTCTCGCTGATACTACTTGTCGTGAAACTCTAGCAAGTCTCCTGATATTAAATAAGCTTATTTGAGCGTGCGATTTGAAAGTGAACCAGGAATAATTTAAGTAATACGATATGATACTTATTATACTTGCTACTGCTATTGGAGTTTCATTAAGTGCTGCTTTACTGAAACTCCTATTGGGGTACGTGGACTCATACCGCATTCTATTACGGTCGAAATGCTACCGAGGACCAACAGCATTTCCACTTATTGGTAGCCTACATCTTTTCTTTGGAAACACTGCAGGTAACGATTTTATGTTAGGCACATACAATTTATATAAAAAGACAGTGCAACAGAGATGCGACTTCCTCCTTTTCGAAGTCGATTCAAAAATTCGTTTTGCTTTATGGACCTGGAAAGATCTGACCGATTAAATTATTGAGGACTGTGTTTTTGTGTAATGTATATTAATCATTAATCGATGTCTACTAATAGAAAGTCTTTTCAATGATTAGATATTTACGAAGGCATACAATCCTTAATACTCAAGTACAAATCGCCGTTCAGGGTTTGGATGGGTCCACGACTCTTTTTTGGTTTACATGACCCGGAACACATAAAGGTTCTCTCTTCTTATAATATTATGATAAAAAATCATATAATTAATTTTAAACATTATTACAATTGCTCAAATTTCAGGCGATACTGACCAGTCCAAATGCCAGAGGTAAAGATCAAATGTACGATATGTTAAAACCTTGGTTAGGCGAAGGGTTGGTCACCGCTGAAGGTAAGATATAAGTGAAACTCTGCGTAAAAAAACAGATCATAAATAACTTTTTTCCAGTATCAAAATGGAAACGACATCGTAAAGTAATTCAACCCTTGTTTAATACGAAAGTTCTCGAATCATTTGCTGAAGTATTTGCACGAAAGGCATCGATAGCGGCAGAAAAAATAGGATTGGAAGATGGCAAAGAATTTGATATTTACAATTACATGTCACGCTACAGCTTGGATAGCATATGCGGTATGATTATTATATGAATCCGAATATTATATATGCCATGTGGATTGTACGTATTTTTTTCATATCACTCAGAAACAACAATGGGTGTTTGCGTCGATGCGTTAAATGATAAGGATTGCACTTATCTGGCTATGGTAGAAAGGTAAAAGAATTTCGATTCACTAAAATATGTTGGTATGTTCACAAAGTCATTAAAACTTTCTTATTCTAGTATAACAGAAATAACAACTAAGAGAACGGTACAACCATGGTTACATATTGATTATATATTTAAGTGGACTTCTATGGGACAGGAGTACCTTAAATGCATAAAGTATACGCAGGAATTCACACAGAATGTGAGTATCGCTATTATTAGTTATTCTCAGGAATTTCTCAAATTTAATAATATAATTATAACTTATTAATAATTGATATAGGTTTTAAACGCTGCAAAAAACGAAACACAGAAATGTAAGTTACATAAACATAGTAGTGTAGAGTGTTATTCAGAAAAACACGTAATAAAAGTGAATAATTATAGATAACGAGACTGAACAAAGGAAATGTTTGGCGACTATGCTTCTCAACTCAACCGAAGGTGATTTCAAGTTTACCGATAAAGAAATCGCTGATGAAATAGCAACAGTAATAGCAGCGGTATGTACAACTATTAGCGAAATTATTAACATATTGTTCAACAATTTTATTACTGTAAATTTGAATATTTGCTTTACATAATTACATTTCAGGGATATGAAACGACAGCAAATATGTTGAGCTTCACCCTTTTTTTGCTGGCGAATTATCCAGAAATCCAGGTATGATAATTAGAGAATGCCATGTTTATAACATTTAAAATTATAAAATACTATAAGTATCTATGCTCCGCTCAGGAAAAACTGTACGAGGAGGTGCGGGAAGTTTTTGGTGAATGCAATTCAGGAGCATTACACGTTACACTGCAGGACTTAAATCGACTGGACTATTTAGATCGAGTATTTAAAGAGACACTGAGACATTTTCCTGCTGGTGTTATACTAACGCGTTCTCTATCGGATGATATAAATCTAGGTTGGAATATTTCATTATAGAATCTAAAATACAAATTATTATTATGTTTATAAGCTTATGAAATATACATATTACTGTTAATACTTAGGCGAATACACTCTTCCCGCGGGAAGTTCTGTCGTTATTGACTTGTTTCAAATTCACCGAAGTGAAGAGTATTGGCCAAACACGCTTGAATTCAATCCTGACAGATTTCTTCCGAAACATCCTTTGGGGCCACGGAATCCTGCCGCTTATATTCCTTTCAGTTCTGGACCAAGAAATTGTATAGGTATCACTCTGCATTTAATTGTTTCTTCCTAATACTATCAATTCAGTTCAACCGAATGCATTATTTCTATGGTATTTTAGGAATGAAATACGCCATGATGTCAGGGAAAATACTCATTTCAACGATAGTGTCAAAATATATTATTAAATCGAAAATATTGCAACAATCAAAAGATATTGAAATGAAGATGAGTGTAACTTTAAAACCGAAGTATCCGATGATGTTATATGCTGAAAGAAGATCATTTGCAACAAATTAAAGTTGTTCATGGAAATTCATACTTGTTTACTTCTTCGAAAACATTAATTGGTTTAGTCCAATAAGAATGTTAATTTAGTTGTTTAAACACAATGTAACACTTCAACTATATAAGAAGAAAAATAAAGGTACTTGCGTATTCAATGCATCATTTGACTCGAAATACATCCATTATAAAAATCGTTGTATGATAATACAAAATCATCGACCGCGTTATGCCTGAAACTTTCGTTTGGCTGTCCTACGAATTCGGCAGTGCTTGGGGAACTAATCTCATTGTAAATGCTGATCATGTTGTTCATGTGGAGGCCATAGTTTCATGTCGATGAGTACCAATAGGAAGCGATCGGCGTTTTTGTTGCACAGTGAAAGATACATATACCGATTGTGACGGAACAGAACTCAGTGGAAGTTAAAACGAGGCACCAACTGTAGTAGCCATGGGTAGACAAATATAAATTGGACGTAATTCATTACTGTTCCGAGATATCTCATAACTTTTTATGACAAAAAGTGTTGATTTAATTAGACTAATATTTGGTAAGCTCAGTTAAGGGTGCAGTTTAAAAGTGACCGCGGAACAACTTAAGTGAAACAATATGATACTTACTATACTTGTTATTGCTATTGGAGTTTCAATATGTGCCGGTTTACTGAAACTCGCATTGTGGTACTTGAATTCGTACCGTATATTATCACGATCAAAATGCTTTCGGGGCCCACCAGCGTTCCCAATTATTGGTAACGGTCATCTTTTCATTGGGACAGGAGCAGGTAATGATGACATACTACGATCTACCATTGGATTTCATTTATTACTGAATTCTATTATTGTATTCCAAATTAATGTTTATAACGACGATTTTCAATGATTAGATATTTACGAAAGAATACAAATCTTAATAAAAAAGTACCCATCGCCGTTCAGGATTTGGCTGGGCCCACGACTCTTTTTTGCCATACATGAACCAGAACATATAAAGGTACGCTATTTCTTCTTCAAATAACTCGAAAGATTTTTAACTAATCTGCTGTCAGAAGCATTGGTATGTTAGAATTATGATTGGATAGATCATTCAACTGGATGAGAGAATTATTAATATTTCAGCTGATATTAACTAATCCAACTGCCATACACAAAGATCAGATCTACGAGATGTTACACCCTTTCTTAGGTGATGGTTTGCTCACTGCTCCAGGTGAGGTATACTACGAAAGTATGACAGTACATGATTTAAGTATAAGTTGGCAAATTAACCGCTTCAGCAGGCCACCTATACCTGTGCGAGCACGGTCGCAGCATTTCAAATTCAAACTTATTGATGCTCAAGTATTCTATGCATGTACCACCATGCCTTTTATGTAATTATTTTCGTGTTCGAAAGAGACAGTGTGCTTTGGATCGACAACTATTGTCGCAAGCATATACAACTTCATTTCTTTTTCTGCTTTATTATATCAAAAATGTAAGACGTGTTTAAAATTCTTCTGATAACATTTATATTTTAATGAAAAGACACATTTTATGTAAAAGTATTTCAACGTATTCTATATCGATAATTTTAAATGATAAATCTAATTGTAATAGTCGGTAATTTCTAATTAATACAATATATGACAAGTAAAAATCTTACAGGATCAAAATGGAAACCACATCGGAAAGTTATACAACCCCTTTTTAATACAAAAGTACTTGAATCATATATTCGAGTATTTACAACAAAGGCATCGATAGCAGCAGAGAAGATAGAAATGGAAGAAGGAAAAGAATTTGAAGCTTACAATTATTTGTCACGCTACAGCTTGGATAGTATATGCGGTAGGATTAGCATACGAATTCGAATATTATACATGCCATGTGGATTGTACGTATTTTTTTCATATCCCTCAGAAACAACAATGGGCGTTTGCGTGGATGCCTTAAATAACAAGGATTGTACTTACCTTCACATGATGGAAAGGTAAATCTGTTTCCGTTAACTTAATCACAAATTGATATGTTTTAGAAAATGTCAAACTTTCTTATTGCAGTATACTCGAAATAACAACCTTCAGAATGGTGAAACCATGGTTGTATTCTGATTTCATTTTCAATTACACTTCTGTGGGGCGGATATTCCATAAATGTACAAAGTTTGTTCACGAATTTACAGAAAAAGTAAGTGTTGGTTGTAATAGTTACTTTCAAAATAATTATTCCAGTTGAAAACTAGTATTTTAACAAGAACACCGAATACCTTGTTTAGGTTTTAAACACAGCAAAGGGCGAAGTTCCCAAAGGTAAATCAGAGAAGTAAGGCAATATAGCAATTTTTATTCAGTAGAAATACTTATTGAAAGTGAATATTTACAGAGAGTGACATTGAACGAAGAAAGTCCTTGGTGAGTCTGCTTCTAAGTCTAACCGAAAGTGATTACAAATTTACCGACAAAGAGATCCTCGATGAAATATCAACAATAATAACAGCGGTAAGATTGCCAAACTTTTTATTGTCAGACCAAATATAGTAAATTTTGCGTTAGAGTGATCTTATTCCAGACCATATGTGTATTTAGGGTTACGAGACATCTGCAAATCTACTGAGCTACACGCTGTTAATTTTGGCGAATTATCCGGAAATCCAGGTATGACGGCAAAATACTCTAGAATTTATTACACGTAAAAATATAAACATACCATAAATATTTCTTTTCCGCTCAGGATAAAGTGTACGCGGAGGTGCGTGAAGTTTTTGGTGAATGCGGTTCGGAAGTATTGGATATCACACTGCAGGATTTAAATCGTATGGAGTATTTAGACCGAGTTTTAAAAGAAACACTCAGATTTTTTCCAGCAGCTACTGTAATCGCTCGTCATCTTGAGAATGAAGTCAGCATAGGTTGGATTCTTTCATTACGCAATTTAAAATATTGTTATTATTCCTATGTGTTATTAAAATATCCATATATTATTGTGAAAATTTAGGCGAATATATTCTTCCCGCTGGCAGTTCTGTGGCGGTCGACCTCTTCCAAATTCACCGAAGCGAAGAGTATTGGTCGAAGCCACTTGAATTCGAACCTGATAGATTCCTTCCGAAGCATCCATTGGGACCTCGGCATCCTTATGCTTACATACCTTTCAGTTCTGGACCAAGGAATTGCATAGGTATTACTTTGCATTTAATTGTTTCTTTTCAAATCTAACAATTCAGTGTTATTAAATACATAATATTTATGGTATTTTAGGAATGAAATATGCCATGATGTCAGGAAAAATACTCATTTCAACGATAGTATCCAGATGTATTATTAAATCGAAAATATTGCAAAAAGCAAAAGATGTTGAAATGAAGATGAATATAACTTTAAAACCGAAGTATCCAATAATAATATATGCTGAAAGAAGACCCATTGAGACACGTTAAAATTACAGTTCGGAGCACATCAATCTTTTTTCCTGATACGTCATTCATTGGTTTTGTTCATGTATGTAAATTTATTCGTTGGATAAGCATATTGAGATGTAAAAGATCGATTATGTAAGAAAAATACTTGCATTATTAACGCATTTTTCATTGAGAACGATCACTTTTCCTAAGCATTCCGAATTACGTTTGAAACTTAGTAAAGTTCACGTGCAAAAAACTATAAGTCGTAAAACGTTTATCAAAATAGGAGAATATACTCAATACAGAATAAGGAAATAGCTCTGGGATTAATAATTGGATAACAAGATATCTTTCATATCTGGTTGCTATGTATGAACTCAAGTATATACACTTAACTTGTCGTCAGGCAGAAACTTTAATTGCAGCAGCCATGCAATTAAATGGATTGGTATATATTAAAACTGAATTCTGTTAAGCGTGCAATTTGAAAATTAACTTGAGACAACGTACGTTATACAATATGGTATTTACTATACTTCTTACTGGTGTTGGGGCTCACTTTTTCATACCACTCAGAAACAATAATGGGTACTTCCATCGGAACTATAAAGAACAAAGATTGCACTTATCGATATGTGGTGCAAGAGTAAACCTGTTTCCGTTAATTGAATTATAAATTGATGCGATGAAAAACAATTATAACTATATTATTGTAGTACGGAAAAAGCAGTAACCCTCAGAATGGCAAAGTCATGGTTATATTGTGACTTCATATTCAAGTACAGTTCTGTGGGTTAGCAATTCTTGAAAAAGACAAACTATATTCGTGGGTTTGCAGAAAAAGTGAATGCTGCTTACATTAGTCACTTTCAAGATAATTAGTCGACTTGGAAACAGTATTCTAACGATAACTGTTGCATAATTCGTGTACATTCTACAAAACGCAAAGGCCCAAACGGACCAAGGTAAACCAGTAAAACGGAACAATGTTAGCACGTTTATTCAATAGAGATCCTTACTGAAAAAATGTGTTTACAGAGACTGATATTGTACCAAGGAAGTGTTTGGTGAGTCAGCTTTTTGAAAGTACAATTAAAGGTGATTGCGAATTTACCAACGGAGAAATGTACGATGAAGTTTCAACAGTAGTAGCAGCCATAAATTCATTCACTCGCGCCTTCATGCAATCGAAACATAATTATAATAATTACTGTCAGATTGCCAAACTAAGCATCGATAAATAATGTTAATCTGCAAATACTTATACAATTTCATTCCATTTCATTCATTTCACATCTATTGTCCTTGTCGCTGTTAGTAATGGCATATCATCCTGAAATCCAGGTATTAGGGTAAAATACTCTGAAGTTTATTACACGTAAAAATATAAATATATTAAATACTTGTGATCTGCTCAGGATAAAGTGTTCGCGGAAGTACATGAGATTTTCGATTATCGCAATCCGGAGGCGTTAAACGTCACAATGAAGTATATAAATCGTTTGAAATATTTAAACCAATTTATAAAAGAAATACTCAGATTTTTTCTAGGAGCTAGTTAAATCGGTCGTCATCTTGATCATGAAATTATCTTAGGTTGGACAATTTCATCACGAAACCTAAGACATTATTATTATACTTCTGTGTTTTTAAAATATACATATATTATTATGAATATTTAGACGAATTTTGCCTTCGGGAAGTGATGTGATGTTGGAGTTCTCGAAAATTCACCGATGTGAAAAGTATTGGCCGAGGCCGCTTGAATTTATTCCTAATAGATTTCTTCCGAAGCATCCATTGGGACCGCGGCATCCTTATGCTTATGTACCTTTCAGTGCTGGAACAAGAAGTTGCATAGGTATTACTTAAAATCTTCTGGAATTTATTCACTTGCTTCTAATACATAGATAATATTTATGATATTTTATTCAGGTATGAGATTTGCAATGATATCATCGAAGACACTTTTGTCCACTTTAATATTAAAATTCATTATTAAAACACAAGTAATGGGAGAAGTGAAGGACATTCAATTGAACTTGGGTATAACTTTGAAACCGCGGTATCGGATAATGGTATATGCTGACAAAAGATTTTCTGTATAGCGCTGGAGTTTTCCTTCCGAATTACCGTATCAATATAAAAATGTTTATGTCTTATGTAACATTTTTTTATTAAACTTGTGCAAATGTTAATTTATCTCCTCTATCAGAATTGTATTGTAATGCTTCATAACTCTATTGAGAGCTAATACACTTTTTCTCTGATGCCAATTTCATCGTGTTAACCTGTTACCTATGAAGCTTATTCAATGATGAATGTACAACGTGTATAATGCATACGTGTTACGCAATATTATGTATTTACATAAATTATAATTGTACAACAAAGATTACGCTGACAACTGAAGGCTATCTCGGACAAATGTCTTGATTACTACTCGTTTTTAAATATATGGATGACATTCATATTTAAATATTTACTTTCTTTAAAGTATTTCAGCGTCAGAATAATTGTCTCATTTTTTATGAATTCTTTTTAACCTTTTCGAAGTCGGTTTAATACCGTTCTATATTACAAATAAATCAACGGCATCACTTAGCCATTTGTTTTCTGCTATAACTTAATTATGAATGCTGATTATATTCAAGAAAACGGGAGCGTCATTTACTGTCGATAAGCACTAACAAACGGTCTCTGTGCAAAACAGTGAAACATACTTATACAAAACTGACAAAATGAAATGCATTGTCAGTGATGACATGTTCACATTTGCGTACCTTTTGGACCAGAGGGTATATAAGGCAGTAGCAGCAGTAGCAATACGACAAGTTCGAATGTGTCGCAGTGCGTTAGTGTTCCGAGCTTCCAATCAAATATTCGCATATTATTATAAAAAAGTGTGTAATTTTCTCCATAAATAATCGGTACATACCAACAGTGAATTTATTTAAACCTGCGGTTTGAAAGTGAATCAAGGACAATTTAAATAATACAACATGATGCTTATTATACTCTTTACTGTTATTGGAGTTTCATTATGTGTTCAGATATTGAAATTCGCACTCCGGTATTGGAGATCGTACTGCATACTTTTGCAGTCGAATATCTTCCGCGGACCAAGAACGTTTCCGTTTATTGGTAATGCTCTTCTTTTTATAGGAAATACGGGAGGTAATATTTTGTTTATTACTCAACAATACAATAATAATATTTCTACTATGAATTTAATCAATCTGTGCTAAAGAAAAATCTTTTCTTCGCAATTAGACATGTTCAACAAATTGCATTCGACAATAGACAAATACCGGTCACCATTTAGACTTTGGATGGGTCCACAACTGTTTTTTATTCTATATGAACCGGAACATATAAAGGTACAAAGACTATCGATAAAGATATTTCACCTTTCACCTATCAAATGTGTTATACCGTTAGAATTCTAATTACATCGGTAAGTGAACTGGATGACAGAATTATCAATATTTCAGCAAGTATTGACAAATCCCGCTAGCAGAGACAAAGATGTATCAGACGACGTGTTAAAGGAATGTTTAGGCGAAGGTTTGCTCACTGCTTCAGGTGCGCTTAACTGTAAAAATGAATCATTTAAATTAATTTAATTAAATGTATCATATTAAGCGTTCGAACTGGTTGCTGGTACTTATAGAATGCAACTATTGCATATCAAACCTATTGAAGATTATGTATTCAGGGTAACAAAGAACATATTTCCAGCATCAAAATGGCAAGCACATCGGAAAGCAATCCAACCCTTATTTCAAACGGAAGCTCTTAGACCATTGGTAGTAATACTGGCAAAAAAGGCTGCATTAACGGCAGATCAAATCGGGTTAAACGAGAAAGGAAAAGAATTTGATCTGTACGACTACATGATGCGTTATACAGTTGATAGTATTTGCGGTATGAAAATTGCATGATTTAAAATATTATTACATGTTATAGAAATTGTACTCACTTTTTCCACATCACTCAGAAACAACACTTGGTGTTCCCAAGGATTCCATAACCAATAACGACAGTTCTTATGTTAATGCGTTGATATGGTAAAAGAATTTCCGTCTACTACATTACAAATCGACATGCTTGCGAACAAATTCAATCTTTTTTATTCCAGTGCGACGGGAATACTAGCGTCGAAATTGTTGAAGCCATGGTTAAAATTCGATTGTATATTCAACCGCACTTCTAATGCACCAAAGTATTACGATGCTATAAAGTATCTGAATGACTTCGCACGTACCGTCAGTATTGCTACTTCTTCAACAAAATTCGTCAAATTTAAAGCTTGTATTATAACAACAGTTTTTTGAATAATTTCGACAGGTTTTAAGGAAAGCAAAAAACGAAGTAGGCAAAGGTAAATTAGAGAAACAGAGTAACATAGGAACTGTTATTCATTAGAGACACCTAATGAAAGTGAATGTTTCCAGAAATCAAGAGTAATACAAGGAATTTGGCGTGTCTACTTCTCAGGCCGACCGAAGATGGTTACAAGTTTACTGACCGAGAGATCCTTGACGAAATATTAACACTTGGAGCAGCGGCAAGTATAATATCTCAGCGCAAAAACTAGCTAAAACGATCTTTGGGAATTACATCTTATGTCCTACACTAGGGATCTGAGACTACTGCGAGTGTGTTGACCTATTCCTTATACATTCTAGCAAGTTATCCGGATATCCAGGTACTAGCTAAATAAGAGACTTACATTTATTACACTTAGAAACAAAAAGATTTTGCAAAACATTTGTGCTCCGCTCAGGAAAAAGTTTACAAGGAAGTACGCAAAGTTTGTGGAGAATGTAATTCCGAAGGCTCATTCGTAAACCTTACACTGGAAGACTTAAGTCGTTTGGAGTACTTAGACCGGGTGTTTAAAGAAACAATGAGATTTTTTCCAGCTTCCGCTACGCTGACACGCTATATTGGAAGTGAAATCAAGTTAGGTGGGACTATTTTATCATAGAACCTAAGACACACATTATTATTATTATACGTATGTGTTTATGAAATAAGATATATTGTTGTCTATGTTTAGGCAAATACACTCTTCCCGCGAAATGTACAGTGATGCTCGCCTTATATAAGGTTCACCGGTGTGAAGACTTTTGGCCGAAAGCGGATGAATTTAATCCCGATAGATATCTTCCTAACCATCCATTGGGACCGCGGCATCCATACGCTTTTTTACCTTTTAGTGCTGGAGCAAGGAACTGCATAGGTATTATTTAATAGCTAATTATTTCTTATCCAACCTATTAGTTTAGCTGTACTTCATACATAATCCGATGGTATTGCAGGTATGAGGTATGCGACAATGGCAGCGAAATTGTGTGCTGTAACACTGCTATCGAGATATACTTTTAAAACAAGTACTCCGCAGAAAGCGAACGAAATACAGCTAAAGTTGAGTATAACTTTGAAGCCGGTCATTCCAATAACTGTATCTGTTGAAGAAAGAATCCCTGAATCGAATTAGATTCCACAATAATCGCAGCCTGTAATATCTTTGTAACGTTGTTAGTGATCTTAAAAAATAGGCATTTCGGTTGAATATAATTGACTCATTTATTATGACAACATACAATAAATTCATTTTCCATAGAGAAGTTTTGTTGGAATAATATATACTTTGATAAACTTTTCATATATATATATATATATAAATCAGTAACAGTTCTGTTCAATTCAGCATTGCGATCAAAAGTCTTTTCCACTCAGCGGTGCAATCACTCTGGAAAAAACAAGATTGAGTTCTTCCAATTTCATATCATGATTCTTAACCACATCATTCACTCTTCAACAATAACACTTTATTAGGAATCAAAGTTGATAAAAATAGATATTACAACAGCGTGGAAGGCAGGTTATAAGTATTTGTATTAGTATAGATAAAAGTTTGCCTGATTAAACACAACGAGAGCGAGTGAAGCATCTTTGTACTTTGTTCATCATGATTTATCATTTAATTAGCCAACGAGCGCTATCAGAAGCCGTTTAAAGTCGTCGCTGCAGTCACTCTGTAAATCAAAGAAAAAACTATGGTTGATGGGAATTAAACAGACTTGCAATGATATTCGAAAAAGTAACTTATGGTTGCACTGAATCGCGCATGCGTGTTCAATTAAACATTTTGTGAGAATCGAAACTACTACATTCAGCACTGAATAAAATACATAATACTCGCTAATTTAAATATAGAATCTCTAGTTGATTTCGTATCTATAGCAATTAAAATTTTAAATTTGAGACATCCGATAGCTTTTTGTTCGGCGCAATGAATGTAGTATTTCATATGCTGCGTACACTATATTTAGAAGAAAGCGCAATTAAAGAGACAGCAAATCCCTTTCACAAACGATTCTATAGAGTGATAAACAGAATTGCTGAGAAGGGTGTTAGCGTTATTGGATAGAATCGATAGAATCATGTCACGTAGAAGACACAATCCTACAAATTAACATATAATATGTAAAATATGTATTATACATAAAATTCAAACGATATATACATTCTACTGTTTGTCATATTTTTGTATAATGCACCCGGTATTTAATTCCTCTCGGTAAATCACTTGAACAATATTCGCCGAAATATTTTCAATGAATCCTAACAACTACTTTTTTTACTTGGTAGAATCATTTGCAAATTGAATTGATATGAAGCTGAATTCAAAATCAAGGAAGAATTGTATTTAATACTATTGTAACAAATTTAGAACAAAAACATACAATCCAATGAACCAAAAATCACTCACGAATAGTATAACTTTATTGATCGCATGTTAATGAGAACGCAAATTCACCGTTAATGCTACGACGTAATGGTTTGAAATAAAGGTGCTTCTGAGTATTAAACTGATTCATCCAAGCAGAGTAAGTAAGAGTCTCTTGTAGTCCCCTGAACAGTCATCCTGAAATTCAGGGAAAAATATCCATCACGATCAATGTTAGATTTTGAAATTAAAAGCTAATGCACATGTAAATACGATGAATGGGACTTGGAGTATGTTTAACTGGATCAGGTACTATAAACTTGCCCTAAATGATATTATGACAAAGAAATTCGACAAATGTCGTAAAAATTATCGGAGTCAGGGTGTCATCTGGTTGTTGAGATAACAGCAAAGAGCTCTGAAAGAAAGATTAGCCCACTACGAGAATGAAGCGTAAGTTTTCGCCAGGCGGCTTTATATTGTATTTTCAACATAAACGGCTGCACCATGCATACCCGTGTGAAAAATGTTAGTCCCTGACCGAACATCGCTTGCAGATTACATATTTAATATGCATCGATACACATTATGCGCCTTCCACGTCATTGAAACAGTCAGACGCTTGCTGGCCGGTCTGAATGTCTCAGAAATCCGATTTAAAGTATCAAATAATGTTCTTCTGCAGTATCAGTTCCATACTTACATCAATATCACCCGCGAGGGATTGCCCGTAAATCTTCTGATAAGCATCTTTAATGTCTCCCAAATCTATTTCCGACCGTGCAACAACGATTCGAATGAGTGTGGTGTCATCTGTTCCAAGGCCCTTCATTGCTTTGTAAAGACGTTCGGCGAAGTAAGCAGTCTTATCTCGTGCACATTTTACTAAACGAAAGAATAATGGTATTATTTTAGGCTCATTCTGAGTTGACTGACGATGCTATTACTTTTTAGCAACGCCAATTAAAAATTATTAGCAAACGTACCTACATATAACGAATATGTGTACCTAGCAAATGTCAAAAAATGCAACTTACCAACAGCCAAATAGCCGTCTTCAAGGGAGCCGGAGAATTCATTTTTTATCGCCTCCTCCAAAGTTTTGTCCGAAATATGTTCATATTCGTCAAAGATCTTTCTCAGTTGCGGGAAGCTTTTCGTAATAAGAATGGCATTAAATGTACTTTCGTCGGTTCCCCATTGTTCCTCACCAGCTTCCATCAATTTCTGTGCGTCTTCCATGGCTGCATGTGCATCCACTTCAGGATTTTCATTTCGACTTGCCTAGAAAATTATTGAGCGGTAAGCAAACGGTAGTTGCACAATCTCAACAATGCTTCTTCAAACACAGAGGTATACTATATTTCAATTATTAATTTAATGACACGTAAAAGTGTACACCTTGCCGAAAAAAAGAACTTTATACTTACGCAAGAAAGGGAAACTAAAAGCCTCTTGAAGTGACCAGAAGTATCACTTTTAAGATCCTCTTCCAACTCCTTACCATACTCTGAAATCGTCAGAATAATTAGTATAAACTAACGCATAGTTATACTATGTGTTTCGGAGTAAACTTGTTCAACTTACTCTCATTGTAAACGGCCGAAATCGTCTTGATTCCATAGTTACTAAGCGAAGCGAGAACTTCAATAAGGGCACCCTCATCTGTGCCCATGCCGCTAATTGCATCATGCAATTCCTTAGCGTAATATTCGGGGAGCGGCGTCATAAGAGCAAGTATGGCCTTCTCAAAATTGCCACCGAGTTCAGACTTCAACTCTCGGATTAGGTCCTTTCCATACATAGTCTTGAATTTATCAGCAATTTCCAACCGCTGTACTATCCCACGATGTGCCAGCACATCGATGATGGTCTGCTCATCAGTTCCGAATCCTTTCATTGCAGTACGCAGCATTGCTGCGTCTGCTTCCGCATCGAAAGGATCCGCAGGGTAAACCGTCGGAGTACACTATTAACATAATAAAACCGTGAATGCCATTATAAATTCGGAAAACTCCATCATCACAAACCAATTTTAAATATTGCCTATTTCGCATAGCATTAATATTTCCTGAATAACTTACTTGCACATGGTAGTACTGACTGGCCGACATTTCTGTGATTATCTGAAAAAGAAGAGAAGATATAAATTATACATGTTGTTTTAAATGATCCTATTAGCAATACAACGGTCGTTTTACGTCGTTATGTGGAACACGTAAATTATCAGTGTACACATGCCGTATTTACGTAATACGTTCTGGTGCGCACAACACGAGTAATTAAACGGTGCCGTTGTTCAAATCTTCGCCCTACAGAATGATTGACGTAATGAAAGACTGAATCAATTCGAATTAAATTTATACGGAAATTTTAAACCAACTCGTAAGGGCGTATAAAAACGTGTTAAAATCTATTAAACCATGTAGTTTGAAACTTGGCATTCATCATTTAAGATTGTGTATCAAATCTTAAAAGTCGATGATTTCATTCGTAACCGGGATCGAAAGCGCTTTACGTGTATGGATTGGATCCGACACCTTACTCAATGATGCCGGCTCTTAAGCTCATCATAGTCATTAATGAATTGACAATGAATGAATCATTCTGTGAATGCTTGTGCAAATGACTCATATTCAAATTTGATGAATGATTCGAAATGTGTATCATCAAATCTTTATGCCACAAAATCGATAAGTTTGATGACGAGGTATGGAATAGATTGTTCGAGTCTTCCTTGCCGCACATACTCCAAGGTCATATTCGACATACTTCTAACATTACTCATTAATCGCACTCTTCTCGTTGGCAGCATCCGCTACTTACAAGGCAAATGCGCGCATTCTTAACGCCAGTAGAACATCACAACAAAACAATTCCTTTCTATCAAAACTTATAATCAAAATTTCCGTAATGTACCCACAATACATATTATCCAACACGTATCGCATACCAACGATTTGAATGACACAATAACTCGGCACAAAGTCACTCCATTTAATCGTCGCTGATAAATACCGGCTGATATAAAATCAAAACACGAATTGTGACGGTACGCAGTCAATCATGATTCAATCAAGTGACTTCAATGAAAACAAGATCTCAAAAACTGGCTCGGGAGATCACAATAATTCGGCACTGTGGAATACATTACTATATCGAGAGATCACAGACGAATACAGAACTGGTTTCTCCCGACAGAGATCGGTAAAGTATGTCAGGCGGAAAACTGGATTACACCGGCAAACTGACAATGAAACGCACTAGTCGCCGGCTGCTAGATTCCGTCGAGTTTTTACGGAAACGCGCCATTGTATTTATCAATAAAAAGATCGATAATGAAAGAAGACTTGCCTCGCTCCGGAAATTGAGGAAGAAGACCGTGTATTGTCAGCAGCTTTAACAGGGAACCGGGAGAAACTGACACTCTCACGAGCTGGGCGAGGCAAGGCTTGCTGTACGGGTGCGCACACTCTTACGTTGTTACTGGCTGGCGGCCAATCCCGGGAGAAGCTATGCGGTACTGCACGGTATGGCGATTTGGTGGGGTCGAGGACACTCTGAGCAACTATGATGACGTGGAAGATATTTGCCACTGACAGCAAAACAGAATACCGTTCGTAGAACTAGAGACCAGTCAGATCGGTCACATCTATTAGAAGAAGGGGCGGCTAGTGACTAAGTTTATGAGTCATCTTTCAATTATGAGCGTGAAAGGACTTCAAAGCCTCATCGAGTATGAACAATGTTCTCCAGACTTCTTGCACCGACACTCCGGCACTTGCTTGTGATTCCGGTCCCCGTGAAAGTAACGTCACACATTTGTAAGCGTGCCGCCCGGTGATTTCTCTTTGCCTCTAATATGGTCTTCTCGCCAAAGTAAATGCGCCCGGAAAACGGTTCAGTTTTTTAATGATGATATATAGAACTACACATGTTTACCAATAGGTTTCAGACCCATTTTTACAGGTGATTTTTCGAAAGGCAGCGAATTCTTTTAAAGCCGAATTCTGTTAAAGAAGGAAACTATTTATCTTTTATCTTTTTAAAGGAAAATAAATTTACTCCAAAAAACTGGGTGTGCGAATACTTTTTTTTGCTCATTGTGTGGATGTGGTATATGGGGATATTATACAAGCCGAGCGCTTACGTTTTAACGGTACCTTGTAAAAGAAGGCATGACGGGCATGACAGCACATTCTGGTAAATTGAAGTGCCGTGCCCTTTCTCACGCGATTCGGGTTATTCTAGCGAAAATCGATTGCTTGACTTACTTCATCAGTATTAAAGAGCTTCTATCTTCTATATTCTTCTACGAAACCCATTATACAGGTCCATCCAAAAAAGTTTTACCTAGCTTTGTTAAGATGATTATTTATCGGAAAATGTTTGCTTTATCACTCAGTGTATTATCTACATTTCATAATATTATTTATATGTCAATGACAATTAACGTGATTACGCGGACGATAATTAACACTATTCTTTCGTAAAATGTCAAGGGTTTCTGAATTCTTTACACGGCCCTGTATACTACTGTGTGTACACTGAAGGCAGCTGTAAATTGCACCTGTTGTATCTAAAACGGCTCACATAACAAATTACAAGTCTTTCGAGTAACAATGACCCAATGAGCACAGTGTATGTTTACATACTGTAACAATGACAATGACCTGGTCAAATACACAGAATGCCCTGAAAGAATTTGCAAATATATTGAAATGTATGAGTTGGTATGTTCAATTTATTTCATTTATGTTGAGACTGTATACTGAGAATGCAAATGAAATGATGAATTGTTGTTCAGTGATAGTCAACCTATATTGCCAATAAGAAACATACCATGTGGACATGTCTTCTGCAAAGAATGTAGAGGAACAGACTCTAGATGCGTCAGATGTAATGAACCTGTACAACCAACTGAAATAGTACAAGACAAGCTTATTGAAAATCTTGTTCATGATTGTAATGTTATTTCTGAAATTGTTTCACAAAGGTGATATACATTATTATCTTCCTGTATAATGTTGCTTGATAATATCACTTTCATATCTTTTTCCCATGATATTAACAATTATTGTATAAATACTTTCCAGAAATTTATGGAATCCTCGGATGTATAAACCACATACGCAGGTAAAGACACCATGCAGTACACCTCAAAAATCCCAACAAAGTCCAAGTAAAAAGTCAAATATTGGATTAAGGAATATACCAAGAAATATCAATAAAGCCAATCACAAAGGAGAGACTCCATTACATATAGCGTGCATAAAAGTAAAACCTGATTCTTTCATAGAAGATAGTTCCACATAATTGTGCAGTAGTTAAAAGCATAATATTGACTTTACAGGGTAATGACGAACGTGTGAAAACTCTTTTGGAAGCTGGTGCGAATCCAAACACAAAGGATTATTCCAATTGGACTCCGCTGGTAATTTGATTATTCTTTATCATTACCATATTGAATATTCTGTGAATGCTATTGCAGGATCTTCTTGTTTTTACTATATAGTACTTATTTTCAGCAAGAAGTTGTGAATTATGGTTTTACCAATATATGTCGATTGCTTTTGAAGCATGGTGCCTTACCGAATACAACCGGCAATGAGAATAGAACCGCATTGCATGAAGCTGTGCTCAAAAATATGGTTGAGGAGACTAAACTACTATTAGAATACAATGCTAGTATAAACGTGTATGATCAATATGGTAAAACACCCAAGTATGTGAGATTAGCCAAGCAAAAATGTTTTAGCTATTCAAACCAATTCTCAAGTCAATTTGGTATTTCGAATTTCCTTCCACAGAGATTATGCTTCCAAGGAGTTACTGAAAGTATTGGAGCAGCAAGAGGGGCCGAATGAAACGTTAAACAAAAGCGCTCACAATCAGTCGTTTAACATATCACAATCATCCTTTATTGCGCCGAACACTAATATAGTAGTATATGCCTCCCAACTGAATACAGAAAATCAAGAGTTGCTCTCAAGAATGGCGACCAAACATAATATCCGTGTTGTTTCTACATTTGAGTATGTGTACAGAAATTATAAATTGACTACAAATTAGTAATAGAATGGCTAAGGACTCGCATTAATTGCTCACTTCTTTATCATTGTAACAGGCCAAACGTAACTCATTTGATATTGGAAACCAATGGTCAATACACCACGAATTCAGGATATGATGTTATGATGGCAATTATCCGAGGTTGTTGGCTGCTGGACAGTGCATGTAATTATTGCTCCAACATATTCAAATTACGGTTTAAGTTAATCAATAAATAAATAAGTATTTGCTTCTAAGGGCTATCCTTATGTGCCGATATTGATGACATCACAACTTTGGACTTAGAAGTATTCGAATTGGCCGCAGCACCTATTGAACATGTTCCAAAGAAAGCAAGAGAAAATGCTCAACAAAAGGTAAAATATAATTTACAGTGCAAGTACTGGGTAATCTAAAAACGAATGCCAGGAATATGTCATCCTGTTTTAACGAGATGAATATATGATAGATCCACAATATCTATACGAGAATATAAGTTCTGTATTCTGGAGAAAAACTACTGGAAAACTAAAGAAAATGCATTTGCGTTACGGCTGCTAACTGATGCCTCAAATTACAGTTACTCTATTAATATGTTTGACGTTTCAGAAGCCTGGCCTCTTTAATAACTGCAAGTTCTTCTTTGCTATGCAAGCGAACGAAGTTCACTTGATTGGTGATGTGAAATTAACGAAAGAGAGCTTAATGAAGTTGGTAACTGAGGGTGGAGGAACTGTTTTAACGAGAGAACCTGACGCGGACCATATAAAAGATAATCGCACATTAATTCCATTTCATATAGCGAATGATCTGAAACATCCTTTATACAAATGCACACATTACATTATCTATGTACCGGGGAAAGCTCAACCGCGTAGAATGTATAATAAACCGTACATTAAATCACTTCCATTGCTGTGGCTAATTGAATCCATCGAACGGTTTACTTTGGTCGACCCAACACACTTAGGCATCCTGTAAATCACTTCACTTTGCAATGTTTTACTCATAAATATTGTTGTATTCTACCAATATATTTTTAATACTAACCAGAATAAGTAAATTATACATATTTTTGTAAACCAACAACGACTGAATAATAAAAGATTTTAAGCATTGTTGTCGCGCATTTCATTCATTTACCTTCGTAAGTGAATTATTCTATGGCAAGCAAGTATATAGTAGCCGAATGATGATTTTATATTAACATTACGATGAATCTATCGTTACGTAAAGATCCGTGAATTCCACAGCGAAGCATCGTACGGTATACCGTACATTTACGGGGAATGTACCGCTAGCCGCTCCCGCATACATTCTTATGTGTGCACGGACACGGCAAGAGGAGCGAAGAAAGAAGCATGCCAAGGAGAGTAAAAGAGAAGCAGAGAGGAAGAGCGCGCTCAGAGGAAAATAGAAACAAGGAGAATATAATTTAGGTGTCTAGCGGCAATATCGGACCGCCCAGCACAATCTGAATGGGTCACTTCGGGTTCGTACCACAAATCATAGATAAATCTATTTTGAATGCAACTAGTTAAAACTAGATTCACCGTCCCATAAATCTTTACTATTAATCTTCGAAGCAAATACCATGCAACCATTAACACTTACAAGCTACAACTCATATCTTATATCTTTTAGATCGACGTGCACCTGTACTGATACACGCTTTCAAGTAACGCGAAACACTTTTGAATGTAGAGCGTAGCCGAGTTGGAGGATTGTGATCCAATTTTTGTATGTCAATGGAAATGCTTTATTATAGGAATCCCGTGCGAGGAGCGCACATCCGGTTGATGCAGGAATTCGGCGAGCGTACGGTACAATCTGATTTAGAGTTGCAGGGTGCAATGTGCGAGGAACAAATGTTACACGTCCTAGTGCTCGTTATCGAGGAATAGCCGCATATTCGACATAGCCGAAGATGTCTAGCGCCCTTGCCACAGCAGCCCTTCCCCCTCTTGTCAAATGACTTTTCTCAATGCCGATGCCAGTAATCGCTCCTGGCCCCTCTTTTCCCCCGGGTTCTCCTCTTTCTTTCCTGTTTCTTGCCGCCTCCAGTAGAAGAGGCCAGTCGTGTTCTGACCGACGAGCCGCCTCGCCTTACTCCGGAGCCAGTCAGTCAGGTACACGATGCGATAATTGCCCGCATGACACGGTGATTGCCGTACTCACGGCGAAGTTCTTTGACACGTGCGTGGTTCAACTGGCTAGCTGGCAGTGGATGCTTCGTTAATTGTATCTACTCGACATCGCCGGCTGGTGAACGGAAAACGGCCGAAAGCACACCACCGGTGACACGCCGCCGCTACCTGTGCGACAAGACAGATATCTTGAATTCGAAAATGATACTCAGATTCGCCCTCCTGGGCACCCTTGCTCTCTTCGCCTTCGCGACAACCGCCTCTGCTCAAGACGACGACTCATTAGCTGGCAGTTTCTTGTCAGGTAAGTCAATGTGCTCTCCAACTCATTTAGTTCTGGGAAAACTCCGGTTGCGCTCGCTCAACTCGCAGCATGCTTTCGTAGATATTTGTTTTAAATGAATTTTTTTATTCATGTATTACGATGACACAGCAAAAACAATTGTTTGTCCGACTTATACAGAATTGATTTTTGGGGTTTTTATAAAAAATAATAGTTAGTGTTATTTTTGTGACTGTTATACGGAAATCATTGTCTTGACATTCAAATAGAAGTAGAAGTGTTGACCGTATCGAAAAATATTCGCGCGTTAACGCACATTTTTTTATCGGGGTACTCATATCAATAAAGTAATACAAATATTGTTAATTTATAATTGTGATTTGAACAATATCTACCTTTTAACATCGTGCAATATTTCATTCAATTGACTAGATATTAATAAATACCAATAATGTTTATCATGTGGTTGTACACAACATATAAATGAGTCATAAACAAATCGAGTTAATTTACGAACTCAATTTCAACTTTTTCATTGAAAATGTTGATTCAACTTTTAATACTATTGTCTAAATATAAGTTGTTTGTCTAAATATTATTTTGATACAGCTTCTGACCTTTCTTCTTTCTATTCTATTTTAATCTAGTATTGACAAAGCATGCGCATTGATAGTCAAGGGTTAATAACAATTCGATTGGTGTCGGTACAGACGGTGGTTTGGAGGAATAGAAATTCGCGTGTAGACCGTACGCAGCGCACGCTTTTATAGGTAGAATCTGAGCGGATGCGACTGTCCTACTTAGGGGTCATACCAGAACGCTCCTCGAATGGAGCTCAATTTGTGCGATTGCTAAGCTTTTTATTTCTACAAAAAGCGCGCACCGGAAAAGCGGCCGATACTTCATCACACACCGAAAGCTATTATCCGACACTTAAGCAATATTCATTTGGAAAGTTGCCGATAATTGTTCAGTCACCAAAGATACGATATATTGATTTTGGCTTATACGCTGATGAGATGCAATTTCATTCATCTTACGCAGCACGTGTTTAGGTCAAATAGGCAAATTGGTTGAGATCGGTTTACGAGCACGAACGCCATTATACCGTTACACGAATGTTCGTAAATTGCCCGCAGATCGCTTCGTATTGCGAAATTGATCTACTCAAGTTAATAGTGTCCTGAAAACTTAGTCTCGCGTTAACCCTTTCATAAATCATAAGAAATAAACTTCTCATTCATTATCCTATAGATTTTATAAAATTACGTGTCAAGTGAAGAAAATGCATTTGCAAAGAATGCAATGTTCCACTATGTGGTGACCCATGCTTTAGAAAGTTCATGGGAAGTGGAATGTTAGAGTTTCATAGCAATTAGAAAATCTAACAAGTAACTCCCCTTTATTTTTGTGCAACTAATTAATTAATTAAGGAAACAAAGAGAAAATAAATAAATTCTTAGAAGAGAGATTGATTAGCCATAATTATACAAATACCCATTTTCCGGTTGTTGCGTTCAAAACGATAAAGGGAAACACAGTGGAGATGAAATGAATACGGTTGAAGTAGAACAGAAAGCATTGCAGCTTTCTTCAAATTAGTTATAGCAAGTAGTTTCAGGACACACAGATATGTACTTGTGCTAATATAAATGAGATTGGAGTAAAATATTACTGCTATTCCTAACTGTTTATAGTACGATTTACTGTCCCAAATTCTTGGCCCATTGAATGCTTTTTATAACTAACATATTTTATTATAGCCAAAACTAGATCAAAATACCTTGGTATACAAAAATACTGCTTTATCACTTGCAAATGCACGTATCAATATTAAATTTAAAAAATTAAATATAAGTCCCTAAAAAAAATATATGAATAATTCATCTGGCGATTGTACACTCACCGGGAAATCAGAAACTTTGCTGGCTTACATATTGCTCTTCGAGAAGAGTTCAAGTTTCGATGGTCCTGCTGGGATTGGGTATCTCTCAAGGAATTAGGCAGGCAGCGTTAGTTATCTAGAATTTGACAGTCCAATGAAGTAAGAACGATTACGTTAGAAAAGGCACGTGTAATACCGGAGAAGGGTATACGTGGCCTGTCCTGTCGCTCATTAACTACCGTTATGTTTGTTTGGGCCGTTATGCTCGCTAAAGTGAAACCAGCTGTAAGCCTTCATTGCGCCCGAAGCGAATTTTTTCCCTACTGCCTTAGTTACATCATGCGATAAATGATTATTGCACCTGAAAACACCAAATTCATCCATTTCCTTCTTTCATTTAGTCCTTTGTCATTCGTAATCAATTTGATTTGCACCGGCATAGAGAATTAAAGTAGGACAATAATAGTACGCTATTGTTTTCAATAATAAATTAGACAATCAGTGAAATGGATGACTGTGGAATTTCATATTAGAAGACCACGGTGATCTTACTTGTTTTATACGAAGCCGCAAGCATGACACACTGACATGATACGGTTGCATATCATTTTATAAGAAGCAGGAATCAGAAAGATTTTGCAAGTCATTTTCTTATAAATAGTTGTACTATTATTAATAATAAATAGTTGATTATTATTAACTCGATAATGAACTACGCAATGAAAACTTAATTGAAATCAGTTCATATTTAAAGATCGTGTAAAATTATTATACTTATTTAAAGAGTGGCTGACTAGTTTTATTTAGTGCCAAAGTGAACTATCCTATTTTGAATATTGAGAACCAGGAGTTGAAGGTTAATGTCACGGAAAGCTGCTTTTTCCGGCCTTCAAACCGGTTCTGAATCAGTTTGACGTAACGACACGTTTCGATTTCGGCATCACGATCATCGACCCCTTTTCATATGAGTGGCAATCGAATGAGTCCACATAAATGCCTGAAATCTAATAATACTACTTCATTATAATTATATGTACAATCAATTACAATCATCATTACTTGTAAAAGCAAATGAACTGGGAACACGTGCACACATTTTGTACCACGTGTGATTCAGTACTTTATAAATGCTTTTGCAAATGAATAGACAGATTTTCAAGTAGTGAAAATAAATGCATTTACAACAATATTATAATATTTCCTCGTCATTGTTTACTTTTAAAGGGTTGCTGGACTCGATAACTAGTACGGCGAACAGTGCCGACTGTCCAGGTGTGTGTGTGCATGCGCTCGCCACTTTAATATGTTACGAAGTACTTGAAGATGTGCAATGTCCTACGGCGAGTATGCGTTGCTGCGTCGAAGCACCAATCAATCGAACAAGCAGTCCCAATGAAAATAATCACGATGACGAGAACTCAACCCCGACGGCACTAACGAGTATAAAAACATCTACCCTGCCAACAACAACTACACCTTCCACTACAGTGACAGTCACCACTTCTTCAACAACTGCTCTTGCCAAGCCAACTGTTGTATGTTATGTTAATTACTAGTCATTATTCAAACTCATGCAATTGATAAATGAATTGCACTGAGATTAATTCAGGAAAAAAATGATTTAAAGAGTATCTCAATCAATATTTCTTTGTTTCTTATAGGATAATTCGAAACATTCAACTAATAAAACAACACGTACGTATCCAAATATTTAAGTATTCTATTACTAGTTTATAATTTGAGCGTTATAATTGCACTCTTGGGAATAATTAAAATAGGAATAATTAGTTTTCTATCCGGGTACCCGTTGTTCACGTGAAAGCAGCATTTCTCCCATTACCCGCATAAAAAAGACGGCGTTAAAGAAATATTAAACATCGTGAAATCAATATTTCGTTATGAGTAATTAATAGCAATGGTTAACATAATTATGTATCCCTTAGCGAAATCATGCCCAGGAATTTGTATGGTGGAAAGAATTGCTGACTATTGCGACGCAGTCTTAGTGATAGAAAGCATTTGCAAACCAAGCTACAAATGTTGCGTCACAAGGGAAACATTCGGCGACAATCCACCCCCAGAATTACTCGTAATAGATCGAACAAATACAACCCGCTCTGATGAGAACAAAACATCGAATACACCTTACAAACCATCAGCTGCCACCACACCAAAACCATATACGGCACTTTCAACAATTTCACCGGTGACAATAATTGCACCAACCGCAACAACAGCTTTAGTGAAACAATCCACGACTGCGAAGCCAAAGCCTGTTAACGCGAAACCATGTAAGGGCGAATGTGTCAGTGGATTCTTTGCGCTTCTTTGTGATAAAGTTGACAAAGATGCCGATTGTCCTGACGAAGGATCTTGCTGTGTTATTGACGCACTTCTAAAAACGGTAATATATTTAATTTATATACTTAAACTCAAAAAATCCTGAACGAATAAAAAATAGCTGAGAATACTTTTTAGCAGGAAACAACTACAACATTGCGTCCGGTAACTAAACCACCGCAACCTAAATATCCTCCTTGCCCTGGATTTTGTTTGCTGACACTCATGGCAGCATTTTGCGAACGACCAAATCTGATAATACCGAAGACGTCAACCTGTCCATCCGGATCGATTTGCTGCGACAACACAAAGAGTCCGCCACAGGTGAACTTAATTGCAACGAAAATGAAGTCTTCGTGCTTCGTTTACACTGAATTGAAGTATTTATACATAGTGAATAAACATTGTGACACCATCGTCTTCTTCGTATCAGACTCCAAGGCCTCGGCCGAGACCAACAACGAGGCCGCCAACAACAACAGTATCTTTGCCGCCAGATCCTCGGCCGGAGTGCCCTGGTTCCTGCATAGTCTCTTATTTATCTTTCACCTGTTTCAGTAAGTGATTCAACAATAAAATATAAAGCCAAGAATATCCAATATAAAAGCGACAAAGATTGAGATTATTTATAACATTTCTTATAGGAAACGCTGAACTGACAAACTTGTTCAAGTGCAAGAAACAGGGTCAACAATGCTGTGCACCAAAGTCGATTATCAGAGAAATTACTGGTGTTAACACTACCGAACCTATATTGTTTAATAGAAACGATACTGTCTACGAGACGCCAAAACCATACACAACAGCTCTGACCACAAGCATATGTAAGTTGTAATTTCCCCTATTCTTGTATCAATTTTAATGCAAACAAAATTCTGTTCTATCCATCTTGATTATATAATCAAGTTTAATAATAATAAGTCGATTTTGAATATCAAGTTTGTATAAGTGCAATGAAAATATTGTGATATTTTTTTGGTTCTATGCTGTATGTTGCAGTCGAAAGTACGACAAGCACACCTATCACAAGGAGTCCTGTGTACAGTAAATACGTTTGTGGGGTGAAGGGAACTTCGCGCGGACCGATTCAAGCACGAAACCTCGACAGGGAAGGACGTGTTGTTGGAGGAGAGGATGCTGATGCTAATGAGTGGTGTTGGCAAGTTGCCCTCATTAATTCCCTTAATCAGTACCTTTGCGGAGGTGCTCTAATTGGAACTCAATGGGTACTCACCGCCGCGCACTGTGTCACAAAGTAAGTAGACTTTATGACTACTTACTAATAAATCACTTCGTGAATTTTATCCAAAATAAAATTATTTCCTACTCAAATGATTTCACTAATTCCAGTATTGTACGATCCGGAGATGCAATTTACGTCAGAGTAGGCGACCATGACTTGACACGAAAGTATGGTAGTCCCGGCGCGCAAACATTAAGAGTGGCTACTACTTACATTCATCATAATCACAATAGTCAAACATTGGATAATGATATAGCGCTGTTAAAACTTCACGGACAAGCGGAACTTAAAGACGGCGTCTGCCTGGTTTGTTTACCGGCACGTGGTGTTAGTCATACGGCAGGAAAACGATGTACCGTCACTGGATACGGTTACATGGGTGAAGGTATGTTTGTCGATTAAAAAACATGAATGAATATCATACGAAAAGAGGAGAAATGATTTTAAAATAGAACATTCTTTTCTACTTTTGTTAGTCCAATTGTGTATCAAATTTTTCAGCCGGTCCAATTCCTTTACGAGTGAGAGAGGCCGAAATACCTATCGTGAGCGATGCGGAGTGCATACGCAAAGTGAATGCAGTCACAGAGAAAATATTCATTTTACCGGCGAGTAGTTTTTGCGCTGGTGGTGAACAAGGGAATGATGCATGCCAGGTGCGAAATTTACAGAGTTCTCCAATAATCATTGAAGTATAGATGAAGTTTTTGGATATGTTTTATAAAAATGAATTTATTCATTGTAGGGAGATGGTGGTGGACCATTGGTATGCCAGGATGATGGATTCTACGAATTAGCAGGTTTGGTTTCATGGGGTTTCGGTTGTGGTAGGTTGGATGTACCCGGTGTTTACGTGAAAGTCTCCGCATTTATCGGTTGGATCAATCAGATTATATCCGTTAATAATCTTTAGTTGTTGTTGTATTTTATAAATTAAAGTTACAACGTTTATTTATTTGTTAACGAAAAGTTTCCATCACCTTCACGCGCTTGATGCCGTAGCATGTGTTAGGTGTGTTAAAAGGCAAATTCGAGATCCTCGAATTGTAGTCTTCAGTAAGAGAAACTATGCAACGCATCTGTAATGTAATTCTTGTATATTACAGTTACGGCCAACTACTTGAAATGCGTTGGATACTCGATGAAAGCAATGTCACTGTAATTTTAAATGCCGTAAACGCCAATTGAGTGTATGTTGGAACCATTAAGCTTTATTTTGACGTTTGTTCCTATCTCGGTTGCTTTTGTCTTTCTTTGTCGTGTGTACAAATTGACACATGGAATCTTTTGAGTTTCCATGAAGTTAACATGACTGCTTAAGGTAGTTTCGTATCCGTCCATTAGAAATTATAATGCTCCGATGGACCTAATACCGAAGAGACTGGAATATCCATGCAAAAGTATTCCTCCTAAATGCAGAATTAAATAAAACTTTATCTCTCGACCCTATTATGAACCAAAGCTGTTTTTCCGATATTGTATGCTTAAACTGTGGGCGAGGCGGAAAGACAGATTCTTACAAAAACTGAGATAAATGAGTAGAAAAGATCGACTATCATATTAGAAATAACTAATGTCACTCCGGAGTTTGCTGCATTTAAATAAGCAGCATCAGAATTCTATTTGAATTTAGAACTCTGTTCCTTTCAGATATAATTACGACGGCATTACATTTATTTAAACTTACTCAATTGATCGTGCCATCAAGTGCGTTGTAATTTATCTTTGCGCAACAAAATATTCTACCTTCTACGTTATGTGCTTTGTTATTTATTTATATACAATTAAGTAATACTAACAAGAGCCAATTTTACATGAACCAATAACGCAATAGCGAGAAGGAACATACGACGATTTGTAAAACTGGCTCTTCCTGTTAGTGTGTAAGTTCATTACAATTGGTTTTATTTAGATCTTTAATTATAATTTAATGGACATCACTGCGCTTTGTACATTATTGCTTCATTCACAACGTTTGTATTTTATGTAAGCAACATTTCATGCCACAAGTTTGTCACATATGAATTTCAAGGCTTATTGTTATTAAGCTATTCTTCTTAAATAAAAATTTCGTAAATTACGCACTGTTCAGTGTTTCCGTCCCAGAATTTACCAGCCACCTCTTCAAACACGTTTATTCCAATTTCTATGACTTCTTATTAATTATCGACCGGCGCACAGTCGATAATTTGCCGCCCAGTTGATAATGTAATATAAGAAGTTGGAAGTTACAAGTCAACAGCGCTGCTTTCAGAAAGAGCACGTGGTTGTTTGTGTTGTAGCTGTTACTCAGTATTGCTATAAGCTTTACTACTGTCGGCTTCGAAACGGCGAAGAATGTTCCGAGTGTTATTCGTGTATTTACATTAAACATTAAAGTTGTACGCCAATTAAAAATAAGTTTCATCAATGGCGTCAGTAGTCCTGAGTTCCGGTGAAAAAACCTTCATTCTCCATGGGATTGATGTTAGTGTGGAATAATAGTGAAAAACATAAAAATACTGGCTTTAGTACAACTTTTAATATCATTTTCGTATTGTCAGGCGGACTTCAGAGTCGACGGAAGGCATCGATATGAATATCGATCTATGGAAATAGAAACAAGAATAATGCCGCAAACGCATGGATCGGCACGATTGCGTATAGGAAAATCAGATGTTCTCGCAACTGTTAAATTCGAACTTGACACGCCACATGCTGATAGTCCGCATGATGGAAAGCTTGAGTTCTTTGTTGACTGGTACTTTTTTTACTTTTTCTTGCTGTTTATGCTTTGAACTTTTATATGCTTGTAATCCAATCTCTGTTTGGAGCACTTGTAATATTATGTCCCTTACACCCATTAATTCAACTAACATTGATAGGAAGCATTTATTTAATATAAATATTATTATTTAGTTGTGCCAATGCAACACCAGAATTTGAAGGTAAAGGAGGTGATGAATTAGCAATGGAAATAAGTAACATTCTCACATTGGCCTATAAAACATCGGATGCTTTCGATTTGAAAGACCTCTGTATTTTACCACAAAAGAAATGTTGGAAGGTTTATGTGGATATACTGGTAATTATGAGCAATTATCAACCTTAATTTCTGCTTATTGTTAATATAAAAAACAGTTTCTTGTTTATTGAGTTATGTCATGCTAATTCTTAGGTTTTGCAATGTGGTGGTAACTTATTTGATGCTGTAGCAGTGGCTGTTAAAGCAGCTTTGCACAGCACTGAGTATCCAAAAGTGACAGCTGCAACTTTAGATGGTGGGGAGGCAGACATTCAATTGTCAGATGATGTGCATGATTGTAAAAGATTGGATGTAACAAACCATCCCTTGATCATCAGTTTATGTAAAGTAAGTTTTGTAGTTCTTGCATTGAAAATTGTCATTTTAATTTAAGATGTTTACTTTCTTGACTTTTTTGTTATCTTTTACAGATTGGGGAAAATTTTATAGTTGACCCTAACTTAGAAGAAGAAATCTGTAGTACAGCAAATGTTGTAATGTCAGTACTGCCAAATGGGAAAGTATCAGCAGTAACCAAACTGGGATATGGGAGTTTACAACCAGTTACATTATTTAAGATGTTGAAGGTGCTTGTATTTTACAAATAGTTTATAGTTTGTCATTTGAGTTTTAACTAAATAGACTCTTTTTCAGGTCGGTCAACGTGTAGCACTTTCATTAAACGAAGCTGTGTTAGGCGCTTTAACGCAGGAGGATCAATATGACCGAAGACGGGGTATTAGCGGATTTCTTAAATAAAGATCGATAGATTATATAACGTTCTTAATTGAATTATTTCCCATATGATCAGACGAGACAAGACGAAAATAAGCAACAATCGCAAGTAGTAGACGACCCTTTTAATTACATTACACTTTGCATAAAGTATCGAATACGTTCATTAGTTTTGAATTCAAATCAGGCTACCAAAGGCCATGCTTTAGTCAAAACTAAATACGAATATGTATATTTTAAAATCTTAAAAATCTACTGTTTTAATATTTACATGGAATATCTTACAAAGAGAATTGTTATGAAAAGTACTCCTTCCTTGAAAAACTGTTATAGAAAATGAAGATCTTACTGTAGAGCAATAAGAGTAATATTATAGAAATTCCTACCAAATTCAAAGTGAGACATGACAATTCCAGTGTTGAAATACAACTGAGGCAGGATTTCATAGGTCTGGAATAACGAGTACTGTATAAGTGCTTCCATCATTTATATGGGTGATCTGCATCATTTTTGTTTTCCCTTTTTGCTCCCCTGAAAGAATAGAATCTTATAGCTAAGTATTATCATAGTCCCTAATTACATTTACCTTGTTTGAAAGTTCGTATTTTAGCTGCTGTATTTCTTCTGTTTGAGAAATTAACTTCTCATTCATATTAGCAAGATGTTCACTCATTGTACTGAGCTGAGCCTTATAGTTGCCTTCCTGTGTTTCCTTATCTCTTTGTAAACTAATGAAGTTGGTAAGTGTCTCATTGAGCGCCGATTCGCTTTCTTCCCGTTTTGCCTCACTTGTATCCAAATGTATTTGTAAAACCTCATTCTGGAACATGCGATTGCACAGAATTAAATAATGCAACATTTTTGTAAATTATCCCGCAAATATCTTTGTTACTACTTACATTTGCTGCTAGTGAAAGATTCTTTACATGCCCAATATACTTTTCCATTGACAGTCTATCAATCTCTTGAAGAAAGTAATCTCGAATTTTCACCTCACGTGCTTCAATCTCCTCTGGTAAAGTAAATGGCACTAATATTTGCCCAACCTATTAAGAATAGTAATAAACTGTATTGCTTTGAAATTGAAAATAACACTAACTTTTATACAAGTTTGTCATGATTAAAAATATATAGTACCATGTTATTTATTTCAACATGTTGCGTTCCTTCACTTTCCAGTATATTATAGTTAATGCATTCTTTTTGTTCTAGTTCATCATATTTAATTTTTAACATCTGATACTGTGCTTTCCACTGATTCAATTCCTTTTCCATGTCATATATTTTTTCAGTGTCACTGGAAGTTGGTCTCTCAGCAGTTCTCAGTGCACTAATATCTATTGACCCTTTGGAGAATCTGCCTGCAGCCCTTGAAGGTGTAGATGCAGGTGATTCCATATCATAATAGTGTTGAAGTGCCTTTGACTCAACATCACCTCCATCTGATTTGTTTTGATGGCCGACCCAGGCCACAGTTCCTTCATGATTTTGGCACTCACTCAATTTTCTTTGTAGGTCATGTTTTTCCCTTTCTATTTTATCAAGCATATCTTGCCATTTAGCTTGCATGTCATCTTTAGACTTTTTACTATACTCCAATTTGTTCTCTAATTGTTGGAGTTTCTCAGTTAAATTTTCAATTTCAGTGTCTTTGTTATTAATCTCAGATAGCAGCCTAGCATTTTCCACTATTTTCTTTTGAAACTCTTCATCAAGAATATGATTTGGCGATGCTACTGGTATTTGGCTTATGTTCTCAGACAATTTACCCTTCCCCTTCTTAGTTTTATTTTGTGTTTTATCCAATTCCTCTTGCAAGACAGTTATACGTTTGGTCAATTGCTGATTACGGAATGATAAGCTATCTAATTCTTGTTCAGCTCTTCTAAGTTCTACCTCCTTTTCTTTTAACTGTTCTTTGACATCTGCATTGCGAGCTTGTTCGTCGACTATGGCTTTTTTCAAAACATTTGCTTGCGCACGAATCTATTGGAAAAGAAAAATAAAATCGAGGCATTCATAACATTGAAGATATAATATAAGTTAAACACTTAATCCACTTACTTTTGAATATTCCGTCGCAATCTTTTGATATTTGATCTTCAACTGTGGATCGCAGCTATCCATATTCTACGTCTATGAAGTTCCAATGTGTCACTTTTTGCGGCCTGCAACTTGTCACTTTACCTTCCTGCACATATTATTTTCTAATAACCACTAGCACGAGATAAAGTTTATCCCGTCAATGCACCAGAAGCGAATGTTTGAGGAGAATCATAGTTATCGACAAATTAATCTTGCCGTTGAAATATTTGCGTCACATCCCGAATAATCCCGATCATCCCGAGAGGTTAAATGTAATTGTATACTACAGTGATAATACAGGCTAATGTGTATGCGTATTGATGTGTATATAAGTATACAAATATAAAGGTACCTTTTCATACAACATTCCACCGCTGCATCGCTAGCGATGAAACCCTGCAAACTGAGGAACTCCAACGCTAACGTTTCGGAGCATTTCGGAGCACTCGAAGCACTCCCGAGAATCCCAAGCGCACGCTCGGTCCACTCCCGCAACAGCCAACCGTAGCATCACATCTGTTTATCAGCTGACTGTTCCGACTCATTCACTACGCTGCCCACAGCCGGTGCCAGCGTATTGGCGGTCAGTAACCCGTGGCCGTTCTTCGGTGTGGTTTAGTATACTTATTAATTAGACTTTGGATAGGTTTCAGCTTTATTATTTCAATTCTATAAAGTGTCAATGTTCCTACTGTTGCGATCTTTACACTAGAAGAGGTCGAAGAATAAAAAATTCTCACCATGTATCGGTAGATGACGTTATAGGTAAAGTCCAGTTCAGTGTAGAATGCGACGTCAATCGCGACTCCACTCCGATCTGAGATCACAGCTGGCTCAAGGCTAACGCTGGAGAAAGACGAGAAGGAGAAGCCACGGAGGAATTTGTTGAATCATTTAAAAATTAGAATATGATGAAATGATACTATGACGCGTTTCAGTCGGCGCAAGTTCAGATAGTTAGAGAACAAACAAAGCAAGTCGTGAGGATGTTTCGAGATGGACAGTATCTCGAAGTGATCAAGGTATCGTGCACCTGTCAAACAGCTGTTATGCTCTCGTTCGGAGTTACCTTTCGTTTACCAGGAACTATTATTTTAAGGACTGGTTGTCATTGATACTACTACGATACGAATAAAATGTTGATTCTTCAATTGGACGATGTGTAGGAGTACGACTTGTTCTAGGCCTCGGATAACTGTTTGGCTACTGCTGTGGTGACAGTGCAACAGAAGACAATAGAAATCAAGAAGAAGAAAGTCTCGACGAACAAATGGCTCGATCTAGAGGATTGGGCAGCCTTGTACAAAGTCTTAGAGAGAGCAATCTTAAAAGTCAACCATGCGAACAAGTCTCAACAACAGTTAGATAAGTGCGAATGGAAGAAGTCAACTAGACAATTGGATATAACGTAAGATATATTTACTTAGCTGATTATTTAATTCTGACTATTAATTTATAAGGTCAAACAATTCTAGGTATACCTTTGATTCTGTGGATAGTGTAAAGGACAATACATCATTACCTACAATTCGTGTAACTGTGTCACCCGCAAGGAGAAAAAGTGAGGCAAGTGAACCATTGATAGATGAACTTGTTAAAAAGGAAGCTCCAGAATCTGAGAAATTTAAGAAGAATGCTGCTAGCAGTACAAAGAAAAGTGACATAAACGATACAAGTGAGAAGATATCCAAGAAACACAAAAGTCGCAGATATTTACACTATGATAATTTGGAGAATGAGAGACTTGAAGAATATGTGCCTGATGCCCCAGCTGCTAAGAAACCACGAACTGATTCAACTTTAGAATATGTCCCAAGCAGAAAAAGTGCTTTGGAAGGAGCACAATATACGCCGAATACATATACACCAACACCAGCGGACAGTAAAAGTACGAATGAAGTTACCCAATATATTCCCAATTCAATAACTGCATTAAAGACATCGTATGAGGAATACAAGCCTTATCCCAAAAGCATTTCCACAAGTGCTTCAGAAGAATATGTGCCTAATTCGAAAGGAGTAAAACCCTCTATAGAAGAGTATGAACCTGACTTCACTAGCAAGTCAATGAAGTTTGACAATAGTTATGTACCTTCAAGAGTCAAATCGACAAATACAAATGCCAAAACCTTAATGCAGAGATCTGAAAAAGTGAAGTCCCACAAACAAATAGCACGCCGGAAAGAAGAATCGTCGACAAAGAAAAAGGCGGATGTATTTTTAAAAAATTGTGATAAATGTATTTTCGTGGAAACTTAAATATTGAATTAATTCTATGACACTGTACATAATGGGAGGCACTACAGGTGACACGGAGCTCACTGTAATGCTATCCGTATATACAAAGACATTTTAATATCGCCATTAATAAACTTGTATATTCTCAGTAAAAAATCATCTTGGGAAACACATACTTCTTCAAATGGGGACATCCTGTGCTTACCACTAATTGTATTGTACTCTTGGATATGTGGCATATGTCGCTTTAACGATCATTGTCTTCGTTTTCTGTATTTGGTTCTTCCACTAAATTCTGTATAGGTTCAAATTTACTTTCTTTAACTTCCTCTTTGACAACCTGCTCCTCAGGTTCTTCTTGATTAAGTTCTTCATCATCTGTATCATCATCTGCACCAGGATGAGCAGGAACTTTATGGGTTGGGCTAGATGGTGTCTGTACTGTGCCTGGTTTCTGCCATACTTTTTGTGTTTCCTACAAGCAGCAATGGAAAATCAGAACTTCACCTAAAATCGATTTAAATTCTAAAATATAGTAATATACTTACTTTCATGCCACTAACTTTTTCCATGTAATAGTCATAGACGAATTTTGCCATTTGAGGCATATCCTCTATCTCCATTGGAGGAGCATCAGGAACATCATTGTTCCCTCTTTCAGTAGGATACGCTTCTTCGGGCAATAATTGCAATTTTAATGGCTTTTGCATTAGTTGGTCAAATGCAGGTGTTAATTCAAAACAATTTTTAAATAAAGACACTCGAGCAAACACGTATAAACCAAGTCTTGCTCTCGACATTGCGACAACTAAACGTCTCGCATCACGCAAATGACCAACTGCACGTGTTTTTACAAGGGATAGTAAAATATAGTCATTCTGCTGGCCTTGGTATTTGTCAACTGTGGTCACCTTATTCGGACGTCCTATCAAAGGATTGTTGGCACATCTTATATTTATGACATCCCTAATCAAATGCTTCTGCCCATTATACGTAGTCAATATACTGATCTTATCAGCCGGATAGCCCAATAAGCGCATGTACATAAATACTGCCACACAATACTCAGCCTCTGCAAGGTTCTGGTAGAAATATGCGCTGGGTTCACTTTCACCAACTCCATTGAAATCTTCAACATTAATAAGTTGAAAGTCATACAAGAAGCCAGCATTGGCTACAAGATACTCCGCACTACGCTCCACGTGCAAAAGATTGCCCAACTTTTTATACCGCCAATTATACAAATTACAGATACTTGGTCTAGCACGACCTTGACCATCAAGGTCGACAGTGGGAACTCCCAGGCGAACGAATCTTGCAAAAAGAGATTGCTCCATGTTCGAATACTTTTGAAAAGCCATATTCTTTATGACAGGTGGTAACTGGTGATGATCTCCGATCATTATCCAACGCTTCAAACGATTATATCCATCTTGCGGATTTTGGAGCAGTAACGGTATGAATGTTTCTATTTCCAAAATTTGTGCGGATTCTTCCATTAGGATATTGTCATATTTGAATCCCATATCGACGAGCTCCCTTCTTTTCAATGCAGCATGTGTGCAAGTCATAGCTATCACTTTAGCTTCTTTTACAAGTAAATATTTTGATCTATCGAGACCAGAGCGTAATAATTCAAAAGCTCTGAATTCTTCGAGTTGTGTAAATATCCTTTCTATGTACCTGCGCACAAAAGTTTGAAACAATTGTTTAATTATCATGATAATTTAAAATTTATTATGTCAATCAAATTAAGTCTTACCGGAAACAACTACGAGCAATTTCCATGTCTTCCTCAAAATTGTTCCGTTTGAATAATGGTTGTGGCGCGTTGTCGAAGAATTTATGGAATGGAAATTCTTCATCAACTATTTGGACAGGTGGAGAATTTTCTTCCTTTCCCTGTCGTTGTTTGAGACGCGCTTCGAAACGTTCCCATCTTGTCAGAACTTGATACATAAAGAAATGACCGGCAGTTTCGCATGTGTATGCTACATCGCCTTTTACATTTAAGGACTCCTGCAATCTTTGAACTTCCATGAGAAGATCTAAACGTTTTGCCAAAACATAATTGACTCTGCCATATCTGCTAAAATCCTTTTCCGTCTCCAGCGCTTCTTCTCCGTGACCAAGACGTAAAAGATGTCTTTCATCGATATCAAGAGCCATGATTTTCTCAAACAATTGATTCAAGGCTTGATTCGAATGTGTCACAATTAATGTTCTTTGATTAGGGAAATTATGGTAGAGATTTGAAATGATCTGGACAGCTACGTCAGTTTTACCCGTTCCAGGAGGACCTACTACTAGGGTCAGTCCAGGTTGCATACCAGCACGGATTGCTTCGACCTGCGTCGGTGTAAATGGAATCTGATTTCTGCAACACATTAAGGAATGTACTAATTACACCACTCGTGGCCTCAAATGTTGAAATAATCCTGAAACATACTTCTTTGGTTCGTTAGCTTTATAAGGTCCTCGACTGGGTGGTACATGTGGTTCAACCGTAATAATCTTTTGAATTGGCTCATTGTTATGCTTCGCAAGAACATCCTCAAATATCAGACGGAAGGGTCGTACCAGTTTCTCATTATCATCCGATGTGACTTTAATTTCATATTGGGGAAAACTAGCTTTCAGATGTTCTATTTCCAAGAAAGTGTCATTGAAGTCCATTGTCGTAATTTCATTTGGCATTCTGTAAAGAAGTATATACAATGTGTTAATGACTTGACAAGATACGTGAATGTAGTCGAAAAAACAATGTTTGTACCGTGAATAGCGAGCGGCTCCGGGGTCGCCATACCCTAAGATTATATCGTGGAGCCAGTCGGGCACGACGCATTCTGTATTCATAAGTTCCCTGATTGTTTCCAAGACAGCTTTAAAGTTGTTTTCTTTTGGTTTGCGTCTCATTATAATATTAAAGCCCTCATAAACATCCTCCCCACCGTGGCTGGCATTATCCATGTCGATTCTATACTGATTACAGTCCAGCCACACTCTATAAGTTCGAGCATCGCCCGGTAAAATTGGCCTCGGCTCTGGTCCATCCTCTATGACTCTGCCATTCGAATCAAGCATGCCCTCGACTTCGCAACCACGAACGGTTGTCAAACCCACTTGCGGTACGAATGGCAATTTATGAGTGTACTTTGTACCTATTCGTAAAAATCAGATATGAGTTATGGTGAATATATTTCAATTGCATTACGGGTATATGACACTGTATACCTATGGGATTTGGTGGCTTCACGGTAATTAAGAAACAAACATCATGCTTGCGCAGATTCTCCCATTCGGACTTAATTTCTTTGCGTACACTTAAATTGATGGTGACGTCGGCGCGTACACGCGATGGTCTCTTTTCGCCGATATTAGGTTTCGCGACTTCAACAACTGCGAACTGGGTGATCGGTTGTGCCATACGAGCCCAGCCACCAAAGTAAACGCCGCCGTCTTCAGCGCGCCTGAATACATAAAACATGACACACTGGTTAGTACAACATTTCATAAGAGCATGGACCCCGACGCATTATACAAAAATTAACATACCAAGGACTCAATCTGCTCACGGCATCTTCGATGTCTTGGCGTATCTCATCTGTGAATAATGGGTGTTACCATTTAGCTCGATCAATCTTAAATGAAAGTCATGCCAACGTCGATGTGAAAACAAGTTTTTGTTGCCTTAACACTAGACCGTCATACTCACACGTTGACTCTAGGCGAAAGAGATTAAAGTTTCTTAATAAGTAGTCGTGCAAAGTAAGGAACTGCAGATTCAGTTTCGGTAGCGCTAGGCAGCCTTCGCCGGAGAAATATTCTGTGGGAACAATGCTTTCGTTCCAAATAATATCCTCTGTTGGATAAAGGGGCATTTCATTCAGTTCCTCCAGTTGAGAGGCTCTGCGTTCATGTCGCGAAATCTATATTCGAAAGTATGCAATTAGTACTCTTCATCTATTACACTAAAATATATTATGTATTTACCAAAAGTTCTCGAAGAAAATCCATGTCAAGTCGGTACCAATTTTCATCCTTTTCTCGCTCCTGGGGAGGTACAAGGTTCAAGTAGCTCGCGATGGATCTCAGTTTTTCTTGACTACAAGATTACAAATGATGTTGTGATTTGTCATGAAATTATCTTTAAAGGATCTACTGCGAAAGCAACTCACGTGATTGATCCAAAATGTTTGTGAAGTGCTTCTCTAGTATCGACACTAGCTACGTTGGCCAAGGCGAAACTTCGGAGATCCGTAAACTTTGCAAAAACCGCTTTCTACGCAATATCGATTCAATCATTAATTATGTACACAAACTTTACATTTTGTGTGCATTTATTTGTGTATGTTAATTATGTACACAAAGACAGTTTTAGCAGTCAAAAAGCATGAAGTGTTCCAATCTCATTAATTATTTTCTTATATAAACAGAATACACAAACACTGTCGATCTTAGTCATAAATAATTTTTCTTTCATTAGATATCTTTATGCGGTTTGGTGATCGGATCGACTGATATCCCTCGTTTGTCATTGAAAGGCAAACGGAGTCAAAAAAATAGACTTTCTATTCTACACTACCTACCTGCAGGGATGTGATCTTGGTGTAATGAAGCAGTGTCATATCATGATCTGTAAGAGGATCGCCAGTCTCCTCGCTGATCTCAAACCTGGCATAGAACTTTAACATCTCTAAGAGCTGCGACACAAAATAAGAATGAATGGTTACAGGAAATCCATTTCGTCACACATACTACTGGAAACTTAAACAGATTAATTTCCAGGCACAGACTTCTGCATTTAGTACCAGTTACAAGAAACAAATCATCGTGCGACGTCTGCACTATTCTTAACTCCTCCTGATATTCCTTCCGCTATCCAATTGCTTTAAAAATAAAGTTAAATGCTGACGTTTTTTACTACGAATCCTAAAAGGTCATTCGAAAATCCCATTTGGATGATGTATTTTACAGGTACTGAATTGCTTTTCCGTACGTCAAACCAGGCGAGCTCTTATTGAGACTGTGCAAGCAGTATCCGGCTGTTGCATGCATTACAGTCTCGCACGGCTCCGATTGAAACCGCAACGGAAACATAATTCCATCCTTTACGAATTACCAATCAGTTTCGCAAACTGTTGGTTGACGTTTCAAAACATCGCTTATCGGAAATCAATCTTGCCAGCGTTCACGTGATATATCTCTGGGATTTACAGGAATTCCTGGCTGGATTACGATTTTCAGTTCGGGGTCGGATCGATCTGTGACGTACAAGGGAATAGTATTTTAAATGGGCGGTTTAGGAAGTGCAGATACAACTCAGGAAAGAAAGACGCGGTAACGTGGCCGTGGCCAAGCTATGAACGAGGAACCAAACGGTGGGAGAAGAGTGTGCTATCTCTGACCGGCCAAGCAGCCGTGAGTGTTCTCCAAGAGCGTGATCGCTTCAGTTTCGATCGTAACACAACGCAGATTCGACGTCCAGTGCGGTCCCGTTGAATACTCTTATCGGCAATACTTCGATCTTCTCGAGAATTGGATCGTTTTTCAAATTTACACACCTATAACTATAATTACTAAATAAAAGAAGACTGGAAGTTCGACAACTATAATTGTAAATTCATTGATGCCATTTGAAAGCGGAAGAAGTAAAGCTTAACACGCGCGGACCACCCTTCAGCCTGTGCAACCGGTTATCCAGTCTTCCAGTGGTATTAAAGCCTGTTTGAACAAGACCTTCCAAGGATATCTAGGACTTCTAGAAGATATCTACTATCTACAATCCCGAAGGAAAAGAACCAACCATTCTAAACCTTATCGAGCTTTCTTGGCATACTGTCATATATCAAGAAATCTATTGTCACATTTTTTAAGGGTAGAAAATACCGTCAAATTTTCTTCTATTAAAAGATTGTGACTTGTGCTCGCAGAGCATCCTTTTGTCACCTGTGCACCGACTCTATTTCACGATAACAAACGAAGAAATGCGGTAACAAAAACACAGGATAATGTTACCGGACGTGAGCTATAGCAGAGACCAGGGCACGTCGCCGATTCGAGGTGTGTAAACTTTTCCTCCTACTTCAGTTATCTTTGCCAGCTGAATTGCTACAAGCATTTCTTTCCACTGAACAATTATTTCATCAGGGAACCGCGCACTTTTCATAACAAATAACCACCGATCTGATATACTTTCCTTCAATACTACATTTATTACGAAACAACTGGCAAGATAAGAGTGCTAAACCCAAGCAAACAATACATCTGACTGGAAATCTCAGTTTCGTAATTAATAACGATGCCGCCGGAACCGACAACATTGCAAAATATACACTCTAGTTTTTATCAATTATATCAACACTTCTGAATGAGCCTCCGAATTTCCGGAGTACATACTCCGAACCGTGACTAATTCACGAACGGAAACATGAATAATATCATAGCAAATGTAATTGAATATACATATTATCATAATTCGCTATGTCAACAATGCCGATAGAATCGTCTGTATCGCTGTAAAAGGTCAACTGTAAAGTAGATTTAATAGAATTCCAGATACGCAGTATGTGCGTTAGATATGATATTGTAAAAATAACGTTATCTGGCCAGATTAAGTTCTCGCCTTTATATAAAGTCGAAGACGACGCATTCGGAGTGTCGAGTGCGTGTACGAGTGCAGCAGCGAAAAAGGGTATTAAACGCGAAGAGAAAACGTGCGTGGCTTGCCATTCAAGTATATGTTTCATTCGTATCTCCGGTGGTTCGGCTGCAATGCAGGTAATCGTTACTGTCAAAAGAGTGCGTGAATGCAGGCTCGTCGAGATCGGGCGAGTGTCCGAGTGTATGATGCACAGACGCACAAAGGATCTCGTTAACAGAGCTATCCCTTCTTCTTTCAATGTAATCGTGCCACATTGCACTCGTACTATTAGCATTAAACTGGGTTACGAGTGCTTCCTATCGCGAATGTCGTTCCTTGTTTCAGTACGTTCCCGCGCACTATCATACTACGCCCCATATCGATGATCTTGCCGCAGAGATCACTCATACTTCGAAAGCAAAGAGCCCATTCACTAAGGACGCATCGGCAATATTCAATTCCATTGCGCGATCTAGTTAAATCCTCGATGGTTTTAATGCATCTAACTGTCAATCGATTAAAGCACCAATCGGATTCCGAGTAGGCCGATATCACTGATTGATAAAATATTGGAAATCACTCCACGCAATGATGACAAGGCTGACGCATGAAAGGCCTTTATAATCTGTTCGCGCGTAGATTGCATTATTAATACGAAATCGATCGGCTAAAGCTGCAAAGTATCTTCTCGATCACGTGAATGAGTGTTTATTTGAAAAGTAATTGAACTCTTGAGTTTTCAATTAAATTATGAGAATTGCAGTGTAGTGAATTATATTAAATTATACGCTTTCAGTGTCGTCTTGGTTAATATGGATCGGTTTACTGGCGTGGACAGCAACCCCGAGTCATGCGGAGACAAATGTTTTATGCTGCCAGGAAGGGGTGAAGTTATTGCACTCATTGAACTGCACCGATGGCAGCCCAGTAAATTTATATTGTCCGCATGGCAGCTACCTGGTTGACCCAACTGTTTACGAGAGTGACAACTTCACCGTTGATTATGAAGGAAACACAGCGTGGCTCGTAATCAATGACTATGAAAGAGTACCAGCAGACAGGTGAATATATCTCTTACACCGAAAATACTGAAATATTCATAAAAATTCCATGACGCAATTTAGCGTTTACTTTTTCTAAAAACGAAATTTGTCCCATTGAATAATTCTATATACAATTTTACGAACCTGTTTGAATACGCTTGGAAAATGCAATTGTGTTCCTCGTAAGGAAAAGTCCGTAATTCTCGCGTCTACTTGCTGCTAAATTAAATGCCAGCAATTATTTTTACACAGTGCTCAAGGTCGCATGTACATCTATTCATAGTACATTCATTGTCTCAATTCTTAAAAAAGCCGTCTGTTTTTTAAATTAGCTTCTGTGTCGCTCATCCAGCCAATGGGAATCCGCAAATCGCCTTTGTTTGCTTCGACGACGAGTTCATCGGGAACTCGTCCATGTGGAAGGACACGCTCTTCTGCATTCTTAGCATCATCTCAGCGATGTTCCTGATCATTACTCTCGCGGTGTACATTCTCCTGCCGGAACTACGAGAGATACAAGATAAAGCGATGATGGCAGCGGTCACATCACTCGCTGTAAGTTACATTATTCTCTCGGTTCAACACTTGCGAACTCCGGACGACGAAGATCACACGACTTGCGTAGCATTAGGTAAATCAACGAATATTAAAAGGAATGATTTCTAGTCAAGAAAACAAGTGATTAATACGTCTCTATATATTTGTTCTAGGCTTCATTTTGTACTTCAGCTTTGTTACCGTCTTTTTCTGGCTAAACATCGTCGCTTTCAATATATGGCGATCAGTCTGGTAAGTCTGCTAATGACTATGTCAACTCTTAGCATTCGACGCAATAAAATGAATCTTCCCACCGACAGGTTCAAGAATTTTATTATTCGGGACAAGCCATTGTTTACCATTTATTGCATATATGGTTGGGGCGGACCTATCTGCTTTTTAACTGCAGTCCTGATTACCCACCATTTCGATGGCAATCATCTGAAGCCTGGTTTCGGCGAAAGAAGCTGTTGGTTCTCCGGTAAGAAATGACTTTCCTTGTGGTAATACAAATCAACGAAAAAGTAACTGGTGAGACTATTAATGACCGGATGATATCAATATGATTTTTCAGGCTCGCCTCAAATGTGGGCGTACTTTTACGGCCCAATTGCCATTTTGTTAGCGTTAAACGTTATCTATTTGAGTTTAACCAGCTGGCGACTGTGGCATCAATATCGGGACTATAGTGGCAGTAAACTCAGAGCACTTCGTTTCAAATGCTTGCTATATGTCAAGTTGATGCTGGTAATGGGTATTACTTGGATCTTTGAAGTCTTATCATTTGCTGACGGCTCGAAAAATGACTTTTGGTATGTTCACTAGTTAGCGTTGATGTACGATTATGTATAAATTAAGTGGCTGAGTGTTTTATGCATGGATTATTATCTCTGTCATTAGGATGCCTACGGATATTTTGAACACCTTGCAAGGTCTCATAATCTTCATTTTACTGGTGGCGACGCGAAAAAGAGTGAGGAAGCTCTTAGCAAAGAAGAGGCCTTGTGGAATTGGCTTCCCGAAATCGTGGGTGGTTTACGAGGACGAAGAGTGCGAGGAGGTGTTGCCGGAAGAATTAGAATTATCTCAACAAGGCTAGTCTTAATTAATCTCGAGAGATCAGCCGCAAGTGATGCAAGAAGTGTATAGACATAACACGCTTCGAATCGAACAGTTCGGCATTCGCATCCGATTACCATTAAGTGTCTCACCATCATCTCTGTTAAGAAGTCTTATTTGATATTGTAAATGACTGTCATCCTTGCGTAATCTTAATATTCTCATTCCATCGGCGAGCCTGCATGTCATCAAGCGACTTGCGGCGCCGAATGTCTTGTACTATAATGTCATTATTCCTAGAGGAAGAACGTAGTTTATTCACTGTAATGTTAATGACGCTCATATGTAAGGATAAGGCGACACAGGATACATAAGAATCTCTATGAATGACTTTAAATACCGAATACTGAGAATACCAAAAATATAGAGAATTATTGTTTCTTGCCACTATATTCCTCGTTCGACGTCTACTAATCATTCATTCTCCCGAAGATGTATCACTCAGCGATCCCTACGTAATATCGTAACGAGTCATCTTGGCCATTCCACACAATCATTTTTTCCCACAAAACCATCGTGCGCCAAACTTTCATTCTCGTGGAATGACGCAGCAATTCTCGGACGACTGACGCCTCAAATCCTCGAAGTAATATAGATGCCAATGGTAAATATCATCGTACCAGAGAACTTTTGATTGCGGATAAATACGAGCCTCGTAAATTATACTCATGATAATTGCCGCTCATTAGCATAAATCGATGAGTTACGAGCAATCAACTTTACGATACAAGTGCTCTCCAGGCTTAATGCCTGAACGTCCCTTTTTTTTACTGTTCAGCAGAGCGCGCCGCTTGTACGAGGAGCTTTTGTCAGCCAGTGCACTTGACGCTGTGTGCATTTGCCGCATAGTGTGCATGCGAGACCGATAGAACACAAGGGGAATTAAGTCTCGAAACACGTGCTTCTGTCTGGGAATAACACGGCGCGAATTCCTGGCCTTTGTGACGCGCAAATACCCCGTTGAATAAATCAGATCGCTTCAAACAATAGTGGGGATTCTGTTCAATGTGTTTATCCACGTGCGTCCACGCCACGCTTTTATTCCTAACACCTAGTGCGCGTCAGTTTTGGTGGCAGAAAATAAAACAGTCAAGCGCTTCCACCGCTATCTTCCTTTCTTTGCTGGACCCTTGCCAGAAAAATCTACAAGATATCTATCACGCGGTCGTCGTGTCTTTAGCGAGCAATCTTTCAATTTGCAAAAGCGAGTCTACGCACTGGCGCCGATTGTGCTTCAACATCGTACAGAATGCGTCTCGTCAAGTTGCATTGTTCATTGCGCACAGTGACTGCGATCATTAGAACAAAGCAGTGTGCGCGAGTAGCCAATTGCTCCGTTCAACGAAGACGCGCTCAACGAAGAACCGGGAATGCCAAAGGGGGACAACGCTTTGGGTGACCACTCGCACGTAACTATGACTAATACCGGCATCTCACAGACACGTGTGCGTTACCACACGTAAAAGATACGCGCGCGCGCGCCCGCGTGCTGCAACGAAGTACGCCTGTGTCTACCGTGGACATAAAAAGCGAGTCCTGCCGAGATCGGCATACTACGACACGCACGATTCTCGCGAAAGACTCTCTGAGAAGATAAGGAACCGCTTGCATAGTGCTGAACACAGATACTGCATTATGTTGAGATGCAGAACGTGCAGCATTAACCGGATCAAAAAGGAAGGGGAGTAAATGGCTCTTTAATAGCCACTCAAGCAGGAGGATGAAAGCGAGAATGGATTAGCGAAGCAAGCGATCGCAGTCTGTTGTAGAACGCAACCGACATGTACACATAAGAGAGCTCATGTTGCACCGAGAGAGGTAGGGTATAAGAAAAGTGGGATAGACTGGTAGCAAAGGGAGAGAGGAGGGTAAGGGCAAGCCGAGAGAGGGAGAGAAGGACTAGAGGCACATATCGGAAAGCTAGGAAAGGCAGTGTATCGGAAAAGAGAAAGAAGGAGAGCGCGGTAAAAGAGAAGCACGAAGGAGAACTGGAATGGGATGGCACGAGGTCGGGAACGGTAGGGGTAGCATGCTCGGTAGGTGGGCAGAGCACAGGCGTCATTGGCAGGTATGGCGAGAAACAGACGGGAAGTTCGCGGTCGCGATGAACGACTGAATTGAGACGACCCCGAGGTTCACTCTAGTGGCCCTTAAAGAGATCGATCGAAAGCAAGAAAAAGAGCTGTGGAGTGTTGGTGGGTTAAAAACGCGCGAATGTGAGGACGTTTTCAGAGAGAAGTCGAAAGGGCAAGAGGCCGACTCGATGACATGTATCTCGTGAGCGCGTTGCTCTTACTGGGCGCGCTCGGCCCAAGCGATCGGCAGGTTGCCAACGCGGATATCGAGACCAAGGTAAATTTGGTCAACATCACCAAGTGCTGTGAATCGGAGGAATTGCTTGTGGACGACACGTGCACGCCATTGACAGAGACCAATGAGACTAGGTGGGAGCCAGAGTTTGTCCAGGAGGATCACTATGGCTCGAAGCGGAGACCGCCGGTAAAGCCGGATTATCAATTTAGAATCGGAAGGCCAAGATGCCAACCAAACGAGAATCAGTGGCACATATATCACGATGCTACTGGAGCGGATCGCTTGGGTATATTACCCACAGGAGTATTACGACACGTCGCGGTACACCCGACCAGAGAGGCTGATCAAAAGAGCGCGATCTATGGAGCCGGCTTTCTTGAAGAAGATTATCATGATACTGTATCAATCAGATATCAAGATTATCCCTTTGGACACTATTGTGCAGACAAAGCGATTTTAAGCGGGGACCGATTAGTGACGACCTATGCTATGGTTTGCGTGCCTGTTGCTGTTCGATGGACCGATACGAATTACTTGATGAAACATGCAATCGATCCTGCCTTTCACGCGATATCAATCGCCAGTTATTTGGTCGTCGCCGTGGTATATTTTGTCCTGCCGCAGCTACGTGATCTTGTGGGAAACATGATCACTAGTATGACTTTATGTCTTATAACTAGCCAGAGTGCCTCTACAGTAAGGATATTCACGGAGTTCGGCAGTCACGTCAGTTTTTTAATTGCCGGTATGTTTCGAAATAAGAGAGTACAGGCTCTTATATAATTTAGAGAGGCTGATTGTAATTGTAGTACTTAAGTTAAATAATCTCATTTTTCCTTTACAGATACTGTAACATACATCTCATTGATGGCAGCTTTCTTTTGGCTAAATGCTCTAGGCTACTATGTATGGAGCACTTTCAAGTCAAGAAATGTTTTTCTAAGAGTAACTGATGGCAGAAAGTACTGCTATTATTCAAGCTATGTTTGGGGATCAACGATTTGTATAGCTGGAACTGCAGTCTTTGCTCATTTCACTTTAGAAACTAGTAAACCACTAGTTGGTGGTACGACTTATCCTGCACAAGAAACTGTTGGTTGGCTAGGTATTTCTGTATTATTCACATCTGTTGCGTTTACAATAATAGTCGATCTGTGCTTTATATTGACAACTGCCAACAGAATCAAAAGAATGAGCACATATGGTAGAATTCACCATAAGATGAAGTACAGTTTTAGGATGTTTGTATTCCTCTTTGCAATCATGAGTGCAGGCTGGCTATCCCTTTTATTATCACGATTAAATTATGATGCCTTAATATACTGTCATATCGTTATAAATTTACTCCAAGCTATTCTTGTGCTTTACGTGTGCGTATTTGGTCAGAGGAGGGTAACATTTTTACTTGGGAAAACATGCAACTGCTGCAGCCCAAGTAACAATATAGAGGGTCTTGATTGGGGGGAAGAAATGACAGCAATTAATGCTGGTTACTAAATCCACACTTCAGCTCATTCAATGAACTATGAGTGTGTAACATAGACTGCAGTCAATGACTGACTATATTTTCCAATCATAAAATATGTAGCAATATGTATTTTTTAATCTCTGACAGAAATTGATATAATTACAGTATTAAAGTGAATCTAGTTGATGTCAGCAATTAATAAATCTAGTATTGTAAGCCTGATTGTATATACCAATATGTCAGATGTTAACACAAGAAACTTAATACGTCCAGCAATTTACAGTGCCTTGCAAAAACACGTTGGCCTTTTAAAAGTGCACAATTTTAGTATATTTTAAAATTTGGAATTAAATATTTTAACTAAAGCGGCACCCACTAATAGTGGTGCAACGTTTTTTTTTAATGATATAAGATATTTATGTAGTATTTATATGTATGTAGTAATGAAACTTTTGTACAAGAAAACATATCAATGACTTATTTGGGAATATATTCTTTAAAAACATAGAAAATGAGTTCGACCTTTTAATAACAGAATTTAATCAACTTACCTGGCCGAATAATCCACCTTCTGGCCGGTTGAGTAGACTAGACAACTGACACCTTACAACCAAATGACAATCGTCCATCACAGTATTGAAGAAGCGTCTAGTAGGCAGTAGTGCTTCCAAGTCAATGACCAACTCCAGAAACCTCTCACAATATCTCACTTTGTCAGACAGGATTGTGCCTATAATAGAAAAGAAAGAAAAAATGTAAAATAGTGTTGGAACAAACTTTTTCTTAGGCCAGCTAAGAGCATACCTTCTCCTTGAATAGTTTCCAGAATTCTCATAAATTTAATCATTAGTCTATGCAAGAATTTGCGCTCCCATTCAAGTTTTTCTTTAAGCTCAGGATTATCTTTCTTCCTAATGGCCTTCCAATATTTCCTCCATTTTGGATAGTTTCTGAACTCTAGTTCTCTACGACCTTCTTGTAGAGATATCCACATGGAAAGTGACACTAATCTCTTAGCTTCTTCTCTTACTAATAAAACTTCCATTGAATTGAAACAATGGTTCAAGAATACTATCAGTGATGTTTGCTCTTTGAGATCAAAATCCATTATACTTTCTTCAAGACACGCCTCTAACACTTTTTGAAAAAATCCAGGAAAGTGACTGGGATTCTTCTCAAATGCTTCCCAGACTTGTACTCGTTCTCTGAACTTTTCATTCACCATAACTACAATAGACATGGTGTGAGCACGAGTTGCAGTCTCTGCATCATAATTCGGCCATAGGAAATTCTCCAAATATTGGCTGAATTCTAGCATCATGATGCGACGTATGGAAAATTTGGAGGCACATATTTCTTGAACATATATGTCCTCCACTATTTGCGGGGTGAATGGCAGATGTTTCTCAGTAGTGTGCGGAGCCCAATATTTATTTGCCAACTATAAACACAATAGGAATTGATTAATTATAAGTACAGTTTGTACCTGAAACTTATTGAAGTACTTGCCTGTGTTATTCGGTCAGAATTAATTTGTTCAACTGTAGGAGCTGGATTATTGTTTTTTGCCAGTACACCGTTCTGACTCTCCATCTTCATCGTATAACTTTCCAAATTGTCACATAAAAGACTGGATCTTTAGCAATCGCAATCGATCACTGAGGTTACAAACACACAACCGGGATATTGACAACACGTTTAAATTAACCGCACACTCTCTCAACGACTGTTGGATGCTTATTCGATTAAAAACATATCCTACTAATTCGTAAATAGAGATCCCATAAAGAGAGATCTCATCGATTCGACATAAGTTCACGACGTAAACTTTACACACGCGGAAACAACGAGTGCAAGCGGCACTGATCCGGCAACTACTCAGTAATCTACGAATTCGTACAGCGAGGAAAGTTACTTTTAACTAATAAGATTGCGCGAAAGTTTATACAATACACAAGAAGTAAAAGGCAGACCAGTTCCAAACACTGTATAATAAAAACTCGAAACAACAATTAGAAACTGTCTAATGTTCAATGTTTTCATATGCTACAAACTGTTGCGGGAAACCGATTGCAGCGCTATCGCAGACTTTTCGTCACAAATCTTGATCAACCTTATTGAGATTCGGCACTTGATTTCACTAATGCATCGAAACGTGTGTTATTTTTACCGGAAATAAACGCAAAATAGAAAGACTAATAACAATAATTATTTTAAATCTTAAATTGTAAGTCTTGACCTATTGTCAAACAACATAAAATTGTGATCTTTTTCCAAGTTCTACGTATTGCGATCAATATTGATTACGCTGTCAACGAAAAGTAAGTTTTACGTATTAAAACCTTTACCTAAAGTTACAAAAACTATCGAATATGCAGTTATCACTGCATTGATCTCGATTACTCAACTTTTCTGGAAAGTACTATGTAGTGTACAGTGCGGGTCCGTACCATCAGTCTATCATACACCTTTCTATAAGTGCATGCGATAAGAGTGTCCGGTATACGAATTCTGTTAATTACCGGTGTAATATAAAATAATTCGTATAATTGCAATAATAGAAGAATAAACCATGGAATCACCATTCTATGAAGATATCTGTAATGCATTATATCGATCATATGTACCTAATAATGTACATAGTGTATTACCCACTAACATTGCTAATCAACTTCTGCTGATCGAAAAAGATTTATGCAATAACATAAAAGCAATTAAATTTACCCCTCCAGTTGCCTATATGTACAATCCTCTAGAATATGCCGATGATGTACATGCCAATTATGTAAGAAAATATTGTATATCAGAAAAAAAGATCTTATTCCTTGGTATGAATCCAGGCCCATGGGGCATGTCTCAAACCGGTGTACCCTTTGGTGAAGTAAAAACTGTACAAGACTGGTTGCAGCTCTCTGGCGAAATTAAAAAGCCACATAGAGAACATCCAGATAGACAAGTTACAGGTTTCAATTGTAAACGATCTGAAATTAGTGGTAATAGGTTTTGGAAGCTCTTTAAGAGATTGTGTCATCATCCAGAAAAGTTCTTCCAGTATGCTTATTTGCGCAACTACTGCCCCATTGCACTGATGCGTGATACAGGAAGAAACATCACACCTGTGGAACTAAAGGCAATAATCCAATCCTTTAATATTACTTTGGCTGATATGTTAAATATTGTATATTTTACAGGGTATTCAAAGGCAAAACAAGAAGATATTGGAAGACGAATGCGATCACGCTTTGGTACAAATTATTCAACTACTGAATGTTGAAGTTGTCATTGGCATTGGAAGGTATGCAGAAGAGAAAGCTAAGAGTGCTATCAGAAATGCTGGATTAAATGTGGCAGTGTGTTATATGAAGCATCCGAGTCCTCAAGCAACTGGCAATCAGAACTGGGATGAGGAGGCTGAGAGAACACTAAATGAGCTTGGGTTGATTGAGTATTTTAAATATTAAATACCCGTATTGTTTTTGTTTCGTATATATTTTATAATTTTTAAATTTTTATTAACAAATCAGTATTTTGTTGCTCAAACTTTTAAATCTTTAACTACAAAAGAATATTATTTATTATGGACACTAAAAAGTGGATGGATATTGCATTGCTAAGAGCTGAAGATTCACTAAAAGCAGGTGAAGTCCCGGTTGGATGTTTATTTGTCTACAAAAATGACATAGTTGCAACAGGATATAATACAGTGAATGAAACACGAAATGCTACGCGTCATGCTGAGATTAATTGTATTGACCAAGTACTTAAACTCTGCGCAGAGAAGAGCTTGGACTTTAAAGAAGTATTCCAGGAAATAAGTGTAATAGTTACTGTAGAGCCATGTATAATGTGTACCTCAGCACTGTACCAATTGAAAGTACAAAAAATAGTATATGGATGTGCTAATGATAGATTTGGTGGATGTATGAGTGTTCTTAGAGTACCACCACTTTACTGTGCTGAAATTACAGTAATTGCTGGTGTAGAAGACGACAGAGCAATGAGTTTGTTGAAAGAATTTTATAAAGGTACAAACCCCAATGCTCCAGAGTCAAAAGTAAAGAAGAGTCGAAAAGAAAAAACAGAAGCAGTTGTATGATTTTAAGTTTGTTTAAGTAAGATTCCTGCGAAAGCCAGACAATAGGTTTTATGTACACTCATTTTCATATTTTATACTGCACTTTTGTAACTCCATTTTATAATTAAACGATTTCACAAGTATAAAAGACATTGGTTTTTATTAAAAGCACCAAGTATGGTCCAACTCACACTTTCCTTGATACCATCTAACTAATAACTGATTTCTTAAAGTATAGTCTTTCAGCACCATCCCCTCTGTCTGAAAATATCAGTTAATTAGTTAATAAAATTAAAATTAAAATAAGAAATCAGGAAATACGAAAGTTACTTACGATGGGTGGCGGAAATATTCTTTGGAAATCCATTTTATTCTGGTGCTCTAAATAACTCTGAGACAAAATCAATTTTGTTTCTGGAGTAAAACATTGACTGCAAAGCTGACACTCGACCTGAAAACAGTCCTCGCAATTGACGCATAACTCTGGCAGAACCATTATATTTTTATCTGCTACCTCCATTTCTTGTTCCATTTTCGTCCTACGAAAGGTGAAACGTGTTACTTGGAAAATTAGTTCAACGCCTAAAGAAGGTGTAAATATCAAAAATTAGCGTACCTGAGTTTTAAGGAACTCTTTTTGACTCTTTGCCCTACCCCTACCAAAGCGAACAAATTAAATATAACTTGCTCATAAAGAAGTTGATTTGGAGGGTAATGGGCGGATGATAAGTTTGGCGACATATTAGCTTCCATCGTATAAACATTTAAATCTTCGTCGAGAGTAAAATCAATTCGTACTAATTCGAAGAAGTTTCTTCCGTTCCCGAAACGCTTAGCGATATCCCTGATCTGTCGTTCTTTCAATAAGGTAATTTCTCGTATTGCTTCATACATATTAAACCACATCTTTTCAGGATCTTTATTCTGTGATCTCACGTATGCATCAAAGGAATCTTTCATGGAGAATTTGAGATTTGTATAATAATTTTTTAAGGATGGCACGTTCCAAATCGGAAGATAGTCATCACCAACCACATACTTGTCTAAAATTTGCGGATCAAAGGGGTAATACTTAACAGGACAAAATCGAATCAGTACATCGCCTGTGTACGCATACACTCTAAGAGGATCGACGGATGTAATGACAGTATATACTCCAATATCGAATTTATATCCGTCAACCAAAAATGGTCGGTCTATGAATTCTTGTATGAATGATCCTTCAGTAGTTAGATTCATCTCGTCAATTTTCTTTATACTTATTCCTCGATGATCATTCGATTTCTCTACGAAACTTTTCTCGGGATTCTCCTGAGCATATTTTAGAAAAGCCTCTCGGTGCTCCGGTATCTTGAACGCTGGAGGAATAAATTTGCCCTCGGTAGTTGATAGATCAACTTTATTTGTGATGTAGCCGCATCCAGGAAAGTGGTTGACCCGCTGATGCGGCTGCAGTTTCCTCAAACTGCTTGACAACGTTCTAAATGGATAATCGTGTGCCCATAGTAAGTCCCATTCGGAATCATTGTTGCCCCTCTCAAATCCCAAGCGATCTAATACGGCAAATACATGCTTCAAATGTCCGGTATCATTCCTGTTTTGATTCTGATAGATCCAGTAAAGTGGTTTCTTCTCTTTTACTTCTACGACTTTTGTTTCGATTCTCACTAATTGTTCCTGGTAGTATATAAACATGAAAAACAAGCAATACAGAAGAACAGGGCCAACTACAGAGTACAAGAAAATCTTTAACAAAGTCTTTATCTTCAAGCTCATGACTTCGTTACTGAAGGAACCAACTCTTCGATCCTGCGGTAAGAAATTATGATATTAAACATTGAGTATTCGTATAGGACATGTATCTGTGAGAAAGTGTTTTTAACAAACCTCCTCCGCAGTTTCTTTTTCCTGCTTCTTTTCATCTGACATCGTGAATTATACGGTCTCACTATCATCTGTTGTTATAGACGAAACCACTGCGACTAGTGAACAAGTGTATTGGGAGCAATAAGCTGCATCGGACGAAAGTACCGTTGTAAGACATCCCCGCTTCTCCGCTTTCCTGTTCCACGTGGGGAATGCGATGCAGAACCGGTTTTCATTCAAAATCTAAACCTGTGTTCCCTCAATATCACTCTATAGTATTTAGAAATTAATATATTAGTAAATATTATACTTATTTCTTCGTGCGCAATGTAACGGCCTGTGTCAATCTTCATATTCCCGCTTGCAAATTTTTGTTCAACTTTGTTTCAGACCGGCGCATGAAAAATCAACAATACTATTGATTATTTACTAAATCCATACTAATATAATTCAAAAAAAGATATAAACGAAGTATCTATCAGAGAAAATATGTAATTCATTTTGAACTAGTAGAATTAGTGCCAAGATATTTGAACTAGCCGGAAGTACGAGACTGACTGGCGCTGAAGTATTGCGCGCAGAACGAACACATGACGCTTCCTGTCCTTTACGTTCCCTAACGCTTTGCGGTGTAGACGTACTTTTTGAGAAAATGGGTTTCCAAAATATCTGGTACTCGCATCCGCGCCGATACGGCCAGGGTTCTAGGTCCTGGTAAGGATATTTTAAATGAATTATTGTGTAAACGAGTAACAATATTCCAAAGTTATGGGAAACATGTGTGTGTCACGTTGCCGCCGCGTGTGACTCGTGTGTGTCTCTTGTGTGATGGAATCTATATCAGGAAATAATTGCAACAAACTACTAACTCACTATTGAATTAAAGTGGAAAATATATCACAACATATTTAATAAATTCTGATACAGTTCTTGCAAACGTGATAAACGTAGCTTATGTTTATCTTGGTGTACCATAACCCTTCTGCATTATCATTCTAAACAGATTCCTGTCGCGTGTATACATGGATTTATATAAATCACTAAAAAAGAACCTTTTTACAGCCGTGCTTGCGCCAACAGACATGGACTGATCCGCAAATATGGTCTGAATATTTGCAGACAGTGCTTCAGAGAATACGCTGCTGACATTGGTTTCAAGAAGGTAAAATTCTTCTGTGCAGCTGCATGAACAGTATACTTTAAACATGTATTTCGAATTCTCGCTAATGAAATATATTCTTATCTGTTTTCAGTTGGACTAATGGCAAACTAGAATAGCGACAATTCCTGAGGACATCAATTTTGTAATTCCATCTGAATTTGGACTCGTTCTCCTAATTCGAACATCCCAATGCTGACATCATCTAGGCATATTTGTCACTTTCTGTTTCTACATTTCATTATGTACATGAATTGACAAATAAACAGTTTTTAACACTGATTCTCAGTCCCGAAGATATTGGTGTATTACTCATCTCCCTATTCCTTATTTGGCCATAGGATACATTCTGAAGAGCAAATTGCTTAACTTAAGGTTAAATTGTCGCATACTATAGATATTGATGATTCGAAAGTTAAAAGATAAATTGCAGATAAAGTAGGTAGTAGTATATGAGTGGGTGTTCCATGGGAATGGGTTGAGTCACTCGAACTGGAAACATAACCAACTTCGTATCACGAAGGACGAAGAGAGGGTTCCTCGAAAGCCGGTCTCAATACGTGCTGTCACTATTGCTTAAAATCAGGAAAAATGGCTACATATTCAGTCGTAACGTCTGATTTCGTAAATGTAACGATAACTACATCGGCTCAAGGCTCTTCTTGCGTGGAGCGACGATTCCAAAAGGGTATCACTATCGATGAATTTAAGGTGAATGAAACTTCGAACATAGAAGTCATATTAATTGCTTTTCACCGAGTTTATACATTACTATCAACATTTTTGCAAATTCCAGGGAAAATTAGAATTGGTAACCGGCGGAAACCCGGGTACTATGACAGTGGAAGTGTTTGACAAGAATGACAAACTAATTTGTAAGTTAGATGACGGACAGCGTCTCCTGGGATCGTATCCTATTGACGATGGGATGAGGATACATGTAAGATTGCAAAATAAATAATAAATTGTTTGGATCGGTAAGAAATAATTTATTATCTTCGCCAGGTAATAGATAATTTCCCTCGAACTGATGAGGAGTTGGATAATGTAGAAAAATTTGAGATTTCTGAGGAAGAGTATGCTAAGAGATCAGGTAAAATATATCTATTAAATTAAGAAGTTTACAGTATTTTATATACAACTTTTAATACATGTATGCAGATACTGTAAAAGCATTTCTGGAAAAGAACAAATTAGGTAAGTACAATGAGGAAGAAATGAAAAGGAGGGCTGAGGAGAAAAAGCGTGAGGAAGAGGCCGAGGAAGCAGCTGCAAATTTATGTAAAGTTGCTGATCGGTGTGAGATATCCATTCCAAATCAACCAAAACGTAGAGCTACTGTTATGTATGTTGGTAAGTACTATGGAATTATTTTCTAACTTAAATACCAAGAGGTGTAAATGGTATTTAACTTTAATAATAATTTTCCTAGGTAAAACAGATTTTAAGCCTGGTTGGTGGATTGGAGTAAAGTATGATGAACCTCGTGGAAAGAATGATGGAACGTAAGGGCTTTATAATACTCTGTAAAAAATGTTGCTATATGAACTACTATCAAGTGTTTACTTTCAGTGTCAATGGGAAAAAGTATTTTGAGTGTTTGGCAAAATATGGTGGTTTTGTCAAACCAATGCATGTAAAAGTCGGCGATTTCCCGGAAGAGGAATACGACTTGAATGAAGAATTGTAGACAGGAGTTTCGCATTCCGCTAATTTTATTATTAAAAGTTAGTGTGTAATTTATACTAATTTTCAGACTTATAATACTCATAAAAAATAAAAAAAGTATTTAATATTTCCTTCTCTTTATTATATCAGGCCTCCAATTGATAGGATGAGTTTCTTCACTCTGAAATTCAAAGTAATATCGCGATGTAGCTTTACAGTTAAAAATATTCTCATTGCAAGTTTCACAAAACTTACAGCAGTATCATCTTCTTTATAAATCTTTATGGTTTTATCTGCCTCTGTTGTAATCATACGAGTTCCAGACATATCGAATGTTATACTGAAAACTCCAGCTTCACTGTCCATAGAACCTGGTTGTACTGGTGCTTGCAGGCGTTGGAAGTTATATCTACAGATTACGCGGGAAAATACGTATAATGCAAAAGCTTAGAAAATGTAGTCGAAATAGAAATAATCGATTTACCCTGTCCTCCAATCCCAGAGATGCATAGTACCATTATCAGCGCCCGAAACTAATACACCATCGTCATTTACAGCTAAACAATTAACTATTGCATTGTGGCCAGACAAATTCTGAATGAATTTCCCTTCTGGACATTTCCATTGCTTGATATTATCCGGTGATGCGGACGCAAACATGTATCTAATAATGAGGAACCATTATTAATCAGTGACATTGAAATACTAATGAATATATGATTTTTATATACTAACAAGGATGGATGGAATACAACTGCGCGCACACTCTTCTTGTGATTTGTCAGTGTAGCCCTAGATTTGCCTGCTGCTAAGTCCCACAACCTTATTGTACAGTCATGACTTCCAGTAATGATCTGAGGCTCTGCTGTTTGGCAGATTACACTAGCAACTGTATTAGTGTGGCCAACAAGTGTGTGAACATTTGCTTTTGTCCTCATATCCCATACCCTTCCTGTAGAGTCCCTACCAGCTGTGACTAGTACATCAATATTAGGATGTAAAGCCATAGAATATACTGCTGATAAATGACCGTGATAATGTCTTATGACCTGAAATAGTATACAAAAAAAATTACTTCTCCAGGAATACTACTTTAATATTCATGTTATTTAAATAAGAATATTAACCTTGTTATATTCAAGATCCCAACATTTCACTTGTCTATCTTCACCACATGAGAATAAATATGGATGTCTATGAGAAAACGCAAGGCCACGAACACTGCTTATGTGACCAGTTAAAGAGACTTTCAATTTGCCAGTTGCAAGATCCCAAATCTGAAACAATATTTAATACAAATATTTACAGTTTTGCTTTCTCATGTTTAGTTTATGAAGAGATATCTTTACCTTGATCACTCTGTCTGCAGAACCTGTTGCAAACCATTCGTTGCCTGGTTCAACCGCGCAACACCTTACCCATCCAAGATGTCCACTAATAACTCTATATAATTTCCATGGCGCATGCCACTTGGGCTTAGCCATTGAGGGTGATTTCTTTGGTGGTATTGTTATCGAACTATTCATGGTATTTCCTCCTGTGCTGGATTGTGTTGTAGCTATTATATTAGTAGATTGTATAGGGCTAAAAGGCACTATGGCAGTGCTGGCACTGTTTCCAAAGGTTTCATCTGAATAAATAAAGAACGTGGTATAAGTTAATCTCTAAATTCTTTTCTACGGAATCCAAAAAACTAATATATTTCTAATTGAGAGATCAGAGTTATTACCTCCTGGAGGTGGAGGATCTACAGCATCATTTTCATGTTGCACTTTGGCCATAATATTGTGTCTTACTCGTTCTAATACAGGGCCATAGCTATCTTTAGCCTTTACATTCTTCTTCATTTTTTGTCTGTGTAATCATTTCATTAAGAAATATAAGCTTTTGTTACACTATATTAAAGTCATATATAATCATTGTAAACGATACTTACAACTCTGGGTCTACTGGAGGCAATGTACCTTGGTTGAGTAAAAACATGTCATGTGTTCTTTTTAACGAACGAAATACCAATGTATGCACGGAATGCCTTTGAACGTCCTGGAGTAAGAGATTCAGACACATTTATTAAAAATGTTATAGTAAATGACAACTCGAGGATGAACTACTTTTAAAGTCCATACCATTTTGGAGGGTTAGTCGATGCCTTTCCTTATGTTAAATTACTATGTTACAAAATAGGTAGGAAACACTGAATGTATATTAATGGTTACGCTACTATGAGCATAACTTTTTAGTTTAATAAAACTAGTGTGCCGCACGCTTCTTTGCAAATTGTCCAAGAAACTCAATAACATAACCATAACCCTTCCCAATATTATTCTAACTTTTGTACTGAATGGAGCGCACCCTCGTGCAAGCCGCTTGAATGACATAGCCTACACACATTTTTGTATGTTCAATGTATTGTATATGTGCATGGCACAATAGACTTGAACTTGGTTCCTCTAACCCGGGAAGTTTTCGAAACATGTTGCACATGCGAAATATAATAAGTTTATTATGTCATAGTGAATATAACAAACTACTATACATGAAAGCTTCTTAAGTTATAAAATATTTAAAATTAGGAATGGAACTTCAATGGCAGTCATTTTTATTTACCATGCGTACACTTTGATGTGTTCGCAGTGACTAGATAGGATATGAATAACAAATACAAAAATGCGTCTGTCCATTGAATTTCGCTTATTGCTCAAGCTGTTTCATATATCTATGTCAAAAAGAGTTAATATTAGACTCAAATGGTAGGAATATATGTGGCTGACGTGAGACTGCTCCGTAAGAGAGTGTCAGCCGTATTTGAAGCACCAGATTCTTTACGGGACGCACGCATATGCGGATGTAAATTCAGCGGAGGTAAATTTGGATGTTCGATCCTGGTCGGCGTGCTAACACGTGGTCGTAATGTTCCCTTTTGTGCGTCGAGTATATCTGTACATAAAAAATGTAGATATTAAAAAGCAAAAAGTAATAATAAATCGGCTGAAAGAATTAAAAATTTGCAGGCACCTGTTTCATGAGGTTCGAGTATATCATCCACCTTGCAATAGTCACCCTTCACTGATAAGGGCTCCTCGTAATCTACAAATGCCGTATTATCGAAGGCCTTATCGTCCTTAGGACGATCATGGATTGGGGTAATAACTGGTGGATCCACGTACGTCTAAAAAAGTAGGTACTTCTGGTCACATAATATGTTCTTGCAATTACTATTTCTGCAATTGGAGCCTGACATTACCAAATTCAATAATCACATTACTTAGAACACATATTACACCGATATAATGATTTAAAGTTTATATACATGTTCGATTGGTGTAACAGGATAAGGCTTCTTTGTAAACTGTCCATTCCCAATAGTTTCGTAGGTGTGCTCGTCCAAGTAATGTTTCGTGGTACCGCGTGGTGTGAGTGTCGCCCACATTAAACGACTATCCGGTATGATATCAGTTGTACAGGGATAAAGTCTCGCCTCGCTCTGAATCCTCCCGTTCTTGCTCTGCATGCTGGAAGCCGCATTCGGCATTGAAATCACGCCACTTTTCCCGTTTCTATTACTATAAAGTTTCCAATAACACGAACAACGCTTGAGATCTCATATAATAATATCCCAATCCGTGTTATGGTATTGGCTTACCACGACACGCTGATACTTACAATTTGCATTTGAAAAATAGCGTTGCGAGGACTATTCCTATGAGTAATATGCCGATGCAAGACGTGATAAGTATGAGTAGCCACGAATCATCCAATGCTATGCCTGAAAACAATGATTTTTTAAGTAAAAAATAATCGTAGACAAATTGTTTTTTAAATTATTCGTACGAACCTTGCTGCGGCATTTCAACGAACTGTACCCCTTCGGTTTGTTGAGTGCATAAATACCTACACGGACTATCATTAATAAAAGGAAGAAGTGGCAGTGTATTTGCATTTGCGTGGAGGTCAGAAGTTTGTTGAAGAATCGTCGGAAAAGGCGGTGGCGGAATGTGCAGAATATCGGGTGGTGGTTCGAGAATGCACGAGGCACATCCCGACCTATTCACTGTTAACTCCAGTACTCTCATCTGTAAATCAAATAAACACAAGGTCATTCTTCTCCATTCAGACTTTGGCCTCTGACTTATTCCACATAAACAATTCCTTTGTCTGTCGATAGATGCCCGGTTCTACTGTCACGCTGACTCTCTCATTTCTCAAATTCTGTCAGAAAAGTCATTGATTGGGCCTTGAAAGAATAATAATTCAATTCTTTGTAAACTGAATTATACGCACACCTTCAGTTACAGCTGCCACAAACCGAACGAACATGAATAACAACAAAAAACAAATATTCACCCTTAGGCAGCCACCCTTCGTGACGGTTTCATTACAACATGCACACCGGGCAACCCCATGAAGAAAAGCGCACGCGTTCATGTATTGAACGGGGCGAAAATTTCGCTGCCCCTATGTATCCACGATGTCCTCTACCTCTGCTTCGCTCTCATAAAAATATGTGTGATTCGTCATGTTATTCTTCCCAATCTCGGAAGACTTTCTGGAATCCATGTATGTTCATAATAGTACTATCGAAGAATAAACAAAATTTCCTGCGAAATATATATATAACACTATTTATATTAACAACAATTAAACTTACCTTCAACCGAATATAAGTCCATGCCACTCCTTTAAACGAAAATATTTTCAGCATGTTTCGAAACTGCATAACAATCCTCGCATACAGTATTTGCCATTTCTTTAGTGTTTTGTTGATGTATGTATTCGATAAATTGAAAAACTTCGAAACCGGAAACTCGTCGAGATACTCTTCGATATTGTGCGCAGCCACCGCATGGTTCCTGTTATTATGGCATTTGTGATCAGCTGTGTGTCTGTTAGCATCAGTACTCTCGTTTAGAATACCGAAGTTCTTTGAAGTAATGATGTAAGTGCTAAATATGTTCCAAATGTGCGTGTCCCGAAGGTGTATTAATGTAAATGTATTAACATTGCGTGCCCGTTGTCTCATATAATATATGCTACATTATTACACTTGGACGTAGCCATGGAAATTAACCCGTTAAGTATAATTCTCGTGAAAAGTGACAGTAAAGGTGACAGATTACTATTTCGTTACCCACACGTTGCAAACAATGTACGAGATTCGAATCAATGCACAAAAAGGAAGAATCCTTATTCCCTGACTATTACTGAAGATTTATTGCAGGTTTGAATATGATAACCATGTTGCGAATTATAATTATATGAGAAACTTGAGTCGCAATTGATAATTCGTAATCTTCTTAACAGTCGATACCGATTCCCACTTCGAATGTCAGCAATGGGAACTTGACAGGATTTACTGATGAAGTTCTATCTACTTTATTCGCAGTCAAGCCAGAATTATGTGAACAAAAATTTGAGCTTAAAGTTAACGATGTACGCTTTGTCGGACATCCGACTTTGGTACCTTCGCGCGGATTAAAAGAAGTGAATTCCTTGATGTTGTTTAATATAGTGTTTGCATTGCAAGCACAAGCAAGCCAATCGATTGTAAAGTGCTACTATGATCTTAGTAGAAGGTTGGTCCACTTACATATTTGCAATAGAGACACAATTGTAAATACTTGATCCTCTCTTTCTAGATTGGGCATTGCTTTGAGACACGAGGAAAAACGATGTGGGTTTTTGGCTGATGAAATAAAAATGATGGTTTCCACGCATGATGAAGTTGCCGCCAGGTACAGGAGCATACTTTCCATAAATCATATACTGTATTAAAAAACATATCATTTTAGATCCGAATGTGAGAGTGATTCTGAAGAATCACCATATGAGTTGATTTTACAAAGAAGTTCTCTTGCAAGAGATTTAAAGTCCGTCTTTAGTAGCCTTAGTACATCAGGAGTGATTCATATTATGATTAACAAATGGATACAAGTAAGGTTCTGCCTTCCACAAAAGGTTCACCAGTCTCACAAAAAGGGACATGTAATTAACCCTGAGATAATAGATCGGTAGGTTGCTGAATACTAAGCTTGAACTTTATGAGGAGTAAAAGGAGTAATATTTATTGCAGATGTCTGAATAGTTTGCGACCATACCATGGATTACTTCTACTTATAGAACCAATGGATCTTTTAGATTCATTACCAATTGATTCTTCTCCAGCCCTCAGAAGGTTGATCCAAATGTATAGTCCCTTAAAAAGCTTGCAAACTTTAGCTGCTGATTCTGATCTTACCCTGACACAAGTATTTCAGTTAATTGGTCATTTGGTATATTGGGCAAAAGCTACAATCATTTATCCTTTGTGTGAAAGCAATGTATATGTTGTATCTCCTGATGCAGTTATCTCAAATCATTTAATGGAAGCTTTTTCGGAACAATTCCCAGGACTCTGCCTTCTACAGGTATAGATTTCTACAATTTCACTTTTGCCTGTAAAAACCTTGTATTAAGTTGTAATTCATCTACAGGTCATTAGCGACTTTTCCTTACCAACTTCTATAAGCCAAAAACTAAATCCTTTAAGTCAGCCGCAACAACAAACACAATTGGTTAAAATAATTATATGGCTGTTGAAGAACCATTTGCTCCTACAACTACACACATATGTACAGTACATGCCGACGATGCATGGACGTGTATCGTTAGTAAGTCTCCTCTGTAGTACCTTGTTGTAAAATCTTTGCTGTATACTTCAAAATGATTGTAAAATTGTTTATTGAAGGATACAAAGATTGAGGCGTCCCTCAATTCGAAAGAAATAGTTGAAAGTGGAAGTTCATGGAGTTTGGATGACACACCAAAAGGAACTCCAAGCGATATAAAAGAAGATATTGCAGTGTCTATTCACAAAGAAAATGGAATTTACGACTATCAATCAGCAGATTATGACATTCCGTCAGACGATAGAAAATTGCTCGACAGATTGTGCCGACTCGGTTATTTTAATGGTGGTCATCACCTAGAAGAAATCATGTATTTGGAAAATATTCGTAGATCCCAGTTACTGCAAATTTTAGATAAGTTTCGTGATATACTAATAACGTCCGAATGCGAAGACCCAGCTATAGCTCTCTTTTACAGTCAGTTTGGTTCTTAATATTACAGTGTTCATAAAGTGCCGTTAAAGAGTGCCTACCAATTTTTTGAACCTTGGGATTGGACTCTTCGGGAAAGAAATGTTCATCATCTTTTAAATATTAACTTATATTTACATAAACGAAAAAACATCATACATTACAAAACTGTTGCCCTGGTTTAACAAAATTATCTGGTAAGAACTGTACAATTAACAAAAAAATGATTTGAAGTTTATTCCATTAGTGGGCAAGGTGGGTGCATCGAATAGTACAGTGCCCGTAGTCTGTAAATCATTGAATAATAATTATACACTTTCGATAATTATTACAGACAGAATTGTGTTAAATTTATTCTCCTGTTATAACACCAACTGTAGTGGCCGATGATTGCCATTGAATATGAATTCGTATATATTTTCATGAACACAATAATTATTCAAAGATTTACGATACTCGATTGGGTTCCAGAGAATGATAGATGATTACCTCAGCTGGTACACTTACAACTTACATAGTTTTATCATACATGTTTTCACAGTTTATCTCTGGGATAACTCTGTATCCTCTTCAATTTTTTCAGTGCACATTTCGCAGCTGTGCATTTAGCAATTCTATAATTTCTTCCAATACCCTTGAATGATCCTTTACCAAATACATCAACAGTTACACGAACCCTACGGCCATCTGCTAATTTCTCCGGGTTGCCAAATTTAGCGGTTTCTGGTTCGAGTTCTAATAGTTCACGAATGGGTGATTTAGGAACATTCGTACTAAATTGTTCTGAAATATCAAAATACGATTATGTAGTACTTTCCAAGCTGTACTATTTCTATTAGTTAGGACCAGATATAATTACCGATTTCAGATTTCATTATAGTGTAATACACACTCCACACAGCGTCTAAAGACATGCCACTATCTAAGTAAATTGCTCCAGCTAGAGACTCAAAAACATCACCTAATGCTTTTGGAACTTCTACATCCTCAGCTTCCTCACATTCTTCCCCTCCAATTAAGTAATACTAAAAGAATAATGTTAATAAAAATACATGCTTTTTTAGTGACAGATCTTAAAAATGTCTTTTACTTCTTCACTAATGGAATGTCCATTCTCCTCCTGTATTCTAACAAATCGATTTATCACAACACTCAGGCCAGGAGACAAGTGTCGGAAATATTTATGAAATCCGCATCTGACCGCCAGAGAAGCGAATATCGTATTATTTACTAAAGCTGATCTCAAATCAGTTAAAGCACCAGGCGAATGTTGCCTTGAATCCTCGTATAAGTGTCTTGTTATTAGATAATCTAAAATTCAATTGTATATGGCATGACAAATTATAAGAATACTGTAAATTATATCTATAATCGTAACTTACCTAATACAGCATCCCCAAGAAATTCTAAACGTTGGTAACAATCTGTTAGTCTGTTAGGTTGATAAGAAGCATGCGTAAAAGCTTGCAGAAGGTAACTAATGTCATGGAATTTATATCCTATGCTTTTTTCTAACTCTTCATAACCATTTAACATCATTGCTAACTCTCCTTCAGGATCTGGAATGTGTCTGAGTAAAGGATTCTGAGGTTCCTCCAACTTTCCGTAGCGAATCTGCGCAAAGAAACGGTGTGATTTTTTTAAATGTTTGACGCATATTTCAAACTTAAATTTTTCACAACATTTCCAATAACTTGCCTGTGTCCAAATAGTTTGGCCATGTTCATTCACCACTTTTACATATGGTGTACTTCCTGGTACTCTTTCATGTGGTTTTGTTTCTTGCTCAACTTGAAATTCTTCTGTTGGCAAAACGTGAATACCAAGCCATGCCATAAATAATAACGCACCTCGAGGCCCACAAGCAATAAGATAAGCACCTATTAATGCCTCCACACAATCTGCGATGCTTTTATCAGGGATACTGTGTTGAGTAATTAGATTGTAGGGAATGAAACAATGAAAGTTGTCCATATTATTATTAAGATTACTTTCGTTTCGATCAAGTTCGCTTTTCATGATACCGAGCTTCTGCTCAGTTTCACGAACTATTTGAGTTATTTCTGTTGGGTTCACTGTCTGTAATGTTGGTATATCAGCTTGGTTCCACAGAGTGGAGGGAACTCCTGATTCGATTAATGCCTGCTCAAGTTCTTTTGGAACATAGTAACAAGGTGGCAACCAGTTATCGTGCGGTTCAAATTTTGTAGCTATCATACTTTCGCCCAACATTTTTCGTCTCCCTAATCTATACAAATTTAAATTGCTGACCTGTTTAGATCTCAGGTGACTTAGTTTTCCTTCATGAATATTGTCATATGTGCAATATAAATATGTGGTGATAGCATATTTTAAAAAGGAATCACCAATTGTTTCTAAACGTTCTAGATTAATACCATCGTTTGCGTTAGACATTGTTAAAGCTTGCAAAACTAAACTAGGACTTGGTCCTGGATGGGCGTTTAATTCCGGCTGAGAATCAAAACTAAAAAGTTTATTGTCTGATTGATATTTCAAGTCTAGACGATTGTCCTTTTTGCCAGGCTTAAGAGAGCTGTTTCTATTTAAAACTTGTTCGGTAAACTTATTAACAACATATTCTACGTAAACTTTGTGCTTGTTATCTGGATTCTGTATTTCGTTCCTCGCAACGGCAGAATTTTTCCGCTTAATGACGATTTCAGTACTCGATGATATAAATGCACCGCATTGCATTATATCTTCTACTCTATTCTTTGTGTATTGGAAATGTGCTTGCTTGTGCCTTGTAATTAATAGTTCTTCATTGATTTGGTCATACGGCCAAACAATATCATTCGAATTCTTTTCTGTTTCTAGTAAGTCCAAAATTTTTTTAGTAATCTCTTGTTTATGAATTTGCTTTTCATCTTCTACAGCTTCAGCAATGTTTTCTCCCATATACGAGATTTTCAATCCTCTAGTTTCTTCCTCACTTTCATCGGAAGAGTCAGCAAAACCATCACTGTAAGTGTCGTCTGACTCATATCCATCAAAATCTGATTCATACGCGGGAGATCCGTAACGTACATCGTTCCAGTTGTATTCATTTTCCAGCATAGTCACACCTACCGGAAATGCCTTATCATCTTCCGTAACAAAATTCATACAATTCAGGGCCATATCATTTGACCAAGTATCGATCTCTAATTCATTTTCTTCATTTGATTCTTGTGCGTCTGTTTCTGAATTATCCTCATCATCATCTTTCAGATTTGTATTTTCGGTATTCTTTTCTTTTAGTCCTTTTTTACTTGGATTACCTCTCTGGTCCTTGCCAATTCCATTCATTGTTTCTTTTACCAGAGCTTCTGGTTTTCCAACTTTGTTCTCGTTAGTTGTACCATTTGTAGACGTGTTTAATTGAGCAGATTCGTTTTTTATTTGCTTTGCTTTCTCTGTCTCTTTTGACTTTTTTAACACTTCTGCCAGACTCCATCCAAAATCTAACTCTGGCCACTCAAAAGTAGGATCAAGATTCTCTTGACCTAAGTTTATCATTTGTGCAACTTGACAGCGGATTTGATTAGCTAGCAATAAAGCATTGATCCTATATAAGATACATGGTAAACACACAGCTTGCCTCCATAGAGAAGCGGGGAATGGATGAATTGCACATAATTCGGCAACAAGTATTTGTTTTTGTTCAAGGTTCTCCCGTTTTGCACGTTTGGTTTCCTCGCTACTTGTAGGAAGTGCTACACCTTTTCGATTGACGTATCGTGGTGTAAGAAAGTTTAATCTAGCCGATGTATGGTCTACATCGAGTAATGGTTGTTCTAAATTTTGAATTTGTATATCGTATTTCTTAAGATAATATTCCTCGAATGTACTGTAGCCATCCCCAGGGAAAGATGACTTCGGGTTGAGATTTGTACATATTTCCGCAACATAGAAGTACTGCAATTTTCATTAATACAGTATAATGTGGATTATTAAAGTCTCACATATTTATGAACATACCTGTGGTTGATCTTGGCTTCTGTACCAAGGCATTATTACAGCATCACAATATTTTGAAGCCTCAAACTGAAAATCTTTCCTGTCTTCAACAGGAACTTTAATTGGCACTGCATTTCGATTTTGATAAATTAATTCTAGAAAATCCCAATCTATAGCAATGTCTGTTTCTTCATTTACGACAACTGAAAAATCAGATATGTAACATCAACCCTCTCATCGAATTCTAATATATTGTTTCTTCTATACCTTTCCGAACAGGAACAATCAAGTACGAATTTTCAGAGGCATTAGGATCGAAGAGCATCAAATACTGTTGCAGCCTCAAAACATTGGTAAATGTATAATTCAAGAAAGTTGCTACCTTAGTCAATTGAGCTTCGTTCAGTACTATCTTTTTCTTACTCAGAGTTAACTTAACATGTACTTCTCCAGATCTAGTATAAATGGGAAATGGGCACAGCTGAAGTGAAAAATAAAAACATAGAAGGATATGCAGATGCACTGATATACAATTTTATATACGATGTCTCATATCTACCTTTGGAATCTCTTTTAATGTAATCATACCAAAACCTATAGCAGAGTCTTCGGGAGGATAAATTCGTCGTCCTCTGGTATTTTGTTCCTCAGGAAGAGGGCAAGTTAAGATCATATTAATATGGTACAAATAAGCGGCAACACTAGCCATTGGTTTGCAATCTGTTAGCGCTTCTGCTGTCTATGAAAAGATGAAGTATATTAGCTGTTGACCAACATTATTTGTGTAAAAATTATTAAAATAGTTGCAACCTTTTTATAATAATATTGTCTGCGTTTGGTAGTTCCTGGACGTGCTTCAGAGAAGTCCGCCATACTTTCGTCTGGTAATGCTGGTACTTCTGCATCTTCTGGTTTGGCTTTGAAATTTTCTTTTCCAATAGGCAACAAATTGTCATCTATTTCATTTTGTTTGTGTAAATTGACGCATAACTGTAGAGCAGCCATTCGTCTAGCCATAGCTCTGTTAGGCATAGGATATGACTGTAAGAAGGAGTTATGTAAGTTTCAACAAGAAATGCAATGATTGTATTACTTCAATACTTATTCAAAATTACCGATACGACGTATTTTAACGGTGAATTTATAGGAAGTCTCAAGTGGCATATATACATAGGAGTATCCTCTGTAGTCACAGGTTCGAGACTCCATTCTGGTGTCAAACGCGTGAATGTATCACTAGGAAGTTTAGCGCAATACCTGTAGAAGTTTGAAATTTAAAAACAAATCATCTGTGTTAATTATCACTACTTCATTCAAAAACTTTTGCATACCTATTAACGAGCGATATTGCCGAATTAAATGTTACTTTCGGTGCATCATCATCTTGAAGGGGCTTGTAATGTGGTATCATTGATGCATATATGTCTGCTTCGAGCTCTTCGTCCTCTGTCGGTTCCCTATTAGAACACTTTCCCAATAAAACCTGTGAACAAAATTTGGAGGGACTTATTACAATAGAACTTATTACTAATTAATTACTGTCAAAATCTTACCTTCTCGATATAATGATATTGTGCTAATTGCCAAATGCATTCTTTTGACGTATCTTCAGCTACTAATAATATGTGCAATGCGTCCACAGCACGTGCACGGCTTTTGCACTGCACATACGATTGGTAATTTTTCGGGAAATTGTAACGCATCACAAAGTTACACTTCGGAATGTCGATACCTTAGGAACATAGAATCAATAACATTACTTGTATAATTTGGTTGAATGAAATTACTATAAAGAAAATAAACTTGCATACCTTCCTCTAATATAGACGTTGCGATTAATAAATTACACTCATGTATTCGAAATCGTTTAAGAACCTCTTCTTGCTTTCGATGCACACCCTCTTTGTCACGGGAATGAGTTGTATCGTCAGCAATCCTTTCAACAGTATAAAGAGGAGATAAAAAATGTAATTCTTCATCGTAACTTGATATTTCCTACAAATAAATAACGGCGTTACTTCAAATGAATAATTTGGCTTGAACTGATTGAATACTGGTGCAGTTTACTATTAATAAGAAACGTACATTTAATAAATAAAATAATACTTTAGCTACAAATGCTTTGTCAACGAAAATCACACCGCAAAGCAGATCGGGGTCGGTAACTCCACGTGGGTATCGTTGGGGTTTCGTTCTTCTATGTGATTCTTCATTACCCTTAGAATTTGGTTCAGTCTTTCTAGATTCCATAGGATTCCTTTTAATTGAACCTTCTTTCTTATGTACGTGCCTGTTTCTGATGAATGCTACCATAAAATCAGATGAATATAGATTCATTAAGAAAAACAATATAAAATTGGTTGTTTTATAAATGAAACTGTACATACCATGGTTTGTATTATTGTCTTCTTTAGATCCCTCCTTAGAGTTCTTAGAGTCTTTATTTTGCGAAGGTGTATATGTCTTTAGAATATGCAATAATCTATGAACCTTTGGCGTTGTATATTTGTATATCCTTTCTTTCTCGGATAACTGTTCAAACATATTATCACAGAGAGCTCTAAAATTCAGACAGATATATACATTCTTATTTACGCCTATTTTACAGTTTTAAAAACATCTTGGACAGTTACATTTCATATGTTACTTTACCGCATTTTCACGAAAACAGTTGATACCATATTCAATAAAAGATAGTGCCTTTCATATGGTGTCTCAATTTTCAGTTTCTCTGTTAGAATTAACAAAGCAAGAGCTGCTCGATTTGCACACCACGGCCCCAGTGTTTCTAATATATGCAAGAAGTCTTGTAGCATTTCACATGGTTTCTGCGCAGGATTAGGCATCTTCTGAATGTCTTCATAGAATTCCTCTTTATATATTTCTGTCAAGTCATGTCGGTGGTCTAGTAAGAATTCCATTGTATGTAAAGCATACTTTTTAAGTTGATCATTCAACTCTCCCTCCTCGTATTTCGGATATTCCACCACATATTCTTTAGGCTTAGGACTATACCTACGTATATAAATAAGAATATAGTACAATTTATTCAATGACACTGACTTAATAAGATTCTTACCTTAATATAGACAATATATCACTGGCTGTTTCAACGTCACATCTGTATGTGCTTTCTACTTTTTCTATTTCTAAACCTAGCCTTCCAGGCTCTTCTGTTAAATTGAAAAGTGGAACTGCTAATCCAACTATTCTAGGTACATTGTCATATGATAAAAAAGATTGCAAAATGAATCTTAATTTGTTGTCTTCCAATGACTTATGGCATTCGTCTACTATGACTAGATTTATTTGTGATGGATGTACTAGCTTCTCTGATAATAATTCGAAACATGATTTAGAAGTTCCAACTAGTACCTATAGTAAAACAATTGTGTAAGTTTTGTGTTGATTAATTCATCATTAATTTATACATATCATAATTTAACGCATATGCTACTTACATTCGAAGTTTCAACATCTTCTGCCAGTTGAGCAGATGTACAGAAATCACATACTAATACTTTCAAATCAGTCAACTGCCTTATATAGCTAGCTTTGAGATTACATTTGTCCAAACTTCTCAATATGTAGAAGGTTATTCTTCCACCCTTACTCAATGCTCTACAAAAATAAATTGCATATTTAATATCTTTGTAAAAATGCTAGAATACTCCCAGACCATATTGCTAGAATGAATTACCTTCTATTAATTGCAGCATACTCTTGAATTAATTTTATAACAATAAAAGTTTGCTCAAAACTTTTTCCTAGACAGACGATTATGTTCTTCTCTTTAGCGGTGTAGAGGAGTTCAATCTACAATTATAACGATGGTTTTACGATGAGGACGAAGTTTTATTAATTGAGTATTACGAACATCAAAGAAAAACTCACTTGATATTCTCTTGGTGTGAAAGACTTTGTGTACACCTGATCATTTAGTGGAAATGCCATGGGTTTTACTGTAGCGACTCTGTTATTTAACAAAATGACACTCTTCATGCAATAATTGTTAACTCCAGGTAGTGTTTATATGTCAAGTTTGAATTGCTTGTAATTTACATGAAGTTTAACTTAAGTTTAGGCTAAGACACTAACAACACATTACTGAGCACTGTATAACGCTGAGAAACACCGAGCAGATGTAGACGATGTAGCATACTACCTGATACTACCGAACGTGCACAGTGGTGCGAACTGGTGAAAAATGCAAAGACTGCAAGGAAGTTCATTTGCACATATGTTATGTACTACATCGCCAGGGCGCGCAATGATCGTTAATTACTGTGCGTAAATCTATATCTTTTCTGTTATATCGTTTTATTTTTTATAGTTATTAATTTAGTATAATTATTTGTATTCCGGGAATAATTATATCTTACGCAAGTTATGTATTTTCAGATAATAACAAATGTACAATACACAAATGGCTTTACAAAAATAAGGTTCTTTATTTCACATTGTAGACATCCAGATTTCTTTCTTAAATTACTTTATAAGTTAGAAGATTATCATACGTGGTACAGAGTATTTGGCATTAAAATACTTAATATACTTTCTTAAATGATGCTCTCACAGATTTCTTTAGAAGAATACAATGCTTCAGAAAATATCTGACTACTGACTTTTCATACTGCCTTCACAGTTAAAGCATTTTTTCAATATATAATACACTCCCATGTCACATTTAATTGATTTTATATTATTTTAGGGGTAATAAAATATTAAACTTTTCGTTCCCTTTGTCTATAATAGATAATACACATTTAAAAAGATTCTACTAAACCCAGAAAAATCAAGTTTCGATTCGCATAACGACAAACCATACACTTTTGACAGAGATGCATCAAAATGGAAGATTTAAATAAATTACATATATATATCTGCTTATATAAAAAGTTCACAGCTAGGACACTCATACTCTACAAAATAACATGGTATATTTTTGTAGTAAAATCGCAAAATATATTGGACCATTGTTGCTATATCATTGGCAGATTATAATTCGATCAAATTTATTTCCCTAGTTACTGTATTTAGATTAGATGCTGGTACTACTGATGTAAAGGAACGTACATGAGATTTAAAGGTTGATGCAGACTCCCATGCTTCATCTCTTATGATACCTTGATTCCTAGGCACCATCAGTAATGGGTCTTTTCCTGTTTTCTGGCACAACCTTTCTTGCAATGTTATCAACTTTGACCTCCAATATTCATAACTAGCTTGTTTAAGAGCAGCTACCCATTGTTCTACTTGGGATTCGGATCTCCCACTCAGTACATGTCTTTTATCATGTTCATCTCTAAATGCTATACTAAATGCAAACGCTCCTCCTTCTGAAGATGTGTCCAAATTGATGCAGCAGTTCTCTAAGATGATAACACCTGCTGGCTGCCTTCTGTCAATTTGGCCCAATTCGTTGATATTGAAGTAAAACAGTAAATTGCACCTAAGTTTGAACCACTTCTCTTTGAATACTGAAAACAAAGGTACAGATAAATGTAAAGGTGTCGTATAAATTATAAAAGTGTTGGAGCCTGGGAGTGTATTCAACAATGCAGAAGGTTACTGTATACGTCTATCGTGTGAGTACAATGCATTCATTAACCTGACTTGTGGGCACGTTTATGATTTAAACGGCCCTCGAGATCCGCTGGCCCGCTGCCTGCTTCAGCAAGGTCTTTTTCGTTGAATTTCATCGCTGGCACAATGATTCGAAGTTCAGGTACTACGCAGTCCGAATCCTTATTGCACAGCCATAATATCATTTAAATTCTATTAGTGATTCATTCGGCTATATAAATTGAAAGCTTTGGCTAGGATTCGATACTTATTGCCAATGGCATTCTTCGAGAATATCGATGACTTTTATCTACATCGCACTTAAAGTATTCATGGATAAACATTGTACTGTCATTTTTCTTCATACCCTTCGCAACAGTCACGAGCGGCAGACAACATGTATTCGTATTGATAAAAACACCACTTGCATATTGCTGCACAAAAGTGTTTGCGGTGTATTTTAGTGTCAAACTTCGAGGCGTTCGAAAGAACGCAAGCGACCCAGTCTGAGAAACTTGTTGTACGCGAATTTTTTTGACAGACTCATAAACAATTGTGTCACTATGATCTAAAAGTGCGAGTAAACAAACTTGCCAACAAACTAGTTGGCGGTTCTTTCGGACAGTACATGTCATCACTCGACAACGAAAAACAATTTCAAAATATGACTCGTGATGTTGGCCAGCATGCAAGATGTACACAGATTTCTTAATTTACTCATTGTTGATCAATTTCGGTCGGTAGAGTGCCGGCAGATTTGTGATGCACTTATATTCTAATATCCAAAGAGACGAGGCCGATATGAGAATAACAGAAAGATGCAAAAGTGAAACTTCAATTTGCAGTTCGGAAATTCTCAGGAAAAGCACTAATCGACTGATCGTGAATTCCTTGATATCGAAAGAAAATTAATAGCACATAATGGAAATCGAATATAAATTTCTGAGGGAGATTGACTGCAAACAAGGTGCTGTACGAGCAGTTCGTTTCAGTGGTATCTATCATTTTCTATATATTCTTCCTTTACAATCATATCTTTTGTTATTCATATTATATTTAATGCTCTTTTAGTCGATGGAGCATACTGTTTAACTTGTGGCTCGGACAGAAAGCTCAAACTATGGAATCCCCATCGAGGTGTAGCATTAAAAACTTATGGTGGTCATGCTGATGAAGTAATGGATGCATGGGCCTCGTGCGACAGTAGTCAAATTGTATCATGTGGCTTGGATAAGTCAGTGATTGTTTGGGATGTTGCTACTGGAACACCTGTTAGAAGATTGAGGGGTCATGCTGGTGCTGTTAACACAGTTAGATTCAATGAGGAATCTTCAATGATTATTTCTGGCTCCAGAGACAATACAGTCATGTGTTGGGATGCTAGATCTAGAGCACAAGATGCAGTTCAATGCTTAAACGAAGCTAAGGATTCAATCTCCAGTGTTAGAGTATCCGATCATGAAATTCTAACAGGTTCCTTTGATGGAAAAATCAGAAGATATGATATTCGTGTCGGTGAAATGTATGCTGATTTTACAGGAGGTACGCAAAATACAAAGCATTCTCATTATTGTATAAAATATCTAGTATTAATAGAAAATCTTCTTGCAGATGCTGTAACTTGTGTGAATTTCACAAGAGATGGCCAATGTGTGGTAGTCAGTTGTGCAGATGCTGTAATTAGACTAATGGATAAGGATTCTGGGGAACTATTAGGTGAATTCACAGGACACATAGCAAACAATTTATGCTTGGAATCAAGTGTCGATTGCCAAGATACTCGAATTCTTTCTGGCTCGGCAGATGGAAAACTTTGGATCTGGGATTTAGTATCACAGAAAGTAGTAACAAAACTTTCAGGATTGAAGCCAACTAAACATCCCATTGCGTCGCTCAGTGTACATCCTCAAATGAACTGTTTCTTAGCTGCTAATGGTCCTGAAGTATTAATGTGGAGTACCATGTCTAATAAAGATGAATAGTTTTTTTTACTTTTAACAATGACTAAATCTGCTTTTCATTCAACCTTATGTAATTCCCACATACTGTATTACACTAGAGTCGAAAGTTTGCGTGAAACTCCAAGTACTACAGTTACATAGGGTGTCGGGAACAACAGGGATTAACACTGAATGGAGCAAGATAGAATATAGGTTCGCTTAAGCTGGGTCAGACTTGTTTAACTGTGTAGTCAGGATTTACATTGCGCTATAGAAACTCTGTTTTCACCGAGTGTTTCTCCACTGGTGGGTTCCCGTTAATTGAGCGTCGGGTCAATTCATTAACATACTTATGACTCTGAATTACAATCTAAAAAATGGAGTATCTGCGAAACAAGTATGATGGCACCCTGTGCGTTGTGATAGGACGAATCAGATAGTAGTTCGTAGTACTGACAAAGAGGGTAGACCGGGATAGTTATGTATAGCTTCTCGTGATCGTGGTCTGTCCGGGGTGGGGCATAGTAGTCATTTCTGTTGCGCAATGTACCTCGATGCAGTGCACACACTCGAAATGTACGAAACAATGGTCAAGAGAGAAGAGAAGTGAGGAAAAACGAGAAGGGAGGCAGTGCGCGCGCAGGTGGCGCGATGTCGGTGCGTCAGAGGAGGTGGTCAAACGTCGTCTCCGTCTAGGAAGGAGTGAGCGAGAGGAGGTGATGTATAGGGAGGCGGTTACGTGGGCAAGAGCGAAAGGCATAGTAGCTGTGCGAGCAGGAGGTACCGAGAGCCTCGCCGGACGAAGGAGCAGGACGAGGGGAGCGAGATATACGATATACAGAGAGAGCACGGAAGCTCTCGCACACGGGGCGGGCCTGGTAGCCTCAACCACTTCGAGGAGTGCACTTTTTATTCGGGGTTCAAGCACACGGCCGCCGCTCTCGATCGTTGCCTCTTTGCACGCACGCGAGCGAGGTAGATTCGCCGCTCACCCGATGCGGAGTGGAGGCTGCCGGACCGCGTGGTCTCGACAGACTTTACGGGAATTCAGCTCTGACGGCGCGAGTGCGGATTGTTGTTGTTGTTGTTGATCGATTCCCCGGCCTGTGCCGGGTGTTCCCAAGTAACCGGGCGCCTATCGAGATCGCCGACGTCTCCTGCACGTAAGGATCGAGCCAGGAGGTCCCAGGGAGGACGGTGGTGGTGGTACACAGTGGTGGTGGCAGTCCAAGGAAGGACACGGCCGATCTGCGAAAGAGGGTTGTTATGGGGCGAACCTGCCGTCCACTGATACTCTCGCCGCTGCACCTGCTGATCCTGATCGGCTTCCTAGCGGCGGCGGCCAATGCCTTTTTCACTTACAGTAAGTCTTCGTTTCCAATCGAGCCACTTGCGCTCACCTATGCCAGCAATGAATCAGAGCAGGAGGAGAGGGAACCAGCCGCAGAATTAGAAAGAGAGAGAGAGAGAGAGAGGGGGAGCGAAAGCGCGAGAGATAGAAAGAGAGCGAGTGAGAAATCGTACGATCGACGAGGTAGAGAGCTGGTGCGACGTAGACGCTGGATCTGGGCAAATAGTAAGATGCTAGAGCTAAAAACTTCATGTGACCCTGTGTAAAGCATGTCACCGTAGATTGAGAATATATAAATGGGAATTGTAGCATGCGCCGGTCTAACTTACATAACTGGCATCTTTCTCGCGAATGTAGTCCCGATAAGGACACACTACCTTTTGATAAGACACTAGCCAATATGAAAGAAGCGCCGAACGTGCTGGCTCGATATCTAGCATCTTCACGAGGGGGATGCTGGCGGTGCGTAGGCGCGTTCCTCTGAAAATGGGGAAGACCGCGGTAGATGGAAGCACGAAAAGATCTTGCCATAGTTTCCCTTTTATTCGATGTCCAAAGCCTTATTCCCGGAAATTTTCCCGAGGGTCTGAAATATCCTCCCCATGCTTATAGGGGAATAGGGTATACCTCTTAAAGCCATACTTAAAGTCCAGCTATAAGATTCCTCTCTCTCTTTCTCTCTGTCGGTCAAGTTTTATTCGTATTGTCTAGCTAAAATAAAATACCACCATAACTTTAAATAGAATTCCTTTTGCTCGATCATACCCACTCGTACGACTCACTCGTAATGAAGGGGAAAAAAGGGAATCATCGTAGACCACTCAAGGTACTTCACTCTAAGAGGAGTATTATACGTATTCAGAACTCGATACGCGTACCGTGTCGAGGGAAACGGGACATTTTTCCTTAGGATAAAGATGATCTTCGCAGGAAATCTGAAATCCCATTTCCGCTGCTGTCTAATAAAGATATCACTTGTCATATTATTCTAATTATTGGCCCGCCAGGAAAGCACCGCTAGCACTCTCTCTCGGCACTGATAAATGAATGGCCACAAAAATACATACGTAATTGAATTGTTCTAGCTATATGGTTTCCAGGTGATACACGAGACGTATGTTTTCCATGCTATCCTCAAACTCTCTTCGCATTATCAAAGGAGTTATCCTTGCTTACTTGCTTATTGTTTACGCCACAGTATTCCCGGGCGAATTCTCGAGCGGCTGGGCTAGCCAATTTCGCAAATACATGTTACGACATCAATCGTTCATACTCGTACACAGAATCATAGCTCGTAGATGCTTAATCCATTTGGATGAATCGTCTATTAGATACAATTCTGCGTGACTCTCTGTTTAATAAACAATCGGGTATTTTGTTGATCCGATGAGCTTATAGTGTCAGATATCGAGTTGCGACTCTTCTAGATAACAATGCTTTTCTGATCAATAGAATTCTTTAATCGTTTATATCGATGCACCACATTCGTCTACAGATTGGCTAATGAGCTGGTTGATTATGCGATAGCTATACTGTGTTTAAGTTACTAGCTAGTTTGCATAGGCCGTAAGGGTGACGTTCAATCTTGAAGCGTGACCTCATGATGGCCAGGTGTCAGGCATCCCAATCATCAAAGTGGCAAAGCTCACTCGACTGGCCTGATCTATCCATCCAGTCAGTGCAAGAGCTAAGGGCATCAGAGAAATTGAAAACGCTCGGAAGCATTCGCCCGCTCTTATTGTTATCAGAAGCTCTGCGAGGAAAAGTTGAAAGGATTGTACTGAAAAGCTGAAGCGGCTCTTTTCCTTTCCTTCTTCTCCTTACTCTCTCGGCAATCGGCGTTGGTACTTTTGCAGTCTCGTTACTGTCGGATTCCTGCACTGGCTACTAGCACTCAAATAATAAGTTCGCGTTTAGGCAGAAATTTTTGCAGCCACCACTAGCAGAGAGGGCAAGCATGCACCATGCCCTAGTTCCTACGGACACGGAGAACACGGCTGTGAGTATGCTCGTCCACGGTGAAATTGGAGTTTCTTCCGGCATCTACATCTTCTTCTTTTTTTTTTTTCATTAGCGAAATCTTAGTGAGTACTAGAAGAGTTCCTGGTTCCTCTTGCAGTCTGAATAAACAAGCTTCTAATCAGACATGCTATTCTCTAGTAGGAGCTTTATAGAGTTCCTTTGGTATTAGCTAACTAATAATCCCCGGGGACATCCTTTCACCTAGCATTAGGATTGGCCGATAATTTTCTCGAGGAAAGCACGCGCCAAGCTGACACTAGCGACGCTAATCAATGCATCTCGTTCGCGTGTGTACACTCGAGTCGACAGTTTCCCAGTAAGCGACGGCATCAAACGTCACGCAAAATGTAACACGCCGCCAACGATGTGGAATCGACGGGGAATTAATAGCCCGATTAAATCAAGATTCGGAGTCAGCCGGTTGGAACTCCGAGGCATAATGAACTTGGAAGTAAAGCCGGAAACCTAGTTAATGCTTTGTCGCGGTTCCTCCGAGCAGATGGATGATGGACTTACGATTAGTACGCCCACGTAGAACGACGAAGCTCTTAATACAGACTGGTGAACGTTTATGTAGAATTGTCTTTCAGGCTGAAAGGAAAATTTTACGACTCGAAGATTAGCATTAGTTACACGGATGAAGTTGAGAGTATGGTGCTTTTCTATGTTTCAAGATGTAATTAAGACTTCTAGGAATTATCATTATTAATGTTTTATAGTATTGACCTTTCTCAGATCTATGTTTCTTAATCGTTTATCAATCTCGAGGCTAAAATTACGAATGCTATATCGGCATGTTTCTTATCAATGCAATTTCCAAATGGTCACGCAAGATCACTTGATCCCATTAGTCTCTTCCTTCATTCTATCATTTTCTTGATCGCAGCTTTGAATGTTGAATAAACCGGATGACTCTTGTATTCAAATGGTACCGATGGTGCGATGATAGGATCGAGTATTATCTCGTGTTGCGACTAATCCTTTTTAACTAGCTGGCAAGGTTGAACTGCGAAGATTCTGTTTCCAAGCCCTGTTAAATGGTCAGTTATTGTTCAATTTGTAGATCATTCAAATATTTGCTATGATAAACACAAGTATAACACAGTGTAATGAAAATAAAAGAAATTTAAGGGTTTGATTAGTAAAAGTTAGCAAAAGTCAAAGATAGAAGATTGATTAATCTTAAACTAATATCAGTCGCCACTTTAGAAGTTCCGGAAAATCCGATAAGCAGTCATAACTAGAATGAAGAATGCGATAACGAATTATGCCAATGGTCGTGCACGCGATGCTGACTGGTAATTCATCATGAAGCGATATCTAAGTGTTCCGAATGCGATCTAGAATTGGATTCCAGCTATACAAAGGCGCCGGTAATTGATTACTCCATCATATTCATGAGCGCTCGAGCGTTCAGTTGATTTTTCGAGTGCGCTTTTGAGAATTCGAATGAAAGAAGCTTCGAGAAAAGCTACTTAATCAACTTGCAATCGCCCATTACCTTTTACGACTTTACTATTGATTTATGACTATGAGTAACAACTGTTATGCAATTTTTTGTCTCTCTCTCCACTTCTTTTTTATTTCCCTCAATGAGAACAAAAAAAAAAAAAAATCGAGACGCGCATCGGATGCCAGCGGCCGTTCGCCCGAATGATTCTCGCTTTTTCAGCGAGTCGATTCATATTGCAGAGCGGTTATCAGTTTTCGAAAAACTGCTTGTGCAGTGAATGGCGGGCGAACGAACACGCGACAAACCTGGGATCGCGAACGCTTGATTTTGAAGCAATGGAAAAAAACACAGCACACAAATTAGAACGCAGATCGAGAATGATGTCGTATGTACTAACGCGCAATAACGCTCGGGCTCAGTCAGAGTCCGACTATTTTCCAACTGGTGGGGTGAACAAACCATTAAAACATTTTTGTTTCTATGCTATATCACGCCTATGTACCTCGCAATAATACTCGAATGGATGGCGATTCTCTTGTGTGTCATAGCCGTGTTCTCGTTTCACAGAGCTAGTCGACAAGGCATCTAATCTGATACGTTTGATAGTTTCGCCTCGTAAATTCGGTATTGTCTCTCGAAACGATGTTCGAAATCAGATGGATTTTTCTGCGAGTACAATTCACGCTTTTCCATTTGATTTTCATTCATTCCCTTTCCTCTTTGTTACAGGCAAGGGCGCTTGCCCATTGAATCAATTCAGATGTGCCAACTCCAGATGCATCCCTGCATCTTGGGTTTGCGACAGAACAGACGACTGCTTGGACAACTCGGACGAGACGGTTGAGAAATGCAAAGGTGAGATCAATGAATACGCACGTACACACATCTGGAAGGAGTTTTGCCCGGAGCATGTTACGTGCAAGCAAGCAGATCATTCTTCCTATGGTAGAGAAGCCGAGTGAGAAAGAGATCGTGTGCTGAACTCTTTGACTGGGCCGTGGCAACAAAAGTTTCCGGTTCCGCTCTGTGGTCGATGGGGATCGCTCGCTTGCTCGCGCTACCCGACACTTGCCCGGCCAATCTCGATGGAAACGAATGTGCCGTGAAATTCGCTGGAAGCCCCGTAAAATGCATCCGAAATCCGTTGAATTATACCTGCGGCTCGGTCCACCAGGCATTCAGGAACTTTCCAAGCTCTAGTTTTGCCAGCGCATACCAAGTGTGCGGTGAAGTCATACAGCTCCTCTCATTGTACTCATCCTCGAGTTACATGTGTAATATGCACTTATTTGTTAAATGAAATGCATAGTTGTTGAGTGAGGTTGCTAGTGCACTTGTATGTAGACGATATTTGCAGAGGGCGCATGGGACGCATTGTTACATTAGGCAAAGGCGAGTCGTCTCTTGTTCGCCGTCGGAAGCGACTACGTCTCCTCTGCGCTTGTAGCGCGAAACTGTATTTAAAGCAGAGTTAAATATAGTGTCCCTCCTGGCCGTAAAGCGAGAGAGCACAGCCATGGATTAATCACCAAGCTCTGTGTACAGAATCTGTTAATGCCGTGGAGCATACTAATTTAATTGTTTCACCTCTCTTCCTGTCTAACTGTCTTACACAGAACGAAATGGAAATCGAGCGAAGAGCATCGATGTATGCGAGCTATCTCATTGCAAATAGCGCGTACATTCGAGATTCGGGTCCATCGGGATGCTGTATTATCAGTCAGCCCTCCACCAGGGAAAAAGGCAATTCCGCATCAATCGACGCCGGTGGCTTTCGCAATCAGATTGAGTTTCCAAGAAATCGTTAATTATAGACATACACCGAGGGCGCCGGGGCTTGTTTCGCCGGCTGGCATAATTACCCCATCAAGCGCGGCCTTATCTGGGACTATCCTCATGTTTAAGTTATCGGGCATTTTGTAATCAAGCTCCATGCACTTTGTGTTTGCTAGCATATGCGTGCTCGTCTGTACTACATACGTTTTCCATATGAGAAGCTTCCTTTTTCCTAATATCTAGCGCGTATGACGTCTCGTGTTGAACTTACCCCGGACGCGAGCGATTATCTCGAAAAAATCACTGGCTATCTCGACTGACCCATTGAAGCGCGTGAACCCATTGATTGACAGAGTTCGATCGCAGCCCGTTCAACTGGTCGATCGCTATTCTTGCGATTAAAAATTCTCTTACAAGGAGATATCACTCTCTTCCTCTTTCAAGGTGTAGAAATAAGGAAACGATCTTGACTGGCGCAAGCAAATCAATGTTAATCGGTAGAAAAATCGGAGGTCTGTTGTTAATTATAATAATTCGATGAATATAGGATTATAGCCCTCGAGGCAGTTCCGTAAGAATCGGGTTGGAGAAAAAGTCGTCGTCCTTGCAAGTCCCATGATTCTCTCTGTTCGGGGTAGCATGGGAATCGGCTCGCACGCATGCACCACGTAGTCTCTGGTCGATCTTGCATCAACTATGTAGCCTCTGTTCGATCTTGCATCAGACAGGAGAAATCATTGGAGTCCCCTTTTTTACCCGTCTTCACGAGCCATTAACTGCCTCTCGCCCCCATCCGCGCTGGATCATCATGCATCGCTTCTAATCGATCGGAACTCGGTGATAAATTTATCGAGGCAATTAAGTCTACGAACCAACTACGCGCGCTCAACCTGTAATCTTGGTGCTTGATGCTCCGGGCATTCTATGACTTTTCCAAGGAACAATCTCGGGGTCGGCGCATGAAATCTCAGCGAACATTTCCCTAATGCACGCTCATTAACAGAATACATATTTAATATGATAACGTTACCACCGATGAGAGAGAAGGAATCTTTTAGCAGGAGTAAATCGTTCCTACTGCCCTCGGCATATTTGAGAAACCAAGCTATTCGCCGGCCCCAACCAAGAACTAGATAGTCTTCCTTCCAGGAGAGCGTTCCCAAGGGGAATCGACGCGTTCTAAGTTTACCAGTATAACAGTAGCGAAAGTGCTGGCGTCCGTGAAAGAGTTAAGACTAGCTGTTTTTGTGTTCCCCTTGGTTCTTTGTAGAGTCTCACAGGCACATTGACATGCCTGCAAATTCTAATAGGTCTTGTACTATGCCAATCCTTTAGTCCTTCTTTCTCGAGAAGAGTACGACGACGCGAAATTGGATCTCTCCTCATTCTTCCTGAGATTATTTGCCCGCTTCGTCTTCCCCAAGGACGGCATTCGTGCCACTTCGAAGTTAGTACTGTGTTCCCTCTCATTCAGTGTAATATTGAATGCAACATGATATAAAAGTACCGGCCGGAGAGGAAGAAATGCGCTGACTTATTTAGAATATCGGTGGAGACGCTCGACGAAGCGTAGCCGCAGTGAGATCTTGTCTCATGCCGTAGCTCTTTGAATTACTGTGGTAAATAAAGGACAACGGGATGCTTGACTCCGAATTAACCCTTTCATAAATCGAGACGACCGATCCTACTTCAGATTTTCCTTTTGTGCCTGGCTCCCTGCAGCTGGCTTTGTCTTTTCCTCCCCTCTTTTCTCCTTTCATCTCTCTTTCTCTCTCACCACAGATCCGCTTTCCGTCGCTTCAAGATTACCACAATTTATAGTGCAAGCTTTACACTGGATTACTCATTCACTCCTGGCCCTGCCGGAAGGAAAAGTATCTTCCGGCAGTGGCCCCGAAAAAAATTGACCTACTAGCGATGATGCATTTCATGGTACGCTCAGCCAGGAGCACAACTTCCCTGCGTGGAAGTAAGTTACTCCTAGCAATAGTAACTCGATTAAGTGGCCCGCGGCGAGCAGGCATCCGTTCTAATTGAATCTGGCACGTGGTACAGTGGTCCAGCGGCTAGTTTTACTTTGACAGGGCACTTTTGCCAGTGGCAGGCCCTCGAGCTGACGGAAAATAGAGCAAATGATTCGGTTGGTCCCCGGAGGGAGAGAGGGTATTCCTGTGGAGCGGTGATATTGGTCAGGAGAGGGAAGTCGGCTGATCAGAGGGGCCCTTTCGGAACGCGACCGCATTCTTTCTCGTTTGCTCTTTTTTAGCGACCCTTGCCCGATCGGGCCAGCCTAGGGCTACCGCAATTTGTAGCGCGCAAGGCCTGCATCGGTTGCATCAGGCTTCCCGGTGAGCCAAATCGGTTATATCTCGACGCACGGGAGACGCCGAGTGGCTCACGATACCATATAATTATGGTGAAAGCCAGTCGAGCTTGGCGATCGCCAACGCCAGCATGGTGTGCCGAGAGAGCAACATGCCCGAGTCAAGTGGTCGACACGTTCGAGGCCGATATCGATTGGCCCGTTCGCAACTTTGTCATGTTGGATGCTGGTCGCGCCTCCTCTCTTGTCGTTCATGCACTCCTCTTTCTATTCGAGTAGCTACTACTTCTACTCTTTGCTCCTTACTTCGTCAGCTAGTTTTCGCCTCGGAGAACGTGCATCACCACTTTTTCAACCTGACCCACGCTCCACTCTCCATTGATCCCCATTGAGTTAGGAATTCTTAACAAAGACTGATTGGTCTGCATTTAACACAAAAGATCTTTCGAACACTCCCGCAGGCTCCCACAGGCCGGCCATCTCATTATTTCGGTGAGAGATTAAATGCAAGGACAGATCAATTCTTGATAGTATGTTTCATCCGGAGGATGGAAAGGATGAAAAAAGTGAACTATATTTCGTTCGTTCTTCGATATCGGCGGGAATATAATCGAGAACTTTGCCGTGTCCGAATGCAATCTCCGTTCCCCTCTTTTCCATCGGTCTCCGAGGGTACCCCAGTTACTACTTCTCCGAAGGGACTATCGCCGATGATAAATTATACTCGAGAGGATCTCATGCTAAGACGTTGACCCGCTTGTAAAGGGAAAGGACTTCTTGCCAGAACGATTAACTTTGGCTCGAATGTATCCTGATAGGAATATTTGATGATCGCAATAGCGTATAAGAGTAGACTAGAAATTTTTCACTGCGGAATATTACAGCGAAACCTACTCCCGCGTCTTTCTTTATTTGTTCCACGAACGTATCTGGGTTGGCTGGCGCGTTTCATACGTAGGCAGAGGCGCGCACGACGCTTTAAATTTGAAACGGTATTGTGTAAGTTGCGAAAAGCAGTGCGCATCTGTGCGAGACACACACACACACACGCACACACACATACATAGCAGCGGCCCTGTTTCATGCCGTGTTTTACAGCTACTTTTGCTCGGTAGGCTCGCAAAGGAACTTCGTACGCGAACTGACCTTTGAGGGCGGCCTGAAAGTAGATTGCCTCGCACGGGCAAACGAATCAAAAGTCACCGGCAACTGGATCACATGGCAGGTCATGTAACTTCGAGACAGTGATGTACAAACGTCTACAACCTGTGTTATTATGTAAAATGTATTCTTCATCGATTTCTATTATTGTATATTCTTCGAAACTTCCTTTTACAAATCCTTCAATATTCCAAACGATTTACTAGTTTTACTGATACCATTTTCAATAAGCGAATATTCTTTATATTCCTTTCTGATAAAGCTTAGGTTAGTAATGCGATTGGGAGTGTTTGTGTTGCAATTGTAGGTAAGAACCTCTCGATATTAGAGAGGCCACGCTATCTACCCTATTCTTCGTCTCAAATTACCCCGGACCGAATTTAATCTCACACATCCTTGGCGCAGAGTGCGGTACCCGGCAACGGTATGAGAGCGTTATTGAAAAACTTACGGGAGACTGGCTCGATTGGCTTGGCTATACACCGGCAGCCTCTCAGTACTTTAGGCGGCCACTTAGAATTTGCAATTACGCGATCGCGATTGGCAATTCCTACTATATAGGGTATCGATCTACGTCCAGCAAAGAAAACGTATATAACCCGCCCACTCTATGTTACTCGACATTCTGAAAGGCTGAAACATAAGAGATAATAATAGGTAGTTCGTAGGACTGTGCTCTAGGAAGTACTTGAATTATATTGTCGATGGAAAACGCGCTCACATTTCTCATTCTACTTTCTGCTCTAGCTAAGCGAACCTTCTCTCCGTTCACCATTTCTCTCCTCTTTTTTCTTCATCTCGCTTCGAGCGGCAGGTTGCTTGTGAAGTCAAGTTAATAATTCAGCGCATCTCCAATGAAAGGAAAAGTCCGTCGAATGAATCGCGACGGGCGCGTTCGACCAAAGTTTTCGGAGGCGACACTCCGAGCGGTGGTTCGTTCCAAGTTTTCTTCGCGCCGTTGAAATGTATAGTAGCCTGCTTAAAATTAGGCGTTGCTCCTGGATAAATCGATGCACAGGATGAAGGAAAGAGAGAGAGAGAGAGAGAGAGAGAGAGAGAGAGAGAGAGAGAGAGAAAGACGGTAGAGTTCGACAATTTAGAGCTTATATCCGTAACGAAGAAAGTCTGCCCGTTTATATCCGACGCTTTTACCTTCCCGTGAAATAGACCTTCGCTTCGATATCTGTGCCCTGGAAAACACACCCTGCTCCTTTCTCTCTCTGGCACACTCACCACCAACGATCTCCCGAAACTTTTATTCGCGTCGTTGGGAGGCGAGAAATAAGTGCAGTTGTATAACTCGAGTCTGTTAATTAACCAGGCTGCCACTGGAACGATCGACTTCTTCTCGATTCGGCTGGGCAACCTAGTTTGCCTTAAATATCGAGGTAACGCCCAGCAGGAATAAACGGAGTATTCGTCACGACACCAATCAAACGTCTGATGAATACTGAGAGTCGGTCAGATATTTTATTTACGATGTACTAAGTAAAGTATAGTCAAATACTGATTTAAGTTTAACCAGTCATCTATAAATGGCTCTTATAATTGGTTTAGTTGTGCTGGGAGTGCAATCTCGATGTGTAACACACTTGGTGTACGTATGCCTTGCATATACGAGGAGAGAAGAGGGCACCGTTAAAGGTGAGGGCACAGGGAGTCCGCCGACAGGTTCCTGTCCCGCAAGAATCTCGTTTCGTATTACAACGATGATTAAAAGCAAGCGGCTCGATCCACTGCTTCATGTAAATCCATCGTCGATGCTTCGCCGAGCTTCATTCTCGCAGCACTTGGATTCTACTGATATTTATACGCAAGTTTATACAATGCAGCGACCTGTTTCTTTAAAAATTCTCTACCGTTTGGAATATAGATTGCTAAAGCCAACGAAATACTATCCTTCGTAAATGATATAATAGTCTTCAACGATCGCCAGTTGTAGATTTCGTCAATTTTCTATGACCCATTTTTAATTTATCCGATAATGAATGTTTTATCGATAAACTTTGGCTTTCGTTCATCAAAAAGCAGCCATCTCGCTGTACCCATTCGTAGAACGTCGATAAAGGCCATCCAATTTTAAACTTCGCCTAACAGAGTGTTGTCGAAAATCGAGCTTGTAATACATGCAAAAAGATGATAAAACACGTCATCCGGTTAAAAGAGGCATAGCGGTGTGCTGTGGGCCCCTGGTATTCGCGTTGGGATTTTATTTGGAACGTTTGCTGGTGCAGTGTTAAATCCAATCAACATCGATTGCAAATCAGAGAGAGAGGCGCCGCTCGCCGCAATTAGTATGCCGAGTACATTTTATCGTGGAATGCTAATTAAGATAGCAACTTTACGCTCGCATTAGGGGATGTCCTTTTATCACGGTCGCGTGTACTAGTAATCCAGAGACGCCCAACGACCACCGACTTCCTCGAACCCGCCAATTTGTTGTCGCATTACTTTTCGCACCGGACGCCGTGTAACATTAACGTCCAGCATATTAAGTAACTACTGTTAATTAGCATTTACACATTCCCGTAGAAAAAAACGGTAGGACTTGTGGAGCAATGCTAAACCAGCCGTGTCTGACTAAAAACCGACCACTACTACTGAATATTCTTGGTGCTGCCATACTTTTTCTAGTTTGGACCAGTGCTATCTTCGAAGCTTCGATTTCCGATTGCCCTAGCGTCGACTTCATGGCGCTTGAGCGAGAAACTCGTTAATTAAATTCCTCTTTTTACGCTTTCCCTACCGACGAAACTTTTTGAAAACCCTTCGCTCGGCAATAAGGACGGATTTCGAAGTCGATTGCTCGCCATCCTGGCCGAATCCCTTCGGCTTCATGGCGATTTGCCCGACTCTCCGTGAATTGCGTCGTTCGCACGGACGCTCGCCACTGACTTTTTGAACTTTGATGCTGTTTCTTTCCTTCTCAGCAATTATGCAATTAGTTCTGTGCGCCAGAGCACATCAGGAAGGAAATATGTAGATATATTCCTATCACGAATTGCCCACGCAAATCTTGACGGAAATGTCTAGTCATCGGTATCGTGTTTGCAAACACTATCCACAAGCGACGCAGAACATCATCTTTTTTACGACTCCGATAGATCGAAGAATGCAAAGTGTGGAAACTCTTATCGTTCCCGCTACTCGTCTTTCTACGAAACGATGGCGATCATATTTTAGACGACTCACATTCATACGACATTCCTTATAAACCGAATCAAATCTTCAACCTATCAACTACAAGATTTATATATTTCATCAATACAAGATAATCTAAGTAATTCTCAAACTAAATAATATTATTTCTTTACGTGGGTGTGTCACTAATCAATATACCAGAATGGACATAGAAAAAACTTGCTTACTCTCATTCGACACTTCCTTTCGTCATCTAGTGGACGGCGCCTGGCTCGATTACCATGGAACTCGAGAATCGCGTTCAGAAACCGAAACCACCTTTCGTCGTAAGAGCATGATTCCCAAGTGCGCGTAATACAGAACGCGTGCTGATACGAGGAAGACGAGAATTGCTAGTATTTCATTGACGAGTTATCGAGAACTCTATTCTTTTGATTCAGCGAAAATACGAATTCTTTCCGGCGGGCATAGAGAAAGAAGAATAAGAATAAGAAGAAGAAGAAGAAGAAAAAAAAGTGGCTCGACTAGAGGCTAGCACGTTCTTAAGACTCTGGGGAGCTCGTGGCAATGTGTGCAGGAGAGACGTGATTGAGGCCCATATATAGAGGGCCCCTTTACTCGGCTGCAGGCTTACAGCATCCCCGACTGGCAACGCGAGTGCACCGTGTCGTGACGGAGAACGCATCCGAACCGGAGCGGCTGCAGCGGCACCAGTGCAGTACAATCCTTGGTCCAGCCGTGTCGTGCGCGTATCTTAGCCACTGTGCCTTTGAATGCCAACTGGCTTGATAAAGAAAGATAATATGAAAATTTAGCCAAGTGACGTTCTCATTTAAACAACCAGTTTACTTCGCGAATCTCTTCTCTTTTCCATGCAGATTTAAACCGGCTGCTGGATAAGCTCTCCGCGTCTCCTAGTTAAGGAGCAGTGTACTACAAATCGACGCCGATGGTGGAAGGGCCGATGCACTAGCTCTGCCAGACTTCCGAGATTTTCTTCGCGACCAGAGGAAACCGGAATTCCTGATTAGACTCCCGGAAGTTCTGCCAGAACGTTGCAGCAGCGATTCCTGGTCGGCTTGTAAGACCATTTACAGGCTTCAACGATTTTGTCTCGAGTGGCTGGTGGACAAAACTTTGCCGATTACAAAGGCCAGACTTTTTACTTGGGTGTGTTCGCCGTGTGTCGGTGGATTTTCGAGAAAGGATTTCTCGGTTAACAGGGAAGGACGAGAACGGAATCCGTTGAAGCTCGAAAGATGCTCTGAATAGATTCTTGTGTGTGCTTCGTGCTATCTCCGTGCTTCGATCTGGCTGGCCGGCTCCCTCATCCCGGTGCACCTTTCTCGTACAGCGGCCTCAAACCGTTGGCTAAGGAACGAAATCTCCCGTAGGAGATTTAGCCAACGTCGACTTGTCCTGGTGCTCTTCTACCAATGAGAATATTCAGTGGCGAATAAAACGGCTTAGACCGTTACTACTGTTCTCTATCGGCCAATTCTACTGACATCTCTGATTCACTCCACGATTTTTCCAAGCGAACCTATTATCTTCTAGTGCCACTTTAATTCCTCTTGCAATTGTCACTTTGTGAGAGAGAAAAAAACATAAAAAATCGGGGCTTCCAGTTGACTCGTTGTATCTCAGAAGATATCAAGTACTTTCGCATTCAGGTAGAGTGCTCGATCCCATTTAATTGACCGGGTGCACACGATCTCGAGAACAGCCTCCTTGAAACGGATACACGCGTGTGTGTTGGGACTCTGGTTGGTTGGTTGGCTGGCTCTGCTTCTTCAAGCAGTGGAACACGAGTGACCCTCTTTTGCGAGCATGCAACTCCTTGAAAGTTCGGACTTCGCCGGTGGTAGCAGGTGCTTCTTCGGCTGGCGCCGTTGTTGCATTCTGATGCTACTCGTGTTCACCATCACCCAGGTATTCGCCGGTTCTTATCACCCGGCTGCCACGCTTTCAGATACACACAATTGCAGCGGATCCGAGTTCAAGTGTACCAATGGCAGGTGCATCCCTGAGATATGGCGTTGCGACGGTGATGTTGACTGCCACGATGGATTGGACGAGGACCCAGCAGTTTGTAGTGAGTATCGAATTTTCATTCTACTTAAATATATATTTCTACTTGAATTTAACAGTGTTCACTATTTCTCATTGCTACATGAATAGGAAGAATGTAGTAATTAGCGTTTATCGACGGTATTTTGTGTTGGAGGCATGCAGGGCTAGAGTTCCGCCATGTTTAGCCAATGATTTACTCGGGAGATGAAATGGGCGATATCAGTGATCCGGATTAGATGCCACTGGAACTGGTCCAATAATGGAGAGTACATTACCGGAATGCTACGATATTAATGGGTAGCTTCGTCAACCGCATTCTGCACCCGCTAGTAAATTCTTTAATCCCTGATCGATTTTCCGTATCTTTAAATGTTGATCGTGGTGTGCTTCATTACTATTTTTGCATTAATCAATAGCAATGTCGCGCGCTACTCTGATTTCGGTGAGCGATTCTCGATTAATATTCCAGGGAATCCTGATCGTGTATCGTCGATGTATTATTAGTAATATTTTATTATACAGTCCCCTTTTTGGTGGCACACGATGCTCTCGCTGATTTTCACAATTTGAAAATTGCTCGGTCGATCGTGATTCTCTTTCCCTCTCTCTCTCTCTCTCTCTCTCTCTCTCTCTTCGACACACTGGCTATTATATTTACAGCGATATGACCAATTGGAGTAGCAAAATCTGCCCTACATGCTCTCTCGCACAAGCTGTCGAATTAACAATGTATTGTTGTCGTTCTAATTACGAGAACCTGGTGATCACTTTTATTAACCGGGTTCCAATCCAGGAGTGCAGCGTGCACTGCCTAATTGCGAGATTTATCTCGGCCTCGCGTGTGCACCACTCGTCGCTCTGGCGGCGATGGTCCGTAAAAAAAAAGAGCGGCTGATGATAGAAGGGAGAATTTTTCCCGCATCGTCAATTTTTGGGGAGAGTGGCGTCGTCGAAGTCCAATGTACAATGCGGTGAAATGATTGGCAGATTCGGGATACGATATCGCAGTACTTGACAGGCACAGTGCGGTATATGAAAGTGCAACTTTGAAGACCGGTTCGACGCCACAGCCACCCGGCAACCAAGAATCATCCAAGCCAACACTACCATTAATTCTGGGATGCCTCCATCGCCATTCTATCCGAATGCGATATGCGTGTTTAGTTGCGAACAACTCCCTCGAGAGTCATCCGGTACAATAAGATTACAATTGCTACGATAAACATACATTGACTCTCTAGAATTCCAGACGAATCGACGTGTTAGCTTTCACCAAGCACTTTGTGAAAACGGCGCCCTCGACTATAGCCGCGTTCTTTTGACACGTGCCGTTTGATTGGTGAATGTAAATCGTTTGAAAATCTATGTGCAGTTGAAATATTTCATTCGGCTGGCGCCGAATGAATTATCCACTTGTTTCGTCACTGTTGGCGTTGGTATGCGACCGATCTATAATGAGGTATCCACGACAAGAATTATAATAGGGGCGGTTCCGATCTACGCACCTTTCAGTCGTAGCCGACTGCGTTATTACGGCACTAGATAATTAAGTGTTCGCCTATTGATAACGGTTTCACCTCTGGTTGGTTGATTGACCGCGCGCACATGCTTTATAGACTCACGTACACGTATTCCGAAGGCCTTCGATTTTTTGGGTAGAAGCTTGCCTGTATGCTTGCATCTAATTACCCGTAGCTCGTTTGGAGATGCTTCTCATTAGGAGAGCAGAGCGAAGCCAGTTCAAAAGGTGGAACACTTCGTCAGCATTAACATCTGATACTATTCGTTAATTCCAATTAGAAGTCGCTCTTGGTTCCTTTGTAATCATGGTTCACTTGGTAGAAGATGTAAGTGGTAGACACGTATAGACAGATTGTCTTGGCGCGCGCGCGCGCGCATATTGAAATACAAAGCTTGTCTTCCAAGGCGTCGAATACCGTGGGAGAAGTGTTTGTTCTGGTAGTCGGATGAATCAATCAATCCGATCGTATTCGACCAATCGACCAAGGTCACACTACTCTTTGCACGACCCATTATTACACGGTTGAATTAACTTTTAATATTAATTAGACCGTCGAGCGCACGTCACGTGTGACGCAAAACCTCCGTTACGGCCGATATAATCATTCGACGATTTTAATACTGTAAAAGCAATTAAGGTAGACGCGAACGGAACCGCCGTCGACGCGGCCGCCGCGACCGTCGCCGGGAAATCGTGCCGGGCACGCCGGAGGTAGTATATAAAGCCACACTCAACTCGAAATTGTGCCCATTGTCCCAATTATTCGGCGAAAGCAGCGCATTTAATTGGCTGAACGTAGATACTCGTTGTTAACGATAGGGAGGAAAAAGAGAAACGTTCGGGTAGGATATAATATTTCCAGCTGAAATGTACCATTTTCATGTGCACACATTTTTCCCAGGGAACACTCTCTAACGTTCGGTTCGATTATCGGGAAATCGTCGAATATATATTCGCGCGATCCGAACGAGCTGGGTGCACGTTGCCGATTATATTTTCCTCGATGGCACTTGCAATCGAAAACAATTGCGTGTTATGCAAATGCCGAATGTCAAAGGGCAATAAGCGCGTCGATGCCCGCGGCAGCTTCGGCCGGGTTGGGTACGCGTGTCCGCAGCTCGTTCGCAAAAAGTATTCCCAGATAATATCATTCGAAATCATAAACGAAGCTTAGCGCTTCTCTTGGCTTCTCCACTCTCCGTACAATTTCAATGCGAGCGACCCAGTCTCTATGTTCTCTTCCTGCCCCCACCCACTGCTTTTTTTTTTCTCTTTCTTTCTGCTAATGGAATAACACAAACACCGTTACATTTTCCTTCCCCCGTGGAACGCCAGCTGTACATTTGCGCGACACGGCAACTCTGCGCGAGCATACACGCTAAATTTAACCAAAAGGGAACGTTTGTATTCACGTTTCCGTGCGTGAGAAACCTGCCAGAAAGAGAGCGCGAGCGAGAGAGGAAAATAAGCAGAGAATATGTGGCCACATAAACTAGTTGCCGAGGGTGGTGGGGTTTGAGCGAGTGGCTGTCGCCGAGAACTGAAAGAGCGATTATTCTCCCCAAAAATTGATGTTACGAGAAAAATCTCACCAACGCGTATAAAGCCGGCGCGCACTTCCGCGGCGGACGTGAATTGATTAAGCTCGCAAAATTCTGACGAGAGACAAATGCAATCGCAAGGGACGAGATCATGCAGCGAGACCGACTTCCAGTGCTCCCCGGGCGAGTGTATACCGAAGTCCTGGGTATGCGATCATATGAACGATTGTGACGATGGCGTCGACGAGAAGAATTGCCGCAGTAAGTTATCCATCATGAATCTAGGTCCGATCATATGGCATATATGCCGGAAAGAAGCCAAGGAGGAAAGAGACCGAGGCCGGAAAACTACAAAGTAGTTGGGAGGAATGCGACTCTATTAACAACTAGAGATTCTCCATTCCCTGAAGACACAGATTCTGTATTCCCATAAACCACTGTTCCTGTCAACAAACTACTATGAAATATGTCTTACTGCATTATAACAAACTAACGCTTATTCCCATTCTGTACTTCAATGTGTTACTCTCACCTGTCTACCTTACTAAAATCATTCAAATCAACCAAACAAGTGAGAGCAATGATGGAAAGCTTGTGGGACACGACTCGTGTCTTCCGGGAGCAAAAGTTAAATTGGGACTCGTGTCCAGGCGAACTGACATAGCGATCAAGAAGTCTCGGTTCAAACCATTATTATCGTTGTAGGGACGAAGACATGCAATGCTGAACAGTTCACTTGTCATTCGGGAAATGGTGAGTGCGTGGCACTCACTTGGATGTGCGACGACAACCTAGACTGTACAGACGGTTCCGACGAAGCTGACTGCAGTAAGATTCTGCACGTCGGCTATTTTTTCGTCTCTACATTTCCTAAACCTTGCTATCACCTATCTTTCCATAATATCCTATTTCTTGTTTTTTTTTTGCACCAATTGATCTCTTAAAATACAGTGGCGCTGACCGTGGCAATATTTTGCACCTGTTAAAGAGAGGTTGCTGTCTTTTATATGTTCGTTTTTGCATTGCTAACCAAGGATGCTTGTTAATTACGTCGGTGGTAGGAGGTATCCGATAGACGAACGATAGTAACGAGTATCGAGAGGGTGATGGGTCATTAACGATCTTTTTACCTTGCACTCGCAAGGCATGCTTGAAAGAGCGGCCATTGGAAGAGCAGCCCACCCACCCTTCGTTACAGGTTACAGAACTTCACTCGATATCGATGGTGAAATCAGCTGCCTCCATATTTTAAGAGTAGATCAAAATCTCAAATCATCCTTCCTACTCATGCATGTTGCACGGATTTCTACAATTAATTGTTACACATGCCGAGATCCTATTGTGTGCAAAGATGTCGCTGGGGCTTTTGATTGTGCCCTTTATCATTGCTCTGAATGCATTTGTTCCCAGGCACAATCTCCTCTGTTCTCCATCATCTGGGACGGAACCTACTGTTTCCCTGGATGCGCCATGTGTTGTCTGCATGTCACTTGTAGTACCACTGTTTTTCTTCTCCCGGCACGACTTTTACTTACCCTGTCAGCCGGTTATTGTCTTAGATACACCGGTGGAAGGGTTTGAGTGGGACTGCAGTGCACTCAATCATATGCTGCAGTGTTGATTAAACTCTACTAAATCCAATACCGACGTTTTGACAAAGACTGAGAGTGATTTATGTTCCCTATGAATACCTCGCACTATTCAACAACCCTTCCAGTTCGACCCTGCTTTTACTTTGACGACTTTATACACTTGATTTGTTGTCGTGACACTTGGAATATATATCTTTTTGAAAGGTCGCGCTGCTGCTTCCGTAGCGTTTCTTTCCTCGGTTCTTTCCTGGCATGAAAGAGTAGGGATAGTTTTGTATTAATGAATAAAAGTAGTCGATTAAAAAGCAAGCTACTTGATACTTCAGTCACCCGTGACAGTCATTAACATCCGTTCACTTATAATTCTATACTTGAGTATTTTAGTAAGTGGTCGATATTACGTGAGTATTCATTCTATCCAATTTATTCCTACTCCTTCGTATTAGACATGTATCATAAAATAGATGTACTTTGATTTTCCCTGACATGTTAACGTGAGTGAGTGAGTAGTCGATAGACTAGTCCGATTGCCTTGTCGTCGTAAAGTTGAGCCTGATGTTAAATGGTAATAAGTAGTGTGCACTAGTGAAACACACGATGCCTGAGGCCTTGATCAATGAGAGGATGGTTAATTGCCTTCCTTAATTACGAGGCGCTACCAAGAAACGCATATCTGCCAAGCAGGTATTCTCCAACGAAATTAGAAATACCTGATTACACGATTTCGACATAGTTTTTGCCAGGCGCTACGCCAAACAAGATCGAACGGCAAACTTCATCTCGCTAATGAACCCTTTGTCTCCTTCGAACATGAAAGCCGTGTTTCCTTTCATTATCGTACTTTCTTGAGCGCCTCGCATGGTTGTACTTTAGAGTGAAATTAAATGAATGAACTGAGATAGATGTAACGTGTCCTTAGATCTTTCTCCATCGAAATTAGGTCAATTTTAACATCATTCTTTTTCGCACGCAACCCTGCTTCGTTCAGACGACACTTGCCGCTCGGATGAGTTCACCTGTGCTACTACCAAGCAGTGTATCCAGCAGCGTTGGGTCTGCGATAATGACGATGACTGCGGGGATGGTAGCGATGAAAAGGATTGTGGACCAACTACTTGTCGACCAAGGCTCGATTTTGCTTGTGCCGAAAACTACTGCATATCGGCAGCTTGGAGATGCGACGGAGACTACGATTGTCCAAATCGCGCGGATGAAATTGGCTGCAAGGTATGATAGAAATCAAGAGATCCTTTATATAAATCTCTTCTAATTGTAATAATTCTTACGGGTGTTAGTTAAGAAGATTTCAGTTAGGCTGCTTTCCTTTTTGATGCCTTCGACAATCCGGAACTCTAGTTTCAATGAACATGCAGTCTAATTAAATTTAATTCAACAGTTTGGAAGTAAAGTGGACTTCGTTTCTATAGTGGAGCGAGTTCTCTCGACTTCCTGCGTGCAACATGGAATTAGGTCTCGCGGAAGGGTATACGAAGCCGAGCAATAATAGGAAATACGATATAATGATAGAAAATCGAGAAGTCGAGAGAGCATTACGCGTTCATCGGCTTTCTCCCGCGAGCGAGCGAGCGAGCGAGCGAAGGGGTGCTCCCGTAAAAGCGAAGTGAAACTGAAAAACGTAACCGTAAGATCGTTCTATCTTGATGGCTAGGAGCCAACGACTGGCGAGCGTCCTAGTCGTTGCAAAAGCAATGAGTTCGATTGCGACGATGACCTGACATGCATCCACCGGACCTGGGTTTGCGATGGTGACAAGGACTGTCCAAATGGTGCGGATGAGTCTACGTTACAATGCCACAACGTTACTTGCAGACCTGATCAATTTCAATGCGAAGATCGTACTTGCATACCAGGTACGCTTATACTAGTTTCTTGAAGGAAACAACACTGTATGTTTGCAATGGGGTTGAAAGTATAGTAAACTTAGCCCTTCAGTCGTTTAGAATTTAATACCTACCCTCTTCTTTAAACACTTATACCTCTTGCTTTAACCGAGTACCAACAACAGCTCTTTTTCTGACCCTCTCAGGGCAATTATACTGCGACGGTAAGGCCGAATGCGCGGACAACAGTGATGAAAAGAACTGCACGACCAAAGCAATGGCCTGCGATCCTGTAACGCAGTTCAAGTGCAGCGAGGGCTCTTGTATACCTCACGATAGCGTATGCAACAAAAAGCCTGACTGCATCGGTTGGGAGGACGAGAGCACCGAGCTCTGCGGTGTGAATGAATGCACGAAAAACAACGGAGGATGCTCCCAGATTTGCATTGATTTCCCGATCGGCTTCCGTTGCGACTGTAACGCTGGCTACAGGCTCATCGACAATCGCACTTGTGACGGTAATATGAGTTTGTTATCTACAATACATACATATCTGCGCCACCCCGTTCACCTATTCCATCCCTCTTTTGCATTTCCATAAAGAATAATATCGTGTATAGTTGCGCTGACAAAGAGTTGATATTTGTTTTTCGTTTGTCAACTTTTCGAGTAAATATGGTATTGTTCGGTTTAGATGTCGATGAGTGCCTCGAACCTGGAAGCTGCTCGCAATATTGTCTAAATGAAAAGGGCGGTTTCAAGTGCAGCTGCGCGCCTGGATATTTGAAAGATCCAAGAAATCCAACGCGATGCAAAGCGTCCGAAGGCCATGCAAGCCTTCTCTTTGCTAGGAGACATGATATTAGAAAAGTAGCTTTGGACCGTCGAGAGATGACTGAAATTGTCAACAACACAAAAATGGCAACAGCCTTGGACTTCGTATTCCGGACAGGCATGATATTCTGGAGCGACATAAGCGAGAATAAGATTTACAAGTGAGTGCTACTGGTTATACATTTACAGACTTGGAACTTCCTTGACAAGAAGGATTGCTTAATAAAGATCCCCGGCCTTTTCAGAGCCCCGATAGACGAAGGTAATGAACGAACCACCGTAATTGATGACGATCTAACTACGTCCGATGGGTTGGCTGTTGATTGGATATACAGTCATATTTATTGGACGGATTCCGGAAAAGATACTATAGAACTGGCGAATTTCGAGGGGAATATGAGAAAGACTGTGATTCGGGACCACATACAGGAACCAAGAGCAATAGCTCTAAACCCGCTGGAAGGGTGGATGTTCTGGACCGATTGGAGCGACGAAGCTCGTATTGAGAGAGCAGGCATGGACGGCTCTCATCGATCGGTACACTTCACACTCAAAAAAAAATAATAACCAAAGCTTTTATACGAGAATATATATATAAATCATTGTAATTTTTGTAGGTCATTGTTGATAATGACGTGAAATGGCCAAATGGTCTCACTCTCGATTTGATCGGCAGAAGAGTATATTGGGTTGATGCAAAACTTCATTTGATTGGATCGTGTAATTACGATGGTTCTGGCAGACGTACTGTTCTGTACTCGCAAGACACTTTGAGGCATCCTTTCAGTATCACTACATTCGAGGATTACGTGTATTGGACTGATTGGGATAAAGAAACAATATTCAAAGCTAGCAAGTTTACGGGCAAAGAAGTTGAGGCAGTGACGTCCGTTCGTACGCTTGAACATCCGATGGTTGTTCACGTGTACCATCCATACAGACAACCCGATGGAATCAATCAATGCCAAGCTGTCAATGGGCATTGCAGCCATTTATGCTTACCAGCTCCGAAAATAAATTCCAAGTCTCCACTTTTGAGTTGCGCTTGTCCCGATGGCCTAAGACTACTACCTGATGGATTGATGTGCGTCGAGAACGGTAAGTTCAGTCAAGTAATTCTGGCTTGTATTATTTCGGGAGAATGCATAGGCATATTCTCATGGGACGAGTTACACCTATGTCTATGAATGGACTGCATGCTTGGTAGAATACATATGAAGCCCATCATATCGAATCGAAATATACAACATTATGCTCAGTTATTCATTTTTCGTTCAGCTTGCATTTAAATTATGCTGTATTTTATATTTTCTGAAATTCTTATTTCTTAAATCATTTATTATATTATTTTGCATCGATGTCGCATGTATATTGGCATTCCAGTAACCACGACTGTAGCACCTACGACAGAGGCGGTCACTCAACCCTTCAAGAGACTCAAAACTACCACAATAAGCAGTAAGTACAGATGCATGACTACATTTGCGGAATTAAGAGCAACCGAAATATTTGGCTGCAGCATGCAATTGTGTTTGTCAGCTTAATAATGCGCTGTATATGTCGCTTTTTTGATTATCCAATAATGTTTCACTACGATGGTGTCACTTAAACATTTTACATGGTCACTTATGTCATATACAATCTCAAGTTTTATTCTACGGGATTTGCACCGATGCTGTTTCGCGGTATGGTGGGATTATCTGATATTGTATTGGGGAAAATGTTTGCAGATCCTGCCCGCACGGAAGGTGATGCAAAGAGCAGCCTTGCTGCAGAATCGGCTGATACTGGACTGATCGCTGGTATCGTAATAGGAGTGGTATCTTTAGGGCTCCTGCTACTCGCACTGGTAGCAGTGTTATGCTACAGGCATTATCTGCACCGTAATGTGACGAGTATGAATTTCGATAACCCAGTCTATAGAAAAACTACGGAAGATCAATTCAGTCTTGAGAAGAACAGATTCCCCCTACCTGCGGCGACGGTTGGAGAAGAAGCTCAAGAACCACTAACGAGTCCGGGTACCAACGACTACGTTTAAGCTATGAATAAAAAAAGGGCTTAGCAGGCTATCGTACTACTATCGACCAAGAAATGGGATTCAGAAATCAACCGGTGTTATACGTTCACATCGCGGAGCCTATCCAGTACCACTGCCTGCGTTTGCCGATCTGCCTGCCAACTCAGCTGTGATTATGTTTATTTTTTTGTATTGTCTCCATTTGTTTAGAAATTTTGTGCATCTTGTCATTCCACTATACGATTCACGTGCGCAACACATTCAGGTAAAGAAGCATACATACGTTGCCAAATGCGCGTTTCCGTGTCAGGAGTCGAGATGTTGTAGTGTGATAGATTGTCACGATTCCTATTTGAGAATATCCTGCAGCTTAAATCGAAGATGTAATATAATAGTACGCTGCTGATTGTTCGAATGCGGGAACCACCTTCATCTCTCCGTTCAAATTGAATACTATAACAATATTTTTGCCTATATACATATGTACGTACGACTTTTTAACTTGTTGTTGTTTCACTATTTATTCTTTAAGAATGCACATCGTATATATTTTTCAGTTGGGTATTGTTCCATTGTAAGAATCACGTGTACATAATATGCAAATTCAAATAGCGTTATGAAAGCGGACTACCTGTTAGTAGCGGCGATACTAATTCGCATGGAGCATTATTGTGCGCTTTTATTCGAGTCTGTTAAATTATTCATCGCAAGTTTTGGATTAAAAATGTATCGTGGAACTCTAATTTCTAGGCTTATCGATACTTCGAGCAATCAGAGATTGTTTATCGTGCTAATATGATCTGTTTTAAGATATCATAAGTTTAAGAATAGCAATATTTACTTTACGTAGTAATGGTACATATGTACACATAGAAGAGCCGTGTTAAAGCATGCAATTATGTATATGTCGTTTTCTGTATATGCGTGAGAAAATCCGTTCGCTCAGCCGTTAGTGCGGCGTGTAAGTCCAGTGCATCACATTCACACAGTTTCTAAATCGTCACCTACATTTTGAATAGGTGATCCATATCAGAATAAGGATACTCTTCTCGCAACTATATTCTGTTAAACGTCATAATTTTAATGAAATAGATCGAAAACCAATTAGATGTAATAAGATCAGCTCAATGACACTAAGTGTGACTGTGCGTCTGTCATTATAAAAACTGTTGTTTAGGTATTTCAAATTACGAAAAGAAAAAAAAGAGATCAATGTATATGTATAGAATTACCGCCACGGGCTTAAGAGTTTTACTTACTATATATATATACTTTATGACTATTGTATTAAATAATTAAATGTGAGACAGACGTTCTTCTAGATAAGATTATTAAGAACTATAATAATATTAGGTTGATGAAATAGCCCCGTACATTAACAGGTAGCAAAATCTTTGTATAATCTATCGTTCTACATGAACTACCGAATGTCGTGCGTTCACCGACGACAACCGCATGAATTAAATGCAAATGTGTACTGTACATTTCAAGGTTCTTGCGTGTATCTTTGTAAATACGGTATTCCAAGTAACACGAATTCGTATTCATTTCACAACACAACATAAGAAAACAACACAAGTAGTGCTCACCCTTTTAATTCATTTCTGATATGTGAACGCAAATCGTCCATGGGGTACTTGCTGCCTGTTAAAATGCGGCACAACTAGGAATGGAAGATAAACATGTCCGAAATTAAAGTATAGAGGCTCGATGGTGATTTTAATCAAAAAGTATAGCAAAAGTGTGGTGAGCATCGGTTGCAATAAACTATGTGAGTCAGGTGGCATCAATTGCCATAGCCAATCTGTCTGCCAAAATCGTGTCAAACATTATTTCTATGCAATATATATTATCACTACACACGCATAATATAAATATATATTATATATATATAATTTATTATAATGATTATTGTATAAATAAATATACAAAATATATGATGCCAACGATCTTATTGTAATACCTGGTGCCGTAAATTCGATAAAAATGTATCGAATCTTTCTGCCATACTCATCATCTTGCACTGATTCACACTGCAACTTTGCACTGCTTTATGTGGATTATACATACCTATACATATACATATATAAGATTCCCGCCATATTACATATACGCACGACTCATAAACGGAAGTAACTTGCCGGTACAGACTTTGAATAACACAAGTTGGAATTCAAACTCGCGAACTGTTAGTAAACGCAGTCATGAGTACCTCTAATAACTACCCCTCGTGTATTAAAGTTGTAAGTAGAGGCTTTAGTGAAAAGTTCCCAAAAATGTGCAAAGGACATCCACGCGATAATTATTATGATTGCAGCCGGCATCGCATTCAAAACAAGGAATGTCTACAACATCACAGAAAGATGTGAAAACGATAACTGCAATAAATTATGAATTGATATCGGTGGCAAATCGAATATTTGGTACGGCGAAGTGGAGTCACGGTGTAACAAGTCAAACGTTAGGTATCCTAAAAGTTTCTCTATGTCACTCATTCGTAAAATAATCGTGAATGAATCTCGTGTACATCAGACTACCATCATTTCAGATTATGTTGAGTCTATGCTCGGTAAATTTGTATGTGGATGCGCATCGTTTGTGCGAATTCAATTGGATGATGGCACGTTTCACGAAGATATGGGTTACTTTTGCAGTGAGGCTGCCACTAAAGCTTTAGCAATACAAGCAGCCAGATTAGTATGAACCGGTGTTCTATATCAAAGATTTGCTGTCACTCTCACTATGCCCCCATGCCCTATTTCTATCTGTCACTTTAGGGATCTCTGGCAAATGGTTTTGAAAAAGCATTGGTTTGCTTTGGAAATACAGTGGAATTAGAGGTAAAAAGAGTATTGAAGTTACAGCAAAAACCAATTATTGAAGATCCCAAGATAGACACCAGACTCTCTTTAAATTCTTTGCCAGATGCAGAATTGTTACCTTGTGCACAATCTACACCATACGTTGAGAAAAAGGAGAATGAAGGTAGCTGCTTATAGATATTAGAAACTTCTATAAGTCATGAGTATTGAAGAAGTGATTAACACTAGTTAATTTCAAATTACTTCAGTTGTTATAGCAAGAGCTAAAAGCCCTAATAGTTTAAATCAGCAGACAACACACCGTACTGTATCAAGAAGTAGAAGCCCAATTGATCAGAGAGAGCAAAAAGCTTCTACTATGTTAAGAGCTAAAAGCCCAATTGATCACAGAGAACATGTAGGTAATACTATATCAAGAAGTAAAAGTCCAACTGATCAGGGAGAACGTAAAGGACTAACTATAATAAAGAGTACCAGTCCAATTGATCAAAAGATATATAAAGGATCTACCAGTTCTTCCAAAAATCATAATCAATTGAAAGTTATAGCAGCTCCATTGAATAATGAGGTTGAAAAGAATCATAAAGAAGATAATCTAGGCTGCATGGAAAAACACGAAGAAAAGATAGGTAAATGCTTTTTTGACCAAACTATGGAAATATTACAGGAAACATTCTAATGTTTATGCCTCCAGATTTGTCTGAGGAAGAACTTTTAAGACAGGAGAGAAAACGAAAGCAAATGGAGAAACAGGCAGAATACAAGAGGCTTTTGAAAGAGAAAGAATTGCAGAAAGGTAGCGAGATTAAAAAGCCAAATCCGAAATATTAATGTCTCGGTGCATTTGCCGCTGTTAAACGGGAATCATATATTGTATATATTTAATTTAATCAATTATATTTTGGATAAGTGTATTAATTGAAAATAAATACTACGTTCCTATCTGAGCACATTCTTTCTACCATCTATCAACATGTTTCAATAAGGTTAAAACCGGCAACACGTTTCGCCGCTTTGCGCCTGCAGTAGATTCAATTGAAATATTTTTTCGATCTATTAAACACACATTTTCTATCATTCTTTGAAAACGATAATTTAACACACAAGAATTAAAATTCCTTACATGAGCTTGACTTTAATGCAGTTCGCGTCACTCTAGTCGAAATAAAATTTGTACTGTTATTTTCTCCGAAAGTATTTTAACAATTTCGGAAGTATGGATCAATATTTTAAGAGTTATGAGGAACTCGATGTAAGTAATAAATAAACCATATGTAAACGTACGTATCGATATTAACAGCGTCATAAAATTACAGGTGCATTATTTAATGCTTAATGATAAACCAAGAACACTTGCATACAAGAATGCTATCCTCAATAACAAAAGTCAATTTGAGAATAAAGTTGTCATGGATGTTGGAGCTGGCACAGGTATGGTAAAGAAAAAACCAATGAAAATAAAGATATCCTACATGATTCAAATATTTGTCTAGGAGTACTTTCCATTTTTTGTGCTCAAGCTGGAGCCAGAAAAGTGTACGGCATAGAAGCAAGTGATCTTGCACAGTTAGCACAAAAAGTAGTAGGTGAAAATGAACTTCAGGATAGAATTACCATAGTGCAAAGTAAAGTGGAAGATCTTGATGAAAGTACTATTCAAAAAGTAGATATAATTGTCTCTGAATGGATGGGATTTTACTTGGTGCATGAAGGTATGTTAGATTCAGTCCTCTTTGCAAGGGACCATTTTTTGAAACAGGATGGAATATTATTCCCATCTGTGGCTAAGCTATATGCGTCACCATGCCAATTACCGAGTATGTATCAATTTTGGGATGATGTGTGCGGTATCAGTATGAAGTAAGTAAAACTGAGATACTTAATTCAATTTTTACTAGCTCAAAAAATTGTTCTATTAACAATTTAATCTAGGTGTGTTGGAGAAGAGTACCGACAGACAAAATCAATGAAACCAGAGGCATTAGTTGTAGAAGAAGATGATATCCTTGCTGAACCAAAGCTACTATCATGGCTTGATTTAGAGAGTCTTACTATACAAGATTTAGATACTCTTGGAGGAAATGATTACATCTGTGTTTCAAAAAAAGATGCAAAATGCCAGGGAATGTGTATTTGGTTTTCAGTGGAATTTCCAGATGGTTCGGAACTCTCCACTGGACCTGCTGATCCAACTACGCATTGGAAGCAGATTGCTGTTGTTCTACCAAGAGCAATCGAAATAGAAAAGAACGAACCAATTGCATTTAAGTTGGAACTGAAAAGAGATCCATCCAATCCCAGGCAATATAATATGGAGCTCGAATTAGTGGACGCAGGGGAAGTTGAACACGAAATCCCATGTAATTGTCATATGACCAAATGCATTGTAACTCGTAAATACATAGACGAATTGTCGAACGAAGAAATAACAAATAAATGATACCAATTCTTTTGTAATATGAATTTAATATCCTAAACTCAGAGCAAATATAACAAAAAAATTGATCCACATACCTGATCGATCACCAAGAAATCCAAGTACTACGCACGATCCTCGATTATCCAAAGTTTCCTGCTTGAATATTGTTTCACTACACAACAACTGTATGATGATTATGATGCACTGATAATCCACTCGACACTCTGCACGACTTTTGTACACAATTTTCACGACTGAACGCGATATTCTACAAAATATCACGTAATTTTAACGCGCACACAAGGCATAAGTCAAAATTTAAAATGTCTACTGCGTTACTCGTCGATGGTGCGCGCTGTCTTATATCGACTATCGATATTTATTTGAAATTCGAGTCTACATGAACAATCGATATATCGAAACCGTCGGTATGCACATCGATATGTTTGTATCTTCCATGTGTCCCCACGTGCTGAATGGCAAAGAAATGGTGTAATATTGTTGTTTTACTGTGATTTTGAATTTCTAACGAGCTAAACGTGCCGTGAGCGAATATAAGTGGGTGCATTAAGTGTATGTGCGCTCCAGATCTATCAGAATGCCTGTAATCAACAGGGTAGTGTGAGTACATCGACTTTTTCCCTTGAATGACAGCTTTTGGTTAGACGGTTCGGTGTTCGAGACAATAATAAATATTTCTTGTCCTATAGAAAACCTACCACTCATAGAGGCAAGCGGGCAATTCTGAGAAAAGAACCCAAACTTATTGAAGATGCCAAGGATACTATATTTTTTAGAGGCACACGAACTTCTCAGTCCTCACTTAATTGTATGAAAGACTTTGTAAGTGTGGATTGTTTAGTAACTACTGCAATTTAAGAACAAATAGCAATGGAAGTACTAGAACTGTTAATGTCGTTTTTCCAGTATGACTTGAAGAAACCTAATTGCCTGATGTTGCAAAGAAACAATACGGTCAGACCATTTGAAGATGCAACTCTAATTGAGAAATTTGGTGTGAAACATAATACATCGTTATTTATGATGACCAATCACAGTAAGAAACGACCGGACAATCTTGTTATGGGACGACTGTATGAGAATACATTACTGGACATGGTAGAATTTGGAGTGGAGAATTATAAAAGTTTAAAGGACTTTAAAGTTCCAAAGATATCTGAAGGAATCAAGCCATTATTAGTATTCAATGGTGAACTGTTTGAGAATAATTATGATTATATTAGAATAAAGAACTTGTTGGTTGACATGTTTCAAAAAGTCACAGTTGAGAACATTAGATTGCAAGGGCTTGAGCATGTTCTTAGCTTTACAGCAATTGATAATAAAATAGTTATACGCAGTTACAGGTACATATTAAATGAAAATTTATGATACTTAGTCACATTGTTTCGTTTATACTTTCACTATGTTGCAATTGTAGAATTATGCTAAAAAAGTCAAATACAAGAATACCTAGGATCGAATTAGAAGAGATTGGTCCACGAGCAGACTTGACATGCAGAAGGACAAAGTTGGCATCTGAAGATTTGTTCAAACGGTCATGCAAGAGGCCCAAGGAACTGAAGGTTAGATTTTGTCTAGTATTTGAGATATTAAAGCTACATCTCAAATGAAAGCATCTTTATGTATTTTATACCCTTTTTAATTGCAGGTCAAGAAGAAGAAGAATATCTCCAAAGACAATCTTGGTACAACATTTGGAAGGATACATGTTGGAGCACAAAATATCAATGGTATTCAGACTAGGAAGATGAAAGGATTGAAAAAGACTTTGGCAGAGAAAAAGAGTGAGTTAAAGAGGAAAAAGTCCAATAAGAACAATAACAGCCCATCCAAAAAAGTTAAGACTACGGAAGATTCTGTAAATTAAGTTCTTTTATTAAATTAAAGTTCGTTATGTACACGACTGTAAATATAATAAATTTATATTTCAACTTTTGTATTGAAATCATAAGCTATGAAGAATGTGCGTTCAGTACCTCTTCATAACCCATGTGCTATTCAGCTTCGAGTCCTAGAAGCAAGTGAGAGCATAAACAACAAGCGTTGGTATTTATACTGTGAATTCTTGAATGCTTACTTTCAACGATATACCATGTGTTTGTAACTTTGAGCGAATTTCATCGCATGCCGAAAGAACTTCTTTATCTTTGGGATTTTGCGCGATGGCTTTTCCTCTAATAACAGTTCTAAATTGTACGAATTCGTCAATAATACCATTCAGTTTGATGTCATCAATAACTCCCGATTTCGAGATACCGAGCTTCATCATAGTATTTGTTATATAATTTGCAACTGCGCCCACCGCTGCTGTACTTCGAGTTTCTACAACCTACAATATAGTTTAAAATTATAATAGTGTTTCGATCAGTTCTTTACAATTTTCATTAATTAGCCCTTACATATTTGTCGTTCAACATTTTGTTCCCGAGTTTGACTAACTTTACTATTGAATGCATTGCTTCAGGTGTGTTGAAGTCGTTTGCAAGTAACGAGTTAACAGCATCTTTGGTTTCGCTTAAACACTATAATACGCAGATTACTTTTCATATTTTATTCAGCATCTTTATCATCCTTTGATTTTAAACCCACCTGTAATAAAGACGAGTCATCAATATGTCCGAATTCATGCCTGCCTTTTACATAATTGTCACAATCGCCGATAAAGTTTTCGATTGATTCCAAAGTCATTACGGCTTTCTGTATAACATCGGGCGCAAATTCGATTCCTAAAATTTACGATAGTAATTATTTATCGTTAAGAATAGTATTTGCAGTAATAAAAACAGACAATGCCCATATAATAATTACCATGCCGATACTCGGAGAGTAAGCAAAGCATTCGGAATTGATTTGCTGTATATTTTTCTAGGAACTCTTGTACACTGACAGTGTTTTTCAGGCTCTTTGACATTTTTACATCACCTCTTAAAAATAAATGTCCAATCCTCAACCAGTAATTCACCCACTGATTTGTATCGTGATAACAGCGAGATTGAGTCTCTTCATTTTCATGATGTGGGAAAGCAAGATCAATGCCACCACTATGTATATCTATAGATTTTCCAAAAAGCATGCTAAAATATCACGACTTTGATGTAATCTATAATGAGGAAAAATGTGAAGTTCCATAATTATGAAATAATACCTGGCAATGGTGCTACATTCAATGTGCCATCCTGGCCTTCCTGGACCCCAAGCACATGGCCAAGAAGGCTCATCTTTTTTCGCAGCCTTCCATAAACTAAAGTCTGAAGGAGCTTTCTTATATATATTAGATTTGTTTTCTATTGATAGTTCTTCTACTTCAACATACCTTTCACACTTGGATGTGTCAAAATAAATAGAACCTATCAAGTAACTAAGCTGTTAAAGTAATCATACAAGCACATATTATAAACTTTGTAGTGAAAAATATTGTACCATCATCTGCACGATATGCCATACCCTTATCCAAAATGTTTTGAATAAAGTGAATGATGTCTGGGATATGATCTGTTACTCTACAATACAATGTGGGAGGTAGGATGTTCAACTGTTTCATATCACTAAAGAATTCATCTTGATAATGTTTAGTTAAGTTTTGTACCGTTGTACCATTCTCTTGTGCACGTTGAATTATCTTGTCATCTATATCTGTTATGCACATTGCCATTACCACATCAATATTAAAGAACTCATTGATAATTCTCCTAATAATGTCTGATTTAACATATGTTCTGTAAAACATTGGAATCAAAACTTACATACAAGTATTACATTAGGAATGATATATTCTAAGAGTAATCACTTACACTGCATGCCCAATATGAGCAGAATCATAAACTGTTGGTCCACAAGCATACCATGTGAGAACATCTTTATTCTTTAGTATTAAAGGCACAACACGTTTTGTTACAGGGTTATATATGTTTATGTTGGTCTTATATCCAACAGGTTCGAACCACTCATATTTTATATTATTCTTAACATTTGCATTCAGAAACCGTTTAAACACGTAAAATAATTTACGATTAACATTTCTCGCCGAAACGTTCATTGTGCTCTTGTTATCTTCTACTTGTTATTTCAGTTAAAGAACTTATTCTGAGAGCATTTTGTTTCGAGCAATTTGGAGTACGTAACATACATAGTAAGTGCAAGTTCCAATTGTTTATACTTGTAAAATTCAAAGGTTATTGAGATCACTGAAATCAGTTCAGTGCTCACAGTATTCACTTTACTGTCATCCGGCTTTCGTAGTCGAATTACACGCCATCAGTGTGAAAATCAGCAATCAGCACTGATTAATAACATTGGTGGTAGATAGGGTAGCACAGTGATACTGTGCACGGTGAGATAAGCCGGGCGAAATAATCCGGCCATCCAGCCATCTTAAAGCAAATATAAAGAGTACACGTGACGATCGGTTGATAAGGAACTCTACCATTTTCTTCCTTACAAGACAAGACGTAGTTATTTGTTATTGGAGTAATTCAATTATTATCTCATAATTTTACAATGTCCAATACCAAGGTTAAGGTAAGGGTTCCATTAGAATTATTGGACACTTGTTGCATCGTGTCGAATGACCTTTTAATAATTACAACGATTAGAATAAGTACTTCCTCATTGTGACATTGAACTTCGTGACCTACTCAATCCTTACTCCATTCACCACTGTCCAATTATGTTGATCATCACAGATAGGAATTATTGGAGGATCCGGCCTCGATGATCCGCAAAATCAAATACTTTCCTGCCGAAAAGAAACTCCGAGGGAAGAAGCAAAAACTGATTTCGGATTACCCTCCAGCAATCTTTACCATGGAACCATCGACGACGTAGATGTGATCCTATTGTCTAGGTACAGCACAGTCTTTTATGAAGGTGGTTCTTGTTGAAATGTTTAACAAATTTAATGGATAATTGCAGGCATGGACAAGGTCACAAGACAAATCCAACCAATGTCAATTATCGTGCAAATATTGTGGCTTTGAAAAATGCAGGATGTACTCATATACTTGCATCAACTGCATGTGGTTCCTTAGATGAATCTATTGGCCGGGGCCAGTTAGTGGTACCTGATAGCTTCCTAGATAGAACTATATCCAGAAATGTAACTTTATATGATGGTACATCCCCTGAGTATGCTGGAGTATGTCACACCCCAATGGAACCTGCTTTCGATCCACATACTTCAGACATTTTATACAAAGTTGCTAAAAGTCTGGGTTATGAAGTGAGGAAAGGAGCAACAGTAGTTAGTATTGAGGGTCCTCGATTTTCTTCAAAGGCAGAAAGCAATGCATTGCGCTTATGGGGTGGACATTTGGTGAACATGACTACTTGTCCAGAGGTACAGGGTACCTGATATAAGAATCTAGTATTACTGCTTGACCAATGTCTAACATTAAACAATTTTCCATATCAAATAGGTTTATTTGGCAAAAGAAGCGGGACTTCTGTATGCCGCTATTGCAATGGCGACCGATTACGACTGTTGGCGTGACTGTGATGATAAAGTTCACGCGGCCGACGTAGTGGCTGTATTCAAAAAGAATGTGAGCAAAGTTACGAATGTGCTCGTGAAAGCCGTGAAAATGATCGGCGAAGAAAATTGGGACGAAGATATTGACTCTTTGAAGGCAAGTCTTATCAAAACGAGACTGATAATCGAGGGTAACAGATGCTTTTAACATTCCTCTCTTTTTAGACATTGGTACAATCAAGCAATGTATCATCGAGCCATTAATGCCAAAGCTGATGCCACAAATGTTGAAGGTCATTAATAAGTACATTCTACAGAAGTATTACACATTCCATTGCACTGGGAACAACACACTCTTACTTACAATAAATACAGTGAAATGATAATATAACTCGGAATTTATTACCTATCATTCTTCTTACCTATACAATTGATAAAAGCAAATTGACTGGATGGGTATATGGAACGTATCTACATTCATTATTCCTTTACACGATCTTTCAATTACGCTTACATCCACGGAATACGAAAAAAGTAGTCGAGTGGAATACCAGCATTCACTTGAATAACAATTTGTGAAGACAGCGGGTGATACAACAACTTGTAGATCGCACATGTATGCTGTTCCTATTGTAAGCGTTAGCGGTATTCTTGCACTATTTGTATAATTCCGATAACAATGAAGCAATAAATTGCAGTTTTCCAGTAGATTGTTGTTTTTATCCGCTACACGGTAATTTACAGTTCTGAATACAGCAATTTTTCTCAAGCACCAATTGTTGCTATAAACAATTGTTGAAGCGAAATCGTAAAAACAGGAGAAAGTAATTCGTTTACAATTTAAAATATTCTGGCATAAAACGTGTTGGTATCACTGCATCTTTCAACCTGCTCTAAGACTAAAACATATATACAGGCTAAACTTCGAATTACGAGTTTCAATTTATACATGGGAGTGTATTAAAATGTTGTATTTTCAAGGTAATTATGTGGTCGAATGATTTCTCCAGTGGGAGTGTGTAATGCAACACTTTCTATACCCGAATCACGTATGGTACAATTTGCATTATCGTATAACAGTTATTAGAACAATATTCCGCACATGAACAATAAATATATCTCATAAAATCAGCTTTCAACAATGTGGCATTAAAATAATACTTATTTTTTCTAGATGCTGTATAACACACTCATTTTAAGGATCCCTTGAATGTAAAATAAAGCGCGAAAGGTGTCATCCTGATTAATATTATTAATCGTTTTTTTTCACAATGGGGTATGGTCTTTCTTCAACAGTATTCACATATTTCTACATAAGATTACACAGTTAATACATGAAATAATACAGTTATGCATTGCAGGATTAATACTACGCTGGCACCATTATATGAACAAACTTCGTGTAAACTAAGTTGTGCTATGTTCAATTGTAAGATAATTGAAAGTTTTCATCTATACAGGAATCATGACAAACGCAAGCTTTGTAAATCCTGCAATGACAAATTATGAACTGACGATATACCCAACTGCCTAGAACTGTACATTTCAAGTAGAAACATCTGTGAAATTGATTTCTACTATCACTTCCTGAGTGACTGAAAGTAGCCCGATTTCATAACCGATAAACGATTGACGACGATTCAATATGATTTTTGGAAGTCATATAAATCGTTGCACAAGAATATTATGCACAGTTTATATTGAGCTAATATCAGAATTTATACATCCCTCCAGGTTCTCGAAAGTGCTATAGAAATTTTGCTTTCTGAAATTACACCAATTTCCAATGTCGTGTGTTCAGGCTAACAAGAAAGTTCTACAAATGCAATCATTCCTCGCATAAGCAGAGATTTACCCTCTCATACACACCTGTTGTTGTATAAGTACCTGGAGTTATAGAAGTATGTTATCTGCATAAATGAAAAGGAATTTAAAATACAGAACAAAGAGTGTGTGGATGAAGTGTCAGCAATTAGACTTTGTTGTCCACCATATCCACGTTGATCTTGTAGTAGACATAAGGAAAATAGTCACTCTGACCGAAACCTAATCCTGGTATGTCCACGCTCTGTACCAACAAACCAACAAAGATTCATTAATTATTCTGTACGTTGATTAACTATTCATTTCATATTCTTAAAACTTCACTTACATCTTGATTGGCTTGCGCTGTGGCGGATGCCGTGGCGGACGAGTCTAGATGAGCGTACAGCTGATTCAGCACGTCTCGTAATCGCCTTGCACACTTCTTGTGGGGATGCAAAAGTATAGCTTGGAAGTTCACAGGTAACCCGTACCTATGAATTTTATCCAAACCTTGGTTATTATTCCTTAATAAAAATTAGGCAAAGTTTACGGTGAGAAATGTGTCCCTACCTAAGAACAGATTCTACAAAAACGCGCAGCGCTTTAACATGAATCCAGGCACAGAAGCATTCGCTAAAATTGACTTTGAGCCAACGAACAAGAGGCCCAAATTGTTTCTTCTTATCGGTTACCAATTTCGTTATTTCATTTTTCCCTGTAACAAATATCATTTGTGATTCTTGAAGCCCAAAGATGTCTGATATTCCTAAACGTGTTGCGAAGGCAGACCTGCCGCAAGTTCTTCTTCATTGTACGTGAAATCACGAACAATGAACTTCTTTTCTCGAGCGTGCAACTTAAATTCTTCAACGACCTTCTTAAACAAAGTAACAGAGAACAGGCCGTATTCTGCATCTTGAGAAATAAGTTGTGTACTACGTGGCACAATCATATCAGTCAGCTTTTCGTAACCGCCGTTCCATTCTTGGAAATAGTTCCTGCAAATTCAAAAGTAATCCGTTGATGAAATTAGTTTGTAGATTTTAGATGATCTATAATATACTCTATATACCTTGGTACAATAACAAGCAATGTGGTCAGATATTCACTATCCAAAATAAAATGTTCTTTTCTCACCAAATCCGCCAAATTCCTTGTCAATAAGCTTCCCCTATTAAAAATAGTAGTAACAATGAATACCTGTATATCTTTACCAGTTAGAGTAAGCTTTTTTATTTCCAACAGCAAACTTACGTTTGCTTCTTTTCAAGGTTTTGCAAGTTTCCTTTCAAGTTATTGTACGTAGTCGATTTCGTCTTAAGATCCGCATCGATCTGACCGACTTGTTTACTGATAATATCGGCAATATTTCTCAGAGATTGCTTGATAGGATACTTTGCCATATCCCATTGGAATCGAGTTATATAGGATGGCAGATTACCTAGTAAGGTTGAAATATTAAAGGGATAATTGCATGTGTCAGGAGAAGCGAGTCATCTTATTTTAACTGTTCGAACAGAGCTTGCAAATGTTTCTAATTGCAAGTATTATCATGCAAAACATTTGGATTACGCATACATTAGATAGGTGCGCGTATGTGCTCACGTACAAAAGGCTGGATGTCATTGTACAAGTTGCCACGAGTTGAAAACTTAGTGTGAACAAAGCTCTGTTAAGTAATATTGTAATGTAATCTGTACATTAATCTACAGGGCGATCCTCGCACATGTCGCCTTCAATTTTAACGGTCCATTCTTTGTGAAAAATAAGCTATGTTTAATAAGGTTTGATGACTAATAGTTAACACAGGAAATGCGTTTCTGAATTAACTATCAACGTCAAGTTAAATATTAATTTTCAAGTACCGAAACCTTATGAAACTTGTTATTACTCTCACAGAATGCACTTATAAAATCGAGTAAATGAAACACCTTAGATGATGATATGTACATATGCTCGCTAAACAAGGTTCGATGCCCATCTAATTCGTTATTATCTTACACGAACAAAATGAACAAGACCAGTATTTACAAGAATAGTCATAATTCTCATTACGAACAGTTTTGCATCAAATCTTGTACAGGCGTCCGTATATACAGTACACAAATATGCATTAAAATAATGTTTTAGGTTTATTCTTTAAGAAGAACGGCTCTATCCAATGGAAGACGAGGGAAACGAGGAAAAATGCTCGTCTACAAAAAATGATTTTCTGATTCTAGTACGCTCCTTACAAGTTCATAGCGTTACAAAAATATAAACGAGACAAAGTCAAGCATGCAAAAACAATCATCTATGTAAGCCTCTTTTTTCAAATACCAAAAAGTTATACTCGTAATAACAGTCCCGCTAAGACAGTATTACCGTCACGTAAAAGTATCGCTTGCACATTAGTCAACAGTTCACGAATATGTACGAACGAAGACTTCGACTTGGGATAAGGCCAAATAGACAACTATAATTGACAATTGGAAGTCTGAGCCTATTTGCATTCGTACATAATCTTCAGTCGATATTAATAATCCGAAATTCATTGTTTAGTGATGAGACTCTATATGAACAGATGCAAATGTCCATAACGCATGCACGCATGTACACGTATGTATGAATGTACAACTAGTAAGATGATATGATACATAGTCCCGAGGGTCTTTCTCATGTAGGTATATTTAGTGACGACCTATCGATTCAATTGCACTGAAGCAAACCTGTAAAACAATGTCAATTTCAGGCAGGAAACCGAAGGAAGTCAAGCCATACTTCTTGTTGCGACGTGCACCCGATAGAATATAATTAAGATTGATCAATCCCAATGCATTCTGTGAGGCGTGTGATAACTATTGAGTGTGAGGAATATTAGGCACCATTATACTATTAAAATCTAGATTAATCATGCGCAACAGTATCTTGTTAGACTATGTACCGATCGATAAGTGTCTCATTGCTTTCATGAACCGTGTCTGTTTCTGTAATTCTGTGCGGGCGTCCGTAATTAATGTGTTGTAAATGTATAATAGTTTGTGCAGTAATGACTCTCGTTCCAACACAACAACGAGTGGGATACTTTTCTATGTTCTAGGGATGCAACGAAATAAATCACACAATCAAAAGTTAAACCGAAAAACGGTGGTCACCTAAGAACATATGGACTGTGATACATTCGTGTGGAGAATGAACTTAGATCATAAGTTTCTGGATCTATTAACAGTCCAGTAATGTTAAACGGAAAAAGAAAACTTTTCATACTTCTCAATCGTACTTAACGATCAACTTGGCTTTGAAATAATTTCGCGTGAAGGAGTAGCTAAGGGATGTTAGTAAGATCTGAAGTGAAAATTTACTGAAGAAAAGAACATAGGAATAGTACAACATAGGAAGATCAAAAATTGCAGATTGTATGGTATCATTAAATGCAAAAGGAAGACGAGGTGACACAAAAATTATGCAATACGCCATTCATTCGTCCACAGCACCTGGAACATTCGGTCAAACGATATCTCAAAAAGATTCTTCACAAGTGCAAATCGTACACCGTGACAGAGTGAATTATCCCAAAATGCCAAATATGTATACTCTTGCAGTTTCGTTAGCTTGTCAAAAAATTGTGACGCGTTTGCAGTCAGGACGCAGGAGTGGATACACGAGCCAGCAGAAATAGGAATCGAAGAAAGATCTGGAGAGTATTTCTGATGAAAAATAAAGTTCGCACATTTGTTGCAATGAAAATGTGCTATTTGCAATGGGTAGCTGCGTTTCCGGTCTTTCAGACTCTTTTTTCTTTTGTTAAAATCCTGTGTGTATGAGAAATCAATGAATGTCATGTTGTCGATAAGAATATCATGGGCCAATGTACATAGAATCACTTCGATGATTCTAGACAATTTTACTTGCAACCACGAATGGTCATCTAGGCCAAATATTTTAGTATTGTCTTACTGTAATGCCATATGTATAGGAGAGAGATTGTCATGGGTTTTCGTGGAGAGTTTTTCCTTGCTGCTTTCAATTAACTATATACAAAATCAACACGTTCCCTAATTAAAAGATTCCATCGTGTTCTTCGCACAATGCGCATCTAAATTAAACAACGATTATAGTGTACATCACAGACTCGAATAGAGTGATGAAACGAACAAATCATAGGTAATAAGCAATGCGATTCTATAGTCGACACAGCACACTAACATTAAGAAGAAGAAGATTTGAAGTAATCTATCACATGAGAGAGGCACGAATTGGCGGAAAGTATTTCAGCGTTAACACACATTGCATATGTGGTGCAGTTGTGCAAAGTTCACATTCAAGGAAATGCGCACTAGGATCATTAAGTTATCTCATCGTGATCGATAAGGGTATACCAAAAAGAAGAAGGATGTCAACCCATTTTCCTTTTCAGCTTTGCCTTTCTCTGCGTACGCTTATCACCTAAGCGAGAAGCTGCATGCGAAAAGTCACTCTTCAGTAACACGGCTGATGTGACAAATGACAACCTCTCTCTCTCCCTCTCTTTCTCACTTTCTCTCTTTCCTCTATGTCTACCTCGAGATGTGATAAGGACAAGACAAGAAATCGGTCGCTATACGGGCGATGCACGAGGTGCACAGGACAACAGGTGGAACAAGTCTCTCGCAGCTCTATGTTTGGGGATGAAGGATCTCGACGGGTTGAGAGCTGGTGATGGCAGGATGGGTACCTGGATTGGGCAAATTGCCGCTATGATCTTGGTCTTGGTCGATGTTATCCTCAGCATCATCGTCGACATCCTGGTGATCGGTGATCGACTTGCTATTCGAGGAAGACCGACGCAGCTTCTCTGCTGTCCGGAGATGAGTCGACGCGTGCCAGCCGCTTTCCCCTTCGCTGCTACAGTTTGATGAAAGGGAAGGACTCGGACTTGTGGGACTTGGACTGGGAATAGGTGTTGAAGAGGTCGAAGCAGCGCACCATGGCGCGTGGTAGCATGAATACACTGATAAAGGATCGTTTGATGACCGGAAATCGCAGATGCCTTGCGAACCGCAGGATGATTTCTTTTCAGAATCGGATTGGTGATCGTGGTGATGTCTATGACTATGACGATGCTCGCGATGATAGTGATGATGGTGATGATGACGCTGATGATGATGCTGACCTAAACAGGCGGCTGGTTCTGGTTCGCAAGTCTCCGAATCCTTCCACTGCTTATGGTGCTCCTTTGAAGTCTTGTGTGATGGGGTGACGGGGGTGTTTGGCGGGGTGTCCGGACCCCCTTCGGGACTCGAGCTGTCCCCATCCACTGACGTTTGACCTATCCATTACAGCCCAGTCCCAATCTCCTCGCGATCTTTGTTACGTCTCGTTCAACTATTATTGCGTCCTACGCAAATGCCTAACGACAATGCTGACGAAACTCAATCAAAAGAACTCAAAGGAAACGGACGGAGTATTTAGCGCTCTGAACTACCCCACCTCATCCTGACTCCATCTTCATTTATAAGAGTTCAAGTTCAAAGTACGCTCTACCACTTGTCGTACTTGAACAGATATTTCATTAACGAAAGACACAAAAAACCTAAAACCTTCATCACTCCCAATTTGGATGATCGAGAACATATGTCATCGATCAGAACTCTCACTTCGTGTTTCTGTCTCAATGATGAAGATACTTGGAGACGTAATATTGATCCTCGATCGAGTTACTCGTTAAATACTCCGATGGCGTGATAGCGATAAAAGAAACGGTAAAGAAGCACCGAGGAACTCAAATATACAATGAAGAATGAATGTGAAGAGAACTCAGAAGTACGAGTAAATGATATGGAAAATCATATGGCGCACGATGAAAACGTAAGGAACGGAAAATAAGAAAGAAGAAACCAAGGAAAACTGAAAGGTCCTGCCAAACGGCTAACTGGAGCTTGGTGACCACAGTAACCCAAGCAACTCCTTGCGTCCTTTCGCAATCTTTAAGAAATTACGTATGTGGTCCGTAGATCCAGATTCTAAGAATGCATGTTCGATAAAATTTCTCCCCCGACCGCAGTAGGCACGTTGCCTTGCGTTCGAATCTTTTTCAATCTTTTCTACTGCTTTGTACAATTTTCTTCTTTATGGTGCACATATACGAGCATTTGTTAAGAAAATAATAAGTAAGGTAAGGGAAACAGGGTTAATGTGGTCGAAATTAAAGAAAGCAAGCCAAGCAACACCACAAGTATGAAAAATTATTCTTGGTAACAAAATAAGAGAAATGATCTATAAATCAATTATGGTAATAAGCATTCTACAGGTATATAGATGAGGTATTAGCTGAAGGATGGTGTGTCTCACCATCATATCATGTACAAAATGCAATAATTCTATGTCTCAAAGGGATAGTTTGAACAAAAGCAACTAGTTGTTTGATTAACAAACTAAAGATTCTAAATTTATCTTTCTCAGAAAAACACTACCAACTCTATCATAAAATAGAGAAATATATGAATGCAAGCAGCTGTTATTAAACTCTAATTTTTGCACAAGAGTTGTCTTAAAAAATAGTTATTTAAAAAAGTGTCTATACATGTACTTCTTTTGTGTCTATACTCCTATCATCAAAAACAAAACTTTCAACAAAGCAACTCATAATCATCTGAGATTGCTATTAAAAAAATTCTAAATGGTGTGTCTGTTTTGTGTTGTGTACAGTATTCACTGATAATTCCTTTTGGATCAGAACACTGTATAGAAAAAATCGATCGATACTTGTTTGCTAGGTCCAAAAATTGGGAACTCCTATTTCAGATTATTACTTCATGCTTATAGACTATTTATGAAACATTTCTCAACTGAACAATAATGCACTGTGTGTTAGGTGTTAGTCTAAACTCTCAGCAACATCTTTGGACCCTCAAACATTCAGCAATCTACCTCTCTGTCATGAAGGAGAGATACATGTGATCAACACGTAGCAATACTAATACCAAAAGTGCCATGTCTCTTTACTCACTGTTGTTGGCCACCAAATTCTCATGCAGCTTATCCCGTTTGTCTTCCAATACTTCTCCTAAGTATGTGGCTACTTTGCGTGTTACTTGCTCCACATAAGCATCCAACTTGCCCAGATCATCAGATAGACCTACTAACTGGTCCAAGGTTCCGACTTTCAGGTCAGGAATATGAAATTTGTAATTGGCCGACAACGAGTGTTGTTTGGATGTCAGATTGTTCATGGTCTCCCATGTTTCCTGACAAGTCTTGTCGCCAGGTGCGGATATCAGCCAATATTCTGTCATGTTGGATTCCTCAGAATAATTACTCCACTACGTCTGCAGCAAAAACATCACATCAGTATGCAATTCTCAATGTGTAAAAATCATGGAGGAATACTGTCCCAATTAGTTCATCTACAGTAAATTAATAAAATACTGGTTTCTCGGGATTAGTGGATTCACGTACTACTGGATATTATTAAAAAAGGGAATCTGGACTTTGTAAACAACCACCTGCTCTGCTCTCGAGCTCTCTGTGTCGAGTCACCTGAGACATCTTGGGAAAGGCTGACCGAGTATTGCCGAGCGGTTCGATCGATTGGAATAGACGCAGTAAAGAACGCAGTACCATTTATGAAGCGAATCGTTCATCGTAATCACGAGGAGGCCGGAAAAACGAAGTGAACGAAGGGGGTGTGGCACAATGCACATCGGCTCCGCCGATGTATTATGTAATTAGGCGCGCTTTTCACGTGACATGCAGGGAGTAGCGAGAATGGCGCGCTAAACTCGCACACTGATCAATATAGGGAATTGACAAGTGTTCATGAAATAGCATTGGAAAAGAGGTGTCCTTGATTCTAGCCCGAGGGACGAAGGATTTCTTCGCGTAGCAGGTGCCGATGTCTACCTAATGGCGCCTGCTATTCTGCCACTTGTAAAATCGATAAATACACCTTAACACTTTGCACGAGCAATTTGACCAATTTTCCGCTTTCCGGTTCAATACTTGTACGCTGTCGGCCAAGGCAACTCGAATCCCGGATTAACAGCAATCATCTATATGCACGGCCAGTTTGACAAATGTTCGGGTTTGCCCCGAACGTAGAATATGGGTTAACGTCATTCGAACTTCTCATGCGAGCTGAATTAAGTTCGCCTATGTTTCTGAAAGAGCGAGAGTTGATGTTGCGTTACGTACCGGATACGTTGAATGGCAGGGTGGCTCGCGTATTACGGGAGACGGTCGAGTTTCCCGAGAATTTCAAAACATTCACTGTACTAATCGCCCGTCGTCGAAACCATCGGAGACCATTGTGACCTCACGTGATATGACAATTGTGTGCTGCTGCCTTACGACCCGCCCGGCAACTAAACCGTCAACTGAGCGAGCCCCGGATCAGCTGACTTGGGTGTCGCCTGCAGCGCTCTTAGTTCGGCCAAGTTCGACCTATCTTTTAAAGATCCAGATTCTCTCATTAACTATATATATATACTTCAACAGACATACTTCTATTTAATAAGTTAAATAAATACATCTTTTTCCCAAACCTTATAAGAAATTGTAGATTTCAGTTTGCCTATTAAAAATTAACTCAATATTGGAGTCCGCGGATCCACAAAAGGAATATAATCGTCAATTGGAAAATTTGAATAGTAGTGTTTAAATGAAGACTATGTTTCGCTAATTCTCTTTTCCATTGTAATAAATCTCGCTGTTACTCGAATCTGCAAATAATTCAGTTCTAATATAACAAAACGGAAATCTTTTCTAAATCCAAAAGGTTGAATACCTTATAACGTTCCATTCTTCCTTGTCTATAATAGCGTCGGGTTTGTCGCGTTGTCTCTGATTCCGTTTAACTTCGGCTGATTTCGGCTGACTTCGTCGGTTAGAAACGAAGAGACGAAGCAAAGAAGGCAGTCGAAAATGGCCGAGAGTTCCGGGGGGTGGTGGGAGTGTTACACGACGAGTTTGAACCTTCCCCGGGATCCGACACGCGTTGCTCTTTACTTCGTCGGTTAAAAGAAGGCTCACGTAAAGCAAGAAAGAATATAGTCAAAGAGCAGTAGGCACAATGTTGCAAAGGGTAATGGCAGTAAGATTGGGGGAATACTAACATTCGCCGGTGCCTTTTCTGTACAAAAAATGTTATAGATTAGAGGAGCACTACCGCTCAATATATTTTAATTTGTATTTGCACCCATTTTGCATTGTAACGAACGGCGAAATGCCATCGGGAAATGAGAAAATTTGCTAAATAATATTAGAATGGAGATAATACAACAATGGATGTCATTTGAACACCGCCATGATTAAAGTCACTGCGCCTTGAACCATTTTCTAATTGCGCAGGCGTCGACACGGAACTACGCAGGCGTCTTGCCGCCATAATCCATTTTGGTTTCGCATCAGGTTGAGATTTCTTCGCGCCCGGTTGTCCGAAATTCAGAATAGTTGTGCTTAGTTGATCGCGTTTTGCTCTATGCAATCAATATTTCGTATGCGCGTTTGGTTGTTATACTCGGCGACCACAAGTTTCTGTCCGGAGTGTGTGATTTACGGTGAAAGTGTTCACGGCGTGGATCGCCGCCAAAGTTTATTTGTGACATAGTGTCAAGAAGAATAGTGCAGTGATTTTGTGTGAAATTGTGCCCTTTTTGGATTACTCAAGATTACACCGCTTTATTTGGATTACTCAAGATTACATCGCCTTATTTGGATTACTCAAGATTACATCGCCTTATTTGGATTACTCAAGATTACAAGATTCGAGTGTTCACCAGAAAAACAGTGCAGTGTGATTTTGTGTGAAATTGTGCCCTTTTTGGATTACTCAAGATTACACCGCTTTATTTGGATTACTCAAGATTACACCGCCTTATTTGGATTACTCAAGACTACAAGATTCGAGTGGCCACCAGGAAAACGGTAAGTTCTACTGGAAACAGTAAAATATTTCGATGTTTTAAAATGGCGCCTGTTGACGGTTGGGAATCCATGCGTATTGCGCAATTCACTTTTCAAGTTGGATTTTAAGTAAAATACAATGCGAAAAGGTGGAAATTGATACCTAGATATATTCGGCATGTTCATATAAAATATTTAATATTTCTGTATGTTATAACTCGAAACAGTTTGTTAATATTATAGAATATATTAAAAATGATAGCGTATATTAAAATACTGGTAGAGTGAGGTTTCGTGTTTACAGCGATAAATTATTATGACCGTACCAAGGGGTACGATAAAATAAGGGTTTGAAATAAAGCCCCTCGATGGCTGGCGAAGACTTGTTGCGACGCATTTCTGCGTATCTTCGTTCCTGCACGTGTTCACTTCTCAGAACTCGGACCCCCCATATTGTGACAGTATATCTATGTATATATTTTTAAGCCGAGGGTTCGGCGCGTGCCGAGCGGCTATCTTACATACATACAGTATGTACGTAGTAGTATGTGCGTAGAAGGGCTAACCGTCGAGACGATTTTCTGAGAAGAGATTCGTTGCTAGGGGGACAGAAGTCGAGCAAAGTGCACAGCCCTTTAATATAAGCCCCTTAATATAAAGGATGCTAGCATTAGCCGAGAATAAAGAATATTCCTGGCAATAATATTAATTATATTTTTATATTTTAAATATATAAACTCACGTGAAAGTCAAAGTTTACTTCTAAATTATTAATAGAAAAGACCAAAGGGAAGGTTTTTAATAATGAGTAGAAGCACCATCACATTTTCAATACTTTATTCATATAATTTCGTAGTTACGGCATTATTTCTATATATTTACATGTCTCCAATTGTTCGAGAGATCTCGCAATGCGTTCGCGGGCGCACTAAGTCTGTGTCGCGCGTGTGTATGCGTGTCTGTGTGTGGTTGAGTGAGTAAGTCTCTCTCGCCGTCGCAGGCGTGTGAGATTCGAAACTGTCGGTGTATTCGCATCCGGCATTCGATTGGCGTCCTGCAAAAGGATTAACGTGTACCGTATAGGCGTGTGTGTCGCGCTATGCGAAAAAGGAAAAGAGCCGCGTTCGGGGTTTCAGGATTATTAAGATTATATTCACAGTACGCCTGTCGGTGGGATTGGGAGAGGTCCGGATCTGGAGAGTAAGGACTCCGTGTTTGAGGTCGAGGATTCTAACGAAACGGCACAGGAGGCGTCGCCTTGACGTGTAAAAAATCTAAATGCATCAAATACGCTACGCTCGTATTATTAGTTACTCTTAATAACCATAGAGCTTCCGAAGCGCGAGGTTCACGCTCTCACTCGAATCGCCGCCAAAGGAGCCGGCTCGCACAAAATCCCTGCTCCGCCGGCCCTTTCCGTTCGGGGACCAAGAACCTTTGACCGGGCTCGTGTGCACTTCCGATCCCACTATACATGCACGCGCGCATACGTGTCCCGTGTGTGTGTGTACTCGACGTGCACACGCGTAGAAATAGATTGGAGGGTGGGGGGGGTAGAGCCAGCGCAGATAACATAAAAATATTCGCGATTATGATTACGCCTTGTGTCGCACATCCTAGAGCGGTCGCAATGACAATTTCCTTTATAGGGCTTTTTATTCTTCCGCCTTCTTCAACTTCTTCCGGCTACGAGCTAACACTTTTTAATTCGCCAAGTTCCTCTTCGGCCTCATGCGGCCCTGTGACACCTTCTTGTTTTTGTTACCTCCATTTGTGGACATAGGTTTCACTATCTATAAGTACGCAGTGCATCCATACGTATGACCTGTACAATGTAAAATATAATTCCATCTAGCTATAGCGAATCTAGATACAATTGTGTGTGAGCTTAACGTTCCTCCTTCGCCCCGTGGAGCTGTGCCCGTTCAGCTCGGTGCGACGTGTTGCCTGTTGCCCTTTCGTTTCTATCTATAATAGGTATCGTATCCCGCTAGATTACCCCGTCCGCCGCCGCTACGGATTTCCGTAGGACTTCCTTGTTTCCTTCTGCTTCTTTTTTTTTTCCTTCTTCTTCTTCCCGTTCCTCGTTCAGTTTAGCGTTAAGGTTGTATGTTATCCGCGACACACTTAAGTTTCAAGTTTAATTGCGTTAAGTTTATTAGTAGAGTAACATTTTGCGTTTTCGGTAGATATACCTTATAGAAGTGTTTAATTAGCTCTTTAAGTATAAACGTTAGTTCGTCAGTACATCGAAGGATATGCAGATAGAGAGTTGGGAGGGCAGTGGTAACAATATGTTCACGTTACTTGCGGGCAGCGTACCTTACGCGCACCGAGATCAACCATTACACATAAAGACACGCCCGGGAAGCGTTTGTCCTCTGATAACAGCTGATCTCTCGTGCGTCTTTTGAGGGTATTGTTACGCTGGGGTTTTGATCATCCTTACTTTTTTAAGCGGTCGAAAAGCGACCAAGAACTTTCAACCGATTCGGTGACTGCCGTTTTTCACCCTGGCAGTCACGCCAGTGGATAGCGATAGTGAGGGATTTCAGGATAAGTACTTTGTTCTTTCTCGTTCCAGATGATTATTCGGCAGCAAGCGCGATTGTTTGCAGGTCGGAAAAGCAAAGATATTACGCATGCCGATATCGTTAAGACTGCCCACTCGACTTTTTTTTGTTGTTTCTCATTAAATATACAAAATCCACACCGAATGTCTTTTTTTGTCGTTTCATTTACATGGGGGGGGGGCGCGTATAGGTAGGTCTACGAGTGATCCTGAGGGTGAACATTTCAAGTCCGGCGATCACGAGAAAGAGAGAGAAGAAAGATAGAGTGGGAGAAAGAGAAAGAGTGAGAAACAGGTTGGGGAAGGATAGTAAAGATATTATTGTGCCGTTTATAAGCGTCATGCGTAAAAGCGATCGTCGATCTAGAATCATCATCTAGTCAAATCACACACACGCTTATGATTTCCCATTTTGCATGCCTTTTTCTTCACTATCGGAGAAAGAATCCCTGCCGTGCGCAGGGTCAAGCTCTTGTGCCAGTAAGATAATGAAAGAATTCAAAGCATCGAGATACATTTGTCATTTTCATCTTTGTCATTTTTTTGGGGTCGGAGGGCTGGAGGGGGTAATTTTCGAAGCTGGAAAAGCTTCCGTTACATAGCAAAACATTGTGTCGAAGAAAAAGCGCTTCGTCAAAGAATCGGTTAAGTCAATTGTGTATACGCGTTGATTCTCTCCCGCGGAGATATGTGGGTGTATAACAAGTTCCAAAGAATTGTAAAGATCCTTCTTCCAAATTTTACTTTGATCGACGAGATAATTGGTCTTTCAGTAAAACAACAGTCGGGTGTGTCAAGGGAACCTCGACAGAAATTACCGTAAATTCAATTAAACTAGGCAATCTAAAGTGTGCTTCGAGCGATGCTCGTTATCGCGCGTTGATATATTCGGCGATTGCAAGGAGCAGTTTCTTTTGATATGCGTCTTGTTGTAAATGAAACGAATTAAGAAAGATTTAACTTCCGTTTTTCGTTTAAATCAGTAATACGTAGTCGCGTGTGCTTCCCTGAGATTGGCTAGTGAAACACTTAAACTTTCAGTTTCGCGGCAAGAGATTCTCTCGTCTTGTGGTTCCTTGTTACAAGCTACGATCTTTGAAGTGAAGTTTAAACTCAGTGAAGTTAGACGCGGTATTTTGGACGTTCGATCGTGGCTTGTTGAAAATTGTCGAATATCTCGGGGAACTTTAACGCTATGTGGATTCCAATAGTAGTGCTCTTGGTATAGGTATCTAGAATTCAATGGGTCAAAGTAAGTCAAAAGGTTGCTAGATAATTCTCCTACGAATTAACTCGATGACGGAGCACGAACGAGGAAGTTTACAGACATCTGAAACCAGGAAACCGACCTACATTACTGTCTTCCTCAAACTTCACCTACCGCGGCAAGATCCATTGATCAAGTTTAATCGTTATAACGCCGAGCGAAAGTTTATCAACAATCACAAGTCGAATGCAGTTGAGTAGTATGACTTTCATTCGAACGACAGAATAAACTATATTACGACTTTCTGTTAATAGAGTTTAGCGAGAAAGAGAGCTACGGTACATTGCCGAGGTGTAAATCGAACTGCGTAGACTAAGGTAGCGAGCAGCAGAGTTGCGCGGAGCGAAAGCTTGAAGAACACCGGCGAAGAGAGAAAGCAGTGTGTGCCGGTGGCTACGACCGCTGGCCCTGAGCACTTTACAAAATATTCAAAAGCCTTTAACAATCGGACGTTTTCTTTCCCCTTCCTTCTTATTCCCGTTCGCACTTGCTCGCGGATCCCGAGAATTCAACGGGAGAGCTCTGCAGACTGCTTCCCTATAATCACGTATCCATCGTTCAAAACGATTTGGTAAGCTAGGTTCGCTTGGATCCGGGTTACGTGTCCGTGGGCAACCAATACGGTGAATTATCAGTCCAACACAAGTCTTCCTTAAATCGTATCGGCAATACTGCATCGTCTTTACACCCTGTCTGTGTTCGTGTAAGCATCGTTGCGCATACGCTATGGTTTATATGTCTCTTTTATCCTCTAAGCGAATGAGGCTTCGCTGGCTGCCGTTTCCGATCACGGCATACCTTTAAGAGACATATACTTACCAAGTGTTTGTTAGATTTACCTTATCATAGAATATCGACGACATTCCAGTCACACTGCGCAACCTTCAAACAGTCAACATTGAATATCTCGCACTCGATCGTTCACGCTATCGTTTGCACCGCTTTTCATTAATAAAATCTATAATTTAATAACCAATTTACACGCATAACATAATCAATAAATATTGTATATCGTATGTATATATATATACTTCTTTCTTCTATACAACAATAAGTGTATTTAGTCGCTAAATAGGATCGTTCGTACGGTACTTTCGTCCCAGCGTTTTGTCTTAGTGCCAACACTCTGTCGCGCGCGCGCGTACGCGTCATTTGCTCATCGTGGCTTACGACGAATCTCATTGGTAAGGAAAGCGCAATAGTAACCCTCGAAATACGGAACCCGTCGGCTTATAAGCTAGACATTCTCAACTTTATCTAAATCAACGTTTACCTAATGCTCGATCGCTCCGTCAAACATATCTATTCTCACTCGTTCTTTCCAAGAGTCAACCGATCTAACAATAAGAAGGATGCATTGTGAGAACAGCGTTAAATAGAGTACACAATAAATTTCAATATAGAATATAGAATGTAACATGTAACTAACAATAGAGAGCAACGTGGGAAGATTTGATTTTTTGTCGAATAAAGCCTAGAAGTGCGAGAGCAAGTATTAGAATGAAGAAAGTTCGAATTTCATAGTAGGTGGGACCCTGTTGTATTCCGAGGGCTGCTCGAACATTATCTAAGGGCTATCTCGTGTCGCGAGCCCTGTCATCGGAGTGTTGGACATTCAATCGAGCGCTGTTCTAACGAAATAAATAACAGAATCGTCTAATTTCGACGCTCGTGCGAGCACGCAATCTATCGGATCATCGGAATAATATCGCACGATGACGACGACAACGACGACGACGACGCAAACCCGTTTGCCTCATCGCCATTTCTTCGTCGATCGCGTACGTGTCCTCAATCCATCGCTCACATCCGCAAATACTCGTAGTCATTGTTCGCTTCCAACTAGCATCGTCATCAGTCTTGGCTCGTCTACCTTGCTTCGGTTAGTACATCGTTCTCTGCTACCCTCCTCTCACTATTAGACACTCATACCAATCCCCCATCTCTTGCCCGAGATTAGTCTCCGGCAAACCGAGCGCCTATTTATGCCTGTGTGCTCGCAGCCTCTAACAGCGTTCAACATAAAAAATCATTGGATATGCTTGAATCGTCAGTCAACCAGCGCCAGGCTTGCCCATCTCCTTGCACAGAAACACTGTTGTATGCTTTCTCCTGTTATGTCGAAGTCGAATCCCTATCGGAAAGTTCCTTCTCTTTCACCACTCGATCCACTCGCCAGTGGATACCTTTCCTCGTCGTTAATTGAATTCACGAGATAGAGTATTATCATTACACTCGAGAAACTTGAGTCTTTGTCCAGCTCGGGCGAGCGGTGATCGCCCACACACTGGATAGCAGTGGATACCAGCGTCGAATTGGACAAGTCTACACGTACCACTCCTTGATGTCTATGAGTTCTCGCTTCTTATTGGTTTTACTGCAATTCGCACCATTCTTCAATGCTCCATTGAAGACTTGTCCTGATCCGGCGGGACCCAATAACGCTGCATTTGGATCCTGGCAGAATGTCTTCGTCTCGTCGACCTTATAGTTGGTCTCCGGACGGTTCTTGAATTTCAAGATAATCAAGATTATCAGGACAATGGCTATCAATGCTGCGGCTATGATGCCGATTATTAAAGCCGCGTTCTCCGCAGCCTCCGATGTTATCCTCTTGTTGTTATTGTTGTTTTTCGGCGGTGTCGGCATTGGTGGATACATCGGAGGTGCAGGTGGTGGTGGCGGATCCGTCATCTCCGTGGTACTCGTCTGAGTGATCACAGTCGTTGATCTTTGCGTCACGACACTACTGTAATTAAGATAATTTTGGTGTCAGTATAACATATGTGAATAATCAGTAATATGAATTAGTATAAAGAGTTTATGGTTCTTGAATGTATTGTTTATTTAGCTGATATTCCACTGACAAAGAGCAAAATTAACTGAAGGCAAATGGGTCAATCATTAAATTCCATTTCAATGCTTAATAGGACGATACTGCATGGTATATTGGTAGACTCGGCAGGGATAATGACTTTCAATGAATAAGCAACGGTGGAATAATAGCCAAAATTATGGATTCCATATTGATGCCCGTAAGTGGGCATTTTGCGAGGGGTTTCGCTCTGAATAGTCGTTAGTATTGATCAGTTCAATACCATTCCTATAGAATAATGCCATTCAACGTATAAAAGGAGGCCATTGATTAAAAAGTCACACGGGGAATATACACCACTGACACGGCGGGTTTTGCGCGCGAATTAATCTCTGACAATACGTGTCCCTGCTCTGCTAACGAACTATTATTCCTATTCTGCTGATATACATACTTTTCACCTTCGACTTTTCCAACCAACGTCCTACAATTCTAATTTAAAAAAGACACACAAAGCCCCACTGTGTACACTAAGTGGAAAGTTTGCTTTGCAAAGCCCATAAATAATAATATCGGCATTCTTTGATCAAGCTGTCCAATAGGTGAAGGAATACCCGCGTTTTTCAACGTCGCCCACCAGCATATCGAACGGTTGAAATCAATTACTGCTATTTTTACCGGACCGTCGCCAACCGGACTTGCAGGCAAGTGTCACATCCGGTGAAGGAGATATCGAAATTAAAGAATAACAATTGAGAACTCACCTGCCATGACTGGTTTCTGCATCCGGCGTCGACACATTGTAGAGGACGGAGACGGTGACGAGGTCCCGGATGGTCGACGACGTCGGCTGGCTCGTGGACGTCTGCGTGCTGATGTGGCCGGTGCTCGAATAGTCTCGACTGGTAGTATACGTCACTGAACTCGAGTCTGCTGGCGCCAATAGAGAAAATTTCTGATTGTCTTAGTGATTCCTTTATTAAACTGGTTGGTGGTTGATGCAATTATGGTGCCAGGTGGTATTGGCCTCGTCGTGGGTTTGATAGGGCTAAGAACTACCGGCCAGAGCGTGGATTATGTTTACGCGTGCGTACGCCGCCAATATTCACGCGTGCGTAGGCAGAAGTACCCCCGTCGAGCGACTCTCAGAGGGTGCATGCCACCCACCCCCCACTAAAGCACCAGGAGCGTAACAGGACTTTTCGCTCTGCTCCTGTTTTAACATCCTCTCTTGGCCGAGACGCCGGATAAGAGAGGAAAAACGAGAGAGAGAGAGAGAGAGAGAGAAAACTCGTTGCGATTGCTCCACTGCTTCTTGAAAGCTACCCTACCCGCGGGGACTCTTAAATTCCAGTGGGCGTATGTACCGCTAATGGAAAGAAAGAATGGAATGGAAACACGAAAGCCATAAGCTTTCAAGGAAAACCCAACGTATGAGTAATAGGAAAGAAAAATGGAGTCGGTATTAAAATGTGGATATTCTTGGCAGGCAAATGTCAAAAGAATTACGATGAGTTGAATGGATTTTTTCGAGACGTATTTCGATGAATTTGAAGTATACTAGTTTTTGAATATATGGAATTATTAAAAGTAGAATTTGGATGATTAGAACAATATTTGGATAGTTTAGTTTCGCTCTTGCTGTGGTAGACACTAAAGCTTTGAGTGGAACACTACATGGTACCATCCATAGATCGCCCACGAGACAGGTATTTCCGTAATGAGCCCTCGAAACGATTCTACCCTCAGTGCGTCAATGTCGAACTAGTAAACGATACATCTTGTAGACTAAATATAGCCAGGATCAACGAGCATGACGCCTGCGCTTGTTAACCCGATCGCCATTAAATTTACGACATGTCCCATCGTCGTTCGCGCATACAATTACCCGACACACGCTTTCCTCGTTAGCCTAATTCCCGTTCCCGACATATACGAGAATACTAAAAGGGATCCAGGAAACTGAGTAACTGTTCAAAGAGATCTAAAAGTCGAGTACTGTCGCGCGAAGGTATGAAAACACTGCTCATTTCGAGAGCACTTGGGTTCTGCTTGAATGTGGGGTGAAAGAGGAGTGAGAGAGAGTAAATGAAAGGAAACCGTATGGGGGCGGATCAATACCCGGCGACGAGACCACTGTATTCGCAAGGGTGAAAGAACTTATGCAAAACTGGGTATCCTGAGGAACGGACCAGTGGCTGAAGTGACAAAGATTTCCTCGGTGGTTCCAGGATCGCCTGAACCTTCCAGACAATCCTCTTCATCGTCACAGGATGGTCTCTCCTGTATATTTTCCTTGTGAGGCTTCGGTTTGTACGTCGTTGGTGACCTCGGTGACTCGGTATACATCGGTGTGATGAGGTCGTCTGGAAAGATAACAAGTCACTCGTTAGATCGAACCTACTAACTCTTATTTACGAGCAACTTTCTCGAAGAGCATGCGTTTTCATATGAGAATTCCAATGGGAAAGGAGGATGCTTTAAACAGCGATATTTCATATCTGAAGAGGAAAGTTGCAGACTGGTCGGCAGCGGTTGCCGACCGCTTATTAAAGGGACCATATTAATTCAGTTTTTAGCCAGTTGGAGAAGATTTTCGAGCCGGATTACAGAAGAGTCGAAGAGGTTGCTCGTGTAGAGAAAGGAGGGGCCAGCCAGCCGGTTTATCTTTGGCCTGCGATCCTAAATATGCAAATGAATCGAAGATACAACTGGGCTTGCATGAGGATGAAAAGGTGGCATAGCCACGTGTGTGCGATACGCCAGCTGCCATGTGCGTCGTGCCGACTCTTTCCTTGTCTTACACATCGTCGAATACTATGTTTAACTTAACACCCATGTGGGTTGCGCGTCATACCGCGTGTATATGTGTGTATAAATATAGTATGAGGACACTTCGTTAAATTCTATACCTCTTGCAAAGCGATCGGTGCATTTATACAGAAATAAAAAAAATTACGTTAGATATTATTAGTAGATATATGTTGGAAGTTAATATTAATGTTGCAATTGCGAAAAAATGGTGGTAAGTACCGTCAAAGACGGCAGTGCCTTACCATTTATATGTGTATTCCATCCTTGTCTAGGGGAGTGCTAAACGTCTCTCCTTTCATACTACACAACCGAGAATCGATGCGCGCTCTCTTATATAGGAACTGAGCGCCGCACGAGCACTTGCGAGAAAGCAGTTTTTCGCGAATATTTCCGAAACTATGCATATAAACTCTATATAACCTTATATATTATTATTGCGTATTGCATTCTTTATGCGAATATGTGATATTCAATCCAGGTTATTGGTCGTTGAAAATTTGCCAATTTTATTTCATCAATTATAAGCGAATACTACCACTTCTGATTTAATGATGTGGGTGATAAATTTAGTTAAATGCGAGCAGTTAGGGAAATGGGATCTGATGTATTAATATGAATGAACTCAGTGAACTCACCAGTATGAGATTCATAAATAGGCGCGCATTCCTCATCCTCGTCATCTCCGGCGCAACCACTTCCAGCGCCAGAAAATATTAGGTCGTCCCTCACACCCGGGTATTCAGACGCAGTTGTCTGTAAAAATAAATTAGTTGAAATACCCAATTTGTAAATATTGCTTTGAGATGTTTGAACAATGACACACCTGCTGCATGCGCTGGAAAGGAGCAGCGTGATCGAGTAGACTACCAGCTGGTAGTAGTTGTACATCACCTCTGATAGTGATTCTCTCATCTTTCGTAGCAGCCAGTTCCAAAATTCGTGCCCCATTTACTACGAGACCTGCCACAACTCCCAAGAATGGCCTTTCCAATCTGCCTTTGCCCATATTCCAACGACCGCCGACTTGTATGGTTGACTGGCTGTTGAATACAGCCAATTGAGTGCCTGTAAAGAATAGAACACGAATTTTAGAAAAACCTTATTATTAAATACTAGATTAAAAATGTTAAGTTTAATAGATTGACAAATTGGAATTTCGACTTGTTAGTCAATATCTTTTACAAAACTAGTAAAAGTTTTGAAAAACGCAAGTATGAGAGAATTGGTCAGTAGAGAAAGATCTCACACGAGCGATCGAACAGAAATTTATGGTGGTTCTTCGCTTGACAAATGTTCCCGTTTGACCAACGATCAGGGGACCAGGAAGACGCAGAACGAAACTGTGTAACCAGTGGTCAGTCGGTAGACCTTTCGCCGAGTAGTGTTGGGAGAAGTAACAGGGCCCTGTCTTTACGGCGTCCTCTCCCTTCGAAGGGATCGACCTGGAGCCCTTGCCCTTTGTAGGGTCTAAATTTGGTTGGTTTAGGGAGCAGGCAAGCATGAGATTCATGAAAGCCTGTAGGGTTTGAGATGCCCTTAGATTCACTTGTTACTTCTTACGTCGAAGGTTTAGTATACCAAAGTCATGACTGCCCACACTGCGCACTTGTAATCATTTTCGCATCTTCTCTGACCTAGGAATTTTTTAGGTATTCTTTCTATCTAGATATTGAAATTGTTATAAATGTTATTATAATAATAGATGATAATAAAATTTAACGAGTATTACTCGTACATGTATTAATTTATATTACACGTGCGAAATGCGAAATACAGTTTACTGAGGTTCGCAGAAATTAGTATAGAGCGCACGATTTCGCTAGGCTGTTATGTGCGGAGTTCGTTTTAATTTGTAATCTCTTTTCATATGTATATCACCCGGAGACACTTACCAGGGTATCAGACAGTGGCAGAGGTTGTAGCCAAGACACGTCATACACATAATTTAATCCTTGTGTACTTTCGGGAACTCAGAGGAGGGATTCGTTTTAAAGATAGGTGCTTTTCAAACAGATTCACTTGGCACACGTGAAGTAGACGTTTCGCGTCCATGGTCGACGAAATAAATAAATAAGAAATGTGTCGCTGCGAATAAAGCAAATCGGCGATCTTAATGGGCAGAGATCGATACGATGACTATTTTTTTATTAGGCAACTAGAAATTGACGCGAGGCTGCTTCACGCGCGTCAGACCGGATACGACTGTCTGCTCCGGTGAACGTGAGCTGGCTATGGGCGAGTGAAATACCACGTGGTAATAGGAAAGCAACAGGCAGAGCGTGCTGGCAACGAAAGTCGAAGGGCGGGGTTGGTCAAGTTGGATAATAATTTTCGGCCAGCCGAGAAAAAATGGGTCTGTCTGACAGCCTGACCAGGAACGCAGAAAGTTGTAGGAGCCACATGGGCGCCACCTCGTTTTAGGCAGTGTTAAAATGGTCTTACATTGACAGGGGAATCCGATATCCATACTAGAATCCAGACAGACATTTATTTTACGATTGACCAGTTAGACGTAACTATAAATCTTCCTTCCAAGAAATTCCACTGCAATTCACGTATGATTCTTTCACAACTATAATTAAAATCTTCAGTATTTCAAATGATTAAATGTTACAAATTTTAGAATAAATTTTGAGTCATCAGATCTCTCGTAGAACAAAAGCAAATGTAAATTGAAGTGAAAGTAGTACCAATTTCTAGTATGTTCGAACAAAGTAAGTTGGACTGGCTTTGGGGGCCCATCGACTGGCACTTGTCGAGTAGGCATAGTCAGTCTACCAGCAATTCATAAAAATACAGTTGGTAGACTGGCAACAGTCGCTGTCTCGTCGGAAGGGAAGAACACTGTCGCGACAGGTGATACGTGTTGTGAACATGTGTTTCGCCACAGGTGTTTATCGAGAGAATGCGACGAGGTTATTGAGGCGAGAATGTTTCCATGCTGGCGATGCTATCTGAATGTGGACAAGGGTGTCATTGATGGCACATTCCGATCTGAAGAAGTCCAATAAACTGTATCACTTTACTAGGAGAACAGGAGTGTCGTGGGTGTGGCTGGTCCCACTCGGCGACCCGAATGCTACGGGAATTTCGGCGGAACCTTCCCATGGAGTGGTGGTAATCGAGCGAAGCTCGGCCATTCTTGCCAGCGGACAACATGGCACACCAACAGAACCGTTACAACATTGACTGATATAAGATATTCTGTATTTTTTCAATATATTATATAAAGAACTTGAAGAAACTAGACCGAGATGAAAATATTTACGAAATTCCTCTGTTCGTAATTGGATTTATATGATCTACGAATTTAAAATATTAGTTCGAAAGATTACGCTCGAGATTTTATTATACGGCAATCGCATATGATGAATGTATAGTCGAAAGTTATTACATGTTGCAAACTTGGAAATCGTGCAGCAGTGTGAAGTTACTGACAGTTCGACGTTTCGCGTCAATTAGCTCTTGCTCGACATAATCTAAATTAATAAGTAAACTGACAGGATAGCATATCGAGTGTAGAGGTGGCGAACCACCCGCAAAGTAGGTTAAGGTCTTGGCAGCTTAGGCAAGTGGCGCATTCGGCTAAAATGGATCAGGAGAGAAGAAGTTGGCCAGGGTCGAGACTCCCTAATCTGGCTGTGTTTGGTCCCTCGTTCGACTTATTCCCAAACTGGTTCAGCCGTAACCATGGCGCTTAGAGTACACAACAAACTCAAGGAAATCTCCAAATGACCGTTCAAAATTACACTCACAAAATATCTTTATCAAATCTTAATTATTATAATACAATTTTTAATTAATCCTTTAACTGCTACGTCATTCTCATAAAAATCCACATTCTTTCTCACAGCGTCATCTGCACCGACGCAACAGGTTTGTCCAGCGTGCGACATATGAGCAAAGAGTAGAATCGCCGTCGAAATTCTAAATGGAAATCGTAAGACTGTCGTATGCCAGGAAATCCCACGGTTCGGCAATCGTTTAGTTTCAGGCTGCTTTTATGGTGGGAAAGAGGAATGCGGGGTCGCTTGGGTATGGGAAACGTCGATGATTCCCAGGCGATGGGCGCAACGTTTCGTATACAGAGACACTCGCAGGAGCCATGGTACGTGAACGGCGAGCGTAAACGCACTTGCCGTCTGTGTTTTGCGATAACACCATACCGCCGGACATATGTCACTGCGTTTAAGGCGAGCCTAGTCGTCGCTGCCTTCGAGTTCTCACATATTTCTTAGAGAAACAGGCTAGATAAAAGTTTCTAAATGATAACTAACTTGGAATCCAACTAAATGAATGTAAAAATAAATTATATGAAGAATTTAATTATAACTATTAGATATAATAATGATATGAATATCTAATCGTTACCTTTAAGTTCTGACATATTTCTAATACTACCCAGTTATATAAATATTTAAGAACTTTATTCTTTTACTTGGAATCTAATTGAACGGATGTTAGAATAAATGATGTCAATAATTTAATTGAAACTATTAGATGGAATAATAATAGCTGTGGGTAAGAGTAGCGCTCGGTGTGGATGTGCCGAGAATTGAATGGACTCTGTGAATGCGAGGGGACTGTCGATGCCGGTGGGTAGGAGAAACCGTACTCTGCCTGGTCTGGTAGGTTTAGAATGACCTTGGGATACCAAGGCTCTTCCTAGCACGAGCAGGGGGACTTAGGCCAGCTACCATCTCGGCATGTTATCCTGATGCTTCTAAACACGTCGCTTAGATCCTGCCCCAACCTACCTTACGATTTCCCCCACGTGCTACTCAATAAACACGTGCGCCATTTAATCTCGATCCTTTTAAAGAATACGTACAATTTTTGGCTTACTATTCGAAGGAAACATATATGGTGTAATGAAAGTGAAAGTTGGAAAGTTTATAAGAGAAAAAAGTCTTGAATTTAAAGGATTGAGTAAATATTTGTTTCTCCTCTAATGTCTAACTTGTCAACAACTCGTCAACTAGGAACTCACATGTTTGGAAAAAAGATAATTATATCGATTGCTGGGAACAAATTGATCCTCGTAATGCTAGTTTCCAAGCGAGGACAGTTCCCACGGTACTAAAAAGGACGTGCTTCGAAGATACAGTCCATAAAATTGGAGTTAGATTCAGTTTAGCTGAATGCACTGACTCGCTCGCCGCCTTGTGGTTAAGGATTCCAAAAACGTGAGAAAAATCTGTGCTGTCAAGGAATTTCGGCATTCGATACGCCTAGTGCCCCGCCGTCCTCATGGCTTGGGCACAAAAAATAATGAGATTTCGGAGATTCGTCAACCGGCTGTGAGACGAGACCGTGAGAAGATGTTAGACTCGGGGCTGAATCGTTGGCTTTCAGGATCAGGCATCTATGAGTTCGAAGTTGGTGAACGTGGGGATGAATCTTAAATGGGCCCTTTAAGGGACAAGGACCAGAACAATCGTCAATTCTAAATTATCGACTTTCTATACACCCTATAGAACTATATTTAAACCCGAATCTTTCAAGTTGTAGCATACATAATTCAAACACTTGACAGTATTCATTACCTGAACTAATCTACGATTTTTTCTTACATCCCATTTTCAAAAACGATCTAATCATAGTATTATGAATTATAACCACTGGATGGTTGAATGAGTTGAAAGTAAAGTACGATATAAGTTAGAAATGAGATGGAGTCAGATTGGATTGTGGGATACAGTGAAATTGGCACATCTCTTAGATTGGCCAATGGCAGGATACACTCTAGTCGATTTTCACGATTAGTATCTCACAGTGTAAGAAAGCGGTTAAGGGGTAAACACATCGGCATCGACCAACTCCTTGGCTCTACTCTCCTAGCCGATCTGGGAATCAATTTCCCCTGAAGCCGCTCGGATTCTCACGATCATGGGAAGGGCCGACAGTCTCGAACCTTCTGGGAACGATTCCCGTGGGAAGTTTTCGGCGTTTATGCCAGAAGGAAGCTGTGCACACACGAGAACGAAGGTAAAGAGTGGTGCGGGGCGATTGCTACGAGGAAGTAAAACTCTTTCGTCGCTCTGAACGCCTACTACCAAGGTTGATCGTCGGGCTGGCTTCAGGGATGAACTATCCCACGCTTCTCGACTCGATGCTTCGTCGAGCCTGTGGGAATGAGTACCGCGCGCGAAGACCGGCACACTCCGATTCGTGAGAAAATATGTGAAACGCGTGCCGAAAAAACGGCCTCTCTATCCGCGTCACGTGCTGAGCGTCGCCCAGAAATCATCCTCCAAGTATCGTGTCTGTCTACAGATAAGGTCTTGGGACAGTGTCCTATCAGGATGAATGGGAGTCGAAGGAACAAGTTTCCTTGCCAGTGTAAAAAATCAAGTTACACAGACTGAGAGGGTGGTTCTAAGAGATTTACAGACCATTGATTCTATTTCCCCCTAACATGTACCAGGAATTGAATTATAGAAGACTAGTTTGGAATGCTTAGCTTCTATAGACCTTTCTTATCAAAGTCTAACCGGATACAGGGTTCTCTGTCCCCTGCTCATAAATCCATATCAGAAACCTTATCAGGATTGTCGAGTCCAGTGAGCCATGCTTGGACTCGCTTCCCACGGGTTCCTCAATTATGTCGGTGGCCAAGAAATCGCGATAAGGGTGACTTTACGGGTGCGTATTCAATTCTCAAGGGTTAGTGCGAACTCCTCGGTGATCTTCGACACGGGGGGTTAAACGATTTAAAGGTTGAGTTAGGAGAAAAAACGGTTCGAAGGGATACCCTTGATGGGAGAGGCGATCGAGGAGTAAGAAGAGTAACCAAGTATAGTGGGAGAAGAAACGAGTAAGATAGAATGAGAAAGAGAGATGTGGCGAGGGTATCTTTGAACGAGGTCGCACGGCGCGTACCAGGATGAGGTTCTCTTCCCAAGCCAATTAAATTGTTCCCACGGGATCGCACCGTGGGAGCGACTCTCCAGGAACGCGAGAATTCGCAACTCCCGGCGGCCAGGATTCCATACAGTCGAAGGAAGTAGTCGTCGTCGAAGGGTGGCCATCGTCGCTTATCTATCTCTTCTTCTCATGAACTCCTTCGGCTTCTCCTCTTTCCAAGCATCGTTTTCCCTGGGCACATATCCACGACATGTGCACTCCAGTAAAGAGAGAGAGAGAGAGAGTGAGAGGGAGTGTATCGCAAGTGGTACGGTTGCACTCTCGCGTGAGAACCCATTGAGGTCTCGTGGGAAAACGGTGGAGGCGCGTGGCGCTTCTGGTACTCGGGCACCATGACGATGAAGGAGGTCGAACGCTCCTGGTGGCGGCAAGAACCACCCTCTGGCACGTGTCTTTGAGAATCGAGTCCGTATGCCAAGTCCCATTAGGAGGAATGACCTGGGATTTATCTTAAAATGATTTGGATATGTAACACAAGTGATAAGTCTATGATGAAGACTATCAGTTTGACTGTTGTTTCACTTATAGAAATTAAGTTATTATTTGTTAACATTTTTGAAATTAGTTAATTAGAAAGCCTTGATTCATTGTTTCTTTGTCATTATTTCATCTTTGGAAGCAATTTTATTAATGCGAAATCATTGATCTGTGGATTGCCTTCCACTCCAAGGCCGAGGAGGCATGCGAAGAGGGACTGATACATTCTTCAAGTCTGGTGGAAAAAATCTCGGCCTCAGCAGCGTGAGAACGAAGGTCTGGAGGGGAATTGACGGTGAATACTTACAACAGGGTAGTATGGTTCTAAGGAAGGTTAGCTCGCCCATCTTAAGGGTTCATAACTCGAGATTTTTACCAATGGGTATTATGGAAGGGCTTGCTATTCGAATTTACCCTTTGTCAAATATGTGGTGCAGGAAAACAGAAAGTTTGAGAACTTGCGAGAAAGGAAGGGAAAAGTCACAAGATTTTATCTATCGATCGGGTTAAATGCTTATGTCGAAAAAGATTACGTATTCAATGTAAAGCATACATGTTAATGTAAGTGTAACGTTAAAGGGTTAGAGGGCGAAAGTTCTTTGAGGAATTGCTCCAATTCTGTAACAGAGAACCAGGAGAACCGAAGAATTCTTTTCTTGAATAATTCCCAGTAGGAAAGTTTCGGGTTGCCCTGCTTTGTCACGCCCTTTGCTTCACGCTTGGTTTGCAGAGCCTATTCACTAAATCCCTTAGGTAAACAAGTTCGTAGGGAAACATGTCGAAAGAGGAAGACGTTTATCGAACTTTGTTTACTATCCTTTACAATCTAAATTGCGTGGGAGCAAACTTCCTGTCGAGCTACGATATCATAAAGCGTACACATTAAAAAGGCCCAACCCACCCGGAAAAAACAGATATTTGATCTAAATTGGAAACAGGAAAGCATGCTATAAAAGGTGCTCTTTTAAAATCGTACTCACAAAGGCTAATTTCACAGTCAATTAAGTTCATTCATGTTAATCCCTTCTGTCAACAAGACAACCAGGAGAGTACGAAGTTGTCGAAAGTATTCCTAAAGGAAACCTAAGACTTCCAGGATTCCTAAAATCTTGTGAAAGGAAGTCGACTTTACACCAGCCATTCATTTCTACCCCCAAGTCCAGTCGAACAATGAGACAATATAGCCTGCTGGACTTTTCGTAGGATTGTCTTGAAACTCGAATGGGATGAAATTTGCATGGGAAACAGGTTTCAGCAGACGGAACACCTGTTCCTCTCGCAGGTGGCATCGGCCATTGAAGAGCAGTGGACAATGCGGCAGGTCGACGAACAGAGATAGGTAAAAAGGGAACCGGTTCTTCTCTCAGTTAGTGGCTCGTGACTGTTGGAGAATATATATATTCTCTGGTCACTGGTATGTGGAGTCAAAGGGTTGAGGATCGTCTCACTGCTGCGGCGATCTCGGCCACCAGGATACTATGCTAGCGAAGGGTCGAAGTCCTGATACTCCTTGGAAGGTCGCAGGACCCATTCGCTCCTCCTTTCCTTTTAAGGAAATCAGTTCGATAAACACGGTTCATAGGGTACCAGGAAGATTTGGAAGTCTCCTGCGAGTCAGCACCATTTGTCTATGTATGGTGCTCCCCAGGATAAAATGGTAAGGAAGACACCGCCATAGGGAAAAGGAGGTAAACGTACAGGAATATAATGAGATTTTCGAGGGCATTTTAAGTATTCCCGATGGTATGTAATAGATACATTTGGTAGGCTTAGATAATGATAGGCTGAGCAGCTCTCCGGACGAAAGGGTTGAGCAAGGTTTTACTATCGTTAGCTTAGACGGGACAGGAGACTAGGAAGTGGCAGAAACCCACCTAGAAGCCTACCTCCTTGAGAAGGGTCTGACGTATCTCTCCGACCCTTGTAATTTGCGGTTTCGTGCCTATTCAGGAAAGCCAATCGAGTAAACACTATTCCTAGGGTAGCAGGAGGGTTGCAGAAGTCCTTCCTTCCAAACCCCTCCAGTTGGGGAGTAGTGCTTGACTTTTTTGTTTTTCTTAAAGTCCTGGATGATGCCCCCCTTTCTTGCGACGCTCTCCTAGACAATTCTATTTATATAGTGCTCGGAGAAAATTCTCCTGTTTGCTAGAAAGGGTTAAGGGGAACCTCACTATTTCCAATTCTTCGAGACCAGGGAAGCATCTCCGAGTAGAACGCGAACTCTCCAACTGCCGTGACAGGTAGCTGTGCTTCTCCTTTTGTACATACCTGTGGATTCCCAGGTATACGAACTCCATAGGACGTCGAACCTACTCGGGCAACAAGGTTGTGATGCGACGCAAGAATCAGTCGAATTCAATACTGAATTTATAGTTGTAGGATTCAATTGTGTTCTCATCGTAAATTTGGTAATTGAATGTGTCATGAATCAATTTCGAAATAGATCTAATCGAAGAAGATTTTCCTAGCGGTATTAGAAATGAGACAGTAGTGGTTGCATGTGGTGAGACAGATGTACCGGGGATCTCACTACGTCGACGTCCTCCGAGACTAGGAGATCATATGACATAGAATCTCATACGTGAGACGATAGTCAGTGTTCCTACTATGTATCTCACAGCAAACTAGTTTAAATATATAATTTGTGGGAACGCTCAAAAATCTTTATGAATTTTGAGGATTAAAAAAGAATATAGGAATATCGACAATTGAAGAGAGAGTATAATGAAAACAATGGAATATTGTCCTGATTTTATGAAAATAGTGGAAACCTCGATAAATGACTTTACACTATGTCTAAGAAGTACTGGACCCGATGATGATTTTTCAGCGGATGTCTGACCTACCCCATATACTAGGATATCAGAAAGAGTATAATAGTAGATCAGTTCCAGAGAACGTAATAGAACACGATAAAACTTAGTCGACATTATATTACAAAAATCCTTGTTCTATCTCACATACGAACTATAAAAATTCAATCCTAAATTTCTACTAAAATATTCTTATTACAATCAATCTATTCAAATTCTTGTGAGTCAGAAGTTTCCATTCAATGAATCAGAGTCTTCATTCATACTTCCAAGAAAGAGGATGCTCTAAGCACTGGGTTCTTGGTTGCTTAGAGCTTTTAAAATCACAGTAACGGAAATTTTATATCCTCCACTGACCAGGCTCGCATGGTTTGAAAGTAAGTGGCGGGCCTCCGAAATTCCTGGTGGGCATTGAGAGAAGGTGGCCCAGAAAGTGGCGAGCCAGCTGACAGCCGAAAAGCGGACAGAAGGAGAGAAGGAGAGGTCGACGAAGGTAGCGACGACATACAGAAACGTCGATAATACGCGGTATGCGTTAATGGTCCGTTAAAGTTTGCGGCAAGGCGTGAAGAACGTTGTAAACACGAATTAATCGAAGACCGAGCACCAGGAGTAGAGGAGACGTTAAGAAGTCGTTCACACGAGAAGTGGTCAGAGACAGTGTAGACGGGACTTGGCGTCCTCCGGAGAAAGGGTTAATTCCTGACGAACAGGCACCAGGATCGCATGAGAGAAGGGAGATACTCCTGAAGGATCGCTGAGACCTTGAGCACCAAGCTCGTCCTTCGAAACCCTTGGTGCGTACCTTTGCCAATCCTTGCTGCCTACGGGAGAAGGTGCCGGGTACACGAGAACTGGCCTCTCGGGTTCACCAGTCGACGGAAGGGTTAGCGCACGTCGAGAAATCTGGTACCATTTCGAGTGGGCGAACAGGAACGGTGAGAAAGTCGCCTGGCACTCACTCCCGGATCCTCGAGTCCTCTTTACCTTACGGAGGTGGGGAGACCGCTTTTACCTGTGCCTTTTACCTGCACCTCCATATTCTCCTCGCCGGGAACACCTGTGCCGCCATTTTACTTTGCTCTCCAGGCCCCATTGAAACCCCATGAACGAAATGACAAGATTGATCGCATTTATTGTTACTATATCAAAAGATAATGGATTCTATAATAAGATTTGCTATATCTTGAATCAGATAGAACGTGAATGATAAATTGAACTGAATCTTTATGCAAATATGTGTTTGAACTGGTATTAAGAGCATTGGGAAAATAGGTCAGGCGTGTTCGTCTGAACTAGAGTGTCATCGACTGACGGGGATTAAGCTCGATGATGGTCAGTTTATAATCAAAAGTCAATATTCTATAGCACGAGGATTAGGAAGACAGACAAGTGTAGGAAGTAAGTTTGGGGCCCCTACCAGGAGGGCCGGGCACCCAGAAACGTTGGCGGGGAGTACCTTTTGTCAAGTAATAGAAGGAACGAACTTGGTCAAGTGCTTTCTTCGAAATCACTCAGGCGTATCGGCCTACCAGGAGATTAGGAAGTCTTTGGAGCTCTCGAGAAAAGACGCTAAATGAAAAGTATCCTTTTCAATGTGGATACTCTTCTAAACTTTGATAGTAACACTTCAAATTAACTTATTGTCAGTCGTGTTTAACTTAGCAAACCAAACTTATAACTTATATTAAAATAGAATTGATTGACAGAATGACATTTTAATAAATACATCAATTATTCTGACAATACAATTTTCCAAAACTTCCAAAATGGTAGTTCTAAAGTTATTTATTATACATCGATAATAATCACTGACAAATTGAAAACTTCTGTGATGCAATTCTCTTACTTATTAAAGTGTCTCTAAAAACATGATGATAAGTAAATGGCATATGGCACAATCGTGCTAGTAGTAATTCAAGAAGGCGAAAGCGTGTGTTAGAAAGTCGAATACATATCATGCGCAGTGCATGCGCACTTAGAATGGAACAGACACGTGCGCATGACCAACTTCTCAGTTGGGATGCGCGCAGCAACTGAGGGGATCTGGCATAGGCATACAGGCGCCGGTTCGAGAGTTGCCCCACCAACGCTTCTCTGCCTACCATTGGTGCGCCTGAACGCGCAACGTCCTTGATTGGAATTTGCCCCAGGTTAGGAGCGAAAGGGTTAACACCCGCAAGTTGCAGGTTGATAAAGTCAACAGCTGAAGTCGCCTGACTTAATTTTCTCATATTTATCACTTACAAGATCTCTGATTTCAGATTTCTTAATAACAGGCATAATCACTGTTATGACTTAATACGTGAATAAACATGAACGATTAAGATTTACACATATCAGTTGATAATATCGTTCCATGTTGTTATACACTCGTATCAAGTACATTTATAAATCAGTGTACATACGAACAATGTAACACTATTTCTCATTTCCTCTAAGTGCTGCCCTAATACATCACATTTATGTATACACATTCGAGTTCAAACCGATAATAGAATGATCGAAGTATCACGAATTCGATCAGAAAAATATTAGGGAATCATAGATATGGAAGAGTCAGTGGTCAAATAGATTCAGGTAGAAAAATGGAGGAGGTACAAAGTTGAGGGAGAATGCAGTGGACTTAGCCGGGTGCATAGGGAAGGCAAGCCGAAGTCTCGAATTTCGAGGTGGTCTCCTTGCTCCTTATGGTGCTCTGATGATCGTGAGAAGAATGTCTGGTCGTGCCTTGAATTTTCGTTCTCACGCTTCGCCGGGAGCGTGACACTCTTTGGGAATGACTTCTCCTGTGCCGCTGACTTTATTGGCTCGGCATTCCTGGCATTTGTCGCGCACGTTGCGGCACGTGCCTTGCTGGAAAACACTCGGCTTCAAAGGGCCGCCGCGAGATCTCGAATTTCAAGTTACTTTCTCGCTCGCTATGCTCCTCTAATGAACGTGAGAAGCCTTATTGCCCTTGTTACAACCCACGCCCAGCTAGGAACTCTGTTCATCAAACAAATTGAGTTATACTTGAAATAAAATAGAATCTAGTATAATAAAGTGTAATACCTGATTTTTGATACTGACAATTAATTATAAATATAATAATATATAAATATAAATTTTGTATTAAATATAAATTTAGTAATCTCAGTTAGGAGTATAAATTTCTGAATGTACTCTGTGTTCTACTAATAAGAATCAGGCATTCGTAGTTAAGCTTTGCAAGACGAATATTATTCTATTATTAAACCGATTGATTATTAACCCTGATGCTTCGGGTATCATCGACAGTCTAGTTGCTTCTCAACTCTCATGTTCCCCTATCACGTGCGGGAAGAACGCACGAGCCATGGAATCGTCGTTCTCACGACCCGTGGGAATCGAGCGCGAGGAGCATGGGACAGCGCGATAGCCTCTCCTCTCCAGGCTGGACTTTTTCCGAAAGGAGCCTGTCGGAATAATCATACGAATTCCTAGCCGATGTTTCTCAGAAGGGCAAGGGAAAACGCCCACCGGCCTGGAAAAATAACGATCGTTTCTCTCTCGAGAAAGGTTCGAGTGTGTGAGAGTGTGCGCTCGCGCTCGCGCGCGCGCGCGCGGACATATTTCACGCGGCTCATCCCAACTGAAAGAGAAAAAGCGAGAGAGGAGAGAGAGCCCGAAGCTGAAAATCCTCGATGCATGGGAATCTGAAGGGCCGTCTTCCTTCTATGTCCTGACGCCCATATGGCATGGAGGAATGCCGAGGGGGAAAAAAAAGCAAGTCGAACCTCGCCTTCGTAAAGATTAGCGATAAAGAGGACTTCTGCCTGAGAAGCCGCCGGGAGATAAAAGAGCGACGGGATCTCGAGGACGAGCGTGAGAATCAAGGTTCGAAGGGAACCTTTCCTTTCTCAGGGGTAACAAGCACCCAGAAGAGCTAAGGAGCTCTTCCGAATGTACTGCTCCGGGGAAAGTAACTAAGTACTTACGCCCGGGCGGGAACAGACCCTCGTCATATTAATATAGGCGACATCCAATTCCAATCAGGGGTTACTTGAATAACTGCTAAATACGCCAACTAATTCAAACTTTAGTTCCTATGTATCTTATACATTGAACAGTAAATATCTGATAATTAGAATTCTATTGTATCTGTTATTAAAATATTTATATATTAAAGTTGCACTTGACATTACGAAGATCGTACTGAAATCATATGAGAGTCTTTCCATACATGTTGTATAAACCAGTATAGAAAGGACAGAGTTTAGATCAGCTGTACGACGAACGGTGTTCGAAACAACGAGTACGAAGTTACCCCTTTAAATCCACGTGTACACGCATCTTCGTTTTCATGCTCTTTTTCTGGTCTCTGAACGCAAGCTTCCTGATATCGACTGTTTCCCTAGTAAGCATGAGAAGCGATGTCCTCTCTTCGAAGTGGTTTTCTCACGGCCAGAGTAAGGGCCTATATCCCTTGGATTCCCACGGGCCAGTCTATTGGTCCTCGCTCTTTCTGTCTCGGGCGACTTTAGCTTTCCAAGGGAAAAAAACGCCAGGTTCAAAAGAGATGAGGCACCAAGGGGAGTCTGCTTTCTCTCTTGCTTTCTCGAGAAGCTTTTCGATGCGAGGGATTCAAGGGTCGTAAACGAGGAATTATTGTTGGGTGTAGAAGGGCATCGCTTGGATTTCACGCGGCCCAGCGTCAGGAATTACCGATGGACCCTTGCACTGCTGCTGCTGCTGCTGTTGTTGCTCTTCCTCTCTCTCTCTCTCTCTTTCTCTTAGTCTGGCAGCTTCCTCGCTGGTACCGGATGCGAAATTCCTTGGGTTCAAAGGTCCTCGTCTCTAGCAAGAGAGCCGGCTCGAAGAATGGGAAAGAGAGAAGAAGCCCGCGGGAGAGATGGTACGGGAAGCGGGAAACGAGCGTCGAGAGTGGAAGAGTAAGAGTGAGAGAGCGACAGATACGAGGAGATGTCGGTGAAGAGAACCTCCCACGACCCATGGGCTAACGCATCCTGGGGCCTTCGACTTTGGTTGGCTTCTACCTCGAGGCTAAGCGTGAGAACGATCGTCGCCCACGGTCAAATTCTACCGTCCCGGTATTAGGGCTTTAGGGAGCAACAGGAACCAACCTAAAGAGAACTACCTACTAACACTGTCTTACTAAACACTGACAAGCTCGAGAAATTTAATAAAAAGAGAAGTTACCTGCAAAGATCTTGTCTTTATCTCTCATTGTTGACGAGTAGAATCACAGATCGTAAAGGGTCAGTGATGTTAGGGCGTGAAATTTGAGCTTAAAGCGTGACGATTGTACTAGGAGTATATGAAGCTATTAGAAGTGTAATCCAAAGCACCCTTGGACTGAAAGGGACCGATGGTACGCGTGAAATTTTCGACCGAGGCGTGACCCGAGCATTAGGACTTCATAAGAGACACAGGGCAGTTTCGAGTTCCTCGTCCAAACCTTCCATATGGCCACGTGCTACCATTTAAATGCAGATGTCTTTCCTCCGGCAATTTAACTTTCTCTCTTATTTATACTCGTCGAACATTGGATAATTTAATCTTGGTTGAATTCAGTTATTATATCATTTTGAACTCGGAGTAGAAACTTTGTTCTTACAGTATTGATTTTCCAAGAGCGTTTTAGAATTTATAATATAGAATGATATTCGAAAATCAAGTACTTTCATGAGGACGCTGTCATTTATAGTCCGATTAAAGGAGAATCGACCGCTTCATGAGATATTCATGAGGGCTGGCAAAGTTCGAGGGAGCGGGAGGCATTATTATTCGATGGCATTAGGATGCATAGGAGAGAGTTCCTGCAGCCAGGAGACGTCGGGGCGCTCTGGCGCCCTTCTACCCGACGACTGAATAGAGATCCCTAATTAGTGGCTAGGGAAGTATAGGAGTTGAAGAAGCGGCATGAAATGCTGGGCGTGGCTACTAAACGACCCTCTAATGTTCGACCTTTTCAAAAGGTTTGGCCTCAGTCAAAATTGACGGCAACAGGGAAATTCATGGTGTAATCTACTACGAACACCATAGCCATTGTGAACGTTTACTACCACATTGAACTCGAGCTTTTATTCAATTCGAACTTCCTGTCATCAATTATTCGACTAACTACAGTTACGTGAATGCGTCGTTAGAACCGCTTGCTCCGAGCATTAGAGCCAAAGGGTTGAAATTTCTAGTTCGAGTGATCTAGTTAGGTACCAGGCAGACATGATGCCGCAGGAAGTAGTTCCTGCCGAGTGTCCTGGATGTTAGAGACTTTGAATTTTGTTTGCCGCCATCGGGCGCTGTATTCGGCTTCCCATGAGTCGAATAAATGCATTGCATTAATGCTATTTTTGCAGTCGATTATATTTATCGGAAGAATCCAATTTTGGTAGAATATAATTTGGATAGAGTTATTAAAACCTGACAATTTATTTACATAGATATTAGATTATTATTGACGTTGCTTTGATACGACTGACCTTCTGAGGCTGCGCACGTGTATGAGAGACATACCGATTTCCAGGACCACGTGTCCTTTGAGCTATTTCAATATCAGAGCAGCATAAGGCGCAGGAGGTCTTTCCTGCGCAGGGGTGGCACGAAACTGGGGAGGATAACTGTTTGAGTAGGGTGACCTGGAAAAAAGGCCTTCGCCGTGACCTTTTCCACCAGAGTTTCATCCGGGCGAAGAGCTTTTCATGGGACACCCCTTGACGTACCAAACTCCCAGAGTGGAAGGGGTTGAATCCAGGACTTCCCCTCTTTACCAATCAATTCTCTATCATTAATACTTCTTCTTCATCAAATCAGTCGATTTCAAACTATATCGAACATAAACTACACCAGAATACATTTCTACTATGCATAGTTATTGGACAATACAATTTTCCTATAGAAAATTGAACCGTAACCATTTCGATTGATCATGATCAATTAACTTTCCCTTATGAACATAACGTGGATTCAAGAAACAAAGGAACTCTTCGATAGCAGTGGAATAACTGTAGTCGAACTGTCGCGTCTTTCTCAGAAGGGAGCATGTCGAGATGCGTGCAAAAAAAGTGGGAAAGCCGATGCTCCCAGCACACGCGTGTGTGACACGCGTGAGAGAGGATATGTTACTCGGGGACACGCAGCCCTCCACATATGAAGCAGAGAAGCAGGAGTGTCGAAGAGGAAGACTTTCTCCTCGGGCGAAGAGTGTGCGACAGGAGCGAGCGTGTGTGAAACGGGGAGAGAGTAGAGGGTGACTTTCAAGTGGATCCTGGCTCTCTCGCCATGTGGCTCTGCCAGAGTATGCGAGAGTACGATCCTCGTATATGGACGTGGGAAAAGGGTTGAGGTTTCTAAGCTACCTCGAATTTCAAGGTATCAAGGCACCAGGAATACGAGGGAGGATTCGCTACTCTAGCGCCACCACCTCCTTTCTGCTTCAAGCTAATCCTGCAACCACCAACTCCTGATCCTTCACATGAAAATTCGAGAAACTGTCTTCCTTTCATTAAACAATACATTTTTTAATAGCTTTCTAATTTTGGAGTTACTACAAGGATTTAATTAAAGGAGTTTAAAGTGAATCCACGAAATTCTGGGCATTTTAAAATCTGTGTGAAAGGACAGGCTTCTCTTTTAGAGCGGCTGTCGGAGGCACATGGCGTTAGAAACAGCTTTGATTAGAAAAACATAAAAGAATTGTGTCCCAAGGGGTTCGACATGATCTAGAAAGCTACCAGGATCACAAGGATAGCCAGGAGTTCGACTAGCCTGCAATTGTCGCTCCGGCGCGTGGAAGTCCGCTCGAAGCGAGGGATGAAAAGGACAAAGTCGGATGATAGTTCGGCTCAAAGGGTTAAATGCGACAAAGGCTCTTGTCCTGCGGGGACAGGATATCAGGAGAGAGTTAAAGCTTTCCTTTGAGAAGGATTTTCAACGGGGGTTGACTATTGACGAACTTTTTGAATGCTTGCATTGTTTGCGTTCCGCTTTTCTACTTTCACGCGAGGCAGTTACCTTTGTCACTTAAAATGCTTTCGCGTATTATCTACAATTTGAAAATAATAAAACCAAGTTCTATTCATTAAAATAGAATGAAAACTATTCTATTAAAGTATTGGCGTTATGCCTTTACAAATTAGGTATAAAACGCTGCTACTGTTAGAAGTTCTCCGAGTGATTCTGACTTGTGGGGAAGCCGAGTACAGGAATACACCACACGTACGAGTCACACCGAGTTCCATCTTGGAGTAGGTCAGGACACGAACAAAAGCCATGTGGCTTCGAGTAGTAGGATACCATGAGCGAGGAGGGTATTCCTATGGCGATGCGGTCGATACCATGAAAGTCCCAATTGCGGAGAGACAAGCACGTGTGCGTCGACTGACTCCTCTCAAATGAACAGAGACGTAATTCTCGAGTTCCATTCAACTCTAGGGTAATTACGAACCCCATGGATCGGTGTTAATTAGCGCACTGGGAAAGGGTTAAGGGTCCAAGTCGAAGGTCGTACCACTTAGGGGCCAGGAGAACAGAACTAAGTAGGAGCATCGGCCTGGAACCGCTTTTTCGTTGGTTCGACTACCGAAACTCTTTTACCACGCCCATGGGACATGCTTGGTACCCATGGCAAACATCCTCTGCTATGGCGGTGCACGCATCTCCATTTTGGAGCAACTCGCACCGTTCCTCTCTTCTTCTGAATGAAGTTTATATATTTCATTATATACTATCACGATTTTATAACTGTTATGAATTTTGGGAAAGTTATAAATTTGATTTCGAACAATTCATATGAATATTGACATATTGCAGAAGAATAGGACAGATTGGTAGTAATTGATGTGTGTTGAAATGAAAAGTAGAGGTTGGACGAGAGTACCGAGTACGATTCTGTAGAACCGGTTATCACTCTGTATTGATACCAAGTGGACGGGCTACGCATAATTTGATAAATTTAGCTACCAGGCTGATATGCTGCGCATGGAGGATGCTGCTCTTCGCTGGGGCCTTTTTATGCAGGCAAATTTATTCTAATTAAATCAAATTAGATTCACCCTCCTACCCACCGAGCAGCTGCTATCTCGATTCTTTCCCATTCCGCCTCTTTCTCTCATTGTTCGGAGCCAGTTGCATCGATCCTATAATCTCGCTTTCATTTCCTAGCGTCGATTTGCATACGTGGAACAATTCACTCGTGGCATTTTTACGAAATCAAGCGACCAGCAGCCATAAATGGCTAGAGCATGAAATGCATTTTAACAAATGCATTTCGGAGCCAAAGGAAATTAATATTTACTGGCAAAACTCTGACAGTGTATCCTAATAAAAAATGAGCCCAGTGTGAATAATTCAATTAATTTACCCAACAGAGTCTGTCTGTCGTTGCAAAAGCCTTTTATGTTCCATTAATGTCACCTGTGGGAATGCGAGAACCTTGTTATTATGAAAATATGGACTACATTAAGTATGACAAATTTCTAGCGCAACTGGACGATATGCGAGTACTCGATTATTCGGATGCATTGCAGGATAACGTTACAATGACATTCGGAAGATATATTTCCGTGCCCCGAGCGGCCATTGTGTTTCGAATATTCGGCTGTTCGTTAGTATAGCTATGGTGCGGGAACACCATAAGGACCTCCAAGAGTGCCAGGATAGCATGATCACCGAGGAAGACTTATAGTACTTTGTGCAGTTTTATTTGAAACTGCATATCCAAGTGGCGATCTCGCATTCTCCGCATCCCAGAAACATCGTGCGTACTCTGCTAAACTCAGCCTTATTATCAATACTGACAACGGATATCTAATGAAGCGGATTAATATCTCCAACTGTACTAGGAACTTAGAAGATTCTAGGTGGCTCTTGAAGAAACACGTTTTTCTCACCCTGAACTCGGTCTCGACCCGCGGACTTTTGGACCCTTTCATATTAGGAGACTATGATCCTTGAAAGTAAGAATTCATGGCTCTTCCGGTGCTGAGAGATGCTTTGGTCACTTTGACCGTTCCAAGTTTTGGTGAACATTTGTTAGGAAAGCAGGAGAAATAGAAGGTAAGAGTGGCGACGAGGAAAACTCCAGCCTTTTTCTCTAACCACAGGCATGTTTACGCTGTCTTTTGTTCGACCACATATTCGAGCAGGAAGTTAGAAATAGCTAGAACGTAAAGATCACTTCTAAAAGGGGATGACGTTTGCTTTCATAGCAGGGCGAAAATCACTCATGCGAATTTCTAATGATTTCCTATCGGGAATCTAGGAATGCGAAGATGTAGTTTTGTTTGGAAAATATCCGGTTGAGTTGTACCTTGTTTACCTTTCATTCAGGGCAGCAGGAAAGTCGAGGAGCTTCTACTAGGAGCTTTCCCCATGGTAGGAAAAGCTAGGAAAATCGCGGAAAATGCATACTAGGCGAGGTCGTCTACCAGGCAAGCAGGAGGTACGGAAAACTAGGAGAGCTAGGGTAGTTTTCCTGCCAGCGGTGCTGGAAACATTTTCCACTGCACCTTTTATCTAGTAAGAAAAGCCGTTGCTTTTATCGACGCATATCAGGACATGGAAATGCTTTATTCTTTTGCCAAGAATAAAGTAACAATGTTGCTAATATTGCCACTTGGTATATTTCCATATTAGGAAAGCATACTTTCCCAGCAGGTTTGGGAAATGCACCTTTGTGCTCGGAATAAGAATGCAGTTCTCTTGAACAGAACAGCAAAGACTGATATAAAAGGAAACCATTGCTGACAAAAGTGAAAGTGCTTTTTAAAGGACAAGTTACTAGGAAATTATATCAAAAGGAGGCTTTCTAAGCTCCTTCTAGCGAAGGCCAAACACGATTAGTGACACTTGAGTAGATTTGGAAAGGGGCAGCAGAACTTTAAGGAAGTCTTTGAAGTACCTGTCCTGTTGTAATTATTTCCCATCGGGACTTAAGGGCGGTGCATAGTCCGTCCAACGAAAGTGAAAGCCAATTAATTCGCTTTCTAAAGCTAGGCACTTAGAAAATGTAGGAGGCTGTCGCTTTAAGGAATTTTGGGCCTCGATTTTATAGTCTCCTGTCAGAAGGCCAGACACTTCGGGAAGATTTTATCAGTCTATTCATTAGTCACTCTCAATTATCCGATCGTTAAATGAAACCTCTTGTAACACGCCGGCAGACTCGTTGACTCACACTTATGCAATGAGAAACTAATACATTCTGCCGAGAAAAAATGTACTATCGGTGACAGTGAACGGAGCAGGTTCTCAGAATGGCTGGAAGGTCGTTCGGAGGTTGTGTGGCCCCTTCGGGTTCAAGGGCCGTGATTTATGAGGGTGCGCATAAAAAAGTAATTCGAGCCAATTAACATGCCACTTAGAGGCAGGGAAACAGGAAAGGCCCGAAGGTACACTTTTCCTGAGGAACTTTAGGAAATCTGAACTGGTATCCCGCTGTGTAAAAGGTACGCCCTCAGGGTGGGAACATTCTCTCCTTTTATCTCCATTGAATTGCTGTCTCCGTTCTCGAAAAGATGGAGGTCAAATTTAACCGTACAAACGATTCGAGCTATAGCGAAGATATCGGCCAAGGATCATCTCAATGTTACACTTCACTTCCAGAGATTCTGCGTTTAGATGAAGAGTGAGAATGCGAAACCTTCCAGCAAAATAGTACCAATAAGAAACTTGTTATTAAACGATCAACCAAAGTGTCAGGATTTTATAAGAAAGGTGGACGATCAAGATTCCTAGAAAGGAATCACAAGTGGACGGCGATTTTAAAGAAGATATCCAATTAAGGGTAGTAAAACTACCAGAGCGTTAGGAGATTCAAGGGGTAATTGGAGCCTTATACATCCGGGGGGGAAAAAAAAGTGAAAGCCAATTATAGTGGTCTCAAAGGAACGGGGAATAGGAAGTTAACGGAGGTAGATTTCAAAAAGGTTTTTCGACTCCGCCCTTTACAGGGAGAGGTTTGGAATTCTTAGAGCAAGGGTCTCTCCATTCCGAGGGACTCCAAGGCCTTTATCGTACCGCCATTGGATCCCTTCCATGTCTCTTTTAGAGGCACTCCCTTTACGCCCAACTCTTCAATACGACAACAAAGAATACATAGAATTAATAGCTCTACACGAAATCTTCTTTCTATAAGACTAAGTATGTGTCTGTAAAGACTCGCCAAGTGTAGGATCAGCTACACTCGCAAAGATATAAGCTGGTTCTCCCAGTGCGTATAAAAGGCGTGTCTGGTTGAGTCTCTCGTCAGTCGCATCTCCGTTCTCAACCGAGAAGATCGTTTCTTTCTTTGTAGATATGATAGAGCCGGGGAAATAACTTGGTCGAATCCCGGAAGGATTAACACCTTTTATCATTTATTAGAAGAAGGGTTTCCTTTGAGATTTTAAAGTGAGATATTCTAGAGCAAGTGACTCACCGGACGGATGATTGGATTGTAAATTGTAGTCATCGACTTGAAGGGTGCTGTTCGGGCCGGTTCTTGTGAATCTGATAACGTGGTATTGGTTGTCATTGACTTTAACGCCAACTTCGCCAATCGGATGATCCGTTGTGCCCATATTATACACGGCGAATACATTGCCTTTCACCTGAAACACCCAATTACAGGGAGAGTGTTAGCTCATGCGATCCAAATACCTCTTTCGCCAATTAATTAAATGTATACTCGAGAATAAAATCGATATCCATTGCAATTCCTACGTTTGCCGTGAACTTCCACAGTTACTTCTGTCCACTAATTGAGTTCGGTTAATTAGTGATTACGTTGCCATGGTTTTTGTTAGTTATTGTCGCAGGACCAATTTAATTGACGACGGATATATGCGAGTGTACCGTTACAAAGAGTTAATGAATAACAAATATTTCGGCACGATAATTGGTGAGCGTGGGTTTGGTTAAGTGGAAACATGAGGTGACCTAATGTGCGTCATCTCATTTATTCCGATGAATAAGTTAGAAACATTTCTCACAAAATTTGACATTTTACAGTTTTTGTACTATCTTGCGCAGACTGTTTCTGTTCTACTAAATCAAAGTTGCGAAAAACTAACGACAGCAATCTATTACTAGCAGAAAAGAAAAAGAACCCTGTTATTCGCGAGATGCCGGAGGTTTTAATTTGCATGTCTTGTGATTCATGAAAATCAAGTATTAGCATAGAGTTGATAAGTGTTCGCACGTAATTACCAGGTTTTCCTCGAGTTGATAAGAGTTAAATACTTTAATAACGTGTGTTCTTAACCCTAATCAGCCAGGCATTTTGCTCCCATTCTTTCCAGTCGTGCGACTCGCTCATACTACACATAAGTCAACCCTAACAGCCTGTTATTAGATTCGTTCCGATACTAACAATCTCGATTTCAAGGTAGTCGTTGCTCGACGCTGATTCCATTCGAAGTAAGACAGCATCGTTGATACTTGTAACAAAGCCAAATGCAACTGTATCCCTTTTCATTTCGGGCCTTCTATCCGGTGGATAAGTATACGTGATCATCCCTCTTCCAGCACCGAACTCGAACGCAGCGGATTCTGTATAGATTGAGAAAAACACATCATTAGTATCAGATAAAAAGAATAAAAGCCTTATACATACATATATCTTACATAAAGGGTTGAAAAGGCAGGACTCGTTTTAAGAGGCTGACAAGCATTTCTCGTACAACCAAGCCATTTCTATTTCTAAAGTTACCCTCGACAAGTGGTATCTGTTGTGTTACGGCATTCTTTGCCACAGGAAGGGAGCGGAATACAAGTGAATGGGGGGGATATAATGATCCAGTGTGAGAGCGAGGGTTGCAAAGCTCTGTGCCAGAGGGTTGTCAAGGGTTGAAGGGACCTTTCTCTCTTTTTTTTTTTTACCATCGTTGCAGGTAGGTCCGGTGAAGCTGGTCATATCGCAATCGCAAGTGAAGCTGCTCCATTGTTGCACGCACGTGCCATGATTGGCGCAAAGGTCATGCGAGCACTTCTTGTTGGAGCGCATGCCAGCATACGCGTCGCAGCCAGATTCCACGAGGGAGCTTGGTACTACAGCATCCGATATTAAGTCGGTACTCTCGCCGCTCAGGTCTAATGAGGCCAGACACCCTTCGAAGCCGTGTCTGTTGAGTATTTGCTTCGGCAACAGGACGTACTGCGACTTCTCCATACCACCTGAAAAGAGAGAGATATTTTTCCTTCATCAGTATCGTTTCTAAGGGTGTGCGATACATTTTGCCCTAGATTTTCTAGTCATTAAGAAAAGTTAATACGATAACTCTCTTATCTGTCTGAGTTTTCATATTGCAATCTAGTAGTGTTGTTGTAGATGAATGAAGTAAGAGTATTGTTTTCTTGATTGTGATTAGATGATAACAGATTGTTTTGTTTAATATCAAGGATCGGCATGGATGATTGGATTAGGTTTAACCTTGACTTTTACGAGTCGATTATCATCGTTTAATTGGTCTGTCTTTATATCGTATGGAACCACTATAAAGAGAAGTGTGCCTCGCATTTCTTTTGATATCGTACGTTTTTTCATCACCTCACGGCTAATCTACACCGCGGCAGATTACAGCGGTTTGTCAGTTCCTTCCCGACGAATGCTTACTTAATGTCTCGTGCACCATCGTCGCGCAGTCGACAGTCAGTTAGCAATATCCACGAGTGTCGGACATCGGAATACGCTTCTCTAACAGTGATCACTGTCAAGTGTATTTTCGAATAAGAATCTACTAAAAGGATCAGATTTAAGAGGAATTCTTTTCAAAAAAGATACAATCAAAAATTGAATTTCCAATCAAATATGATGGGAAGTGAAAGGCAAGGTTTCCGATATTCCGGATTATTTAGCATTTTTTTGACATTCTTCGTTATATTCTGCTTGGCGCTGCCGAGAAAGAGCGAAGCATGGCCAGTGGTGGCACAAAAGTCGCAATCGGATACACAAGAACTTCGCGCACCTCAAATCGAAATGCGACTATTAAGAGGTCGAGTGAATCCTGAACAGAATTTGGGCATTCATACGGAGTACATTTACTTTCCGAAAGATTTCGAAAGTCGAGTGAAGGCAGAACCGACAGGGCCTACGTTTGAAAACTGGAGACCCGAAGACATGCCAATCGATATTAGAAACGTTGTGTTTGTTCCATCTATGAAGTGTCCCGAAGGTTATAGAAGAGCCTATGATGGCATGTGTCGAAAAATAGTCCCGTGAGTTGATGTTATTCAATTTATGCTACTCTGTCAAGCGTCATTCGAGAGAACTTTTCAATAACATTCGGAATCTTGTTAATTGAATATGCATGCCTGGGAATTATTTACGATTATTCGTATATCTCAGCGGAATTTTTATACTTTGCCTAAACTTAATGGATGAATATATAATTTTAAAGATTGCTGCGCGTAGATGGGTAAATTTTACGATCATTCTTAAATCGATCACTTGACATAATAATCTTATCGCTCGCTATTGAGGAGTGCTCTACTGATTCGGGGATCTTTTCGACTGCAAGCGTCTTAAGTCATGTATGATATAATCGTTCTAATCAAGATTTAATTTGAATTACTAGCGATACTCTATATTTACTTTAGTCATGTCGAGTGCTATTTTCTAAGTGCATTCATTATTCTCTCTACACTTTATTGTTTTTCCCCCGAAATATTTACAAAGCGTAGTTTTATTTGAACTACTGAATATAACTGTTTATTTCGTTATAGTATGACAAGACCGTAATGGAAACGTGACATAAAAAGGGATACCTATATTTGATCAGATCATCCGTGCCGATATGACTGCCATCACCGTGCCTACTTTATAAATTTGTCTATCTACCTCAATAAATCAAGACTTCTCGAATTACATCTGTTCTATCTTTTGCCACCAGATAAATACTTATTCCAAGTACTCAAAGTGTAAGACTCACTGTTGATACTTTAATATTAACATACGTGATTTCATATCCGGCAGTGCGCCCTACCCTTCGTAGTACGAAGAATACTGGAATCGATACTGTGCAAACGTGTGCGAGTGATTTCTTTGCACTTTGTTACGTGTATCGACGAATCATCGCGACGACGTATCATCGAATTCACATTATATCGATAAAAGTGAGGCAACAGACTTTGAAAAGGTGATGGAATGCGTAAATACCCACCGACGTAGAGGATACCATCGAGGTCGAGATTCTCATTGCTGCCACGAGTGCTGACAGCAGTGACATGGTCATCAACAGCCAATGTATGTCTTTTGGGTGCTGGTCTGCCGATACTGACCGCGTGCCATTTGCCATCGTTCAAACGTACTTTCGCCATATCCCGCACCATTACTGGACCATCACCCAAGTCGAACACATAGTGAATATGTCCATTCACTAGTTCCACAGCAATGAAGTCTCGTTCTCGTCCAGCATTAAACAGGATCAAACCATTTGGTTCACGCGTTCGAAACTGCAAGCAGAAAATCTCAATCTAAGAGTCGCACCTATACATTCGATCGAGTTATTTGTGAAAACACAATACTGGCTAGCAGCAGAAATTCCCAAGGGAAAGAATAAATAAAGGTTGAATGGGTTTGCGCTACGGGAACTATCGGTTGGTTGCGGCTCGATCCGAGGCCACTGGACCATTTTTCTCGGCCTCGATTTTCCTCGGCGTTTAACCACCCTAATATAAACTTTTATAGCCTTGGTATAGCAATCTATCATCGATTCCTACGAAATCAAGCGTGAAAAGACTAGAGAGCTACTTTACGCCTGTGATCGCTTGTTGTATAGTATATTTTCCTTCAAGCTAGTTTGAATTTACGCGCTACTTATTAAATCAGACATTCTTCGTGATAGAATAAAGAGTGTTTTAATAAAAATAAAAGACTTCCTTTCTTGGTTGTATTACAACGCTTTTCATTGGATGATTACAACATGCGTTTCATTGGGCGAAGAATCTAGATGGATATCAAAGGCGCACGGATTTCAGCTGCGACCACTGTCGATGAAAGACGCTGTCGCCTCGATTACTGGCTGCTGTAATTACAGAAGCGGCGACCGGAAAGCCCACTCGGTATTGGAGTTTCCCGCGACAGTGAGAACTCAGGCAGCCGGTCGGTACCAACTTTTTCCGACCGCAGTACGTCTCTCTGTGTGTGCCACCGATGACATTTGATGTACTCGACATTCGACAGCGATTTTTCACAAACGCCCACGAGCTTCCTGGCAAAACTGGATCAGCTTGACGTGGAAGCTCGTACAATTCATCTCTTTTTATATTCCAATTCAGTCTTTTTCACTCGTTGATTTCCAAGTATAGAAACGAATGGATTTATTATTCATGACAATTTATAGCATATGATGGCATTATAGAATTCTCTAAATCAATTGTAATTAAGTTAGTGGGAATTTACCTGGAAGTATATGTTGGTTTCTACGTAAGCTTTAAGAACCGGAAGTCCAACGAATGTGTGTTTTGAGGTGAAGGTCACTGCGTGGTGAACCGGATGGTTCCTTTTGCCAAACTTCCCGGTGACTCTAATTATTGGTGTGACGCCTTCGTGCGAGGTCTGGTGATTTCCTGAACTTCTTGCGATCTCCAAATATGGATACCCGTTGAACCAGATTTGCTGCAGCTGTCCGACCAAGTGCGGTATTTCTTCCCCGGCGTGCAAGTATCCGCCAACGTGGAGTGTCCGGAATTCCAGGATGCTCTGTTTGCCCAGTTGAGTATCGGCTGGAGAGCATGATTGATTCGATCAGTAACGAAAGAGTTACAAATAATTCAAATCATAAATTTCCCTTTACAAATTAATTATAAAACTTTCTTATATCAAATTGTCAAATAATACAAAGTTCTTGTGAAATATCTAGTTTATATTTAACAAGAGAACTAAGAATAGAAATTCATGAACGATATTAACAGAATCTCAGTGTAGAGTTTCCAAAGTTAAGTTCTGTGGCAAGGTTGGTCGATCTGGAGGAGCGTTATAACTGCGCACAATTCTGTGGCTCGCTGTTTGATGTCAATTTACGAGCCAATTAAACGTCGTTTGATTGGCCCGCGGATCGGTGCTGCCAGCCGTTAGTCAAGGCGGCCCTTAACAGATCAGAGGCAGCTGGCTCGCATTGTAATTTGGAACATGAGCTACGCCCTGTTTGCCACTCGTCAACACATACTTCCCTCGAAGCCGCATTGGCCTGATTAACATACTCTCCGATTGTCCATCCTCGAGCTAGCCATTCCCAGAAGCAATTGACACTAGCCTTACTTCCACATCAACTATACCCTCTAATCATCCCTTTCTACCTCTACCATTTCATTCATCCTACAAACTAGCCTTCCAAACACCAAGCAATCTCTGATTTTCCCTCCAACTCAATTGGAACTTGATTTTTGGTTGCTAATCCTGCTTTACGAAATTCCCGGAGGGCAAAAACTCCCGCCAATTTAACTGAGGTGGGCTTGGAAAGCTGGTTCAAAGGGGTTAGATGGTACGCGGCCGCAATTTGCACCTCAAAGCCTTGGGCCGAAAATGTCTTTGGCACGTTGTTGATGCATCAAGAAGAGCATAGGGCTAGTGAGGGTCGAGAGATTCTCAGCGGTGTGTCGATGTGTGTCCCATGAGGGCTGGCTGTACAGTAATTATCACGCGATCGATGCCATCGTAGTATCGACAAGAGGTAGTATACATGTATATATATGTGTCTGTGTATATGTCTGAGCGAGTGAAGAGAGAGGAGCAGGAGTTTATGGCGTCGGGTACCACCAGGCTGGCCAAGCAATTTAGGGCATTGCCACGTAATTCAATATTGCTTGCACTCGCCATCCATTTAATAGGCTGATCTCGGCTTGAGTAACTAGGTATGGACCACCTACTGTGCACCACTTGACGCCTTGTTATCCTTGCTTCCACAAACACACATCTTCTCCGTTAGATCGAATCAGATCTTCTGATCGTTTTGTAATCAATTTGTTTCGATTTGCTTCAGCGAGAGAGTGGAAGGTTTTCATGTGGTTTTCATGACTCTCCCAACACTTGTGGTCTTTGCACGACTATCTCATATGGTGGTGCACGACATTCTACCACGTGGTTGTGTGCTTTGGTTTGTCTTATGGCCGCCGTGGTTTTCGGAGTGCCTGTGTGGCTGGGTGTTAACGTTTTGCGGCGGCGCATGCATATTTAATCAGTCGAATTAGTGTTAACAGAGCGAGGCACCACCGCTTGCGGATGTACGTTGCGGTCGACGAAGTACTCCTACGAATTACACGCGTAATCGAGTGGTTGTCATACTATTGGTGTGTGTGTGTGTGTGTGTGCTTTTTTTAGGAGGATAGTTTTAAATTTAGCTGTAATTGAAATGAAAGGGTGAATAAAGCACGTTCGGGAATATCGAGATATTGGTTTTCGTGGAGTGCGGTTAGGAAAAAGGTGTTGACCACTTGGCCCGAGGCCATTAGACGAATGATATTGCTTTGATATCGTGGTAATTGAACCGCGCTTCGCAATGAAGATAACTCTATTTTTCATTTTCGTGCACTTCGAAACGGAAGAGAGAGAAAAAAAAGAGGAAGTGAATGAATTGAGAAAGAGTGAAATAGCGAGGGGAGAAAAGCTGGATCATGCCTGTTTGCGTAGGAGAGAGGTGGAAAGAGCACTGAAAACACAGGCAAAGAAAAAGACCCTTTAAACAAGGCTGTAAATCGAGTCCGTTTATCCTACGGTTCACTTTTTATTCTGAACGACTGAATCGATCGATTTAGATGCCCAATCTTTTCTCATCGCCACCAATTTATTATATCATTCTCATCCAAAAGTATCCAACTCCTTTTAACGATATTTCTTAAAATACTATTAGAATACTTCAAGTACTTTCCGTTAATCCAAACCCTCAATTAAAGGAACTCTTGGGTTAGAAGTGTTCGGGCGACGTAAGTCTTGAAAGGTGAATTACGTTGCGTGGTAGGTGCATTGGGGTAGCCTGGTGTTCTCATTGCAGGTTAGTTATTTATGAAAAGGTCTGGGGAATGCCGGGTGTACGAGGCGCGCACACAATGTCGCGTGAAATAAGGTACTCCGGGAGGTTTCGGTTTCCTCTGCAGCACGATCTGGATTCCAGGGCATGCTGGGCTTGAGATCGATCGTGCATACCGATTCCGAATGCACTTTTCGCACGCTGGCCTCTCCTCCTTCTGCCGATTGCCAGCACTCCTGCTGCTGGGCCTGCCAACCAAGTGCATTTCAAGGAGGCGAGAAAGAGAGGGGAGCGATAAAAAGTGCATTTGCATGCCGGCGATTTGTAATCCGACTTGGCGGCCTGGAATCGATGGCCCTCTCGTTTCACCTCTCCTCTTTCCTCGCCCAGCCCCCAAGTAATTAGACGGCGTATACTTCACTGTCTTCGACACTTTCCAAGGGGAACTATTGGCCGAGCCATTTGATCGAGTATTAGAGGAGGAATCACGTACATAGGAGTACAATCGGTAGAATTTCTCATTGGTTTCGAGATCGAAATGAGAAATGTCTGGGAAAGGCACGTCATCGATCATCATCGCTATGTGTATAAGTGTGATGAATGATAGAGCGATAATACGCTATCTTCGACGCGCAGATAAGGCAGACATTTTTCAAGCGGATTTACACAGTCGTTGCCATTCAAAATGCACTCGGTTCGCTGGTGCTCGTGTATTTGCATTCACTCGACGCGCCGCTCGGAGAATGTTCTCTCTTACGAATTCCAATTCGTCAGAGGTTCGGAGATGCCCGAAGAGATTGGATTCTCAATTTTGCCAAATTGACCACTTACATTTCATGCAACGGCTCCGGTACGCTTTGACATTTGCTCGGCTTGATTGAAATCCCAGGCGTATTCAAGCTGAGAGAGGGAAGCACGGTTTGTTTGAGCGTGCGCGCCCAGCCACGACAGGTCGCTTCTACTTAAATGCGCGCGCACGCGATTTAAGGGATCGCTGGCCCATTTTATTTTCTCCCAGTGCATCTCTCGGGCTTTTATAAAGGGCTTTTACCCCCGTTTTACGCGTCTCGGGACTCCCCTGCGGAAACACTCAGGAGCACTAATTTTTTCACGTAAGTGCTCTGTCGAGGAGTAACGACCCTAGTAAGTTTCCCAGCAGCCAACATATCCCGCAACCCAGTCGCACGCCAAACTTCTTTCTCTCTCTTTCTCTCTCTCTCTCTTTCTTTCTTTCTATGTACTCGAGAACGGTAAAATGTCGAAAACTCTCCCTACTTCTTTTCCTAGAACAACTATCAAACAGGGGAAATCCGAGGGGGGAAGTAAAAAGAGCGTACTAGCGGATGTGTCCTAAGAGTGACGTGAAAAATTACCGGCTGAAATTGTTAATTCGGAGTTTCGAGGGGCGGCCGTCGATCTTGGGAAAGTTTCGAGGGAGGCAGCGTTAATTATTCAAGTACACAGGTGAAGGAGATCGCAGTCGAAGGAGAGTTTGGCGCGCAGTGTAAAAGTGGGAGGAAAGTGCCGCTCGTCGATGGTGCGCCGATATTTTCGATAATAATTTATGCTTTACTCGGCCCTCGAAGAGACGCTTGTAAATTATCGACAGCATCTCCAATATACTTCTCTCACTCTGTCGCGAAGAACCTCGTAACTTTCCTTGCTGTCCTCCATTATTCGAGGGTTGGTGCCGCGCCCTGTTCGTCCCGCAATTCTGATCGTGTCCACATTAATCGCTAACGCAAACTTGGGGAATCCAGCCGGCGCATTATTGAAATTGGCCGACTAGACTGATCGAGATCGACAAGCAGCGAATATTTTATCACCCTTTCCATAGGATACGAGCGCGCAAAGATTGCCTCGAGGAATTATACTGCAGCAGAGGGATAAAGTTTCGAGATTACTTCCTCCATTTTTCACTATTCATTGTTAAGGATAATCCGCATGACGCATACGAGCTTCATAGGACAAGCTCTTGCGCGCGCTACTTTATTCTCCTTGTTCGTCCCTCGAAACTTTTCATTCTCCAATACTTGGTTTTGATTTGTCGATAATTAAAGTCACTGTGATTTTTTCATTTAGCAATGTGAGATGTGTAAATTATTACTCCAATCAATCACTCGTTGTTTCATTGAACTAGCAGCGAAGTAATTGCAAGGAGCAATTTTACCTTATCGGATTTCAGGCTAGTAAGATCTTGAGAGGCCACGTCAAAAAGAATAATTGGGTTCTTCAGCCGGCGAGATCTTACACAGGGATCTGAAGACGTATCTGGTGTATAGGCTCGTTACTCAAACGTCAGGGGTTGTATTCGCGCGTGGTAATCAAGATTAGCCTAGCAATTTTGCTGGGCGTCAAGCTGAGATCGTGCGATCTTGCCAGTTCGAAGGACACCTTCGATCAAAAGGACCCTCTCTTTTCAAACTACTAACCATTCGTATTTATTTCAAGCCAACGAAGGAGATTCATAAGAAATTCATTTCTCTCACTGCGCATGATATTTCGAATTTCTTCTTGTCGTCACTCGAATATAATTCACTGACTGAGAAAGTCTTCATCGTTGTCTGCGATAGTATGCTCGAAGTGCTTTTCAATTGCAGCTGTGCAGTAGATTTCGAAACAAATTGTCGAGACAATAAAGACCGGCTTTACTTATTGGTTCCGTTTAGCATTTTCCCGAACTGTGCTTCCTAAATCTCCACGAAATCCAGCGGCTGAGGCAATGGCTGAAACGTAGAGTGAGAGAAAGAGAGAAGTGGGAAGATGCGACCCCGGTAAATTTTCATCTCCGTTCTTCCTGGAAACTGCGGCTACCGAGAGAGGGATTACTGGAGCTTTATTCTCTTATGCCGTAGCAACCAGAAGCACCCAAGGGTTGTTTGTCGTTCAGTCGGGCCGATCCAAAACTTCCGCGGAATTTTGCGATTTATAGTTTCGAGCTAGCCAACTCTACCAGTAAGTTCCTCTTTCTCTTAATACAAAATGGACCAAACGGATGCAGGAAAATGTGAAATCCATGTATCCAAATATTACGTTATTTTTATTTCACAAAAATCTGGTTATCCAGTGTAGGTTTTTGCATCTAGTGTTTGGTGTAAGAACTAAATGTTACGTTGAAGTGGACACAAGAATATCTTTATAAATCACAGCGTATAAGTTCTGCGGCATGGTCTTATAAATCGGAGCTTATGCGCCCGGGAATAATATACGTAAGTTGAGATAGAAAGAACCCAGGCAGTGGTAGGACGAAGGGGGAGTGCGAGGGGTAAGACGGGGTAGGGTTGACCCGAGGTGTTTCAATAAATATGCTAAAATCCCGAGGTAAACTGCTTACTTATATAAAGCGATGCGCATTCCAAGTAAATTCCTTATCGCCCTGGAATTTTCTGAATTGCAAATACACGGTCGGCGAGTCCGCGTCCTCGTTTATCCTGATACCTGGTGAAGTATCGTAGACCCTTTGCCCTCCCAGCCGCTTTAATCGCCGTTCGTCTTCCCAGCGAATTTATTTCTCGTCTTTTTGCCCTCGGCTGCCTGGTTAGAGTCTTCGGCAAAATTTGAGAGAACCGAAGATCACAGTATCAACGAATTACTACTCATTCTGCTTTGAGTTCGAAAGTACATTTTTGTGAGATAGTTTCATTTGTTAAATAATAATTTTTTTTGTAAATTTGGATGGTAGTAGTTGACTGTTTAAAGATTTGTGTTTGAGGTAATCACTCTCACGTTTTTGTTCTCGACTGAAAATTAATTGAGAGTAATCGCTTGGTTAATGTAATTGCACTAGGAACGGAAAGTGGTTGGCGGAGAGAATCCATTGAATAAATCGGAGGATGGTTTTCCTAGCGCCAGTGGTAAGCAGTATACGGATTCAACTGTAAATTATACTTGAGACGCAAAACAGTTGATTGGTTTCTGGGCCAACGATTGCGAATACGATGGAAAATCCGTACAGTATTGTGAAACAGAGAGTAACATACTTTCCAGACTGAAGAGTCGAGTAATTGGTGAACACATTTAGCATCGATTGATTCCAAAGTTTTTCCATTCAGTAATTACTCTCACTTTAAAAGATTTGTGAGAGAAAGTTTAGTTGCTCGACTTTATTAAGAAGGTTCTGTCTCAGCGAGTATATTCGATTTCCTAGAACGAATACTAAACCATCGTGGCAAGCTCTTTCAGTGAGAGTTGTCGAGGGAAAATTGCTCGAGCGATGCTGCCAGTGATAGGTTTGCGCAACTCGATTTTTTAACGACCTCATAATCGAGTGCGATATCGACCGAGAGAAATATTTCTCTGGTAGAAAAAGTGAGGCATGGAGAGATTGGGGAAAGCCAACGGTATTACAAGTAGACGATAGTGGGAGGAGGTAGACAGGTAAATTATATGTCCGGTGCAGGTGCAAAATAGTTGATTGGTTTCGACGATACCGCTGGGAAGGTTCTCTCACTTCTATTCGTTCACTCTTTTTCAATGCGATTTTCAGATTGCTTCTGTCTAGCCATACATTTTTGCTTACGTCCTTCATGTCCAGGTGCGCGAGCTACCAGGTGAATTCACCGCCAGCGAGATTTTTCTATTTACCCAGTATTTTGGAATTGCCAACTGTATTGGATCTCCAGTTCTGCTTCACGATTAACTCAGTTGAACGTGGAATTTTTAAGCAACGGCACACGCGTTTCATGTATTGTCGTAAGCGTTTTCTCTAGCAAATGTAAAAGTGGGGAAATAGACGCAGTGACATATTTCTATACTGTAAACTAACACATCGTCTTTATCAGCAATGCTTTCAATGTGTCCTGATTGCGATATAATCATGATAACTAGAAAAACATATACGTTTCTATCTTTAACGAATACTACGAAAACCACAAGCATATTTTACAAACCACATGTTTCATTGGCCCTTTGCAAGTGGCTTATGAAGACCAGACCTATTATCGTAAAGCCTGAGCAATTCCAATGAATCTGCCCCGGAGTCATACATTTCTCCAGGCTTTCTTTTGTTTGTTTCTTTACCGCAAGCGTTGGAAGCTCGTATGAATAACAGTTCAATAGGTTGAGCACTCACCTCGCACCGGCGACTCGTCGTCGACCTGGAATTTCAGTGAGTTCGCCCTTCTCGAGAATCTGAGCGTGTGCCACATGTCATCGTTGAGGCCTTGTCCTGCTATTAACATCTGAAAGCAAAGTGCATCTCTCATATACAAATTATCCAGGAATCCTATCTAACCGAGCGAAGCCACTGTCCTTTCATAGTAATCTCTAAATCACGACAGGTACAAAAAAGAGGAGGGTCACATATATTTCGCACCAGCTGAATTCCTCTCACTGCACTTTATGGTATCCGGGTGGAAGTGGTTTCATCCTATCAACACCGGCGCTCACCGCGCTCTCTTTCTCTCTCGTACTTGTATTCTCTCTCTCTCTCTCTCGCTCTTTCTCTCTTTCTCTTTTGCGGTGGATCGTTTTGTATGGTAAAGTCATGACGCGGTGCTTGCTGCAACGGGAAATTCCTAGTTTGTATGCACAAAAGAATGCCGCGACCCAGAAAAAAACGAGGGACTCTTTCGCGCTCGTACAAGAGCCGCGAGGTGGAATTTTTGTTGCTTTTCGACTTGTCGCTTTTCACCTCTACTTGCAATATATCCAAACGTACTTCTTTTGGTGTGACTGTTAACTCGAATATTTTGAGAGATTGTTGGAATCATCGAATCATTAGAGTTGTCTGGTTGATCTTGAAAGCGAAATTCATTTGAGTGATGGTAATTCTTGGAGAGGATCGAATGTCAAGATGAACGGATTAACTTGGTGGAATAATGCGATGGGAAACATAGGTTGCCAATGTGATTGAGGGTGGCTGTCACTTTAGCTGGTGAACAGTGTGTCAGCTGATACAAGGTAACACTGCTGGCACATTGACCAGATAGTGAGGAGTTTGCTAAATTTACGGGGTCAAGTACCAAGGGTGGCCTCGAATGAATGATACTTGACTCATTAGTTCAATATTATCTAGAATAATATCATTCTTTTTATGTCCATTTATTTCTTTTCTATACAAATATTTAGTTATTGGAGAATTGCAGGGTTCAATATTTATCATCTTTATTTCCCGATTTATTCTCAAGGTAAATAAGATGAAATGGATTTGACATTGGTTGCGTAAGATAGAAAAGCTTTCCCTTTCCATTGGGTGAGGGGGAAATAAACACAGTGCGAGGAAGAGTGGCAGACGAAGAATTATGTATTCGCGTGATCGTCCTGGCATTAGTGACGCTCGGTTTGCTCTTACCGGCAGATAAAATGCACCGGTCGCGCGTCGAGGTAGAATAAATAGGAGGAGAATGGCGTGGACGGGTGAATGAGAAAGAGAGTGTGTGTGTGTGTGTGTGAGAGAGAGAGAGAGAGAGAGAGATAGATGGAATTTCGAGAGGATGAGAGTGAGAGAGGGAGAGGCGCACGAGGGCTGAAATTGATCAGGCAATCGTAAATATTTGACGAGCCAGTATAGCGTTGGTAAGAGTGGGAGGGCGAAGTTTCATTAAAATTTGCTCTTTTAAATATTCAGTCGACCGCCACAAAGAAATTTCCTCAGGAAATTAGTTTTCGGCGAAGCGGCTTCTTTCAGTTTTCACGCGATACTTCTTCTTCTCCAATCGATTTCTCCAGCAGGAAATTGTTTTCTCGACACGATCGTGGAGAAAGTCGAGTAAGGAGAATCCGGGTAATTTGATTATTCGGTTCCGTCATGATTTCATTATGTTCTTACGAATTATTTATGCAGGCCTTCAGCGGCTGCTCAAGCGAAACTCCATCTCTCTCTCTCTCTCTCTCTCTCTCTCTCGAGTATCGAGGATCGATCTGCCAAATAATTGCACGAGTTGCCTTTTAGATTTCTGTTCAGTTAAATCGATGGTGTGCCCTCCCAATTGGCAATAAATCTTTCATTCGATATCACTGAATTTCGAGAGCCAGGTTAATGGTGCTTTTTCCGTTTTCATCCTCGAATTTAATTTTACCAGATGTTCCGCTCGACATTTTCGCGATTGGTGCATAGATAAAAAAAAAGGTTGATCATTTTTCAGGAGGACAGCCGCAGTGAGCAAGGACGAACGCTGTACGTGGTGGATGCTGTGGGAGATGGCTGGTACGTTATCCAAATACATAATATGACGGTATGAATATTGCATGACGAATATTGGAGACATATCCAAACACTTTGAACAAGCGGGCACCAGCGAGGCAACGGGTAAATAGATCGATCCGGGCATTACCATTAGCTCAATCGCTTGCACGAATGTCAGTTTCGGCAGTTATCCCGGCTAATTATGCGTGCCACCCAGCGACAATAAATAGATCAGTCGCCCTATAATTCGTGACCAAGCGGCACCTAACAGAATTACCTTCTTTCCAACTTTGCCCGCAAATTGGAACCAACCACCGCCCATTTTAGTTTCATTGGAAGCCACAGCTGTCCCCTGATTAATTACTGTCTCATTAACAAGCTGGGCTCACGCGATATTAATTGCAGGCTATCTTTATCCTTAATATGATCAGAATTCGATGAGCACTCATTGGCCTTGTCGAAGGGACAGAAGATATTCCAGTGATTCTCGTGGAAAACGTGCTTCGTTCTACCAGCACGGTTGCTCCATCGATCGTTTTCCCGGGGGCCAAATGAATTTCTGAACGCGCTCTCCCATACCTTCGCCTTCTCCACTTTTTCCACACTCGCAGTGCTTTTCATTAACTTCTCGGTCGCATCGAATACCATCTGCGTCAACCGATTAACTATCAATTTACCACTATGCACGTATCAGCACCTATTCCAATCTCTTCCGGGAGTTTTGAAATAATAGATTTCAAGGCATTTAAACGAGAGAATCGACAATTGTTTGAACCTTGTGTTTACATTAATTACAATAACGCTGTCAGCAAATAATTATCCATAAAACTTTCTTTATTCACTCATTGACTGAGCGTGTTAACTAAATACCCAACTCCCTCTCTAATTCTCCCATTCGCACCCTCTGTAAACCGCCGTTATAATTGCCATTCGGTTTATTTACTGACATATTAGCACATTCTGTAATATATGTATTGGATTTACCCAGTTCATTTTAGCACACGGGGCTTATTAGGGCCACCATTAATACTGTGGTTCTCACATTGGCCAATTATGAGAATCTACCTCTTCCTGTAATTACTGCACCACTAGTTCCAATCTTTCCTCTCCAGTTCTACGCGAACATATATCTATTTCTGGATAGTTCTTTCATTGGGATTTCGAAATTGGATCTAGTTAGAGAAATCAGTGATCACCAAACGTATTATCGTATCAATTATTCCTTTCAATTATCGGGTGCATGTAGGTGGGTTGATTGAAACATTAGGGGTAAATTACAACAGACGGCGAAGCACTCTACTTGGGCGGACGGCTACCGCGACTCTAGAGTTGCTCGTTTCCGGGCTTGACGATGCTCGCCGCTCGCCGGTGGCGCACCGGCTTCCAAATGACTTCAACCGCCGTTGTTAATTCACGTTTCAACCCTCTCTATATTCTAACACACCCTATCTTCCTCTCTCTCTCACTCTGAGTATAGTCTGCGCTTGGCACACCTGTTCGAACTTAGCATTCGAGCCGACGAGGAGCGCAATGTCGTCCTTTCGACCAGCCAAATTAACGTCCGCCCCGAGTAAATTCTCTTGGATTTCCCTCCCCCCACCTTATAGGAGAGTCTCTAATTCCAACGATAGAGGACAGTGGCTAGAGATCTCGAGTTAGAGACGCTCTAGAGTCTGGACGGACTACGAAGACATTTTAGAGACTGCTCTTAATCCCACCGGGGAATGTTGATTCGTGAGTGAGAACACTTTGGAAATAATTAAGCTTTCACTGGTTTTACCTTCTCCTTGTCGCCTATGTGGATCAATGCCTTCGCCTTGCCTTCCTCGAGGTAGATCTGCAGACGATCGACACTGTTCTCTAGACTAGTTGCTAGTAGTAAACCTCTTGGCCTCGTTGTCTTCAAACGTAGCACTATTTCCTCTGCTTGGGTCTTTGAGTCTTCTGGCATCAGTGCTGTCATTTGCTGGGTACCGTTTAAGTGGAGTGTAGATGCGTCTGTGAAATAAAAGCACGAGTAATGCAACAATAGATATGAAGTAAATAATTATTTTAAATAAGTAAAGAGTAAAAAGAATTTTTTTAAAGATTACGAATAGATGGGATTCTCTTTATAATATTTGAGAAATGAAAAGGAATTCTTGGGAATGATAGATGTGTGTTGACAGTGTAATATTGAACAGCTGTAGTCAGATGGATTTGCAGGAAATAGATTTACCTTTGCCGCACGTCGGCCCAGTGTAAGGTGTGCCGGTGCAGTCGCAGTGGAACCTGTTCCAACCCTCGAGACAGTGGCCGTCGTGCATGCAGGGTTGCGAGACACAGTGCGAGGGTTGGATGTGACAGGCTGGTCTGACAGCGCCTGCAAAATTGTCCGTTGAGAACGAAATTACACGCGGTGACAAGTGGCTGTATTCGCCGGAGATCGTTTGTCTCCAGTTTCCCTTTTCTTCCTGCGAATGAGAAAACTTCTATTTCCTACATAAGACAACGCATCTCCGGCAAATGTATTACGTTCGTTTTACTTTGTAGTTTTCTGTCCATCATTCATTTCTTGTTCCTTTAAAAGAAACTAAATGATAAACTGTATGATAAATGTTGGCTATGTTCCATCGTTGCATGCGATTGCCAGCAGATTTTTGCCGTAGGCTGCGGTGTCCGAGTGGTTAAGGAGTCAGACTCGAAATCTGATGGGCTTTGCCCGCACAGGTTCGAATCCTGTCCGCAGCGAACTTTTTTTTTCTCCCCATTTATACTTAACAATGACAAAGATTATCATTGCGATAACCAATCCTACCATTATTTATATATTTTATATCCAATAACTCTATTTTTAGTAACAAAATGTCGAATTAGAATTCGTCATTTATTTTGTGTCCTCACCAGAATCTTGTTGTTGAGCATAACCGGCGATGTCAATCGGTTGACTGTTAATAACTAGATCCCTTAAGCAGCCGACATAGCCCTGCCTGAGGGCACCGGTCCAAAGGACAGGTGGTACAGTCAAGGGCGCAAAGGGCGCTCCTACACCTCCGATATACAGGAGTCCGTCCAGATCCAATTGGGTAGAGTCACCTAGAACACACAAGATCAACAACCTCGAGCATGCTGTATTCGCTGAGATTAGCAGCTGTAATCACGCGATGATAACACTTCAATAGACGTTGTGACAATATGGAACAGCCAGTGGATAAAGCATACTCCATCCGAGTAGATTCTCTATTGCTCTCGATTAAATCATTCACGCTCGCAGATTACGTTGGACTCTCAACTCCTTTTGAGCCAGGACGGCTGCAATTACATCGGGGAAATTTAATGACGCGACTAATGGCTCCACTGATTTTCACTGCGCTCGCTTTCTGATATCATTGCCGAGTAGAAAAGAGAAGGGGAGCGCAATGCCAGGATATAATTGCTCGGAGTTTTCGGGTAATGCACTCGGTCGACTGCATTAACCGCGCGCTGCTCGATCGACCACGCATTGGACATTGCTTTTTATCGTCCTGTAATTGGAGAGCCAGCCTGCCCAGCATAATGGCTTTTTTCACTCATAATTCGGCGAGAGCTCACTAAGGGATTCTGATATACATACATAGGCACATATACACATATACGTATACCAGTATATACAAGTAGTCTCGCGCTTCGATACTCCCAGCACCCGATTCTAATGGAGCGGAGATTGCTTTACAATGGCTCGGTCTATAACGCGCACTTTGTAAACGTGCCCGGTAACTCGCGCGAATTTACGATTGAACTGTAACCATTGGCTGATCGGCTTTCGCGTGCTTTTGAATACTCCCGGTTTCCTTTATGAATGAAATCCGATAGATGTTTATTTTCTCATCCATAAAGAGTACTTGTATTTACCGAAACATTTCAGAATCGAGTTTTATTTTGCGGATTATTAATTGCTATGGTTATAATTGGATCAATATTATAGTCGAACTTGTTAAAGGATTTATAAATGGAAATGAGAAAATACTATTGTTTTAGTAAGTGTTGGGAATATTTCAATCCTTGTTTAGAATAGTTTTTATTTAAATGTTTGCTTGAGAGTTTTGTTGTTTGGCTGTTTTTCTGAAGAAGGCAGAGCTTCGGAAGTACCGGAGTTCCGACGGCATAGATCAAGTGCACTGGCGTGCGAAGCTTATCGTCGAGAGCTTCGCTGGAACGTCATATGTCTTGGGGCTTTTTAGTCGCCGATTTTTTCGTCTCGCGCACGAAACGATATCGGTACACGCGCTTGACAAATGCGAGCTGTCGCATAACAAATCGATGTCCTTGATCCGCCTGATTCATAGCCATTTTTAGCTACGCGATCGAATCACGGATGTTATCATCTCACCCGTCGCTCTTTTCACTTGTGAACACTTTTCTCCTTACAATTTTTTCCATTTACGTATCTTTTTAAAAATCCAATGATCCGACAGACTTTTTTTTAATTCTCTTTGACAACAGAAAGTAAAAATCCTCTTTTTGACAGTGCTTTATTTAACTGTAAAATTTGGAGAGTTTCAATATCCAAATACTTCAATTGTAAACTTGGTTTATATTTTACACGAAGTCTTCACGGTATTCCCCTTTGAACTTGGGGGATTTTTTTGCACGGCAAGCGGTAACTTTGTCAGTGGAGTCCCTTAAAACGGGGATTAAGAGGCACGGGGAAAGGGTGAAAAGGGAAATTCGAGGGACAAAGTTCCGGAGTGGTGAACAAAACGGGAGGCGGAAAGGCAGGACGATATCTCGCGTATAAGCGCTGGAAAGTACGGCGGAAAGAAGCAAGGAGAAACATGACAGAAAGTTACGAGGAAGACTCGCTATAGGTGAAAAGGAGAAGAGGAAGAGGCGGTTTAGGAGTGAAGGGACGGTTGAATGGTAGAGTCGCGAAGGAAGAAGCGCCGACCCGTGGAAAACTGTTGCCAGCGACAAGCGCATGGAAAAAAAGTGTCCCCTCACTTTCACGAAAACTCAAGTGCTCGACTTGATGCGAGTGCCTGAAACCATAATTCCAGAGATGAGCCCTGCAACGAATTACCACCGCTCTCTCTCTCTCTCTTTTCTCTTTCGACAAACTTCTACTAAGAGGACAACTGAAAAAGTTCCGTCTACACACTGATTAAGTGGATCTCACTGACGAGCACATTCTTCTATCAAGCTTGGTATATTTTAACTCCGCCCGAAATTCTTTTAGTATCGATTTCACAAATAGATGAAAAAATCAATGAGTTTGATCGAATTTTTACTCGATAAGGATAGGCTTGTCCTCATAAATATAAGAGCTTATGTTTTCGGGGGGGTGGTTGGAGTGCGATCCTGTTCGGAGATTCGCTGATCACGGAGAAAGCCGAGTACCGCCGTGGATCGATGGCCCTCATTTTTCGGGCGGCATTCATGCGCTCGCACAATATCGCCGACTGTGTACAGATTTCCCAGGGAAATCCGTGCCAGTCGCCCTCCCCCTCTCTCTTTTTTTTTTTTTTTCATCCGACGAAGGTATATAGCACGCATAATACTGTTTGCACGCGGAGGCTGGATCGAAAGCGGCACGTTTGCTTTTTCCTCTTTCGCTCTCTCTGCCGCGAGTGGCCGAGGAAAATTAGGTTGATGGCGAGGCGGATGATCATCGATTTCCCAGCGATCAAACAGGTTATTAAGCGGCTCGAACGAGCTCGCTTGCGCTTAAAAAATCTGCGTGTCCTCCGCTCGTGGTGTCAATATCAGAGCCAGAGAGTCAGTTTCCTCTCTCTCTCTTTCTCATTCGCTCTGTGTTTATGGCTTAATAGCACCGGTACGAGCAGCGATTTCCCGCAAACGGCTTTTTCCCTGACATGTTGATCGTTCTCGCCGTTTTTCCAATTGCGCAGTACTTGCAACACCCGATCGGATTTTTTGGTATTACTAATGTATCCCTATCATCCGGAACACGATGATTCCTCGATAGTACATTTTTTTAGTATTTGATATCTGTATTTTCATTGAGTATGGAATTGTATGTGAATTTGACCTGGAGGAAAAGAGGAGGTCTTGGAGAATATAGAGAATTCGCGCGGCGTCGGAAGTGTTCTGAAATCGCTGATAAAGCCATTCGATGGCGAAGGGGCCCTCAAATAATATCAGGCGACTGTCACTTGGAAGGCGGAAAGGGCGGTAAAGCGAAAAGATAGGGGAGAAGCCTCTCTCTGTCTCTCGGAAAAGTGAGAGAGGGAAAAAGACTAGGCGGTGAGGCGTTTTCTATCGGGAATTCATTAAGCTCTGCGGACGTTGCGCCACCGAGTTTCAGGGACTTTTTCACGCGTTGTGGCGCACCGATTCGACGACCCGCAGGAAAAGCCAGTTCACACTCGAGGAAACTAGGAACGAGAGACAGCAACCCAGCAGAAAGACCGGCAGCCAGACAGGACACCGGGTTTGACCGAGCGTAGTTTCGAGCAGTGCCTCTGTTAGGTATTCAAAGGCGAGTCGGATTCACGGACAAATTAACCGAGTGTTTACAGTGCTTGTTCATTGAACTACCTATCTCCAACTCTTCCTTTGACTTTGTCTATCTCTTTCTGTCTGCTTTGAATATTTTTCTAATCTCAGCTTGAATCTAAATAACACTTTATCTTGATTCACTTTTTAATTCCTATTACAACTTTGATTTACATAATTTCTAAACTCACTAATTCTTTCTATTCTACAATTATTTAACAACGAAGAGAACAATCCTAATTTGTGTTTATCAATTATATTCTGTATTTGGAAGAAAATTTAATTGAATAGTTCGTATTGTACCATGGACAAATGGTTCTTGGGAATAACAGCAAGGGAAAAGGGGATTGGAAGGGAGAGTCTGAAACTGAATCAATAAATTTGGAACATGAGAGAATGATATCGAAGCGGAAAGCATTGGGCGAGGGTGGTAGGTTACTATTGAAAGGGTAGGTGCATTGCTATATGACTGTGCTTTCGGGTACATACAGGAGACGGTGGAGAACCGCGAAACCAGAAGAGAAAGAGGCACTCGAAGGGATGCTGGAGGGTATGGTAGAGGGTGAGATGGTAAAGGGTTGAGTGGGGAATAGTGAACGCGATTCCCGGCGGAAGTTCGAGCTTCCATTATTTGAGATGGCCGAGGACGAGCCCGATGAAGCAACCCGCTACGCCGGAAACTCGGCAGTTCCTGTTTATTTATCGGTTTAATAAAGCTGCGATTGCCTGCGAGTACAGAACCAGCTCTCCTCCCCTTTGTTCCCTATTCTTGGTGGTCCAGCACTCTACTTCATCTAACCCCGCTGTTCCCTTACCCAGCATCCGTCGAAATTACTCCTTCAAAACTTAAGAATTTCGATGACACAAATATCGTAAGCCATTTCGAGTTCAAAAATACATATAATATTTTCTTGCAAGATTTTTTTGCAATGAACACATGGAATAGCTTGCAATTTTTATCAGTGTTATGTAGATCTATGTTTATTTTCGAACCTGGCGTTCGGAATTCCACGGACAACCCGTCGACATTCACGTGGCCATCTCGGTCGACTCTTCTTAGTGAGACATCGTGCCACGTGCCATCGTCCACACGTTGTTTCGAGGCCTTCACCTTAATCGAGCCACTTCCGAGGTCGGCGTGTAGATAAAGATGTCCACCGAGGATTTCGAAGGCGAACAAATCTTGCTGCAATGGGAAAAGCAAAACCTTTCATGAAATCCTGCTGCGTAAACTATTACGATAAAATAAAATCAAAACTTTTATCCTATTTTGCTTAGTTAGCTTTGCGAGCGTTATTTTAATAGGATTGAATCTGCTGCTAACAGGCAGATAAATTATTAACTAGCTAAGCTTGGTGCGCGGCTACTTCAACTTCGCGTATGTGTAAATAATGAAAAAATAATATAAACCACGTCAAAAGCCACGGAGTTCAAATGTTCTCCTGAAAAGAGTGGTGGGGATTTTGCCGTTGTGAAGCTTTGGCACGCGTGAGGTAACCAGTTAATGAAAGCTTTCAGGAGGAGTCAGCGCGTTCTATCGAAATTGCCGGGCACCAGGCGTACATGTATGTTGATGTATCTGCATTCACTAGCGACTGGCAGTTTCACTGCTGATATGAGTGTTAGCTTCGTGCGCATTTATCGGTGGCTAGCGCTGTTTTCCCTAATGAGCAGCGAGAACATCGTCAGTAATATATTAACAAGAACCACCGAGAGATAAAAATCAATGGGAAATTGTTGGGAAGAGGGAAAAATCGGTCATGCGATTTCCGGTTGTAAATGAATCCGGAACACAAAAGAAGATCGAAGAGTGAAATTGGTTCGGGTGGATTTGCCTTTGTTGATGAACTTTCTCACTCATCCTGCTAATATCCTTTCGTGCCGAAATAATACACAGCTCGTCGACTCTTCTTCGCTGTCAGGGTGTGTAATTTGCATGCGGTGCCACACTCAGACAGACGTTAATTTAATTATCAGGGTAGGCGACCGCCTGTGGTTCAACCCTTTTTCATCCCTTTTTCTAACTGTGCTCCGTTGTCCCGTGAACCGAGCAGAGGAGAGCTTCAGTATTCAGCGAATTTTATTGCCATCCTCGCATCCACTTGTACACTTGTCCTGCGGACATTTCGTGGCACTCTCACACACACACACACAAACACACACATATATACATATATGCATATACATCGCTTTCCTCCTCGTTTCCTTCATTTTTCTCTTGTTCCCACCCGACTTCGTCTACTTCGCTTCGCCTGCCACTCGCCACTCTGTCGCTCCTTTTTTCCTAGCCGCTCTTCCACCAGCCACTTTCCGACGTATACACACGCACGTACAACACCGGTGAACACGATGTATTCGCTCTCACACGTAGAAGCGGATGGCTGACTCGAATTAAAAGGGTGGGCTTTAAAGCTCTCTCGCGACGGAACGCGCCGAGCTACGAGCAGAGTTGGCTCTCGCTTGCCAAGGACGACCTTTTTTCTCGAGCGAATGTTCTTTGCTCGGTAAATAGGATTTCTACAGCGCGCACGTTGAAATAACTTATGCCTCTCCGCTCGGAGTTTTCGGCAGGTTCGTTCATCCGTCCAATTAGTTCGGCACGAATAAATTGGAACATTTCTACTATCGTGGAAAATGGTATTTTCTGATGAACGATCGACCGTTTTGAATCGACGATATTTCATGAAAATATGAAACATGATTTTGAGATGATAGATAGCATTGAAGGAAAAACTGAATTGCATTTGATTAAATTGGGGGACGTTCACACTCGACTTACGCTTTACTCATGTGTATGCCATGGTACACACATGTATAATACGAATTCGGATTTAGCCGGGTATTGCGATTAAACATGGGTAATCTCGCAGATTCGTGAAAACTGAGAGGAAAGCGGTTGCTGGCCAATGGAAAGAGTAGCAACACCCGTTGGCGAGATAGAATTATAGAAAGGAGAGTTAATGAACTTGTTTACCATGCTCTCGCGTATTTTCCTCATTTAGCATTCATTGCGCTTTCCCACCATTTCCCACGATGCTTCTCTCACCCCAGCATTTCTCGATTATATCCGTTATCCATCAAGCACAATGCATTCTCCATTCTTCCCACAAGTATTGCGCTAAGTAAGCCGCAATTAAAAACTCTGCACTATAATAAATTACAGTAACAATCCTTTATAATCCTGATATACTTACTTTACTAATTGACATACTTAATTTACACATCAAATACATATCTCTCTCAATCACAAAAAAAAAATACTCCTCTTCACATATCTCATCATAAATAAACATCCACAAATATCTAGAACTTAGAAATAACTAGAATTCTGTAGTCTTTCATTACATGGATGTCAGTGTTCGGAGTTCGCAATAATTTTGGAGACGCGATTCAATTCGGAATACAATAGTAAGAGAAGTAAGAGGAGATGTAGGGAGAAGGGTGATAGTGAAGAGTGGTGAACGCGGGGTGTGTAGAGGCCCTAATTTAATGAGGAACGGCCGAGTTGTCCTGCTGGCGATGCTATGCAGCAGTGGTCCAGGCGATTGGACCACTGGCGCACTGGAGCTCTCTCCTTTCTCCAGCGAGAGAGCGAGAGAGAGAGAGAGAGCGAGAGAGAGAGAGAGAGAAGAGGAGTCCCAATTACCCGAGTTAAATGAAGACACGTACCCTGGTGTGTGCTCCGCTCCGGCTGTACATGATCAGTCCGTTGGGCTCGTTCGTGCGAATTTTGAAGGATATGGTTCCAGACTTGGCGGCTTTCCAGGGCGGCAGGACCTGAAACAAACGGGACAGGTGCCTCTTAGTACATAGATCTCTCTCGTCTGAACCTGCCTGCTCCATCGTCCTCTCTCAAAGAGCATGAGAGACCGAACGAATAGGAGTACCACGCTGGTTTTGGTAGACTTTGGAGTAAAAAGAGTTACTCCTCGCTGTCCTTCCTGATGAATGGAGCACGAACGAACTCCGACTGTCCCACACACACACGCGCGCGCGCGCGCGAGCAAGTGTGTTCGTTGTCGGATATTTTCGGCGCGCACACGTTCCCGGCGCGTTTCTCTTTCTCTTTCTCTTCTACACATTCGTCATGTATGATCGCTTAAATATTCGTCCGCGACATAGTATACTTCCTTCAGAATTCGGATGTGTGTCCCATGCGACCGTTGTCTCTCTGGGATTTCTCTTCTACCATCAGCGAATCATCCCGTACCTTTATCTCGGACTTGCTCCGTCAACTCTCCGGCAGTGTTATAGTGCGCACGTTTCTCCCTAAATTCAATGATTGCGAATAGCATTGACTCGGTTCGTTCGGTATGCGTGGCTTTTGTATTTTCGCGATCAGGTGTGCTGCAGTGGTGGTCGGTCGTGGTGACAGTGTCGGTCGGAAGTGTCACTGCGCGCTGGACCACAGTGGGGACTTGCGGTTTATCCCGGTATCGCTATCACCCGCTAGCTATGCTCAAAATCATTCTATCTTTCATCCAGCTTTTTTTTTTTTTCATACCCTGCCCGCCAATTGCTACTTCGCAATTGATTTCGAAACTGTTCGAGTGATATCCCACGCAAATGGATACATTAAATTTCCCGTATTTTTCCGGGCTTGAAATTCGATACACCTTATCGTTTAAATTGTACCGTTTGACAGGAGCGACGAAGTTTCAGTTATCGAATAGGAAGTAGTGCACTGAAAAGTATGGATGGGGTACTTTTTCAATTGAGCTTCGTGGAGGACTCTTTTGGAAAGTCATAAACGATTGTATGGATGACGAATTCAGAGAGGTAGTTCATGGGAACTTGAATCGAACAACTGCGAGTAACTTTTATTCGATTCATGTAAACACTTGGGTCTGTGATTGTAGAAGGAACTAATGCGGAAGATTAAAGTGGAATATTTGGAGATCGAATCTTAGAAAGAAGATCCTTAGGAATTCCTAGCAATTTCTTTCGAAGCTTGTCCGAGCAGGCTCTTTTTTTCCCGATGATATCACGTGCGAGCGATTCGTCAGTGTGGAAGAATGTCTTTTTTCTATTCGCCGGAAAGTATCAGACACGCAGGCACGTGTTCCATTAACCAGGCGGGAATGCAACTGTCACTCGGTGAGGAGAAGAGGGGAGAAGAAAGAGGAGAGGAGGCCGTGGAAGAACACGAAGGAGGTGGAGAAGCGCGCAGCATCACACCCGCCAACCAGATCCATTTCGCTTGATGCAGATTCATAGCGGTTAGGCGTGCTTTGCATTATTCAAGAGGACACACACACACACACACACACACACACACACACACACACACACACACACGTCTGACCTTATACAATGGCCAGCCGGACTTTAAATATGGCCGCGTTGGATTCCATCGTTATTATCTATGAAAATACGATCGTATGATTCCCACTTGGAATTTTACGAGGAAGTCATCTCTTTTCAATAGACTCAGTCGAATCCTCGAGAATCGAGTTAAAATTTATTACAGTCAATTATATCGAAGATCATAACAATTCCTCATAAATTCATCTTTCTTATTATGTTGTACAAAAGGACTTTCTTATGCAGTCAATGAGTAATGGAAATCATAATTGGTCCACAAGTGAAATAGGTCGTTCAGGTATTGATCTCCGACGAACCATCACGCAAACTCAATATTTTCTTGCGGCTCTTTCCTTAGCCATCTCTTTCCATCTTTCGATCTCTAGCGTTCTGACTGGCGAATGCCGTGGTCGCGAGCAAGGACGCCAGTTGAATCTTAATGTCCTCTGAGGGAATACGAAATGTTAAGGCGCTACAGCGAACTTCGCTTCGGTGCTTCTACTTTTTCCCAGCTGTGTGTTATTCATGGTGAAAGAGCGGCTTCGGCCAACCTGGCTTTCTGGCCAGACGATGATACCAACCTCGAAATCGGCCGAGCTAAAAGGTAAAACTTGGGAGACGAGCCTTGCCAGATCGTTGTCCTGCCGTAGGGCGTAGGAAGTGCTTGCAGCTTCCAGCATTAGAGAGACTTTTGCTTGAACACCAGCAGCTGCATTGTCCGACTCTCGACAAACTTTTCCTATGTCTCCGCGCGGATAGCTCCAACTTGTCCGGCAAATTGTCCTCGCTTCGTTCCAGCCTTCTTTTTAACCATCCAGATTTTTCAACGTTGTTTTCAAGCATTCTTTCATTCATTGTACATACTGTATTAATATCTGTTCCCATTTTACATAGTTGGAGGGATATGAATAGAAGCAGAGTTTCTTTTTCTGGGTTTTGCCTAATCGATCTTTCGAGTACGGTTGTCGGCCCAGGACTCTGCAGCAGGTGGATCGCACTGGCGAGAGTTGTAATCACGGAAGCACGTCAAGCTCGGCTAATTTCCCAGATGGAAAGCTTTACCCGAGCTCTGGAAACCTCGGAAAAACGCGGCTCGTTATTTATTCTCCCTGGCTTGTTCTCACACCTTGCCCGAGCTGTTGCATATACGTCAGAACTTCATATCTCAGCGGGCCATCACATTTTGTAATGTGCCTTGCTATCCTTTCCGAGTACAGCTTTTCTTTTGACTTCGAACATAGATTTTACTTTTACTTTTTCTCCACCTGGAATATCATTTCATTATATTAATTATTCATCATCGATGAGATATCTTTATTTCCATATTCGATTGGAATTCTCTGCTTATTTGACTCGGATCGAATTACATTGGGAATTCCCATTGAAGCTTGTTAATCTATTCCGTTAAATAGAGGTTAAAGTGCGCACAGGGAATTAGGTTTAATTCGCCGGGAGTCTTTCGCCAGATATTGACACGCTGGTATTACTTGTTCATACGTATTAGCTACTAACGTGATACGCTTTGAAATATTTACGATGTTACTGCTGATTTTCCACGTGACATTTTCGGTGCCACCAATGTCTCTGAGATGCGACGAGCTTTCTCCCACTCGAGCCTCCAATCATTTCTTGTTTTTCATTCTAATACCTTCAGCAAGTCCTGTGTCGCCTTTGCTTCCTCTCTCTCTCTCTCTCGCGTTTCCGGAGATGTACTTTTGCGATCGGAAATCGATTCTATACGTGGGTTGGTTCTATCGGGCGCGGTGGGATGGGAGGAAGAAAAAGGCAGGTTTGTTTAAGAAAATTACTTCCACGGCTTGGTTTGCTTGAAGGAGACAGTTACGGTTAGAGAAAAGAGAAAATGAAATTAACGAAAAGGACTATGTACTATCTTGAATTATGAAAGGCTTTGTGCTGATTCATCTATGCAGTACGAATACTTGTATTAGAATGCGAAGCATCTAATTCCAATGGAAGACACGAAGAAGATGAGATGAAGGACGAAGTTAATCAAGGTACAGGAAATGATTGGAAGACCGAAAGCATTTTCGTCGAAGAAACACGTCTCTTGGAAAGAAAGTGTCTCTTACAATAAGAAGAGGGTTGAACCCAAATGGGCGTAAGTAGCTGGACGAATCAGAGTAGCGTAGGAAGAAGTCGACTGGCTGAACGAAATCAAGGAACCGCTGATGTATGGGAATCGCAGTTGCCCTTTCGAAGATACGCTTCCACAAGAAAATGGTAGGTCTCCCATCGACCGAAACGATATTACGTAGCCTGACCAGTCAGAGATCGTGGCGAGACAAACGTCGATAAAAGAGGAAGAAGACTCGTATCTCATGGCCAGAGACGCATTCTTAGGAAGGGAAGTCACGAAGCTTCTGTGTCGAAGTTCCTGGCCTATCACCGCCAGCACATATGAACATGGAAGCCACGAATATGAAATTGAACTCGACTTCCTTCGTGCGTGCAAAATCGAATAGGAAACGAAAGCTGATATTATCGGTTAAAAGAAAATGAAGTCGTATACGTGGATGTCCACTATTTTTAAATGTCTCTAAGAATATGAAGAATTTCTGAGAAGAAAGAAGATGAATTTTAAGAAAACTGACACAATAATCTCTGATTTTTCTACAGAGAAAAGAATTAGTCGAGATGACGAGGGAATATTTTTCGTCGTGCATCCCTTTGTCGACTTGGTTTACTGAGGGAAATCACGTTGAAAGCCGAGGGCCAAGCCCTTATAACAGGAGAGGAAGGAAACGGGAGCCTCCAGCGAGAAGTCGTGATGTTCACCTTCTATTTTTACTTGGTTCTCTCTTCCTACTGCTTGTCGCCTGGCTCGCCAACTCCGTGCCGAGCAATTGTGTCTAGGACTGGCGGACGTAGCCAAGCTCTTGCGTCTCAGCAGAAGAAGAAAAAAAAGGGTCAGCAATGAAGGGAAAGAGAATCCGGAAGACTCTAGAATTCACCACCTCGATCTCCCTCGCTTAGGCAAACCACTCTTCTACTTCGTGTTTTTAATGAACCCGATAGCAGAAATGCTTATTAATTACCAGCCTCGTTAAAACTACGATATGTATATTTTTAACGGTAGTTTTAGACGGTTTTTAATTATACCAACAGTTACGTTACAGCGTCGAACTTTTACGATTATCAGAAAAGCTGAGTATGCTAGCAACACGGAAACCACATCGGATATTTTAATAAAACATATTCGATGAATATTTTCTTCGATCCTTATAATTACCGCGAACATATTTCCCCGAGAAATTACAGGAATTTCATGTGGTCATGAAACACACTGAAAAGGGTTAGTGGAAATGGATTTAAAAGGAGCCCGGAGGGAATGATGGTAAGGGGTTGGAGTAAGTCGAGGGTAAACCAAAGGAGATGATATGGCAGTGACCGGTGATTTCCGTGATTCCTCCCGATGAATCATAGAGCCCGTTTCATCGTGGAATGGAATCCCCGAATTAGCTGGAAACGAGAAATCTCATCCACAGGAGATGGTTCGGCTTGGTTTCTTCTTTTTCTCCCTGGCGTCTCCTTTCCGTTCAGTTTTCCACGGTGCGGGGAAAGAGTCGTCCCGAAAGATTCGGCGAGCGGCCGCAAAGTGCTGTGCTCCGTGGAGCTTGGAAGCGAGGATATTTCATCCTCGAAAGCGACGGCTCTCGGCCTCGGCCTTTCAGCTCATCCTCTCTCTCCCTCCCCCCCCCCTCTCTCTCTCTCTCTCTCTCTCTCTCTCTCTCTTTCACTCTCGCCTCTTGTCGAGTTTCTACTCGGCTTGAACCCTTCCACGAGCTCTGTCCTGGTTGCGCGCGTTTCCAGCTCTAAAGCAGCCAGCCATCCAACCAGCAACCATCCACTGAGTGCCAGCCTCCGGAGACGATCAATTAGAAAAGTTAAATTACGTCCTGAAATAAATTATTTACTAATCCGCGGCTTTCCTCGCTCTAGCAGTGGCCAACTGCTCAGCCCTTTTCCCAAACCCCATTACCTTTCGGCTTCTACTCTTTATCGTGAGTGACCTCCGCCTACACTTGAAACTGTGTCCGACAGAAATTCCTGTCGATATTAAGCTATTTCGAATTACGTCAAAGTCCTTGGATTTATTTTCAAGCTTGTTCGACCAACTATTCTATCTCGAAATATAAATTCCAAGGGTGAATATTTGTTCTTGTTGCTTTTGAAATTATCCCTGCATGGCTCAGTCAGGTTTTTAGTTAGCCAACAGGGCTAATTGGATGAGACATGCAAGCCTTTCTTCAATTGAAAGAGTCTGATGTTCAACCTTTTTGACCTTCAGATTTTTCAACCTGATAATTTCATAATTAACTGGAATGCCCTTTGCTAGTTTATCAGAGAAATCTAATATCCTTGCTGGTACTACATATTTTGTGATATGTAAATTCACCTCTGCACAATGCATAGACGAACTTGATGCGGTGGGATGCAAGAAATCTTCTTTCGAGTCTGGCAACAACCAGGTCGACGAGAAATTAAGTACTCCACCTCGATATTTCCCAGACCTCGTTTCTGTGCTTTTCCGATAGCGAGTCATAGAATCTTCGAGCTCCCGATACAAAAAGTTTCCTGGCTGGTTTTCGAGAGCATTCAATTTCAACTGGGCTATTGTGTTTAGTGTATTCTTTAAGTCCTTCGGGCATGGATTAAGCAGAGCGAAACATTGCAGTTTCCATATGTATTTCTGAAGGTTCATAAATGGAAATGCCAGCATCCCAATTCTTCAGTATTCTAACATTTTCACTCACTTAGCAACAGGAAGTCTATTTCACGTCTATAATATTTCGAACATACAAATCGATCTTTCTTCATTACATAAATATATGAAAACTTATCTCAACTAGATCTGCAAAGGAAAATTTTCATTTCGTAATCAACCTTTTTATTGAATATAAATTCAGAAAAGGTAGACTCGTGTTTCACTATCTTATCTTTTCAAGGATAATACACGTGTAATAGCTCGATATTACTACCCACGTGGAACTTCTAAGTGAATTAGCTGAGTGCCTACGATTCGCGTTTATGCACTTCCCTCGTACTTCTTGCCATTACACTGCGGTTCTAGTTACGAGTGAACTTGACCCCCATCGATAAGGGTAGCACTCGATTCTTCTTTTGTACTTCTTCTTAGAATTCTACTGAATTTCCTTGGTAGTCCTTTGGGATCGCATGATGCAGTGCGATTAGTTCGTTTTATTGTCCAATTCCAGGAAAAATAGCTACCACTCACGGCACGTTTGATAGCGTGACATACATTTCAACCACTCGTTCACCATATGCAATGTCGATCGATGTTCAAGTCTCTCTTTTTTCAGGGGTAACCGAGCTCCTACTCGATTAATACTATTGGCTTCTACTTTCCATTCATACTTCATAGAATGTATTAACCCAGCCAGAATTAAATGAAGTAAGCGTCGCGATATTAATTAGACTGAAGTATGAACTGCTAAAATATAACAGGCGAATTGGCTGAGTTGGTAGAAAAGTTCTCAGGCAGTTTCATCAGGCTCATACTTGGAGAAAGTCTGGTTTGCTCCAGTTGATAATTGTTCTCGCAATTAATTGGTTTTTAGGAGAGGTGGCATGGTTGTACGTCTAGATTTAAGTTTTAACAACGCAACGCCGCATAATGCTACGATGTAACTGTCGTTTCGTGTTCGCCTCGTTTTTAGTGGTTTCACGTTTCGCCTGGCGTTCCAACTTGCTCGACGTCGACGCCACCACGTTTATTACCATTTCGGCGAGCCGTCGGTTATAATTCCCATATTATATCATTCATAGCATTATGCAGGCGTTCATTAAATATTCATGCAGTGCCTTGCCGACGCCGTTCGCCCCAGGAATATCCATCGGCAGTTTCGATCTATACATATCAAGGACTCCCAGGCAAGCCGCTTCTACAAATACTCGCCTGATAGTATCCGCTTCTGCAAACGTGCTTTTTATCTGTCTCTCGCACTCTCTTTTCCTCCCTTTGTCTCTCTCTTTCTCGCTCTCTTTCTGTTGACGTAACATGAAATCCTGGTTGCATGATGGCTCGTGCCGTTTGTGCTGCACTACACTCAGAGAGATATGTCTGCTTTGTTGCCTGCGAATCTTTCATCACGAACCTCCTAATTATTACTGTCGGAGCCAGATTCTCTTGGGACTTCTTTTATTTAACAACCGGCATTCACTAAGGTTAAAATCTGTACTTTAAACAGGTTACTTTCGCGACTGGATGTATAATAACCGAGAACTTTAATTTTATTATTTATGTGGTATAATGAAAGAGAAATCAAGGAAAAGACTACAATTGGTATTATACAAGTAATACATATGAATATTACAAAGTTTCTCTTTTACTCTTATATAACTGAATCATTATTTCTGTATCGCGTTTAATAAACACGGAATGAATTAATATTTCATTTAATTTAATATTAAATGCTAATTTGCATCATATTTATTATTTATGTTTATACATATGAATATGACAATAGCGCTCGACGTGTCTCGACCTATTTTTATATATCGAACTCGTTGCATAAAGCAGAGCATTGGATAAATCTTTGAAACACTACAGTTTAATCAATCACTTCAATATTTTTTAACAAAGATTTTGAGAGTAACACCAAAATAGCGACTTGAGGGTTTGACAGACCCTTCGACGAGGCAGGTCGAACTTGTTTAGAAACTAGCGAGAGTTCGGGCGACACTGGTGGAGTAGTGTGTCGTAAGTTAGTTAGGTTGTTAGGAGGAGCGAAGGTAAGAGATAGCGTTGTGTTGCTGGACAGGCGGTTAGTAGAAGGAGTGCTCGGCCATTCCCAGTGTCCAGTCTTGGTACTTGGAAAGCGAGGGTGCCACCGAGAATTCTCAGGCCGAAACCACATTTCCCTTGATCCCAGGACAAATCGGTTACTGTCAAGTCTCTACAACGAACTATGTCTTCCCACCCATAGAAATTAATCTCCATTTAAAGTTTCTCAGAGAGCATCACGCGTGGCCACTGTTCCTACCACTGACAAGTACTGGCAGCGAATAGTCCAGTAAGACGAAGGTATGATTCAGTTATGAAGTTGCCAAGAATTGTATAGACATCCTAGCGGAATTTAATAAGACTCCCGCGAAGCAGGATTGATTGAATTTCTCATCTCGAAAAGATGTAATTAAGTGTTGGAGAGGTTTACTGGAGGGGTTGCATGGTGTTTCCAAGGGGATCACTCGGAGACTCCTTAGTTAAGTGGATAGATCACGATCGCCTGGGAGTAGCTGCCACAAGGCTTGATTATGTTACTCTGGAGCTACTCGCGAATTTCCCGCGGACGTAGATGCTCTCTCCTAGATGTGCGCGTCAGCCTTGTCGTTAATTTCAAGATCTTCCCTTTCCCTTCTACTCCTCCCGTCGGAAATCACCATGGAGATTCTCCTTCTTCGGAAGTCAGGATGCCAACGTATTAAGGCCATGGGAAATGTACATCCACCGGTTGATTAGTCTTCGCGAGGAAGACGTCGATTTGAATTAGTAAATCGGAGAGAGTCAGACATCCTCTACTCGAAGGAGATTCAACTCAAGGGGATATTGCTTTCACAGGATTTCACTAAGGAAAAGATCACTCTAGAAAATAATCTTATAAATTTTTGTTAGCTCATCTAATAAGAAATATGTTGAAACGACACGAGCAGACCTTGCCGGCAATTTACTAGGAAGATTCGGCCTCTCGAAAGGTTTGCGGGTCATGGCAATTGTCAAGGCGAACTTCGAAGGTCCATGCAGGTTGCTTCCTGTTCCATTTGCGTATCCTTGGATAAACTAAACTTCGCTCGTAACGTCGCGCAAATCCTTGTAACACAGAGGAACACTCTTGACATTCTCTTGGGAATGTTGGCGATCATCTTTGTCTGCCAGGCCGAATCAAAACACGTTGCGCGAGAGTAAATGTTCCTGTCCTAGTTCGAGGAAGTATGTAGGCAGCTTTCAGCCTTTCGCCCGAATTTTTACCGGGACTCCGTTCTCTCGCGTGTATATCGGGAAACACTCGAGTCCGTGTTCAGTGAGAAATTCCGCTTGGTTCGAAGCATCGAAATGCGGACGATAAAAACTTATTGCTTCCGATGCTATGCTGGGTGAGAGAGGCGACCTTTTGCTGACCCGATCTCTTACGTGCGCTTTTATAGTTGAAAATCCCAAACTGATGTACGCTGCTGCCTTTCTGCACGAACTCTCATCTACCTATTTTATAAATAGGCCGCTTGAGTACACGCGAAGTTTAGTTTCATGTGGGATTCTCTTCACTATTTCGACTGCTCTTCGATCCGGATGAACTTCGAAAGTGCACCGCGGAGGTTTGATTACTCGAGCGCATTCGTAAAGGCTTCGATGCGAGGTTGAGCTAATATTCTCTCGTATTCAAGGGCATAGTATAGCTTTGCTTTACTCTTTGGTGGGGCAAAGGCTACGTCATTAATTAAAGATAATACTCCGAGTCACTTTGGTTTGTTTAAGAGAGTGTAACGGACTCTCTCGGGCAGTCTCGTAAACCCTGAATTCCATGTGGTACGTGTTGTGTGTTGTTGTTGGAATAACATGTATGTTTAAATATAAAGGCTGTTATAATTGTACTTTTCAATTTAAAAATTAGTATGATTTTAACAAGGTATACAAATTATGAAAATACGGATTTATTTATCGTTACTGATTATTCATCGAGTGTACAACGAACTGTCGTATATTCAAAGATAATGGGAACGGGTGAAAGAGCAACGACTTTGGAAGTTCGTTGGATGGCCAGCGGTTCGTAGTATGTGGTAGCCTTTCCAAACTTCTTCGGTGCGCCGAAGAATATCGCTATTCTCGGTGCAGGAAACCCTCGACTTCTCTTGTGGATTTATGTGTACGTACCCCCCTGTATACCTGTGTTCCTTGCCGACGATGTCGAAGTAAAGTTCCGGCCAGCAGAGTTCCCAAACCGCAAGCTGCTTCGCACAACTTGCGTTGCCAAGCTTTCCCTTTGCTGTTACCTTCGTATAATACGTATATGCTTCGGAAGTGTATCCTCAAAGAAAAGGTCCTTTTCGAAATTTCATCAATGCATTTTGTAATCATTTTTGTTGATTCTCAATTGTATTCAAAATGTGATTATTTATCCAACCCTTTAACTTTTCGAAATATCTCTTTCATTATACCACATTTTAGAATTCACTCGATGGAGGCTCTGTGTACTTTCGATTAACAAACATTTTTATATTCTTCTTTTTACTTTAATATAATACAAATTGTTATAAATTCTCATCCTGCTCGAAGTCGATTCGAATCGATTTTTCAATGATAAAATCGAGAAAAACTGGAGTACATACGAGTTATAATCAAAGAGGGATTACTGGATATTCTCCCGAAGGATCTTTGGATACAGGAAATGCCTTTCGCAGGTCCAAGGAACGTTGAAAAAAAAAGCGAGACAGTATCGTAGATGGCTCGCTAGTTTTCACGGTGTTAGCGTAGTAATTGAGAAATATACATTCAAAGTTATTCCGTGTTTTCTTACCCAGAGCCCCACCGTGTTGCAGCTGCGCCAGAGTTACGATATTGGGGTTGTACGTGTGTTTGTTTGCTCGTGAGTGTTTCTTTGTCTGTGCTGTTATAGGCTTGTGTGACGCGTTCACAAACACAGGTTCGGGTCGTCCTTAGTCCTTGGCGAGGACAAGAATTTAGAGCGCATCTTATTCCCGTGTGAGAAACAGAGAGACTTGACACATAGAGAAACAAATGGGGATTGTGTGTAAAAGCCCGTTCGTGTCGCGTGTGTGTCTTCATAGTCAACCTGGACAGGATTATGTGTATATATGTGTCGATGTATAAGACGCGTGTGTGCGTGTGATACGACCGTGAGAGACGAGCTGAATTGATTTCGGTTCTCGATGTATCGATGACTCGAAAATTCCACGCGATGGTCGCCAATGCACGGATAATCTTGCGTACTCCTCCCATCCGTCGCAGGAGCCATGCTAGGACGTCGACGTCCATTCTCTTTAATACTCCCTTGTTCGTTATGCTTACCACTCGGAAACAATTTCGCCCTATTCTTGCCCTAAGAAATTTGAAAAAATAGTTTTATAAAAAAATCTAGACAGGGTTTGGAAAGGGTGGTTTTTTTTAAAAAAGGGGTTGGAAGGTATAAGTAAAGATAGTGTGCTGTCGCTAAGGGCGTAGTGCACTACGACGAAACTGCTTCCGAGGTATCTATGGGGTGAGTTATGAACGTCGCAATACCAGGATGGCTCCTGATGTCCGAACAAGGGATGAATCCTCGTCGATCACGGGATTCCCCGTCACGACGGCGATCGAGGGGATTGTGCGGCGCATGATACCTGCGCTGCTCAAACCCCTCCATTCTCGTCCTGAAAGAACAATTATACGTAGATTTGTTGTTGCGTCAACATGCAGGCTGGTGCGATTCGTTCCGTTCCTCTTTCCTCATGCAATTTGGTGCTCGAGCTAAAGGCAATTGTCAGACGCTCATTAATCGATCATTCCACGAGTCAAGAGAAGATGAATTCAATGAAGTGGGAAGCCAATCAATCAATACCACCGATGGTATTACGAATCCGATCGCTTTATTTAAAAACACAATTTTTATTCTCGCAAATACCAAGAACGTATTCGAGTTAGACTCGACCTTACACTAACTTCTTCTTTCTAATCGCGTGAATATTGCTCGGCTGGAAAGTCAATTTTTCTACGAAACTTTACCGTCAGCTTCTTTCGGGAAATGGTTGTGAACCAAATTCTAACTTTTGGCATTCAAGACTACTTTGAAGAGACGCCGCGTATCACGGTGGATATGCGAGACATTGACATCAACGACGAGAGGGATGCTGATGACGAGAGGAGCGAAGATTATTGCGTGCATATGTGCAGTGACCAGTGGTGTATACCTATTTAGGCTATAGCTTTAGGAATCGTGAGCGTGTAGTCACGCGTGAGCTATGTACAAATCGTGGCTTCACCTCCTAACCATTCACAAGAAAGCCTGTGCTACCAGAAACGATCGGCATTTCTATACTACATTCCAAGTTTTCCATTCCATACTTATAATATCTTGCCGATCTTCTCTGAAGCGCATTCGCAGCCCACGAGTCTCTTTGGACGAAACAACGACAAGAGATAAGTGGACCGTTAGTGGTGGTGGGGGTTTGGTGAGTGTGGCAAGGGTTTCGTGAGGGGTTTATCGATAAGTAAAAAAGTAGGTGCTTTGGTGAATAATCGCTCCTCTGGCTAAGAAGCTATAATGTATGTCGCGTGACAGTTAGCCAATTATACAAAGAATACTTATGTAGATCGATAATAGCGATATATATATATATATAGAGATAGATAGATAGATAGATATATATAGATAGAGAGAATCTATGTACAAAGTGCGTATCAAGTAGCCGGGCTCAGACATCGGCACAGAGAGCCGCGTTGCAAGCTCCCGTTGGGCTTTGTGGGTGGTTTCGCATTCGCAATCTTCTCAGTGTACAACACATCGGGCAGCAGAGACAGACTTATTCGGACTTATTAATTGCCGTTCTCTTATTACTATATTTTCTATTTTTTTTTTTTTTTGGTTCAATTGCTTAGTTCTTTTTTTTTAATGCTCCCGACTGGTGGTGAAAGCTTTGTTGTTCTGTTTGGCTTATCTGAGGCTTACCAAGTGGGACTCTGGGCTGGTGAAGGTGACCACGGCGCCGTGAAGTCGCCTTGCGCTTATCGTCGCCGCAGACTGCTTAATAAGAGATCACACACGGTCAGGCGGTTGGCCAAGTCCAATTGTGGGTGCCCAAATAGATGGGAGTTCACGCGAGCCACAGAAGAGACCACGACGAGGCGAGGACGAGGACGAAGACGAGACGGACAGCAACATTCAGAGACAATCGAGTTTAGAGATAGACACGCAAAGTGCGCCCGGCAAAGAGAACTTCTTGGAACTACGTGCTTGTGCTCGCTGATCCGTTCTCTCTACTGATGCTCGCCTTCTTTTTTTTTGCGATCGAGTGCGATTTGTCTCTCTAAAGTGCGTGCGCGTCCCTGCTTTTCCACCCTTTTCCTTCCTCCCCTTTGTGCCACTACAACTGTTCTAATCGCGGGGTGCATTTCTTTTCTTGGCTTCCGGCATTTCCTTCTTCCCTCGTTTAACGATTGAGGCTGCTCGAACACGCTTCACTCGAAGGGATCGCGATTACTAAGTGCTCTAAATGATCTTTTGATGCGACCTAATTTTATGACGAATGTGTAACCGAATGATTATCACGCTCTTAAATTATTTATTCAATGATTTCGTCTCCTGGAAAAAAGTTCTATTAATAATACATGCTGAATTATGCTAGTCGTTGTGTTCCAAGCTTCATGATTGGTCTGGTTCCTGTTTAGGATGATTGTGAAAGGGACATTTTAAATGCTGTAAGGAAAAAGTTAATGATATTTGTTTGTTTGATGTTGATCTGTATGAAAGAATCGTAATGTGTTGAGTTCTGATTTCAAAGGATTAAATCTGCGATCCTTCCAGCTCGTTAAATCTTGTAAGTGGGGGAGGGTTGCGATATCATCGGAATCAATTATTATAATCGCGCTGGTAGTGTTGGTCCAATTTATCGCGCCGATTATTTCCGGGCCACGAACGATCCGTTTGATTATTGGCTCGTCTGTTTACGTTATTTCGGTTCAGTTACCATTGCAAACATACGCGCCATGATAACTGCATTCCGGTACTTGGGTTCGCATCGTAAGCGAGAAATTTCTGGCTGGCAAAGATTGAACGAAATCACTGGCAACGACAGCAGTTACGTCCACTTTCGCGGTAGAAATTCTAGCCGTAATTAATACTGTGATGAATAAAGAGGATGCAAGTGGAGAGAGAAAAAAAGAGGGGGTTGGAGTATGTGCTAGTCGAACGCGCGATATTAAATTAAACCAGGAGATTTCATTTGCTGGCGAACTCGAGCGTCCTGAACGTGAAAATCTCGCCCGGGCGATATTAAGTCGAAAGGATTATAGGATGGATGAACTGCCTTGCTCGCTTTAATCAACAGTCTCTCCGGTCAAATCGAAATCTGCTTTGAAGCACAGCTCCGTGCCGCTTTGCCTCTCGCTCCGATATAGTTCTCAATAGATACATAGATATATCCATATTTCCATTGAAGAGCCGCACGAGGAACAGCCGCTCGCTTTCACGGGCGAACGAACGCGCGACAAAATAGTTTCCCTCGGTAATAAAAACCCGATGATTTATAAGTATCGGCTGTCAAGCGTCATCGATATTGCTCGTGCGAGTGAAACGAAGAGAGATAGCCGTCACTCGTAGTACGCGTTGCTTCGATAAATCAAAGGCATCGAAACGCACCGGGCTTTTGTCGTATTAAGAGCTGGGGATCGAATTAATTCGTGAAATAATATATGTGTCATCGACAGGACAGTTCCTGCGATCGGTAATTCCCGATGGCCGACAATGCTAGTGAACCCCATAATGTTCACATTGAATTGACGTTCGATTGAGCTTCTCATGAATGTAATGCATTAACGGATTTTCGATTTAGCAAGCATCGACTAGTGCGAACGACGAAGAATGGATTATTTCGGGAGTGAGAATCGATGGGTTTGCAATGGAGCAACTGCGATCCAAGTTAATCGAGGACCTTTGGATTAAGAGGGTTGAAATTTTCAATGTGAATTCGATGAAATAAATCGTTGGTAGCTACTTGATAATTGAATCGAGGGTATTAGAATGCGCCAAATGCCAAGCGATATCTTCGTTGAGATACTAACAAGTGAATTTAGCGTTTCCCGTAATAACAGGCGCACTTGGCTCCGCCAGCGGCTGATATCTCGAATATCGGTGTGTTATCCCGCTTATTAATGGGACTCGGCAATCGGTGAATTATTAAATAAACCGACCAATTTGGCTGCCGGGCCGCTTAATTAATCGCTTCGTAATGAGAGTCGGCCGCGTCGAAACTATCACGAGACGCACCTTCCCATGTGTACATTTCAATCCGATTGAAAGAGAATCATGTATGCGTGAAAGTGATAGCTCCTTCGTACTAGTTCGAATCATTGAAATAAACTCAACTATTCTAGAATTGAGAGTCGAATTCCAGGAGATTGTTCCCGTGAGAGTTCACAAAGTTTCAATAGGAATAATAAAAAGGAGATAACAGATCTTTTTTTCAGGGGCTCAGATTCCCTGGAAAGCGAGCGGCCATGGAAGTTAAGCACTAAATACTTGCCGTGGTTTTTAAGAGTTGTTACTTTTTGTTAAGTAGATTTATTTCGACAGAATGCTCGGCGGTCGCCAGCGGAATTACATAAATGATCATAACACTAGATTTATTATTATATTATCAAAATAAATCACCGATAAATGAACTTTAGGATTGATTGAAAGATGAATACACAAACCGCTATGAATTTCTAAAATAACTCTTAAAAAGTATGAACTCCATTATCACAAAAGAATGATGATAGCGATAGTGAACTCACTGGTGGAATTCAGGCAACCAATTTAGCAGGCTACATTGTCGAGCACGTCTCCCCTTCTTCTCCCTTTCATTCGGACGAATAAATCCGTGCAGATCCCCCAGGATAACTTTCACTCTAGTCTTTGTAAGATTTTATAAGACACATTTGTAAGATAAGTGTAACGAGGAAAGTCCCAAGGAAAGGAAGCTCGAGAGCGAAGGGCAGCTCACCCTTTCTTCATTATGAAGAGAAGCCAAGCTAGGAGTCTGTTTCTAAAATGGAAATAGCGAGTGTTTCATTATCACGTTGATCCTGAAAACGCTCTATCTCTCTCTCCTACATTCTCTCACTCGCTCCTTCGCTAAATCACATCTTGCGAGTCTCATCAACGTATATCAACATTGGAGCTATATAGTTTATAATACTCTTTCATCCTGCTTGCAAAGTCGCGCATTAACTATAAAGCGCTTGCACCGTCCATTTATTCCTCACCGAACCAATGTTAGAGAGATTCTCTCTCTCTCTCTCTCTCTCTCTCTCTCTCTCTCGTACGACGAAATTGATTGCATGAGTGCGGGCAAAGATCCCTATGAGAAAGCGGACAAGTGTCGAACGAGCTTAAAAAGTCGTTGATAGCTGGAGCGCATCGGAGAAGAAGATTTCGTGGCATTGCAGGCAATCTGAAGAGCGTGTCGTCGCATCGTCTTCGAGCATTAAGGCTCTTGCCATAAATATGAGCAGACACGCGGCCAGGCTTCGAGAACTTCCTGCCCACCGACACCTACTACGTATCCTTGCCCCCTCGAGAGTCACGAATCCCCTCTAAGAGGATTAACTATACTGTGAGGAACTTCGGCTTGGGAAATTAGAAATGCAAGGTAAAATAGACCAGTGTCAGATTCATAATGGATATCTAAGACTTGTTTAAACATTGTTCAAATATTGGTAGATATTTATATAATATGTTAATAGAGAATTGATTAGAAGGATGATATTGAAAAAGAAAAGTAATGGAAAAGATGATAAATTGTAGAGAGTTAGATTGATATACTCGTAAAATCAAGAGTCGAGTCTCCTAAATACGTGCTTTGCTGGATAGGATGTTCGTGTGAAAGTTTCGTGGGTGCTAGGGTGCCTTGCAATAATGTTGTGAGGTCAGAACTTCAGGTCGACAGAGAGGAGGAGACAACACAGCGCTTGCCTCAGTCGACGAAGCCTTATTGCGAAACTTGTCTCATCAAGGGATTTCGGAATCCAAAGCCTTGGTGTTCGCACTTCATCCTAAAAAAGGGAGGAAGATGTCTCTTCTCACAGAGACAGAATAACGTTTCCAAAAAGTCGTTGAAAATTTGAATCTTCTTAAAGTACATCTTAATTATTTTCCAAGCTAGTTTTTCTGAATCGTTGGCAGACTAATGCAGAGCTAGAAAAGAGTACTTCATTTAGAGATTGCGGACGCAAGTGGAGGCGGCACGTGGAAAATCCAAATGACATAAGTGGCTGAGGAAAAACGAAATTACCATCGCGCCCGGGGTTATTTCATGGTCGGCGGGACAAAGTCCGTGGGAATTCGTGCTCTCGCCTGTAAAATGGAATCGTTGGCAATACGTTAAACCATACTTCTCACCGCCATTTGTAAATTCTCTCTCCCTGGTAAAATAACTAACCTTCGAATCACACCACGAAAAGACGTTTCTTTAATTCATATCAAATCTATCACCAAAGATTCCTAACAATATTATATCTTATTAAAATATTAATAAGCCGTGGGAGTAAAAATCATGGAAACTTGATGATAGCAGACGAGTAGTGAAAGGAAATGTGTGCTTCAGTCACGGGATCCCGTAGAACTTTGTGCTCATTTCTTATCGCGTCGTCTCGCGTCGAGTTATCACACGTTGCGAGGAAAAATGGCTCTTTCCTCGATGATCGTTAACTCTGCGCCGGCATGGAAACGAGACGTCTAATAATGCGCGCCCGGCACCGTTAAGCTTTCTCTCTTTCTCTCTCTCTCTCTCTCTCTCTCTCTCTCTCTCTCTCTCTCTTTCTCTCTTTCGCCTTGGCGCGAGCTTACTCAGGGAAAAGTGAGACATTTAATAACGCCAGCCGCTAACGGCACAGTACGGCATGCACTCCACGCCACTGCTGGCGCCTGCATGCTCGAGCTAGATGTGCCCGAGTGTTAATCATTGTAGCGCGCTTGCGAACTCGCCCCGCCCCGCTCCAAGCCGCTCCAGAGCAACGAATGGTCGTCGCGAGCCCCCACGTACACCTACGATATTTCCTAGATACGTCACGCAGTTTTCGTACGCCCGGCTTCCGAACGTTCGTTACGTAACAGCTGCACACTAACCGATAATGAATGCGAAGTGCAACGTCGACTGATTTATGAGATATTATTGTGCAAATCTGATCTAAGTTTCTCGTATATTATATTAATGGTTTTGATTCTATTGTTTACTTATTGTATTGGTGGTTGGATTTTATGGAATTGTTCGAGGGAATGAATTGGTGATTATCGTAGAAAGATTTTCGATATATTATTTATTACTTCATTGGTTCCTGACCGAAGGATTTTATGGAATTATTATCCGAAGCCTTTAGGCAGAGGGGAACAGTTGCTCGCTAGAATTGGACTTCCGTTTGGTCGCACTTGATTCATGCGGACTCCGCCTCGCTCGGGTTGCCGTGATTGATCGGCGATATCAGTGGAAACAATTCCATGGCACATCCGAGAGATGACACCAGACGAATGGCGAGTTTCTCGTCGATTATTTCCAAGCGGCAAGCGACGTGCTTCAAACTTTCCATGGAATGTATTGCGAGGAAAATATATTGGTGATGCCGACATATTTCTGCTGACTAATCGGCTTCATGAAGGTAGAAATAGTGCTTGGGAAGACGAAATTTAGGTCGGAGAAGTTCGTGCTGTAAAACGGACTTTCAGGGTAGTCTGGGATCAATGTCGTGCATCACTGGAACGGCAAACACAGTCGTTATTCAACGAGATTAGCCTTGCACAGCCATTCTTACAGCCCTCTTGTCGGCCAGTGTCCTGTGTCTGCTCACGCCCGGACACCATAGAGAAATCTCTACCGGAAGTACGCTGGACTTCTTGCATAAAACATTGTCGACGGTAGGAATACTTCTCGCTGGATGAGTCCCCGTAAAACTCGAGATTTCCTCACGGAAACTTGCAGACTGTTTCATATCTCGAAGGTAAAGTCCAGGCTAATTCGATGCTTGATTAGCTATGAAAAGAAACACTGGCAAAACTCGACCAGGATTTACGATAGTGTTTTATGAAACGAGAAGAGATCTTGTTACTAGCTTGAGAAACCAAGTTTTACGCACGTGTTTCGCAAGTACTACGACATTCATTTTTCCTTGGTGGCTTTTCGTGGAACGAAGTTTATCATGGCACGAAGCTTTTCGTGTCAAAAACAAGTCTCTGTCGTTGGTGTCGTAGATTCGACGTGCGAGGAAGTAGAGTTAGGATGCCACCGTTTCGTAAAAATTTTTTGGAAAACATGTTCTTCCTTGGCTAAAAAACGGAGCTCGCCACTTTGGTTGTATGTGGAAGAGAGAGAGAGAGAGAGAGAAGAGATGGGGAAAGAGTGAGAGGGGAGAATGAAACGTTTTCCTGGAAGTTTACGCGAGATGGGATTTCTACCCGCTTTTAGTTTAAGCGGTAGAAGCAGGTTCTAGAGTCACAGCATGCTTCTTCTTCCAACCCTCAGACGGTTTTTTGTCCCCTTCCGCCTTTTCGAGACTCCGGGAACAATGTGTGCTCGTGTAATTTTTCACTGCTCTGAATAACTAACTGTGTAATTTGCGCATTTCATGAGAATGCACTCGGCGCATTAAGAAAAAGTTGCTGGAAAAGCACTCGCTTCGTAAAGCATAGCGTGAAACTTAGTAAGCCGGCACACGCCTGACTACATATCGACTTCAACTACTTACGATTAGAAAGTGCTAGCTCGTAAAGGGCTGCCCTCTCGCTCGGTTTGTAATCTATCAAATTCACGAGCCCTTGGTGAGAATCGACCATAATGAACTCTCATTAACGTTGCACCTAGTTAATTTTCAGACTTTCATCAAGCCCTTGATCTGTCTATCTACGAAAAATGAAGTCCTTCGAACAGACGTTCGTTCATCTCGAAAAGCCCTTTTTCCAAATATTCCGAATTTCCGAACAATTTAACTGGACGTAGTTGGCGAACTAGTAACTACGTTGCCGGATTTTCTTCCACTCGAATTGGCGCGTTCGATTGGTACGAGCTCGATTTTTACAGGCCAATTAGCCAAAGCTCGACATTGGACTGCCACACTTTTCCACTATTCTCCCATCATCCAGGGAGCTCGTAAGCTTAGGGGCCACGTGTCCAGCTTCTTTTTAATTAACACGTCCGCTTCTTGGTAATCCTCGTGCGCCTTTCTCCCTTAATTAGTGAAGCTATTCGTGCGACGTATCTCCGGAGCGGAGGCTGGGGAATGAAGCGAGAGAGAGAGAGAGAGGGTTAGTTGGAGAAGAGGCGGGGTTGCTTATGTTCTACCAGTGGAGCAAGCGAGCCTCTTGAATTCAGGTCGTCCGTCGATTATAGTCTCGGCCATGGCCCGCACCTCTTCCATTTCTTACAAGCCATATCGATCTTCTCTTTTTAAAGGCTCCTGCTTCCCTTTTTACTCTCGTTTCCCTTTCTCTGTTTATCCTCACACGGTGTGCACTATCTGTGTCAACCCTGAGGTGGACAAGCATTCAAGTGGGTCGCCCGAATTCCTCGACCCATTTCCTCTCATTCACTCTGCATTATTTATTCCAGTCGTGACTCCCTCCTCGACTCTTTTCTCTCATCTCTCTTGCGACTGCATTTTCCAAATTACTTTCCCGCGACGCGCTCGCGCGTCCACTTACCTTATCCGATTAACCTGATTAATCATTAACTATGTTGCTCGTCTCTAAGTGGTATTAGAGTCCCACGACGGGGCTTCTTAGACCGACTTCTCTCTGCTTGCTTCAATCTTCAGTATTTTCTCACTTTAATAAGAAGTTAATCGGTGCGATGTCAAAGGATTGTTTCAATAGGAATTATCGTATTATTACAATTCGATGTGCATCGTCGATTTAATCTTGTATTTACTCTAATTACGTGCTATGGGGAAATCGGTAAATTCGACGCCTTGAATTTCCCTGGTACAAATTGTCATCGCGTTATTTCCTGGAGTTTCATAGTCTCATTGAATGTTGGAACAACCAAGTCTTTCGGGTGAGAGCGAGACAGAGAGAAAGGAAGGAACGAGGAGGAAATAGCAAACCGAATGTGGCACAGCAAATGTTTACTATTCCGCGCAGCCCGAATTATGCTAATCCCAGTGGCAACCAAGTAGACCACGAAATAAATAGTATTATCTCTCTCGAAGCAGAGAGTGAGAGAAAGAGAGAGAGAGTGTGAGAGAGCCTCGTCCATATTCCAAGGATTATGAACCGCAACGTTATAGTTGTGCCGTTGAAGATGCAAAGACAATTGAAATGAACGAACAGACGAGTCTCAAGCAGTAGCGCGCAGCTTCTAAGAATACTTCACGCCATATCATTTTGTAAAATGAATTTTTATGGGAGGACTGCTCTCAATAAACTAGAGTCGACCTTTGAAGTATTATTCTAGGAAAATGGGTTTGTATTGGTTGGAATAATCACTGATAATTAAAGCTTTGCTATAACAACATTAAGAGAGAAGGATTCAACGACTCTTCGTGATTTCTCGATTTTCTGCATTGCAATACGACGAGAGCCAAGGGGATACCACTCGTAGTGAGAGAAAATGACTGAGATATAGCCGAGGATTATTTCCGCGAGTGCCGCTTTGAAAGAACATGGAGAGGGTTAATTGGACGTCTCTGACAGAGGCCTGAATAAAATGATAACCATGGAAATCTTAGTCATACTCCTTTGACAGTGCGAACAAGAGCACCAAGATCGCCCCTTCGTTAAGACTAGCTTACACGATGAGAATAAGAATTCATTAACGATGTGTAAGTTTCTATCAAGTTCTTGGATGAAACACTTCCTTCAAGTGTCGAATACCATCTCTCCAATTCTACCAATACACATTCTCACAGATATTTTTGCCAATTGGAACGAAAGCTTGTCGGTGATTACCATCGTTGTAATACTCCAATCCGATTAAATCGTTGGCGTGGGAAAAATTTGGCGAGCAATTGGAGGTTTAATTTGGCCGCGTTAACGAGGCCTTCGATTATAGCGTCGCTACGGATTTCGCTTTGTCGGATACGGCGCGTCTTAATTAAAGCGTTTGCTTAATGGTATTGGAAGGAAAGGTTCGTTTCGCAGCCACTTAGTTCAGCAATATCGACATATTTCCAATTCTCTGAGAAAGGTAGAATCAGGTTGATTTGGTTGAACTTTTGGCAGATGCACAGTGTTTTAGTAGTATGTATCAGAAGTAGCATACAACTCGAAATGGTTACTACGCTTGAACGCAGACGCAGCTAGCGTAGTTGAAACTTTACTCGGATGGATCTACAGGGAAACAGGGCAGCCAATCCCTCCTCCAACCTGTAATCCTAGGAAAGTCCGATTGTCGATGTGTTTGCAAGCTTTAAACGCTGCCATTCCGAGTGGGGCCGAAAAACTCTTTCGACACAGTGGACTATCATTCGATAGCTCGATCGCTCTCCTGCTCGTATTCCACGCTCTTTCGAGCGAGCTTTGAAAAAAGCGAGGCTAAAGGATTTAAGAGGAAATCGGTGATTCTGTCGACGCTCGAGCAGTTCCTGATCGATGTTCGACTCTACTACGATAACTCCTTCAGTCTCCAAACATTGACGCGAGTATTCGTGCGTTTATTCTTTTAGTACAACATTCTAATAGGAAGAATAACGTAAACGAGAGAAAAAGTGTATTTATCGATGGTAAAGAGTGGTATCGATGGATGCGACATTCAAGTAGAAGATAGATCCGGTTGCCGCAAAATGGCACGGCGATCGTTTGTTAGCCAGATAATATACGAACACGCATCCATAGGCATAGCGAACGACCATACGTCAGTGAATGAAATGGCTCGGCACAGGAAAATCCAGGGAATAAATCAGTTGGACGTGCGCCGGAATGTCGTAAAAAATCAGCCTCGCAAGCGTGGCGAGAGTTCGCCGGAAAATTCTCGGCACACACCAGCTCGCTTCTCTGTTTCTCGCCTATTGCAACCTATTCGCACGTTTCATATGTGCTCGTACATAAACAGTGAAGAGTGTTGTTAACCCCCTGTCGTATTTACACGTACCTCACGAATTAGATTTCGGAATTCCGTTGTTGTGATTCCTGTAATTCGACTTGTTAAATTTCACAATACCCACGCAATTTCTCTGATTGAATTTCGAGACGAATATTTTATTCAACTTTTCTACAATTCAATTCTCTTATCAAATATACAGAAATTCTGACACATGTTTTTATGTATGATTCTATTATTCCATCGATATTGTTCTGTCAATTAAACGGAAAGCCAATAAATAAGTAAAATGCACAGTTTTCATTTAACTAATAGAATTTCTCTGACAGTGTGGCGCTAGTGTCTGGATACATGGTGTACTTAGGTCAGGCGGATGTTAGAGCTTTTGGTGAAAAATTACTCCAGCGTATTTAGGTGGACGGCGAGCAGCATGGCAGAGAGTGCATCCAACCAGCGAGGCAAGCGCCGTTTATCTTGCGGGAAAGCGGTTGGATATGAAAAATTTCGGTGAACAAATTAAACGTTTCGCTCCGACCGCTCACGAGGCCCATAAAAAGTAAGCCTGTAACTATGCCCAGCAATGAACCCCCGTTGAAGTATCGCCAAGCTTGAAAAGCAGGGTTGCTATCGCGCACTTCGCATTTCATTACATGCACATGGGGGGGGAGCCTGGAGCCAATTCCGTACGAATGAGCCCGGAATGAAAGTTTCGCTAAATTAGTTCGTAACTTGAATTCGCGGTCGCTGGAGTGTGGGCGGCCTCGATTTCGCGGTCTCGAGTGCCAGTCGAATGTTAAGAGAATAAAATGACAGCGCACCACCGGGTGAAATCTAGAATTTCCGAGCGCGCGATCATCCGAATCGACCGCGAAAGAGAGCCAGGAAAAAATTCACAGGCAAACCTTTTCAAAAGGAACAAGCAAAGAATTTGATGCTGGCTTGGTTAATTATTAGAGTAATACTGTAGTAATATTATGATAATAAAATAATAGCGTGATGCAGAATTTTAATTATTATTTTAATGAATTGAGAGTATTCACGAGGAAAATTTTGTAAAGAAAAACTTTTTAAAGGAACCAGGAAAGAACTTAATGTTGGGCTGGGCTGGTTATCCGGGTGAGACGCAATAACGGCAGGGGTAGATGATAAAGTGTCGGTTGTGATTTGTCCGTGGAAGGGAAGAGCTTCTTACATGCTAAATTACACGCGGGATGCTGGCCCGGATCCGCGGTGTTATGTATGTCTGTACATTAGAGCGGCGAGCGCCAGCCCGTCCGGAATAAATCACTGCGGCGAACTTGCCCCCGGGAAAATCAACGTCTAATGGTGCCGTACCACCTGGGTGTAACGATAGAAAATACTGGCTGCACCGTTGGCCTCTCCGAAAGAGCGGCGAAAAAATCCCTGAAAAGCTTGCGCTCGAGCCAGAAATAGAAGGATCTTTTACATTCTATCTTTATTTTTCTGTAAAACTGCAAGTTGGCCTAGATTTTTTAATGAATCGAATTTACCTTGATAGTACGAATAAAATTGGAAATTGTTCAGAATGCTTTAAAGTTGAAAGGATAAATTAAAATAAACGTGGTAACAATAAAATGTAACTGAAGAGTGAACCAAAAGGTCAATGCAATGTATGGACGAAATACAGACATTAAATCGGTACTGTATGTAGTATGTAACGGGAAAATCGCTTGCGCAATTAGAACAATTGGATTTGTAACGCATTTCAATTAGGAGTGTTCCGCTAACGATGCACATCGCCAGTCAAAGACAATAATGCGTGTGTTAAATGTGGCGTTTCGGAACACAGGCATCTCCATGCTATAATTTATATCATGTCTATGCTGTCACTCATCAGTCATTGAGTGAATCTCCCTAGTTGATGGACAGTGATTGCCGATTTTGATGGAAGGCTATACATTTATTAATGAGGTTCTCAAAGAAGATTTATTGAGTAGATTTTCTCTTATTAATATTTTCGAAAGAACGTAAATCAATTTGATCATTGAAAGTCGAATAAAGCGTTAAACACGATGAACATTCGTTTGGTTACATCATAAAGTTTTGTTTGACTGGGAATTTTTCACGTCACCGCCTTTAGTCTGCCATTAGCGTGGCATAAAAATCTTGTTGGCAGTTTTGCGAAAGAAAGATAAAGCTTTTTATATGACGGCGGCGAACAAAGCCAGGAGTTTATTAAGATCCAAAGGTTTTATTGCGTCTTTATCGCGAGCTTACACGTTATTTCACATTACCGAAAAATAGCCCGCTTGCTCGCGATGACGGGCGATGATATTTTCGTAATGATACCATGTAATGTTTCGGACGGGAGTCGTAAATAAACTCGTTTTATCGTCTAGTCTTACCTGTTATTCGGCTATAACATTCATCAAGAGTTTCAAATCCGGATTTTACGAAACACATTTGCTTTGTATTTCTTTTGGTAATTCAACGCTCTTGGTAGTACATTTGCTTGGTAAATAAGCCGTACTAGAACATTGTGTTCTTAGACCGAGAGTGTAGGGAACTTTAATTAGAAACTAGCGTACCCTTCTGATGAAGGAAAGGACCACCAAGGGAATTCGATAAAGGACGAGCGGTCTATTTAAAAAAGTTGCTATGCCAAGCTTTTCAATTAACCCTTGTCACCTACTCTTTTCGCCCACGTTTGTTCGCGTGTCATTACCGCAAATTATACAAGGGAACCTTTTCTTGAAAGTCTAGAATTTTCCGCACGAGTCTCATATTCTCAACGTAAGAGGGAAAAACATAGGAAGCGCTGAAATTGGAGGAAGGTTCGTTCGCTTTATCGTTTGGAGAAAAATCTAATTGGCTGGTTTCCCTCGGGCAATGATCGCCCTAGTTATTGTCGTTGGAAGAGAGAAATTTCGAAACCATTTCGGGAATTACTCGGGATTGGCCAAACGCCGCTGTGCAACGTAAATTGAAAGGGTGACTTTGAAATGCGTGTCCAGCGACAGCAACACGGGACAAGTGCGCGCATGTCGCGCGTGTATAAGCAGTAAATTGAAAGTGACACGGGATAGGCATGCCTGGCTGGCTAGTAGTCGCACGGCAGTTACCAAACCGAATACGAAGTTTGAATAGTTTTGCAAACGGCATCTATGGAAATTGCGAAATATCCCGAAATCCAGGAAATCCTAGGGCAACTTTTTTCCTGCGGAGTTGCTAGCATGGCATCGCCCGGAAAAACTCGAATATATCGATCATTGGGATCACACACACTTGCGAGTAATTTCAGCTATAAATTTGACACGACAGAAAGTCGATACTGATACCTTTGACAATGTTTATAATCCGAATTGCGGAGAAATTATCCGATTTTTGGTGAGAATACTTCGCTCTCGACCTTTGCGTGTAAAAATTGTATGCGATTGTTTGTCCAGCGAGAATGTTCAAAACGAATGCGAGGTGTTGGAAAAATCTGGCAATCACCAACGCCGAGGCAAGAGTGGCCAATCAGAAAAATTAAATTAATATAACGGTAGATGTCAACAGTTTAACCGTATAGGGCATGCCAAACTGGAGCGTGCCGGATATACGGGAGAGCAGGGTGGTTCGCACCAACGAAGTTAGCCAGGAATTTCGCGAACTCTAGCGAATACCAGGACACCAAGTGAACCACGAAACTCTATCTCGTAATTAAACGTTCCAGTGACCGAAAAGCACGAGGGCGTCTCTATCTATAAATCTTCCTGCCGATGTCCAACTAAAATGATCTCCTCGAGCATCATTAGTCCGGAAATGAAGTAACCCAGACTCATAAAATACGAAGAACTCTACAATTTTAGGATTCCCTCATTAAGAATCAAATAGACGAATCTTAGAATCAAATACGAATGGTTAGGACTTTGGTAAAATCATACGAGGGAAGATATCTCGAAGGTAGATATTCGACGTACAGTGAACTCGCTGTAAATACTGAGTACCAGCTATAACCAAGAACTAGAAGGAAAGGAGGAGCATAGCACGAGATAAATCCCAAGGGGCGAGAAAGTGTAACGAGGTTCTTCGGGGCGAGCTTTTTAGAGGAGCAGAGATTGAGCAGGGAACGTAACATCTAAAACCCTTCCTGGTACGAGGGAATTTAGCGTAGATCAGGGACACCCTAGACTGGGAATTACGTGACAGCTTATCACGCGTTATGACTGACCTTCTCGTATCTCGCGAGCTTCTCGAGGCGAAGTCTTCTCGAAAAGCCTATTCAACGCCCTGGCTCATAGCTCGCTTGGGTAGGACGATCTAGGAAATCTGCAGCATAAGCGCGAAATATCGTTGTTACCTTGGCAAGAGAGAGCGCATGTATGAAACTAGCAGGCCTCTCAAGTCTGGAGCTCTTTTGAAAAAGTGATTAAATCACTCTGAACCCTTGTTACACTAAGAATTTAATTAAATAGCAAGTATGAAGCTCGAAGAAAAGTGAACTGAAGACATTTACGTCCAACAGCGAACAGTCTCAATCTACTTGGAAGCATTAAGAGATTTCGAGAGCGCAATAATGAATTATACTTCGTACAGTAAATACCACTCGTTTGCGTAAATGCTCGGTGTGCACGAACTTCATTGTATTCAGCCAAGCTTACCAGCGGTTCGTTGGATTGGATTAAAAGCGCGGTTTTTGCCTGGAAAAACTTAAGAGGGATTTTAATGAAAAGGATCCACCGGTAAGAGGATAGGCTGGATGAAGGTTCGTTCTTCTTTTTTCATAGCACGGTCATCGCACTGCCAAGCGGGAAGAGAGTGGAATTTGGAAGCGGCTAGTGCTCGATAATGGGACTGGTTTCGAATGAGAGAGAGAGAGAGAAAGAGAAATAGACAGAGTGTGAGAGAGAGAGAGAGAGAGAGTAGACGCGTGAGAGCGTCGGTTGGCCGAATTTACAAAACAAGCCCGGCTAAATGACAAACGCTAATGCGAAGCGATGCCTCAATTAAACGGGGCCCATGCAAATCGCGTTTCCGTGCCCGCGATTATTTCCTGCTGGCAGCAGCGGCGGCTTACGCGTTCCGCATTCCCACAAAACGAGCTAGGAAGAGTGAGAGAGAGAGAAAGATGAACGAACGAACAGCCCAATCCACGTAGGAGAGAAGCTCGTGGGAGGTGTACCTGACCACGAACAGTACGAGCCAAATAAATATGCAAATTCTTTTAATCGACAATTCCCCGTTTAATTTCGGCAGCAGGCACTCTCCGCCACTTGGCAGTGCCTCATTGCCAAAACCATTTTCACAACAAATGGCTGCTTTATTTAGGAAATACTGGATTACACGCACTTAACAAAAGGGAATCTGTGAGAATCCAACCAAAAAACCACTTTCCAACTATGCTCCACTGCTCTAATTTACCTTGGCTGCGAATTTTCATGATGCTTTCGATCACTCTGAATGTCGGATTGAGTACCGCAAATCGACTCGCGCGTTCTAACTTCTCAAGACGAGGGTTAATGATCGCGGTAATTAGAACCAGTGCAACGACACTCTCACCGGGAAAGCGCTCTAGCTTTTCCTGCTTGCACTCTCCTCTGACGCGAATATCAACCGGATGCTGGTCATTAGGGCACGCGGAAGGAGTTCACCCTAGGAATTTATATTCCGCCCACTCGATTATGCCTTGGCTGATCGATGAGCCCTCTGTGTATTGGTACGTGCCACAGCAATTTGGCGTGTCGCGTAGCTGTTCTTTATCCTCGAATTTCGTTGTTCCCGTCGAGATTTCTCGCACCAGCTAATTCGACTAGTGCATGTCGATTTGGTACTCGAAATCTTTTCGTCCAGTGAAATACCTGTTTTTCTCACTGAATTTTCTCCCCTGAGATTCACGTTGGAGTGACTGCAATTTCGATAAGAGTTCGATCGGTTATAGGAAAACTAGAATTCTTTTGACAATGTTTTCCTCCATGGTCGTTCAAAAAGACTAAGTGATTTAACGAAAATTTGAGATATTTTCATCTATCGCTTTTTGCTCTGACTTTTGCGTGGAGGATGAAAAATACGCAGGACGATGGTGAGAAAACTAGGGAATCCTGACAGGGTATCCGATCACGTTTATCTTCAGTATGACCGCGTAAGCCGTGTCAGCCGGATGAAGTAGCACGATGTAGAAACGTTTTCTTTCCATCGCGTAGGGTGCGCTTATCCTGCGAATTCAATTTATATGGTGGTTCCGGCACGAATAGCTGGATTCTCCCCCGTGCACCAGGGTGTTCGAGGGTTGGCACGTGTGGAGGCACACACTAGTACACCATACCCGGACCTATGATCCGCTTAGGGAGATGATGGCCACGCCTTCATGTCGCCCAGGATTTCCGCCACTGCACAGTCACCCTTTTCAACCCAGTAACGTATGCGCTTCATACTCAAGCCTTCCTAGAAATCTCCATTCGTTTCCGCGGCATCTGGACTCAACTGGCAGCTGCAGTTTTCGCAGGCCAAGCATTCGAAAACTCGAACAATTAGGTCACCAAAATGGTAAGGCTTTTCTCCTAATTCAACAAGGTACTACGTAGACAACTGGTCTCCAACGAATTATTACTGCAGTAGTTTCCATAGGAATATGGTAGTATTGACTCGGCACTAAAAGAGACATGTTCTAGCATTCGCTAGTTCCATCGAAAGGGCAGTTGGGAGTGTGAGAACTCTGGTAGGATAGTCGAGTAGAAACAGCCATTCGAACTCTCGGAGTGTTCGATATTCCAATGGAAGTGCGGAGAGGACGCATCGTGCGACACAGTACGCTGTTGGAATAAACCCCATGGATGTCTACTATAATCTAACTAGGACTGCGCTCGTAAAGGGGTGAAGCAGCCTACGAGAGGACAGTGCGAAATGTCCTACGAGCTGGTCATATATTCGAGTATCACGATCCAGCCTGCCACTTCCGTTTCTAGTCTGCTCTTCCTCTATCTAGCTCTCAGCAACCTCCTCTAACTCTAACTAGTGTCCTTCTAACACCTCCGGATAGGCCAACAAGAATTTGCAATGGTAACGACGGATTTCTAAAAGCGCGTGGATCCTTGTCGACCAGTGTGCGTGTTGAAACCGTCCACTTCCGCTCGTTCTTGGATCTATGCCAGTTGCCACGTTCTCGAGAATAGAATTATTGGAATTAACACCTTTTATTAGAATTTCAACTTACCAAAGATCGCTGACAAATATTTTCAATTCAAAACAAACCCTAACGTGCTCGACAATTATCCTGACTCAATAAACACAATCCTATAATTTCAAGGATCTTTTTAATATCCTCACAAGTTATAATTGCCTTTCCAAAAAGAGTGAGTCTTTTATAATGATGTTTATTATCTATGAAGATTATGAGCGGTGGAAATGAGGGTGTCTGGTCTAGGGTGAGTGTGTCTCATTCTCCTTAAATGTTGATGAACCTAGAATAGCCGGACTTCCAAAGGCTTTTCATCGGCTGGGCTAGTCTGTGTCCTCGGGCATGCAAGCGTAGAGTGAGTGACAGGTGGTGGGGTGAGTCGTAGTTGGTGGGGGTTGAATTCCGCGTAGCAAAAGACAAACACGAAAGGGGTTATCGAGGGTTGTGTCAGTGTAAATATATGTAGGTATGTATGTGTGTATGTGTGTGCTACGATCGAAGGGGTAGGCTCGCGTGGTAATTGTAACGAGGTTCACTGGGGCCGCGCGCAATTGAGTAGATGGTGCGGGGGGTGTTGCGAGGGTGTGAGTTGGAGTGAAGGGCACGTCGAGTCGAGCGGAGTCGCGACGTTTTCTGCCTTTTGTAATGGAATAATAGAGCGGGTATACTCACGAGATGAGAGTCCCTCGTGGTGAAGGTGATTGGGTCCGAGGCTCTTGGCTCGCGACAGTGGAAATCCATTTTGCCCCAGGCTGCCGCGCCAGCGGCGCCGCTTCTCGCTGCTTCGATCAACTCCATTTTCACCCCCTCCGCTACGAATTCCACCTGCAAGGCCAAACACCATTTAAATCCACTTCCATCACCCATCCTCTACCGTCTTCGGTAGGCGCAAGCCTTTTTATCAGGGAAATATAACGCGCTAGAAGGACCCTTTTCTTATTGGGAAATATGTTAGTAAGTCTTGAGTATGCACACGCGTTACCAAACGACGACTACTGCTGCTGCTTGGGGTCCAATTGATGGTTGAGATGGTACGACCTTCGAGCCTGCTTCACCTTTGACGAATCACAGAGACCTCCTTCGAGGAAATTACGTTTTTGGAAGGAGCTTGTGATAGCGAGGGATCAACGGCGAAGAAGGATGGAAATGGCCCTGAAGCTAACACAAGGGTTGAGAGGATAGAGAAAGAGATGAGCGTTGGATGAGAATAGGATCCTTGACATCTCTCCATCTCCTTCAAGTCCTCCTGCTACCCTCCAATGCTCTGCCACTCAAGTCCCACAAAGTGGCCATCGCAAAAAACCAATCGTGCAAAAAAAATGGAAGGTTGGTTTAGGCCTGTGAAAGAGGGGGTCGCTGTTATCCACGGGTTATCCAGGCAGATTTTGCGTGCGCTAGTTATTTCGCTTGGCTACATTGCATGGCGACCCTGCTATTTATAATCCTTGCTTGCTAGGATTGAGTAATCAGATCCCGGCTGATTTTCATCGAGCTAGGCAGACCTCGTTTATGAAGCAGCCGCGACGCTGTGTGTACGCTTTCGAGGAATTTATCTTTCCTAACTTTTGAACTTACTCGCTTGCCTCAGTCGAGGAGGGTTTCCTTGACAAGCTAATCAATCAAGTGGCCAATTATTTCAGGATTTTATAATTGGCATGTTATTGAATTTCAGCGGTTATGCAGATATTAAATAAAGAAGTATACTTTGCCACGCTTCATCAAATTCCTAACTTCAGTACATAAACTGACGCTGTGAATGTGTGTCAACGAGGATTAAATTATCGTGCGTGGCCGATAATTAAATATGCTTGGAGAATTGAACGTTTGACGGGACACTGTGGTGACTCATAAAGTCGGTCGACGCGTGGTGGCGCTACGGCAATATTTTCCAATGGCCTTTCAAACAAATGGCCTAGCCCGATAAGGTACTATAAAAGCTTTCCATAATCCTAAATCGTTTCGGGCACGGCTGCTGACATGGCGCCTCTTAAATATACATCGCTTTCGTGTTTAATTAACTCTCGAATTATTCTACCTCTTTATTCGCACAAGACAAGGAATTGTACAGCCGAGACCATGTCTGTCTAATGTAATGTCAGAAATTTAACAGAGCCAACGCGAATTTTCACTGTGCGAAATTGAAAAAATATTGTAAGATTAAGTTATCTCACGTTGTACTGGTGTTCCAACGAACGGTATTCCAATGATTCTACGTTGAAAAGGAGCTGAAGGAGGGCGAAATGAAATTAGCTACGTTGAGGTGTAATATCTGGCTCCGTCTTACAGCGGATAATACCGCAATTTTGCCATTAGCTGGCCTGTAATACTCAAGAAACTGTGATCTCTCGGGCAGTAGTTCGTGTAAGGATCTCTTGCCAAAACTCCTCCCATTATACTAATTCGAATATCCCTTACTAGCCCGGCTCATTTTTCTCCCTGGGCGTATTAGTATCTGCAGAGCTATCAGTGCGCGGCAGAGATCCCCAACGGGGAGAAATTAATTATTAGACTAATGAGCTGCGAAAACCCTGGGGTTCTATGAAACGGCATGCTCCATTACGGGGGTTTAGTGACTGATCCCCTGTTAGCACGTATGTCGTGGTTTGCGTATTTCGATGGTTAACGAATAAATAGGATTATTGGGCCAGACAGTGACAGATCTCACAAATGCGTGTGGTCGGGAATTATTCAATTGCCAGGTTCGATAAACGATCCGTCCATTCCGTCCGCTTTATCAGAATTAACTATTGATCGGCGCCAACCACTACATTCGCACAGGGAGAACAATATTTTTTCATCGATGAATGTCTTGATTTAAAAAAAAAAAAAGAGTGATCGACATGCATGAGTTTTTATTTATGTCATATAAACATATTCGAGTTTATCAGATTGAAAGGTGGGATGTGTCGAAAAGAAAGAAATGGAAAAATAGAAATGGCAAAGTATTGAAAAAGTCGAGGTCTTCTTCAACAGAGAGATTGCGAGTTCGAAGGAAATGCTTGTCGGATGTTGGTATTATTAACGTTTCATCGGATACGCTCGCTTTCTGCCTCGTTACCAAGACCAGTTATTTCTTCGTTCGGTTCCTCTTCGTCCGGCGGTTGAACTGTATGTCGCAAGGTCTCATTATTTCCGTTACAACGGCTTTAGTTTTGCCTCCGGACTTTGCCAGGCAAGCATCTAGCGCATGAATATTTCATCCGATCGCCCAATGACCATCGCAGCACTTCGTTCTCTCTTTTCTTGACTTGTCTCATTTCTACCAAAGAATATTAAACCGAAAACATCGAAATGTCATTCTATCTTTGAAAGGTATAAAATAACCTCCATGAAATTCTGTAGGATTATTAGTCAAATTGAAGGAAGTCGTAGAAAATCGATCGATGAACTTCCTTGGGACAGCATTATGACAGGTTTCCTCGACAAGATCAACAAGTCGGTGAGAAAACAGGCTACCACCGCGAAACGATCCTATTTACCTTCTTTTTCCGTAGAAGCACGTGTCTGCCGATACGAATCCATTTGTCTCCGTGATACTATCTCGAGTCCGAAGAAACCTGCTCTCGGATAAATCTCGTCTCGCGGGAACTCGTTTGTTCCTCGATAAAATCAGAGTTTCCCTTTTGCCAATTCAGAAGGTATGCGCGTTTCTACAAATTCCATGGCCTTGGCTAATCCGACGAATTCTCTGCTGTTTTCACAACGCGCAAATAAGCAGGAAAAATGTATACAGGTGTGTAGAATGATATCTCGTATGTTTGTTGAACGTCAAATATCCAGGGCTATGCTCGCGTTAGGCAAACAATCAGGGCTGGGTTCGAGCGGGGCGAGTAAGTGCTGGAGATAGGTAGCGTCCGTCTAAATAACAACCGAGAAGGAAATAGCCATGCGAGATGGTTGCTGGTGCTATGGTGGAATCGTAGGGTGGAAAGCAGTAGAGTTGTGTGCAGAACGGGCTCATTATGCGCTTCCGTAGTGCAGCACGTCCGAGGGAAACGTGAAGGTCGGCGTGTTTGCCCGGCAAATATTTGAGCGGAGCTGGGGTATTATCGGTTTTCGCCATCGTTCTAACACCGACGCGCCATGCAATTGGAGTCCCGCGTGTGCTGCTGATTTTTCCACCTGCCTTCGCTGACCAAAATCCACAGCGAATTCACATTCCTCCACTGGTATTGGCTTTTGTACGTGTAGGGACGCATCAAGTCTCACCTTTCTTAGACAGCCAACGAAGTTGTTGATCCCTTTGGCACCCTGCAAAGAACGGACGTCTGCGCCACCACCAACTAGTAGTCGATCGCTTGCAAGATGTGTGAATGAACCAGCAGTGTGACCATGGTCCGAGTAAATCCCGTCGACGATTGCGGATAACTGTAACAAAGTCGTGCATGTGCCCGAAAGTTCTTCTACTAGTTTCTTATACTTGAGCTTTCGACAAAGTGTAACCAAGTTTAGAACTTGATTCAGGATTACACTTGCTCTCGCAGTGTTATTCCGATAAACGTAGGGCGAGCTGACTTTCGACGCTGCCTGGCTAGCAAGCTTGCTTTATTGAACATTGGCTCCGTAAAACCTCGGCGATTTTATCAAAGGCGAACGGGAACCGACTTGCCAGGAGTAAAGTAGACTGCCAGTGCTGGGGCAAGAGTATCGGCTGATAAGTTTAAGTTGTCGCCCGAACGACAACACGCGATTTTATTACCTTCCGCGTGAAAGCACTATCGCACGATAGTAAATCTGACAAAATAGCTAACTTCATAGAGAGAGAGAGAGAGTTTATTACTTTCTATCACTACAATAATCGTACTTGTAGTCTTATTACACGCAGCTACAAATGGCTCTCAGCTTTTCTTTACTTCAATGGAATTGAAAAGGGTAGTGGATAAGGATGGAGAGCGAAGTGAAACCTCGCTCGACTGGAATGCCAGAAATAATTGATGTTGAGGGATTTTCGTGCTGCTGCAGTGGTCCTTTAAAAGTCTAATAAGAGAGCTTTCCATCGCCGAAAACACAGCCGACAGGCTTTAGTCGGAACTCTACCAGGCTTTCTTCCATGGTTTACTCGCACCGACAGCTGTGCCTTCATATTTCCTTAAACCTGATTTCCATGTTATCCGAGTATACATGGAATCCTTGGTCGCCTCTCTCGGCCGTGTTTAACTTTTAACAGGCGGCTAGAGGACCTACTGATCTCCAGTGGAACTCTGCTGAAATCCTAGCCTGTGAAGCTTCCCTTTCTCGCTACAGATCCGTTTCTCTGATAGTAAACATTCGCTTTTATTCGAATCTATTTCCTTTCCTTTATAGTAAAAGAAAAATATATAAAACATCATGTCTGATCAGGTGCGACTCATACTACTTACAATGTATTCGATTATTGTACAAGTTCTTATAACAAGCATTATGAAAATTGATTTTCAATTCAATTGAAGGATTTATTCAGCTATTGTCAGTTGCATTTACATATTATCACGCGTTGCGAATTACCTGTAAATAGCTGTACTTTCCCAATGGCCGCCTTTGGCCATCGGGAATCAGAGGAAGTTTCCTGCGATACCATGTTGAAACCACGTCGCTCCGGAGTTCGCGATCACAGTGGCGCACATGTAATTCGAAGTTTTAATAGCGGCGAACTTGGCGAGCAGCAATCTCCGCTGCAGTTTCGAGCAAGTGTAACGCGTTTCAATTGAGCAGCTGGAATAAACTTCAACATATTCTGCCTAGTGCAGAGAGTGCGCGGGTGCGACTATAACTGCTAGTGTTCCACTTCGACCGCATCATACTTTTCTTCGCGAAGATTTCCACTTGGTTGCGACACATGCGGCAAACTGTATTCGCTCAAGGAAACTTTGAGAAGGCTAATAACGAAAGTGCTATTTCCCTTAGTTTGGATTTATCGATCCGAAACAATCACTGCTCTCAAATCAGCCAACAAGAGTATCAGTGGTTAGTTATTAATCATCGAAGAAGGATTGTTAGGTGATTCGTAAAACACGTACAAGAACTTTACAAGTCGAGCAGCGACCTCACTCTTTTTCCACTATAATCTTACTGTTTCAAGGAGAAAGGAGAGCCTCGTTCACTCTTCTAGCGTTCATTAATCACCCTGTGGATTAAAAACAGCCGCCTGGGGTGGAATTACCCGTGATATAAGAGTGGCTGGGAGCGGCTGCGAGCAGATGTTGCTACAACGTCCACTCGTCATTGTCAATTAACTCGAAGCATGGATCGAACGATAGTCGGTGGAAAAGTTGCCTTTCTCTTAAAGGAAAACTCTCATTCTTATAACGTCAGGGATCAATTTCAATTTGTAATGCGTTTCAATCATTCGTTCGGATTTCCTGAACAAACTCGCTCGCTCTTTCTTACTTTCTCTTGGTAGAGGAACCTCGAAGAAGAAACTAGGTGAATAGCTTGGTGTGCTGTTACGGTTAGTTGAAAATTTCTGCGAATGCTCGTCCCGTTCTCCTCGATAAAGTTAATGGCCGCGAGAGCCTTTTGAGAGTCGCTCGCTCCTTCGCGCCCACTGTTTTCCACGGCGCCGAAGGACTTAATGCCTTCTAATAGTTTTAACAGACGAGATCGCCCCGCCAACTTTCACGGAATCATCGCTCGCTCACGAACCGCAGAGCATACTGTGAAAGTTTTGCATTTCTCGAAGAACTACCCTTAAGAGAAATCGCCTCTTAGAATGGCGAATGTATTTCTAGGTTTATAATAGACTTAATTTTTCTTTAATATTAAATACTTCCTGTGGATATTATCAAGAATAATTCCTTTGTTGAAATGTCAAACGTGTTAACTGTATTCGTGAGCTTTGTTAGTTGGTGTTTGGTGAAGACATGCTCGAGGGATGTTCATCTCACTGGATTAGAGTGTTCTGGACAAACTTGACGTATAGAGCGTTCCACGTGTACAGTACATTGTTACAGTGATAGCAGAAGCGCTTGGTTATCTGGATCGGGCGAGTAAATCGATTGATCCCTTTTCATGTAAACCGCCCATGGTATGTAACGTGTCGGAGACAGAATTAGTCGTCCTTGTAGTTTGAGACTGAGAAGATTTTCATCGGGCATATCCCACTAATTCCACGCTCTCTTAATTTGGCAGTGCTTCTTGGACCGCAATCTTCTTTCATAATCCGGGCGTCCTTATCTCTGTGGTTTCTTCTCGAGCAAACAGATCCCGAGCGAAGGAAACTTTGCCCTCGCAATGAAATTAAGGCACCGCTTCGTTAGGGCTGGCCGCAGCATACCGGAATCTCTCTTAGAGTTGGTGACTCGAAGAGAGTCGAGGAGACTACGGACTGCATTTAACTGTTGACTCTCATCTCCGTGAGATCTTCCGTAAAGGCCACCCATTCCTATCTCAATAAATCATCATTTCATTTTTACGCTGAATCGCCCGCTTCTATGCTGACAATAGCGAACCCCGCCGTTCACCGAAAGTTTGACTTCCACGCTTGAGTTCGTCCAACGAAATTAATATTTCATTTTATATTCCACGCTTGAATTTACTCAGTCGGCATATATTCCGCCAGTCGGGTTACAATGGTTAACAGAGAAAAAGGAAGTCGGTTATTACAAAAATTCAGCGGGAGAGTTCGGCGCGTTTTTCTCGAGCAAGCGATCGTTAATTAAGACGAGGCGGGGAAAAGGGTGGTCTTGAACGTGACGAGGTGGTATTTCACTTTTTTCTCTGTGGCCACGGATCCTATTTGTCCTTGCCGGCGACACGGAATCGGCTGCTCGGCGTCAAATGAAATTCCCGGCATAATTATTTATCGCCCTCGTTAGCACCCGCAGTCCTCGGGCACACACCACCACACCTGCCTCACCGTTCATGTAAATCCATCGATTCTTCGAGTACGCACCTCTTTTTTTTCTTCTTATCGACTATTTCTCTAGTTTTTTCGTTTTTTGTAAGGCAATATTAATTTGGATAAATTTAATAAACCAGGTCGAGGAAATCATGATGAATGGTTAATAAATGTTACAATGTATTCAACTCTTTGCCTTTCCGCCTTTCAAGTGTCCCAACTGTCTTTTTCGTCGCACTACAAATAAAAAAATTGTTTTCGACGATTAAGCTTTATGTTGTAGTGATTAGTGCCACTTAAACTTGGTGTCGACGAAAAAGCTGCCGGCGGAAGTTTCCGTAACTGTGCCGTGCCATAAATCCCGACCTTCATGTCCCCGTGGCCGAGTGTCGGCAACGCGTATCTCATAAATTCTCATTCATTTTTTATCACCGAGAAATTATTTATTTTCGTCCGGCGAACTCGCGCACGCATCGCGGACATGTGGTGGAACTTCGTAGCTGCGAAAAAGTTTCTCGCGTGAGCGCGGATTCTCGTTTAACGAATGCAAAACTGAGCCGGTGCGAAAATACCGTGGATAATGGCGTAAAAGCTTTACCGGGTGAAGGTGAGCCAAACTCCAAATCGAATAAAATAATTTCTTCTCTGTGAAAGTCGTATAATATCATTCATTTCTCTTCTAGAAAATAAAACAATTCCTTCCGTAGGAAAAATCGTAGAAAATTATTCATTCCACTTCCACAGCTGGAATCATGTGTGATAATAGTTGTTGTGCATCATTAATGCGGTAAACAGTACGCGCTGGATTACAGTGCTCGTTAAGGGCGCTCGGGTGCGATCCATTTCCATTAAAGCTTGCTCCGGTTGGGATGCGGGTGTCCTCCTCTAACATTCGCACACTGTACCGCGTGAAAATAAATGATTTCTCCGTTTTTAACGAGATCGTAAATTACGAAGAGGCCATGAACAGTTGAGGGGACGACGAAGAGAGATGACGAGACGAGAAGACGCTCGGTTCCACGAAATTACCGAAAAAAGGGAAAACCGCGAAGAAAAAAGGAAAAAAAAAGGTAGACGGTCTTGCTGGACCATCGCCGAATTTATTCGAGCGTTACTTAATGAGAGCAGTCTCCATCTTTCCGGTTCTCTCGCTCTATCTTTCAAGAGCAAGGAGGTCTTTGAGATAAGAGGCGAAAAACGCGAGCAGCCAAGCTTGGAACTTGGAAATTCGTTTTACCCTCTAATGATGCCATATCAACGACAGGACTTCAAGAAATTCTCTCCTCCCTTTTTCCCGGCAATGTTGCCAAAAAAGTAGCCAAACTAATTTGTCCTCGAGGTGGCGCTTAAATTCACGGGGAGGAAAAAAAGGAAGTACAAGATCTTTCGTGGGTGGAATTCGCTGTGAGATACATCACAGCATCTCCATCCGACGACATTCATAGCAGTTCCCCTTTAGAAATTTTCCAAGCGAAATGCTTGTCGTGGCAGTCAAGTGCAGCGGAGCCTATCTCCTCGGAGGACACCGTTAGCCATTAGAAATGCTTGATATGCGAGCGAGTGTAGGAGCGACAACTCCTAATATTTTATCTGCATCCACCGAATAAGCTTGCATCGCGTGGAAAAGGATCAGCCACATAAAGCTATGATACTTCTCTGAAAATATCAGCATAACTGAGCTGGATCGCAAATGTCAGAGCCTTCAACCTTGGCAACAAAGGCTAGGAAAAGTTTCATTCGCAGTAGGAATGGTATTGCATTTTCGCTCGGAAGTGTAGTACTCTGAAATTTTTAATGGTTCATCCTTGTCTTCTATTTTGCGCTTGCCAGTCAGCTTCCATTTCTGGTCCAGTGTCTGCGAGGTTTCCACCAGCTATTCCATTGGAGGACAAAGTGGGCGGTCGACGGTGGGCGCGCGCGCGCGCGCGCGCGCGAGCGCGTGTGCTAGCAAAAACGATTTGCATTTTGATTTAATTTATTCCAGTGTAAACTCGAGCTCTCCGCGGTGCTCGCGTGGTCGACCTTGCCTTTTTCCAGAGCGAGGAATATAGTATATGCCGTGGTATTTGAATCGGTCAGCACGGGGCTGAGATTGCTGTCATCAAAAATGGAAAAAACGTGCCAGTGGCCTCCTTGCGGTAACGATCAAATCCTCGGTCATAGATGGACTTCATTGTCCTTTCTTGCGATAATCGAAAAACGATCCATTCAAGCTCTTTTCAACATAATAACCATAGTTAGGTTTAAAAAGATCTTCCGTATCATCTTAGTTTCTCTCTTCGAATTGATTCCAAGTCATGCGGTAATAAAAGTTATCGAATTTATAGCTAGCTTTTGATTCCATAATATCCTTTATGATACACGTACAGCTTGACTGATCTTTGCTCTTGCACGGTGACTCGCTTTTCTTTGACAGCTCGGCTTCCTTTTGCCAAGGAATTTCTGAACGGTCCAGAGATCCCCGGAATCCTGGCGCAAGGAAGGACGCGAGGAGAGTAAAAATGCAGAAAGGTTTCGCCTCGTTTGCAGCGTGGCTAGGATAAAGAAAGCCGGGTCTCAGACTTCATACTAGCAAAAAAGAGAAGAGGAATTTCCACGCTCTTGGAGATTTCTTTAGGACAAGCGGAAAGAATTACTAATGAAATACAATTGGCACGGTCAGGGTCGAAAGGCTTCGGGTAACTTCAACAACGGCTATTTAATAAATTGCTATCATTTTTTATCCTGGGTTCTTTGCCTTCTAATCTTGTCGCACTCGTCATCCCGATTTATCACTCTGGATGATCCTACCGCGATCCTACTTATCTCTTCAGAGGAACTCATCCGGACTCCTTGTGATTGTTAATAATCTACTTCATAAATAATGCGGCTGGGATCCCTCGCTCGTTCCCAGCATCCTCCACTATTCATCGCTTTGAGATTCGGTATCGAAGCAGAAAGATAGAAAGCCCTCTTAGCAAAACGAGATTCTTCCGATCGTGATTTTTATTGGAACTTTCCTGGCCTTTGTGAGTCCATAACGATCATCGCTGAGAACAGTTCCCAGCTTTATCTATTGAGAAATGGCTAACATTCTTAAGAGAAACCTGCGGTCTCCATTTCCTTAAATACTATCTTTTTATTAGTTCGATCTTCCTCTATTTTTCTTTCCTATAAAACAGTCCAGGATTTCAGTTAAGAATGTCTATCAAAATAAACCCTATTAACTTCATTCTTTTTTTCACTATTACTTTTACTATTATAATGTCAGCTCGCCCTGTCATACTTACACCAAACAGTAGACAATCTTATTTTCCCAGATTCAAATAGAATCAGATACTCACCCTGCAGAAGCTGGTGATCGACGAGATCTGGAACAAAAAGGAGAGAGAATGCTTTAGGCAGTAATAGGAGATAGCTAGGTTTAGTCGCTCGAACGAGGGAATTATAGCGGGCCAGTTGAATTTCCAAAGTTAATTTCTGCTACGTTTTGCTTAACAAGGTTAGGTGGTCTGCGGCTTATTTCACGGAGTGCGCGGCATGCCGGGATGAGATGCGAGGCGGTAACCAAAAGACATTCACGGCAAGGCGAATGCTCTCTGGAGGCAACGCTATCCGGTGGTTGCCAGATAGTAGTTGTTGCATCTCTCTGCTACTCATTCCGAGCCACGAGCATCAAAGAGACTAGGTAATAAGCGGAGCACACAGCCTCCGGCTCACAAATTGTGAGTTTGGCGAGCAAACGGAGCAAATACGAGTCCCTCGAGTGTAAGTTGGAAGTCACGCATCTTCCTGCCAATTGGACGCTCATAAATGCGTTCTTCCTTCTCGAAGAAAAGGGAGACACCTTTCTCTAGAAAAGTGCTTTAATTGCGACAGTTTAATTAACGAGTAATATCGCGCGCCATGGTGTAATGGCTCTTTGGCTGGCGCGCGACCGCTTAATTAGCTACGATCGATCGCGAGACAATTAACGGCTCGTTAGTTTCGATCAGAGAACGAGAGCTGAGAGACGAGCACGAAAGCGTATTGCCACCTTTTTCGTCACTCTTCACTATTTTATTCCCTCATTTTCTCTCAACTCCTCTGTCTCCGATTGCTCTTCAGGAAGGAACTCCTCCACAGAGATTCGAGGATACAGATGTCCTTGATTGAACCTCCATTTCCTCTAATTTCATTTACTCTTATTACTCGCTGCTTCTATTACAGTTTCTAGTGTACGTACGCATTATTGACGCATTGAAATGCAGTTAGTACGAAAAGTAGTGAGAACGCTTTTCATCGGTTCGTGCATAACATTCGCGTTCCGTAACAGGATTAACCTGAAATCGGCCTAGAATAGAATGAAAGCTGAACAGTAGCAGGAGCGAATGAAAAAGAAAGAGGTGGAAAGAGGTATATGACTGGGTGGGAAATCGGGTTGGCCACAATTTATCCGTAGGAGCGCGTGGCGCGTTAATTGTTTTACACTTTAATACCCTCTTTCAATAGGCGGTACGCTTTTTCCCGGCTCTCCGCTTCCATTCTACTAGCGGAAGAAAGGAGCGGCAGTTCATTCGCTCGAATGAAAGAGCCGGAGGCTGCTACGGATGTGTCGAATGATCCTAATTATATATTGCGCTATTTTCACGCTTACGCTAATGGGTCATTAAATTTTCTCATTAGGAATGGCACAACTCTCTCTCTCTCTCTCTCACTTTTACCCCTCTCGCGCATTCATTAGGGCAGCGAGGTGTCGTTGGTCGGATTCAAAGGACCCGCCTTGTTTTTTCCACGAGCTGAACGGTAAAGCGGCCCGGTCCGCCTGTAAATACAAGGGCGCACGCTACGCTGGAAATGGACACGCCAGCTAGCGATGCCGCTTGAATATAGTTTTATATTATACGTTGGACAAAGTCCTTTTTGGAGCGTACCAGTCGCGCTAACGAGGCTGCTCGCGTCAAATCTTTGTAATAAGCGGAGCCACCAGACACTGCTTTGTCGCGTGTGCAAGCGCCAGTCAGTCTCGCCGTCGTTCCCCTGACCAGCACAGTTTGACACGGCCTATTAACCAAATCCTAACTACCAACTGACATACTCTCAATTTCAACGAGTAGTATTTGTATCAAGCGTGAATTCTTCCTGTTTGAATAACAAATAATCGAACGTTTTATTTAGTCCCCCTTTTTTTCTCTTGTATTCTTCCCTTGTGTTTCCTAGATAAATATACTTATTTCTTTTCTGTCTTTTCTAATAAATCGCTTGAGAACCTGAAAACTTTATATTACAGTTATTATTGCGAAATATTAAAACACAAATCTATCTAATTTCTAACTGACATACACTCGATTGTCATTCGTATTTCACTCGCCCTGTAATTTCGACGAGTACCACTCATATCGGGCTTGAATTCCTACCGATCGGATGGCAGATAAACGGACGTTTTATTTAGTTTCCTCTTTTACCTGGAATTGTTGCCGCGTCAGCGACATAGATATGACACGATGTGTGAATTAAAACTGAGTTCCCATTTTTTAAGAACATGTACAACGGCGGAGTGTGCACCTGATGGTGCTGGGAGTCCCTCGGCCGCCATATGAATATACGTGTCAAGCTTTCTCCTCGGAGTAATGAGCACCAGCAGACACCGGAACGACAGAAAGAGAATGCGTGTATGTATGAGAATGAGTGTGCCACGTGTTTCAGATGAGTAAGCTGCCACGAATATCTCTTACATAAGTGGACAGTCAACGATCGGGCAAACCAACCATAATGATAACCAGTTATAACAGCAAATCGGTATTAGATGCGACCATTAGCGTTGAAACGCGGCCGAAAGTTGGCCCAGGCTTGTAATACTTGTACATTGGCGCCGCGTGTACAGCGGCATTAATTTGCGATAATCGAGCCACGCGATTAGAAATTGATAACAGGATGGCAAGCACGACGGGGTATCATTATAACGTTCGCATTAAAATTCAGCAAATGGAAAATCAATGAGAAAACAATTAGCATTTCCTTTGTGTAGAATGCTACTCTATACTTTATAAAATTGGAATGATTTTTGTAATGATTGAGGTGAGATAGATTAGAATTAGATAATGTTTCGAGTGAGAAGTTGTTCAAGTTGAAACTGACTTGTCCGTAGCATCTCTTGGCAAGTCACCGGATCATCGTACCATTCTTAAAGCAGAGCAGAGTAGTACTCGAGCGAGCTTCTTACCAGCACTCCGAGATCTCCTTGACCCGTCTCTTCCTCTGCCGGCTTTCCTCTATGTCGTTTCCTTGCCTTATACGCGCGGAAAAGTGCGACGACCGGAAGTAACAGCTTAGTACGGCGCATCGGCTCGCGCCTTAGCCCGCCAGAAGATATTTCAGGTAGATGGGAAACGTATATACGAATAATATGTATACGTATATCTATGCATATACTACATACATTTGGAAAGATCGGTCGGCCATAAATCAAGATTTCAATTCGTTGTTCGACCGAAGCACCAGCGCTTCGACTTATGCATCGATGCGAACAACCTCCCACATTTCCCGCCCACTCTCTACTACCAGGATGGAAAACTTTAGGAATTGCGAGAATTCCGTATCAAGTTCTGCGCAACTTCCGGCCGATTTCACTAGAAAAATCGTTCGGCTTTTCAGTTCTTTAAGCCTCGGTCGACCCTCAACCACTATCGAATACTACCGGAATTTGATAAAGCTTCGTCCAACCTATTCATTATTTATGAATATCGATGTTTTATACATTCATAAAATTGACTATAAATTCTGACGATTTAATTAATACGTCTAGTTAAAATAAACTAAAGTCACAAAGAACTCTTTTTTTACTGTTAGACTATCAAAAGGATGAAAGATCTTTTATTGTTTTGCTTGTGCATTTTTCTCGAGAAGGGCTTGCCATTGATATGAAGTAACATATTGAAGGGTGAATAGGAATTTTGAAAAGGGTGTCTGTTGAAAAGAGATGGTCACCCTTGTCTGATTCAACCACCGTTGAGTAGAATGTCGAAGGTGCGTGTAAATGGCTTGGCGCAAGTAAGCTATAGCCCAATCCCGGCGCCTCATCTCTGCTTTCACCCCTTCGCAGGGCAAAACAGAGGTCGTACAGTATATATCCGACGGTAGGGGTGTCTAGACACCCAATCTCTTTTCTCCTTCTCTCCCTTCCGCATTCCCCCAGTTTCCAGCTGAGTTGGGACTCACACCAAGACAGCTTCCAGCCTCCTAGCTAATAGATACATCAGTCCGTTCGGGAAACTAGCTAAAGACGCTCAGGTAACGCAAGTTTTTTCCCCAAGGCAATGAAAAGATTTTACAGGTAAAAGTGTATGTTGCGGGATTAGAGTTACGATTTAACATGAACCTACCCTTAATTGACGATTCGAAGGTAGCTTGAAAAGATAGGGCATGGAATCTCACATAAAAAGAAAACTACTCCTTCGTCGTCGATGGTAATACCCGATCATTTGGCTGGTTGTGAATCACGTATGATATAAGCCCTGTCGTAAGTCTGCTTGCTTCATCAATCATAAGAGCCAACCTCCGCACCATCCGGTACCACCCCCGGACTCGATAAAGCCACGCTCACGATGTCTTTCCAGATTTTCTCTAATGGATCCTTAAAACCAAGCTGTCAAACAAAATAATATCTATTACAATAGAAATTCCTGACCGCTTTTTCTAGATGTTATTACTGGAATTAGGTATAGTTTTACTAGAGAATTAAAGGCATCGAGTGAGGCAGAGATCTCAGCAATGAGTTCTCTGTAGAAAGGAACGATTATGCCACTGCTTCGTTCTACGATGCACATTAATGAGAGTTCAGGCAAGCAATAAAAAAGGGGGCGGGTGGGCGATTATCGCGTGAAGCACGCACACCCGTTTCCCTCACCCTTTACCTCTCTCACCTGAGCGAGGTTTTAGTCGATATTATATGCTGACTTCGCAGAAAGTGTCGGCTACGCGGACGTGACCGTTCACGTGAACCTGGAATTATTAATAATCGCTGTTGAACCACACACACACACACGTGTGTGCATATGTATATACGTGTGTACTGGCAAACCCTCTTACGAGCGATCAGAATTTTCGGAGGCCGATCGTGCCGCGCCTTCTAACCACTGCTAGTATTCCATTCTCTCTACTATATCGCTTTTATAAGCTGCCGATATTCCAAGGAACAAAGCTTCCCTTCGTGAGAATTGCAAATGCTCGGACAATAAAGCTCCTCTGCATTGATGAACGATGAAGTTTCGACCAGCAGTCGCCGAACATGCTTGGCAGCGACCATAATGGAAAAGATGCCGATGGACCTCGATGCAGAGGACGTGACGAACTAGTTATTGAGTAAGGTACGAGTGAACTTGGAACTCCTTCGCTAGAAGAGGAAGGAGCGAAGCACGAAGCATCCTCGCTTGGTTAGATTGAAACTGTCAAACTTTCGCCTAGTAAACTTGGAACTTTCTTGCCGCGGCTTCCGACTGCTCTTGCCTTCTATTCGACAGCTAGTTTGTAGTAATGTTGAAACATTTTTTGCTCAACTGTGACCCTAATCTCCATTGAGTGTCATAGTAGAAGAGCAAAACTAGAATGATCTTTTTTATCTGATAGAATGAAATCAGGGTTTATTGTTTTGTGATTATCTAAAATATTTAGCCTTCGAAACGAAGCATTTCTAATACTTTCAAGATCGTATTAAATCGGGTAAAGTATTTCGACCAATATCCGGCGACGTGTGTACAATTTCGCGATGATTCTTCATTATTGTACGTCAAGAGTTTCCTGCTAGAAACCAAGTACTATAACTCCGTGGGTTATTGAGGCATCGTCGATCGAAAGTACCATGAATAACTTGATAAGTATTGGTATACTCTGAAGTTCAATGTCTAGCCTTTCTTTCCGCGATCTACTCCTTGGAACGCGGATAATGCTCGCGACTGCGGAAGAGAGAAGGCACTTGGTCCTCAGGACCTTCGTCGAATATTAAATCTTCGAAAGTTCAATATCCTCTACCTTATTGAATGTCTCAAATTTCCCAAGCAAGTAAGCTCATCTCTTCCCGCCTTTTTCCATCGATTCTAGTCTCAATAAATCGTCCAAGAACTCTGCAACTTGATTTCTGATATTACATTTATCTTCTCAAGTAAGAGTTCTTCTTCTTCTCTAAGAAATTGTCCACATCTTTCAACGATCCACAAAAGCCCAAGAACCAAGGGATTTATTATTCATCGAATGGATTAAAAATTCAGGGAGTTTGACGCGCCACTCTTAAGAACACAGTGCACCTGTCACCTTAACGAACTATGTATGTACTTTTAAACCAATTTCACAAGTTCTCAGGAACTCGGCAAACTTTCCTCTTCTATACAAGGGAATTGTTAGTGGCATTTTCATGAAAGTTGTATGAATTACTCGACAATGCGCCATCAAGTTGAATGTCGCAATTAGAAGCTTGAGGAATGCGGGAAACATAACTGGCAGAGGTTGGCCTCGCCAATATAATCCTAGGAGAGCGAGAGCGAAAACAAAGGGCAGTGTCCACGTATGATAATAGGTTTACTTGCAGCCCGATCAGCACGGGTCAATTCGAGGGTCGCCGACATGCAGGGGCGTTAAATCGATAAACTAGTCGAGGCCGATCGCACTATAGGGTTGTACTCGCATCGGCCTTCCGATACCCCTCGCGATGCTGCCGCCTAAATAATTGCGTTAGCTATCCTGCAGGCCGTAATACGCGATGAATATCAGGCCGCCGCGCATCCCTTCATACACCTCCGATATTGCTCTCACGTTCGTGGTCAGGGAAACGTACGATTAGTGTTTGAACTACATCGGCCTCGGCACACACACACACACAAACATACACATACATACAACTGGTTGGTTGTTCATTGCGCCGCAAGCAATTTCTGATTCGACCTGCCTTCCACTGACTCTCTTCGTTCCCATTGATCAAATTCTATTCTGTGCTTGTAAGATAATAGAAATTTGACTCTAAACTGATCGTTTCGAAATTATTAGTATAATAGATTATTCATTGAATGAATTAATAATTGGATTATGGTTCGAACTAATTCAACGTATTCCACTGATTCTACTCTGCCGACAGAGATCAAACCAGTGGGAATAATTCTATTCGTACAAAAAGTTTGGCCGACGCTCCTGTGGGAAGCGAGGGGGAGCGCTATGGGAATGGGTGGATGGTGAGAGAATGGGGGAGGGGAAAAAAAAGGTTCACGATAGGGGTGATAAAGTGAGATTCTAAATTGGATGGGAGAATCGAGAGAGCGATCGAGGGTGGCTCGTTATTTTGCTCCAGTTATTGGACGCCTCCGATTCCAGGGACTGCGAGGCGAGGTTCGCGCGTGGAGCAGTCAAGATTTAATTACCTCTTGAACTTTCCTGTGGACGATGATCTTGTGCCACTGATTATCGTCGAAGCGCACCCTCGCTGGCTTTATGTGAAGATCGAGTCTGCCTTTGGCCAGTGTCATTCCGATCGCTGCGCCACCATCCCTCAGGGATACTGTCAGATAGTCGTCCTCCTCTCCTGTAATCAGACATCCATATATTTTTATTATCATTTTTGAAAAAACAAAAGTACTGTTTAACATATATAAAAATCTTTGAAATCACTGATGAGTCTTTCTACATAATTAACCTCCTTTTTATTTGTAAATTTATAAATAATAAGAGTGTTCGATTTTCAGTATAAGAATATATCACGAAGAATTTAATTAAGGTGCGCTTGTTGCCGTGGATAGTGCAGTTAGCACGAGAGGAAGTAATTAGAGGTTTAATATGCAAGGCAAGCCGTAGAGGATGCGTTAAAGGTAGGAACGCATTAGTTTCGCAGAGGGCTCCGGGATGAAGACGAGTAATTGTGAAATGTATAATGGCTCCAGGACTCTGTAAACTCTACGGTCAGATGCATAGCCCCTGTTGCAGCTGGTGCTTCCTTTACTTCGAGTTTATCTCATTGTTTCGGATAATCGATCTTTCCCACCGGTAATCCATGACCGGCGTTTACTCCCCGCATAAATCATGAAGCGCATCTTTATCCCAGTGTTGAGCACACGGCATTAAATAAATGGAGCCATTATAAGAAACTGTAGTATCCAAGAAAATATGGAGCAGTAAGGAATTCAGTAGTATTGCAATGAAAAACAGGTACTAAATTCAACGAGGATTAACACTTAACACGTCGGTTAACATCTTCATGCATTTCATCCAAGAAGAAAGTGTTCAACTAGTATTAGTAAGAGTAGGAGCATCCCTGCGTTTAAAGGGTGCCACCACCGCATACTAATTGTAGCAGCGGCCAGTCCGGCTATCGAGGGTATAAAAGATGCAGATGGTGCTCGGGACTTAATTGCTAGTTTCCCTGTTGGAAACGGTGCCTATTTGCATGCGCTTGGATCAGTATTACACGCGTATCCTGTGCGTTCCTCCTCGATTAGCTAGGTCGCCCTTTTGTTTATTGGTAGGTAGGGTTGAAAACGAGCAAGAGATAACAGCGGTTCGATTGGCTATTGGGGCCGACAAGATTCCATGCGATTATTCCTACGATGGACGTAATTCAGCATCGATGAACGAGATGCCATCCAATCATATCGACAGGGTTGTTTAAAGGGTAGTATTGCGAGAGAGAGAGAAAAAAGCTGGAGGAACTAAGAGAAGAAGTTTTCTGGTGCAAGCTGTAGGCGACTCAGGTAAAAGCAAGCTGCACCTCAGCTGCAGCGGCAACAGTAGCGGCAACCAGAAACCTATATATTCAGGCCGCGGTCCGCAATGCCGTAACACACATACAGCTCGAAAGAGTAGGATAGTGTGCTCTCGCTCCCTTGCTCCACTTTGCTACATCGCATCTCGACTGGCTGTGCTCTCCCCCAGCACTACTAGCCCCCGGTCGCTCATTTGTTCCTGAGATAAGCTATACCACGAGCACCGCGCCCCTTAAATTATGCATATTTCCTCTACTTTAGCTAGCAGCGGAGGCCGAGCGCGCTCGAGCTTACCACTTTTTGTTCTCGCCAAATCCCACTGAAGGATACACTGGCAGTGAGTTCGGAGTTTCGATCAATAGATTTTCTTCGAGCGCAAAGTCCTCCGTGAATTATGAGAGAACTAGTAGCTCTGCCTATCGTACGAGGGTTGCTCAGTACACGTAGATTCTAGTGCTTTCATTAGCTCGTAGAAATTCCTTGCGTAATAAGCATCGTGCTCGTCATTTTACCATTGGCTACCGCTGCTAGCTCTGCGGTTCACCCATTTCCTTCTTCTACCCTTTTTCCTACCCTTTTTTCCCCAAGCGTTCCACTCGCTTTTCCGTTTCCGGATGTTTGAACCGGCGGCGACCGCTACCGTTACGCCGGGCATCGCCTTGTTCCAACCTTGCTAAATGGCTTTTCTTTCGGATCACCACTGTTCCACCATCTCTTCTCTTTCCCGCGGCACATGACTTCGCTTGTAATTCGACGCTTCTTTCGTAGTTGCTCGTGAATGGTGCATTCTCGATCCGCTGATTAACGAGATCGCTAGCTTTCCTCTTGCGAATCAAGGGAAACCGTTCAGTAGAATGAGTCAGTCGGACTTAGGATAGAATCACTGATAGAAATCGATGTTTCATCGAGACGCGCTTTGAAACTGTTAACAAGAGCAGCTCGTAAAGAAGCCACAAGACTGTCGAGAAATAGATAGACGACATAACGTATTACAGTAACAAGCAGTACAAACAGCTAGCGGGTAGAAATAATAATGCCTGCTGCACCTGGTTCCGATCAATTGCATAGCGGCGCTCGTTCTCATCCGGAGGGCGATCACGTCTCCGCATTCGTTTCCAGTTGCGCGGCATTAATCGGGGGAAGCCGGCACGTGCCGAATAAAGCATTAAAGCAAACTATTATTCCGAGGCGCAAAAGCGGCGCGTGCGATTCTGGTCTAGTGTGCTCTAGTTTAAGTGGGGAAGCTGTGCCACAGCCGTTGCTTGCAATTAGAATTGCTCTCTCCAATAGTGTTTCGCTGCAGTGCACTCGCATCCTCTTTATCTCTTTGGTTTGATCGATTGGTTACTCTTCCTAATGAGAGAGATAGAGAAAGGTCCGATATTATATCCGCAAAACTCGTAGCCAGCCTGCCGGACGAAATTCGGCTGGAAGGAAAAGCCGATACGATATCACCGGCAACGGAATTCCTCTAGGGAACTGTCGTCAATAAGGAAACGTCGATTCTGCTTGCCGTGTTAATTATCGGAAAGGAAAGGCTGTATATTAGCAGGGGGCTTGCTGCTGCACGCGAGATCGAGCTGTCCTCACGTAGAAATACCGATCGAATGCCCTGATCTCTGGAACACATGTAACAAGCCGTCTCGAATGAAAGTATCGAAACTAAGGGATAGATTAACTTGGTAGATCTTAAACTTCAATTGACGTCGATTCCACATGGACCTTCGGTAATTACTCTGGTACAAACTCTCTCAGTTCATTCCACGTGCAATAATAAACCAATATTCTCTTGAATCTTATTTATGACAGACTTGCACATCTCTGAGATGATAACTTGGGATTAATGTTGTCTGGTAGGACTGAACAGGACAAAGCAGCTTTTGTGGTTGTGTCATATCACTTGGAAGAAATTGATCGCGCAAGAAATATTAATTCTTGGGCTCTCGCTGCTAGCACATTTTGGTCCATTGACTTTTCGATCGGATAAATCTGGCCGGTGATATTAACGGTCGGACGTAGACGCATGGAAGGTGGAACAAAAGGGGGATGCTGCGAAAGGACGGTGGTAAAGGAGGAAGAGGAGGGGGAGAGCGTGAGCGCTTAAGGAGGCTGGTTAGATTTAATCGCGTAACTTGCGCCACCATCCGACCGACTCAGCCATCTTCCACAGAGGAGAGACAATAGCGCGGACTCGGACAATAGCCGGGCATATTAAATCTTGGCGACTCGCCCCGACATTACGTCCAATTAGGGGGAATCCTCGTACCGACAAAGCTAAGCGCTGACCACTCCCTTCCTTTATCATCCTAACTCACTCAATTTCGATTGATCTCTCGAATCCCCTCGGCGAAAAAAAAACAAACGAGAGGAATTCCAACGTTCAGTTTTTTCACATTGGAAGCGGTTCGCGTGGTGGTAAAGTGGGTAAAGGTGAAAAATTAGTTCAACGAAAGTTTCAGTTTGTTCGTGGAACGCGAGCGCGAGCGCGCGCGCGCGAAAGGCGCACCGGGCGCTTTCAAGCTTTGATGTGAAATTACGGGAACGCGGCTTGTTCCGAGGGCGCGAAGTTTTTCCGTGGCCTGCTTTTCAGCATTTCCAGGAGGGCCCTGCTTATGAGGGGTAATTGTGCGCAGTGCGAAAGTAGTAGGAAAGTAGTGCTTCTAGTAACGAGAAAGCTTGTGAGGTTTTCCGACTATGCCGGCTAAGGCGACTCTGACACTAACACTTCGCCAAGGTTGCAAACTCATTTCCTTGAATCTTAGAGGTTTTGGGATGCTCTGAGATAAAGAAAATAGTCTCTTGCTGGTCTTTCATTTAACAAAACTTTTTTCACAATTCAATATTAAACTTAGTCAAAGTATATTAGTAAGTAAGACTCACCGGAGTAGAAGAGTAGACCATTTGGTTGCCTGGTTTTGAACTGCAAGCTGATAGATTCTTGGCTGCTGAGTACTGGATCGCCTTTGCTCAGGTCTATCGTAAGATATTCTGTACCCCGGAAGGAGGCCTCCGAGGGTGCTTTATCTGCAACAATAAAGCATGTGAGTCAGTTTCATCCGGCCAATAAATTAAGTCTGACTGCGTGTAGGTACCACTGCGCTCTACTTTTGCACTGGGAGGGTGGTATACACGTATTAAGAATGTAAAATATGCGGACATACGTGAGGAAAATATAGGATAATACAGCTCGAGGACTCGTAACTCCCGGAGCGTAGGGTACTGAATGTACATTAAGTATGCAAACATACGTGACTAAAATGTAACGGGGGAGAAATTAGTGTGTCGCGCGAGGGGCTTGCTGCTCATCTTCGTATACCGCTTGGGAGCAGTTCGACGCTTCCTCTCACGATTTCCAGCCAGTTGGAATTACTTCAGCTTGGAACGCCACTCGATTTACGCACTAGTCTACTCTCTCGAAATTCGTACGCTACTCGTAGCGATGTGTACACTCATCTTAGATGCAAGCTACATGCTCCTAGCTCTAGAAAATATGCGCAAGATCGCACCGAGTTTCTACCGAGTGGGAGTAGCAGTCCGATCTCATCAAGTGTGACTTTTTCTAGCTTTCCAAGTTGATTCAAGCTTGTCTATGGGAAGAAGAAGAAGGGGTTCAAGTCTTGAGAGTCATTGGCTTTGGACTTCTCTTAATTAGAGGCAGAGCCCACTATCATCCAACGTCTTCCGGCTTCTTTCCTTTATTTTCCACTTTCCTTTCTGTCTTTCACTTCACCGGCTCTTTTTTTTTTGTTCCTTTTTCTCCCTCAATACTGCAAAGGGTTTCTGATTCAGCGGCGGAGACGTCTGATCTCGGCCACCCGTCGCGAAGACGTCGTCGCGAGGGCTCTCATTTCTCATTATTTTCCATCTTCCCATTGTTACCGGGCGAGCAAACAAAAGTGCGACCGAGCAAGGGGAGAGACAAGGCAAAAAGGCCATAAGATGAGCTTAATGGCTTTGGAGGTACGCCAAATCGCGAACCTCTCTTTTCCCGGTCCTCGATGCACTCGGCCGCACATACCACCCACTCGAGTCTTCTTTCTTCCCATCGCAAATCATCCACTGATTTCGCGGGAACGGCCATCGTCTATCATTGATAAGGTAACCGTTAATAGCTCTTTGAGATATATCGACTCGATTGCTGTTGGAGAAACCATGAAAGAAAGTCCAACTGAACACTTAAGTTCGATCTACTAATGTGCGGGAAATGAATGGTCGAACTGAATCGAATAATAAATCTGTGAGAAATCACGTGTTCATATGAGTCAGCGAGTCATTCGTGGAATAAAGAGACGGTAAAAGTAAAGAGGCTTGATATTTGTCGGCCCAACGTCGCAGAGGTTAGATCTTTTCTCCTTGAAGGAACCCGGAACCGATAAATCTTCGGGGCGTAAAAGTGAAGTAAGGAGTCTGCAGCTATTCGATCGTACTCTCCGCCATATGTGCTCGGTACATGCGGCTGCTGCCAATAGAGGAGAAAACACTTATCTCGGCACGGCGAATGTAGTTGGACGCTAGAGCGTGGAAACCTTGTAGAACCATTTAAGAAGTTTTCTTCCTTGAGATATTGCCACGGTGGCATTTCATGGTCCTAGTAGAGAGAGTAGTTCTATCCTCGGTTATAACACGAAGCCAAAAACGAATCTCGAATCTTGCCTTTTCAATTCAATCCGATATATTTCTCTTATCATTTTATATTTTTTAGTTTCTACTGTAATGTTAATAGAAGTAAAGAAGAGATGTTTGAATTATTTTTTCCAAGTGTGTGATGAAGAATGAAGTATCAATGCAGACATGTTATAGTAAATCCAGAGCTTTTTAATAAATTCCAACGACTCCGTGGAAAGATAAAAGAGCATTAACGCTCTCGTTCGATCTCATCTCTGGCACCACCCTCCACGCTTTGGTCGTCTCAGACTCACGTAGGATTAGCCGAGTAATCTTTCGAAGAGCTTCCAGCAGCGAAGTAACGAGATCCCACGGGAAACGGAAACCTCTTCTCATCGCGAAAGTCCTGCTGGTTCGTGCGTTCTTCTTCCACCTTGGCCTACCAATATTTCCTACTATTTATTCACACTCTGTCTTCGTCCAAAATCTTTCCAATCACGAAAATAAATTATGCCTTTGAATTCGAATAGAAACATAATTGTGTTAATTAAAAAATAATATTAAATTATTGTACAATTTGTATTAAAGACTTTTCTATTACAATTGGAATGTACTAGTAAATATTTCCTAGTTTACACGTTGTCTTCATTGATGGTAATTTTTCTTGAGATAAAAGCCTGAGAGTATTCGCAACAGGGATTTCCGTACTTCTCGTCGAGCGAAGTAAACTATTTCAAAGCGTTAAGCCGCACGCCGAATGCAGGAGTGCATGTCGATGAAGTAGAAGAGGAGAAATCCAGCTCGTTTAATAAATCTCGACCATTCGCTAGGATAACGGTGTGCTAAGGAGATCGATCGCCGAGTGTATTTCGCTTCCCCGCGTTCTTTTGTCGTGCCTTCCATACACCCAGGATTATCGGGTTAATCTTGCGAGTTCTCGGCCAAGTCCCGAAAGAAAGTCCCGTCGGTACTTTCGAAAAAGTATCCAAGAAAGAACTTTCGGACAAGACACTTTTCATTGGCCTCTTCGCGACTGGAAATAAGATTCCTCTTGCACAGACCTTCGATCTTAGTCACACTGTCAGGGTGAATGTCCTCGAATCGATGCCTAGTTTTAACATTATCTCTTACTACTTTTAAAAGGAAAATGAATTTCCTCTACAATAATAATAATTTTTTACGATCACTCTTTATCTTCATGAGAAGCACCATTGGTTTTCTCAATTAAAGGCTCGTTCTATACAAACAGGAGCATTCTATTCCGAGTGTATGATAGTTACGCGTTCTATATCGCAAACATTTACCTCGTAACGTAATTGTTTCGCCGGCCGTGACGGCTCTCAAATAGTCTCTCGTTATCAGAGGCGCTGCGGCGCGTCCTCTAGGACTTCCTGAGCGGTCGCCGAGAGAGCGCTCTACAGAGAAATTGCCGCTTCTGGCTTCCTCTTTCCGAATGCCGGCAAGAATACAAAACACATCGTGGAGATATGCATTGAAGGCGTGGTAGGTTTCAGTACGCTTAATGTCGCATGTCGCTCGGGGAAACGAAGCTTGAAAGCGCCATACCGCATAGCAACCCCCACTATTTCCGGCTCTCGCACCCGATAAGACGTCCAAGAGTGATATAGGTCCGCAATATGCACCGAACTACCTCACACCTTTCTCCAAGCCTCGAATATTTCCTATCGGAACTTTTCCGTCCGGAACTTCCTGCGAGCCAAGTGCCGACTTCACCGATAGTGAGAAATGTACAGCGTTAAACATCGGCCTAGGAATTAGAGCAGCATCCAATGCTTGGTAAAATATTCCTGTAGGAATTCCTAGACACATGTAACTCGATCATAGTCGAGAATTCTTTCCACTAGGATTTGAAGAATGTCTAGAAGACGAGAATATATGTTGAATCGATGAGAATACGAAGCTTCGAATACGCTCCATGCGAATCACGAACATCCCGTAGGCTCGGAATTTTCGACGCGTGACGAAGGATTCTGGTTGGGAAGATCCTGGTTGTCGGGATTGAATTCCCCGCAGGATCGCTGCCCCGCGAAAGACCTGCTCTAGTCTGTCTTCTTGCACGCTGGCTGTCACGTCGTCTGCGCGAGTTCGCGACTTCCTGGGGAATCCCTCGAATACGTGTCTTCGGAATCGATTGAAAAGGTTGCAGATTCTCGAACTTCAGTATTATTCATGAATTTCTCTGATTCCAAGATTTTTGTCAAAGAAAGAATGTGATTGTTAAAGGTTGTGGTAAAAGTTCGGTGTTCTTGTGTCTGTTAAAATTAAAATCAAAGGTGTCCAGCGAGAAAGAGTTGCTCTGATTTTTCTAGGAACAAAGGAGTTTTCTTCCTGTCTGCGAAGTACACTCACACAGCAAGGACGACCGCAGGCGTGCTACTAAAAGCAGGGTTGAGAGTCCAGACTAGTCCAGTTTGACAGTAGTTTCCTTCAGGGGCTTTCCCCACGCGTCGTGCCGACGTGAAGCAATATACATGCTAATACGATAGGTTTCAAGTTGGTCCAGTAGCCGCAGAACATGTCAAGAAGCGTTCTTCCTTTGAACTCTTGCGAGACACGACGCTATCTTTCCCAACTTATTTTTACAAACGAATTCGATCCAGATTCCCAACTGAATGAATTTCTTTCTTTGAATGAATCTTACCTGTAAATCTACTCGGAACGTTACTCAAATGTGATAACAGTGATCTACTAGTTCGCCAGTTGGCAGTCGATAGAAAGTCAGATGGTTCATCGGCAATTAGATTGGCAGTGGTGGGTATGTGATGGGAATGTGTATCGATCGAAAAGTGATGTGGCATATTATGCAGACTGAGTCCTGGTGTTGAAGAGAACATTCAAATGGTATTCAGAGGGTCTGGCAATCCGTCTTCCTCGAGCTTTCAACCCCTTCTTCTCCTTTCTTCCGTAGAAGTCGCGAGTCGATGGAGTCGATAGATAGAGCTTGGCTGCCAGCGGGTATTACCCTGGCAATCGCCCACCCCACCAACCCGAGCCAGAAGGGGGGTGGGTGGGAGGGGGCAGGAAAAAGAAGGATCTACGAGTGACACGCTGAAACCTTTTTCCCTCTCGGTCCTGTAATCTCGCGTCAATCAGCTGCGATAAGAATTGCAAAAACAGAACTCCTTCGAACTCCTCGCGCTACCATGTATACTAAGATCGATCTCGTCCACTCGCCAAGTCAAGCTTCGTTTCACTTCTACACCGGAACAATCATATATATTTCTCAGGATTTCTCTTTCAGGGATTAAATGTAAATTTCATCCTAAACTGACGTCATTTTCATTATACCTTATTTTTTAAACTGTCTTAAAATACGTACAATTCGTGGTCTGTCAATGTCAGGGAAAGTGAGTTTCGAAGCACGTGTAAATGACGAAGCCAATCAGTAGTGGTTTTGAAGGAGCCAGTTTTATTAAGGACAAGGTCGAATGCGTGGGAAGAACTTAATTAATTTGTGTCCATGTAAGAAAGGGATGAAAGGCAACGGTTAAATAATAAACAGTGAAACGGTTGGAAGATATAGAAGGAGAGAGAGAGAGAGAGATAGAGAGAGATAGAGAACGTTTATAATGCGGGCTCGAAGCTCGCGGAGGGTTGCAGTCGAGAGGGTTTCATGAAAACGGACAGAGCAAAGAGGGTAGGAAAGGGTGAGTGAGAAGGGGGTGAAGGGAGCAGTGCCGTCCAACCGCCGCCGCAATTTCCCCCACCGGCACTGAGAGCCCGGCATTGCGGCATAAATCCCGCGGATCCGGGAGAATATTACCTTCCACCAACTGCGAGGACTTCAACCCCCTCGATTTACTATTCTCGGCCATCAATGGACCGCTTTTTAGTGGCGGACGTGCCGCCCAAGCGTGTGATACTGCTTTTCATATCACATCCTCCTCGTATATTTACATCTGAGATTTGTCTGAAATATCCCTCGTACTTTTAGGGTTCTGTAATTTAGTGGAAACCCTTTTAATTTAAGTCACCATATAATTTTGTAATTTATTTATTTTAAAGTCTGAAATAATGTAGAGAAATTTTGAGTAATATTATAACTGTCATTATAAAATAATTATAAAGGTTTTGAATTTAACATATTGTCGATATAATTTGATTCGTCTTAATCACTTGACTACTTTTATCTGTCTTCATTGGCGGAACAATTAACAATCGAGTGACTTATTCGACTCGCACACATACACGTACACCGACGATGGATTGTGGAAGTTGGGCCGCTAAAGAGTCGGGTAATTCGCACAGCGGCGCGTAATTAAAGTGCAGTTGATACAAAGTCAAGCGCCGCACGACGAATTAATTGGAGAGCGCTTTTTTCGCAGCTCCGTTCCTGTAGCATCTGCTTGCGCACCGGCTTTAATTCCCGAAATTAAGAATATGGGTTATTTGTCTCGGCATGGCGGCCAAGTAAGTTATGAGCGTAATTAACTTACGGATAACCTGCGGCGACCTTCTGCGTGTGCCATTGTTGTTTGTTCTGTCTAGCAATGTGTCTTCATTGAAAAGAGATCGAGCCGAAGAGTTAAACGAGAATACACGCGAGCACACAGCATCCCATTCTACCTTCGAATTCCGGGCGAACCCCACCTGGCTAGTTCTCTGTTTGTTTGTTTTTTTTTTTGTGTTCTCCCTCCTGCCAGTATAAGTCATTTCCCTATCGGTTTCCTTTGCCCTGGTTATTTCCTTTTTTGGTAGAGCAGCGCATAAATCCAAATGCAGGATCCGCGTTGGTTCGTTAACCCCGATGCTCGAAAACATACGAGAAAAACGAATGTGCGCGTGAGACATTCTACGGGTGACACGAACCCCTCGTGGCACATGTGGTGAATGAAGATGAAGTGAGGTCAGTCTAAAGTTGAACTAAAAATTACGATCCCCTATGAGCCTTCCCCATTAGCATAGCATTGAGTGGCCGTTCATGGAACTCTATTCTACACTATACATATGATGACGGTGAGGATGTATCAATCTACGCTAGAGGCGCTTAAACTAACACTGAGAGAAAGAGAAGGGGGTTAGGTGCAAGCATGCCCGATCAATCACTCCCCGATTAATCACAGAGGTGGCAAGTGTTCCTTCGTACAATAGCGTAAGTCTAGATGGAGAGATTAATCGGTCATGATTTGACGTCGATGTCAATCGATGTACTAATCAATGCGAGACCAATGGGAGGAGGTATAACAACGATATTACTAATATTCGGGTTGTGAAAGACTGAGCGAGCATTTCTTAATGCACTATTACAATAAAAATATATGTATATAAACATATGTGTAAATAGACAAGTAATGAAAGAGCTACGTTCTACCGAGTACTCAATTACAGTGCTGTACGAAGTGTATCTATGCCGGCTGACATCAATCGCTGCTGCCGGTGTTAGATAAAGTAATTAGCGATAGACTCACTGTAATCCCACTCCCAGTAATCACCAGCACCCGCTGTGGGCAGCACTGTGCTCCATGCTTCTATGCTCGAACAGAAAGAAGGAGAGAAAGAAAGTAAAGAACTGAACCATGCCACCTTAATGCATCGGTGAGAACGAAATCAAAGGAGTCCTGATCATGATTACGAATTAAAACGCGAGCACGCGTTTGAGTTCTGCGCATTTATAGTGTTTAATCTGATCTAAAACTAGTCGGCTGAATTTTCCATGAGGGAAAAGAGGCTGTTCTTTGTGCCGAAACACGGAGAGACCTCGGTCGACGGCTCTCGAAAGCTGTAGTCAGTCACAGAAAATGTTCCACAGCCCTCTTTTTTTTTTCTTCTTCTTCTTCTTCTTCCTCCGAGTGTATTGTGCGTGGTGGAAAAGAGCGAGCAGACGACACAGTTACAGTTTCGTGGAAACAATAATCTCTTCTTTCACTCGAACAACAGGAAACCTTTGCACACAAGTATGAAATACCCTGTCGTGTGGATCTCTCTCGTGCGAGGAGAAGATTTGGGGGGTGTGCATGTTTTACTGCGTTCTTTCACCTTATAAGAAACGACTTTAATTGCTCGTATCTTTTTCCTTCGAACGCCAATTCATTTTAATGCTACGCCCTCTGCTCCCTTGTTTTCTCGCCGGTGTTCTTTTTCGACGTAGCGAACGGAAACACCCTTTTCCTGTCTCTTTTTTTTTTTACGCTGGTACATAATTGAAATTTTCTCCACTAGCTTTCTTTCCGGTGTATTCTAATTACGAATACATAGGAATACGAAGGAGAGGAGAAGCGATGAAAATTCATGTGGTATGTTACGCTTCTAGCGAGTCTCGTCGATGCAGTAAGACTATTTACTCCAATTAGACTGTCACGCGCAATCCATAATTACCAAGCGATCGTGTCTACACTAGGCTTGCGTGACTAAGGGACGCCATTGACTGATTAATGCTCGATACACCTCGATTAATATTGCGTATATCGACTGCTTCCGTATATTACCTTCCACTATGAAAGGGATTGATTATTGATTCTATGAACCAAGAAATCATTAGATTCATACTGCATCAATGACGGTACAAATGTTATTTTAGCCACGTAACGCAGTAACCACTTGCTCGATGGAAATCTAAAGGAATCAAGCGGCTTTATTAATTCTTAATTCGACGTGTTCGCCGCACTCAGCTAGTATAATCACCCGACATTGCTTATGGATGAGGAGGGCAATGAAAGTGGAGGGAGAAGTAACGCGAGGCTTTGCTAGATCGAGAGCAACGATATCAGAAGAGTCCTAGAATCTAATTATTCAGGTGTGCATAAGCGAAGCCTCAGGGAAATTGTATCTTACACTGGATATATAACCAACTAACCGCTCTCATCGATCTTTACCCGATCAAAAATAGACTTCAAAAGAAAGTCCAGAGAAAAATACACAAGTGTTTTCGTTATCGTCGAGAGCATATTAAGGATGACTCGATTGGGTCCCAAGCGGAACTTTCCTCGAAGTTGTGAAGTGGCAAGGAGAGAAGTGACGCGATGCTTGTGTCCTTAGGGTCGAAGAAGTGGGTCAACAATCAACGATCTCAAGAGCTAGTATCTCCGAGCACCTTCGCGTGATTTAGGAAGCTCGATGCTCTCACGTTTCCCATTTACCGGCATCCATTAATTCAACCAGCCGACTCCAGGATTTCATCGGGTTACAACAGCGTTTTGCTAATCCAACCTGCTGTACAACCACTCGGTCGAACTTACTTCGAATCTCCTCGAAGAAACCAGTATCAGCCTCACCGAAGAAAGCTTTCATTGCTATGTCAGAGTATACTCGAGCACTTTACAGAGACACACGAGCAGTGGAAAAGTTGCTGCAAGATTTCCGCTTTAACTGGTAGTAATATTCAAGCGATGCGAAGAAGAAGTCGCATTCATCGGAAGTGGGAAGAACCATTGCAATGGGAAGGAACGAGAAAGAGAGAAAGAGCGATTTGAAGCGTAGGAGTCGAGGAAGGTAGAACTCCTTTGGAGAACGATCGTCACCAGTACAGACTGGCGCCGATATTCAGAGGAGGATTCTCTTCTCCAAGAGAATTTTGCTTTAATTCCTTGCCGTAGCTGTTAACGGCTCTTTCCTCGGGCACGATTGTCCTGGACGGGCGGGCAAGCGGGGCTAGCGTACGACAGAAGCGGTCGTTATGCGCGATATAATGTAATTTTCTCGGCGTTAATGACCGCGCTGAAGCTCGCTGTGTCACGAGCTTTGAATGAGTGGGCGGTCTCGTGTGCACGCGGCTGGATGGACTCTTCTCTCTTCTGCGTGTGCTTACGCCACTGAATGAAGAATGAAATAACCACGCTTCCGACGAACAACGAGAAAGAAAAGCGGAAGAACAAGGAAGATTTATTAGGGTTGGAATAATCACTCCACTGGGATCTCAACTCTTTCTAAACGGCGATTGACCCTGGTTTTTCCACTGGGAAATGAGCATACGGGAAACGTAAGGGAAATTCTGTTGAATGCATAACGAATCATGCATCATCTACCAAACCACTGGAAGAATTGGAAATTCGATCGAACTTTTCCAATGGCGTTCGATTAAATTCGAGCTCTCCAATTTAATCAAGAAAGTTGCTCGTAAAAAAATGCTGATTCACGTGTGAATAGACTGCTGTCTATGCTGGAGTGCGAGATGAAATTCATCTCGGTCTTTGTTCTAGAATGGAAAGTCGTGGGAACAGTAGCGGGAAGCGTATGCCATAAGTACAGTTGAAGCTCCGGGACCTTTAGCTCGCATAGTAAATCGCAATTAAAGTAAATCCCTGCTGCGCTGCTTATCCACAGTGAAAAAACATGGAATTTCGCTCAAGCGGGTTGGCGCCAAGCTTGTCCGTCGCTTTTAAATCTGTCCGCGCGTGACCCCGCATCGTGAGCGTTCCTGAAATAGCGTGAGTGAACTCCCTCTTGATTTAAGTGATCCACAAACTTGCGTACTCCAAACTGGTGAAGCGTTCGTTGAGCTTCATCGACTGAAAATGCGTGAAAAGACACGCGCGCGTACTCCCAGCACATTGAATTTTAGAAAAGACAGAGATAAAACAAATTCATCGAGTCTTTCAAAAGGAATTGCGTCAACGTATCAGGAACTCGAAAAAATGGAAAGCAGCCTCTAGCGATGAATTCAGTGAAAGAGAAAAGTATGCAACCTGCCGAGCGACAACTTCGATTAACCCTCTAACGAGAGGGAAACTTTTTTAGCCGCTAATGAAACTCTGACAACTTTAATACCGAGTTGGTCCATCCCGACTGGATTTCTATTTATAACGAGTTAATCGAGTAGTAGATGCAGATGAAATCCAGGAAATATTTCTGCTTTTATATCATTTTCAACGAGTATTTCAAGCTAAAGGCGTAACATACCGCGTTGGGATGTGAATATCGTAGTGCGTCGAGGAATGCTAGGTATAAGGATGGATGAAAAATCAGATCAAGCGAGAACGCTCGGAAAGGAACGACTTAGGAAAGAAGCATATGGACGGAATATGTAGTTGTGTGTACAGGTATCAATGTATACAGGTATGTACATCGCTAACATGTAGACAGTACGGTTCGTTCAATCTGGAGATGGAGGTCGTATAGTCGAGGTCGTAAACAGCGGAGTAGGTCTCTTTCTTTCTCTCTGTTTCACTCTCTCTCGTTCTCTCGATGTAAAATAACCTACCTTTCTCACAATAGGCGCCCTCATAATCGCCGGAACGGCACTCGCAGATGGGTCCACTATCAGTAGAAATGCAGATACCGCCATTCTGGCAGGGATCACGCGTCTCACAGGCATCCGTGGTATTGGCTGTCATCATGTTACGTAAACTCTGAAACGGACAATGAAAAGTAATGTTAACGCATCTCTGCCGAGTGAGATCCGCCTGCTCTACATGGACCAGACGGGCGACTCTCTCTCTATGCGCGGGACATTACAGGGAATCGATTTCGCCGGTTGCACCTGATCTCGTTGTCACTCGCCACCCTTCTAGCGAAATAATACAATACTTTGACAATACTATCTACAATAATATTGAAACTATAAAAAAAAACTATAATATTAAAATCGAAGAATATATCGATTTATGATCGATTTATTAAATTCAACTAAAGTCTATCAGTTGGTTAATAGAACTAAGAATTGCCGAGTCTTTTAGAGGCATTTTATATTGAGGCGATGTGGTTCATTGAAAAGTTGAGGAGCACAGTTTCAAAGGAAGTGCTCGAAGCGAAGGGATCGTCGATTTTCGGAGTGGCCGGAGGTTACCGGCCCTCCGGCAGGATCTCAATCGGCCGTCATTCCCGAATGGCCGTGGGCCAATTCGGGGTGGATAGCAAGCCGGTAATAATAGAGCACACCCCGACGTGGTTGACCCCGTAACCCAATACGTGCACGAGCGTACTGCGAGAACCGAATCCTCCTACCTTCTTCGTGCGGCAAGAAAAATAATGGTCGGCTCTCGTTGCCCTCGGAGTGTCCGCGCGCGTTCCTATGTAGGCCAAGCTAGCGTAAGCGTCGTTCTTCCCAAAGATTAGAGGTCATACAATAATACGAAGAAATAAAGGAGGCCCTCGAAACTTGGAACAAAGAGGTCAAAAGGAAATAGAAATGGTACGAAGGGTCGAGTGTGTTTGACCTTAGAATCATTGGTCGAAGGATAATAGTGCGCAATTCGGGCATTGCGGTGTCCAATGCGGCAGAGCAACGATTTAAATAAGATTGCTAGGAGGTTGCTCGTCCTCTTGGCTTATTAATTCAATTAGCGTGGGCTGCTTAGTGCTTCGTTGGCTGGTCACGTAGTAACGCTTGTATCAGTTGGCGCCCAAGAGGCTATGCCGCACTCCTACCGATTGGGAATTCAGGACGTGCCTGCTACTTGAAGAAGAGGCTGTTACAGAATTTGGTGATACAGAATCAGATTTTATTTTACACTTCCTCTCCGTTAGTTCTGCCAGTACTCATTAGCAATCATTCGGTATCAGTATAATCGGCTTCATTATTAAGTAGCTTTCAATATGGAATCGTTGGCGCGAATACAGGTTATATGCTTGTGAATGCTATCGTTCTTCGAGACGAATTAAGCAACTATCCACTTGGTCTGCGCACACAGAAGGATAGAGGAGAATATGTACTCGATGCGGCTTAGCTTTCAATCGATTCGATCGGAGAGGAACGCCAGACGCAAGTGAGTGGCCTCACGATCGCGAGAGCTTAACCGTTTTATTGGTCGATGTTCGTGAGTCGGTTAAAACTGCCACAGTCCCTGGTAATATTCCGACAGTATCCCAAGGGAAAACACTTTGCTACGGCGGTGGCGGTGGCGGTGGCGGTGGCGGTGGCGGCGGCGGCGGTGGCGGCCCAGTAGTATCGGCCGGCTGAGCTCGGCGGTATCCCCTGCGAATCGTTGATTCGAGACACGATCTATCTAGCAGGATACGACACAAGGAAGACCAAAGGAAAGAAGGGCTTCAGGCTTTTCCTGACTAGAGTGGATGCCTCATACGTATCCGGATTCACCACACGTTAAGACAATCAATAGCGTATGTTTCATGGGAATGTGTATTCACGTACCAACGGGAACAGTGTGTTCGAAGCTGCAGGCCATCTGTAATCGTCTGAAGCGCCTTCAGCCGCACCATCCCATATAAACAACTCCCAAGTTGAATGCATTTTTTACTCACCCTCCATTGCTACCAGTTCTCTTATCAATTCTCTGGACGCTCCAACATTTTATAGATTCCTACCGCGTTACGATTGGAGGCCAATAATTGAAAATAATTCGAGCCACTCTTCATTGGATTCAATTTTTCAAATCCGACCACAGCTCCGCATCAATTGCCCAGTGCGGTTCCATCGTATCGTTAGAGAGAGAGAGAGAGAGAGAGAGAGAGAGAGAGAGCAACGCGCGTGTAGCGTTCGTTGCTCGGTGTAATTGTGAACCCATCGAAATATAGCAACGACAGACCGTCGACAATGTGCCCATCTATAACAGCATCGCTCGGTATAATTCGCATTGTTCCAGATTTCGCGTGCCCGCCCAACATTTTTCAAGCTAGCGGGCGAACAAGCGCTACTGGAACTGCCAGTTGTCCGGTGGGAAACTGATTTCATACAGTTTTTCTTCCCTCTTGATTTATCACTCTGTCAAGCCAGTGTATTCGGTGAACGTCATATGCTCGGCTTGCTAATCCAGTGCGCGGGGAACTAAGAATAATAAGTCCGTTTATTCTACTCCCTGAAGGAACAATGGGAAGGGGAAAAGAGCAAGAGAGAGAGAGAGAGAGAGAGAGAGAGAGAGAGAGAGAGAGAGAGAGAGAGAGAGAGAGAGAGAGAGAGAGAGAGAGAGAGAGAGAGAGAGGGAGAGACGTATGCGAGGTAGGCGAGCTCTTCGAGTAACTATTAACGAGGACGAACTATGCCAGGAACTAACATTATCCAGTCATATGGCAAGGAATTCCAACAGAATGGGAGAAGAGAGAGCGAGAGAGAGAGAGAGAAGATCGGAGTGCAGGGCGAGTATGCAGCGCATAGTTACATAAGTATGCCACTCGCACTACACAAGTCCAAAGCCTACATTGTGCACGCCCCAGGATAAATCGGACCACTCTAGGATCCAATCGACTCGACATCCCGCAATTAAATCTCCACGTAGACATCCAGTTCCGTCAAACGTCATCCACCTTTGCATTATCGTACATACATTTCCACAGGTGAAATAGCAAGCGAATAGTGTTCCCTTTGAATTCCGAACGACCGCTCGCAACCATTCAAAGACGATGTTAGTGAAGTCCTGGCAAAGTTTGATTTACGAGATTTCATGGCTACGTCCGGTTTGGAAGCAGCTATCCACAAATAACTGGTATCAAAAGCAACCGGGCGCCATTTGCTGGTGGCAAATCTCCCTGTTGAACGTGATCTGGATTTCGAGCGGTCTTTGCTGAGCCAGTAACATTCCGGATTAGCTCTTAGACTCGCTAATCCTTACTGATTCTGATGCAGTTGTAATGGTGGAGGGAATTCAGTTTATTTGCATTGGAAGTGTAGTTATGACGTGAATGATTCAATTCAGAGATTTTATATTCCAGACGGATTATTTGAGTTTTAGATAGAAATAGAAGATTGGAATAATTATGGCTTAAAGTATGAATGTAATAGGTCTGTTTTGTATGAAGCAGACTCATTTATGAGATACCATAAGAGAAAAATTAGATTCTATTTATTTACATCTTTTCAATAGCCTCCCACTTACTTCTCTACTTTTCTATCTACCATACTCTACGGTTTCTTCACGAATTACGATAGCTATGCATTCGTGCACCTTCTACGGAATTCCATGAGTGAAAGGCTATGCTTTCCCCTTTTCTCGTTCTGTTATCAAAGCATGATACACGCGATACAGACGACATATCCCTGTATTCAGGAAGAAGGTAGAAGGAGAGTGTGTTCCAACCAACATTTGAATAAGATTCTCGAAACGAAATCGTGGAAAAAGTGGTTTAAAAGCGTACGCGACTACTCTGTCATTTGCAAAGTGGATCCGTGAAGGAGGAACGGTGATTCAAGGCGAACTTAGAGAAACGAGAATCGAGCCTGCCATGGCGTGTGTGTCCTTTGAAAGCGAGATGGTACTACGAAATTGGATGGTAACTCCACTCGAATACACACTATATTTCGTGAACTCCATGACAGCGGGAGATTCGCCTGGTTGAAACTTTCCTCGTATACCCCAGGCGGGCATTAGAAGGGCAAAGATTTAAGGCGTGCGCGCGCGCGCGAGCGCGCGTTCGCGTATCCTTTCCGAAACGTGACGACAACTATGGCCTAATACAAAATCCATAAATCCCGCCCGCCAGCCGTGGAATGAGCTGTAACAGCTCGCTTTATTACTTCACCCCACGCTATATTCCGCTCGTCTCGCCCGTCAAATGCGCCCAGGTTTATCGGCGGCGGCGTTCATTCGGCAAGGATATTAAACGGGTTCCTCGAGCTGTACGGCTAGACTTGGCGAAACTTGCTCGATCCAACCAACCAGCTTGAATTAGATGTCCTTTTCCATGCCACTGTGCATTGCGTCGCCCAGTAAATTCTCTCAGCGGTGACTAACCCGCACGTACAACCCATTTTCATAGCGTAGCATTTTCACCACAATAACGCTCTTATTAATTTCCGTCCATGAGTATTTGCATTGGCGCACGATTCTCGAGAGCGAGCACCTTCCTTCGACGAGGAAATCCTGTCGAGACGAGAGAAACCCATTGGCTTCACTAACCTCTACGATAAATGTGTGTATGTATAGATGTGTGTGTGTGTGTGTGCGAGTACCTGTTTCGCGGAGAACTTCGCCGACAAGTATACATAGAGCGAAACGCCTGGCAATTGCCGAACTTTCGTCATATCACGTGTCACTTGTCACGTGTCCTTTCCCGTATAACAGACGAGGCACGTGAATGTATAGGAATGTACAAACAGCCTGACGAGGAATTAGGAAAATTGCTTTGTCACTTTGAAACTGGCGAGAGGTTCAATCGTGCCGAGGCTCGAACACTCGCTTGGTATAATTGGATCGTAATTATCGCATGGATGATTATTCTCTATCGTTGACGATGAAGAACGCTTGGTTTTTCGGCGTTTTTTTGGTACGGCGCGGTTCCAGTCCTCACCGGAAAGCTCTAAACTCTAAAGGACTCCTGTCCTCGCACTCCGCGAAATCGTTTTAACGAGTTGCAGTCATTTGGCGAGCCCCGACAGCACTCGTACCACCCTGGTACAATTGGAGTACACCGGAACTTTAAACACGAGAATTCTGAGAATACTGTGCCAGCATCGCTTTGAAAATATTCCATTTCAAATGTCGTCAAATGTGTTTTCCTCTATTCTGGTTTGCTCGAAGTGTAAAAGCATGGTTTAGTTGTTTATGATTTGTATTCCTGATTAATTGCGAGTAAAGATAAATGATTGTTTGAACTTGTAAGGTGTGTATTATTTCGGGAACAACTTCGTCTCGCCGCTATTAGTGATCATCAGTTTTTTGCGCATTCAGCATTTAGTTCTTTAGAGAGACGATTGAAAAAAAGCTTGTGTGCTACGGTCCGCTTACTTGTGTTTACATGGACGACGTAGAAAAAGTTTCCCTCTCAACCTGTGTTTACGCCGCGCCATTTACCTCAGCAACCTTGAGGATCAGCGTGAATAATGGCTGGATCCGGGCTACGAAATCCCCAACGTTTACGATAATATTCTTCAATGTCCTTGGATCTAAGTGCACGATAGGACCTACTAAGGATTCCATGTGATTCTTCACCAAGACTAAATTAACGCTTCAATAAGAATACTTGTCATAAATCTGCAATTTTTAAAATTGTCTTTCTTAATTGTAACAAATTTCTGATGAAGTCAGTAAAATAACGTTATTAAATATAAATCTACGTAAATAAAGTGAATGAAATCTCTTTTCAAAATAGATCTTTATTCCAGTCTACCAGAATTACTTTCTACTCTGAAAGCTGCTTATTCTGTTCGCTTCAATAACGAATGAGAATGTTTCATACATTGGCAATACAAGAACATGTGTTCGGCCATATTTTACTCCGTAAATGTATTTTACGATTTCTAGTATAGTTACGGCGCGGAAAAAGTGGCTCTGCCAAAGTCCTCATAGCACTCGGTGATCACGATGATCAATGAGAAGATCCTGTATCAGAAAAACTAGGGGTTTTTGATTTTTTGTCGTTATAAGTGTAAGCTAGAAGGATGGATTGAAAGAAGAAAGCGTTGAAGTATCAGGTAACTGTGCTTACATAGGAGAGCACTCGCATTAGTTCACTTCGTGCAAACGCAGGAGGTTCAGGCATATACAGGGTGATTCATTTAGATTTCCGTCGATTTAGTATTATACTATATATCACAAATATTAAAAACATGGATACTATCAATAGTTATCTACTAAATTATAAACAGAACTAATAATATATGCGATAAAACTTTTAAATCGCAAAATAAACAGCGAATGAGGATTCTTGTCGATTCTACAGATGCATCACCCTGTACATACACACGCAGCCGGCGCACCAAACCCTGTAACCTATATTCAAGCTCAGGGGGACACTGCAATAGCACAAGAGCAGTATCTGGCGCAGTGATATCGGTGCCGGCGGCGCCGTAGCTGCCGCCGATAAATTTCATCGTCGATGTATTATCATATGCAGGCTCGGCCATGCTCTCGAGAATGGCCGACGATAAAAAAAAAAGCTAATATACCCGGGGTTCACGTGCGCGCACGTAAAATGTCGTCGCTCCCGCGGGGGATCGATGCCCCGAAAGCCGCGAGGCCTGCCCTCGATATTCCCGCGACGCTCGCCAATTCTCCGCCCTTAAAGCTTAAACTGCCCTGTTTAAAGTCTCTCGTCGCACCAGCCAATTCTACTTCAGTAATAATTCCATTTTCATTCTGTTTACTTGTAAGGAAAAATAAGTTATTAATGAATCAGATGATTCGTCATTTATTAATTCATTTTTATTCGAATTGTTATTCGTAACAAAAAATAATTTTAATTATAATCATTCGGGCCTCGTTCGGTACGGTATTATTAATAATTAGTTAGTATTTCACGGAAGACGGCTTATTATTGAAATATCACATCATATTCCATGTTCCACTAATGTAATAAAGATAGAATGACTATTGGCTTCGCAGTACGACCGTGATTTGGAATTCATTCTCCTTCCGTGTAAACGCGCTCTCGCGTCATTAGTCAATGTGCGAGGCCGTCGAAGTTGAACCGACACGTCGTCGTCGGGCCCCCGTATTAGCAGCGTGATTACGGAAGTTGTCAACTTGATTAAACGACCCGTTTCGCCGGAAGTTGGCTCAAAGGTGTAATCGTGTGAGGCGTCCGCCCGGAGGTGAGTCTGAAACTTTCTTTAACTATACCAGTCAGACGAATAGAAAGAGAAAGAGAGAGACAGGAGAAACCCAGTCATTTCCGAGAGGCTGAGTTCTCTTGGTGGATGGCGTTGTTTCATTATGTTACCTCTCAGCAGGCAACAGTCATTAGAAGAAAACGTAGCTGAGTTCTTGCCTAGATAAATACACCTCGCTCTGTTTATCGTTTCAGTGCCACTCTTCGAAACACACTTCTCATTCACCAAGTAAAACTAGAAAAAAGAGTGTATGTGTGTGTGTGTGTGTGTGTACATTGAACTCGAAATCTCAAGGTAGAAATACGAGTATGGTAGTTGAAGAAATTCTACATTTAACACCTTCCATGTAAGATATTGCGACTGCGAAAAATGCCTTGGCATATCTAGGAACATTGTCGGAGACAGAGACATCTTGCCGCAGCGTGTAATAATTTGCCGGAGCGGGTACTGCGGCGTCCAGGCTTGGAAGTTGCACGAGTGCAGATTCGCCGGCACGAGTTTCCGTCTGGCGGTAATCCCTCTGGCTGACGATGTAACTCGACAAGACGGTGGAAGAGACATGATACGGACAATGTCTAGACAGAGAAGAACAGCCACACCACTGAGACAAGCTTTGCGTTCGTTCCTCTTGCCGTCGGAATTATTTACCCTTTACTCGGAGAGATCCGCGCTTCCCAATTTGCTTGGCAGTCCTGGCAAAAGGATTTAACACCTCACGTGTAACACAAGATTTATTATTCCTTCGTTAAAATCCTCTTTACGTACAGAAAGCTTTTATCATAGTATTTGATAGTATAGAATTCGTGTCTTTTGAGAATCAGTCGCATTCCTATTCGGAGAGCGTCAATATTGAATCGTTCTTGGATGTCCATTTTGTAACTAACAGAACTACAGTTCCATAGTTTAGTTCGAGAGGAGAGAAGCTCTCTTTGTTCTTGTTCGGTTTCGTGGTAAAGTCTGACCGAATGGAATTTCCGATTAATACAGTACTAGTAGGACAAAAGACAAAGGGAAAAGGATCTATACGGAAGAATGACCAGGTCCCTTTGATATCCTTGTGTCTGTAATATAGTATATTATAGAAGGACGAACAAAAGTCCATCGAATTCCGTATTAAAAGCTTCAAGCGACAAGTGGCTATCGGCTTATACTCGTATGTGTTCTACTCTCTGTAATATCTGTACTTGGCTTCTCTATCCTTTTGATCCCACAGGCGACCTTCTATATGTATACCAAAAACCATTCACTCGGTCATCACATGAACAAAGCGAGTCGTATAAAGTCTCGTTTGATTTTCGAAATATCTGCTTGCTCTGGCGATAAGAAAAAAGTTCGGGCGAATATCGCCAAGTAGAAGTTGAGAATTTAGAGTGTCATCCTTTAGGGCTATCACCCGCATCCCACTCCATCCTCGCAAGGTCCGCAGTGCTCGAAAGATTGGAAGCTGTAAAAGAGGAGATCTTGGGATTCCGGCTTTGTGACCACGATCTTTTCAGATTCTACTCTAGAATTTTCTTCTCCTTCGCTTCTCGATTCTCAACCAAGAATATCGTAAATTATCTTTCTCCTATCTTATACAGAATATTTGATCGTTCTGCGAAGAAAGTTATTGATCTGTCGATGAGTATCATGATCGTTGCTTCCGTCAGTGAATTCAACATTAGAATGTCACAAGCGCGTTTCCACTTCATTTTATAGTGGTACGACTGCCAACGGTCTTTCCGTTTAAATACGCTCTTAATCCAAAGAACAATATTGCGAGATGTATATAAGACATTCTCTTAGTCTTCGCTAGTGTTCCCGAGAAACGAGGGGAATCGCTGAAGTGCTCAACACTGATTGTCTACCGGCAATCCGAAGTTCCAGCAAGAGCCAATTGAGTTCGCGCTGAAACCGCAGGCTACCGAGTTAATTTCCACGGGAACTTCACACCTCGCCAGTCGGCCGCTCTTCTGGAAACCATTGCCTTAACTATTTCAAGTATTCCTCGCATCAAGTCGATTCTTTACCTTGTCCATTTCATTGACTCTCGATTGGTGATTTCGTTTCGAAATTGGTCAATCGTCTGAGAAGTGGCAGACATTTTTAGAAAACATAGGCTGAGCAAGACATTAAAGCTGAATTATTATATACATACATATATAATATATTGTATATATAAGTAGCTTTTGGCGATTATACATTTCTCTCTCACTGAATTTGCATTTGCACATGCGTTTCTAGTTGCGCAAATATCAGACGCGGCCCTCAGCTAACGCGAGCAAATGATTTGCTTGGTATATTTATCATCGACCCTGTTTGAATATCCTCTTGCGCGTAATTCGCCTTCAGCTCTACTGTATTTCTGACTTCCAGCCAAGAACAGTGTATCCTTTTACTCATAATGTAGTCTACACTATGTTCTCTGTAGCTCTCGGAGTTTACACCAACCACCCGGAGCAGCTGTAGACTGCTTTCGCCTAGATATGTCTGACTTACGGTCGACCTATGCTACTAGAAATCTTTGTTTTCAGATTTTGCATGTATTTTCTAAAAACATTTGCCGATTATTCACTTACTTATCCTTTTATCGATAGGTTATTTATCCATAGACTTATGTTTAATGAATTTAAACTAAACTTTTAATTCCAAATTATTCGTCATGGTGCAACGTAGTTATTGTTATTATTTATTAGCCGATGCGTTTTAATGGCAATAAATGACGGGCACAACGGTATTTAATACATGCGAGAAATGCAATAAAAGGATATGAGAATTATGAAAGCCCGCTTCGGGCAATAAATCTGCCTTGACGCTCATTCTCTTTTGCAGAATTCCGTTATTATGTTTGATTAATCGCAACATTTTTCCGATGACTTGTATTATCACGCGAGAACTGTGATATTAATATTAATAAAGCATCCACGTAATATTGGACTTTCGAAACTTGTTTACGATCGTTTCTCGATAATAGTGATTACAGTTGGATAAATACAAGTATGCGAGATCGAAATTTCTAAAAAGCCCTGTGAAAAAATCAGTGATTGAAACATTAAAATTATTATCTGAATATTTTTCTCCCCTTTCGGGAGACATTCCTTAGAATTAGTCAACTTATATTTATGACTGCCCACGGGAACTACATTTATGTAATTCCAAGTGAGTTATGGTGGCCGGAAAAAATAATTCTTTTCCTTCGAGTACGGTTGTTTACCCAGTTAGTTGTGTCCAGTTATTTTAATTAACGTACCCGCAAGGAATTTACGTTTTCCCGTTGCAGTGCTAAAACGCTTGTTTCACTGGATAAAGATCGATCAACGACATTATTTCCGTCGCTGGTTCATTTCGTGCAATCAATTTGAACGAGTACTTTAAGCCAATGAATTCCAAGTAGACCACGCGGTGATAGACATTCTTATTTCACCAGACACTGGAATGTTACAGTCGGCAGTCGGGGCAATAAGGAAGAGGGTCGAGTTGAAAAGGAGCCGGTTGAAGTCGAGTGGCATCGGCAGGTACTACCAGGAGAAATTGAGACACGCGACGCCCAAATTTACTGGAAATAAACTCTTCGCCTTCAAGTTCCGCTTTGATGAATATTTATTCATCTGTACATCAGACAATCTCCGTTCTTCCAAACTCATTCTCTTATTTCCCTCCTACAAACTATTTTTCTACTTCTTTCACCCAAATTCACCGAATAACAGTTCATAAATCATTCAACCACACATGGTAGAACTTTATAGAATTCCGATCGAATCTTGTTAACAATTCTCTGCTAGTATCGTTTTTATCGCAATGGTAAATTAAAAACTGAGTTGCCATTATTATACAAAGCCCCGACGAACGCCTGGTGCACGCGCGCCACCAGTTTAGCGCTGTTTTAATGCCAACTTTTTACGAGTCTCGTAAAAAGGGGGCTAGTGGCGCAAACTGGAGACTTGTAGCTTCTGTAAATGCAGGACAGCCGTCGTATCTGCATGTGTTTCCAGGCTTTGCTCGCTGGCCGCAACAAGGTAGGAAAGAGAGAGAAAGGGAGAGTCACGTACTGACTGAGAGAAGGAGAGAGAGAGAAAGAGAGAGAGGGAGAGAGGTAGGAAAAACAGGGGTGAGAGTAGTAGTTCGATCGTAAACCGGTAAGCCGTAAGCCGAGTTACAATTGCCAAAGAAAAGTGCCAGCGTTCATGTGGAACTCGCATTGCCATAGCCGCTTTCCCCCGGCTTAACAAGTATTCATTGCGAGACGCGAATCGAGTGGTAACAAGTATCCAAAGACACATAAACTTTATCCCTGTGCCGGCTCTTTACTTCAACGAAATCAGCTCGTTTCAAAGTTACCGTTTGCCACAGAAGCCAGTTACGTTGGCATTGTTTCGTTCGGTTTTCCCACTACGAGTTTAATTAGCCATCGACGATTGTAATTCTATTAGAGTATCGATAGCAATTAATAGTCGGGAATAACAGCCGTCGAACGTTATTCCAACTGTGTAACATAGGCTGAGAGAGATTCGTACTTTTGGCCAATTAGGCTAGTCGGTGGATGCGCGGGCAAAAGCAATGTCAGTGTGTAATGACGAAGCCACCGAGTGGCTGTACTCCTCGACACGTAGAGGTCTGTATAAACCACGGATAAAAGTGGATATATCCGCGGTTGTTCGACGAGTAAACGCGATCCATTGTGGGCTTCCGGTACCCATATGCTCTCCCTCTCACCCTTTCTCCACCCTTCGAATCCCAGTATGTGTATGCCACTCTCCACTCGTATATATGTCCCAGGACACAGGCACATTTGCGCGCGCAAAGCCCTGTCCACCGTTGGTAGATACATTCGATTTATTGGCGAAAGCAGCCGACCGGACTGAGAGGGCCGTACGTTTCAGATATTGCAACGATAGCTAAAACCTCCTTTTCCAAGGGCTTGGCTTCCGCGCCATTCTATTAGCGTTTTTCAATATCGAACTTTTTCCTCGTCACGCCAATATATCCTCTGTGTAATGCTTGTGATTTTGTTTCCTCTGTTCCAGTTTAAAGTTTAAATAGCCAGCTCTTGTTGCAATGATCAATGAACAATAATATAAGGAAGGAATAAAAGGACAAGTTTGAAGATAAAGGATTACGGTAAGTCAAAGATCGATATTCTATTTTAGATCAGCTCTAATTTGTCAGAAAGGATTGACCATTCCTGACTATTATGACAGGGATAATTCCAAGCCAAACAATGTGTCATTTACAGACAGTCGCTCGCTCATATAGAAGCTTGAATCGACTCGAATATGTTTTTGCGGTCTGACCAGACTGTTTCTCCGGCGGAATGTCGAGCTCGTCCCGAAGTAGAGCGACCTAAATTGGAGCATCCTGTATGCATTGGAAAAGGGAAGGGATTATTGTTTAATCCGTATACCCCTCTGTTCCCCACTGTCTGGTGTGCCAATTATACGAAATATTAAAGGAAGAATTCGGTTAAGGAGCGGGCACTTGCCACTTACGGCAAACAAGCTTAAACAGTTCGCTGGTGAACGGCTCTGGTCGAATTCTCTACCGCAGTAATTGGATGCCCCCCTTCCCCCCCCCCCCCCCCCCCCCTCTCTCTCTCTCTCTCTCTACCTTCTCCTGCCGCCCCTCTCTTTTTAATGGGCCTCCATGTGCCGCATTTGGCTTGATGAGTGCTTTGAAAAATACGAAATTGGGTAAACCCGGTCTCTCGTGGAGTACATAAAAATAGCGGTACGCAGAGAAACGGACGTTTCTATATTGCAGTACGAAAATGAAAACTTGGATCATTTATTACAGTTCTTCACTGTAATCATTTCGCTCATTTTATAGTATGTCGTCGCTCGATTCAACGACCATTTCATTCCTCATATTCATTTTTAACTTTAGAAACTTTTCCAAGCGCAACTACTATTGATTCCTTAAAATAGAGACTTTGTTTTTATCGGGATTTTATCATACCGTGAATATTAACTAGAAATACGAGTAAATCAAGTAGATCCAACGTAAATGGAAGGTAAAGCTTGCAAGGGTTGGCATTGCGAGGAGTTGCAATCTCTTAATTAAGTCCTGCTTCCCGACGAACTCTCGCACTCTCGTCGAGGCTAGGTTGGAATTGTTGTCGCTCGAAGCAGGCATTCCTTCGGAATAACGTGTCTACTAACACACATCTCAGCCGTCCCACAAATTGCAAGAGACTTCTCACGAGATTCTTCGATGGGAAAGGATTGTGCGTTTAGCGAGGGTGGAAATTCCAGGTGGAAGCTTTTGATACGAATGAAATGCAGAGTATGAGTTGAAGATACGGTAAAAGGCGGAAGTATAAACAAATGCGAGGGTCAAAGTATTAAAAGATTTAAGAGTATGAACTGTCTCGATCGTTATGCCAGTCGTGTCATAAAGTTCCGTTGCTCTTGGACATCGAACTCTATGCTTAGAAGCGTTGCCACTCTGCTCGGCTGAGCTCAGTTGCTTCTCTGGCATCGGGCGTGGATGCGGATCGCGACACACGAGCAACCGATTGAAATATTCACAGGGCCCGGTGTTATCGATCTATAGCTAGCCACGTAACTCGGGCAACGAATATACACGCGGCGTACTCCTTGTCAATAAAATATCAACCGGGAAAAGACATCCGTTGGGTTCACGATTGCAGAGTTAGTGATCGGCTCAGTCTTCGGAAATCGTGGATGCCTTAGCTCCGACTACCTGATCACAGAGAATCCAATAGCACTTCACTCGCAATATTTGATCAATGACTTGCACTGCTATCTTTGTGTAAGATTTCAAATCAGTTTTCATTTAAAGCGATAAAGTTTCATAAAGTTGGTAAATGATTTAAAAGGTCGCAATGGCTTTCTATTTTTGTTAATTCACATATCATGAATGGAAATTATATTTTCGTAGAGGAATCTTAATGGCGCGATGGTACGACGCTATGGAAACTGGGAACGCGAAAGGGGTTAAAGTTGAGCCAGACACCGGTCATCATACATTATTTATACGGTAAGGTTGTAACGGAGAGGAAAGAACGAAATTTAATTTCCGCCGTAGGTAAATCGTAGGACGAGCTAGAATCGAAGCGATACTGCATAAAAGATAATAGTTTTTCTTGGCAACTCAATCGCTGGGGGATATCGAGTCGCACAAGTGCTTTCCTCCGTTAGGTGTAATAAGAACAAAACCATCCGGGAAGGAAGTATTCCCCATGCATTTTAGATTCTGTTCCGTCATTTATTCTTTAATCGAGTTTCTTATTCTACCTATTTATATGCAAAAATATGTAAAAAAATAATAGAATAATTCTTTCCGCAACGATTTATCTCAAATAACGAATCTAACAGCCACTTAATTCACCTTGTCTCGGACTAGGCTGCTTTTCAAACGTCGAGAGTTTCCTCGAGGGCAGATGTTACGGGTGGTAGGTTGCGCTATTGCTTTACATGCGGCAGCCAAAGTCCATTTAAACTCGGCTCGCATGATGTGACGGTGGAGAAGCGAGCTTCCGTGAACACAGCCGCGTAACCGTGGCTCTTCTCTCCGTGAGAAAATGAAGTCAGGCATAATTGTCTTAAACTTCAAACCTGATAACCATCAGTTACAAAGCCGATAAACAGAATTACCTCGCGTGTGCTCTACACAGAGCGAGAGAGAGAGAGAGAGTGAGCGAGCGTGAGAGAGTCGAAAACGAAGAGAGGAGAGGACACTCACGAAAGAAATTAACTCGGCGAGTCGCATTCGAGTTTATATTCGTTAGCGCGGCTTAATGCGAACTTCGATTCAATTTGCACGCGCGAGCTGCCCTGCCAGTGCACATTTACCCTCACCTACAGCATTAGCCTCGTTGCTCGTTACACCACTAAACTCCCTCGAATTCCAGCCGACAGGATCAGCCGCCAAAAATTCAACCTAACTTTCTTACACCACTCACTTTCAACCGACACATTTATCCGTAATTATTGTAATAGAAACAGTTTTACCAATCTCCAGCAAAAAAAATTGAAAAGCTCTGCGATTAATTTCTTACTTTTTTTCGTCGATGTTACTGGGATGAGGGAACAGTAGAGGAGCAATTTGTTTCGATGTTCGAACCCACCCTTATGGTGGGTTGCACCAGAGTGTTGGTGGGGATCTGGGTTCAGAGGAAAGGAAGGATAGAAAGAGGAGAATGCCGAGTAAGATTAAGAAGCAACGGTATCCGAAGCTAAAAGAGTGCTGGTTGCTTGTGTTGATGGATGATCCTGGTAATTATTTGCCGGGGTCTTCTTTCGTCTCTTTGGTGGCTGTACTCTTCCGCGTTGGATGTCCTTCTAGCCGAGTGGAAGGAACCGCTGTCCTATCATGATCTACCCTAGAATTCTCTCTTTCCCTTCGTTACTCCTTGTCCTCATAAAAGCCCTTCGCTATCCTCACTGCTCTCCTCCTGTTTTTCGTCTCCTCGCTTCTGTCTCTCTTTCTGCAAAAGGGCGGAGTCGTCGTCCGCGAGAGAAAGGAAGCCTGACACACACACACACACACACACACATACAGGGCTTTTTCAACGCGACTCTCTTTTATCGGGTTCCTCCTCTTGTCACTCGTGACCCGGTGCTTCTAGCTCGCGATAGATGAGGAGAGAGGCGCCTCTCTTTTCTCTCTACCCACGTGTAACCAGTAGCCCGTGCCTTCTGATAAAGAACAATCGACGATCGCTCTTTCTCACTGTCAACCAAGACTTATCGCGCGGCTACCGCGACTTTACGAGATCATCCACCCACACCCCGCCCTACCACGAATCCACCTTTCCAAGGATTCTCCTTGCCAACGAAGAAGTCAAAGTAAACGAAATGGGAAGCAATAAGTAAAACGGGAGAAACTCAACCTAACCTTCTCTCCTCGCTGAACTACGGAAAAAGTGAAGAAGACACAGACATAAAATAAAAAAAAAAAAAAGAAGCTCTAAAGTAAACGTAGAACGCACCCGATCGTTCTTTCTTTCATGAAGTGCCTTCCAAACGTAGAACATTCCATCGAGTTTAATGAACTTCTCACCACTGTTTCCTTGGATCTCCTTCGCTCTTTATACTTGAGATTCTTCGATTCTTCAAATTCTCCACTGGCAACCGCGGCGTGGAGGCCGCATTCCCCTCGGCTTTCTGATATTCATAACAGAAATTCTAGCGCGTCCGTCGAAAATTCCACGGAACACCATCCTATCCTGAGGAAATTGGGTCGAGTACATTTGAGTTATGTGCTCGCCAGGGAGTATTTGCAAAAATTCTCTGATAATTCCAAAGTCTTTCGCTTGTCGTCATCCACCATTTCCACTCTCGCCATGCTCTCTGTGGTTTGCCAGGGAAATTCTTAGTGGGCTTTCGCCGAGCCATGAGGGATTCCACCGGAATATTGGAGAGTTCATCGACTGCCTATTTAAATAATAGTAATGCTGCCAGCGAAGACGTGGAAATTACGATATTGTCATGGCTGTGCCGGGATGCTGCTGGTGTCCAAGAACCACAATAATTCAGTATGGCGGAATCAGTAACGCTAAGCGAGTACAGAACGGAGGAGAGAGAGAGAGAGAGAGAGAGAGAGAGAGAGAGAGAGAGAGGCCGTGCGAGAATTTCCCCGCCATGGCGATGCGCCACGTCTAAATGCGACCTACTTTCCGAGTTTCTCGGCCCCTTACTCTTGCCGTCCTCCTCGGATATATACGGGAAACATTAACGAGTCTGGAACTCGTGGTTACGGACTCGATATACCCTGGTAACGCTGGTATCATAGAGGGAAGGGGGGGGGAGGGGTTGCCACCCTCATTTCAGTTTAGTACCGGATACTTTAATTATCGTAACACGCTCATTATCGCAAGGAAAAATCGACAGTAGAGAGCAGTGCTTTGGATGCTATCCTCTCTTCCACCTGGCGAAGAGGATCGGAATCTTGCGTTAACGTAATTTCCGTAGCAGGATACCAGATAAGTGCGAAACTCGCATTAATTGGCCGAGCACGTGAGATGCTATCTGGTAACATCCCCTATTTATACCCTCGCATTCTCGTATGAATTATGACAGACTCTCTCTCTCTCTCTCTCTCTCTCTCTCTCTCTCTCTCTCTCTCTCTCTCTCTCTCTCTCTCTCTCTCGTTATCGTTGGCAATCGGTTGTGGATTAGTAGTGAGTTCAAATATATGGAATAAAAGTGGTAGATTTAGAATGAGCACATCGCAAGTAAGTTTGTCACTCATCTTTCTTTGGTCCAGAATGCAGGAAAATGGAGCGAGAGGGACATTAAATTAAAAGAGTAATACCCTGAGTTAAATGGAGTTGGTTCGCGAATGCCATTACTTCCGGTTCCTTATTATCACGAAGAGTCATAAGTCAGTGTCAAGCTCTTGGTTAATACCAGCGGGTAGAAATTAACGGGAAATCTCGATGGCCACTTTTGGGGGCAAAGGTTCGTCGTTGGATAGGCTCTGGTTATACAGTATACCCGGTGGGCTCGGTGTAATTAATTCGTAGGATTAAGAAGGCACGCTTTAACAGGACTGCTGGAACACGCGGCGTTTCGGACGTTTCGACAATTCAAGCCGACCCGATCGCGCGGTGGCTCTCGCGCGCCCCGGTTTAATCGACTCGCTCGCTCCCCGGTTAATTATGTGCCATTGCCGGCGGTAAATTGTGGCCAGCGAGTGCAGCATCTCGTGTCGATCGGATTACCGCGGGAAATTTACGCCGATAGCGAAACGCGAGTACTCCTACGAGTGAGCCATACTAGCAATTCCATTGGCGTTCGAAGAATTTAAGATAGATTGTTAATGAGTGTTTATACGTGGTAATAACTAAGATTGTTCTTACTTGTCGAGTAAGAATTAAGAAGTACGAGTAAAGTTGACATTATCGAGGAATTAAAATCTTCCGAATCATTTCCTTTCTTGTCCTTTCTACTTTTGTAATTTACAGTCCGATTTCGTTCGGCTTTGTTCCTCGAGAGGAAGTCCTTCTACAAGTATTTCGAAGATGCACTACGAGCTCTTACGATATCTTTGAAGAGGTAGAGATCTCTGTGCACGAGCGGATCGTTTGCTGCGTGACAGAAAAGAGAGATGGTTGAGTAGACGGTTAAGGGGAAGTTCTTGTCTGTAGAAAGGATGGTCAATTAAATGGAGATTTAATTACAGGGTGCGCTTGGTACGCTCCGACCTACTTTGACATTTCTAACGCCCTCAAGAATGCTAAATCAAGAAACAAGTAAGAGCTATCTCCGTAAATAGCACCACTGTTACTCCCTTCAAAAATGTAATCAAGCGTCCTCTTCAGAGTTTATCTGTCGAGAAGTTCAGAAAATGATTCATCCGAGAAGTATCTGGTCAAGGTATCAGTTCAATCATTGTTTGTCGAGTGTGTGAAGATGATGCCTGTGTTATTAGATACGTGTCCGTGTCTATCAGGAAATCCGCAGGTGTACGCCGTTTCGAAATTTCGCGCACGAATCCAATATTCCGATTCCCTCGAGAGAGAGAGAGAGAGAGAGAGAGAGAGAGAGAGAGAGAGAGAGAGAGAGAGAGAGAGAGAGAGAGAGAGAGAGAGAGAGGAAGAGAGAGCAAGCGAACAAGATAGAGAGGAAGAGAGGAGAGCATTCCAAACGTCGCTTCGCCATGGCTGATTTCACGAACGATATTGAGTCGACTACAATCGATCGACCAATACTTTACGATGATCAGACCGACTTTTTATTAAGAGCCTTTAAATATAACACGGTTGTTGATTTCGTCGAACCACCAATATTCATCCTGTATATTGTATTTCCCAGTATTCATTCTTGATGAATAAAAGCCGGCCGATGTATTAATTATACGTTTATTTGTGCATACGATTGTGCTTCGTTAAGCCGCTGCGAAAGAGATATAAATAATACGGTAATTGTGTCAGCCAGTCTGGAAGATACGAACGAACGCGAGGTTTTTAATGCGACCGCGTCGGGCATCCGTTAATCACGATAATCACAGGTGCGCCCACTGCGCAAATTAGACATTAATATCGCTCGGCGAGTCTGTGCAATTCCCTGCAATCTCGACATTCGTAAGTACGGAATAGTGATTGCATGTCGAGCAACGAATAAACAATCAGGTTAGCATCGTCAATGTGGAACAAATTTTGGATAATTAATGGAAGAATCGTCCATTGGAAGAGGTCAACAGTAAAAGTTAGATGATCGACTGAGCTATAATGATAGTTGGATATGAACAATTCCTTTCGAAAGATAATCGACCATTTCTATCTCTCGTCTGGCTTTGTTACTATATTGAAACAACAATAACATTCAACGAAGAGAAACGAGCCGTTTGAAAAACTGTGTGTAAACACGCACAGTAAATACGATAGTAGGACAACTCGCACTGGTCAGCTACTTCTTACTGTCAGTGACCTTCCGCTTCAATTTTCATTACTTCTACTCGCACTAGTCTGTGTACATCGAGTACGCGGACGTGCATGCACCTCCGGTGAAAACGTGCTTTCAGCTCGACATTTGCGCGATTGCCAATACTTCTCTGCTGTTTTTCCGAGAGCCACGCGAAGAATAAACCATCGTGCAATATCGAGAGAGAAAGTTGACAAGAGGACAACTGACAAAAGTCTTAGAATCAAAGAACTAGTAAATGATGTACTAGTAATTTTTTAAATAATAGAAATATAAAGAAATACAATGAAAAGAAGATTCTTTTCTTTTGGAAAAGATTTCTGAAGTCCCACGTGTGAGAGTAAAAAGATTGTGATAGAAAACAGATCTTGAAATATTTAGAATCCTAGAATTCCCAAAGTTATCACGCACGAGTAAGCAGCGCGGCGTTGCAACCTTGTAAGATTATGAAAATCGCGCTAGCATATTTCGAGCGGTATTCCCAAGCACGGATAGACGCAGGAAGGAAACGGAAATCGCACTGGTATCAGACTGTCTCCAGTGAGACAGCAGTGGGAAAGGATGCATTGCGTTCCGCGATACTTCTATTTCCCGTTTTCAACTTCTCTGCGGCAGATACCTTTTGCCAGGACAAAATGGCCTGTCAGGATATGTGAAATGAATCGATAGACTTTCTCTCTCGCTCTAGCAATTCCTGCTCTATATTACTATATGAATATAGACTGAACATAGAATAAAACGATGGCCAAATTCCTCTCATCGATAATAAAAAAACATTCCCATTTAAAAATTTCTATATTAAGTCCAGTTATTGTAATTCCATCACAGTACAGTATTAAGACAGTATTAATTAAAATTGAAAGAATAATAATAAACCAGTAGATAGAAACTCGACATCGCAAACTTTTCTCAACTTTAGCGATCTCCAATTTCCTGACATCTCTAGTAAAAAAAGAAAAGAAAAGAAGAAACAGTGGCAATTAAGAATCCGTAAATAAAGTAGAGCGGTTGTATTTCGATAGGAGGATAGTATTGGAATTAAATTAGAGTTGGAGGAATACTAGTCCGATAATCCCATTTGCCCCGAGAGGAATCAGGTATGGAAGGAGAGATGGAGAGTGAATGTGAGGGGCGGATGGTCCAGGGTGACGATAACCAGGAGGACTCTGTGGCCGTATTCGAGTGGGCACCGATCGATGGAATACATTCGCTCTATTCATCCCGCGGCGTCGACAAATAAAAGAAAATTGACGTGGTGCGACACCCTCGGTGAAAACACACCATGCTTGGATGTCTCTCGGAGAATACGCTTCCATGTATTCTACCCTGCTGAACGTAGCTTTCTTGCGGGGATCGAAATAGTTTGCCATGAGTTCGGTGCGTGCTAGGTCAGGCGGGAGGAGAAGGTGCGCGCAATCCAGATAGGAGAAGTCGAGCAAAGCTTCGAAGATAATGCCAAACCGACGGAAGCAACGAACCTCGCGCTCTTTTCTCCAACATACGAATAAGAAACTCGCGTACGCTTCTTTTTGCATTACCAGCTAGATTGGCGTTCACCCAAACCCTCCGAATCGAAATAATGTTCGAACCAATGCAATCTCACTGAAGAGTCAGAGACAATAGAGAGCCTTCGCTCCTAGCGAACAAGGCGAATAATTTTATAATATGGCAATTTCCTTTTATGGGACTTCCCGACGATGTTAATGCCACTCTCATGCCTTGGATTCAAACAGGAAAATCCCAGGTAATTAAGCGGGATGTACGTACTGGGAGGCTAATTTTTAAAACCTCCTCCAACCACTGCTTGAAATGGCCGGTACTCTTCTCTTTGGTCTCCAACTCGTATGCCCGCTTCATGAAAGAACGACTGAGTTACTAGTAGAGTGGGAAAGAGCCAGGAAACAGGAGGGAATTCCTACTAAATTCACACGTATTTAATACCGCGTACGCCGAAGACAATGGACTAAAACGGATTTCATATTTGACGCTGGGTTAAGTGAAGTGACCAACTTGTATTCTCATCTCTTTCGACCACGAAATACCATTGTTTCTCTGAATCGAGCTGTCCATTCTACTGGACTGCTGAATTATAGTAGGATCGACCTAATCGTTAAGCTGGACGACGAACAAGCTTTCGTACATACATTCAAGCAACATTAAGAGATGTCATCTCAGTATCTACATTGCCCTCGGCCGTAATGTTACCAGAGCCTCTAGTAAGATCCTAATATACAAGGACAGGAATAGGATCAAACATCGTCTATGCAATCTCCCATAACGAGACACAGTACTAATGCCAAGTACTTCGTAAACATTGGGATAATCATGCAGATGTTCTTAGAAGAAGCGATTAGGAAATATTTGAAAACTATGGAAATGGTTAAATCGATCGGGAAGATAAATTTATTGGTGATTCATTAGGAATCGTTTCATGAGAATATATAAGAAAGAGGGGATAAATGAATTTCTAGTCCACTCGACATTGGGAGGAGGCTTCAGTCTCCAATTTATCGTAAATGCCGCTGGTACCGTTCAGCCACGTAGACGCGTGCACTCATGCATAATGCATTCATCAGATACAAATGCATGCAGCGACAGTCTTTATGGAGAGCACATCGGCCACTGCAATTTATCCTACGAAATATTTGTAACCATTCTTAAGCCAGTATGGATAAGTTCCGATATTTCTCCAATGCATCAAGTTGAGACAATCCCTGAGTTTTCCTTGACCGAAACTCCAAGGCTTTGAGTTAAGAAATAGTAAGCTTTACTTGTCCCATTTCCAAATCTAAATTCTTTCCATAATGATAAGATGGTAACCGAAGAATTAGTAGGAATTTGCAAGGTTTGCTAGCGACAGAGAACTAACAAGATTGCTCGAGCGACACATCTGTAATTCTGGTCGAGACATTCGGATAATTCCGCGCAACGGTTTGCGGTCAACGTGCAGCTCGTGCTCCTGACGCTAATTATAACGAATGCCTTCGAGTGGGTCTGCGTTTACATTGGCCTCGATATCGCTCGACCAATTGCAGTACATGCCACTCCCGAATTCTGAAGGATTAATACATACACTTTCCGATCCAATTATTTGGCTTTTAATCGATCGACCTTGGTGAGAATTTCGTATTGGATGGATATGCTTGAATGGCTAATGATTGCGAATGGTTGCAAGAAAATTTCTGTGCTTGACTTTATGCGTGCCTGAAGATAACAGATCGGACATGATCGGTGATATACGTCGGAGGATGAGCTCGCTCGCTCGCTCGCTTGCATTCATAGATAAAACGGGGACAGCCGGTAACGCTGCATTAGAGCGTTCAGCCGAGTGCTGCAAGTGACAGGCAGAAATCCGAAGGCAGCATCACCACGAACCCATGTCCGCACTGCTGTTTTACCCTTTGACAGCTACTCCCTCACTCGTCCTGTACTGCCAGTCCTCCAGTACGCCCTTGACCCTTGCGATTGAAATAACTGTCCAAAACTACCGGGCAAACCACTTGGAAATTTTCATAAATCCAACTTTACCAGATTTATATTCAAGTTAATATTTCCCACTTGATTCTCAGTTTAAGTGATTAAGTCAAGTGCAACGTGACGTGTTTAACAGTACAATAAACATCATCATTTAGTAAACGATTTAATTTTCAGATTTTTATCATCCTGACTTCCAAACTTTCTGTTTTATTAAACTACAATATTTGTTACCAATAAAGAATTAATAGATTAAGATCGAATTGCTTGCTGGTGCGTTGTGTGTCCAGTTTCGCTGTGATTTCAGTGTGATTCGAAAAATGGGAAATTAAGCGCGGGATGATTAATGCGCGCGGCGACCCTTTAAGAGCCGGTTGCGCGCGCGCGCTAAAGCGCGGAATATTTCATGACAATCAACGCAGTACATTACGACCACAGAGCGAGCGAGGAGATCGGCGTGCCGGTTGGCCGATGCGAGCGTGGCTCTGCCCCATATTTATCGGCCGCCATTTACGCTAGGCTGTGCGTATCGATGGACTGCCGGGGCTCACTGCACACACGTAGACTCGCGCGGGCGCGCGCGCGCGCGCGAGCGTGCGCCCGTTCGTTGAATTATTAACCAGTCCTCTCGCCGACCGCGACTAACCCGGCGAGCTCGAGTGCCGGTGCCGAGGAATTATTGCAACGGGCCAAGCAAATATTACGAACAATGAGAATCGAGAGTTTCTGCTGGATAAATCAGGCAAGCGAATCCAGCGACACCCTCTTTGTTACGGGCGCGCATGCCATTAAGCAAACAACGTTATACAAAATCGTAGCGATAATTCATACTTTGTATAAACGTATATCCTCTCTCAATTGATAGACCAGAAACATACGCCTTTACCAGTTGCACTCGAAATCTATTTCGACAAGTACACTCACAGCTATTCTAGATAATCGCCCGCGCTCGCGCTCGATGCCCTTGGCCCAGCAATTGGGCCAGCGCGTAGCCAGTGAGATTGCAGGGAGCTCGATCGGGATTTCGCTCATTCGGAACTCGTCAATCAAGCTGAGATTAAACACCGATTACAACGCTCATGGTTCACCGATCGTAGCTAACAATGCTCGAAGACATCTACAGTCTACTAATCGTATCCTTGGACAGCTTGATACTCTTGTATTATCACTAGCCGCTTGTCAAAACTAGTAAAGCCTCTGATAGATTCTATCGAAGGTCCGCGCGCCCGCCATGACCGTATTATCCGACGGTGACCTTCGGCTCTTTTTCAATCGATCACCAGCTGGACGGTAGACGATATGTAAATCTGAATTGAGTGAATAAGCGAACTTGTCCCTCTCGATGGTTTGAGGATGTCGCATTGCAGCGAGACGAAGTTTCTCTTTCGAGTGGTACAACTTTATTAGCTCGCTTTATTTGGAGATCGCTTCTTACACCGACTGCTTTGAGTGGTGTCCTTCTTTCAGGAATCTAAGTCGGCCTCCAAGACATTCATACCCGATGGTGGTAGCTCAAAGTGAAAGCCCGGGGCTGTTCAGTGTCCGGAAACGGAACGATGTTCTTCCACGGAAAGCGATTAGCCGTCTCTTCTGTTGGAAAGGGTCTGCGAACCAAGCAGAAGGTGGGGGAAGTTCGAGTTTCATTCTTCATTTAGCGAGGATTCCCATGCCACTCGAGCTCCCGGAGACTCCAACAGCGATACCAGTCCTCTTGCGCGGGGCCCGTATTTGGATGCAAACTACTTTTTAAAGTGCTAGCTCTAGAATATCCCCTTCTCCTCCTCCTCCTCCGAGCTTCAACGTGTTCTCCTTCGAGGACATCGTGCGAGATAAGCCCTGTATCCTCAAGCGCCCCGGAGCGAAACGACTGCGACACTCGTTTCAGTCCTGCGTTAGCGCACTCCATATTCAGCATCGATCTGCCTCGAACGAGGCACAGACAGCCTCATGTATTCCAAAGGAATTAGATAACCTTCGCTAAAACTACAGTAAGCATATATATCCTTATCTATCGCTCTTCTATTCCTTGGGTGTTCGAGCGAAAAAGATGCGAGTGGAAATCAAAGAGAAAGGAAACAGCTTTTAGGAAGAAATCAATCAGAGAATTTATATTTTCCTTGTAGGAAAAACGATTTTATGTAAATCAAACTTGAGGGAAAGGAAGGCATGTTAGGTAAAAAGATCGTATACTGGTAGGAATATTTGGAGTAGATTTCAGCCGGCTCTTTTTCTCGTAACAGAAGCTCGAGTATAGTCAAGTCTGTGGCCGAGACCTTCATTGAGATGAGTGTGCACTGCTAAGCTCCAGTATATCTAGAAATCTCAAGTGGATCCCCTTTTATCCTTGAAGGAAACGTCCACTCCCGATAGGAGATCCCTTCATCCCCTTGATTTTAACCGTTTTCTTTTCGCATGAGAGTAGCCGAACACTACCACCCTTTTGCGTCACTATTCATCCCCCGGTCATAGACCCCTCTTTGTCCTAAGAGAAACTTCGGACCATCCCTGTGATTATGTTTTTACCCACGCGAAGTCCGCTTCTTTCAGTCCGGAAATTACTTTCATACCATCCTCTTCCTGTTTCCCTGTCGCCTTAGCCACGTCATCGTCGCTTCGTATGGATTGTTAAGGTCCTTCTTGAAGGTCGAGTTAGATATAGGCAACAAAGGGTTTGTCGTTGTCAGGTAAACGGACTTTACAAAGGTGGACTGCCGAGGGCAAGCTTCTTCTACTTAACACTCGGATGGAATCGTTCTATCTTGCGTGACAATCCAATCCTTAATAAAAGTACAGAAAAAGGGAGGGGTTTGGAAAAGGGGGAGGAAAAAAAAAAGATTGGCCGGTATTCACGACACTCGAGTAAAGGACGAACTTCACTTTTTGATCCGAGCTCGATATCCGCAATTTCTGAAGGGAATTAGTGTCTCCTTTTGCCGGCGTCGAATGCTCGAGAGCTCCGGGGCCCGCCAGCCATCGGGCGGCGTCTATCAAGTCTCTCCCGGAATTGCGAACTTTTATGCGCCGGCTTAATTTCGCTGGTTCGGTGTGCCGGTGGTTAGTATAGGTGTACGTGTGTCGGTGTGCCAACGGAGATGCTGGTGACTCCCACAAGGACGAAGCGGGCGGCTTAACGAGTTTTCAAATTTCCCTCTGCACCGAGCGCGTCCCGTCACTCTCTCTCTCTCTCTCTCTCTCTCTCTCTCTCTCTCTCTCTCTCTCTCTCTCTCTCTCTCTCTCTCTCTCTCTCTCTCTCTCTCTCTCTCTCGCTCGATCCTGCAACCCCTTTTCGTCCTTTCCGAGCCCGCTAACGACGAAAAACAAAAGGCCGCGACTCCAGCAGCCGGAGAAAGGAGAGAAGTGCCGAGGAACGGAAGGACGAGGAATCGAGTTAGTCGAGTTAAAATCCAATCGCGACTTCCTTGACACGATCTAACAGCCCCACCCTCTCCTTCACCCTTGGACCTCCAAGTCGAACCTTTCCTGGAATGGTTACTCCTCAACGACCAGCTAGTGTAATTCTATAGGCAACAGTGAGCACTGAAACATCTCAATCAGTTGTATACACTGAATTATATCCAAGTATTTATTTGTCAATTGAATAATTAAGATGTTGAAAGAATTTAATTAGAAATTAGATTAATCTTTAGATTTCAGATGATACAAATGTCATTGAAGGAATTATGAGAGAGAGAGTTTCGTAGGGATGAAGGAAGAATAATATTACAACTCGTGGAACAATGGGAAGGTAGAAGGGCGATGTTGAGAGGGTTAACTGTTGTCGGTGTAGCACGAGGCCCCACTGAAAAATGCAGGTGCGCGAAGGAAGAATTTGCTCGACCCTTTGGAAGCGGGCGAGCAAGCCAGCGCAAAACAATGTCGACAAGAGCTTTTCGTAACGCGGGGGTGTTGTGCCGTCGTCTTTCAGAGAGACAGCTTCTCCCCGTGGCGTGCTTCTTCCAGCATTGTCTCGTGAAGGCTCGCGACAAAGAACACCCGATTATTTTCGTGCCCTGTCGAGGCAGCTTGCCCTTTGTTCGACCTCAATGCCGCGGAACTCGAGTCATCCTTTGCACCAAGCGTCGGCCTTGTTCTCAAATCGTGGAGAGTTAAAGGCCAGATTGGATGCTGAGCTATTTATCCGATCCGTCGCATTTCGATTCGCCTGTCTATCTTCTTTCTTCCTGTCCCATTAGATTAGACACTTGCCGTATACCAAGGAATAGCACTCGATCAATCAAATTTCACTAGGGAATATCTTGAGTTTGCGTTACGACTTAATTTCGTTCTGGTTTTGCCAAGTAAGTATATATATATATATTTTGAGAAACGTGACGAGGAACGCGCGTCGGGAAAACATGAAAGTTCCATCATCGCCTCCTTTATTGCCCGACGCACGCGTACGCTCAACAATGCGGACCTGCCAGCGCCAGGATTTCAAATGCAAAGGGTAAACGAAGTGGAGACTAAAAGGTAGGAGAGTGAAAGAAGGAGACAAAGAAGTCCGAATTTGAAAAGGTCTCTTTTCTCCGGCCAAGTAGAACTGGCCAGTTTAGTAGCAGACATATACTTAATCATGCAGTCTCTTTTTCTCTCTCCCTCGCTCTTTCTGTTACGCAAGCGGATCTGCGATATGATAGAAAAGTTCGATAGAGACGCAATCGGAAATCGATAAGGAAAAAGCCGTTTCTCACGGAAAATTACGGGGAGAGCTTTCGAAAGAGGCGCGAGAATGTTCGAGAGGGGAATCGCTTTGGAATCGATTGCGCGATGGCCCGTCAGCTTTCTGTCCTAGTCGTCTGATCGAAATTGGAGGACTCGTTGTCGAAAAGCTCGCCGACCAAAGAGGGCATCGAAGCCTTTTTCTACGTGGTAGGATCTCGCGTCAGAAATGCCGAAGAAACTGGTGGTTCCTTGGTCCATGGCACGGATAGAAAAACAAAAAGAAAGGAAGAGGAGGACAAGCAGAACCAGGAAGATCGAGAGCCCTGACGAAAGCGGAAACTCCGGGGATCGTGTTCGGTCCTGGAGACTTTCGACGCATATTTCACAAGCCCTCGCTAGGGCAACCAGCTACCCGAACCCCTATTCTCTCCGTCCTCGCTCTTCTTCCTTCTCTGCATATTACCAGACTCGCCTTAGGAGTTTCCCGGTAGCCGAGGAAACTTTTTCGATATAGGTGGCATCCACTGAATAACGAATGATACGCATAGCCCTGGGATTTTTCAATGTATCCCTGTATAAATGAAACTTTCCCAAGAACCAACCACGTATTTCGAATTAGGCGGCAAAACAGGAGGAACATTTCGAAGAAGTTTGTTTTAAGAACGATATTTCAAATTGATCACAATAACTGGTAATCAGAATGAAAGAGATTCGTTACATTTATCATGTAAGATTTTAGAATACCTAGGAAAGGTTCGTTCTTTCGTTTCTCAGTGCGTCTCTCTTTAACAATCTCCTACTTTCATCCGACTATTCTTCATCGCAATCTAGATCCCCGTGTCAGCGAAGGATAGTCGAACAGGGAGTTCCTGATCTCTTCACTCGGTACTTCCTTTGCCGAAAAGACAAACGGGCGGCGCTGTACTCTACCCATAATGTCACATATTCTTAGTCACGCGACATCGTGTTAAACATGCTGGGAAGCAGACACTACCTCACCACAAATGCTTCACATTCCGGGATGCACGTGTCAGCCTCTGAACAAAGATAATTAATCTGTGCTATCAAGACAGCGATATTATGCTTGTGTAATTTATAATGGTCGCTTTGGCTTTCGTAAGGAATCTTGCAAGGTGTGATAGACAACTTAGCGAATTCTCAACATGTAACATTTAAACGATAAAGTCATGGAACATGTTTGATTTGGAGTAATACTTGATAGAAGAAGATGAAAGATGTAGAAGGATGGGATGAGAGGAGAGGCTCGAATAGATACTAATCTAATCGTAAGCCAGTATCCGCAAGACTCCTCGATGTCGTTTACGATGTGTACCAAGAAGGAGATACTGTCGAGGAGCCATTAGCAAGCGCGGCTTCTATCGATTCAGGTTCTCTCCGCATTTCACCAGCCATAACCAAAATACCGAACGGAGACTTTACACCGCACCGCATTAGAGCCGGATGCATAATGGAGAAGGCCGATAAACAAGTGCCATTTCCCCTGGCATTTCAACCCGTGACGAAAGTGGCCTCTGACTCGTTAAAATGTATCCACGCGGTCACCGCTCGAAATATCTCTCGAGTTCCACGCGATATCCAATGAATGATACATTGTAGGAATCCTGGGCGAAAAAAATGTGACACTGAATTTCATTATATAACATTGAGAGCATTGAGTATTCTGAGATAGTTCAATGACACTTCGTCTGTCCTCGATAGTAGTATTATATCCATAGAGAAAGAAGGGTTGGAAATATCGCGAGAGAGTGAGTAAAGGAAACTGAGAGCAAAGATGGAAGGTAACGGTAGGAGGATATCTAGAAAAAGGCGGCGGATGGCCCGCGAACATCGATAGTGCAGAATCCCTCGAATTTTCGCTTCTGGAAATGGCTGCCGTCCTCGAGGCTCGAGGGCCGAGAGAGCCGAGGATATTCACGGTCGATCGAGCGGCTGTAAGCGCGAGCCACCGGGAATGCCTGCCTCCTCTTCCTCTCACCCTTCCAAGACCAATAATATACTAATACGAATATCCCTGTATCGCCGCAGGGCCCCCCTTTCCATCACGATCTTTCATGTCTGACTACGCCTGTACTCATACCACTCGCCCCTCAAATTCATTTCCCCTGTTCTACCAAATTCAACTTTAACTATGAATTCTTAATATAGTTACTCGAATAATATATTTCATATGTGAATGTTATGTGAAAATTTGAAAGGTTAGGTCATTTTTCACTGGGCTGAAACTATCAGTAGTAGGAGATATTGTTACCAGCATCTGTACTTCTTCTACTATCTCGAGATCTCTGACGTACACAGACAATAAAACAAACTCTCACCCGGTGAGAGGCTGCACTGCATTTCACTCAGCACGCATTCTTACCGGAGGAAGCTTTCAATTCTCCAACGATTTTTCATCGCTCCATCGACCAAGGTCTCTCGACCTGTCTGCTAGACGGATATTAATGAGGAAAAATTCTGTTAATGCCGAGTCACAGTTTCCTCCTCTTCTCAGTGGATGCGCGATGCGCTTCGCTCAAGACAAATGTGTGTTTCACCTTAGTCCGCCCGCTCGGCCAAGTTTTACGAGTGCCCGTTAGCTCTCTCTCCCTCTCTCTTTCCCTTAACGTTTATTTAGTGCAGTTAGCGCTTTGAACTTCCTTCAGCCCTCTTACTTTAGCCAGGCAGCTAGTGCGATCCTTCAACTAGTCGGCGAGATTCTCGGTAGCCGAGTGGCGCGTTCCATGATTCATGAAAAGTACCGCCATCAGATACATCCGAAGCGGCGCGGCGCTGCTCTTCGTGCGACGCATTCACAGATTTTCCTAAAGAAAGCGATGGTAAATGTAAAAGGGAGAGGGTGTCTCTCGCTTTCCATCAAACATACTAGTCCTCCAAGGAAAGCAACCCTATGAGAAGGTGTGAAAGCCACATTTACGGGTCAAGGATTCCATAGGCAAAGTTGCCGCACTCCGGAGAATTCGAAGAAGAGGTTGGAACAGAGAATACCATCGATCTCGAAACCCGAAGTGATAGAACCGATCGGGAGATACATATTATTGCGACATCCACCGAGTTAATCCCACTTCTAGCGCGCTGCCTTTCGCTGCTCGCTCGAGAAATAATGCAAAGTGGAGCAAGGAGAAAGCGTCTTGAAAAAAAAAAAGAGTGAGAAGAGGGTGCAGTGGTGCGCCAACCGAACGAATGAAAGGGACTCTCTGATGCGACGAGAAGGAGTCTCCCATGTAAATGCATTAGCCGCAATTGGAAAACTGCGAGAGCACGCGCGCGCGCGCGCGTCTCCATGCAGGTGTCTCATTAAGAAATGTACCGTTCTGATTAGCTTGAGTGCCAGCAACACAGGATAGAAAGGGAAACAGAGAAATCGAGAGAAAGGGTGAACACGCGTGTATGTATGTGCGAAGGAGAATTTGCAATCGGAACGGTGGCGCATTGTTTACCTGAGAGCATTGTAAATGAAGTTTCCATTATCCTGGATTTCCCCACCCCTATCTAAGACCTTCGGACTTTCTTCAAGAAACTACGTATCTTCGGTCACCCACCAGTTGTCGGTCACCGACCCACGTGAAAGGTATTGTAAAATAGAATAGGACGTCGGAAATGTTCACCATTTAATATTCGTTGAAGAAAAGATTTCAGATTTTCTCTACTATTATACCATAAATATGCGAAGCTCAGTATCATAGCTGAAATTAACTCTAGAAAGAGTACCTCTAATGTCTATTCCATGTCGGATTAAAAGGTGCTTGTGCATGACAATCTATTTATAATCTGCCGTAGAGTTGTTGGATTTACATTCAGAGGTATAAGAAATACTTGGTCTGATGTATCCATTATTTCTTTGGTGAAGGGGGGAGGGGAAGGACATTATGCATTGAGTGAGTTTGAAGGACTACGGAATCAGGTGGAAGCATATCCTGCCGTTTTTCCAGACAGTCCCCAAGAGCAATCGAGGGAGAGGAGGGTGGAAAAAGCTCAAGGTCACAGAAACGCGGGGTGGAAGCGCGAGTGGCAGAGCAGTGGCTGCCCACCCCCATTCTCTATGCCCTAAAACTTCCCCTCATGCCTCTGCCACACCCTCCCCTGCCACCATATTGATCGGGCAACCCCTACTGCTCGAACCACCCCTTCCAGAGACACCCCCGCGACGCCAGCGTAGCTCTGCACCCTGGCATCTCTCGCGCGCGCTGTTGCCGCGTCTTTCCACCATAACCTTTTTCCAAAAATCCACCGACAATCCTTATCTCGATGAAAGACACCTGACACCCCATAAGACCATCAAGAGAATTTCCCTTAGCCATTATCTTGGTGTCTTAGAATCTAGATCACTTTGAAATAGCAAGTCTTATCTTGATACGAGGATAGTCATATTTGTCCTTTTTCATCACTTTGAGAAAGTGGCGGCAAGGAGTGCCAATAAGATAAGAATGATTTGTGACGATAAGTCATTATAGCGAGAGAGAAAAAAAGGCAAGTCAAACTTGATGAACGGGCGAAGTCTGTGGTCTCTCCCGCCTCTATTATCCCCACACATGTTTGCTCGCAGACTACGAGCGAATGTCAAGGTCGCAGTTCACAGGGAATGATTTATGCGATTCTATCTCTCAGCAGGTATGCGATCGCTTTGTAATTAACTGCTACGAGGACTGATTAGTGGTATAAGCGACTCTTAAGAGTGGCGCGCGCGCATGAGGGGAATTTTTGTTCCCAGCCCATTTGCCACGAGCGGTTTGTCTCGGGCAGCTGCTCATTTTTCAGGCATAACGAGTACGGCTTTTTCACTCTCGCTGATCTACCTGGCTATTAGCCTAGAGCTCTAGAGCACCGTACAAGTTCTTGTCGCCAGGAACGGATTACCACAGACGACTTGACGAGTGGAGATGGAGGGAAATACCCTAGTGTTTCGTGCGGCGACGCTAGCGCTCGCACTGTTGACTTTAGCGCCTTGTTGAGCTTAGAGTGAATACACGTGGTACTTACTTGCGTGGTCACGCAATTTTCACTAGTGGATACTGAGGAACTTGCTACTTTAGTGAAAGCCTGTCGGAAATGCTTGACAATTCGTTGACATTTCCTTGTGTTAATCGGATTAGTTACCCTTTATTTATTACATGCATTTCTTTTGAGATTTGTATTTAATAAATAGTAAAAAAGCGAAATAATATAAAGCTTTTAATGGATTTCCTTTTTTACTTGACACTACTTTAAAGGAGAAATAAGTGGTTTAACCACTCGATAAGTAAGGCAAACCACGCTCGTTGTAGACTTTCGTTGATCGGTGATAGCCGCCGGCTTAATGTTTATGTTCCCATGGAATGTTTAACTTGGCGGAAGCTGGAATAAGCGCGCATAGTTTGTGGTACACGGCAGTCTCTCAAGAATTTCGTGGCCGAGCATCTGGAGTACACTTCTCCCGCGGGAAGCGCTCACTTAGCCCGCTCTACATACGCAGAATCTAAATCTAGCCAGGATATTATCTTCCAAATATACAATTTACGTATTAAAAGTTTGAACACGGGTTTCTCGAGATATTTCATCTTTCTCTTGTCGATAAATAAGACGGAGTACTTCGATGTCACTCGCTTGAAATAACAACGGTGGCTACTTGACCCGTAAGGGTTTCTTCCGATGACCTGGTGCACTTTATCTGCCCTCTAAGTTGTGTGTTCAATCATTTAGAAGGCTATCTTGCACATATTAGAAACTATTTTAAATTAAATTTCACTGATTTTGATACTTGATTAATATTGAAATATAAAACAATATTACGCAAGTAAATGTACGAAGTTTATTTATTGTGAGCCAATCGTCACGAGGAAACTTGTCAAAGGGAACACATAGGGATGCTCCTTGAATGGTGTTCAGTATTCAGTGAATTCTGGTGGATGCTGCGTCTCGTATAATATACAAGCAATAAGGCAGACCAGAGTGAAGGACTTTTACGACTTCGGAGTCCCGTTTTCTCCGGGATACAATAGAGAAGGGAAGATTGCACCCGACAGGGATCCACCTCGCCAGTGGATTTTGCTTCTCATGATTTCATGACAAGTACAAAGGGCGCGGGGCTTCGAAAAATGTGCTAGCGTGCTACGAACGTCACCGCAGGCACATATCACGCGTACACGTACGTGCATCTGCCCGTCGTGACTTTTCTCCTTGCACGATGGCACGTTGCTCGCTATTATTGCCAGGCATTCCAAACGATGCAAGAACGCGTGCTTTTGACCTCCGAATATCAAGCTGTCCTTTCTGTCATTGTTATTAAAACTATACCAACCCTGAAACAAATTGCTTTTTTCTAAAAGTGCTTATTAAAAATGAACGATCATTATAAATTCCCCACCCATAGGCACCCCTTTTTCATCCTGTTCATGGCGCAGCGGTATATAAATGGGGGAAACAACCTGTTTGATGTGTAGCGCGCTACGGGAGTCTCGCATGACCTAAAACGGAACATAAATCAGTCTATTAGTCAATTAGAGTGATCCTAGCCATGCTTTAAAATGTATTGTCAGGTACAGTTAGGCCTAGTTTAGTGATCACGATGTATCCAACACGTGGCAATGAGGTTCTCTCTCTCTCTCAGTCAATCTCTCTTTGTATCTCCCCTTCAGATTTACTTTCGCGCCCTCTGAGGCCTGTTTTCGGTAGCACTTGTCTCTTCATACTCATACTGTCTTCATTCGCAATAGCTAGACTTTAGTCAAAGAGTTCCATCGACACACTTTTCTTTCCCAACCATTGCTCTCCGAGGGCTACTTGTGTATCTTTGATGCCGCCTACACATTTCTCATCTTGCTTGAGGACTTCTTATTTAAGAGAGTACTTGTACCGAAGTACCAACGTTTCATACCACCGCTAGTTTCCAGGCAGAATCCTATAGGAGTCCTGAGACGTTCAAGGTGATAACCATGCGCCAGGATCGTTCTATCCCTTGGACACAGCATCCTGAAGGAAAGTCTTTCTGCCATCGTTGAAAATTTCATTATCCCTGAGAATCGTGACACCCCTATTCAAGACTCTTTCGTCTCTTACACGACTCGAGATGGAAGATACTTTTCAACGTATTTTTCTTCTAAACATATCACATTCTAAGAATGACGAGGGGTTGTAATGTGACAGCAGATGCGTTACTTGATTGTTACAATTCATAGTGAATTTGAGAAATGGTTAGCTTTGTGATAGAAAATATTTTTCAATGTAGTATTCTGTAGATTTACATTTCGAGTAAAACGAGGGGTTGTAATGTGACAGAAGGTGTATTGGTTGATTGTTGCAATTCATATTGAATTTGAGGAATATGGCTATCTTCATTATGAAATAGCGAGCGACAGGAATGGCCGGCAATCTCGGTGGCTACCATTATGGTCGGCCGTTCCTCATCAGCGGTTGTGTACCTCTTCATTGAGGATCGATATGATCCATTCTACACGGATGCACGCCCGGATGCCACGGCCCGATGAATCTTGCGCTTGCACGATCACTATGTCCCTGGCATATGTGCAATAAGATCAGTACGCCGAGCCCGTCGCACTCACGACGATGCCCTCAATTAATCCACGGGCTTGATGGATCGCCCCGATGTTCCAGGATCATTGGTCCATGACGAAACAGACGGAAACGGAAGTAGTAGTACCCTATCTCAGAACTCTACCATCGACTACGAGTGATTACTTTCGAATGGCCTGAAATCAGAAAGTTTCCCCGAGAGCACCGGATATCTGCTTTGAGGAATCGTAGAACCAAGCAGCGCAGTAATTTCTGTGACGGATGTAGTTGGCCCAAGCTTAACAATAGTTGTGGCGGGAAAGCATTACGAGACGGCTTGAAATGCGTTCTTCCACAAACTTAAATCACTCCTTGCTCGCAATTTCTGTGGCTTACTTCTTCTAAGAAATATCGCTTTTCGTCTCAAGCTGTCTCCCCCTTTCCAACTGGCCAAAGGAAAGGGTAATTGGATTAAAAAAGTACTCCTTGACACGAACTTGGAATTCATATATAGAAAAGTGTCCGAGGTAAATTTGGGGAAGTAGCATCCCCTTTGTATAGTAGACAGATGTATCTACGAGTCCAGGAAATTCTGAAATGACCAAATATGTCAACGAGATTGATTTGACAAATTAGAAAGTCCTTCTCAACATAGTACATTCCTCTTGTTTCCATACTCGTTGTAGAATAGAATATCCTTCTTGCGTGACGAGTATCGCAGAGATAAAGGCGATGACAATGCCACATAAATTTCCCGCTTTAAGAGCAACTCGTTATTAAACAACAATAGTGAGATTTAAGCGATCTTGGCCGCTAGAATTCAGAATTCAACTTGGTAATCCGGAATTCCGGGTCTCATAAGGAATTCCTGGCTCGCGCATCTTTGGAAAGGACATTTCTGGAGGAAGCCGAGCAAGCGGTCTACGATCGTAAGAAGTGGGCGGAGGGATGCTGTCTTCTTCCTTGACGTCAAACCTTCCTCTGCCAAGGTTTTCCAGCGGCCGGCGTGTCGCGTGGTGGTTTTCCAGTCACGAAGCAACCGAAGAAAAGGGCACATTAAAAAGTAAAGAGCCAGCGAAAGTCTTAGGAATAAGGAGCCCGTAACTCTGCTCTCTTCAACCACTTTTGCCAGGGTTTGTTGCTACGCCCACTTCGATATTCCGAAAAATGGTGGATCTCGTGTGGCGCATTTTGCGAGAGCTAGCTTATGACAGACCATCAGTCGATTCTCGCTTGGAGTATTCACTGGAAATTCCGGTATAAAGCAATTGCACAACCTCCTACTGAATATCAGCTGGTTTCCCTGGGTTCAAAGTGCAATCTCAATCGAGAGAATCACTAACTGTGTGGAGGGGATAGAGCGAGTGGCGTGGGTGAACGTTAAGCGAAATCGAAGGTAGAGGATCGTCTGATTAAATTGTTCGGCTCCTTTCTCGGTGGGTGGAAAAAAGGCTCCTTTGTTTTCGACCATCGAACGAGTCTCTTTCTCTGCGAGGGCCTTTCCGTACTTTCTCACACACGCCACGGCTCACGGAACTCTCTTTTTGCCATCCCCTTTTTCTACCTTCGCCGAGGCAGCGGCTTGCCTTTTGTTTACGAGCGGCTCTCCAGTTTCTATCCGCGAGCTCGCATTTGTTTCGCCCTCGCACCGGCCAAACTATGCGAACTGCTAACATCCACCTTTTTCGGAGGACCGGCAGAGCCACCTGCCGTATCACGAGTACGTAGTATACACACAGACCGTTTCGTTTATTTCCCCGACTTCCCTTCAGAGATTAAAAGTTTCGCGCGCTGAGAACGCTTGCGATTCCATAGTACGCGTTCGGCCTCCGGCTTTCTACCTTTCCTTCTCTCTTACTCCACCCTTTTTATAATAATGGCCATGTAGTTGTTATCCTAGAAAAATACGCACATATCACTGACTACGCAAATATAGAATAATTTCCAGAGCCATTTTTGTTATAAGGATTTTATAAGGGTTTGGAAGGGTACTAGTATTATTATATTAATAGACAATTTATTAGATATTTTGAATTTATTTCAGAATAATTTGTTAACAATAACACCCTTTAATACTGGAATGCTACTCCGAATCAGTGTCTTTCCCAGAATCACTGTGATAATCTCTTGAATCTAAATCATGCGGAGGTTCCTGTAATAAACTTAATGCTTCGGTAGTTATTTCTCTGCGCTTTACTTTTGGAGATGCTCGTAAACTTGTAATAACAGGATCTGAGGTGATTAATAATCTATTTAGTAAATCGGTATTGATGTCAACCCTTGATGTTTTCCTGCTGAATAATTCTCTGTATTGTCTATTGTGTTTATTTCTAAACTCTTGTGTTTCTTCAGAAAATTGTCCAATTGGCAAAATACAAGAGACAACGATATCCTTTCCATGGTATAATATTTTATGGACACTCACAGGCATTAAGTACCATGAATATTCTTGAAGATATAATTCACGAGTTTCTTGTAGATATTCTTCGAACTTCTCCAACTTTATTAGATACTCGCTATTTATGCATTCCAATATTACTCGAAATCGCTTGATGAGATTCACATTAATACCCGTTATTTCCGCTGATTTTTCGGCATTCCTAAAAAATTGTCGTGCCGTAATACCATCATTTGTATTACCTGTTTCCGGTTTTGGCGTATCTATTAATAATCCGAATTCTTCTTCAAATTTATCTTGTACTTCAATCTTTTTTTCTAATACCTTCTTTTTATTTTCTTCGCCGTGGACTTCCCATGACTTTATTTCCAGCCTGTACGAAATATGTAATAAACATTCAAATAATCTGATCCAACAATACAATGGTGATAATCCAAAACCCAGCAAATTTGCATCGACTTTCTTCTTTGTAGTAATATTTAAATTGTTCATTTCGTCTGGTTTTGCCCCACATAAGTAACACGTCTGCGTTGATATATACGATGAGACAGCATTGCACACTTCTCCGTCTATCATACAAAATATTAATGTTGTTTTCACAAGCACTTCTGTGCCATTCATAATTACTCTGCTAGGGGAAAGTGCAGCAACCTGGGTTTCAATTTTCTTGACTTCTGTTGTAATTAACTGTCCAGACTCGTCCTTTGCAAATATGAATTTGATGGGGCGACAATACCTGATTGAAGATGGCGAAGGGTTTTGCCAAATTACGTGTTTTTGTTCACGACTCCCAACATAAAGCTGAATTGGTACCATGGAAATACTGAACATATTTTCGTCATTATGATCTTCCTCAGAATATTTCTGCCGGTATTTGTTTTGTTCTCCACCATCACAGCCCCACTTTATAATAATATTTATATCAGTATTTTCTGACAAATTCAAAATCTCAAACACTTCTTCTTGGACTTCGCACAATCGCGTTACTGTGTGGTTGACGATGGATTGTAAAGGAATTTCTGCTGAAATTTCCGTGATTGTACTTGCAGAAGGGTAGCAGCGCTTTTTGGCTTCTCTCGCTTTATAATAAGGTGGATATAAATTACTCCTTAAAATTGTCGCTTGATGTCTTAACATATTATATTGATTTGTTGACAGATTGGCGTCAATTATTAATGCGAGCGCTTGATCCCAAGATAGTTCTGGTGGTCTTTCCAGCGATACTTTACGCACCTTCTTTATTTTAGTGCTTCTTTGCGGAGAAACTGCAGGCGAATCTTTTATACTGAATGCTGAATCCCATTTTTCTGATTTCCGATGTTTGATTTCCGTAATTATCTGATTAGCTGACTCTTTGTGGCTGGTTGATTCGACGATATGCATCAATTTTCGCCTTTTTACCTTTGGGTTGCGGTCCTCAGAAGCCGTCCGAGAACTACCAGAACTTGCAGTCCCGCTAGTGCTCGGTTGAGCTTCATTGCTACCTATGTTGAAGATAACTTGTCCTTGCAGCCACAAAGAATTATCTCTCAGGAATTGTCTTCGATCTCTCTCCGATTTATTCCATTTTTCTTGAAGTTTTTGGCAAAATCTTCGAAGTATTGCTTTCATACTTTCTAAAACAGTATCTGACAATGGAGGACCATATACTTGTTGCAGAATGTGTTTCATAATTGCATTAAATCTCGTATCTCTTGAATTCTGGAACCATATGTCAAAAATAGATCGCCGAGGAACTTGCAGGCTCATTCTAAAATTACAGGCAAAATTATTTGACCTTGTGTCCAAATAATTCGGTGAGGTGAAGTGAACCTCATTAAAGAATACTGGAAAACTGAAGTACACTTACTTGGTTTATTTTTTATTCAGGGGAATTTCGACACTTATTTTTAAATATAAATCTACACTCTCTCTCTGAGAGAAGGAAATTTAAAAACTGTACACCGAAAATATGAATTGTGAAGACTCACATAGAAGTCTAAACTTCTTTGTTACATTCTGTTCGATGATTTCTATCGATCTGATCGGAAGAAATTGTTTTTTCGGAAGAAAGTGGGTCTCTGATCAAGTCACTCCCACTCCGAAACTAAGAAGAGTATTCGGTATTGGTTCAGGTAGCCAGTGGGAAGTAGGCGGTACCCATTTTAAAAAATGCGGACCAGTTGACATGGTCTCACAGTGGCAAATAATTCGGCCCGTTCTGATAGTCATGCTACTGTTAAATAATATCATTTACTTTACATATACATTACCGAGTTATTAATTTAAATGAAGTATCCAGCACAAACCACTTATTTATTTATACACGTTATTTTGCCAAAGAGGAAAGATTTTCGATATTAATAAAATAATAGAATTGCTAAGTTCAAAAATATGAGAATATACGGTGGTGAATTCGAGCAGTCTAATTTATGCATCCATCGACGACATCACACGTGGGAATTTGTAATTCATAAGCGGAAATGCCGGAGGGCTGAACTCGGAGCTAGTCAATTATCTAAAGCCAGTGCACCTTCGCCTTTAGGGGTTGACCTTTAGTTGTTCCTGAAACGGCCGAAACATCGATCGCGTTTTCCACTTGGCTCGACCGTTCGCATACAATAATAGTCAGCAACGTACGATGCATCAACGCTTCCTAAAAACAATTAGCATGAGTTTGTTCTTGGCAAACAATTGAATAGACTGTTTGCGGCTCTATGTCCTCAGGCTGTACATTTTCGATGCCTTCTACGATCGTTACGTCACTTACTGCCACTCGGGCTTTCTCCCTTCGAGTAACTACCTCCCTTATTACCCAACTGCATACACAAGCACGCACACCCACTAGCATCCGTAATTTCGAGCTAACTTTGCCAGTGTCGCTGAAATTAAACTTGACGACGGGTATGCGTGACTGTTCTTATAATAAACTTTATCACTTAAGTTTCCCACGACTGAAACTAGCACCCTTACTTTAATAGTTCCTGACCCTGGCTTGGTTTCGTGGATGGCAAAATGTATAGGAATTCGAAAAAGTCTTTATTTAAATACACTTTTATTAAAATTATGTTATTATAATCTTAAATAAGATACGTCAGAGTTTGCAATCATTGCTTCGTACAATTGATATAGAAATGCAATTTTAATATAATATGGTTATTATTACTAATTCAGAAGTAGTTCTTAATAGTATATCAGTCCTCCATGTGAGGAATGCAAGTGTCAGGAGCTCAAGTTTGGTAGCCGTCTTTAGTCACAAGAGTATTGTACGACGTTATCGCCGCGGCCGGAAATAGCATTTCCGCGAAGGACGCATTATTTTTTCGCCACTCTTATCTCCCTCGGAGCGACCTCCACACTGACCTTCCGTTCTCTTATCAGCTTAAGGTCACGGCTAAGTACTTCGGACAGTGCGGTCGCCGGATTTAATTTCAGTGCTCGCCAGTGCGAAATACGAATTTGCATAAAGCTAGGATTCGGGTTAAGCAGACGTCAGAGTTTGCCGCTGGATACTGTGTATGCATGCGTGAGAATGTGTAGGCGCATCCGATTGTTTAAGCTGGTTAATCGCTATCCGGTTGCGCGAATCGAAATGAATTGCCAGGCGGGAGTATCGCTTACTAATGGCCTTCGCGATATGGAGATTAATAGCGGGGTTACATTGTTTCAACTACTTTCGTATAGCAGCTGCGAGAGAGCACGTTAGCAAACGTGTGAGTGCAAGTTCTGCCAACGGAATAGAGCTGTTTCGATCGTCATATGATATCCAATTTGGGTCGAGGAATTTAACTCGGCCCGTGGAACAACCGAGGGAGGAATGATTGAAAGGAACGAGTGGGGACTAATAAGCAGAACAGGCTCGAGGGTCGAAGTAGGAATGGATTGGGTGGTCGATGAAAGTGGGCGCACGTATAAAGGCAGTCGATAGCAGCAGCAGCAGTAGCAGCAGCAGCAGCAGCAGCAGCAGCAGCAGCCGCCTGCTGCTTCACCTGACCTTTACCTTTGCCGCATACCCACCTCCACGAGCAAACCATCCCCCAGAACCGAGCCCGACCAACCCCCGCCTCATCCTTCCACGCCGCTTTCTCTCTCCCTCTTTCTCTCCGTCTCCTGGGGCCAAAGCTTGCTTGCTCGCTTGCTTCGCCCACTTCATTTGTGCCACATGGATCTAGGTTACCGCTTTACGACCCTCTCCCTCCCCCCTTCACACCTACCTGCACATCCGATGAAACCACCGGATGACTCCAAGACTCTCTCTTTTTTTCTCTCTTTCTTTCTTTTCGAGATTCGTCACTCGACATTCAGTCATCGGACAGGGTCAGATTGGTTATGGTGCAGACAAGCGTTTCGCTAATTCAAAGGGCTTGCTTAACTGGAACTTTTTCAGTTAACCAATTCGAGTACTCTTGACGCGAACTTACCGACAAGTTGACGTTGATTTAATTAACATTGTTGCTCGGCTTTCAGTTCTAGGAGAGCTTGAATGAAAGAGAAAAACAAAGAATCGTGTGTATGTCTGTGTTTGTGGTGGACAAGTCCAGTGTAAGGGTGTCTTTACAATCGACCCAGATTCAGTGGCAACCTTCGAACGAAACCGGCGACTACACACTCCTTTGTACCTAGAATTTCAGGCGGCCGGTAAAGGATACACGTACGGAGACGTGTATATATATATATATTCGTCGGAAGGTCAGAGTAAGTGTGAGTCGATGTACGAAGTAGGAAAAACGGGGCCACGTATGTATGTCTGCTGGTGTTTATAGGAAAACACGTATACAGAAACGGCGACGAACAGGGTTGGCGCGCAAGGTATACGCGCGCGGAACACGTGGGTGTGATATGCAAGCGGGCACGAACGTGTACGTTTCCTGGGGCGCGTTATCGTTTTTCCGGGTAAATGCGCTAGCCAGGTCGCCCGGCAAAGGCTAAAGTACACGGATGTGGCTCTCGTGATATGTCAGCCTGGACTACTCGGTGATTAACACTTCTCAGGATTTACCCGGCATTATTCCTAGGATCCCGTAATTCCCTCACGTTTCAACTGCACCAGCGCCGAATAACTAGCTCGGCCGGATTTTCTTCTCGAATTCCTAGAAGCGCCCACCAGTAAAAGAACCGAGGCGTCGACATATACCAACAGAGAGTGCTGTGTTAGAAGAGAGCACTACTCACTGTCACGTTCGTAACTCGAAAGGAAGTTTGATCTCTGAGTGTGTTAGTTGTACTTTGATGTCGTTTACACCAGTAACCCAGGACCAGTTTTTTTTCTCTCCATTTGCTTTTTTGGCTCGCGTTGTAGGGACTACTCTGTAGTGTAACATCTGGCTGGAAAACTGTATGGATTAAGAGCGATGTCCTCTTCGGGTCACTGCTGCGCGTCCTTCCATGTTATACGTTCTCTCTCTCTTTTTCTCTCTTTATCTCCAACCCACCCTCAATTTTGAAAAGTAGGACGACACCCGTATCTCCGCTTCCCTCCAGCACGCTACGATATTTCACGTGTTATAGAATGTAAACGTCAATTAGAGCCTCGGTAAAATATTCAGGATTACTAAAAAAAGAAAAAATAATCGCAATAATCTCCAAGTAGCGAATCCAAAAGCAGAAGAAGTATATGATCAAAGTATAGGAACAAGAAGAACGCTCAGAGCATTGCTAGCTTCGTTAAGTGAAATAACATTTTTTGCCAGTTTAGTATGAAGCAAAAGTAAAGCGGTTCCAAAGCCGGGCAAAGAAGTGGGATGAATGTTTTGACAGAGAGCGTAACTGAATTCGGCTGACGACCTATTATACGTGCGGAGAGTTGGGCGTCATTAATCGTGGGCATCGCTATCCAGAACGACGAGAGAGGGCATTGCCGCGGGAGGGGGGGAAAAAAAAGGGGGGAAGGGAGAATAAAATGAAAAAAGCTTGGACGAGCAACGCGCGCGACAGCGGACGTGCATGATGTCGCGGATGCAAAGAGTGTCTGGCCATTGAAATCGCGTATACAATACTCTCGACAGCCGAGCGTTACTCCTCTTCCGTTCCCTCTCTCTCTCTCTCTCTCTCTCTCTCTCTCTCTCTCTCTCTCTCACTCTGCTTCCCTTCATTCCCTGGGGAAGAGACAGGCAGGACTTGGTTGCGGCGAGATATGGGCACCTGTTAAACCAGATCGTGGCGATTCAGAAATTTTTATCCGATATCCTGAAATGGACGTGCGGTGTATTACCGACGCGCACTTTTTCACTGGACGCTTTTTTCGGACGACCAGAACGTTGAGCAAACCCCTGCTCGCGCTTTTTTTTCCCCCCGCCCTTCCCCACTTCGTCTCATGGAATATAGCGATCGATTGGCAGAGAGCTTGGCGCTAGGATAAAAGGAAGTGCGATAAATACAGCGGTGAGAGTCACAGCAATTGTTGTGTGTATCGTATTGAATGCGCACTCGAGAATCGCGAATGTGTTCGAATTCGACAGCGGGGATTCGCGGAGGATCGCTCGATCGTGACCGCAATGGCACGCCGGAATACAACCGATCCTCCAGGATTCCCAGGATAACCACCGGCTTTCCAACTATGCCGATTAGTTTCTCGTGGCGATCGGTATATCGATCGTTGAGCTAACAATGACCACTCGCACCTGTAATTTCATGCCGTGCTAATTTGCCGAACACCCCATATAGTATCGATAAAGTGTCGACCAGATTTCATCTCTTGTGTCTGACGTATAAACAAATACGTGGGATTGGAAAAACGATCCGTAACAATTGTCTCATCAACATTTCCCTGCCATTCGACAGTTTAATCAAATATAATACTAATTTATAATTCTGTATTACCAATCGTGTATATGGCAGAGTTTCAAAGTTCAGGGACCCAACAACACAGAAAGGGGATTTCGGCGGTTGATGGTGTTAAAGAGAGAAAGTGCACTCTCGATAAGTCGAGTCTGGGATGCACTCGAATGGCTTTGATAAAGCGACGGGTGTGAACGCGCCGATTAACCCCGCATCATCCCCTTATCAGTAGAGCCCCTATCCGTGCCTCTTCCAGCTCGTCTAGTCGAACAGCGATCAGTTTTGCTAACCAGCCAGCAGCCTTTCTCCCACTCCAGTCACTTCTCTCTATCCACAGCAACTCTACAACCCTTTCTCTCCCTCTCTCTCTCTCTCTCTCTCTCTCTCTCTCTCTTTGCAAGTGTGTTCGACGATGCACGGCGAGGTGCGCGGTAGCGCGCGAGGGTGGTTTCCAGGATCCGATATCAGCGGAACAACGCGATTTGTCTTCCGAATGAGCGAGTCCACTCGTCGATACATGCCGGTGGGATCGAGCCAGTTGCAATCGCTTGAAAAAAAAGCTCGGCCAGGCCAATTGGCCGTCGATCGATTAACGGAGAGAGCCTGGACTACAGAGTGATTCGTGGCCTACCACGTCCTTTTACTAGACCGGCAAATCCATTTCTCTTCCAAGTTCACCTTACATTCCCTTTCCGCTTATCCGATACATTTCAATGTGCGAATGGGGTGGACAGGATTGCCGAGAGAGAAATGTCGACGATGGTACTAACGTTCGATATTAATGAGGAGGAAATTGTTTGCACCGTCGTCGGGAGTGAGGATATCGCGGTATGGCAGGGTAGATCGCGGCTAAGGCCAGCTATTTCTTGGCAGCGACAGCGTCTAGCCGTGTAATCATTTTTGGCAGTGAGATGCACCCGGCCCTACGTAAAAAGCAGCTGGAATATCGCCAGAGAGCCGCGGGCCATTGTATCGCCCCACCTGTTACCAGTTCGTCTCTTCCTCGCATATATCTACTTAAATGTATATATGTATATAGAGCGTGTGCATATGGTCCAGCCCACGGCAAAAAAGTTCCTCAGCATCACTCTGTCTCTTTCTCTTTCTCTATGGAACGCGTCCCTGCTTGGGAATAAACTAGACGCGTAAACGTGGAATGTCTCGAGTACGTATGCAAATAAGGTGGGACTCGAGCGAGGCCGGAGGCCAGTGCAATTCGAGTTTGGTTTCGGAGCACTTCGAGGAAAGATAGCACGGACGAAACGGCACTCGACACGCTTTCCACGTTTAGCCATATTCGACATAATCATACTTCAACCGGGCAGAAGCCCCACCGCTCCGACCGCTCGGGTTACGCGGGCATAAATGACTCCTGCGCTTAAAATCTCGTTATGAGGAGGGCGGCTTGCCTCGCTTAATGGTTGGTAGACGCTTTCTACTTTGACGGTTCTCTAACTTTCTCAAAGTAGTACACTGGAGAGGAGAAGAGAAGGGAGGAGAGATTCCCTAGCGGTACAGGGGGTGCGACGGATAGGCTCTGGCTGCTGGCGCAGAATCCGCAACGGGATTTCTCTTCCGAGCACAGCTGGCAACCCCTTAACGAGTTTTAAGGATGAGTGGTACGACCTCGAGTGACCTTAACGGCGCCTCGTATTTTCCCTAGTGCGAACGAGCAGTCAAGAATAAACGGACAATCCACACCCTCTTTTTTCCTTTTCTTTCTTATTATGTGAGAATTATTCTGTAAATAAATGCTAACAATGACGAGCTTTCACTTTCTTTAGTGTTGAGAGTAATATATTTTTCGAGGGTAGAGAATACTAGTACTTGTCATCAAGGCGACACGTATCACCAAGTCCAGTCTAAGTCGGCGAGAAAAAAAAAAATGGGTGAAGAAGGCCTGTCCGAATAAAGAATTCCTCGATGGGGCTTGTCACCAGGTTGCCAGGCCCTTAGCGGATTTTAAGGGCGGAGTCTAGGACTAGCCACCTCGTTCTTTCCAACTGGAACCGTGCACTCGAAATGTTTGTGCTACCTGTTAAGGAAAACCTGGCTCGGCGAGATCGTGCCACTAGACGTAACGAGGACGGGCCGTTTCTCCTTCCCTCTACGACACGATGCAAGGCCCTTTGCGCCACCCAACTTCACCGGTGCACCAGCCCAATTCTACAGCTTTGTGTCAAGTGGCAAGCACACTTTCTACCACTCTAAATTACCTTGGCTCGTCACACTGGAACTCCAGACACCCCAAAACCATCACATCAAATTTCTGTCGGCACCGATCAAACTTTCAGTTAAATGAACAAAGTCTTTTATTTACTTGTCAGTAGAATTACCTCTAATCTCTGTTTACATCGGCGAGTTTGCCGCTTATATTTCCCAGTAATATCTGTCGCGCACAGAATACTTGATGGTAATGCTAGCTTGGCATATAAATATAGGCAAGTTTCATCGTGGTTTTTCGTGAGTGGCAGAGAGACAGCTTTAATACATGTAATGCGAGAGGTAGGCGCACATTGGTCCAGAGCGGAGCGGAGACTGGTGGGTGGGTTGTCGACAGTTAGGGCAACACGTAGCCATGTAATCGTGTACAGATGCACGCCTGACCGTACACGCATCCGCCAAACTCCATTCGTACTCTACATGCAAATTTCGCGGGCACTTGCCGAACCGGCGGCGTCGCGTCGTCAGTAGTTAGAGCACTCTATGTATGATCGCGCGTTGCACTCACATCTACCTATATTTGTGCGTTACATCATAAATATTACACATTTCACAGAAACCATTTTTTTCCTTCTCTATCATTATATTATATAATGAGGATAATAAACATAATAAATAAGTTTAAATTCATATTATAAATTTTATAGTTCACTCTTAAATAATAATTGCGAATCACGTATTTCACGTATCCCTTGTTACAAACTCCCACAAATTTAACGCACATAATTAGGCAGGAATCTTAAGATTACTTTGCTAACAAAAACGATAATCCTCGAGCAAAGGGAGTGTGATTTATGTAAGAGATCCACTCGACGGGATAGGCGTTCGGGTGGAGGAGAGCTCGGCGAAATTGGCCCCGAAAACATTTCGTTGGCGAAGATCGGGCAGCGTGCATCTTCGAGCGCGAAATTATGAGCGGCGGTATACCGCGCGGGAGGCCGCGTCAGCGTTTCCGAAATTGCGAAAGTTTGCCGAGGTGAAATTGCGGCTTGCGAGCGAGCGACTATGTATACACGTGCATACACCTATCCAGCTTCGGAACTTGGCTCTGAGATCCGTTACCACAAGACGGAAAGGAGTTCGTGCCTCCGGGAGAAGATCATTATGCCTGGCAATTAAGTCGGACCTCCATTTAACTTGGCGAAGAATCAGTCCGATCATGAGACAGTAGAATAAGTAGGTGGCCAGCTGTCTAAAGTAAGACTTTATTTTGCTGTTCATGTCAATCATCCGAGAATTCTCGAGTGCGTAGAGGGAGTGTTGCATGCTCTCCGGAAAGTAAGTATGAATGAGGAAGGGTTGCCTGCCTTGAGAAGAGAAGAGGAGATGGTAGAGCGTTCAGTAGGCGGCTCTTCACTCTTTATGCAGATGCACGCTATGAAGTTTTAATTAAAGGAATTTATGGGCCGCGCCACGACGTTTAACGGTATCACGGAACTTCCAACCGAGCCGCACCGCCCTCTAGCGTCCTTCTTCACCCCTTTCTTCCCAACGGTCGTTCAACCCCCTTCTTTCCCGATTAGTTTATACTCCCGCTGGGCCTGAAACTCCGCTCGAGATATACCGTGCGTGTTTTTTAACGCAGATACTGGGTGATTCATTTGAAGGGTGCGGCGCGTCGCTTTCAACCCGGATTTAAAAAGTCCCAACGAAAAGGCAGAGGAATTTCAACTAACACTTCTCTATTATACCTTCAATGTACATCAGGGAATATTGAAGCATTAATTCAGAATTGACTGACAAATCATTGCGAAAATATTCCTTATTATCTATTAGATGCATTTGATTTCAATGGGAACATTGAACTACAATTATAGAAATTCGCAGACAGTAACGTTCGAGTTATTTAAACATGAATCCAGACAGATTACATTTCACGTATGAATGACGTACAGATAAAAACGTGCAAGGTTGATGAAATTAACAGACAGGAACGTACGAGTTATTTAAATATGAATCCAGATGGATCACATTTCACGTATGAATCACGTAGAAAGATAAGAGCGTGCAAGGTTGAGCACATACAGTTTTCATGGTGGAGTTCAGCAGCATGCACCTTTTGAGCGCGTCTTTCACGTGGCCGATCTCTTTATCCCTCGAGCGAGCGATGAAGAGGGCCAACGATTATTCACGCCCCATCCAACCCGACCGCAAAATCCTTCCTTTCTACATCAAACTCTGTTTCACGCCCAGTTTCCTTCGTGCATCCATGCCCGCCGTTTGTTCCCGTAGCCAGACACTCCTCTCCCAATCCTTGCCGCCAGCAGTTAAATGCGTGCAATCCTGTAAACGCAGATTTCGATCATAGCCCAGCTTCAATCTTTATCTTTTTTCCGCAGAAAAAACTTTGCTGGAATATTGACGATAATGAAATTCAGATTTTCACAATTAATAAAACGATTAGGATTTACATGACAGTGCTGTTTATCGAACTGGCAACCTTCAGCTATGCGTATACAGGTAGTTTATGGCTTGCCAGAACGGATTTCCATTTATAATAAAATAATTAATAATAGCATAACCAATTATTATTCCACCTGTTGTAATTCTATTAAGGAAATAATTGTTTTATGAATAATAGAATTCCATTTCCATAAATTGGAAAGCGCGAACCACAATATGACAGGGTGGAGGTTGCAGTTCTATCTCATACGCATTCAAAATCCCATTATTACTGTATTAAACAACAACTATTCCAGTTTGAAAATCAACTAAGCGGAAAGGATGGACAGGTGAATTTTAGAATAGAAAATATACCACTCATTGTACATTTAGCAGAGGGTTTTTTTTTAGAAGACATTTTTTTCGTCCGGCATCGGAGACAAGTGAGTTGGAGTAGTAGGCTTTGCGAGACTTCCAGCCTCGTCCAATAAAGCACATATTCGTCAAAGTAAGCCAGGGACACGGGCGAAAACTCTTTGTTCCGGCGAGCAATGTAACACGAGAACCGAGGAAGCGATATCGAAATTCCAGGCGTCGTCGCTCGCGAATTGACACGGAAACGCGGACACCAGGCCGAAGGAGGAGGGGGGGGGGGGGGGGGGGGGGGGAATCGGGAATGAAAGTAGAATTAGTAGTGAGTCGAAACTGGATTGACATCCTTCGCCAGGGAATTTCAAACAGTGTCGGAACCTGAACTATCAGAGACGATTCGTGTTAACTAAAAATACTTTGGATGAAAATGATTGTAACATATCTAGAAAGAGCACTCAGACTTTCTGACAAAGGGCGAGGAAAGGGAATCTAGAAAATCTAGTTCTATTAACAGAAGTAGTTGATAGTTGGTAGTTCATGAATTCGACGTTCTCTATTTGCATCTTCTTCGTGAAGGTGGCAGTTCCAATCGAGAGGCGAACGCATCGATAGGAAGCGAGAGATTTCGATAAGCGATTGCCACGGGGGTTGGACATTCTGTGGCTACATGGAGTGTGCTAGCTCACAGGGGCCACTGCGGAAACCAATTATTTTCGTGCTCCAAATCCTACTCCCAATTACCCGCTGGTCGGTAGCAGCAGTGCCAGTGGTAGTCGAGCTTCTACCAGAGCAGCAACGACGATCTGCCGACGATGGCGAAAAAGTTCAGGCCTCCGCTTCCGGCGTGACAATAAATAAACAAGCTTTCAATTAATTTCATCGACACCGGCCGAGTGCCTGGGAGCGCAACCAGGTTACACCAGCCATTCGTTCACGTCAAACTTTCCGTCGAATAAATTAATGCGAACACCTGCCACTACCATCCCTACTACCAATCGCTGCTACCCTCGACCGTTGCGACATTCTCTTCTCTTTTCCGAACCTTTACACTACCTATTACATTTTACCAATATTACTTTACCCTTCTATTACATCATCAACTTAGTAATAATAACTTTTAACAAAAATTGCATACCCTCGACTATAATAAATTTAAAAAAACAGTAAAATATTCAAAATTACGAGTAAAAACTGTTACCGGGAATTTTGGTAGTTTCAATTCGTACACGTGCAATCGAGATTTCACAGGTGGCAGGGAAATTAGCGGAGTGCGAAAAGCTCGTACCATTTCTATCTGGCATTCGAGCTCAATGTCGATGCGGTGGATTTATTTCAATTTAAATTTCGCCTAGTGCGGCTGACCACGCGGCAATCGATCGTATTATCAGAGGCAGTGTGCTTGTTTACGCTTTTTCCAAAGGCAAATCACAAAACCGATCCTCTCTCTTGTCGCGCGAGTGCCAACATCGAAAGGGGATGGGAAACAGGAAGTGGAGGTGGTAGAGGGCGCGTTATCCGTGAAGATATTCTAGGTGCTGGGAAATCGTGTGCTGCTTTGCCTTCGTCATTAATCATGGCGCGAAAAATATATCACCGCAATTTATGGGACCTGTATTATCGAGAGAAAGGGAGCGGAACGTGTGCCCGATAAATAAATTCCATATTGCTCCTGTGATATCTCGCGCGTTCGCCCGGCTTGCGCATTACATAAATAACCATTCGATTATACACGCGCACGCATTTCGTTGCTGGTCGTTCTTCCCGTTTAGTTTGAACTGCCAGAGGTTATAAGAGTAGTCAATGGGACGAACTTTAGAAGAATTATTGGGAAACGTCGAAGAGAAAATATTGGCAAGCTTGTTATACCAGAATCTAGTCTTTAAAAGATTTTGAGAGCAAACACACATTTGGGTGCTTTATAGATAACATTTGTTTTCTTATTTATCACTATATTTATAATAATTATACTTCCATTACTATAATGATAGAGAAAAAATAGTATCTGTCAAATGCCTAGCATTTTACGATTCAACGCGACTGAAGGGAAGGACTTAAAACAGAAGCCCATTCCGGTAATCAGATGTGGACTTGATCCCCTGGAAATAGGGGCTTAGAAGGAGGTTCGGCTCGGGCCAGAAGGGTATCGGGATACACTGACACGCTACGTGAGCGTAATTGAAAGTTTCAGGCCGACTACGTCAGTTAGCCTAACATCTCCTCGTCGCAGTTTTCGAACCAAGCGAGTCACTCGCTTATCTCAATCCTAACTTCCATCGAAGATGCTGTAGAAAACACTCTTTTAACCGAAGGGATGAAACGCATCGTACACAAAAAATAAGCTCTGTCTTTTTAAAGTTAGCCAAAGCGAAAAATACTATTCGAGAAAATCATTTCTATGATCGAAATCGATCGCTTTACAATTTGAGTTGTCAGTGAGTTAAATAAATAGTTAAAAGTAGTGGTCGAGAAGAGCGGTCGTTGGCATTGCGCGTCTGTGAATGAGCGTGTTGAATGCGGAGGCAGATCATCTTGATTAATCTGGCGAGGTGATAATGCGCGGAACGTATAACGACCGGCATATCAATGTATGCTTGTGGTCGCTGGTACGCTACGATGGACCACATCAAAGAAAAGTCTCGAACGCGTTATAATTAGCTGGCACGTTGTATCGATCCGTACAGTCGAGCAAGATAAGACTTGATACTCGCCACTAATGTCACAGAAAACACATACTGTGAAAGAAAGTGCAATTCACATAATTGAATCTAGATTGACATTCGCCAGTTCAGACACCATTGAATCTAATTGATGAAGATGTATTACTACCAAATGAACATGGTGGAACATAGCGTGGCAAAACCCTGCGTCATTGTCACCCAATAAAAACGTCGCTCTCTAACAAAAGGCAAAGGGACAAACCCTCTTAAGTCAATAAATGGATCATGGAAGTGCGATTATACGCACCCTTCAATTTCTACTCCCCTAAAAAAGTTGATCCTCCGAAATGTGACGAATGCTTGCACATTAGAATGACAGGAGCGACGAGTGCGTTTCCTGGTAACACTAGGGTGATGGAAAAGTTGGGGGGAACGAACTTACAGAAAAAGTTGGATGTCTTGACGCTGTGGTATAAAAGGAATGCTGCAAGTAAGTACTACGAGTAGCGTAGCAAGACGACAGGTGAACAGGGAATGGGTTGCTCCGGCAGTCTTAAAAATGACGTTTCAAGCTAACATCGTGTTTGAAGAGGACGAGAAAGAGTGAGGCTAGCAATGGTACACGTCGCAGGAATGTGGAATTTTTTAATGACCGCTACCTTCCACCTTCTCGCTCTCTTTCTCTCTTTTCTCTCCTTTTGCCAGGAGGAAGTGGATGAATAAGTAAAGGGGGAAGCTGCGGAACCGTGCCGCGAAATAAGATGAAGTTTTCGTCGTAATCTTAGTGGGATAGGGCGAGCGCAATGAGAGGAAACTAGTTGAGAAACTAGGGTAAGCTCGCGGGTTGGAGAAGAAGGAGGAAGGAGCGAATAGGAGGTTAGCAGGAAAAGGGAGAGGAAGAGAGGGCCGCTAAGATAAAGATAGCCATTAGTGAAATTGAATGGGAGGATGGCCCGACGAAATAAATCAGGGGAAGAGTGAATGCCGGAGATTCTTTGCATGTCGCGATGCTAATGAAACGGGATGACAGGCTTCCACCGTCGTCCTCCGTCGGTCCGGAAAATAAGAGAACAATGCCAGGAAAATTGAATCGGGCTTCCGCGGAGTGACGAGGCATTGCCTCGCGCGAGGAAAGGGAAAGCAAGCATCCGGACTCGGTGAAATGCGACAGAATAAATAGGCATTAAAACCGAATTCATTTCAAGCATCAAGCAGCCTGGAATACCAGCGGCTAACTCGATTGTAATTAGAGAGACCGAGGAAGAATGTCCGTCAGATATCAATATAGATATTCGTGTGTTTCGGTCGTTCATTGTGAATCTAATACAATCTACAAGTAGAACTAAGCAGAGAACGCATAGTTATCGTGGAAACAATATTCCCTGGGATTTCGAAAGGTATTTTGAGAAGGGCTTTCTCAAACTTCCTCCGGCATTTGGATAGCAACCCTCTCGGTGGCTCCTCGAACCCTTTCCAGGCTTCGAAGCCAGCTTTCCCTTCTTCTAGCATTCAGTGGAGAAGCAGTCGATCCAACATGAAAATAGGTTACGGGCCTCGAGAAGACCCGTGAGGTCGCGCGCGCGGAGGCTTAAGGAGGCCGGGCCTCCTCGAGCAGTAACCGGAGCACCAGTTACTCTCGTAGTGGCGTGTGCGCCCTCTCTCACAACTACCACCACTGCAGAAAAGCACAGGGTCGCCTGTTCTATTTGTGCAGAGAACATTGTTAGCCGCGCACACTTAATTTCTATTGGAGTTGTCGGCTCGCCGGACTTCGCTCGATAGAATTCGATATAACAAAAAAAGGGAATATAACAAGTATGTATTGACGCGCTCAATAAACGAAGGACTTATGAATTCAAGCGTGATATTCTTGTTTGCTTGAAACCTCTGAAATCAGAGTATCTTTGATAGACGAAGGAAACCTAGGATGAGCCGAAAGGGGGAAGAAGACCAGTTTGGACCACTAGCAGACGAGGGTGAGCGGCCTTTCCTATCTCGACGTGAGATCGAGGGGAAATCTTGAGATGGTGGAGAGAGCGTAGAAGACGAAGGAGATTGCCAGCGTCTCGACAGGAAAGGGTAGTTGGTAGGGTGGGCGTCGCGGGGCGTCGGGGTGCAGGACCGAGGAGTTAGGCAGCTCACCCGTATATACCAGGGGGACGTGGGGCGTCGATGAAAATCGCGCGATTTACTCCAGCAGCTCAGCTGCCGCGTTTCTGCGGAATAATGGATAACGCCTCGAATCTTCCCCGATATTCGCTCGGTTCCCAGCTTCCGGCGATTCAAGGCATAATCGAAGACACCCAAGGATATGTATGGCGTTCGATTATTAACCCCCTCGTTCTTGACAGCACAAGATGAAATCAACAATATTTCCATTCCTATCTTATAATTCGTCCTTTCGAGTAAAATTTAAAGATAAGGAATTTCAGGAACGATTAGAAACTTGAGTATGTGTGTTTGTGAGATTGACTTTGTCTTCAACTATTAGGAAGCTAACAGAGTAGTTAGACAAGGTCAATAGAGAATAGACTTCTATAATAGGATCTTCCTGATGAAGAAAGACAGACATAAGAGAATCTTGGTGACTTCGAATTGAACTAGAATTTAGTCATCCAGAAATTCTATGATCGACATTCGAACAAACTGGCAACCCGTTGCGCTAAGGATTCTCAAGCTCTTCAATTCATTATAGTAATCAGAGCGATAACAGGCACGTTTCCTTGGGGAATAATGCATCCATTCCGATAAGACGCGAACCTACGGCATTCCAGCGATCGCGGATGCACACATCATGACGATGTGCGATCTGGGGCGGCAGAAACCGCCGATCCCTTTACCATTGAGTGAGATAGGCGAGCACGTGCCAAGTCTATGCAAATTTTGACGTAAGATGCTTCGTAAGACAGCCGACGGTTGCCTTGGTATTCAAGTGAAAAGCTTTCTAGTTCGAAGATGCATCTCCTTTGCTACTAAGTTTCATGTAAACATTGTTTCTTGTGGAGTACTCCTAAGAGAAGAGCAAGAGCGCGTCACTCAGATAGATATATAAAATTATTGATTTCCTGAAGCCAGCTGGAGCGATCGATATTCTAAAAATAACTCTAGTGAAACAACCCAGCTGGTAGAAAAATGTCAACGTCATTTAGTATTTTAATGCTTTTGTGTCTATTTATTTATATGATTGTGAATAATGAGTCTCTTTGAAAAGAGATATAATATTTGCTTTATCAAAGAGACTAACAGTTGAGCAGTTGAGTTCACTAGTTTGGCAGTAGGGTTCGTCGACGAGAGGTGTGTGGTATGAATGGTTCGTAATATCAGCCTGTCTATTTTCACCTATCGCGTACTGCGCATATGTGCGGTGTGTGTTATGCGTGTGAAAATTGGGGCCAGGACGAGCAGCGGGAAATGTTTGGCCGGACATCGTCATTCAAAAGGTCGAATGGAATCGGGCACCACTCGAAATCCCTCGCTACACTGATGTGTTCGCTTTCTATATACCTTTGAACTTCGCTCGTATTTTGCTAGCTTTCCATCGAGATGCTTTTAGCGGAAGTAGCGCTGATACCCAGTCCTGACGTATTTCCTGCGCGTACTATTTTCACCCGGTTTTCCCGCAGGCATTGCGGATCCCTCGTGAATTCTCTCTGTTTAAGATATCAATGGTTACATCAATAAAATTACGCGCGCCTCTTTAGCGTGATCAAAGTCAGATTTCTCCATTCAATATTATCGCATCACGGTGATACGATACGAGTGTATCTCATTCTCACACGAATAGCCAAGCACAAACGAATCATAATAAGCTATCTCTCTTTCCTCTCGCTGAAGCCGTTCCTATCAATAATTCGAGAAACGCGATCGCGATAAATCGAAAGCCGTTTACATAGCGTTGGCGCAGGCGCTTTTACCGGCGTGTGCGGGAAGATGAATTTCACGAGGATGTAAATTAAATTCCTGCTTCATTATTCATCGCCGACGGGAATATGGCTCCATTAAAAAGAGATTAGAGGCCGCTCGCAAAGCGAGGACCGCCGGAAAAGAACCGACGCAAGCTCCTCCACCCGCAACCTTCCACTGCCTGTCGGCGACCAAATACATCGAATTTATCACGCGTCTCTCTTGGTATTCCCAATGACTCCGCCGCTCTTTTTTTCCATTATTTCAGATAGCAATTTAATAAAGTACCGCTATAAGGCCGAGGCAATCGTGCTCGCCCGGCCGTCCGGTATAATATAGAAGCGTCGATTAAAGGATTCCCCGATAATTGGCCAATACGTATTTAAATAAAACAGGAAACGAGCGAGCAGTCCAACCCCCTCTCTTTCTCTCTCTTTCTCTCTCTCTCTCTCTCTCTCTCTCTCTCTCTCTCTCTCTCTCTCTTTCTATCTTTCCTCGAGGCCAGGCCAGCAGTCCAACTGCTCGAGGCGGGCCGATTCGTCGATTAATTCTTTCGAATGCTAAAAGTTTCAAGCCCATTGTAAAGCGGTGCTTTTACCAGGATCCCGCACCGGCACGCCACGCCGGCCACTCGCCCGTTCCCTTGACAATAGCCCAGCGATACATAATTCCCGCTGCCGGTGGCAGCAATATTCCCGAGAGTTGGCCTCGGCCGTCCTCTTCTCGGTTACGACCGCCCATCCTGTTGTTTTGCTTTCTTCCTTTCTGCTTTTTCGTCGCTTTTCGCCAAGCGAAACCGGTAATATCGTGCGCCGATTAAAAAGCGATCACCGCCAGAGGATGGGTAAGAGTGGGTGCGGGTGGCACGAGCGATAAAGATATCGTTGCGCTGGGCCACAAAAGGCACTGGTGCCAGGAGAATCTTCATCCACTTTGTACAAAACGGCCACGCTCGCTCGCTTGTATTACGTGATAGCTCGATGGATTAAAGCCACGACCCCCAACTCACCCATCCCCACCCACACCCCCAACGGACTGGCAAACCATCCATCCCCCGCCCCCTTAAAAGCCAGCACCGTGTACCGTTAATCGATCCGACGGAAATTACGTGTCCACTTTAGAGAGAGCAGAACCCTCTCTTTCTCTCTCATTCTGTCTCTCTCTCTCTCTCTCTCTCTCTCTCTCTCTCTCTCTCTCTCTCTCTCTCTCTGCTGCTGCTACCGTTTTAAAATCCAACACGACACGGTAACCGGCACACGCACGCTGCGAGTCTCAGTGTACGCGATACCAGGCCTGATTGCAAATTCAATTCCAAAGTCATTCGGCCGCATTGACCAACCAGCAGTACTGGCAAACTCTCCAATGCATAATACGTAAGCCTCTCTTGCTACGTAGAGGAAAAATTCATTGGTGGCCACTTGACGAATCCAGGAACAAGTAATAAAGGTCCGAAGCGAAAGAAGTTTAATTGGACCAAGTATAAGTTCGATAAAATTTGATAGGAAGTTGGGTACACGAGTCAGTCGTTCATGGTCTATTCATAAGTCTTGTGAGAGATAAAGTAGTCGTGAGAAGGAACTCGAAAGAAGTCGTACGACTTGACCGTCCGGGAAGTTCGAAGTACGATACTTTTATACTAGGTGCGCATTGCTTGAGAAGTATATAATACGTGCTTGGATAGGTAAGTTGGTGCATGTTTCGAAGAGGGAGATGTCGAGCTTGGAAGGAGAGTGTCCTCTCTCTGTTTCTACTAATTGCTAGTCTTACGTCATGTTTTAAGACGATTACGTTGGTAAGTATAGGAAGACCTTAATCCAGCATTGGCCCCGTATCCCATGAGCAGTTGGATAAAACAACGGAGACAACTGAACTGGCGATCTCACCGGAAGTAGAGAACGAGAGGGATGCTGGGACGACGAGAGGAGGGTATATCGTCGATATTCGATTCTAGGAAAGGGCTCGTAAAAGCCCGAGGACTCCTAAGTCTTCGAGTTTCGAGTGGCTGAAAGTCGCCAGGCGTACGTAAAGAGTGCTACGAGGCACAAGACAGTCAGCCATCTCATTCACTTGGAGAGGAAGCTGATCGCCTCCTCGAATTTGCGACATACAAGTCTCAAAACCGTGGACTTTTCCTGCAGTTTGTATTCCTTCGACGCTCTTCTCGTAAAGCGGTGATCGAAACTGGATGGCAACCCTTCGAAGTAAACGCCCAAAATCAATATTCGCGAGTGTAAACTCGATTGCTTCGTTAAACCGTGGAGAGTTCTGGCGTACGTTCCACGCACACATACATATAGATACGCGTCGAGTTTCCATGGACCGTGGACCTTTCCCATGTAAATCGAATAGGAATTATCCAAGCCTACCATTGGAAGTACAGCATAGCATAGCAATTTTTTTCTACCGTGGATTTTTTTCATTATTCCATTAATTCTGACGAGTGTTCTGATGTTTGCAGATTCATAAATAAATACTAGCATTAAATATTGAACTAAAGAAATATTGGATTAAAGATTGAACTTATTTATTTAAGATAATAACTCCACTTATAATAAACAAGTTCTTGAATTTGTAACAGAGATGTATCATATCAAGAAATAAAGGACGTAAGAGGCGTGTGAATCGCGTGATATTAAAGATGCGTCTATTGCAACGCCTTCGAGGATCAGTTAGATTCTCAAATGAGTGGATGACGTTGATCTATGAAGCTCGGTGAGCAATGAATCAAGCATAACCAAGCGATATGCTTGGAGTGCCAGCCTAAACGTGCGCGAGTCTTTCCCCTCGCCGCCCCCTTCGCCATGCTTGCATCAGATTTATGATCGAACACGGCCTCGCCCTATGCTTCCCTTAATGAGGCGCCGTGCACTTTCATCGCGGCCCATTTGTCAAATCTCGCTCTTCCAGCTTGAAGCCCCGAGAACCTTCCCCTTCTACTCGGACCAACCCACATGCAGCCAATTCGTTTTCATTTCTTGACTAATGATTCACCGAATTGCTGCCTTAACCAGTTCTGATTCGCCAATAGAGAAAAGTTATAAGACTAGTTTCATCAGACATAATATCATCCCTTTAATTCCTCCAGTGTCACATCTGCCATAACTTAATTACACTTGTCGCAAATCGTAGTTAGAATTTCGTGTTAGCAACGTGTGCTGCGCTTGTAGCAAGGACACTCTCGACAAAGTTACGACTTGCCACGAAGTTCACAGCACGCATAGACTACTATTCCTATGCCAGGAAGAATTCATAGTACTTGGGATACCATGGAATTTTGTACGCAAGACTCATAACACTTTGTGAAATCTTCTTGTAGAAAGATATAGGTGGATGAAAGGAGAAGATAGATGCGCATGCGTTGTTAAGTAGGAAGTTTGGATTCGTGTGAAATTTGGGAAAAGTTTTCAGTTGGTCGTATGGATGGTTGGAAGAAGTCCAAAGCGGAAACAGCTTGGCAGAAGGAAGACAACGTGTAGTAGCATTGGAGCGAAGCAAATCACAGCGTCGGGGCGCAAGGCGTCGAAACGACGTATCGTTATTCCCCTCCTAATACAGTCGGCAGAGGTGTGCACCTGACGTAAAGTACTTCAGCTGTCTAATATCTCTTGGTTCTCCCCATGTTCTTTCGCACGCAGTTACTCGATGGTAGACTTCTACTTCTTCTTTCTCTTCGCACCATTCCATTTTTCAACGCAGTCGACTCGACTCTTTTCCATTTGGATATTCCAGCGTGTCTCTCACATATCATCTTTAATCTGACAATTCCACCGAGAGTATTAGGAAGATCCGGAAGCTTTACTACGCTAAGACGAACATATGTCGGAACGTTCACTCCGCCCTTTGCAGTCTGTCACAGTCGACGTAGTGCCGAGTTACATTCGCATATCGAACGAGCAGTTAATTACTAGCGTGTACTTGGTGTACACTCGGGATCACGGGAAGTCGAGAGGAGGCACTTAATGCTCGCGATCGCTATCCGGATATCCTATTAATTGGATCGGAGTAATTCAATTAGTGAAGAAAGACAACGGAATACCCACAAATTCGTCTTGGCAGAGCTTCCTTAGCGCTTAGAGAAGCGCCTTTAAAAGCGAGAACTAGATTGCTCTTGGCTTTGTTTTCACTGTCTTTCTGACAAACAGCCGGAGCTCGAACAATCCACTTGCCATTTCGGATTCAATGACATTTTTATTTCCCCGAGAATCGGGGAGCGATGAAAATTTCGTCGCTCCCTTGGCTGCGTTGGGAACTTTCGCATTACATACGACCCAGTTTGACGACGCGATGGCGGATGCCGTGCAGTAAAAACGAGGAGCCTTTTTGTCGTCGAGGGAAAAGTGTTCGCTAACAGGCGGCGAGTGTCAACATTGCTATCGTAAAAATCGAGTCGCGCGCGAGGACCTCTGGGTATGTGTGGGGTGCTGAATAAAAAGGCAACCCCTCATGCCATTAGGGAGCTCATACTCACCCTTGGTGACTTGCGCTTCACATTCTCGATGCAGGGAAAACCGCCGCACTGAAACAAACAGCAAAACAGACATTCAATATTACTCCTTCGAAGAAAGAAACATTCGGTATTAATATTTCATAGAAACAGAAGTTTATTATCACCTCGAGAAACGCAATTTCATATGTCTCACTTTTTTTTTAGACAATCCAATTTATTGAATGACAAAGCACAGGAGATTCTACGTGTTAGAGAAATATGAGCGGAGGTCAGCAACATAATCGTAATTCATAATTTATCTAGTCGACCTGCTCGAAATACAACCGTGTCGGGTCCTCGATAAACCTTGGAAGCGAGTTTCACAGTAGCAGTACATGTATACATACACACGTATCCGAGATACGAGATCATAATTCGGTGAGTTGTGCCTCCGTTCGGTTTTGCTGTTAACTCCGAATCAGTTAAATGCACGCGGTTCGTTGAAATTGCTATAGAAACAGTGGTGAAGGTAGGGACGGCCCTTAGGAAGGCCTTCATTTTGTATAATTAAAATTGTGGAAGACCCTCGAAGTGGCACAGTTCCATCGTGAGTACAAATAAACGAGGGGATCCACGCGTTTCGAGTAGCAGGCGTGCCGGAAATCCCGGCCACACATGGAATATTTAATTAGAGCCGACAAAACATGACCTATTTGCTCAGGTTTCACTATTTGCACTGGCCAAGAGTATACCTGGATATTTCGAGGTTGTACTTTCGGTCCAAAAAATTCTCGACGCTTCAATTTAAGAAGAGATCACAGAACGAGAATGTTACGCCATTCACGTTGATCCTAGCAGGCACTCTTGATCGTAGCTTTCCCGACGAGATTTATGGTTTATGAGGGTGTTTAATGCCAGAGTGTTCTCACTGAAGCAGTGGGATGTGACATCGAAAGAAAATTGCACTAGCTCAACGGACAAAACCCTCGCCCTTTCAGTCGTGTCTGACGTTTCTTCGCTCGTTAGCTTTCTCCCCTTAATAAAACAGACAGCCATGAAGTAGATATTCTCTCCGAAATCAATCATGCATGATTCTCTCGTCGCCGTCTTTAATTCCGCTATTTTCACACCTCGACAGAGCTCTGATAGGACATTTCGAGAGTAGTTTCCCATGTTGGAAGTTAACTCGGCCGATGGGCCGACGTCGTGTAATGAAAATACATTCGTAAGTAAGGCATCGGTGCTCCCAGCAGGCTCCCCCGATGCGTCGTGTCTCATTGGGGATTCAAGAAAGTTCCTTGCAATTGCTTTGTAAACTTTTGCTCCAGCGCGTCGCATTGGAATCGGCATTCGCGATGGCACCCTCACTATCCTCTCTCTCTTACTCTCTCACTCTCTCTTACACACATACATATACGAAATCGAATAGCACTCTCTGCCACGAAACTCGAAGATCTCCAATTCAATCGAGATGTTACTTTCGTCTCAAGCTTGCATAAAAATCCTTCTTGGTAACGCAACTTGATCAAGTTTCCTTGGCGGTGATGGTTGGTCGGTAAACTTTGGGGCTCCGTCCGGAAGGAACATTTAGACGTAAGACTCTTTTAATTATGAAAGAAGTATAGTGATGTGCTTGAAGGGGCCGATAAGCTTGGCTTCGGAAGCAAACTGGCGATAAAAGGAGCATCCAAGCTGCAAGAAGGGTTCGAAAGGATGCAAGAAAGAGAGAGAGAGAGAGAGAGAGAGAGAGAGTGAGAGAGTGAATGGAGAAGGGTGCCAGGAAGAGATAGAGAGAAGTAGGATCCCTCGGCCGTTCCAGGTGGCGAGAGGAAACGAAGACGTATCGATTATCTCCCACGACTTTTGCGCAAACGAGACCGCAGCGGCGCGAAAGTACGATCGAAGATAAAGCTACGTTCCACCCTCCAAGCCGAGTGGACCACTGTAAGAGTGAGTGAGAGAAGAGAACTGCACGTAGAAGCTTGGTAGAAGTGAGAGAAAAGTAGCGGCGCGCTCGTCTTAGAGAAAGCTCTCTCCCGCTGGAGCTTCTTTCCGCCCTTCGAGGATAGAACTCGAGGGACGACTTAATCATAGGAGAGTCTCGGCCCTCTCTTCCACTCAGGATCCAGCACGGATAAAGAGCTCGCACTAACGATCCCGAATTGCTCGCATAAAAAAGCGCTGCTGTGAAAGGCTTCACTTTCTCGGAGATCACTTCTAGAAAGTACTGCACTCGAATATAGACTCGTGTTGTCTCTGATAAATATTTCTACACCAGTTGATAAATACTTACAGTTAATATTAAATTATGGTATATGAAAAAGCTGGAATTAGACTACCAAAGGTTTTCGTAGGTGCACGTGCCAAATTACAGAAGAACCGACAAGAAAAGGCTTTAGTCCTATCCTAAATAAAGATTAGGGAAAATAGATTCTTCACTATTACTCTAAATGAAATTTTCCAGTAATCCTTCACTGCTGAGTTCCATTAAAAGTGTCCCTGCTTTTTCGATAAATTCAATTAATGAAAATAAGAGAGGATGAAGGAAAGTCTTGCAATCTTTGTGCCCCGTGCCTAGAGCTAGCTTAAATTCCTATTATATCAAAGTATGTTGCCGACAAGAAAAAGAAAGGGATGGATGAGAAGGGTGCGAGGAAAGGCGACAGAGGTTGGCGAGGGTGTAAGGTATCGTTTCAAAAGAAACTTGATGACAGTGGAGGAGAGAACATTTCAGACATTTCCTTGAGTCTCTCGTTCATAGCCGCGAGGAGGCTCGATGCCCCATGCCTTTGCTTCCGACTTCACTTTCCTTCCACCTCTCATCCTCCTGGCAGGAAAAAACCTTGCCTCGGGGGTGGATAACCCCTCTACCTTGTACCAACCTACCATTATTCGCTTCAAACGCTTGCGGAATATTTAATAAACTCAAACCAGTACGTATCGTTCCAACAACCCTACAATAATTAATAACGTTTTAATACAGGAAATTGGCAGAAAAAAACCGAGAGTACAGTGTATTGAATTTCAACCCGACAATTTAGAATGAAGAAAAGGGACTGCGGCGCTCTGTAGTTTCCGGATCATAAATATTCGAGAATCGATTGAGACGAGGAGGTGCGTGAGGCATTGGTAGGAGTCTCGGCACTCTTTAACTTTTTTATCCGTCGCGAGGCGATTCAACTCGAGACTCTTTGGAGTTCGATGCGAGTTTCAACCCCTCGCCTGACCAACCTGCCAGTTCGGCATCGTAAACAGGCTTGAATTATTCATAGGAGCGTTGAACGATAATTCATAAAAGGGCGCGGTAGCCGCGGCATTACCCGCGTATAACCACCACCGAACAGATGCACGGCTTTAACTCTCCCTCATCCCTTTGCTCGCCTTTCCCCGGGACAATAGGGGGTGCAAGCGCTTGCACCTATCGTACACCTGAAAATCCCGTACCTCAACCGCTCGAGAAGAATACAATGCGATGGGGGGCGCATAAAATATACGAGATGAATGGCTGAAGCCTCGAGCAACTGGCGTTAAGGTCTAATGATATCCGAGGTGAACTAAAGTCAGCTTAAACAAGGACTTATGAAAATCGGCTATGAAACTCATTTAGAATGGAAATGGCTAGCATAAAGATTGCCAGCTCCCAAATATCCGGACGTGTTATATCCAAGCCACGCAATTATGATAAATCGACTAAGATCATCTGTGGTCAAAGTTCCTCGAACATACATTCATTCAGTGAGCAAGAATGAGGCGTCGATGCCACACGATAAAGCGAACGAAAACGCTTAACAGGTAAATTTGCAACGACACGTAAGAGCCATGTGCGCGACTGATCCTATCAAGTAATAAGCGGAAGTGAACCAGATGGTCGACCGAAAATCGAGTTTAAAGACCACGTGATCGTTACTGATATACCAACCAGTTGTATCAAGGTTCTTGACCCCACAATTCATACTTTACATTTTTGCACTCACTATTTCTGTTCAGAATAATGTGTTATTTAGATTACGATTGACAGAAATTGTTTGTTTGTAATTATAGTTACAAAGTCCTGTAAAGTTTTTCTTGAATCACCCAGGAAATTGTTGATACCAAAAGCAAAGGGTTCGACGTTACAATCGTCGTATCAGATTTCAGTTCAATGATCTCAGTGGAGTCTTTGACACGTGGTCCATCTTATACCTACCATCAAGAGCTGACAGTAGGGTTCGGGTTATTCGTCAGTCAGGAGCATCGTGGAACCCTGAAGGGAACGGCTGCCATTACCGGAGCTTTCATAGTTCAGGATACTCTTGTGTCAGGGTTAAGGGTTAAGCGCGCTAGAAAGCTCTTCAAGTATAAGGCATGCTTGAAAGGGGAAAGCTTTAGCCGTACAACTCCCGAATAGTCCTGTTATCAAGATCGATAAGGAAAACTCAAGTTCTCAATTTCCACAAATATTTGTCGACTTATTCCACTGGTGATATGTTTCTTTTCAAAGCTAGCCTCTTATTCTTTACAACACGCAAGGTGTTTTACTAGCTGTTGAAACCAAGTGTCCTTCGAACCCTTCGAATAATAACGTTTACCATAATTGGTTACAAGACTGGCTTAATAGTCGCGTGAATATTTATGCAAGCGTTTTACAGAAAGTCCTGGAAAAAGCTTTGTTGGAAATATTATGCCTGTACTACCAGTCACTGCTGTATCAACATTCGCATATCCATTCTCGTTTGAGCAGCTATATTCGTCTGTTAGTTAACTCGTTACATGCTGCAAATGTCGGCTGGTAAAGAACGTTGTTTCAGTGACGGGGCGCTTTGATACAATTGCGTCATTAAAGTCGGCGTGAAATGATGCGCAAAGCGAAACGTTCCACGTGGCATCACCATGCAGATCCCGCTTTTCACTGCCGGGTGATATAATCTCGTTTCCCAAGTGCGCGTAAACACTTCCGAAGAGAAATAGCAGGAAAAGAAACATCAACAAATTCCGGGAACCATTTGGATGACCAAAAAGAAGAATGTAAAAGTTAGTTGATGGGAAAAAAGGGTGGAATGCATTAAAGAATTATGAAGAATAAAAGTGAGAACAGTCAATGGAGTGTTTTTCTTCTGCCGACAGTGATCGTGTTATACTTTATATTTAGATATTGATAATTGTCAGTGAGAGTGAAACCATGTCTTTTCGAGTGACAACGCTAATGACGAAGAACACGGTACCAACGGATTAAGCTTATTCTTATTCAATGAGTGGGGATTGTACGTGCTCGTAATTCGTTTGGCGACAGACCAACCCCTCCGAATCGTTTGAAGTCCGAATCTCTCTTTCCCCAGTTTCGTCAAGCGGAGGAGTGAAAGAGAGGACGATTAATAGGGCGAGGTCGCCGCTTTTTGTGATAAAGAGACAAAGAGGAGTAGTTGTATCACTCGACCAAGACACATTATTCGGTTTACCACGAATTTCGGTCACTCACTACTGTTCCCTGTGGAACTGGCGAGTTCTCGCGTTCCTGCACCGCCGCATTCATTCCTGAATCAGTATTCCCTTCAGTAATTGTCGATTGAATGGTGTCGGCTACATTTCCATTGAAAATAATCTCACACAATTGAAAGATATTATACACAAAACATTATAAACACCCAACAGAATACTCTTTACGAAGTCTACTTTATAAAATCATATCATTGAATAATTTAATCTACTTTCAAAACAGTGCTTGCCCTTCATATGTATTTAACAGAATCCTGATTATTCGCCCGAAATATTGAAATTCCTTGAAAGACGCGTGCGCATCTGTTGGTTGGAGTGCCGAACCGCCTTGAAGTGGCAAAGCGCAGACGGATCTCTGAGCAGCCTGTGCACCGGCTGTGCAGTTATTCCTTGGCACCACTTGTAATTGCGCCGGCATGGAATTACGTTTCGTAATGACGGTTCGTCTTCGCTACGAACGTCGAAAGTCTTGGGTGGTTGGCTGATCTCTCTCCGTCTTGCTCTCTCTCTCGCACACCCATCCAAATTGCTCTCTCTCTCTCTCTCTCATTCTTAATCGTAGAGATTGTCGCCGGGGAATTCCGTCTCGTCGCCACCCTCGGCACCGCGACGAATTTAATCGCCTTGACTCCGGCCGATTGCGCCCGCGACCTCATTACCAACTACCGACTGCAATAATTTGGAGTAGCGCACGCTTCGAATATTCCCCGAAGAAAATTTCGACCCTATTAACAGTGGTGATAAGCAAAAGCAATCGTATTTTAGGGGGTTTGATATGAAAGATCGACGGGTGAAAGGACAACAGTAAACAGTAACTCGGAGTGCGTTCGAAGTGGACCGGTTTTGTCAGAATAAACACAGATGACCCGATAATAAAAGACTGCTTATACGTATCAGTAAAGTGACACTGTAAATAATAGCAATACATGTATATTCTATATACGCGTTTGTGTTTTTAAAAACAATAAAACGTTATTTGCCATTCGCATTGAAAATGGATATATGTGACGTGACACATAATATTGGTTCGTCAGTAACAGAACCAAGTTCATTGAAAATACTATAAATATACATAGTATGCTAGCAGTGTAGCATAGAAGAACCTAGAGTTTTCTTGCCGTTCCAGTAGCAGAAAGTTACGAGGGTGACCGGCAAACACGACGCGCGGTCAGCTCGGAGCGAGCAAGGCTAGCGTAAAAGTACGTACACCTGTAAATTTTTCCTCTTCCAACGTAACCCGGAAGCTGCCGAGCGGGTAACCTTCCTCCCCTGTAGATTTTTCTCATTTCCACGCGGCGTGGCTAGCTCGGCGGTTTCGGCTCCCTCTCGATTGCCCGTAATTGCAAGCGCGCGCTCGTTAGTCCGGACGGACACGCGCTCCCGCGTTAGTTATTCCCGAATTACAGGGAGCTATGCTTGAAAGCCGTCCTTTAACGGATTCGCCCTTCCTGAGAGGGTTCCAGATTTTTTTGCTGCTTTATCGCCGTATTTTAGCTGAGTGGCGAAGCTTGGTTGGAACATGTTAATTCGACACACTCGCTCAATTGAAACACTCGAAAATCCTTTTAACTCATTGGAGAAATAATTCTGTTATACTATTATTTCCTCCTTGTTGAATGTTACATTCTTAGAATTGTTTGACGAGCAGTTCATCGTGAGCATGGAATGCCACTTACAAGAACGTTCACGTTAGCTTGTGCATATACGATATAATGAGCTGCAGTGATCGATACGGCCTTCCTACCTACGGCATAATTCCACTATTTCCTTGTAAGTTAGAACGTGGAAAACTAGACAGTTGTTCGAGATCGAACTTCCCTTCTTCGAACGCATTATTCGCCGAAAGAGAACTTATTTCTATTATATTCTATTGCAATACTATGTAAAAAATAATTCGTTTTTACTTCAATAAAATACTTTGAGTATCCTCGGAACTAAGTAACTAAATCTGCAAGAAAGAAATTCACCGATTAACCAGCGAATTCAGCAGGATGTATCGGTGCGTCATCAGTTCCCCCCTTCACCTTGCTTTCACGCGGTTGTTATTGATCGGTATGCTTATAATCTAGGAATCCATCCATCATCGTTTGATGCCCGATACATCAGCGATCCTCGCCGGGTACAGCGGTAACGATACTATAAAACGATATTACTATGAGCTCGTACTTGGCGGCCAAGCGATTCCTCGAGGAGAGAAACACTATCAAACATTTTCCATTCAGTCATTCCTTTTATTGCTTTTTCCATTGTTTCATCCTTTTTTCCTCGACATTTGATAGTTGTTAGTATTGACCTAGTAAACCCTGACATACAACCATTGAAAGAAACGTGTCGCGTGGCTAAATAAATGTCGAATTCCTTGATTTAATTAGCGAAATTAATCAAGAAATACGCGCGAGCATTGAGAAATAATTACAATCTGCACTAATCGCTGTTCAGGGAGGGCAAAGGGAGTGAAGAAGGGAAAGGGATTGAGCATCGGTGCCGATTAATCCGTGGCGATCAGTCACTGTCGAAAGGCGAGACTTATCTTTCCAGCAACGACATCCTTTCCCCGTCTATTAATCACGTTTATCATTTTTTCCGACCGCCCTTCCTTTAGTTTCGCCTTCCCTTCTTCCTAAAAAGTACCTAACGCCGATACGGAAGACTTCGTAGAAACGCGTAGGAACTTTAAGACTTTGCTTGAGCTGATCGTCGAAAGAAGAGAAGGAATCGCTGTGTTTACACTAAAATCACAATTTCTGTTTGAAACAGCAGTTGGAGCTCCTGTTACGGTGTTTGTTGTAAAAGACGAACTTTCTAATTACCACACTCCGGCCGATACGCGTTGTTGAATAAGTTATTTGATAGTGTCGCCGCTATGGTGGGAATTCCCCTTCGCGCTTCAATGGGCACCGCGAAATTGCTGTGGCACAATGGATCCTTGAAATACCATTAACCTTAAAACATTACCTTTACTGTCCGAAGTGCATATTCCAATCTCTGTGTCCTATTTCTATACTATAAATAGACAAACATTTGCCCATACTGATAACCATTACAATGAACATAATTAAAAATCTTTATTAATCCCATATTAATAATTATTTCTCCAAAGACATCTTAAAGTATTATTACCACAGTACTTTGACTGAACATAATACTTTGTACAAACATTAAGTGTAGCGTAACTATAGGTTGAGTGACAGTTCGATTACTAGTGGTGAACAATTCGATGATACGATGTCGGATAACCCATTCCCGATAATGCTTCGAAGCTCATAATATCTAGTTTATCCAGAGTTCGCGGTGACTGAATGATTTTCATCGGGTTTCTCTGCAAATCATTATCTCCGGTGCTTAGTCGAGATTTCGAGGATTAAATTGGAAGGAGAGACGGGTGAACTAGTGCCGTGCGAGATATGATGGACGCGTATCCTCGAGCGATTAGATAAGCGGACAAATCGGGAATATCCGCAGCTGGTTGCTTAGACCGTCTGTTTCACCATGGCCAGCAATATAATTCCGCCGACGTTATCATCTTCAAGGAATCTTGCGGCTGAGCCTCCTTCGTACACTACTAACCATGTGCTGGTTCTCCAAATCTCTGTCTCTCCCTCTCTCTCTCTCTCTCTCTTTAACTCTGTCTCTGTCTCTGTCTCTCTCGCACGGATTTATCGACGTGCCAGGAATTCTCGCGCTAATGCTATTACGTTACGCGGTAGTGTACACGTCTTCTTACGCCAGGCAGATTAGGGCGAGACGCGCCGCGCCGCGCCACTTCTCTCGAGCAGAAGACACATTTGAGAAATCCGGACTAGTTTCGTAATAATCTTATTCTCTCGGAGCAGGTCAATAATAACAAAGTTAATAGCGCCAATCTATTTGGAACGTGAACGAATAGGGGATAATGGTGTATTGAACCGAAGATCGCGTAACAAAATCAGTGAACGCGCGATTCAAGCCGCGAGTGCCGAATGCATTAGGCTAGCCGCAGAAGTTGTTATTTCGTAACTGGATCAGGCGGAGAGTTGTGTAACTGGATTCGCGGCAGTAGTTACACCGGCAGGTCGGAAGCTCCTGAAAGCAACGAATACTAAAGGAGTCATCAAGCTTTCGTCAGTCTGTTGCGAGAGGTTGGATTTGTCGAGTATCGGTGAAGTTGGATTAATCGAATGAAATCCGACTCTCGAATAAAACTTTTCTGTTGGAAAAGCCACTCCTTCGTATGCAATCTATTTGATAGAGTAATAAGATTAATAAAGACGTCCAATGAACAGTACGAGTAAAATTGAACGTAGAACGTGAGAGACAGTTCCTCTCTCGAGGCGGAAGTAGTATGAGTCAGGCATTAGTCAGACGGCGCACCCCAACAGTGATTTCTCCGGCGTCAGAACTGTATCGCCGCCACTTTCTCGACTAGATTGTGCTGAAAAGTGGTTTAGCCTTGGTGGATCTGTTAATGCAATGGCCAACGATAAAAGCCCGAAGGATCCGGCATTTCGACGAATTGTTCTTAAGGTGAGGGGGGATCCAAGGAGAGCAGAGGTGTGCGGCGTACGAAACGCGCGGCCGAAAAGCACAAAGGATTTTCCTTTCTCAAATGAGCTCCGGCGTAATAGAGCGTCGAAAGTATGTCAGCTACGTGTGCAACAATACAGCGTGTCCCAACGGCAGCGACGCGGTTGGCCCAGTTTCCAAGCGGGGCTTTTCTTTCGTTTGCTTTTCGTCCCATCCCTTCCTCTTTTTTTCGTGCGCGAGAATCGCGCGGACGCATCCTTTCTCCGAGAGCGGTAAACACCGACGGAGACAAACGCGGCAGAGACCGACGAGATTTCGCACTCCCCTCTCCTTGGACTTTCTCAGTCGATCGATAGTTTTTGGTGCGGTACTACTCAACGGCTGTGTAATCGGATAGTTGAAGAAGTATCGACGATACGATGGTTAAAGAGAAATGGAAGCTGTCAGTATGCGAAAGCTTTCGGGGAAAATAAAATATCGACCCGTTTCGAAGAACTCTCTGACTACAAGGACGCATTTTCATTGCTTCGCTTGAGTATTAAAACGTTAGTAATATCGTAGAGGGATACGTCGTAAATGCTCGAGGATTAAAGTCATATGAGATGACTGCGTGTGGCGATAAGTCGCGCTTAAGTCTTAAATCAGATTTATCCAGTCGAGGAAAGCTCATGACCCTCTGAGAATCACACGTGCCAGTCTCGATCATAAAATCCTAAGATGATAGAAGGGTGGTGATCGTCGAGTGGAGGGATGGATACAGGTCACCAGGTATAAATTGACCATTTCGGAAGAAGCAGGACCAGTTTATCGTTTCCTCTCATATTGATCGAAAGTTTTTCTTGATACTACGAAAGGCATACTACTTGAGGGTTGTGTTAGCCAGCCGGTTCTTCCCGCGGGACGACGATTCTGAAGTCACCATCTAACTCATGATGTTTTCCTTCGTCACTAGTCGATACCGTTCTTTTCTTAAGAGAAGCGAGTATCACGTGTCCTGGCATCCCCCTACGAATATATTGGCGCGTCCCTATTTTCTCAGGAATAGCTATCGGCGACCGGGTTTGTAGTTGAAATTCAATATTCAAGGACCAGACACGTTACGACTTCGGAGCAAGTACTTGCGAAGGGAAACTTTTTACGGGCGTAATATGTTGGAGTATTCTTGTGACGAGCTGTTGAGCTAGCATTGCGCCATATTCCGGAGAGGCCAGGTGCACCGGAGTACCAGCTCTTATTCCTGTTTACAGTGATTTTCTTTTATGACTAACATTACTTTGAAAAGCTTGTGTGACCTCTGCGCTAACTTGGTCACTGACTTACGTAATAGCAAATTTTCTAACACATCTAATGTAAAAAAGTGACAAATCCTTGAATGAACAATTAACAATGGATTCTAACCTTGGTGTCGCGACTCTTCATCTCCTGCCTTCTGGGGACGATGGAATCGCCGTCAGCATACACAAGGTTCCTAATGAATCCGTTGAAGCGCGGCTCAAAGATGACGCTTGGCAAGGCGAGGAGAGTCAGCTTACTGTTGTACCAGCTGGGCATCCCACCAACGTAGACGTCCGAATTCCCGGCGAGCTTACCGAATTCGAATTCCTTGCCGCGCGAAGTCGACACGGCACTCACGCCGTCGACTGTTAGAGTAGTGTTCTCATTGGAGCGTACGATCTGCACTTTGTGCCAGTGGCCGTCACCGAGGTCACGACCGACGGTGACGATTTGGGCGCCGCCTCCAAGGTTGTACCTTAGACGCAACGCACTTTCGACAAGCTTCACTTCAAAGAAGTCATAAGTACCACCATCATCTGTGTAGAGTAACAAACCATTTCCCTGATCGGTTTTGAATTCAAATTCGAGTGTGCCATTTAGACCAGCGTTCCACTTTCGAAATTGAGCATAACTGGTAGAGGATCCTTCGAGGACGAAAGAAAGGGCAGCTTGACCCAGCAGGATCACTAGGAACGGTAACATCGTGCTGAGACTGCTGACGGTAGTCGAGGAATACATGATGTTTCGAGATTTCTGTAGTCTGTCACTGACACTTGATCATTAGTGTGCACCCTTGCACTTTATATCCCCGTCGCTCTAATGGAACTTAATGATTCCTAGCTTCGTTTATGCTTCTTCCTCCGGGTCACATCCCACTGTGGCATGTAGGGTTGAAGTTAGCTAGAGCTAGCTAGAGTTAGCTAGGATTTAGCTCGAAGTAAACCACTCTCGTAACAGCTGCTTTCTCTCGCAATGCGTCTTCAATTCTTAGTGATGTTTCTACCCACGTTGTGCCGGTAGGGATTCGCACGTGAGCACGCAAGCGCGGAAAAGCGCTTCCCGGCTTGGCTCGCGTGCGTGGGTGGGTGTCCGGCGCGTGTGTGTGCGGAAAGAGAGAGTGGAACTCCTGTGCACGCGCGTGCAAGCGACCGTGGAGAAGTCCACCCACGTATCGTTCACCACCTACGCGGATGCGTTTCGATTCACTGATTCCTCTGCTTTGCCCTACGGCACAGAGATAGGACAGGATTGGTTGAGCTCCGGGGATCCAAGGACTACCGGCCGAGCCTTTGACTCTATTCGTTCTCAATTAATCCGTAGTAACACGTGACACGCTCCGATCGTACGCTCGCCTTACAATTCTACTATTTCGTCACCTTCTTCTTTCACCTATGTTGAAACACTTGAGTAAATCGTTTCTTCCTATTAATATCACTTGCCCGATACACAATTCGATGCCGATTAATTTTGATAAAATCGTCAGTTCGATGGAAATCAGCACTATCTTGTGGATCAATGCTTTCTCGAGGAATCAGTGTAGTAAAATGTTGGTAGTGTGACTTTCATTGAAAGAATTTTATTGCAGTCTCTGCTATCTCGTGGAGATCATATTTAGCGATGGTAGATATGAAGTGAGAACTTCTTATTGGATCAAGGAAAGATAATTCAAAGAGTTTATTATTTCTTGAGATTTATACTGAAACGTCAGGGATTTTTAGATCTTGGTAAAGTCTGATGTATAGATTGAATGAAAGAGCAATGATTCTCTGTTGTACGTACTAGCCACGAGGAACTCGATCCCAACAAGAGTTCTAATTCAGTGATAATTAATACGATGGAAAGATTTCTTTGTAGTAGGTTTATTCGAATCTTGGCTCGCATCGAGAGAATTTAAAGAAGATCTGACAAACCCCAGTAGCGTCTCGCGCCACGTCTTTCTGACACACTTTCTCCTTCTAGTTTTTTCGGATGTCCTCGTTCTTTCAGGTTCACTTCACAATTCTCCCTTCATTTATTCCTATCAATACTCAAAAGCTTCTCTTCAAGTTAAACTCAGAGTCAACAACGAATACTCATTCGCTAGAAAGAAGCTTGCGGCAGACGCACAGCGATCACCTGACTGGCAATCGCATTGGTCGTGTGGTGTCGATGCAGCTGCGTGCATGCGTCCGTCGGAAGATCGTTGGGATCTCAGTGTGCGTGACACAACCTCGACCTCTCTCTCTCGATGCGCGCTCTCAATGCGAGCACCCCCGGCACTTTCACCGCGTTGACCCAATGCGCTTCCACGTTCCTCTTCCTTATCCCTGAGGCGATCTCCGACAAGATAGAAGAACTCTCAGAGAGGAATCCGAAGGAAAAAAATTGTAACGTATCATACGTCACTTTGAAAAGGTTGAAAAGAGGATACTAGATTCTTCTTCTCTGACCTCAGCTGGTAAGTTTTCTGTCAGATTCGCCGGCGAGTAGTGTGTCTGTAGAAAGCAGTCTGACTATGTTGCGAGAAGGGAAATAGCCCGGTGTGGATGAGTGGCAGACTCGGTGTGTGTGTGTGTACGAGCCGTAGGGTTGCTGGCCTGTTGGCAGTAGTAGATGTTGCTCGCGGGTCAGCCAGCGAGGGGTAGTCGGCTCTTTATACCACGTCGTCCATCCAGCGTAGGTTTATTTCACGATCGATCCGGCTCTCGTGGCTCCGCGTACGCCCCATTTTTCTGGTCGGTGGCGCGGCTTTGGTTCGGCTGGTGGTAGCCAGCGCACCTGAGAGTAGCCTCGAGTAGCACCAGCACCAGCAGCACCAGCACCAGCAGTGGCAGCAGCAGTGGCAGCAGCAGTGGCAGCTAGACCAGGACGGAACAGAGCGAATGGCGAACCGCGAACTATCCGGGCTCCGACGTCCGGTTTTGCTTGGTTGGATGCAAGCTCTCTCTCTTTCTCTCTCTCTCTCTCTCTCTCTCTCTCTCTCTCTCAGCATAGACTGAGACCGCGCTGATGTTGGCCTCCACTCACACACACACCACGAGAGCGCCGATTTCGGAGGTGGATCGAGCCCCTCGACGGCTCCCGGCTTGATACTGGCTTGACGAGAGGAGAACGCTCGGTTGAGACGGTCCGTCGGCGGACGACGTTGGTGCGACGCCCCCGGCACGACGCCGACGCCTCGCGCCGTATCAACGCGCAAGCGCTTCTACCCTCACAACTACCCTCCGAGTCGAAAGGCTTGGACGGAACAGCGTCGACTGTGTTCCTCCGTATCGTCGGTGCAGGATACCAAAACCTTCTTCGATATATATATATATATATATATATATATATATATATATATATGTTATCTAGGAATACATAGACACACACATAGATCGAGGACTCCTACTATTCGTACTCTCCTGACTCCCTAGCTCTCTGTCTGTCTGACGATGCGGCAGTGTGATAGTGGTGGTGCACCACCGCGAGATTGCTCGCGATTCCAAGCGAGCGCAGCAAGCCGCTGCGGAAAAACGCCGGCGACGTGCTGCTGTTCCCCGTTGAAAAATTGCTAGCTGGAACCGATGATCGAGGAGCGTTTGTTGCTCCGTTCTACCGTCCGTACTAGAAAGAAGGATGAACTCTATCTTCCTTTTCCTCCGCAGCTAGTTCACCTACCGGTTCTCTTCTATTCCCAGTTCTTGATGGCCTTTCCGTACACTCCATTATTTCTCTTCTCACTCGCTCGCTCGCTAGTTCGCCACGCGGATAGAAAAATGCTTGGTGGCCGTGGGATCAAAGGATCCAGTGATGCTGGCATCGTAGATCTTTTGCGCGCCCTCTTCTACGATCGTAGCCAACTCATTCACAGTCAAGAGGGTGTGAAATGGCCGATGTTGCTATTCAAGTCGTGATTCCATGGCACACATGCACAGAAGAGAAGCTAGGAAAGATGTGGGCCATCGGAACGGATCTCGCAAATATTGTTACGTGCGAGTAACGTAACGCTCAAGGTGTTCTCGCTCGAAAGGATCTTTTGATCAATTCCTTGTGAGAGAGTAGAAAAATGGTAAATCGAGAGACGTACATCTGGCAGAGGTACGACTTTGCCTTAGCGATAAGGGCAGTTCTTGCCAGAGTGCAAGATATGGTAGGGTATGGTACGTGATGCTTGGATTTAGGGCGTCGTTAAACGACGGACGAAATCGTATCGTCCATCCGAAGCCCCTTCCGCTTCACATTTCGCCCACTGTTTATGTAGACCGCACACTGCGCCCCTGTGCTAAGCTTCGAGTGCTACAGCCAGGCAAACACCATTGCAACACGCTCCCTGGCACCGCTTTATTCCAGTCAAACGAATATTCGAGCGCCGTCGTTTGCCATAGCATACCTAACCAACCATCACAAGTACAAAAGCAGCAGACCACTCCTTGAAATCTCGGCGGGAAAATGTGCGGGATAGTTAATCTGCATTTACAATTCCTCTGAATTAGAACAGTGACGTTCTAACGAGATGTGAAAATATCCAAGGAAGAATATTCATTCGCTGTCTGATTAATTCCAAGGTATTCCAGGGGATCAAATCGTGTCGGATAGGGGTGGGTGGGTGGGGGGGGTAGGCGTCTAGCACAGAGCTACTCTCGGGATATATCATAAGCGGTGGTGGTATCTCGGGATTCAAGCTGGACCGCGAGCCGAGATTAATTCGAGTGCGTTGGCGAACGTTAAACGCGCTGGAATAACTGGGGAGAGAGGCGCGCATTCGTGGCTGGAAGGGGCCAATTTCACTAAAACGTATAGTTGAAAGCGGGATGGAATACTAGTGGTGAAGAGAGCTTAGGGGAAGAGGGTTGTTCGAGGAGAAAGAGAAGGAATAGGGTAGGAGAGAGTAGAAGAAGAAGGTTGGGTAGACAGAGGCCGAGCCAAGTGGAATGATGGTAGGTGTCTGCCAGAACGTGGAGAACCTACGACGCACCACCACTAGCACCACTGACTTTCGCAGCAGCAGCAGCAGTAGCAGCAGCACACTGCTGAGAAAGCATGGTAGAAAAGCAGCGATCCGCGAGGACGATACAACACGAACGCCCAAGATGGCTAACGTCGTTCTCTCCACCCTACCTTTTCCTCGGTACGCCTGCATCCTGCTTACTTCCGTTACTGACTCTCTCTCTCTCTCTCTCTCTCTTTCTCTTTCTAACACGATGCTCCCCTTCCCATCGCTCGGGATGTCTTCAATCTTTTATGGCCAAGGGCTGGCTTTGCCCTGCCAGCGACAGAAACAGGATTCACTCCCCGGTAAAGACCATTCCCAGAGATATTGCCTCGCCACTGTACACGCCGCCGATAAACTTGCCATATAAAATGCCCGAAATATAAACACGACGAAATCGACGCTCTCTCTTTCTCCCTGTTAGGACCGACTGTTAGAACACGATAAATTGACACACGGTTGCAACCTATAGTGCAAAAGGATCCAAGAGCGTTTCGACGGGCATCTGTGAAGTAAGAGCTGCTGCTGCTGCTGTTGCCTTTGAGGTACCTTTACTTTGCCGAGAAATTTTATTTGACCGCGAAACTTCGTTACTCGCTCAGGGGTGCGGGTTTCGCGTCCCCGGGCAAAAGTTGTCTCTCTACCTTCTCGAGCTTGAGAGGCTCAAGTTTCTCTCCCTCGCACAAGAACCACGCCGTGTAAAGTGGGGATTATCTGCAACCCTTTGCAGTAATCTCTTGGTATACCTCCATCGAAGTTTCACGCGAAAGATTAATAAATTCTCTTACCCCAAAGTACTTACGCTTGTCCCATCAATAACAGAGTCTGGTTGAATCAAATACTTTTTGATATTTGGATCTGGGTTAATATCTGTTGAACATCGATTTATGAACATTATGATTGCATGGAAAGATAATAAAATAAAGAATGAGATTCTTATATTGCGAATGGGAGGAACGAGGTGAAGACTAGTCCAGTAGGAGTAGAATGAGGCAGTCGCAGCCAGCCGGTTGCTCAGGCGGTGAGCGTAAAGAGAGAAGTACCATTGAGTTTTGCTGAATGAACACCTTCCCTCGTAGAGCTGGGAATTTACATCTGAATAATAGGAAATGTCGGGAAATTGCGTAACCCAAATCCATTGTGATTCAAATAATCATATACGAGCATGGTCGTAGTAATAATTCACGGGATCCTCGGACACGAATATAATTCATTATCCTCCGGGAAGTCTTCGTCCTGGTAACCTAAAAACTCGAGCATTCTTCTTAAAGTCATTATTTTCAGACGAGAATAGCAAGCGCGTGCTTATGTAGAGGAGACTTTTGCCGCTCGTTACAAGAGATCTGAGCTCCAATTCACTGGAACAGAAGGCAGGTGCGAATAATCATCATCAGTGATTAAGAGAGTATTTACAAAGTGACTACGCTGTCAACTGTTGACGCTGAAATGGAGACTAGCGTGCGAAAGCATCGCATTGCCAGTTGGCAGTCGATCGCTCTTAAATTCCGGGAAATTGGGTCGCTCCAACCAATGTGTTTACTCAAGAGAAGTCTTAGTACCATCGAAGCGCGCCGGAGAAATGGCAGTCAGACGTCGCGCGGGGCAAGTTGGTGATAGTCGGTGACACGACGCCCGTCAACTTTTCATCCGACTATTTCGTTTCGTTGATACGAAAACATTTTGATCTTGGTGGATTGGTCTTTCAATTTCGTACTGCTTTGAATTATTTTCTTTGAAGAACTCCATTTCTCCAGGATTTCTAACATATCTGTATTAATGATACGTATGAGTATGTTTGAGAATGAAGCAGACGAGAATCGGACTATCAAGCTTGCCGGTAACACGGCTCGTTTCGTCTCGAAGAAAGTATTTACTCGGCAAGTAGCAATGCACTTAAGGGTGGTTGGAGCTCGTAAGTTGAAGGGCTGAAATGCAGCCAGTCAGCTACTTTTCTCCTTCCCCTCTCAGCGTATGTGGTCTGTGTGTGGTAGAGACGTGTGTCGAATTCCCTCGTGCGTGTGAGAAGTTCGTAAGGGAGAGAAGACGATAACTCGCAACAGAGAGCGATTCTTCACCCTCGCCGCCTCAGGCGGCATCGATATCGATTATTCAGTCCCGTAAGTCCATCGAGCTACGGTAGAAGAAGACCCGAAAGAATTTTTCGAGGTTCCAACGCGATACAACATATCGCAAAAGTTACCCTCTCGAGTGTCGCTTCATGAAAAGTTTCTCTTCCAAAAGTAACGAGCTGAGCATCATTTAAAATTGCCAGAAGATCGACGCTCCACTAATTAAGCGGCGTGTGCCTTCAAAGTTATGAAGTTAAACGAGGCGGTGGAACGGTTATCCGAAAAAAAAGGCACCCATCAAATTGCCCCGTTATTTTTCAGCACTACTGCGCGTTACCCGCTGGTGCAATAATTATAAAGCACCGAGTGCAGGCGTGTAATTAACCGAGCGGCGTCGTCGACATGGCCACTTCGCCGTGAAATGGAAGAAATTTAAATACCAATAACCGAGCCACTGGAAAGGTGTCTTAGCTTGAGGAAGGGGTAGAGGGCGCAAGTGTAGGAAAGAGGAGAGGTTTCGTCGAGCAGGAAGCCTGTGCAACCTAACGAGAGGAACAGATGCTCGAGAGAGCTCCATCAGGCTAGCGTGCCGCTCGAGGATCGTTAGAAAGTAATCATTTCATTTCGAAGTCCAACTGCGAGTACTTGGAATTTTTTTCTCCCCGTACTCCGTCCAAGCCTCTTTATTCAAAACTTTTCTTTTCCCCTCTGTAATTGTAACCGCTAGCCGCGTCGGCCGCTTAACTGGCATAATAAGCGCGACAGAGTTCGCTCGTGGTCCGGCTACTCGTAAACAAACACCATTAGCGGGATAAATAATTCTATTATGAAATTTAACTGCGTGTACGAGCGAGAAACAAAGAAAATAACAGAGAGAACTAGGCAGATGGAGGAATAGAAGGAGAAGGGGCATTTTGCGCATGGTGGGAGTGAAACAGCTAGCGGAAAGTGGAACTCGCCCGGTTGGATGCAACTTGTCCCGCTTTCTTTTTCCGCGCCGGGTGTATTTAACTTGCCGGCGAAATCTAGTTATTTCTCGGACGGGGGCGTGCGCCAGCTACTGCTGCGTTATTATGCAATCGCCGGAAGAGAGAGGGTCGTGGAAGTGGCGGCGACGAAGGAGATGACGAAGAAAAAGGAGGAGGAAGAGCGGTGGCAGTCGGGGTGGGGGAAAAAAAACTATCAGCTCGGAAGCTGTCAGTTCGTTCCTTTGATATTTCGGTGAGGCTAAAAAGGAAATTGAAATCGGGACGAGCACACAGGTACAGAGAAAGAGAGCGAGAGGGGGGAGAGGAAGAGAGAGGAAGAGAGAGGGAGAGAAAGAGAGTGAGGTGAGTGAGGGGTGAAACGGGTGCGAAGCGAGAAAGAGAAATTGGGTCGAGATCCAGCGGACGGAAGCAATACTAATGGCTTTGTGCTCGCGAGATTGGCTGCATTTAAAATAAATTTCACTTTTTTCCAACGGATATTATGCTATTATTGCGCGAAACAATGCACGCCAGGAGAAAGGCAAGCGCCGCCCGGCTTGCCAGGGGAGGAAAATCGATGCGATTTATAATTTCGAAACGAACCAGCTCGGCCTCTGCGCTCCTGCTCGTCGTTCCGCCGCCACTCGCTAGGATTAACCGAGCAATATTTGCCACTGGATTATTATTATCCTGAAATTCGGAATGTTTATTGTAAACATTATAATTAATCGGGAAATGCATTATTGTCGCTCGATAAAGCAAGAGTCCGCAATCAGCCAGTAGTAGGAAGAATCGTGAAAAAGTGGTCATCAAGAAGACCTGTGTGGTCGCTGCTGGTGGAATTGCCTGCGCCTGACATATGGCTGACCTGTACTACTGCGACCCAGCCGAAAAAGCGAATTACTTATATTGCTCGAGAAATACAGGAAACGTAATGAAACTCGTTGTAGCATAAGAGCCACATTAAATAGTGTATAGTCTTCGTTGCATTAATTTTCATTGTTGAAGAAAATTGGAATATCAGCGAGCCCATTTCACAACTAATAGCTACTCACTACGCAGAGACAGTGCGCGGCCACTCTAGGATTATCCGAGTGGACTAAAGCGCGCGCGTGTACCAGTGTTTCAGTTTACGGAAAGAAGTTGATTACACCCGGGGTAACTGTACCTCCGAGGAGGTACTTTAGAATCTTCATGAATTTTCTTCGAGCGGTACTTGGCCTGTCGAGTCGGCTAGCCCTCCAGGAGCAATTGACACGAATGTCGTTCGTCTCGACTTACTACCGAGGATAATCCTCCTAATTTCCTGTTGCATTTTCCTCGTCACTTCTTGAATATATCGTGAATTACATATACGATTCTTGGTTTTCCAAAGAAAACAAAAAAAAACTATGCCTTTCTTGGGGTTGCTGTAACAGGGCAAGGCTAGGAAATAGTTCCTGTCGAAACCATGCGGCAGGAACGCATATCATTGACCCGTCTTTTCAATTTCTCATTTTCTCGGGGCTTCGCCCGTGAGAGGAATCGATGACTACGAATAATGCTCGACGCCGGTGCATAGTCGGCTTCCATTATATGCAGGGTATCGCGCGCGTCCACGAAGTCGCCCTATATAATCAACGCGGAGAGTCTGTCGTCGCATATAGAATCTCACAAAAAGGCATTAGAAATGGAAAAAGGCGCCAAGGATCTTGGTGAATTCGTGTCACGTGACAGTGTACGAAAGTTCCTCACAGTTCATATGTTCCTATTAGAATGTTGAAAATTCGTCTGAATATTTCAGTGACAATCTACCAATTTCTAATAATAAATTTCAACCAAAACTTGATATAAATGGAAGTTCGATCATCCATTCTTTCTTCCACTGTTCTTCTATTGTATGTACTCGTCCATTACAAAATCAATGATTTCAAGCGACGTTTGCAAGGGTAGCTAAAATTACCATGGATAATATCTATCTGAGAGGGAATAGAAAAGGGCGAGAATATTGAGGGATGTTTCCGGATGTTCCTGAGGCAGCTAACCACCAGGAAAAAGGAAGAGCGAGAGTAGCCCGGTAATCTGCGGCTGAATGGCAATTAATTAAATTCGGGTCTAATTAATATCACGACGTAGCATGTAATATCCATCGAGCGACGGAGACGACATCGGGCCTTGTCGTCTCGCAGTGGCTGACATCGATTTCAATTAGTTTCCAGCAGTCGGCTGCCATAATACCATAGCACTTTGACACCCACAGTCCTTCCTCTCTCGACTTGCAGTAGAAAACGGATGACTAATTTCCACTGTTCACCATTAATCCTAGATAGCAGCATATTTTATGCAACAACGAGCTCTAAAATAGTTGATGGGTGTTAAAATCTGGAAAGGTGAGATCTGGAATTTCGTCCGGAATTACATTGGGTCCCAAGCACGCTCAAGATCGGGGTTGCATGTCTGCCGATAGTTTCAGAGCGAGATAAAACATTTTAACAACGGGCGCGCTTCCGCCCTCGCAATATAATTGACGCCGTGCCGAAGATTCCAACGATGGGCCGAGTTGGTTCATTAACGGTACTAGATAGTTCCTAGTTTTATACCCGCTTTCTATGTTCCCTGAGGGCAACTATCTCGCTCGAATAACGCGAGACAGAACATATAAATCGGCAGTTTTCCTCGCAGTGCTGCGATATTATCTCAATGTTCACGTAAGACTGCCATAAAATATCCCGCAATTAGGCTTGTTATCCGTGAGCTTTATTTTTAAATCATTCCACACCTCGAGCTCGTTTCAAGGCGTGCCACGGAGACTGGTAACTCCGCGGAATTGGCGCGTACCGCTTTAATCCGTGCGATAATGGATTAAAACAATCTCACGTGCGCTTTTCATGATGTAATTAGAAACAATGACGCTGTTGCCGATTTCGTTGGAATAATAAAGGAATGCATTGGCAAGGTGATACTAGAGGTAGCTTTATTCTGTGTTTCAGATTTCGTTTGGCGGGCATTTCATTCGAAAACCAGTTGTCGAGGATCGACATTCATTTTCCATTATCCGTATTGAATATCCCGAGAGCAAGTAATTACTTCGCCGAGCGAAATTACACATCAAAGACTTTTGCCATCGAGGCATGAATCTGCCGGTGGCCGGATGACTTCACAGTCATACAATGCGATTCAAATATCATTCGGCGGCGAATTAAAATCCGGGACCGGAAATCGAATAGCGCGGTAGTCGTGCACGCGTACAACAATTATGTCGGTATCCGGAACAAGCGTGTTCGAGGACAGCAGCTAGAATTTTCGGCGTTTTACCGATGTGACGTGGAATCCAGCAATATTCGAAATCCTTTGACCAAAAGTGATTTCGGCAACTCGTTCAGTCCTGGCCACCTTTTTTGTTCCATGGAAATTTCAGCTATGCAATAGAATACGATGGAAGGCGAACGATTAATTCCAGGCCAATTCATTTTCAATATGCTTGGCTAATCACTTGATGCGACTCTGAAAAATTAAATGGACCGATCGAACATAGAGAGGCTGCTATCGACAGTTCTGTCACATTCTCTAAAAACAACCAGGATACATACTTTCAAGGCCTTTCTCGTAGAAGCGCATCAAATATTCACTCTCCTTTCCAGTGGTATAGCTAGACAGTGTGTCGAACCTTGCTCCGAGCTACCCTGGATATTCCCAGCACGTGGAAAAGACAAATACAAACTACTACTCTAGTTTCTTGTCACAGCAGCCTCCCGCTTATGAATACCAAGATCAATCAAATCAAATGAGAATTTAATTAACAATATCATCAGACAAGGTATTAGTATTGCGTTACTAATCCAAGCAAAGGAAACCCGAGGACTTTTACATTCCGTTATATCAGACGTTTTTGTTTAAGCCGACAAATTAATTAGTTCGAGCTGGGATGAGAGGGAATAATGGGTTCATTGATTAAGTGTGTCAGGCTGTGGGATGCGGGGGAATGCGCGCACACAGTCAGGATAGAGAGCGTGAGAGGGCGAGAAGGGAGGAATTGACATTTAAAGATGGGAAATGGCGCAGTCACCGGACAGAACAATAAACCTTTGTAGGCAATATTGTCAGTGAGTGACGCACGTCGATGACAATTAAGCTGATACCGCGGGCGGTATGAAAAATTCACCGATCTCGGATTAGCAAGCCAGTCCGCTGAAAGCAGAGCACAAAACGAGGGTGAACGGGGAAGAGAGAAGGGGATGCGAATCGCTTCCCTTCGAAAGTAGACGCGTCGCGACGCGCTTACTGGGATAATCGATATTTTCGGCTGCATATGCATGCATGCCATTCAAGGCATTATCGAGCAGCAGACCCGTCCAAAGTCTCTCTTTCCTCTTTCTTTCTCTCTCTCTCTCTCTCTCTCTCTCTCTCTCTCTCTCTCTCTCTCTCTCTCTCTCTCTCTCTCTCTCTCTCTCTCTCACTCGCTCCCTCCATTAATAGTCGCGGCACACGAGCTTAGGATGAGTCTTCGAAACATGTAGATCAGCAGATAAGCCCGTACGTGGCTGAACGAGCGATCGGTCTCAAGTGCTGATCTCCAAGCGTTCGTGAAACTATTTCCCCTCATTGATCTATCACGTTGAATTGTCGAAAAAGCACTGGTGAAAGGGAAATTACTGGCTAACGATCAAAGCGATCTTAACAAACTCTCTTATGGTTCAAGTTTACTGTTATAAATTACCTTGTAAAGAGGGTAGTTTTGAAATATAGTTACAAGGCATCTTGAACTAATACACCGCAGGCGAATTCCACTTTCTGCCATGGACGATCTTCTCCGGTTTGCTAGGAATTTCCTATAAAACTGGTAAAAGTACCAGCGACTTAGAACGAATTACCGCAAGGATCTGCCTAACGAGGCTGCCGGAGTAGCTTTCGCGCAGATTCAGTCTGGACCATTTCAAGATGCCCAAGCATTATAAGGCAAGCCGAATCTCGAATGGCTGAGAACTGGCCCGAGTAGTTGCCACACTCCAATGAATATTTTGAGAGCTCTAGCTAGAGTAGTTGAAGTGCGGAGAGGTTTGGGGGAGTCACGTTTCCAAAGTGATATCGTTCGCGCAGCCCGCATTCGTAATCTCGGAGGGAGTCGGCTCGGAAGGAAAGAAAGTTCAATCGGGTTTCGGAGCGAAGTAGAATTCGGATAATCGTCGAAAGGAGCAACGGGATAGGAGGTTGGCATCGAAAAGCACGCCAACTTCCTAGATCGAGGAAGGAGAATCGAAAGAAAGAGAGAAGTCAGGACGGATGCAATAGTGCATACAAGGCCACCCAAGAGCATCAACAATACTTAGAAATAAAACAGAAAAGTTTTCCTTTCCATTCGATTATTGTAAATTTAAAGATCATCATTTCGAGATATCATACATTTTACATTTCAAGGCAGAAATTATTTCATCGAACCTTTCAAACTCTTGTGTCAAACAAAATGTCTTTACTCTTATTAGAATGGGATCATTTAGAAATTGTTTATTGTAATGTCCCAGAGTGTAATGCAAATATAGCATAGATATATTAGGAAAAAGAATGGCAAGTGCGGCACTTTTAAAGCGAACAGTGGGAAATTGGTGTGGGAGTGTTGCATGTGTGCCTCTATGTATAATCCGCAATATCCCAACCCGTGCTATATCCAACACGACAGCCAGCAGGATCCACCCCCTTCATCTACCAGCCTACACACACACACATATACACACACGTGTTTCATAGAGTTCACAGGACGCATACTCACCTAGATTATTAATGTTTAATATGACATGCGTAACAACCGATGCGGGACACCTGCGTTCAAACGGCTTTACATCGCTCTATCTTCCAGAATGCTCGAACCGAGCATTCCAATCGATATTGAACGCTTTTTCGCAGTTCCCCGTTGAATCCTGCCGATTTTACGCGGCATTCCGGAAGCGACTGTGTCACGGAGCACTTCCGAAATAGACTGCAATGCTTCTAATGCGGGTAACAGGCATTGCGACAGAGGATGGCAGCCAATTCGACGGGCTCAAAAGATCGCACACGGATTTTACGAGTCATACGTCACTTTAGCGTGACAGAATGCTTCTCGACTGTGCTAGTTCCCCGAAACAATATGTCCATCGTTTCAGCACTCGGTTCTCTCTGTGTTTACCAGTGACGTACAAATATACGGGCAAGTGTGCGAAAAGGCTAAGTTCGCTTTTTATTTCTTTGTCAAACATCTTTGCTTCTCTAAAACAACACGAATCTTTATGATTTTTTTCAATTCTCAAAACTTCTCATATTTCTAACTTGAAATATTGAATATTATTACTCATATTCCCAAAACTTCTTGAAAGTTTCACCAGCCTAGAAAATATTATTATATAATAGGGAGTAGAATCCAAAGAGAGAGAGAGAGAGATATATCAGGCGGTCTTGCTCTTGGAAATGCGGGGGTTGGAGTTGTAGGGTGGCGGCGTCTCTTGAAGTGGATCACGGAAATTGGATTAACGAAGCGGTTAGCCGCGCAGCAGGATCTCGCGCGATTATTTCGAATGACAAATGAGCCGCAGAGGACGAGGGGTAGTTCGGGGGTAAGCGAGCGAACGGGCACAGGTTGGTGCGGAGGAGAATGTAGCCGCCACCTCCCCGTTGATAGTGCGACCACAACACTGTTCCGCGGCACTAAACCTCGGTCAGATATGGATACGAATAGGCATTGCTTCCTATTACCCAGGATATCTTTTGCCTCCTTCTCTCCACCCCCGCCAACCCGCCGCAATTCTCCCGTTCTAACACATTAGCCTTAGCTAACTTGCTAGCGTAAGTATATTGTACATTAGTACGAAACACTTCGCACTTTGTACGTTGTTCTATTATATTCATATGAATTAATTCTTATGATTTGAATTGTTAATGATTCTTTAAGGCAAGTTAGCGTTGGTTAAGTTGTTAGTGTAAGCATAATATAATTCATTCTTACGATTTAAAGTGTATTATTTTTAGACAATTTGTAGTTAAGTCTGTTAATAATTCTTTATGAGACAGTTATCTTTAGTGTTGTACTCAATGACAGATTTATTAAGCGAATAAAATGATCCTCAGAGAAATTTACAAATGCAACGAGCCAAGAGGATATGCAAACGTGTCCCCAGACAACTGAATGGAGCTAGTGTATTTTTATCGAGAGCGGCACGAATTTCCGTGAAAGGCTAATATTTACCTCGAACAAATAAAGTCAACACTCATTGGGAATTATCAAAATGCAGGAGGTTTCGTGTTAAAGTGCAGTTTCGCGTGCAGATACCGTCAGCGAGTAGTAGCAGTCGGCACTTAATTAAAAGTCACCGATGGATTAATGCGATGAGAGGAAGTAGCGAGAACAAGATTGGCAAGACAGAGCAATTTAAACTAGGAATTTTAGGAGGATCGCGCTACGAGTTATCGTGTACTATCATCGGATGAACGCGTGTGTCCGCTCAGAGAGAAAGACGAACGATCTTGAAACTCGAAGGCTGTAGATCCCGATATTCATCGAGCAAAAGCTTCGGGGGACGATAAGCCGCGGCAAGAAAGGCCCGCACCGGATAATTAGAAAGTTTATCCGACGGCGAATCCTGCTTGGCAATCTTATTCGCATTAATTATTTTCCTTCGCTCTTGCGCTCGCTACTCCTCCGCGCCACCATCACCACGCGCGCGCGCGCGCCGCGCGATCTGATTAAGGTCTGCCCGACCTTGCCAAGGAGGTCGCTGTCTACAGAAAGAGATGAAGTCAATTCAACGAAAAGGAGAGCGAAAAGATGAGAAATTATTTCGTAGATGAGAAATTAAGAGTCAATATTGTAGAAAGTAAAGAATCCTAAGATAATTCTGTGACTAGTACGAAGGTCTAATCGAACGAAAAGTTGATATTAGGAATAAAATATGAGTGCGAAGTGAGGTGACACGCAAAAGAGAAGGTGTTATCATCGGCAAACGACGAGAGGAGTGCGAGGAGACGGTGGAAAGTGCTCGTAGAAAATGCCAGAGCCGGCGCTTCCACCAGCTAGCTTGTTCGCCGAGGGAGAACAATGCGAACGCGTCGGCGAAATAAAAACTAAGGTGCGGCCAGAGGGAAAAAGTGGAACAGCAAGAACCAAAGTAACGAGGAGGGTGCCAAAAGAGGCAGAGAAACAAGGAAAGAGTCGAGACTGAGAGATAAAGAGATGGGAGAGATTCTGTGGTGGAAAAAAGGGGATCTCCAGTGAAAGTGAGAATCCAGTGCTAACCAAGAGTTGCCATGCTGCCAGGGGAGAACAAGAGAAGAGCCTTCTAGCAAATCAGAAACAGAAGTCGTTATACGATTTCGATTTAGCAAGCGGAATTGTTTCGTCCGGGCAAATTGGAATATAATCAAGAGGGTTAGATATCGGTGATTGGGATTGTTGCGCGACTTGTTGCTCAATCCTTGAATTGTGAAAAAAGCACTCGACCAAAAAAAAAAGGAGAAATGGAATGTCGCGATATGTAGGTCGCAGCAGATTTTAATGTTCTACGTGGTACGCCAGCCGAGATTATCGAGCAGTTCTTAATTGACTCGAGAGGCAAGTCGCCCTCGATCGTCTGATTTAAATCGATTAGGATAACGAAGAGTAATACTTTAAGTTGGACCGCGCCCGCGGAATCCGCTTGCCGAGATTCCGACTAATTATACGGCCGCGAACACGTAATGCATAAATCCTAACTGATTTGGACCAAGTTTCGCCCTTGTTCCACGCCTTCTCTTCTTTCTTAGATTCATTCTTCTTTGCCAATTTGCCTTAATAACCCGCTGACCTGTCGTTCCTTGGGATCGATGACCCTTCGTCTACGATAATTCTCAACCAATGCCTGATGGTGTAATTTCATTCTTGAATTCACAAGAAAATAATTGAACTTTATCACTTAAATGAAATTACAGTGCATATTGCCGAGTCACACGCATCGACTAAATTCTTTTTAGGGTCGTTCTCGTGATAGGTGAGAAAGTGTGACGGTCTCACCGGAAGGGAAAGCTCGAGATAACGGGGGACGAATTAAAAAGCTTCGCGTGCCACCTTTTGTCCTGGAGAATTTGCAGGTACCACAGGGATATTCCAGTTGAAACGAAAAATGTAAAGCTGCGATCCATTCGTGTCCTTGGTTCCCGGACGAGCTTGCCACAATGGAGAAAGAGAGGGAAGTAAAAGAGAAAGAAGGAGCTTCTTTGAAAGCGTTCCTTCTCACGCGGCGTCGCAGCTCGCGTGAGAAGGATCGCTAAAAAACACGCGGCCGAACGCTTAAGTGCACCGGACTTTAGAACGCCGCCGGCACTGAGGGAAAAGGTCCTTCTTCTACGACTTCCATTTCAGCAACTCCAACATATACGTGTGCTCAAGCAACTTATCCTCCAAGGTTTCCTCAGCCATTTTTTTTTCTCTCTCTCTCTCTTTCTCGATTAACTGTATAGGAAAAACGTGCTTCTTTTCTAAGTGGAAGAATGAAGGGACGAAGATTATTACCGGTTGCGAATTCTATCACGAATGATTGATCCGTCAATTTACCCGGTATCGAAGCGTAACCCAATGGAAACCTCGAATACTCACTGATCCCCGCTCATCACGTAGAACTTGGTCCAGCGATCATTACATTTCGTTCAAGCGAAAACCTGCATGGGATTTCTTCGTTATTGTTTTCTTTCTTTATCCTTCGCCTTTCTAGCAAGGCGTTCGTTTCAATTCGATTTCGATCATGCTTCTCCATGCCAAATGGATCTCGCATCCGAATGCTTTCCTCTCTCGTCAATCAATATTTCTCTTAATTAAAGGATCTCTCGAAGTAATATCGTCGACTGATTTCCCGGATATAAATCATCGTGGAGGATTTTATCCATCGAACGAAGAGCAGGCTGATCAATCATCTCTCGAATAATAATACTTATTACTCGGAGGATATAAATGCCAAAACGTTAGCGCCACTGTCAGATTTTCATTCCTGCTCTTCCGTCCACCTTCCCAGCTGTTCTAGGTCGGAAATCCTCAGTTATCTCGAGTTCCGGAGGAAATTCCTTCGGGGCGAAGTGTAATTGGGGTTGCAGCCCGCGGGTAATCGTGAAATAGAAAGCAGAAAGCGATGTTCGGCTGCACTTAAAAATAAAGTAGAGAATACTCGTTCGAAATTCAAGAGAAAGAGAGAAAGAGAGTAGAACAAGACCGTGAACGATCAGACGTCGCCCGCTGTCGCCATCTGAATAGCCAACGAAGAACTAGAAAGGCCGACGAAGAAGAACTGCAATCCATACCCCGGGCTTTTTATCCTATCGCCAAACGGGAGAGATTGCAAAGTACTCTTCGCCGCGAGGAAAATGAGGCCAACATTTACGCAAAGTTACACGAGTGCCCCAGCAAACAGAAGATTTCCCCGAGTAATTGGAAATCGGTCGGCCAATTTCACAAAAATCCCAGTGTCATTTTGCGCGGATGGGACTCGAGAGCAGAGCGACTAGCAAAGAAGAAAAAGGGATGACTCTTCGTGCGCAAAACAATAACGAGTTTTTAATCCGGCGAAGTGGAGGTCGCTCGTGAGCGGAATTCCAAAAGTTATCAACTACTCTGTGCCGCATGCTACGTGCTCGCATTCGAAGAGAGAAAGAGAGAGAGATAGAGAAAAAAAACACACACAGGGTGGGGGGTTGGAGGAGAAGAAGGGAATGAAAAAGGAGAGGCTTTAAACTCGGCGGGGGTATAACGGAAACATCGTGCTCTCGCATCTCTGGATTTCATAACAGTATCCATTTACCGGCTTTGTACTTCATTTTCCGTGAGAATCTTTCCGCGTAAACGCACGTGCTCGCGTGTCCTTCTGCGAGGGCTAAGTATTAGATTGAAATACATACAGAAATCGAACGAGTGTGTATCCAGCTAAAGGAAGGAAGCCAGTAGCAACCTACGCCAAGCCCGGAATGGAATCATCGATATTTGCAACGCGAGAACCGAGTGCTCCAGGATAAGCCTGCTTCGGCACCGAGCACCAACACTACCACCACCACCACTACTACTACCATCAGGTCGCATAAATCTGCGAGTATGCAGAGCTTGGCGGAGCAGTAAAACCTGCATTCGTAACGCAGCGTGCACTTTGTCATCCAGCATCCGTATACCTCACTCTCTCTCTCTCTCTCTCTCTCTCTCTCCCTCTCTCTCTGTTCCACTTTAACCACTCCGTCATCCGATGCACGTTCGCCAAACGATAAAGGATACTTCACTGCCCGAGGAAACTCCCTCGTCGGAAGACTAGTGGCGCGTACTTAATCTTCCATTATCAATCGCACGTTCTTACCAACGGCGAAATGAAGCTTCGCTTCCTATAGAAATTCGACAGTCTCAACTCTCAACTATAGATTACAGTTGATTTCAGCTAGCCGCAAAGAATGGACGATGAAGGAATGGGTCGCCACGAGACAATCACTGCTCGATGGATCTGCTGGCGAGTAGTAATTACTGAGAGAAATGTATCGCGTTTGGTCCAGTTCGGATGATTACGATCGGCCAAAAAAGAAGTCGATTCTTCGTGCCACAATTTCGACCTCCTGACGTATGGAATAAAGAAGAGAGAGAGAGAAAGAGAGAAAGATAGAGGAAGAAGGAGAAGTGTTCTTGATACGTGACTTTGGTAGATCGCATTGGCGCGTTCGTGAGAGATGAAAACTCTAGAAACAGGGATATAAGCGGACGTCGCTCGTGCGAGTAAACCAGCGGCTCGTACGTGAATTCAAATAGGTAAAGAGTCTCTTTCTTCCTATCTCACTCTACTGCTCGAAAATATCGCTACTAGCTCCAAAGAGAATCAATCCCTATTGTCGCGCGCGCGCCCCCCCCCCCCCCGCACACTTCTACTCCCCTGGCAAGGTATTGGCCCGATTTCGATATTAAAAATTTATCCAGCCAAGCGCAGCTGCCAGAAAGAGAGTCGATGATAATATTCGATAAGGGCAGCCACTTCACGGTAGTGGTTCAGTCAATCGGCAGGATGTCGCGTGATGGTTCACCTGTGTCTCGATTACCAATGCTAAACGGCGATCAAAAGAAATCAGAGACGATAATACGTCTCGCTTAGAGTCGGCCAATTTGCGAGCCGCTCGATTTGCCGCTAATCACCGGAAGAAGCCGGCCAAGCTCGGAATGCTCGCCGAGAGTTTCGTGGGCGGTAAAGTAGCATCGAGGAAAACAGGCAATTATTGCCGATAATTGTCTGCACGATTGAGTCCGGCTTAACACGGAATCGAACAAGGAACGTCTGCCGCAATATTCCACGAGAAACATTTCAAGAGTTTACGAAGCGCTTAAAGGTTATCGAATATCACAGAAATTCGAAAGTATTGTATAAATTAATATAAATTAAGTAAGATGATAAACGAGTGCGTCATTGGAATTGTATACCATCACCCACGCGGTGTGTCAATTAAGATTAAATGATGAATGACAGTATCTTTAGAGTTGGTTTCGTCAGAGTCAAATTTCAAAGATGACATTAACGTAGACATTAAGTGTGACTACGAGCAACGAAGTACCTTTGACGTTTCGCCTCATAACCTGAGAAGAGCTTTCCCAGTGCAACTTCATAATGCAAGTGCGCATTCAAAACTCGGCTGCTCTCGTAATAGTTACTCGGGGGCGCGAAGTTAACGTGGTCATGCGAGGCAAGCGCGATACATACTCGAAGCACAGAGAGAAACTGTCCGGTGCAGGATACTCTCGTGAAATAGAGACTTCGAGCTCTTACCACTGCGAACATTAATTCGATGCCCTTTAATTAACGACTGGGAAGCACGCGAGCTCAGAGTCCTGTCAACGTTGGCACAGTATACACAGAAACATCGAATATACCATTGCTAGAGAGGAAAGTTTTGATCAAAGAAAAATACACTCTATTGCACAAGAATTTCTTTCCTCTTATTGTAATCATCAATAGTAAAGTCAGAAGAATACCACTGGGAAACACACAGAAATGGTAATGGTTGGCTCTTGGAATACCTGACTTTTAATTATTCATAAGGGTGGCTCTCAAGCCCGAATACTTTTTCTCCCAAGGGTGAACTAAAAAAATCATTAGCTTTGTGAAAGCGTAAAGACAGCAGCCGTATCTGGTAGGATATAGGACGAAACAGACAAATCATCGTTCGGAAAAGAGATGGGAGGACAAGTGGATCAGTTGGTGTAGAAACGATAAGATATATGTTTTCGAATGGTGGAGAAGCAGAATGTCCGGAGGCTAGTAACTCATGGGGCGGGGGTGGAGAGTAGTTGAGGGGTGGCTTATTTCAGCTGGGCGACGAGAAGAGATTATCGCAGTGGCTGATGGTAAGAGGAAAGACCTCTGGTTTCCTGATTCATAGGCCGTCTCGCGTTACAAGCTCTCGGCTTTCATTCGCTCGTTCTCTCCTAGGATGTCTTACGGTGCGCTAATTAAAATTACGCCCGGCTGAACTACCTCTCTACTTCTCTTCCCGCTTCATTCTCTCTTTCTCTCTCCTTCCACGCATACTCTGTTTCACTCTTTAATCTGGCCACACCTATGACCAGCACGCGCGCTCCGCCAAAGGGAATCGTAATTAGTATTCGCCGCTCCCGTTAATTATTTACACGACTGGCTCATAATTAAAAGTTCGTTTCTACCGGGAGAAAAAAAGCCTGCCAAAAAATGGCAGGCTTAGTCATAGTATTGTTTCCGCTGACGATGAATAAGTGTGGGATTTTGTAAACACGAGTGTGCAGAGGACGAATAACGATTAAGGATACAAGGTAATAATGATTTCCTTGATATTAGCCTCCGCAATCCTTGAATATGTAGTACGTAGGTGTTCGTATGAGGAATTAGAATCGGAAGACACTCGGTGACTCGGTATTAGTCACAAGCTGAATATTAACACGACATTAACATGAGGGACCAGACGCCTTGCACTGTTAACTTGTCATAAGAGCTGATTTCTCACGTTGACAGGTCCGCCGGAGGATTGCATCGCTCTCACGGCAGCTATTACCAACTTCGTCACGGCTCTATTTACTAGTGGGAGTCAATTATAAAATCGTCAAGTCGCTATGCGCTCCATAATAGTTTCGAATCCTGGCTCTAATTAAATCCTACCGAATTATCATAGGGGAACGCCTGCGGGATGGAATTGTTCTCGTTCGTGAATCATCACTTCGAGAACACAGAATACGAGGTTCCAAATTTAGTTGGTGGAAACTTGTCTACCTCACCGACATTCTCAATAATCTATTACTTCTGATTTATTTCATCGACAAAAAAACAACATTTATCATGAAATGTCAAACGCGACAAAACTCCCGGAAGATATAAAAAGCCATTTCTTTTTCTATGAGCCTATTTTCAATGGATTACAAAAGGGAATTTTGTGACATTATACGTGAAAGCAAAAGTTTCGAAAACACAAAGCACAATGCCAAATACAGTTTGCATGAGAATGAAAAGATAAAAAAAAAAGGGTGAGGGTAACATTTTTTCATGTGTAATGCAATCGCGATTGGAGAACGGGACAGCAGGTAGCTGGGATCGTTTACGTGCCGGAAATAAGAGCGATGGTACCCTGGACTTTTATATCCGTAGCATTGCGTGGAGATCGATGGATTGTCGAGTTGAAGTAGGACGATTTTTACGTGCCCTGTCTCTGGATCTGCAAAGTGCTCTTCGATCGATCATCTCAAACGCTTAGCTGTCCGTCCGTCCTGATGGTCACGGGTTCCTAGACGAAGCCGTACAAGGAGCACACGGCTTACGCTGTAAATCGCGGTTGAGACGTTAAGTCGCCATCGAGCGACAGGCCGAGCAAAATCAATCCTGTTTGGCGATCGCGTGAAATTTGCATATTACTCGCGCTACCTCTGATCGCCACTTGAGATTGACTCTCATTTGTGTATATCGACCGGAGTAATCAGGACCAGCTTCACCATTCAATCCTTCAATTCGATCAGGGAAATCTCAACAGTCAAGTGTTAAACTTCCTATTCTCTATTAATAGCAATTAGCGCTGACGTTCAATACTTCAACTGATTTACAGAACTCTATCGTCCAAGTTATTCTCTCTTATCGAACTTACGATGAATCATAAATGGCCGGCTCGGACTTCGGAAGTTCCTCCTTTATCTTAGGAGCGGGGCACCTTCAAGAGGCATCTTGAAATAGACGCTCTAACTAATTGGCGCGAGCTTTCCTTTCTCCTTCTGGCGAGAGTTAAAGTGCATTGGTGTACACTTGCCGGGCTCTCATCGCGACGACCCTTCCCAGTTATTATGGGTTAACAGCTGGTATAGCACGAGGAAGAGCGTAGAACGAACTGGAGGGTCAAGGAGAGAGGGAGTGCGTGCGAGTGAGTAGAGAGGGACGGCGGAACTGTCAGTGTTAGAGCGATCCTCCTCACGTAAGGACGAATCCACGGGGATCACCTGCGAATCGTCTCTCGTTCATAGGATTTCTCTCGTAGTTGGTGAGTCTTACTCATTTTTATAACATTCCCAACCATCGATTCTTCGATCTACCAACTTCCTTTACGACTCTCAACAATTTTCTTAAACTTTGTCTTTCTCATAAACGAACTGTCAACTTAGAAACGTTAAAATACATCTCAGCTTACAATAAGTAAAGAATCTCAAACAATTGAAGTTTTTGTCAGTGCTTAGGAATCGTCGCGACGACTTTTTCACTAAATCGGAGAATCATTTCTCGGTATTACCGGCGGCTTAATCGACGGCGATCCGGGGATTCTCGGGATCGCGTGAAATCCAGTTAGCGATTGGCACGGAACCGCCCTCGAAATGCAGAATCGGCGGCTAGGTGGGCACGAATTTCCCAGATTCCCCTTCGGCGCCTCCATATTTTTCACTTAATTAAAGCGCCCTCCACCGCGGCATTCCACCATCAGGCGAGTCCGATCGTTGCCGGCGCCGGCTAAATCCTCTCGATGAATGGAAATCGAACGCGATCGAGTGCGATCGAATGCACACTTTCCAAGCTTGGCTTATACATATACATACATATATGTGTGTGTGTGTGTGTCAGGTTGGGTTACGCGTTGCTCGGGATATATTGCCAGGTCACAGACGCCACGGCGGTCGCTCTTAATTGCCAAAGTCGTCGGGAGAAGTCGGCGCCGAGGCTTACGTATTCGCGCCCTTAAGCCGCGGCTTAATTAACGCTCCGATCACTTCTGCCAACACTCACCAGAGAAAGACAGAGAGTCAGAGAGTCAGAGAGAGAGAGAGAGAGAGAAAGTGTAGAAAGAACAAGTGGATCGGAAGAGGATAGAATTGTCTGTCTGGCGAGTGTCTGCTCTCGCGTAACGAGAAACGAGATCTCAGAGATCAGGCCAGTCGAGAGTAGATGTGCTTACGTGCGATGGCCAACGGCCGGCATGCATCCACAAGATGCTGCGCTAATTGCTCCGTTACGTGCTTTCTCCATCTCTTTCCCACTCTCTTTCACAAGTCCCGGACCGTTAAATCCCTGACTGCTCTTTCCCGCGCTATATAAACCTTACCAGATTCTCTTTCGTCTGCCGTTAGCGATTAAACGCACGATTTAATCCGACGTAAAGACCAGTCTACTTTTGCAGCACTGATTCTTCTTATGTCTGGAAATTCATGAAGTGGTAAAGTGATTTATAGAAAGAGGAGTTTTAATTATAATAAATGGGAGTAGATTTTAATTTCATTTTTAATCTTGTATTCCAAGGTAATGCGTGGCAAAGGGCAATGCAAGATCGCAGGGCAAATATTCTCTGGCGTGTCTTCATTTTATTCGGGCACGTGCGTGCCATGTGCGAGTGCCTGCTTAATTACGCGCGAATGTTGCTGCTTGCCAAAACATCGGGCTTCTGCGTGTACTCTCGCAGAGTAGTACGAGCGAAAGGAAATGGATGAAAGGAATGTAGAGAATTTCGCAGCGGTGCCATCGTTGCTCGAGACTAGCTTTCTGTAATTATGCGCAAATTTTCCTATTTTCCTATCGGCTTTCCTTGGAAAATGCGACAATTCCATTCGTATATACCAAGCGTGCGTGACCCATTTTCTATACGAACTGTGAATTCAAAGTTGATTTTCTCTCAGAATCGAAACATAACACTGAATACTAATCGAGCCATTATGAGTCATAATTCCTTTCGGAGATTACGATTATTAACATGATTGGTCGAGGTGAGGAAAGATTTAATTATAACGAACGAGCGAATATGTCTCAGGTGAGGCCGCTGGCCATGGGTGGGCAAAAGGACATAGCAATCTCAGGGAAGTACGTTTTCAGTAAGAACTATAAATAATCCCAGCAATAAGAGCACGCGAGCAAAAGCGCGAGTATACCTGGGTCACCAGACGTTCTGGTTTAGCCGGTGGAAATGCCTCGGATACGAGAGAGCGAGTATGCAGTTAAAAGAGCGCACCGCTTACACTTGATTATAACGCTCTTGGAAATCATACTTTGTGTGTTAATGCACTCTCGCATACCTTCCACCAGACGTGTTTACAATCATCATACGTCTTTGTAAACACTTACTTTCATCTTCCCTCTCTCCTTTTCCGCCCTCAACCCTAAATGGTTAACCAGTGATGCAATAGATCGTGCAGGCATCCAAGAATTACTACTTGGAATAAATAAGGCACACGTGCCCAAAGATGACACGGAGACGAAGGAGCGAGTGGAAAATTGAAAACTGCTAAAGCAAGCATGCAGTGAAGTCGTGCTCGCTAACTCGTTCGTTGGTTCGCTCGCTTCTTAACCATAAAAGACTGTCAGGCTTACGTCACGAATCGTGAGTCACGATAGCCGCTGGCCTAAAAACACTATTGCCATGGCGAGAGAGCGACGTCGTGTTAATAATTTCCTGCGGGGAGCGTCGGCAAGGACGCAAAGAGCACTGAAATGTATAAGAAGCTTGCTCGGAGAGACGAAATTACTTGAAATTGTCGATAATAGCATTTATACTGGCAAGAGAAACCAGGGTAAATCCAGGGCAGAGAGGTGTTTTGTAGTTGGATCGATGATAGCCTGGCTAGACAGATGTAATCGGTGGGAAAACGATATTGCGAAGCGTGGGTAGTGAATCCTGGCTCTCGCACCTCTCGAACCACTCGCGAGCCTCTTGTATCTCTTTCGGGCGATTTATTCCGGATAAAGATCGGGAGAGTTTTTTAGCCGTGGGCGGTGGCCGGGAATCGCCGGAATTGAGTGGGCGCATTTGCTTTTACCGCAATTACATTTCCTTGGTCCTATCCTTTTTGTATCTTCTTCTCTTGGTCGATCATCTTCTTACTCTGCACGTTTTAATAAATGTCATCAATCCATCGAATAGCAGTCTTTCCGAAGTATCTCTAAAATGAAGATTTTCCTTCGACGAATTACGCAGGAAAATGAAGATTAATTAGGAAGTCCACGCGACCAAGGGCAATGAAGTATGTAAGTGGGATTGAGAAGGCGCCGGGTAAGACAGAGACCAAGATTATATGGCCGCAGCGTTCTGCGGTTAATTCAGATGATGATTTCATTAGCAGTTGAAAACTGGATAGCTCCGGCTTGTAATTACATAGCATTAAAACTTTGGGCCACGACGGCGAGATGAGGTTGAGCGTGCCGCGCCCGAGACTCCAAAGAGTAAACGCGTGAGGGTAAACTTGTAAACAGAAAACACTGATTTCACCGCACTATTAAACGCCACAAGATTAAAGCAGCTGACTCGCAAGAGCTAGAAATACATAGTAAGAGAGAAATTTCTGATTACATTTTAGGTGCAGAGGTCATCAACCCGAGCGGTCAAGGAACGGCCGGCACTTAATCATGGCAGCACCACAGGCGTCCTCGCGTCTCGAGCTGCTGCAGGTAAATCAACAATATATCTATTCCGAAACACCCGATTATTCTATTCAACGAAATAATTAAACTATCATATTTTAAATATACTAAAAATCAAATATAAACCACAAGAAAATAAGCCTTTCAGATAGAGTCAGCTGAAAGATTTCAGGTTTTTAGTGGTTTGAAAAAAAGATTGGGTGACAAAACCGCTGCGGTGTGTATAGACAGTGTTCGAAGCGTGAATATCTGTCGCGATTGCTTAACCGAACTCGAAGGCAACACGGCGAAACCGATCAGGCTTTCCAGCGAGAAAGAGTCCTTGCCAGTATCGTAATCTGGAATTGCTCGAGCAGGCCTGGTTAAGGCTCGCTCGCTCCCGTATCGCTTGTTCTCCTTTGGCCCACGTATGCCGGCATTCACAGCACACCACGCATATATGGCATCCTGTTCTCGAGCTCTCTTGTGTACATAGCTAACGACCCACGTGCAGATGTAGCCGAAATCGGCGCCCGTATGTGTTCGCTGTCCGCCGCACTCGGACAGGTGACCCTTGGACCATGTAATTGCCGGTGACGATCTTCGGCACACTCCTACCTTCCCTCTTGACAATAGCCATCATAGTAGACATGGAAACATTTCTCACTTCTATGATAGCTATTCATCGTACTAGACTAGACACAACCATTGTTGTCTACTTTACTCCTTGATTCCTGGCACACTTACGATCAGCTGCATTTAACTTTACCGTAATCAGTGCGTAAGCTCAATGCATCGGAGTAAGCATTAACCTGGTTTTAAGTACTAAATAGATTCAAGTGGTTCGAGTGAAATGATAATCAAGATTCATCCAATTATGTCGCTGTCTCGCGAGCGGATTTTCCGTTTCAAATAGCGCATGGAACATAATACAGGCAGCGGGACACCGAGATATCTCGTGTAACCAGGCTTGCGGCCGAAGGGGTTAGCAACTCTCTCTCCGTGCATCTATGTAGAATATATACGTGCATGTTAAGAAAGAAAGAGGCGGACGCCGAGAGACAGCGTGGTAAAGGAAGGCAGGAATGGCAAAAGGGGATCGAAAGAGCATGGTAGACGCTTGGCTTGTCAACCGCGACCAACCGCTGAGACTCCTGACTATAATGGTCTGACGTCATATCCTGCGATGCCTTGAACAGTTCACCATCCCTGCGGCTGCTCCCCACTGACTAGATAGGCATCGTCTACTTTGTTCTTTGACTCCTAACACTGATGACCGATAGTCAATGTCACTCACTTTACCCAACCTTCGGATTATCCATCGATATTTCCAACCTCGCTTTAATTCACCAATCGAATACCTCCTTTCAATAGGAAACTGACGATCGAAATGTTTAAATATCCAGAACGAACGTGGGACGTTGTACTACCCACGTTCGCTGACCGTCGAATGTCCTTTTGGCCCAGCTATGTCTGAGTCCTCTCGTATTTTCTGAAGCAATCTTTGCCCAACTCACATTTAAAACTGATCATAAAAATCGATGAAGTTCCTTTAGGGATTGTTTGAAGTAACAAATGTTAACTGTGATAATTAGGTAGTTTAATTAATGTCCTGGCTCATTCTCGTGGAGATGATCGGTAAGTGAACTCTAATGATCCCTGAGTTAACCGCTGGAGTCATCTATGAAGCCATAGGATTACGTCACTCGTGCAAGGGCATCTTGGTGAATGCGCATTGGTACAGATCCAGATTATTGACGCTTGAACGTTCACCCCATAAAAAGCGAATCTAGCTTGCTAGCCGGAATAGTGTGCGTGCAAAGAGCGCCAAGCACAAGGAACAAATTCTCTGGGTAATTATGCCGGTTAACTGGGCAAGTATCCCGTGCATTTACAATTATAAATCAACCAAGTAGTGGGGATGTTCCTCATTAATTATTCATTGAACGCGAATCAGGCGTTTGCATCACGCGAGTCTTTCTTATCTCCGAACCCACATTTCAAGCATGTGCCGCAGACTCGGCCGAGACACACTTCTTTACACGAGGTTTCGCGTGCCAGCTCTTCATGCTCGAGAAAGTGTATCATCCGACATTTATCCTGAAGAATTGTCACAGATTATCCTCCAAGAACTTTAATATATTTCTATCTCGTAAAGACATTTTTCATATGTTTTCTCACAGTTTATTATTTATTAATATTACAAATACAATTTTCTGTAGATCTATTTATTAATAATGAAAGATAAAAGATAGAATGAAATCTATAATTTCTCCAGCGATCCTAGGTGATCTCCAAGCAGGAAGATTGGTCGGTTCCAAGTGGTCAGAGCGGAAAAGTTTTTTCCCGGAGTTAAATGTAAAGCTGGTTCACTGAAACACCGAGGGTGTTGTATTCTCGCGAAAGTACATTCAAAGAGGAAGCGATGCGAAGATTTTCTTTTCGTTGGCGTGTACGATTTCGAGGCGGCGTACTTTCTTAGCGTTGATTCAATGACCGCCAACTTTCACAGCTAATTATTTCTGGTATCAGTTCGATGAATTGCTTGGCTAATGAAATGATTGCGGATCAACGAGATGTGGACGTATCGTTGAGAGGCCCCAGTTTCCACCAAGATTTATTACGTTCCACGCACACGTTGCCGATAGCCACTTTTATCAACAACGTCAATTCTACAGCGTTACATATTCCCGGTAGTGCGTAATTACCAGCTAAGTCATTTCATGATGTAACCTGTGCTTCGTGGATGATTTTTTGCTTGGCAGCACCTTCGTGTGTTCTGAGGGAAGGTCAAGCGTGGGTATCGAAAAGCGTGCGCTTCGTCGTTGCGGTGAGAGAATTTTGCGCGTTAACAAAAGCCAGCCAAGCCACAGGCTGTCGCCGCAAGCGAGAAGTTGCAGGATAAAGTTTTGAAAAAGCAGCTTCCGAGTAGTATTATAGCGAAGGAAAGGAAATCCGGGTGTTGGAGTTGTCTCAGATTACACCTTGATTCGTGCTTCGCCAGGGAATTAAAGTATCCGGTCTGACCATGGCTGTACTCATTCTGCTTGAACTTTGGTTCTCGGAAAACTGCTCTCCCAATACCAGTAACGTGCTTTAAGTGAAAGTCAGTATATTTCGAACTATAAAAGAGATAGGTAAAAGCGGAAGCCAGAATTTTGAAAGGAAATGCCTGGCTAATGAAGAAATTCACTTGGTGAGTAGATCGCTGCTGTGATGAAGCATCAAGTTTCAAGCATGGTATGAAACTTCTCTCCTCTCCGAGCACGAAACTTCTCATCGATGGAAGCTTTCCTAGAGTAAACTACTTTGTTTGCGTGTACAATAGCAGGTCCGATAAAATGACTATGCACCTTGTGGCAGTCAGTGCATCGAGTCGTAGGAGGAGTTAAGTGCGGTCTTACATAAAGATTCCTAATTTGATTGTCGATCGATGAAACGACAATAGATCAGCGTAAAATGTCCCTCTTAAATATGCATCGCCCACTGATCGTCACTCGCACTTAGTTCGATTTCAATTACAAACGGGTTGCGCGTGGAAAATTGAGTGATCGCTCTCTCACCGGTGTCGACCCACGCAGCTGTCAGCCTCTTTAAGAGGTTGTATCACGTCAAGCGCCGTGCGATACTTTATTCACCACCTCACGCGATATTCCAGGCTAAAAGAATTTTCGAGAGCCTATCGTGAAGGGTGTAACATCGTAAAGCAGCGGGTGGATTTATGTGAGCCTTGAACTTTGCGTTCCAAGGTGCTCCACTGAAATTCTGTGTAATCCATCGGGCAAACAACGATACACGCGACCTTCTTAAATTTCCCATGCATTTCCAACTTCGTCTAGCAATGAGGCGAAGTATCCACGAATAACATCGATATCCATCTAACATGGCAAATGTCTAAATATCTCTTCATTATTTTTGAATTCTTAGGAAGAAATTGTAGAAATAATAGTTAAATAATTATTCTAAATATTCCAGAATTATTTAACACGGTTTTTCCATGGAATTAAATCGATCAATGGATATTGGTAAACGAGTACGATATTGTAGTAGTCGAACAAATCCCCTAGGCAGGAATCAATAACCTCGTAATGAAACAATTATTTTCGGTACAATCGGGTGGATTAATTGGCTTAATGGATCGAAGAGGGAAACTTCGAACCGCAATTTGCACCTGGGCGAACTTACGATTTACTGCTATCCCCCACGGCAGTCCTCGAATATCGGCAGCATCAAGGTCACCCAAATCGCACGAGCGTATCCTTGACCTGCACACCTCGGTTATTCAGACCACCGACTGTTCCCAGATTAACAATAAGTGGGAAACGATGTCGTTCGAAATCGACTGTCTGCTCTCTCATAAATTCGCAATAGAAACGAATGGATTACACTCCAATTCCTAATATTATCACATACTCACAGTTATTTATACAAGTGAACGTTGCTTCAGTTTTACTTGAATAGTATTCTTCCTTCTAATTTGATATTCGAATAAAATAATGAAGTTTATAAACTTCGAGCGTATATTTACCTTCCATCTCCGATAATCCTGGATCGTGGTAAACACTGTCATCAACATTCTAAGGGTAGGAAAGTTGCACATGCGCGCTCTCACAGTCGAGCCAAGCAAACCGGGGGTTGCTAACAACGCAGTTGTGATGGTAACCCTCGTCTAGTGTGCCGCAGTTCTTCTATCTTCCCACGACGTGTTTCACGTGCTGCCGGTATATCGCGCGGTAAACTGAACGATAACATTGTCTCTTTCAACGAGGAAACGTATCGTTTTAATTATACGTTACAATAGAATCATATTTCCCATGGAAAAAGTTCAACCCTTATCACAAGTGTAATGCCTGTAACGTTTATAAAATTGTTCGACGCATTATCAAAGCTTTTGATCTTTAAATACTTTCCAGTGCGCAAAATCTCTCTCGAATTATAAACTTGCATTGTTGACAGTGTCTTGAAAAGTAATACTTCGATACTAAATAGATTGATATCAAAAAAATCGCGAGGTCTCGCCTGTTGAACGTCTGTGTTTGGTCGGCGCCAAAGAGTGTGAACTTGACATTGACAGGCATGACCTTGAAATCAACGCAATCCGCTGTAATATCGTGTTTCGTGTTATGGAATGTTTACACTACCACTAATCAGGGACATCTTATCTTTGAAGTATACGATAATTAGTAGAATGTGACACAATCGTAAAATCAGACGATTATCAAATGAAGAAGAATCAAGCGAAGGCAGCACAAGGCTCGCCGGAGAAGATGCCGATCAACAAAAAGGAATTAGTAGCTCGTGGAGTATCAATGGATATGGAAACATCCTGGGCAGGCCAGGAACTCGTCTCATCTATTTCCAAGCTGGATAATATGGTCCTGTCTCAAAAATTTATTATCTTATCTCATATAATCACCTCACACAAAATAACACATGGAATTTCCCCTTTTACGATATTATCTTAATAACATCGCTTTTACTTAATTGCATATCAAAATTGTCATACGTATATTGAATTGATACCAATTGTAACGCAATTTCGGGAAAGGACATAAGGGAACTCGGCAAACGATCGAACAAAGAACGAACTGTAAGAAGCTGATTGGTCTAATGTAGATTGCGAAGCTCACATGTGGCGCGATCGATGCTTATCCATAAAGCATTGGAAGGCACGTGAAAGTACACTAGTGACAGCACCTTGAAGATACCGTAAACGCATCGAAAGCGACAACTCTTACCTAATAGTACGGTCGAGTAACTCTGAAAAAAGGCAGTTACCCGATTTACCAGGAATGAAGCGATTTCTTTTATTAAGGTCTTAAAGTCGAGGGTGCAACGAATCCTCGATGCAAGAGGTGTCCAGCACGTGATCATTGACGGGTTGCTCTCAAAGCAGGTGATGGTGTTGGAGCGCCAAGTGGCTGACACACATGTCTATATATAGAAGGACCACATCCTCTCTCTCCTCTCAGTCGTCAGGAGTCGTTCATGTGTCATTCATGTGTCGTACCTCCGACACGAACCTTCTTCTTTCTTCGCCAATATTTGCAATGAGAGCCTTTACTTTCCAAGCGAACTGTATCCACTCTGTATCGCGTGCTTTCTCCTTTTTGTCGTAGCCACGCTAACCCTACACAGTTTGCAATCCTGCTTCGTTATCCAGTCTTGCTAAATGAAACCCTACTTTATTTCCAGCCAGGTGAATGCACTCGTGTCAGCCTGTTTTATCAGTGATGCTGATGAATATCCAGAAAACAATGTCCTTCGCGATTAAACGTGATAACAAATGTGAGATTATAGTTTCGTAGAATAATATTATTTGAAAGAAATTATTGGAAATGTTCTGTATCGATTATTTCATTGAGTCTGTTCTGGTTGATTTGAATATACACTGAGTGGAAGGCAAATTGCACAGTACCGCTACAAGCAAACCATTCGACACTGACCTCCTTTTCTTCCCGAGGGACACTGGTGCCCTTTAGTACTCTTTGGATTCTTTCAACAGTATGCTCGATGGGTGCCGAATACCGTGACCCAGCATCTTATTTAAGGGCAAGGTGAACGTACTCCTCGCACTCGTCTTTCCAGTACCACCCACGTATAAACGAGGCTGGTACAAGCAACAGCAGTTATTTTCGGCAATAAAAATATCCCGGCATCTGTTTTTGTCGCTTGGCAGTCGTCTCCAGAGTGCTACTAAAACCTCGTCTTTTTACAAACGTCGCGATTTCACCAGCAATGAATTTGCAAGTGCTTGTAGTGAGAGGGATATCTGAATTCCAAGCTGAATGTCAGGGGTGGCATTAGCAACTACTGACAAAGAATGCCGAGCGGTCGTAAAACTTGGTGAATAGCTTGCTGACACGACAGGGCTGAGAAATTCTTTAAACAGGTGTTTCCTATTAGTCAAAGTTAGGACGATTCGATTAAATGATACTAAATGAATGATCATTACAACCTTCCACCAAATCTCTCTCTCTCTCACGCACCTTTCCGGTTAGATCGGCTGTCAATCTTCACCTTGGGTCGTGCAATTAGTACCATTAACCATTAGCGTGGCACTCGATTCGCGAAGAGATAATTGAAACCTTGCTAAGCTGATTTAATCGACCTAATTAAGCAACGGGGCCGCACACAGGACCGCTAATAGAAAATTATCGAACCCAAACCATTAGGCGCGCAGGCGCGCGCGCGCGCTCACTCGCTCATCGAGAGAATCGCTCGCGGTTGGCGTTCTGTTTTACGATCCCAATGGGATGAGAGCTGCCCAGTTATGCTACATTCCGCTAACCCTCGGAATATCTCACCTAGGCTGCTGTGTAACTCAATGAAAACTGGTCGATTGGTGTCGCACGCAATTCAAGTATACATAAACGTAACAGAGAGAGAGAGAGAGAAAGAGAGAGATACAAAGAGAGAGAGAGGATGAGAGAGATTGAAGTGGAAGAGGGTGTGGGTACACATAACAGCGGGCTAATTGTCACATGAAAATGTTTTACGGTCCCAGAGCAACCTTCGACGCTAATGGGTTCAATCAGCGTCTCGTTATCATTACGCATTACACGCTCGCGCGTAGCCGCTCCCGAATCACCGAATTAGCACTGGGTGCCCGAATCACCGGGTGTACAAAGCGAAGCCGCGATGGTGGCCAGTTGCACTGGCTCATTAGGAATAAATCAATTAGCAGACCGCCCGATTGCACACCGTGGCCGATTTCACTTGGCGTCCACTCAGGCAATCGGCTCGGTCTCCTGATTATCAAGTGTTCGATCTCCACCTAAAGACAGTAACATCATCGAGTTGCCAATCCGATCGTCACAGAGACCTCATCCATTCTCTCTGTCACGTGTGCACTTTCGAGAGGTCGAAATCTCTAACATAACTCTCACCGCTAACACGAAGGATCGCTCGAGTCATAAAGTTTCGCAGATTCGTCGGATTTGTTGTTCACCGGCTGTTTTGAAGGATCCAACGTGCCAGCAGGCGCACTATTTCAAATTTAACTGAGCTAAGAGCTCGACTGCGTTCAGCGAGCCACGCGATAAAGCGAAACAAACTGCTCGAAGCGTTGAAATATTCAGGGGGGGGGGGGTTTTACGAGCACCCCCTCTACCAGCACATCTGCATTATAAACCGCTATGGTATCACACAGATTAAACGTTGAGTACTTAAAAAAAACTCGCCGTGACACTCGCTCACCATCAAGTGACGAATAATGAATAATCAATTGGAATATGACGCATTAGAGGTCGATGCCAAATATGTGCGAGCAAATCGAGGCTCGTAATAATTCCTAGTTATTAGTGAACAATTATGCGAAGCGAGTTCCTAGTGCATAATTGTGCTCGTAGTGTTGTACAAGTACAAAGTGGCAAGCGGTTAGGTTGAGCTGGTGCATAACGAGTTTAGTAACCCCCTCGGCATGTAGGTTAAAAGGAATCGATGGGATTGCACGCTGGGCAACGCGCGGACGCCCCACAGTACATGCATCGTCGAGAGCCAGTCGATGGCGTGCAACTATCGCCACACGATTCGTGGCTAACCGAGGAGAGTCGCAGGACGAGTACGGCGACGAGTACTCGTCCGAGGTCATGAACTCTTCTTTTCCCTCAAGCTTTTGTTATAATTTCGTGCCTTTGTAAAGTCATAAAGTTCTTTGTCTTACGTTTCCATTGCACGATTCCTTCGAGCTCGCGCGCTGTTTATTTACAAGGAGTTCAAAGAGGCTGTGAGTGAGAGAATGAAGGAAAGTCATCTGCGTGTCTTACAGGCCCGCTTCCAGCAGAAGCAATTGCAGGAGAAGGAACAGAAATTACTACAGCTTTACGATCAGCAACAACAACGAGCGTACCAAGTGGTGCAAAGGGGTAGTGCCGGTTCGAATAATCCAAACCATGGTTCCACGGTCACCACCGTCACCAGAAGTTCTTCGAGCACTCATACTACTTCGACCTCGCACGGAGGAAAGGTAAGCGACTTTTACCTTACTCTAACTACTAGTAAATGCATATGAACATTTCTGTACTAGCGATCGATGTATAACAGACTAGCATTAATCATTTCCACACTTCCTCGCGCGTTTACTCCGACGCCCGATGTATTCGATGGATCAGGTCAGAAATCATGTAGAAATGTATGTGTGTGTGTGTGTGTGTGTGTTGAAGGTGAGGCAGATGTTCGACGAGAGACGTCAAACGGGCGTGAAGGGCATCGACAGGAGCTACCCACTGGAGCCGTTGGAGAACAAACCACGCAAGCAGACGAACGGTTTGGCATCGCAGAGGAACGGAAATTTCACGGTGAGCCGACAGTCCGTGACCGTAAAGCGCGTGGCAAGGGCCGACGTGAATAGCAATCTGAACGGTGGTAAGCCTGTGATTTCCTATCACGAGGAAGTCACGCGCGAATCCTTTGGTTCCCCGCTCGACGACGACAAGGACGAGTTCGGCAGTGAGAACCATCTGTCGCGGTACGCCAATGGAAATGGAGAGGTTTGTTCTTATCATTAAGATCATTTATTGTATGTCTTAAAATCTGTAAATGTTATATACAAAAAGTTGGACATGGATGAAATCATATTTAGGTGCGGATTGAAGAGGTTCTCGACTCATCCGTTGGAGATCGAATGCCAGGCAAGCACCACTTGATGGAATTCGAGGAGGGCACGAAGCAGCGTGTCAGGAATGATCTGGACGGCGAGGAGTTCCCGGAGGACCACCTGGTGGACGTGCCGGACAAGCTGCCGAAACGGACGGTGACTAGGAAGCTCTCCCAGGCGGAGGCGCGACTCGAACGATTCAAGAATGCGAACGCGAAACGAACCACACCCCCAAGGAACACAACTACCACCACTTCCATTACGAAGAAACGAAGCGAGCCTCTCTTCCCAAGTAAATCTACTTCCAGGTAACGAAGCTCGTCGTGATACTTTTGTACGTAGCAATACTTTCGACAAGAATCCACAGGGGTATCGGACCGAGAACTCTCGAGCTTCTTCCTCTATGCTCATATATTTCCGCATATCTCATTAGCGAGTCTCACTGTGTGTGTGTTTTGCGAACTTCTGGTAATCACCAATATTCCGCGCTGACCGAATTAATCGGGAATTCGTGCTAACCAATTAGCCGCCCCCGCTTTCATTCCCCTGCTCGATTAATTTGTGGTTCACGCGAGCGCAATCGCTGGCTAGATTCGGCTCCATTAAAATCCATGCGAACCCAGTGACCGAACTAAAAGGGGGGAGACGTCATTCTGGAGAGATCATTTGCCAATTCACCTGTATGCTGAATCCGCCGCTGCTACCAGAGCAAGGATACTGAGAGTCAAGGATAGACGACACACTTGCATTTGCTCTAATATAAATTTGCCTAACAGCTATAATCAGGCAAATAATGTTGGAAAATGGATAATCCAGAGCTGAAAGCGATTAGGCGCCTGCCCTAATTATAAGTAGCCTCGAAAGCTGTGCGTTATTAATGGGGCGACGCTAAATCAAAAATTATTAATCATGCGGCGATAATCGATGCTGGCCTTCGCTGAAAATAATACACGCAAGCCGAAAGTGGATTCTGGAGCAGATGGCTTTTCGAGGGGGTTTAAAGTGCTCAGTCAGTAACCAGCTTAATATAAAAATGGCAATTGGGTGAAGAGGGTGGAGAGAAGGAGATATTGAGACTTTGAAAGGATTTACTATGCTGCCAATGTTAATGCTGCTGTGAGAAAGGACACTATTGACTCATGCTCTCTCATTCATCTTCTAATCGGTTCACGCCTAACAGAACGACCAAAAGATCCCTGTAATTGCTGATTATCATTTCTCAGCAATACCGAAGCCAATAGAAGTAGACTGTCGCAACTGCTCGGCGGAAAATCCACGAGAAGAAGTCCGACACCGACTACAGTTGGGAATCTGACAATTTCGAGGAAAGATAGTTCTCGATCTCCATCCAGGGAATCTAGGAGATCAGTGAGTTCCATTCAGAGAGTGAGGAGCAGACTATCATCGCCTGAACTGATCAGAAGCACAATGGAGGAAATTGACAAACCAGAATTCTTTTGCGTGGAATCGGATAGATCGGCTACTACGTACAGTGCAAAACCAACCATAAGCTGGACTAACAAAACGAAGCGGCCATTATTTCTACAAAGTGGTAAAACGAATAAAAGGATTGGGCCAGTGCAATCCATCAGAAAGAAACGTAGTGACAAACCAGAATTTTTTTGCAAGGAGTCCGAGACATCGGCGACAACGTACAGCCTGCGACCAAGACCTACTGGAACTAAGAATTCAACAACTGGTACGAACGCAATCGGCAGAAAGTCAAGAGAAAATGATTCGCAGAAGGGGAGTCGAAAGCCGAAATATTTTTATCAGGAGGGCGATCGATCGGCAACAACAATGAGTCTCGACGCGGTCGATACTAGAGTTCAATCAGTACGGCCAGAAAGAATTGTCAGGCGACCAGGCGAAAGCGTGCAATCGCTTTCCAGCAACTGTAAAGCAACATCTGGCTCTGACGTTAAATCGAAGCCGCGAATTACAAGGCTGTCAGAGAACGAAAAGCAAGTTTACCGCGGAGCCCGAACGAGTCCAGCATTTTTTGGTCCGGAGTCAGAAAAATCAGCGACCACTATGACTGTGGTTCCAGAAACCATAAGAAAATCGAGAGCGATTACGTCACCGGAAACGAGAAAACGAGTGGACTCAGGGAGTAAAAAATTTTGCTTTAATCATACTGGTGCTTCGGTCTCGCTAAAAGACTTGGGGAAGGAAAGCCCGCGTAGTGGTAGTCCGAAATATTTCGATAGACCGACTGAAAGGAAGGGCATCGATACAAAAGCTCCGGTAAGGCGATCACCAAGCCCGGAGAAATTGATTGAGAAACGAGAATCGAGTCCCGAATTCTTCTGTCGGGAATCCGAAAAATCGGCCACGACGATAAGTCTGAAGCCCAAGGTGAGCAATGGGTCAATAGGTGGCCGATCAAAAAGTCCTCGATCAGAGCAACAAAAAGCTACGTCAAGGAACGGCGGGACGACGAGATCAGATAGGAAATCCGTAAATCAGTATCAGAGTACCCGGCGAATGTCGAAGAGTCCTGAAAACTCGTCTCCTTTTGGAAACAGGAATGGGACATGTCCTAAAGGATCAGGTCATGTTCTCCGCTCGATAGGTCTCATTCGTGATGTTATAAATCGTCAGGACCAAACTAGAAACACCGCTAATTTATCAAGAAAACAGAGAACATTAGATAAAAAGCGTGCGTCGATCAAGTCAGACGAGGGTGACGGAGTGTCGCTGGGAAAAGTTGGCAAGAAGTCGAGTGTCGGCGGTAACAACAGTAGGCCACCGACACCGGCGAACTCGTACAAACTTACCACTCCAGGTTCCAGTCCGAGGAGTTTCAGTTCGGCGGAAGGGGATGCTGAAATTCAAGAGATCACGCTGTCGCATCGGTACGTTCACGGGGACAAAGTGGATGACATGGAAAAGGAAGCCGGCGACAGGAACGTCGGGCGAGTCGTCGCCAAGACTTACTCGAAGTCATGCAGTCAAAAGGGATCGAGCAGCAGCGAGAACTCGAAGAGCGACAGTCCCGCCACGTATTCTGTGGGTAAATCGTGCAAAAAAAGAGGATCGCTTCTCCAGTCGAATATTTTCGTGCCGATATGCACGCGAACGAGAGAGCAAGGATCGACATCACGCCGACGATGTTCTAGTGACTCAAAATCGAGCTGCGAAGCAGGAAGAACTGTTAGTTTGAGGCAAATAACGAGGAATAAGTCACAGGCCAAGCGATCTACCAACGCGAGTCCTACTCCTCCTTCTCTAACAGCAAGTGGCAAGTTGCCTTTTTCCATGGCGAGTCGTCGTGCCAGCCTGGGAAACGTGAAACGTGAAATCACCAGTGAAAGAAAAACTTCAGGATCCCCCAGGCAAACATCGGCAAGTCCAACCGGCCGCTTAAGGAATAGAGAATCGCCGATCAATTCGAGCAGTTCGATTTTCGGCGAGAGCCCTACCATCCTGAAGAAATGCCGCTCGGGGAAAAGTCCTCCGGTGAGAGCGCCCATTTCACCAAGTTCCGGGCGACGACTCCAGGAGAACTGCTCGACGAATACCGACGGTGCCGACACTTTGCGATCGACCGACCTTGTTCGCAGAGCCATGGACGACAGGGATGAAAGAGGATCGAGCAAAATATCGCTGGGAGGAAATAAAAATCAAGGAGGTCCTGAGACAGGTGGAACATCTATCGAGGATCATCATACAGTTGATAGTAAGGTCGAGGCTTTCGACGAGGAAAAACATAAGGTAGTCAAGAAGGATAAAGCTGTGTATCCAGGCTTAGCCATTGCGAAATTGAAGAATCTCACTACTTCTTCGAGAGAAATAGAAAAGATGAATATAGGGATAACCGATTCGACTGGCAAGGGGAATGAGAGCACGGATTACGTAAGAACAGATTCAGTAGAATCTGCCCTGAAACGTTTCGATTCCATTGGTGGGGAATCTACTCGAACATTTGCCCTCGGGACATCTTCACAATGTAATTTACATACATCGGAAGAACATGGAAGTATTGTAACTGAAACTAAAGCTAAAAGGGGAAGTGAAGAAACTATATCCTTAAAGGGGCATAACCAACAGAAAGCAACCAGTCCCTTAAAAATCAAAACAACATCATCAAAGTTAACATTGAGAAAAACTCCAACCACCCTGTCCAAAACACCGAAATCGGCTATGAAAGGAACTATTCACTCGAGTGTTGCGAAAATTTTGAAAAGCCCGGATATCCGTTCGAAGAAGAAATTCGCGAATGCTCGGGATTCCATCGAGATAGTTCGAATTTCTGCAAAATCTCGACCACCCGGATGTAAGCGAAGACTCTTCCAAGATTCAGACTCGGGCGAAGAAATGAAGAGTGCATCGTCGAAAAAAACAAGCATAATGCAGAAGCAAATGACTTCGCAAAAGATCATTCAAGATGCTAGCGAGCCTGATTCCTCAGTATCCTTGAAACAATTGCGCTCTATCAAGGACATTCGAAAGTCCATGAAGAGTAGCAGCTCAGGCAATTCGTCCTCCTCGCGCCTAAGTATCATCCGTAGGAAAGAATCACTGGCAAAGCCAGCGATTGCATACAAAGTCCGGCAATCCCCGGCGACGTTGAAGCTCGAGAGTAGAAGCGTTCCGATATCCTCGGTATACCGATCGCGCACTACTTCCTGTTGGAAAAGCGGTGGCAGTTCGCCGGGGGCGGGAGATTTATTTCTTAAAGATAGAACCCCTTTATCCAGGATCACGAAAAGTCCAAGTCCGGAGCCGGTCCCGAGGAAAGTCGCGGAAGCCGTTCGAACGACTGCGGGTAGGCGAAGCGTACCCCCTTCACCGTCCAAGAGCCCGGAAGCTGCGCCAAGGGTAAGCAGCACCGACTAAAAGTTCCCTTTACCACATAACACGGTGCTTTTATTAAAAGAGAAGATGAACAAAAATCAAGTGAGAAAGAGAAAAGAGAGAGCTGAAAAAAAATACAGGAGGACTGAGTGAGGCAGAACGACGGGACGTTGCACTCTTTATGGCAAAAGTTTCTTCCGCGCAAACCTCTGAATGAGGGAGAGATTGAAAGCGACACGCTTCTCCCATTCATGGTGAAGCGCGCGTACATGCTTTAATATACGTAGATGCTCTGGATACCGAGAACAAGTACAGAAGGACTGCTCGGACTGCTGCAATATTCAATGAGGTGTTTTATGGGGGCTCGGTTAATCTCACTGCTTGCGCGCGTATTACTTTAACTTTAAAGGCACCATCGGAGTCGAAAGCGACGAGACGACTGGTTGCTGCTGGCAGCAAAAGGAGCACGATCACTACTGCAAAAAAATCGCCGGACGTTACCGACGGCCCGGAGAATGGCCTGCATCCGCAGGAGTCTGTTGCGGAAGCAAAGCGGGAGAACATCATCCACACGCCTGGCGCAAAGAAGGCTGACGCTTTTGTCATCGATTTCGATGAACCGACGGCGAGGGAACGTGAGCCGGCTCAAGCGAGAAAACCCCTGCCCAGGAAACAGTCTGCCGAAGTAGGTCGAAGATTCAAGTTTCACTTTAGTTGCTTTTAAGAACGCGACAAGTGTACAGGCCTTTATTCCCGTGGCCTAGGCACAATGAACATGTCTCCATGAAGTATCGATAGCTGCCGGGCAAAATGAAAATCGCTTGACGATTGCCGCAATGATTTCCGACAACGGTCGGGCCGCACAATCCGCGATTAATCACACATGGCCTCAATTTCTGGTGAAACGTAAATTCCGTCGTAATCATTAAGTGCGGAGTGGCAGGTGCGCGTCATCGGGAATACGTAAGTATAATAGATAGTGATGTTCTGTCTCAGAAATTGACATCCCCGACCACTCCAGCCCGACCACCTTCATCCGTGTCATCCACATCGAGCGGATCCCCTCACGGTTCGAAGAGCAAAATGTCAGGAAGGGCAAAGTCAAAGTCATCGATGAATGCAGCGTCCACTTCGAGAACATCCGCGGCAATGAAGAACACTGGCAGCTTCCATGCCGCGTAAGGATTTATTGAATGCGATTTTCTACTAACATGTAAAATATCACCAGCAATTACGTGCTACGACGATGGAGCATTACAGAGTGTAACCCACTTGGGAGATTCCACGGAAAGCCGATACTAATCGCCATACTACACAATATTATTAATTATCAGGGACCCAAGGAACCATTAAAGCAACAGATATCCTCTTGATTCTGGCTGATAGTCCGCACGATGTAACTAAGATGGAAACTGAGAGAGCTTTAGGGCACTTTATAGTATACTACCGCTCATCTGCATGTCGTAATATTCCTCGTTAGATTTGACATATTAACAAAACAACATACTGCTGAGAGGATTATAACACGACTTCCTATTCCAGCAGTTCTCCAAACAAATGGCCTAGAACTCACAAATACTAACTGAACGATTGATTTATTTGCTTTAACGAGCATACCCGCTTACGTTCTGTTTGCAGCGATAATCTAATGGCCTGTAAAATATGCGGGCGACACTTCGCAACGGATCGGGTCCGTCTTCACGAGGAGATCTGCTCGAAAACGGCCCAAAAGAAGCGGAAACAATTCGATGCAATGCTCTTCCGAGTACGGGGTACCGAGCTTGAACCGTTCATGAGGAAAGGCTTGATCAAGAAAAATGACGTCAGTTCCTGTCATGAATACAGATTTATACCTTTCCCTTTTGTTATACCATAATAGTGAAACTGAGTGAACAATAGTGAAATTTGCTTTGCTTTGTTTCAGTCGAGATCGAGCAAGGCCGAAGTGAAGTCAGACTGGCGGAAGAAGCACGAGGACTTCATCAACGCGATTCGCTCGGCAAAGCAGGTGCAAGCACACCTGGCTGCAGGCGGCAAGCTGAGCGACCTGCCACCACCTCCACCCAGTGATTACAGTGATTACATCCAGTGTCCTCATTGCGGCCGCAAATTCAATCAAGCAGCCGCCGAGCGTCACATTCCTAAATGCGAGAACATGCTCCACAATAAGGCCACCCACTCCAGACCACCGAAACCCAGACGCTAAACGAGCAGCCCATCTCTTTGGAGGAGGACCCTTCTTATGCCTTGATTTTTTTATTCGAATCTGGACACGATAATCTGGAGAGGAAAATCAAGGCATAATATGGGGAATCTTCATCGCATCGTCGATCGTACACGAAAAGATTTTCCATCGTTAAGGGACTTTTTACTTGCCTAGGATCTTCGGAGTGAAAATTTTGTACGACTTCCAAGAGCCCGATGATTTCTTACGAGCCTTTTTATGCAATTTTATATGGGATTACGTTCTTACCAAGGGAAATGTGTCCCCTCTCTTGCCCCCCTTCTCTTTTTACATTTTTACTGATGAAATCACAAATCCTTCCCACATTTCTACCATAGTATACGTCTAACTAAGCCATAGAGTTGATATTGGTTCCGGCCAACAATAAATTGAAACACACGATCGCAGTTTACAGTTGTAAATATACGTTCTTCAGGTATCATAGCTGAATCGACTTTAAATGTATCTTTCAACTACAACATTCTTCTTGATTATCCAATATCAAATCGCGATATTGACGGTTTGTGCGGTGAAACTAAAGCCTTAGGTGTTCGAGTAGCCCGAGAAACCTCACGAGCTTCGAAATGCTTAACACCTCGTATATGTACTTAATCCGCTTGAAATTGGAAAACTAACTTTAGCAAGCGCCGATTCCTATGATTGTGATTTATTTTCTAAGCTTCGCACGGAACAAAGCTGGCCCACGCGAGTGTACGACACTTTAGCTCTTAGCACCCCCGTAATTATGTCGGGGGCTTTAACGCTACTGTTCTAAAGCGACATTGGAAGCTAATAAACTCTCACTTTTTCACAAAACCCGTTATTATCCAACCTCATGTATAAAAGTACCCATCAAATAGTTATCGATCAACCAGGAGTCAATCCAGCTGCAATCAGCTGTTCACTCTATCCTCATTCATCGTGAACTAATAAACGTTCCGGTGAAATGGTTGCATGCCGATCGAATTCAAAGGAACGCGGCTATATTTCCAGGAGGGAATTGATGAACTAGGGATTGCAGGGTAGATTATGTTGGCAAAGCGAGAAGTACATGCGCAGAACATCGGTGTACGGAACAGGCCAACAAAACGCAGACGACGTGGTGTGTTCCGGGTGCACCGAAGGTGGCTCTTTAAATAAGGCAACCTGCCGACGATACCACTTGTCATGATTGGGTACAAGGATTGGATGTCAATTCGCATCGCGATTTATGAGTAAAGCGAAAGAGAAAGCATGTACCACTTGATTGTGCTAGTGGCGGCAGTACATCTATTGTACTGCCCATTCACGAAAGTCGAGGAGAGCTTCAACTTGCAGGCTATACACGATATCCTCTACCACGGTTTTAACCTCAGCGAGGTAATACCAGTGATATTCCTGGACATCAGTGAAAGATTTCGTCAATTTAGAGTCGCGAGACAGTGTCCGTTTCAGTTGACAGGTTGCTGACACCCTATCCGATGTGTATTGCGCAAAAAATCCATGCAACTTATATTTAGAATCCAATGCGCGTATTTATAAACTCGTGATCAGCTGCTATAACATATATGCTTAATATTTTGCCCGAGCCCTTATCCACTATTGTCCCTGAAGACAGGATGATTCTATCACACAAGAAATTTATTGATACTTAAAGTACAATCGTTTAACAGTATGATCATCACGAATTTCCTGGGGTTGTACCAAGATCCTTTTTGGGACCAATTGTAGTATCAGGCTTTGCAGCCCCCTTGGTAGCAGCTATTAATCATCTTCATCTTAATAAGTTTTTTGCTCAATATGTGGGTAAGTTTTTCCACTTGATACAGCTTATTAACAAAATCAAAAATGGAAGACAATAATCTGCTTTACTCTTTGATTATTGCTTTGTAGTGAGAGCAGCTCTGGGTTTATTAGTGGTAGGAATGTTAAAGCTGTACAGCCAAGCTCTGCAGAGTATCTTTGGTCCCCAGTTTACAAAATGGTTCATTGCCATCACAGTGACTCAATATCATTTTATGTATTACCTCAGCAGACCATTGCCAAATATTATGGCTATGCCATTAGGTAATGCAGAGTTAATGTTATCCAATAAAGACATTCTGCAAGCATCACTCGGATAATATTGTTGAATCTTTTCAGTGCTCTTGGCTTTATACGGCTGGTTGAGACAAAGTCACATTACATTTATTTGTGCATCAGCAGCAGCCATCATAATATTCAGAGCAGAACTTGCTATGCTCTTGGGTCTATTCCTTTTATACGATATAGCCAACAAGAAACTGAGCATACCAAGGTATTTAGTACACATTATATCGTGGAGCATTGATTCCTAGTATGGCTATAACAATTTCAAACAGAAGTGATTAGAATCACCAAAGGACTTTCTGCCAAACTGCACTGATATTTGTAAGCTTTGTTTGCTTAGCATTTCTGGTTCATCCTAATTCTGCACTACGAAGAATTAGTTGAACTATTTTGAGTGAACATTCTCATATGCCATTTGTCTCCTTCCCCCTCAATAGAATAATCTTTTACAAGAAATCATAACTTTTAGACTGCTTAAAATTGCTGTACCCGCTGGTATAATATTCCTAGCACTCACTATAATAGTAGATTCCATCTTTTGGAAAAAAATATTGTGGCCAGAAGGAGAAGTGTTTTACTACAATACCATTTTGAATAAGAGCAGTGATTGGGGTGTATCCTTTTTGAAAGTGTATGATCTTACTCAATATGATTAAGAGTTCCTTCTTTCCACAGAATTAAAGATATTTCTTTGAACTTAACACGTTAATAGACATCACCATTTTTATGGTATTTTTATTCAGCCCTACCAAGGGGGCTAGCACTATCATATTTCCTAGTGCCAATAGGCATGATTTGGGATGCTAGAGTGAGAGCACTCACTGTTCCAGCTATCACATTTGTTCTCCTATTCTCGTTTTTGCCACACAAAGAATTAAGATTCATTATTTATGTCTTCCCATTATTGAACGTTGGTGCTGCAGCTGTATGTCATAGGGTGTAAGTACAACATAAGAAACAAACTTGTAATTGGCTGCTAAAGACTACTTGAAAATAATATTTTGAAATAGATGGGAGAACCGTACGAAAACACCATGGAAGGGATTTTTAGCACTAGTAATATTAGCTCATCTAGTTCTGAATGCCCTATTTTCTATGTTCCTTCTCTGTGTTGCTGGTTGCAACTATCCCGGAGGTCTGGCAATTGCGCGATTGCATAGGCTAGAAAAAGAATCTATTGAACCTGTGCATGTACATATCGATGTCTTACCAGCACAGACAGGTGTATCGAGATTCAGCCAGGCTAATGACTCGTGGATGTAAGTTATATCTCGGTCTCTCTTTGATCAATTCACCTAAGTTGAAGCCTGCTAACGAGTGATACTTTCCAGTTATTCGAAGCAAGAGAATTTAACTATTAGTGATCCAGAGATGCTTCAATTCACGCACCTCCTGATGGAAGCCAAAAGTAAATATTCCCCGAACATAAAACCATACTTGAAGACACACGATATTCTCGATTCGGTCGACGGTTTCTCGCACATAGCATTAAATTATAATATGTTACCTCCTATTAAAATTAAAACACGTCCGATCATATTTATTATGAAACGGAAACCAAATATCACATATGATCCGCCAAAGGTAATACCGCGAATTCATCCAAAACGGTCAATGCAAGAAACCGAAGATGTACCCGAAAAAAGAAAAGAAAGTAAATTGGTAGAACCAATCTTAGATGAAATAGTCGAGTCATTGGAACAATTTGAGAATCCGATCGATTATGAACATTTCCCGGACTTAAAAAATAAAGACAGTATCTCAGTTAGTAAAAATGACGAAGACACCACTACAGAAATTAATACTTTGCCCGCTCATGAAGAACCCCTGCCAGTTGGTGAAATAAATAAGAGCGAAATGTTGGAAGAATTAATTACAACAAATTATATTGAAAATGATGAACCCGCCAAGTCAGAACAACCAGCAGAGAACCTTTCTGATAGCAATGAAAAGCCAATTACAAAAGGAAAGCTAGAGAAAATCGAAATTTTAAAAGAACGCTTAAAAGAAACACCACCACCAAAACAGCCTGGTCGCTTAAAAGAAGTGGTGAAAAAAATTATTCAAGAAAAAATGGAAGTAGTAAAGTCCAAAAGGGATACAGTTGATACTAAAAAAGTTTTGGAACCAGTGGATAAACAGGCTGTGGAGATAAAGGCTGATGTACCTGAAGTGTTGACTGTACAACCACCAAAGCTAAAAGACATTGCAGATGAACCATTAAGAGCAAAACCAGCAGTTACAAAGCCAGGGAAGATGAAACAACAGAGACCAGCGAATGTGAAGGAAAGTATACGAAATATTATAAATCAGTTCAGGGAATTTGAGAAAGAGCTGGAAGACATGGAAGAAAGTGAACAAACAAAACCTACTGTAACCTCAATGGAGATGTCTATCGAGGAGCAACCTTCAGATATAGACGATATTGAAGAATCGCCGACTATAAAAAATGCGAAGGAGAGTCTTAGAGATATTATAGACCAGTTCAAGCATATCAAAAGCGAGTTGACTTCTGAAGAGGATGATAAGTTCGATGAACTCGCGACACATTACATGGATCGACCACTTTGCCAAACGCTCGGGGAGTTTAGCGAGGCTTTGAAAAGTTTGGTTCAACGAAAAAAGACTGTTGTAACACCATCTGCAATACTGCAAACTAAGAACGAAGCTCTTAACTTACGAGCAGAATCAGATCCACAACCAATGGTAGATGGAATCAAGACTGTAGAACATATCGAAAAGAAGGATACAAAGCATCAGAAGGGACAAGATAGTAGTAAATCTTCACTCGAAAAATCTAAAGATCTGAAAGCTACAAGTATCCTTCCAAGTGCTCAAAGAGGTGCTGTTAATATGTCATATGATCCATCAAAAAACGAGACAGAGGAAAGACCAGAGCACAAGCCAAACCAAAAAAGTATTGAAGATAGTTCAAACTAAGGTTTCAATGCTAGACATAACTGTTTTATGCTTTTTGATGGAGCTGTTATATATATATATATGTGTATATATATATATATGTATGTATAGTGATGTGTAAATATGTTTTTCTGTGATACAAATGAACATTATATTTTGAAAACATGCTCATGCATTACCAAGACGGAAAAAAAGATCTACTACAAGATACGGCAGGGAGCATTTCTCAATATATGACATTGCAAAGTGCCATCACTCTGTATTTGTGTATGGATTAATGCTGAAATATCTGCAAATATGGGTACTTAATTTATACGACTCAATTTTCCAGTTTGCTTTTACAACCCTGAACCTATCAAATTTAGAAGTTAGCAATAGTACCACTAGATGTGCCCGCATCACATTTGTTTCTAGTCTTTTATATTTTTTCTTGCATTTAGACAGTGCTTTAGCATAGTGTATTTTGTAGTTTCAATGCATTATATTTTCTTACCCGAGATTAGATCATCTCACTGAAATCAACAAGTACATAGAAGACGAGGAATAAGCTCACTTCCATATTGGTATTTGCAGAGCATCTAAGTGCCTTGACCTTCCAAAATCTCCAGTTGATAAAGCGCGGACAGACAATGTAAATGTGTATATGTATCTCTGTTTTACAACAAGTAAAGATATTTGCTATAATCAATTAAGTCTTAAATCCTGTTCCTTAAAGTCAGTACTAATATTACACAAATCGAATCTGATTAATGGAAAGCTTTTATTAAGACATTTTTGAGATATCATTAACCCCATACCGCTCCATGTGTCATCAGACAAACATACAAATGGATACTATTAAGACAGGCAAGAACTACAAGTCCTCCAGAAGTGCGAGTTAAGACTACATCTTGGAAGCCTCGTGCCAAGTGAGTCGGTGACATATAATTTTTCTTCTATAAGGAGAATGGCATGAGTACCATAGGAAGAGTAAACAATATAATAGAATTATAACAACTCATGAGCACCATGATCATTGCTTGCTTTATTTTCAACGCTTCTCTAAACGGCGGCATGGGACCTCCTGTCAAGTTCCACGCCGAATGGAGTTGGCCAACGACCTTCCACTATTTTAAATGTCCGGATTATATCAATTTTCGATCAAATAGATCGAAAGATTAATGGGGTGATTAATATGATTAATAATCTTAACCAATCTGAGTTTAAGTTTTCATTCAAAGTTCTCTTAATTATTATAAGTAATGGTTGCGCCGCAAGTCTGGTCGAAATCGACCAAATTCTTATTGCATATTATCCAACAAAATCAATCGAGATTTTTACTCACTGGGTTTTTCATCGCGATATGACTGATAATAGCAGTCTTTAAAGTTGAAATGTAGTAGGATCACCACGTAAAACGATACTTTTCCGGAAAAATGTGGGAGAAATTTATGGAACCGGCACAAAACATTTACACATTTTATAACGTTGCCACGGAAACTGATATTTGAAGTTCTGCGTCACTGGATTGCCCGCGCTTCCTGGGGAAATTTTATGAGATCGTCACCCCATCTGGATCACTAGACAGGTAAAAATAAACACGGGCAACATTTATTTCTTTGAAGGTATTTAAACATTACGATTCAAAATAGTTTAAATCACAAACAGAAGAGGCCGTCCTGAAACATGAAATCCGTATATATGTATTCATCTAAATTAGATGGAACTTCGTAATTTCAAAACAATTAATTGGCGCGAAAGAATCATTCGTCATGTTCAGTCGTGGCAATGTTGGCAATTCTGAGAAAGAGGGCAGATCGGTGGCGGAACACGAACGCATGCGCACTCACATCCCGACGCAACAGTCGTAAACAACATTTTTTCAATTGAGAACTCTTGGGAGTTTACGCTTTCGTGGTAAATAGGGCGGGTCGGGGCTAGCACCACAGTTTTTCCGCGTTACCGTGCAATTTCGCGGAGAAAATGTGGCCGAAAAGGGTGGCTGAGTCTACGTGATAGGTAAACGACAGGGTATCTGGCATGAGGTGACGTCACTCAGATCGTTCTGGAAGAACGCTGCAGGACAGTAATGGCGGGTATGTATTTACGTCGGCCAACCAAAAATCGATCGGAAGCGTGAACAAGGTGAACCGTCGGCCTCATGTATTTCGAACCATCGGTTTCAGATTTGTATGCCAAGTACAACTGCACCTATTGTCAAGAGGACATTGCGGGCTTACGCGTTAAATGCGTGGAATGCCCAAATTTCGACCTCTGCTTGCAGGTGAGCCGAGTCAACGCCTGTTTCGCAGTCACGTGCTCTCTTCTCTCCCCCTCCCTCTCTGATAGCCACTTGGCCTACTCCTTCTAATCATTATGTCTATCCCACCTCCACCGCCTCCGATCTGCCGTTGCCACTTCCCCCGTGCGATCGTCCTTCCGCCGTCGAACGATTTTGCGTATTGAGATTCCTTTTTTCTTCTCCTTCCCCAACCCTACCGGACCCGTTCTCCTCTCCCTTTTCTGTAGATAGATACCCTTCCACTTTCTAGCGCAATGAATGAAACGGCTGATCGTGCCGCCGGGACACGTGTGTACGCTCGCCGTGATTGATCCATGTATTCCCGCGAAAGTAAACTTCGATCTATTAATTTTAAACCGCGAACTTAGAAACATTCGACATAGAATCCCTTAGATCTTTCCACCTAACTCATTATGATCGTTGTATTAATAATCATGGAATGCCATTAGTGTTTTTCGGCGGGAGCTGAAATTGGTCAACACAAAAATGATCACTCCTATCAGTTCATGGACTCTGGCACCATTAGTATATTTAATGGTCGCGGTAATTGGAGTGCCAGAGAGCAACTCAGACTCTTGGATGCCATTGAACAGTTTGGCTTTGGAAACTGGGAGGACATTAGCAAACACATTGAGACACGAACACCAGAGGGTATTCAGAGTTATTTTTCGACGTTACGCCGCTGGTTTCGAATTCAACATTAATCGAATATCATTCTTCAGAAGCGAAAGAGGAATACATTGCCAGATACCTTGATGGGAATATTGGCAAATATACATGGCCATTCACAGAAAGCTATACGCCAAATCTTACAGATCAGACGAAATCTGATCATGGTCCTCTATCTCCCGATCTTACGTCGCGGCTACCTCCACTCGATATTACTCCGGAGGAAGCTGCACAGTTGGGCTATATGCCACAACGCGATGACTTCGAAAGAGTGAGTAGTTTCTTCGTCACTCGCAGTCAATTGTTTCAGCGAATCATGAGGGTATTTTTTAATGCACATATATTGCTTGCAGGACTATAATCACGAGGCCGAGTCGCTCGTATCTTCTTTATTCTTGAATCCAGCGGAGGATGACGATTTAGATATAGCTCTCAAACTCGCACAAGTTGATATGTACACAAATAATTTAAGAGAAAGGGCTAGGCGAAAACGGGTGGTCCGCGATTATCAACTTGTGGCGGCATTTTTCGCCACCTCGAGAAAAGATAAGGGAATAAAGAAAAAACAGACGAAAGAAGAAAAGTACGATCCCTTTATTAGCTAGTATCTACAATTATGCATTTTCTTGAGTATACCAGTGGATGGATTAGATTCTTCCTTAAATGGTATTTCATCTAACGAAATTCCTTGCGTTTATTTTATGCAGAGAGTTTAGAGATAGAATGCGTACGTTTGCGCAATTTTATACGGCGCAAGAGTATGAGCAGTTCTTAGCAAATCTCGAGAGAGAAAGGGAGTTGAGACTACGGCTTTCCGAGTTGTATCGGTACCGAGAGCACGGCATCACCAGACACGAAGAATGCACTCACTTCGAGCAAGTCATGGTACAAACTCAGGGACAGAACGAGTCTGCAGACCACTGGAATGAAAAGAAATCTGTAAGTAGACATTTCCGTAATATTGGGCACTTTCTTTCAATAATAATCGAGTCACAAGTCACAATATAAGGGGTATACTTTGTACTTTACGTGTTCTGTCCTCATAAAGTTCATTTGTACCATAGACGTGTACCATAAGTAATGTTGATCGACCTAGGACGAACGAAATGCTTAAGAATATACTATTCACCAATTACTGTAAGGAATATCTTTAATATTTAAGATCTATTTCGCAATCATAAACTTCTTAAAGTCAAACTCTAGTAGGGCTCATGTGATACTTTAAGACATGCATTCCTTCAAAACAATCGAATCATTCATGTTCTTCTTTGATTACTACTTGCATGTTAAATGAATATTAAATACCTAAAACACCTTTTCAATGTCTGATGTATGTGAATTCGAGCGATTTTCCTACTGATCATATCTACCAATCAAATACGAAATCAATACAAGAGTCTTATTTATATCGTTTATACCAGCTTTTGCTTCCCTTTAACTAATTCCATTGTTTGTGGTGCGTGTTGCCAGGCATTTGTGAACAGATTGTATCAGTTTGCATTTCACTTAGGGCAGCAGTGGGCCGTCCACAACAATACACCGCCACACCTCAAAAAAAAGGTATACCTTTCAACGGATTAATTATTTTGGACCATACGTATTCTTCGATTGCATGTCAATCTTTATAGTATGCACAATGCAGTGACGTTGAACAGAAGCATATAACTATTGTCCGAATCTTATAGAGAAGAAGAAAAAGGATACCCTTCAACCGACCGAAAATACACTGTAAAAGACTTGCCCAGCAGCAGCACCTCAATCAATCAAACCAGTCACAGTCGGACGACGACTCCAGCCAATCAGTGGGTGGAGTCGGATAGCAATCCGAACTCTTCCAGCCAACATTCTATCAGCTCCGGTTCTGCTCCAGAAAAAAGTCACACCGTTGCCTCTTCCGGAAAGTCAAATTCAGCTTTAGTTGGAGATTCCGACGAACGGAACATAGAATTGGAAGCTGCGGCACACCTACTAACAAAGCAAGAAAAATCCCTGTGTCTCCAACTTGACCTGAAACCCACCCAGTATTTGACGCAGAAAACTTTGCTGTTGCAAGTAGGTATCGCAGACCACCAGACATCCAGTTAACCACGGTCGACTGCAATGCGTAATTCTTGCATTGCATTGTTACAGGAGTATCTCAATGGCAACAGGAAAACAGGCATAGCCCCTCAATCGGAACCAGAGAGTCAAATACTACATTACCTGGTAGCAAATGGCTGGATTGCAGCCAACTGATTGAATCTGTAAAAATAACTGACCATTTGCATTCTAAGTCATGTCTTATATCGCGAACTAAGTCCTAGCTGTAAGTTCAAATTCGAGTCTGACTTATAGTGACATATAGGGCAGGTAGAAAGAGAATGTGTATGTATAATTTAGTACATAGCGCTACCGATCCTTTGCTGTAACCTTCCAAGTGAAACATTATAGCAACAGCCAAAAGATCGAGTACCTATTCATCTTGGAAGAGTTCAACTGCTGAAGTACGATGTACAAAGCTTCACTCATACCAAACCATGATATTCGGTTTGTATTATCATTGCGATCTTAATCATATTTGGTCGTATAAGTAGTGGATGGTGGCTTGCTTTAGACATTTCGATGGAATCTCTTAACACTGCCTTAATAGAGCCATTGAACGTATTGCTCAATTAATTCTTCCATTACGTTGTTTCCTTGTACAGAAATCAATCGCACATGCTCCCTTCTATCTGTTTTAAATGTGATTTGTTACCATGCTCGACAATAGGGAGGTGTACATATGTTGTGTTGATGCTGTTGCAATCTCGCTAGATCTTCTGAGAAATTCTTCGCGAAGCCCAATCTTTTAATGTTCTCATCTGTACTCTTAACGGACATGTTCAGCATTACATTAACCTATTCTTCGTATCATGACTTGCCTACTTGAAGTGAGTAAGCGACAGCATAGATTCGAAGCTTACCATTTCGTAATCGCAATCCTACACCTGACTCAGGAAATTCGTTATTGACGAAGGATGGAGTAAATAACAGATTATACGTAGATCTGTTATTACAACGAGATATGTAATATTAGATAATTTATCTATTGCCTGTATAGCATTTGTACATACGACGATAAAGCTAGAACCTTCCTAGTGATACTACACTCTAAAGCACAAATTACGATACCATACAAGGATGTCCTAAAGCATATAGTGTGATATAGTGTTCTTCAAAACCGTACTACAAAAAAGACATTTTAATGATTTAGGAAAATAACTACTTTACTTCACTGTTGGAAAAGTGAGTCATACGCTTTCGCAGAGTCGCTAATTTTTTATTAGATTCCATCATGTTTACTCATGTAAAGTAGTCCGACGTCAGTGGGACGTCAGAGTGCGTTAAGTATTAATTCCTCAGTTAACTCATTTATTAACGAAACTCTAACCGATCATAAATATTTACATGTCTCTTGTTTTCATATACGAAAAGCGTAAAATAATGGTAAAAAATGTTGCATCTTCTTTTAAAAGAGTCCATCACGTTTACTGGAACTCCAGATCTCTAAGTAAGACGTACAATAGTTTGTACTGTCGTGTAGATATGAAGGGTGAAAGAAACTTCTTGTACATACGAATTCTACTCGCGGTTGAGTAGGTGCGAAGTCATATACATGTATAAATAAAACTTTGGAGCCTCTTCTAATGAAACAACTTGCCAGCATATTGCTTGTGTGACACTACATTATCATGGTGGGGAAAACTGTTACTTATACTTTTCACGAAGGGTGGAAGATTATCCCCCTTTTTTGCTATATCTTCTACTTTTACGATGGATGCTTTCCATGATACAAGGATACATAGTTTGCAGTTATAAGTATTTTAGCTTTGGCAGGCATCCTAACTGTTTATACGAGCATCACACGGATGGATTGCCAACAATGAATTTTAATTAGTATTGTGGTAAAACCAGATTCATCTACTTTTTTCGCTTTCAATCATTTCAGGTCGGAAGGTATTTGTTTTTCTCGTTTAGTGATGTATACATTTCCGCAAATCGACTTTCATGATGCTCGTATAAACAAGATTGAGTTAAAAAAAGTACGTGTATCTTACCCGATTGTGAATTTATCATTTCACGCAAGCCTAAGAAATTTTTTGTAGCGTGACCACTGTCGACATTAGTCATTGATTGTGAGATAGAGATATCGAACGTTGTTAAGTTGTCCCAAAACAGGAAAAGTTATCAAGGCTCGAGTTGTTATGCAATTTATTAAAGATTCAAGTAGAACGGTCTGTCAACTTGGATCACGCTATTCCGAGAAGCAGTTGGAGAATTTGTTCTCTCTGGCAAAAAAAGCTTTCAGACACTTGTTGGGCGTAAAAAATAAAGTGTAAAATATTTTCCCTTGGAAGAATTTCTTTGTTTCCAACAACCTTCTCAGCCTTTCCATTAGTTCCTGTGAAAATCTTCGATCTTGCGAAATGTGCAGAGTGTCGAAGACCGCGTAGAAGATGATTGCATCTTATTACCAATTACGACTAGCGCTTATAATAGTAATTACAAAGTATTCGTAAAAATAATGTCTGTGAATATGTTGGAAGAAGCATTATTCAAAAGAAGATCCATGCTGATTAAGTCTGCCGTGAATGACCTAACAACACAACAAACAGCAGTACTAGTCATCAGTGATACTTCACCTAAGAGCCGTGTGACGTCTCCCCACTTTTTTTATATCTTCGATGTCCTTCGATATCGAGGCGACAGGTATTTTCCCCTCACCTTATCTTGCAGGACAGCAACTCAATTCCGCCTTATTAGTGGCAAAATCCAATACACAGACTCTCAGGATATGGACTCGAAGGCGCGTTCCATTCCATATGAGATAAAAGACTACTTAAATGGAAATACAGTCGAGAAATCATATCCAAGTGATTTTTTCTATACCAATCAAATCGTCATAAAACACGTTGGACAAAGCCACTAAAAATACGCACGTGGATTATCAATTGATAGAAGAATAAGGACTATCGAGTGGAAAACGATAAGAAAAAGAGTAGAATGCTAGTTAACCCGCGGAGACCCCGAATTTGCACACTAAATAAGTAATAAAAGGAAGATACTCCGATGACTAATTACCTTTGAAGTGATTGAAGTATACAGTATCTATTTATATCGCATTAGACTGGGAGTGACTTTAATGCATAGTATAATTCCATAAGATAGTTGTAATGTGATCCTGGGAATCACAGTTCTCAAGTCTTCAGTTTTCTCCGAAGCTATTGATACCCGACTAATGGTAATACATAGATCAACGTTGATTGCTAGTGAATGAGCCAGTCTTCACTTAGATATGTATCGCGAAGACGAATCACTTATATGCCCATTACAGTCAACCGATCTAATAGAATATAAAATAGTATTCGCAACAAGGTTGACACCATGATTGTGAACGAGGTCCTTGTTAGGCGAATAGGAGTTGCCAGCTGCCTGCCAATGAGCAACAACAGGAAGTAGCGATGCCAAAATTTTGCTGCGATTGCATACGAATGGACTGTTTAAGATCAGTAACTGCATTATTCGGCCGTGGTGAGACTCCACACAGCGTTGCTAAGAAGCTTCCAAGAAAATGCCTGATGTGAGTGTACGATTGAGAAGTATTTGTCGAATCTGTCGAAAGGAGACGAGTGAGCGTGAGTGGTACGAAAGAAGGATAGAAAGATCGAGAGTCGTGGACGAAAAGGGAGAAAAATAATTAGAGTGCGTCAGAGACACAATCGGCAAACAACTCGACTATCCTTTCCCGAGAAGAAGTCACGGAACAAAGGTGAAGGCATAGAGGTCTGTGACAAGTGGGGCTTCGCGGAATGAATCGTCGCGGTTCCCACCTTCCAGCCTACCACCTTGGTATCCCACCGTCGTATATAAAGAGCGTTTCGCAGGACTATCCATAGATTTGCACCTGATAACGCCTGCAATAACTTCAGGTGAGTTTTCGTGCCCGCCGGTTTCTGGGTGAGTGTACTTGGCCGTATCGTAGGACAAGGACCAGCATCCGTCACTTTTACTTCATTTAATACACGTGCAACATTCACTCAGAGAGCAGTGCTTACTTTATCCACCCCTGTTATCGTAACGGACTCTTGCAAATCGGCCGAATCTGTTGTAGATAAAAATGAGAGTCGCACTGTGCTTTTTGCTGTGTACCTTGGTGGTCGTTCTGGCGGTACCAGTCCCGGACGACAAGTACACCACCAAGTACGACAACGTGGACGTCGATCAGATAATTAAGAGTGATCGACTCCTCAATAACTATCATAAGTGCCTGATGGACAGAGGCCCTTGCGCTCCGGATGCTGCGGAACTCAAGAGTAAGTGGACTTAACCCGTAACTCCAATACTCCAACAGACCCTTTCTCCTGGTGTCATAACATTTATATGTCACTCTCCAAAATCACAGAGGTATTGCACGACGCTCTCGAAACTGAGTGCAGCAAGTGTACCGAGAAGCAGAAGGAAATCTCGCAGAAAGTGATCAAGCACTTGGTTGAGAATCGGCCAAACTTATGGAACGAGCTCGTCGGAAAGTACGATCCAGAGAAGAAATACCGAGTAAAGTTCGAGAAGCAAGCTAAGGACGCTGGTATTTCGATCTAAGGCATACATCAGGCCATAGAGACAGGATTTAAACTGCAAGGTTCTTGAAGAATCCCTCAGAAATCCAGAGGAATGACCTTGCATCTAAAAAACAAACTATTGTCATTCGTCATGTATATTCGCGATGTTAAAATAAAAGGCCAGTTTCAATCCAGATAAAATATGTGCGATACGTGTCTCTCTATCTTATACAGGAATTCCTGCATTTAATCTCGTTCCAGAGCAGGTGTTTTTTAATCTGTGGCCGTTCTATATGGCGAGTATCGAGAATTATCCGGAACACGTGATATTGAATCATAATTATATAGTATGCCACGCAAGAAGTGTGAATCCAGCGCGAGTAACATTTTAATGGGCTGGCCGCGTACCTCTCGGCAAGTTACCTGGCTGACAATGGCGTCATATAAATCTTGTTCTATTCACTAGTTTGTTGGTTGCGTGCACTTTGAAATAAAACTTGCATTTAGCATTACCAACGGCTTATCATACATTACCATTTTCAATGAGGCTCGCATGCTCGTGCTAATGGCAAAAATCTCGGCGACAACTGCGGTGCGAGAGAGTAAGCGTTGAGTTTACGGGATTGCCTTGGTCCTTAGCTGGCGAACACGCACACGCAGTATGTGCGAGAGCCTTGCCTTGAGATTGCTGGAAATAGACGAGGGCAAAAAGTGAGCGTGAAATGTGAAACTTGCAATTGGACGGGTGATTGCCGATAGGAGCGTTGCTAGTTTCATAGTTAACCGAAGCGGTGATTAGCTAGCTTGTAAAAAGGATCATGCCAGGATTGGAGAAGCTGAATCGCTGCGGTCGTTTAACCTCGCGCTACCGGGAGAAGTTCCTCGAGAATTACCTTAAGAAATGTCCCACCCTCTTCCATCTCTGCTACGATCCAATAGGTACTCATAAGAAGACGAGGGCTTTCCTGGGATTTCTGATGGGATTTACTTTTGGCATCGTGTTATTTAAGACGGTCATAGTTGGACTTAATTTTGATCTCTATACCACTCTCGTTCTTGGTGGTATCCTTCTATTCATGATAACTGCAGGATGCACAGCATCAATTCAGGTATCGCATCTGTAAAGAGTATGTAATTCATATAGGAATTTCCGCGATAATTGCAGCAATAGCTTTTAACTATCCGCGTAGCATTTTGTCTTGCAACAAAGACTGCATGTTCTAAAGTGGAATGTCATCAACAACAGTAAATGTGAGATATTATTCCTCAATTAAATGAAGTGCAATTATAATTCTTGCGTCACTTATCCACCGTGTTGATAAAAAGTGAAAATTGGTCTTACAAATCACAGGAATTACACATGATTTTCATTGCAATAGATACGGTGTATCTGTTGGCTGACGGTCCCGGCATTCTTCGGTCGATCAGGACGCAGTGTTTTGAGAGCACTTGTCCTTGGTTATATTATAGCTGGTCCAGTGTTTAATTTGACTGCTAATACTAAAGAAGTAGTAAGGACTTTTGCCTGCACCACCAAGTTGACCTACAATCTGACAAAGACCCGTTTCGATCTGATGTACGAACCCTTTCATAAGGTACTTCTAAACCCTTAAGAGGGTGAATTTATCAAGAATCAACACGAGTGTCTTTTCTGGATTAACAGGCGATCCTGTCTATGAAAGCGGATGCCAATGAAATCAAGGACACTCTGTCATCCGTTCGAGACCTCGTCGCACCCATTGTCGAGGAGGTTGAGGGTGAAGAAGAGATGCGGAAGCTGAAGGAGGAGAACGATTACTTGGATGAACTGCAGGATGATACCAAACGGAGCGAGGAGATAGAAGAGAAGTACAATCAAGAGATCGCCGGTGCAAAATCCGAAGCTGACGTTTATGAAGCCAAGTATAAAAAAAAAGTGGAGGCCCGCTGCGAAGAGGAACTCAGTCGAGGATCCGAGAGATGCAGGCGAGTTTTGAATTTATGTTTAGTGGAGTCCAAATATTTACCACTGCCGAAACACCTACCGCATACGTTTCAGGGATATGTTCGGCGACGCATATAACAAGTGTTACGACAAAGTAACAGTATTTGCTGCCTGGCTACTATGTTGGCCGATGAAGTTGACTTTCGTTTGCAACTTGGTTCAGGCTTTGGGTGGTTCGAAAATATGCGACCCAGAAGGAAAGATTGACAGTGGGATTGGCGAAGGTTATGCAGCTTTAAAAAGTTCGTATGTGAATAGCAAATTGCTTGAACGGCTAGTTATGTCAGAATTACTGCAAAAGATACTAGGGACAAATTGAGCAACAGTCTCAAAGAAGCGAAAATCCAGTACAAAGTGAAGAAAGCACCAATATTGACGGATCTGTATGATTCGACCGATGCTGCCAAAGCAGTCCTTCATGAATTTACTGTCCGCAAGAATTTCTTCGATTCCTTCATGACAATTGTGAGACGCTTTCTATCCTTGATCTTCCTCAAGATTCTCTTCAGCGCCCAGAAGTACAATGAGAAGTTCCTCGCGGACATAGAACACGACAACATTTACGTGACCGCGTACTTCAGAAAAATCGACGCGAGAAGAAAGGCTCGTGGAAGTATGACGCTTTTACCATTAAAAAAAATTGAAAGCCAGAAATTCGTCGATCCTTACGGCTTGGAACCAAGCAAGGCAGAAAAGGTCCATTTAACAGGACAAACTGTTAAATTCCTCCTCGAAATTATCACCGCCACTACTTTTGTTCTCTTAGACAGATTGTTCTTCGAGACTTTAGATATCATTAGACGCCACGCTTATATGGAATATTCACAGGTGAACATTCGTATGTTTAATAACTTAAAATAAACAGAATAAAAAAGAACATTCTTGCAGTCAGGTCATCATGACATGACACTGGAAATTCGCGGCACAGGTATGATAGCTTCTCTGATTAGAAGCGTCGTTCAAGGATTCAATGTGAAGAAACGCATTAAGACAGTCATCTCGAACAGTGCTTGTCTTCCGAGACCAACTAAATTACCAGGCTATGTACTCTTCAAGATCTACGGAACTTACGTAGCCATCTGGTTACTACTCTTTACCGCCACCTACACTCAAAGGGCTCGAAGGGTGATCTGTTCATTTTTCTATCGCAAACGAGAGAAAAGGCGAATTCTTTACCTGTATAATGAAACTCTACGACGAAGACTCGGACACGCCAGATTTATGCGAAGAAAGATCCAAAATCTGGCAAGGGAGCGACGATTGCAGCAAGAAATCGACATTTGGTTGGCAATGAAGATCAGATGGCCGTCAGTTTGTGGATGGTTAAACCTCTTCGAGTGCGCCAGGCGTAGGTGCTTGGTCTGCGAGGAAGTCGAGCCGAGAAAGAATTCCAAGTTTCTCGAGTGTCCCACCCCAGGATGTCCTTTCGTCTACTGCTCCGACTGTTGGAATGATATTCGAAGGATATGTTATGCCTGCACCGAAACCTCTGACTCTGACACCGATGGTTACCAGACCTACCACAGCGAATTCTAACCAACTACTTCCCAATTCGTTCACTTTCCACTATCAATATGTCATACAAACAGAACAACAAGAAACATACTGCTCGCGTGCTGCGCAGCAAACAAGTTCCGTGAACAGATTTTTCGCAATAACGACCACGTCAATTTGTAATGAGTTTACATTGTAGTATTCTTCGTATATAAGATTCTAGGATTCAAGGATGAAGACGAATCTTACTCGATTTACGTAACTAGTTTTATGTATATCGAGCATAGAAGTGAAGAAACAGAGTAAGAATTCTGCGCAGAAGCTCTAATGACCATAATCCTGCCAAACAACTGTTCGAAGACGATGAAGTTACGTGAGTCAATTTGGTCTACGTGGGATAAGTAATCGAGCACGATTTCGTGCGGCTAACGAGCCATGCCCTGATACTTTATAAGAGGTCCAAGCTAATGAGCTCGCAGTTCAGTGGACGAAAAGCTTCGCTACCGATCTCCTCGCCAGTATGAAGAGCGTCCTAATTATTCTCGCAATAACAGTTGGACTCCTCGGGGTGGTCTTTGCTGAAGAGAAGTATACTACGAAGTACGATGACGTCGATATCGATGCCGTTATCAACAGTGACAGACTACTAAAAAGCTACGTGAACTGCTTGTTAGACAGAGGGCCATGTACACCGGACGCAGCTGAACTTAAAAGTTAGTACTCATAACATGCGTCATCCGTGCTACTTTTATTATAAGAAGAAAAAATAAAGGGTACTTGATAAACAATCGGTAAAGTTCGTAAGAGTCCATTGACTCGGATAAAGTTGTTCAAGAATTTGTGAAAGGAGCTCTCAGTGTCGGTGCTCGGACAAGTCAATTACGATATTCACGCATATATGCTCAGGACACGCCGCCGGTGCATGGGTGTCCTGCAGATGTTCCTTTTGCCGTTGCTCGGTCGTCCGCGATTTTATGTGCATCGTTATCGTTCTCCGAGGGCAAGGACGTCTATTAAGTCAGCTGAGCGTCCTCAGCCGGGTTGTGCGCTCACGGTAAACTCGTCCTGTTCCAGACGAGACTAGTATATACGATTCAGGAAAACATAAAAGCCGTACGGCATTTTTAATGTTCCAGAGAATCTGCCGGATGCATTGGAACACAACTGTTCAGCTTGCAGTGAGACACAGAAGAAAGCATCGGACAAAGTGTCACAGTATTTAATCGACCACAGACCGGACGAGTGGAGCCTCTTAGAACAGAAGTACGATCCAACAGGGATCTACAGGAAACATTATCTCGAGATGAGATCCAAGCAACAAATAATCGACTAAATACTAATCCAATTAAAGTTAATTGACTCTGCTTTCTTGGACACGAATATTTCTATAAGATTCTTAGAAGCATTAGATCGTCTTATAGTAGGGAAATTAATCGAAGGATGGATTACGTGGTCCGGTAAGATTCATGGCTATTAGATGAATCTTGGCCGAAGACTTCTCAGCTGAGCTAAGGCTTAGCACCTGATAATTATAGCTTTCCGTAGCTCTATGGGCGACCTCTGTGCGGACCTTCTCGATTATCTAGTATACTCTCGAGACTCTATTACATCCAGTGATCCTTGGCACGAAAGAATATTACTTTACGCTTAGATCGTCGTGATACTTCGTATTAATGAGCTACCCATTTATTGGTAACCGGTATTTCACGCGTAATTGGCCTAATATCGATTCAGTAATAACAATTTAGTTGGAATCCCTCGGAACACATAATCGGTTTAATTAGTTTGTCCAATGGTGGTGTGTAGTGTCGTTGCATAAATGAAGAATAAAAACTGCTCATGAAGATATGCGCAATTAATATCATGCGAGTCGTTCCATTATGCATACGGCAAAGTGTATGTACGTATTTTGCGTCGTGAGTAATCTGATTTTTCCATAACAAGCCGGGAGGAAAATAGCATGAATAGCTGGAAGTTGTATTATGCGCGCGCTACCGTGTAGCCCTCTCGAAAAGAACGAAACAGCTGGATAATCTGGTTTTACATTATGTGGTCTAAGGTTACCGAAAATATCCCGTATCCGGATGCTCGGGATCGCGGTAAACCCACTGGTGTTTCACGTGGGTGGTCAGAAGCCTAGAACAATCCTTTCCAGCTTTCCTAGAAGTCCAAGATCCCTTAGAGAAAAAAGGAGGAACCCGAACCCAGCCTCGTAATAAGTGCACGCGCGATTAGAAACAAAGACAGACGTGGATCCAGTTCCACGAGCTGCCGCGAGAATGGTCGCATGTCCAATTTATGCCGGACATAAAACCACTGCATCGCCATAGCTCAGAAATAGTTTTCGGTAGCCGAATTTTTAGAGCCCACCAGAAAGAAGGCAGAGGCAGTTGAGGTCTTCATGAACTGTTCGCTGAGGATTTTATTGCTCGGCTTTTTTAGATTTACGATGCCGAAATTTCGTAAGGATAGACCGGTCACTGTAAAGTGTAAAACCTCCGACCGGCTCGGAGTTCTTTCCGAGCTCGGGGGTCTCTCTCCCGAAGCTATTAAGTCAATATAAATCACATTCTGTAGAGATTCAGTCAGAACGATCGTTCTCCCTCTCGCTGTCTCTAAGTAGCAATAAACCTCGAGAATTCTTCCCCACAAAACACTCTTTCTCTCTCTCTCTCTCCTCTCCTCGTAGTCCGATAGAATTCCATGGATGATCGTCATGAAATATCTCGATCTTTCACTGCTTGTTATTAAAATACCAATTATTAAAAGAGAAGTGTGTATCCGTGCGTGTGATGTGTGGAAGGTGGTCGATGTTATCGGAGATTTCGATAACTAGGAGCTAATGAGCACCGTTCCTCCATTAATGCAGACCGTTATTATCTGCCGAAAGTCGGCAAGCGGCGCGGCATCAGAGAGCCAAAGAGCTGCTCAAGACAGGTAGCTCATTCCGAATAATCACCGTGCTAGAGTCATTCACGTTCTCCTCAAACACGCTACAACTTCATAAATCGCGACGAGCAGCAGCCGCTGCCACCGATCGAGAGGATGAGTTGGAAGTCCGACAAGGCGACTTCTGTGTAGAACGATACAAAGCGACTCTTCTTACGCTGCCAATGAGCGTAGCCGGAGGCCGCCAGCCCTCCTCGGATTCCAGCAATCATTTCGCAATTAGCCGGCAATACTTTCATGCGGACAAAACCGCTCCGCACGCTCGCATTCGTGACCCAGTTGCATTTCTTCGGCTCAGGGCCTTCTACCATAAAAAGGGTCTCTTCTCGTTGCTAGTTGGTCACGTGGATTCGCAGAGGCCCTCTGCGTAACCCAGTTACACCTTTGACAGCCTCAAATCAAGTTATTTTAAACCTACCCTTACAATCACACAACTCACTCCAAATACCAACAACAATTCAAAAATGTATCTTATTACTTCAAACCTGTCTCAAGATTTATCCATATTCTCTCTACACTGACATCGATTGATTTCAATCAATTTATCGAACATAGTACCAAAAGGTCAAGGTTGACATATACAAGTATTAGAAAAAAAGTGGTTTAAAGCAAGTCATATAGAAAGTGGTTGAATTTTTCAGTTAAACGACAGGTACAGTTTTCATTGAGTATTAATTATCATGGTTACGCAAGGAGCGAATGTACGATGGAAGAGGGTCGTCGGATGGTGCGGTTCTGGGCTGGCAAGGAGCGGCCGGTGTACACCTTCTCGCACGCAGAAACAGACAGGCTATCGTGGTTATTAAGGAAACAGACGAAGGAACGAAACGAAGGAACAAGCGCGTTGGGTGGTCCCGCCCCGCTGTTTATGGGGCACTGCATCTGCTGGCCCCGTATAACCCTCCACGCTCGACCTGTGTGGTCCCACCTTACGTCCGACTTTACATTCGATTCACTACTTGCTAATGGTAGCTGCATTAGCATTAGGTGCCCGGCTGTCTTCGGTATCATATGCCATGCCATGCTTCGAGATCGAATAAGTGCGAGTGAGAAAGCAACAAGCATCCTCTACTGTTACGCGATTTTTCGACGCCGATATTGATACGCTCCCGCAGGATATCGCCTTCGATTTGGGAGCCCATAACTCCTCGAGGAACACGCGTTGTCACGCTAGAACCACCTCTCGCAACCGGTGGCCATGTGGGTGTTTCGTTGCTCGGAATTTGAGATCTTCACTGACAGATTGGGACACGCTTCTTTTCGAGAATACTAACCCTCATAGCCATGCTTCCTCATAAGCATTTCTAACCATAGTTCATTTGGAACTTTCGTTGGAATTTGATAGTTCTATAGTAAGCCTGTTTTGAACTGGATACGAGAACTCTTTTTACTGTAAAGGTAGTTTCATATGGAAAGGGATTTCAAGGGAGTTTGAGAAAGGGTATTCAAGGGAAGAAAAAGCTTTCTTCGAGGGTCTTTATTCCAGTTATGATAGGTGACTGGACGAGCAAGGATGGATCTTGCATGGAGTTCGCAGTCGCCTGCAGGGTGAAAAATACTTGTGCGCCCGAGCGTGCCGCGTACTCGATCGGCCCCGACCAAGGAGGCATTGATCTCGCCATTGATCGATCGATCCGGAGGTCCCGGATAAGATGCTGTCGTCGTCCTGGTCCCGTCCTGCTCGTCGTCCGGCACCGAGTGGACCACACGCGTCGTGTCGCCACTCCCTCCTCCTCCTCCTCTTTCCCATTCCTCCTCTTACTTCGAGAGACTCCTCTCTCTTTTCCTCTACCTTCCCTTTCCATCCTAAAGATGCGCTCGCTCTCGTTCACCTGCCTTCTCCTGCTTTCCCTCTTCCTGTCATTCCTCCTCCCCTCCGGCTTTTTTCATGACAGCCGCTTTTCGGAGTAATCTTGGCACCAGCTCGCTCGCGATCTTACTTGACCGATCATCCTCGGGGGAGGACATGACACCTAGCTAAGAAAGGATCCTCTCTAATCGGCCTTAATAGAGAGGATAAGCATTATCCATTCAATATAAATTCTACGTAGTCAATATCTTCATCGATTTTATTAGCGATCCCAACAGGGTATCAGAAGGATTTTCATCAAGTCGATAGGTCCTGGCAACCAAGCTCAAGTAAATCCGGAGGATCAGTCCGAAGTAAGAGTGACTTGTTACAGGGTACAGTGTCGGACGTCCGTGGATCTCTGCCGCGTTGGCGAGCGGATTAATGCGGAACCGTCGCGATGGTCCGATTGCGATCGGCGGATACGCACGCGTCCCGTCAGGAGGAAAGGAAGGACCAGAGCCAAAGGATCGGAGACAGTAGACAGGACTGGGCAAAGAGCGTAGGAAGGACGAAGAAAGAGGCAAGTCGTAGGACGAGGATTCCCCCGCGGAGCAAGAGCGAGGCTCGAGTGAGAGAGGGCCACCCACGTCGAGGGCGCAAAGGCGATATTTAGCGGAAGGCAAATCTCTCTTGGGCCACCCACGTCGACTGCCCCGTCGTCGCCGGGCCTGGGCTACCTTATTTCAGGGTGCAACGCGACTCTCCACATCGAACGACGACTCATTTTCGAACGACGACTCTCTCTTTCTTTCTCTTTATTGAAGCTCCTTCTCTGACATCGGCTAGGATAGACGCGTCCTTCAGGGTTAACCCGATACATGTCGTTTCCTCGTGTACTTTGATTTCATCGCTAATAAATTCACTAATGATCGACTGTCAAAGAGATTTCGTATTGCCATTGGCTCGACTTGTACGCGCGCTTGTTCTTGCCCTATAATTTCAATATACTCGTAATGAGCCATCGAACCGCACGATCCTCCAAACGGGCAACCTACTTAAACTGTGAGTAGCTTGGACTCGATGACTGCAAATGCGCCCGGTGCTAAGTACAGCAGAGGTAACATTGCCTTTTCATTATCCGTTTCTTGACGATCTACTAATTTGACTACTGATGCCTTGCTCGCCGGTGAGATCCTTTAATTGGGAGCCGCGTACCATCTCCCGCCAGGAGTCAATTTGCAAATGATTGGTAAGATATATCCAACGATAGGAATTTTATCTGGTAAGATCTGCGTGCGATGAGAGAGCGAACGGGTGAGCCCGGTGGTTTTTACGGCTGTTTAATTGAGGTGGTGTATGCATCGTGAACGGAAAAGCCATTACCGTGATGCCCCGGAGGATCGGAGTTGGTTAAGAAAGAGGGAGTTTGAAAATACGAGGCATTGCTTGCTACGCGGCATTGAGCATTTTATAATTTTTTAATTGGATGCCTGTAATGCAAATAAGGAGTAATCTCAGCCAGTGCGTTCCTGTCACTCAAACTGCTCTCTTCCAGCGTCTTGGCGTCGGTGTCGGCGGTAGTCCTGGAGTTTTACGCCTGGCGCATTAATCCAGCTGCGGGAGAGAAGTCAGTTAATTCACGGCGCGCCCTATCCTTGCTATCTGGAAATCGTCGGGGGAGCACGTTATCCCCTGTGCGGATGTAACGAGCGGGATACACTTCCATAAAATTCCGGTGGCTCTTTATGACAGTATTTACGAGGCAACCCCCCGAGCGATACAGGGATCCTTGCGCGCCAGGAGTAGAGGGAGCCCGCAGCGAGACATCTCGTACTTACATGTACGCCCATTCAGACTTCATCCCCCTTCCGCGCACGGACAACTAACCGGCGGCCGTATCCTATTAATTGCCAGTGTTTCAAACGAGTACAATCAATTTTAAGGAACTACAGCGACGAGCGCGTCGCCCATTACACATAAACGGGATTGGCTCTCGGCACGGTGCGTGCTCAGGTACTATGTTTCTTGAAATATGCATCTATCATTCGATGCAAAGTAGGATCGAGTGAGTCAACCCGATAATTCCGACACCATCCACAGTCTCTTTGATCAAAAAGCCGAGTGTCATTCATTGGTATATTAAGTTTTCCTATTTCCTTCGGAATGCTGAACGCGTGTTGTCGAAGGAAGCGTCACTCCTTCTTCTTTGCACTTTGCCCGAGGGCGCTTTCGACCGCTCTTAATATTCTCCAAGTTTCACGTCCCCCAGGAGGTTACACGTCGCCTTCGCGTGCTTCCCCCGAGGTCGTTTTACCCGCCACTTGAATAACACGGTACCCGCTCGTCACTGCTCAGGCTTGCGCCATTGTAAGCGAGGTAAATTAATAATTGGACCGCTTTCGGTGAAGTAGCCCGAAGCCCCTGCCAGCATCCCCGTGCGATTATCCCGTCATGGACTCGATATGCATTCGAAATTACAAGGAGACGATAATTCAAGATCGACGATACTTTCCGGGTGAAAGTTTTTCATACGACATTCCGATTCCACCCCTTTTTCAGTATTCCACGTGAACAATACATTCTACTGTCAGAGGACCAACTTGTATTAGATTCGATTTGGAATAAATCGAAGAGAATAGTGGACCGATCGGAAATTGGCGAAGGCGTGGGCACCGACAAATGGGGACCACCCAAGAAACTCTCGCCGGAAGTTCGAACATACGATCACTTTTCGCGAGGACTTGTCGTGCACAAGAAATGCGCCGGATTTGCCTAATTCGTTCGTCCCTGAGCGATCCTCCGCTCGAGCCTCCTACACACGAGGAAGAGGGAAGAATGAAAGGAAAGAGAGACAGAGAGAAAGAGAGAGATGAGCGGGCGAAACAAACCTCTCGAGTTCCAAAATTACCCGGCGTATAAAAGTGGACCTACATCTTCGTCGCGTCAATATTTTATAAAACTCATCTCTCCGAAAAAGCATTTCTCTCATGTTCCACTATCGTGTTTCCTAATCTTATTTTTCCTGAATCAGAGATAGATTACAACCGGCTCTCGATTACATAATTCTGGCGTATACACGCTCCGGCTGGACTTTGGTCCACAATTCATCGTTAACTCCTTATTCCGCGCGGCTCGAGTAACGATTTCCTGCACGCTCGCCTCGTAAACGTGTACATGTGTATCTAGCGGGCACCGGTGTGTACGAATCCGTGTACGTCTTATCGAGCTATCTAATCCTCGTATTCCTCGGATCGTGGACCACCCAAGCAGTCCACCGCGGAAGTTGGCACGCACCATTTGCACACGCACACGCCCGCCAGCGCCACACCGTACCTCCTCTGCCGCCGAATCTACAGGGTGTACCTTGACTTTCAATCAATTGGAATTCCTTTACAATCAAAGAGACATTTAACAAATTATTTATATTTCAAGATAAGAAACGTCTCTTCTTCAGTCACAGCTTTGATTTACTCTGACGAAGAAAAGATTGAAACGTTGAAGATTTTAGTAAGAGCGAGAATAGGATCAGAAATAATAGCGCCAGCGGGTTAATAACTGGCGCATGATTGCCAGGTTAATACATTCGGCCATTTGGAGAGAGGAGGAGAAAGAGAAAGAGAAAGAGAGAGATGATCCCAGGAGCGCGGCAAATTACTCGCTCATCGGCCCCGACGGAGATACGCTTCCTTAAGCTAACCGTCTTTTAATTCGGAATACACACCACCGTAATCTCCGGGACGCGCACGAAATTACAGTAATCCCTCTGAGTGTGTGTGTGTGTGTGTGTGTGTGTGGGTTGGTGTGCACCGGCATCGCCATGGAAAGAAATGCAAACTGGTGTTTCACGCTCCGCATGGACAGCGATGGGAGGGGGAGAAATACGTAGGTACAGGATAATCAGTGTCAGAGATTGAAACAAAGTAATGGGATACCACGCAAACACCCAGTACATATAATTGGCAGGCCGTCTCAGAATGATTGGAACGTCAGGCTTATTAATGGTCGCCAGATAATTATCAGCATATATTTAATCGATCGTTAAGATTTCTCGCACCTCCGCTTCTCAGACGCCCAATCAGGCAACAAGCCATAAAAGCCACTGAAATCCTATCCCCACTTCAATCATTCCAATTTCACAAGCGACGCCGGTCCTGCATGCCACCAATACGCCACCAGCTTTTCATAATTAACAGCAGCGACTTAATCGATTTCTAATATCTCTCTCGTGACACGACAAAATTAATAGCACCCAGTCTCGCCGACATACAACCAACCATAAGAACAAAAAAAAGGGCACACACACACACACACACACCACATAAAACCAGTCTCTTAATTACCCGAAGTCATACTCGAATAAGGAGCATTGCGAAGTACCACTCAGAGAGTTATACAGCCAGAAGTAGTAACTCTTTCCTTGGTTTCCTCGGAAAGCCGTCAAAGTGGGGCGCGCGAACGGGTGAAGAGGAGGCGTGACAGGAGAACGAGGGACTCGTAAGGGAATAAATGAAAGGCCCAATTACAGTCAATCAAGCTGCCAATAATAGCGTGTCGGAGTAGCGTTCGGCGAAGAGGTTTTCCGATAGCAAGAAGCGGCCAACGGATGCCAAGGGTTCCAGGGAATGCAGGGACAAGGGACGATGAGGGGGTGGAGATGAGTGAAGAGGGGCGGAGGGAGGGGGGGGGGGGGGGGTTTCGGCCTTGAATCAATTATAAGATGGCCGGTCTTAATTTTTCAATTTCGCGAAACGCCTTGTGGCAGCGGCGGCGAAAGGGGGAAGCGGTGAAGGAGGAGTGCGGGTGTGCGGGGCCCGTAGATCGGGCCCCGAGAGAGAGAGAGTAAAGTGCGAAGTGGAGACGGCCCCGTATAATAGCGCGTGACTCGTTGGGTGGTCCCAGTGCCGCGCCGTGGGTGGCCCCTCACTAACACCATTTTGATATTAAGCACAGCCACGCGCGCCTTCCATGTATTGGCCAGCCAACGACGACGACGACGACGACGACTACCACGAGAACGAGAGAGAGACTGTGTGTGATGTACGCACGCACACAAACCGAAAGCTTTAACCGCGATATATCATTTTACTTAGCACCGATGGTGAGCGCGCCTGTGCCTCCTCTCTCCACCGGAGCCAGGCATCGCCACGGAGAGAGACCTAACGAGTGTGTTTCGTGTCAACTTTACGGCGACAAACCGCGCACTCCATTACACCGCAACACGTACAATCGCATTCGGACAGATTCGCGCCTCTCTCTTCTCTCTTCAACTTCAACACTCCAACATGTGAAACTTCTCTCTCAGGGTGGTCCGTTGGTTATGGCCTTTTGTAAGCATTGGTCAATTGTTTTTCAGTTGTTCGTAGATACTTTTTTCTATGCTGGTAGATAGTTGTATGGGATATTATGGTAAGTAGGGTGTCATAATAATTAGAGAGTGAAAGAGAGAGAGAGTGAAAGAGAGAGAGAGTGGAAGGAGTATTGGTGGATGAAGGCATCGAAGGAATTGTGATGGTAGTGAATCGAGGGAGGAGGATGGCGCTCTCATTGACTCTCGAATGGGCTACGTGGGGAACCGTGATCCTGTCGGCGGACAATGAGATGAAAAATAACACGTTGGATCTCAGGTTAAAGGCTTCGTTACTCTCGCACCCGTTGCATCCAGAACTATCCCTCTCTCGATCGCACCCCTCAACCTTTTTTTCCCTTTTCCTCCCTCCAACCGCTGCCTCTCTCCCCCACCGTTATGCCCTGGCAAGGATTCCGCTAAGTCAATTCCATAGAGTAAAGTTGAGGCCACGGCGAGTAATGGCGTCTCTCGACTTGGGTGGTCGCCGTCCTACGCAAACAGAGTATACAAGCGGATACATGCTGGTTGAACAGGTAGTGCGAGCCAGGAAAACGAAAATTTACGGACTTTCTGGATTTCGAGGGCAGAATGACCGAGGAAGCCGCCGAACCCGAGGGCGGCTCCAAATATATAGTTGCCCGATCTTCCCCGCAGGACAATGCTCCTCTCTCCCCTTACCGACATTTTTACATTCCCCTGGGATCCTGGTCAAGTCAGACCGCAAAAAGTCTTAAGTAACACTGGTCACGAAAAACATGCTATCTGCCGGAACAATGTGTTCGATCCCAAATAGGAGATCCTTGTATAAGTAGCTCTTTTGTCTACGAGTCCTTTGCAAAGATTGTCTTGCATGCGAAGGTTTTGCGATGCATCTCTGAGAGTTATGTGAAAGAGTTTAGGATTCTTTCATTAACAGATTCTTTGTTAGAATTTTTAACAAAGCTTCCAATTAACTTTCTATTCTATTTATGGTTTCAAGATCATCCCTTCGATGTCTTAATGATGAGTAGGTCAAAGGGATTATCCCAGCTCGTAAACTCTCCTACTCCAGCTCTTTTCCTAGTAGTAAGTAGTGGGAGTTGCGATGGGTTGGTTTGCCACACGCGACCAGTCACAGTCTCGCATTCACCCTCGGCTCTTAGCTCCGGAAAGGAGGCAATGCTAATTCAAAGAAAGTTATCGGCCAGCGGATATATTTAATCCTCCTCTCATTTACATACGAGTAGTAGTTCAGCGGGCCAAGCAGCGGTAGTCCATAAGCACAATGAGCCATTGTTAAGAGTCGCTACTTCGGATTCAATGGATCCCGGCAAAGGGACACACCAGTTAGCTATAGTTTCTCTGGCAAAAGAAATTGGAAACGCCGTTTACCACCGGCGGGGTTTCACTTTCGGCAGATACCTTCCACGGAGGACGAGACGCTTTTCCGGAAATTTCGTCAATCGCGGGAACGTGTTTCCCGTCGTGCGAGAAATCGCTTAAAAAGCCCGACCCTTTGTTTAGAAGGGTCTGCATAGAGGGGTGCCATTGGTTTAAGTTGAAGGGTATACCAACAGAGCTACGAAAATAGCAAGCATTCCCACATGATCTCAAGTGTTCGAAAATAATCTAGTAAACTTTATCGAACAACAAAAGAATTAAACTCGAAGGAATAAATATTAGCATTTACAAATCTTTTAATATTAAGACTATTTCCTTTATAACTTTCCAACTTTCTCTTTCGTTACATTATAATAGTAAAAGTGTAGTTAAATCATGAAATAATTTAATTTTCATATATTATACTGACGTGGGAAGGAGAGCGCGTGACAGCGTGACAGATTGATTCGTCAAGAGGGCGGAGTCGTCTTTTCCGAAAATGCCGAAAGCCAATTCGTAAAGCGGTTTACCTGGGGCGCGAAAAATCGCGGGAGCACTTTGAGCACGACGAGGAGACACCTTCTCGGCGCATCGAGTGGAACGGACTAGCGTGAAGCTCGGATTATCTTTTACACCCTCGTCAAGGCGGCTCGTATAACCTTCGAGATTCGTCGCGATAAGTATCTCCATAGCGCACGATTGATATCTCGTTAATGCGAGATCCTTACATGTTACACGGCCGAAAAAGCCGGAGTATAAGCCCGCACGCGAGGACTTTGCAGTATTGAATTATTTAATCATAAAAATCACAGTGCAGCTTCTCGATTTCCAAGATTTACGCACACACCACCTTTATCCACGGACTTGGCTTAGCTTTCAATTACACAGGAAGACATATAACAATGCGCACACCGGACGTATCTAATTACAAAGGATATAAAGATACCTTCACAAGTATATTCGTCCTGAGTTCGAAGGAATACTCGTAGATTCTTAATAGAAGAGCAATTCTCTTGGTATAAAAGGTAAGATTTACCGTCGAAAACTAATAGTTGGGACTAGATTTACGATTTTGATCCGATGCAACGGAGCGGTATAGTGGTTCAGTCTACCCGGAGCATATCGCTTTTCGTTATGGCCCGCGGTGGACCACCGGCGTCGTTGCAATTAGTAACTCCAACATCCTTCTCTATTCCTCTCGCACTTCCGACTCTCCTTTCGCCTCCCTCTTCCTCTCTCTTCTCCTTTTAATCACTCGACAGCCACCTCCCAAATCCAGCTTAACTAGCCCTACCAATCGTTGCGCTCTACCAACTAGAAGCGATGATTGATGGTGCGCGCCAATAAGTAGCGTATCAGAAGTCAATCAGATAAGGAAGGACGCTCGTTCGAGCGTGGAATAAAGCGGAGGCACGCAGGAATTTGCCGAGTCAACGAAAGTAATGATAATTGTGCGATTGGAATGAGACCGGCGGCAGGTCAATGAAAACCGGAAGTCGTTGGCCCCGTGCTCTTTCGGCGCCGCTCGAATGACGATGTCGCCTCAAGATATCGTAGATAAAGAGAAAGAGAAGTTGGATGAGAGGGCGAGGCGGCGCACCGGTAGCGAGTGTAGATGCAGATAGCCTCTGGTTACGATCTTCCCCGACTATCTCTCCTCTCTCTCTCTCTCTCTCTCTCTCTCTCTTCCTCTCTCCTTCGAGGGAAAGTATAGCTATACCCAGGAGTGTAACGATTCGCCTCGTTACAATGCTAAAGGACGAGGTTCTCTTCGCCACGGTTCTCTTTCTCTCCTATTTTCTCTCTCTCCCTCTCTCTCTCTCTCTCTCTTTATCCCATAAGCATAGCTATCGCGATCCCCCGGCATTAGTCATCCCTCGATCGAGCTTAACGATCCTCTTCAAGATCTATCGAGCGAAATCTACTGGAAACTACTGGAAAGGGTTGAAAGCCCTTTATTCCAGAGGGGGCGATTAAGCGTGTTGATTATCCGTCTTCCGACTAATGGCCAAATAATGGCAGAATTGATAAACGTGCACAATATGCTTCAACCGAGCGACGATAAATGCGGCTCGTTTCGAAGAAGAAAAATGGGGTGGGGTGAAGGCGGGCGCATTACTCATACGATGTCGAGCAGAAAATCGATCAACGACTAAAGCAGAATAAACGTACCTACTCTGACTGAAGAGAGAGAGAGAGAGAAAGAAAGAGAGGGTTGAGAAGAGACGGAGAGAGAGGGCGGTGAGTCGGGTCCGATCGAGCATTGCAATCGACACGCTATCCATCAAATCGCGCGTAGACCTGGCCCAACTTTCCGGCGATAGGACTAAACGCTTTGTCACTCGGCACGAGCTCGACATCGATCAGGAAAATCAATCGATCTCATTCGCGTGTCCATTGAATTAATTGGTCCGCGCGCGTGTTATAAGTTCACCAATGGGAAGTCGCGACATGCAAATCCATCCTAACGGTATTGTCTAATGCAGTCAGGCCACTTTATCATTCCGCTATGTGGGACAATGCAATTTCTACTAGGCGGTCACCTCTCTCTCTTTCTCTCTTTCTCTCTTCTATGAGCGAGTCCTCTCGGATCGATGGGCGCTGCAGCACTAACGAGCAGGCTATCGTGATCAATATTAATTAATACATAGGTGCACATTACGGGCGCGGGCCTCGAGTAGCCTGGAATTATCCGGCAAGAAGAGGAGAGATCGTTTCATTGCATAGCAACAGTGCGGTGGCTGAAATCGGTCTTGCTTCTCTCTTTCTCTCTTTCTCTCTCTCTCTCTCTTGAAGGGGCGCGCAAGTGTGCACAGGTACAAGGTGTACGTACATGCGTGGCACACGCATACATAGGCGATCGGGAGTAAAAGGGGGGTGGGGGAGGGTAATATCGGCGATAGCCAGCTGCGGCATCGACGGGAGACCTTATTTTCGATGGTATCTGCGAAATAGAAACAAACGAACGGATGGACGTACGGACGGGCGGACGGACGGACGGACGGACGGACGGAGGGACGGACGTGTATGCCGCATTCCGTGTTTATTATTTTGCCGGTGGGTGGTCCGGAGAAGTCCAGAGCCGTCTTGGTGGCCGATAGCATCTCTCGCGTCTCTCGTGTGCACGCACCGTTGAACGCGCGGCCAACGCAGTGAACGAACGTGGCGCGCACCGCCGAGTCCTCTTGCGTAAGGAAGTAGTCGACTTCTTCCCTTCCTCTCAACCCTCGTCTCTCTTCCTTCGTTCAACCATCTCCTTCTTTCTTGAGTGTTCTTCTCCTCGTCGGTTCTCCGGACCTGTCCAGCCGCTCCCTACCCTGGCACACGACGCGGCTCCACCTTGCTTTTTCAGATCTATCTTCCTCCTTTTTTTCGGCTCGCGTTTCTGCGCTTACCTCTGATCTCATTGTGCCCTATATCCCCCACACTTGCCTCCGCCCAGATCTTTCTTTTTCCATCTCGTATTTAATTATAGTGATTGAGGGGATGACGAGTTAACCTCGAACAGGCTACAGGGACATCGCGCGATGACGCATAAAGTTTGATGGGAATTCTTTGTTGGATCATTGATTAGAGATTAAAGAATGGTAATAGTAGAGAAGGGTGTACACTGCTAGATACACACAGAGGGGAAGAGATGCATAATGTGGAAAGTGGTGAAGCTGGACAAGGAGGCGGTGTGGTGTCCGGCACTCCATTCGTGACTGACTCACCGACTATCTCCCTCTCGCACTCATTAAGGCGATACTGCGTCGGCAAAGATCAAAGCTCGTCTCCTACGGAGGACCGCTTAATACCGGGTGGCGAGTTAAGAGTGTCGTAAAAATTATTAACGGTCCCTTCGCGCGCGCGCGCGCGCGCGAGCGCACTCGCTGTGCCTTATCGTCGGATCGCCGCGGTGTGCGACAGTGGGGTGCATTCGTCGAAGCGGCCCGACACAATATCCAACGACATGTCGCCTACCTTGTCCTTCCGTTAGCTTCGTATCCCTGCCAATTTGTACTCTCGAACTTTGTATACGCCCCACTCACCTCGCCGATCATTCCTCACCTTTGCATAAATCTCTTGGAAGATTTAACGTTTATGGAGACGTCCGCGGCCGCGCACAGTTGCGGGAATCTTTTGAGGAAGTGCATCGTGTACTCGGCCCGCTTAATGACATAAGCGTGCAATAAATTCTCTGGACCGCCGACACGTAGACGGTGAATCAGGAGAGCCGACTTTTTAGGCGAGGATCATACTTTATTAGAAAGGTTGCAATGCGAGGTTATATAGGGAAGAGTGTCGGTGAAGTATCAGCCAACCGTTGGATTGGAAAGGTTGAGAAGGGATGAGATTCGCTAGCCTATATCGGAATTGAAAATTGTCTGGTCTTTAGTGGAGCAGGGTGTCGGACTGAGCATCGCAGTGGGTGGCCACGTATTTATACATTACCTCTTTCGATCTGCCAGTCTGTCTGGCTCTTTCCTGCTCTTTCTTATTTAATTTTCTTTTCTCTACCTTACTCGTCTCACTCTCACGTTATATCCCTCTCGGTCTCTCGCTGTCTGACCCGCTGATACTTTGATGCGCCTCACTCCCGTGCATCAGCAGGGGGGTGAAGCACACGTGCGAGCGAATCTCAGGTACGTGCGAGAGCGGCCTGTAAATGCTCGCATACACCGACACATACACAGTGCGGAAGGGCCGAGGGAGCGCACGGGAAGCACGGGAGTGGTGCTTGGCGCCTAATGAAGTCGCATCGTTATGCAGATATTATGAAGACAGGTTAATAAGTTAATCGTTCGGCGTACCGCTCGTTCCTGCCTCTTAATGAACGCATTCGAAACAATCTTCTCCTACATTCGCTTAATCCTATCCTACCGTAGACCAACAGCACTGTAAGAACCCGGTTTTACTACGATGGTAGCATTATTATTTTCTATTTAACCGAGGTCAGTTACACTGTTCGGTACAACAAGGGTAAAGTCATCGTAGAAGTGTTGGCACACTGCCAATCGGATCTCAACTAGTTCGAGGCACGTACAATCAATTATACAAATTTTCTTCTAATCAACAGTGATATCTTTGGAGAATTAGTTATAACGACAGGAACACAGTGGATAAACACGTGTATTTGCAGTATCGATGATTATTGAGAAAGATTGCGACGTAGATCGACGAGGAGAGTAGCAGGGCAGCATTTACGTTTGTTTACGTTTGCTGTATCGGCGCGGCCCTCTTCCCGCACAGGTCCTTTGCTCTCCCTCGAGACGTCGATCGCGTTCACTGGACGCTCCACGACGCACGAAGGATGTAGAAACTCCTCGAGAGGAGAGTGGTCGTCGTGTGGAGGCAATGACGAGAGAGAGTGGAGAAAGAGAGGAAATGGCAGAGAGGGCAGAAAGAGAGACGTGCCGGTGATCTCCGAAGCAGAGATGTGTGAGTACGCGCGCGCCTCGTGCGTGTCGCGTAAACCTGTTCCTTTGTGTGGGTAATGTTTTTGCTCGAGGGGAAATGGTACCGCGTGTGTGGTCCACCGTCGTGCCCCCCTTCTCCCCGAAGACGGCGCATCCTCGTATCCTAGCAACGCAGAACGCCGTGCCGATTCGGCCAATCCCCGCCGAGTTCCGATCGCTTCGGTCACTCTCGACTCAATTCGGCTCTGACGTCAGCGGTACCGCCAGTAATGTATCCTGCGTTTGGGTCTGATGGTCATCTCCCCGTCAATTTTCTCACGATCAAAATATCTTTCGGTCCCAATGATGACAAACCCACGACATCTTTTTTTTATATTCATTACCCATCGTATGAATTTCAGATTTACAAATTGATATCATGATTTATATTTCAGCTGATTAGCCGTTCAGAATCATAATGAATAATGTAACACAAAGATTCCTGTATATAATATGCAGTCGTCTCTTTATTCAAGCGTTTGTTCAAGACAAATATTATTAGTTTCAATTGCGAACGCTGTAGAACGTTCTCGAACGTAATGTTACTTTCGAGAAGGCCCAACGAAGGGCCTACGAGCGCGCGATCACGTAGGATTCTGGGTCCTACAGCCCTGAATGTTTGTGCAGCTCTCCTCTTGCGGCTCCTCTCTTTTGGAGGGGGCCGTCAACTATGGCCGGCGCAGAGGCTGGCCACGAAAGAAATGTGGCAGAGCGTTTCGCTTAGTACGGAGTTGGCCTGCTCTAAGTGGCGGTCGCGCACGCCGGTGTCCAAAGACGACGACGAAGTCGTCGCTCCTGAGCCGAGTGGCAGAGATAGTTCGATCCTCGAGGGAGAGGAGCCAGCTGCCGGAGCTGCTGGACCGTGGAACGCTGTTGCACTGGTGCTCTCGCGATTCGCCTACGCCTACGTGCGTAAACTCGATCCCTTGGAGTTGGTAGTGGCGCTCCTACGGATTCGGTGACACCGGGCCAGCATCATTGGCAGCGTGTCCGTGTGACAAGAGCCGTGACAGTGACACTGAAGTGCGCGCGTGGCCTACGATACGCGTGAACGACGAGCGACGTCACGGTGATCGTGACGTGCCGGAGGGGAGTCGATCGTTCGTCAGTCATCATCATCATCAGTTCATCATCAGGACCTTTGCGTCCTTTCCCTTAATTCGGGAAAAAAGGTGACACGTGGGGTGGCGATCTTCCCGCGCAGAGATTAAGGCCCAAGCTTGGCAGGAGAGAGCGAGGATTCGCTGGAAGTCGAGGGTGGTGCTCGCGCCCGATACTTCAAAACAAACGGACTCGCGTGTGCGCTCTCGTGGCTGCCGAGCGGGATCGCTGCAGCGCAAGTAGCAGCCGTCAGAGGGACAGAGAGGGAAGGACCCCGGGTGAGGGACGGACGAGGGCCCAGCGAAAGGCTTGATCAGGAAGAAGCGGGTGGCCGAGCGGGTCAGTGAGGGCGGGAAAGGGATAAAATAAAGCAAAGACCACCGGTGAGAGCCTTGGCGATATTTACCTCGGCTGGAAGGCACCAAGCTAACCTAAAAGGCGATTCTCCGAGCGGCTCTCTCGGTGCGTGCACCGTCGGTAGGCAGGATCCATGCGTCCCGGAGAGCGCATGCGTCTGCCAGCGGTGGTGTGTGCCTCGTGCGGGAATTTCGAGCGTGGTGCTGAATGAATACACTCGGCGATAAGCCACGCGCCAACCGAGAAGGGACCGGCCGATCCTCCGAGACGTGTGTGCGAAAGAGAGAAGGAGGGGAGGGCGAGAGAGAAAGAGTGAGAGTGAAAACGTTCTCGTGCGTATTATCCCGTAAGGCACCGATGTCCGTGGCGCGCGTGACTCTTCTCGCTTCTGGTGAGTGGCGAGATCGCTGAGATCCCCTCGGAAAGAGAGCGAACGGACGAGGGAGAGATCAAGCGGGAAAGAGAGTTGACGCAAGAAAGAAAGAGAGAACAGAGCGGGTAGAAACGTTTTGTCAGTGGAGTGTTGTTGAAACGTATTCGAACTGCGCTTTGTGCCGGCGCGAATGCATGACGGATCATGGTTTCTGCGTCCGGCCCCACAGGGATCCTAGCAGGACGCCCTTCTGCCTCTCAGGGCCACCAAGCCTCCCAATCCTTCTCGCAGAATGGCAGTGCGACAAAAGTTCAGTCCGAGGCCGATGCCAAAGCCTTCGCGGAGGAGAGCACGTTACGCCGGCACCAATCGGATCTCTACGTCAGGCCCAGTTGGACAGATGCGGCAATCGCACTCGATCAACTCGAAAAGGTATGCTTTCTTTATCCTTTTACTTTTACCACAAAACATTCCCTGGTAGAAAAGCCTGTATTCCTCGAGTGCCGGTGAAGCGAGTTCCCCCATCAAGAAGTAGCATCTTAATAATGGTAATAGCGCCCGAGGTAATTGGAGTGCGAAAGTACCCCGGGCGTACGTTCTCGTGCCAGTTACACGAGCTGCCGGCAGCTTGAATGAACAGTGAACAGGGCATATGTACGCGCGGTAGCTTCACCATGCGTGATACTCGTCCCGGCAAAAGAAAGCCCAAGAACCAATGGCTCTCGTACACGAAAGACCGGGCGCACTTCTTCAGGCATATCGCGCTCCCTACAATTTTCATATCGACAACATTTAATCGATAAGGTTCTCTAGAGAGCCTCGGGTTAAGTATGGAGAACTCTAAGGCTTCTCTCGCCTGTATTGTACTCGCATCTTTACTGGTCCAACTAGACCACAGATAGTAGTAAGATCGCACCCCACTATGCGTGGATCTTGGCCTCTCTTCAGGGGGCTGTTGCGTCGAGATAAGGCTATGAATTCGATGCAAATTATATTGCTCGTTTACGCTAACGACGCCGTTACTTTGTACCTGGCGTTGCTATATCTGCCATCGGCGATTAACGATACGCGCGGCACAGCCGATCGGCAGCGTGCGCAGCTTAACGGTGCAGTCGAGAGCCGATAAGAAGCACCGAACACTATCCGGACTAATTGGCACTGGGGAGAGGGTAATACAGAAGACCTTGTCGATTTGGTGGTCGCATTGAAATCTTAAATCTTTCGATTGTTTGTCAATTGTACTTTATACTTGTACACTACAAAATTGCAGTGGCAATAATTGTAAGGGGGGGAAGAAGCAGTAGTTAGCGGAGTCCAATTAGAAAGGTAGTCGGAGTCCTTTGCGAGCGAGGTTCCTCGCCGGTAGTTGTACCCTTTCCACGAGTGGCTCTCTAAGCACTCTCCGGCAGCTAGCTGTAAACTTTCACACACGCGGGTGGTCCGGAGACGTGTTTTCGAAGGTGAGAGAGCGGCGCGGAGGAACCTCCGGCGAAGGAAGGACGAAGAGAGAGGAGGTTGTTGTTGCTGCTGCTGCTGCTGGCGGCGGCGGCGGAGGATCGGCTTCCTGCCAGGATAGAGCGAGTGGCTGCGCTCTGCGCCACCTCGTTTCCCTTCGGTGCCAGTGGCACAGAAGGCTCCCTAGAAAAATCTCGAGGCGTTCGACGGGGAGCGCGACACTCCGAGATCGTCCCTTGAGATCCTGCCATTGGGATGCCAGGCAAAATGTGCGTGGCACGTGAACCTTAAGGCCTATCACCTTTCCAAGACGAACCTGCCCAGTCTTAGGGCGCCTTTCCCTCTGTTTTTCTTAGAAGCACCGAACAACCCGCACACCTACGCACACCTTCTGTCGCGTTCGCTTTTCAAAGAAAAGCCACTCCCGCCCCATTTTCCATCCTGACGGCACCCTTATTTCACTCGGCGAACCAAGCACATTCCAGACTAATTGGATTTTCAAACTCAGCCTCCAACTTGGAAGCTTTTTTTCCCTTAGGCTAGGATCAATAGCTACGGTTGGCAATGAGATGTGTCTTATGATTGATATATCGGGTGGGCGCGTGCATCGGCTGGTATTCGCTTTATCTCTGGTGGATCAAAGGCATGCAAATGCGAGCGGTAAATCATAATATTATCTCCGAGGGGATTACGTAGAAGCGTGGAGAAGTAGCTTGTCGCGGATTTACACGTGCTCCCGGATGAAAAGCTTGTTCGCCGCGCGCCTATTCGCATTTTCCCCAGTCCCATTGAGAGAGAACGAGTTCCTCCGACGTTGGTGGCTGTGTGTTAAGCTGAGAGAGCGGGGTAGAGCGCGCGAGCGCGCGATTACCTGGAACCACCGTAAAGTAGGAAACACCTCCTCCCGTTTCCATATTTCTTCCAAGGATTCCAATTAACAATTTCTTTTCCACTCGGCTGGAAACCAGTTTCTACCGGTGGCTCCTGTCGCACACCCGGCTGGGCGCGCTCGTGCGCGCGCGCCCGCTCTTTCACGACCTCCCAAAACGATCTTAGGAGATCGTATGCAGTGTAATAATGTCAGGTCCCCTTATAATGTTGCGCTACCGTGATACGAATCCGCCCGGTGAATTCTCGTCGACGCCGAAACTGTCGGTGAGAAAAAACACAAACGGGTGAGGAAGATTGCGATCAACGGGGAACGTTAACAAAATTCACGGATAACTTACAAAGCACAAGGGGTCGCCGACTTAAGAAATTGTCGGATGGTTTTCACGCACGATCGGCGATCAACGCGCAAAAATGATGACAAGGGGCAAATGAGCGATATCAGTCGCGCACGAGATGATGATGCTTTCCGTCCCATCGATCATTCATGGAGACGATACTTGGAGGCAGCCGGGATTCAGTTCCAGTCGGACGACCCGGTACATCTGCGACGTGGAAACCGCTCGTATGACCACCCAGTGCGGATATAGCACGAGCAAAACGTTCCCGACGACTGGCGCTCTCGGCTTCGCCTGTTATTATAGGTGCACCTTCTTCTCGCAGTCTTTTCCCCCCGCGGAGCTTTAAACTTTCAAGCGATTGATAATAATGCCCTCGTTTTCCTGTAATCGACTTGAATCTTTCCATCTGCGCGTTGATATCGCTGCTACTAGACGTAATTATGAGACTCTATAATCGCATACGCTTGTCCCAAGTAAATTCTCTAATAGTTCGTGTTTCCACTGATTTTTACCCTCCTTTTATTTCATCCTTTATATTTCATGTTTGATAGCTTACATGGAAATTAAGATATTATAGCAGAGACACAGCTTGTATCAATTTATTGAAACGCAAGGTGATTAAGTAAGTCATTTCTTTGGAGTAAAATCGAACTCTAAGCGATAGTGTTTCTCTATGAAAGCAGCGGGTATTGTTAGACACGCTGAAAAGTATGGTAGTAGAGTAGCTAGGAACGAATTCGGGGTCGATGCTCTACTTTTCTTTCCTAGCTAGAACGAGAGCCAAACGGGGGGGGCCCACTTCATCTGGCGTTCGTGTCGGATGAGTCAGTCAGTGACGGGCAATGGCCTTTAGCTGAGAAGAACGGACGTACACGCAGATGCGGACCAACAGAATGCTTAATTGCGTGCATTTGGTCGAGTGTGCCAAGGTAGAGAGAGAGTAGTATGCTGACTCTCGCTTGGCCCTGGTGTATCACTGCCGGTCAAGAATGCCAGCCACCAACCACAAAGAAATTATGCGCCAATCATTATGCAGCATTGAGATCGCCAAGCTTTTGTAGCGTGTGTTCGTCTGCTGCCATTAGTCACCATTGGCTGGCGAGAGTCTCTTGACATATTGGGGAATTTGTTTGCGATCGTCGGCAACCTTGATCTTGTGATTCTCTCAATGTTCGAATAACCGGAAGTGTAGCGGATCATTCATTTCATTTCACAAGCGCATGTATCATTGACCAGTTCGCGCGAGATTGCTTTCTCACTGTAGTTGTGTACTTGTGATCGAGTATATACGTGTCTCTTTTATTCGGGTCTGACGACCCCAGGGTTCGCCTACTCCAATTTGTTTACCTGCAGCAGCGCCGGTGATTCAGTCCGAAGCGTCGACCTCGACCTCCCACACCAGATCCCGTACACGATCGGCGCGGCCTCGTGCATAGCGTGGCGATCATATTTCCGGGGCTAGTGTCAGTGAACTAGTCGGAGCAGTTTAATCGTGACTTTATTATATCACTGCTTGTGCTTGCCGTCACACACGAGGGTTAAGCTATCATTAGCAAGAAGGTTTCTTCCATTCCCAGTGAAGCTAAAACGAGACCCTTCTAAGCTGTAATTCATCCCTTAATCGCATCGCATCGTCCTCTTTCGAGATGCGCGCACGCTCACTCCCTGGAAACGGCCGATTCTTCGGACCGCACTATTTTATAATTGCATCTTAATTTCTGGCAGCTGAAAAAGCGTCGGCTCTTTCGGCCGGGCACAATGCTGTGCATTCATGCACGTTGCGTCGAACGCCGCGCGTCCGGTCGACAGAGATTAAAGGGCGCCGACACTACGTGTGAGGCTTTTACACTAATAATACCTACGAGACAGGACTGGCTAACCAAACATCCGAAGGGTGGAGACGAAGACGATGCATCCAAGAGAAGAGGCACCGCCTTTTCAGGACACTCTACCATGCAGAAACTCATCTTCCTTTCCTTGCCCTGTGCGATCTTAATGCTCTCGATACGCCACACACATTATCTCGCAATTGTCCGCTTCGTATCAAGGTGATCCATGTAAAATCGAGAGCGAAGCGAATTCGGGCCAATGTGTTGGGTACACACACGATGGGATGACGCAACACACTACTTGGTATCTCCCCGGCGGCTTTCAAAAGCAACTCACAAGAGAGTCGTGTTCAACCTCTCCGGCGGGCATTGCGCCTTCGTTAGTTGGCTTGCAGAATTGCATGGGGAGCGTGTTGCCGCAGTTCGGACAAACACTTCTCTGTCGGTGGCCGAAAGTTTACAGACAGCCAGCCTTTGTGTCCCATTTGGATCCGCGACAGTTCTCTACCTCAGGTCGAGTTGGCCCCGTCGCTTTTCTAGTTCGGTTTCGCCACGCAAAAGTGGAAATGAGCCGGGCCAAAGAGAGACCGAAGCGGATAAAAGGAGATTTCGCGCGTGGAAAAGCGCGTGAAGAATTGGGAAATAGTTGGATGACGGTGGCGGCATTGGGCGTGCAGAATCCCCTTGCGTGCGCTGCTGCGTGCCTTCGAAGGGAGCAAATCCGGCGTAAAGGTCGGTGGAATAAGTCAGGATGGAATGGATGGGACTTGAGAAGGGTCGGGTCCTTCCTTTCATCCTTGCTGCGGGATACACGCCCCTGCGAGCCAGCACTCCTAGGAACCTCTTCAATTTCAGTCTTCCTAGCAGCCAGTACCTGGTATCTTCCAACTCCCACGTTAAATAAATCTTCCAACCGAAATCATCATTTTTCCTCGGTCGATTTGCATTCTCCATCGAATCACCCTACTACATCATTGACCCCCGGATTTCGAATCGATCATTTCCTTAGTTGCCCAGGAATTAATAAATTCATATGAGTTAACACGCGAAAGAGAGGATATTGCTATTCGTTGAATATGTGTTGGGAGTTAGTTCTCATTAGTCGGGAGTCGGGTGGATGCTCGCGCTTTGCCAGACAGCCATGAAAAAATAGGAGCGAGAGCGAGGAGTGTCCGGCGTCTTTTTACTGGCGCGCGCGGCCTCTTCGACGTGAAAGCTTGTTACTGGAATTCAAGGGGAGGTTTTCCTTTCGAATAGGCATCGCCATGGAATTCTTCGGCCGATTAGAGCGCCAGTCGGATCGAGTTTCTTGCGGACACTTTCGAGCCGTACCTACCGCAAGAACCTATTCGTTTATCCGGCAAGTCGCATGTTGGCGTCCGCGAATACGCCGTCCCAAGTATATATAGAAACCCTCCTCCTGCCCTCGCGTGCAACCTGCCTTTTTCTCCGCACTCACCTTCGTAAGGAAATAATTCCAAAGTACTTGGCAGAGGGAGAAAGAAAGAAAGAAAGAGAAAGAGAGAGAGAAGAAGAAGAAGAGCGAGAGACAGGGAGACTCGTGATGCATGTAACATCTAGACGAGGTAGAGATAAGGATCGGGCCTCATCCACCTACGAGAATCCATTGCTCGTGTGGATTCCAGTCTTCCTTGACCAAGCACGCACCACACGCGGCCACACTCTGCTCCTTTTACTTTTACGCGGCGTGTTCCTCCTTCCGAGGAACACGTGCATTAGGGACTTAAGTGAGCGAACCCACCGCGTTCCGATTATATTTTCGGCGAGGAGGAGGAGGCGGCGGCGGTGGCGGCGGTGGTGGTGGCCTCCTCCTCGCCTCGTCAATAGGCCCGCGTTTGCCTCGCCAGGAAGGCGAGCCACGCTCGAAAGAAACGTAATAGCGAAGGGAACAGGTTTGATATGTTAATTCGGCATACATCACGCTGCGAATTTAAAGAGACGGAGATCGGGGAGCCATAATTTTTGCCCCATTGTCGGCCGTAAAAGCGGTCTTACCCTTTAACGATAAGTCATCGCTAAGCGTTCCGTATGTGGTGGTAGCATACACAATCGCGCGTGCTCACGCGCGCGCGCGGGTACGCACGCCTTGGCCAGTCATCAATTTCGGCCGTGCAACTCGCTGCTTCTCCGTATATCCTGAAATACGCGCCGGGCCCACCCGGCAAAAAGTCCTAGGAGTACAATGAGCACCGCGAGAGCATCAAAGTCCAAGTGAGAGGGAGAGAAAGGTATCGCGTGAGACGAGAGAAGAGTCACTCAGTCCCGAGGCTCAAAGAAGAAACCGAAAGGAAGGGAAAGGAAGAGAAAAAAGGAAGTCGGGAGACGCCACGAGTCGCTCTCGAGACGTCTATATAGCATGTGCACGTACCCCATGTGTGTGAGAGTGTATATACCCGCGCGCGCGCGCGAGAGAGAGAGAAAGAGGAGGGATTCCCCCTTTTTCCCGTAAGGAGGTCCCCGCGGGCCTTATGGGGTTTCTCGTGGTGGGCAGTATCTACATATTACAACCTCGTGGCGCGGAGACCACCGTCGTTGACATAAGATCCTGTTATGCTGTCTGCTATCTCTCCGCGGAGCTCGTGTCGCCCCATAAAAAACATTAAAGGTACGAATAACATAAATTCGTTAAGAGTACCCCACCCGCTCTCCAGGATCTCTCTCACTCTCTTTCTCCTTCTTTGCTTCTCTCTCTCTCTCTCTCTCTCTCTCTCTCTCTCTCTCTCTCTCTCTCTCTCTCTCTCTCTCTCTCCTTTTCTGGTTTTAGAATATCTGCCTCTCTACACGATACGCGCCGCCCTGCGCCTACCGCTCGTTTTCACGGCGGGACCGAATGCGATCAAAACTCCGACTCCACTTGCACCAGATATACCTTTCCTCTCTTACTCTTTCTCTCTCTCTCTTTCACTCGGTCTTTCTTCCGTCAACAGTTCTCTTCTCTCTTACTCCAACTTGGAGCATGATCGTGCAGCAATTAGACGCAAACCGGGATCGGAGTTATGTCACGATGCCTCGGCCTCTCTCTCTCTCTCTCTCTCTCTCTCTCTCTCGCTCTCTCCGATCTCTAGGACTAGATTGAGTTATTATAACGGATTTTCTCCACACCGCCCGCTATGTTCTTGCCTCGTCGGCTATAGCAGTGACTGGCCCGGAAATCCTTCGAGGCTATAAGTTTCTTGAAGTGGAAGCGGCTACTCTATCCAGACACGAGTCTCACACTTATAGAAGCTATTTCTCTGCGAGTGGAGGGGGAGAGAGTGCATAGTCGAGACCGGAAACGAGTTGTGTCGGCTGACAAGTACGTGTCCCAGCGGAGTGACAGTAGTCGAACGGAAATTGATACCGCATAGAATCGGTGGGGTGAGAGAAGAGAGAAGCGTGATGATGGGATGCGGTAGGGTGAAATGGCATGAGGGGCCAAGAGCGACAAGAAAAAACGACGATAAGCTAGAGCGCGGTGATCCAGTGTGCAGGAAGGCTTCTTCCCCGCCTCGATGGGATCTAATGGTGAGCACGAACACGACGTTCATAGTCGATCAAGCAGTGAACGGACCAAGAGAGCGGAGAGAGAGAGAAAGAGAGAAAGAGAGAGGAGTTGGGGTGGGGGCCATGTGGCGGACGAGGATTGTCCACACGTCTAGAGTTACCCGGGGTCCGTGCGGCCGCGACGCCACGCCAGGAGAGTTAATTGGCTGGAAAACCTTGCTATCCGATACTCGACGCCCGAGAGCTACCGCCCCGAGATACGTAAGCGGGTGTAATCCGCATTTCGTATTTTCATTTCCACCGATGGGGACCGACGCCCCAGCTAACAGAGAGAGAGAGAGAGAGAGAGAGAGAGAGAGAGAGAGAGAGAGAGAGAGAGAGAGAGAGAGAGAGAGAGAGAGAGAGAGGGGCTGCCCCCGGGGGCCTTACCGCCCCGGTGTTAACTCTACAACAGAGAGTCAGACCCGCCGTCGCGTAGACCAGAGAGAGCAGAAAAGCGTTGGCCGTTCCCCTTTTTTCTCCCTGCCACGTCTTTCTTTCCCTGTCGGCCAGGAAAGATAGGTATTGTTGCGGGTGGTCCGCGGTGCACATTGTCAGAGCGGCCACCAGGTAGTGTGCAACGTTGCCGCTCGCAATGTTGCGATCGCTCCTCTTCTCTCCCTTTCTCTCATTCCATCTCAGCTGAATCGCTCTCGCTCTATCTCTCGTTCTTCCTCGCGTCCCTCTCACAGGCGGTCTCTCCTTCTCTCCCAAGATCCTCCGACTTCGTCTCGCCCAGTCGTTTCAGCCGGGATCGACCACCGTCGTAACACAGCCGCCCTGAAACTCTAGCGCCAAAAGATCTCTTTTATCAGCTGTCTAGTCCTCTTCTCTCACTCGGAACCATGTATCTCTTCTATCTGTTTCTTTCCTCTTCCTGCCATCTCCGAGAGAGATTTGGTCGTCCTTTGCGTGCGGCTGCTGTTGCTGCTTGCTCCTGCTCTAGCTCCGTTTATTGCCGTCCCTCATTCCGTACACTACCGTCCACGTCTGTCTGGCTTATCCCCCCGGGTATCGTTTGCTCTACCCTTTCGCCGTGGCTCCTTTTCGAAGATGCTGGGCCCGCCGAGCGGCCTGCACGTACCAACGACCCGCGGCTAGCTACTTATCATCGTCAAAGCCCACGCGGCCAATTTAACGTGCTCCTGGCTGCCGTTCGAAACTCACAGCCCTTCCTCTCACTGGTCCGCGAAGACCCCATCCTTTTTCCAGCCCAAAAAAATCATCGCACATTATAATACGAACTCTTCATCCGGCATCTCCCATTCTTGATGCACGTGTCTCGACAAATCGTAGAATAGAATGAAACACAGACGAATGGGATGAAATCTGAATTCTTCTTTCAGGGGAAAGCGGAAGGGCAGAGGTCTGTGGTATGGATCAGGGCGAGGCTGCAGGATCAGCTGAGTCAGCTGGGCTATTTCCTCCAGAGGCATGCAGGCAAGGTACTCTTCGTCGCGATCCTCGCACTGGCCACCTTTTGCGTCGCCCTCAAGTCCGTCCAATTTCACAGCAAGGTCGAGCAGCTCTGGGTTCAAGGTGAGCCATAGAAATAAGTCCATTCCCATCCTCCTTTCCTTCTTGCTGCCTTCCTTGCTCGGCGCAGGAACAAAGATGGCCAATTTAAATGTCACACGATATTCTTCCGAGTACGCCCACCACATTCTCAATAAGATAACGCGTACGAGAGCGGCGCCTCATGCATCTTTGATACTCATAGGTGGACCCATTGATATTTGAGTTTACACACCGTGGAACCAGTTGCCCGGTGATGTAACTCACCCAGTAGTCAGTATACATATACGCTCGTCCAAGAGCAAGAGAGAAAGAGAGAGAGAGAGAGAGAGAGAGAGAGAGAGAGAGAGAGAGAGAGAGAGAGAGAGAGAGAGAGAGAGAGAGATGAGAGTAGATATTTTCGAACACAACACTGGTCTCCAAGTGTATGAAATACCAGAGGGAATTTAGGTGACACTTCCGAGTGTGTCCGGCGTTTGTCAGACGACCAACATCTTCCAACAACATCGCGCCGACCAACATCTGGTACATCTTGTGCATTTTCCGCGCTCTTCATACCTTCCTCCTTGGGATCTTCGGCTCTTTCATCTCCCTTGCTCGAGATTCCTCTTAACGCTTAAGGCGTGCATCGAGAGAAACCGGGACGAATTACAGGCAGGATTTGTGCTGCGAGTTATTGCCCTGGTCGCTCTCTTGATACGAGTTTCACTCGAGCGTAGATCGCACAAGAAGAATGCGAGTCGGGGAAAAGCCTGGAGGTTGAGATAAAAAGAATGTGACTCGCCCGAGGGAAAAGTGAGACGATGAGATTGGAATAAGAGAGAGAGAGAGAGAGAGAGAGAGAGAGAGAGAGAGAGAGAGAGAGAGAGAGAGAGGGGGGGAGGGAGAGAGAGAGAAAGGGTGGTAGCAGTGACAAAAGGAGAATAAAGAGAGAAACTGTGGACTACCCTACGCCCACCGCGCACGGTACATTAGTTGCTCGCTGGGTGGCCCACTATATTTATCCGCCGTCCGAAACGCTAATTTGAACAGCCGTTTCTAACTTACGCCCGGAATATACCGGGCTGAAACTCCTGAAAGAACTCGACCACCATCGCCGCCTGTCTTTATTCTTCCCAAGAAAATTACGAACAACACATAAGTTCCTTGGATTTATTTCGAAAATAATTCGCCCACACTCTTGGCGTGCTGGTATTATCGCGCGAACGGGTGACAAGTAGTAGAGGCCTCGTATAATATCAGACCAAGCAGTATGCCGGAGATGAGAACAGCGGCTGCACTTGGTTGTCCCAGATAACTGTTCTAAAGATTTTTCGGTCTCGCTCGGCTAGCCACTGGGAACCAATGTCGCGTTTCGTTCATGATCGAGACGAACTCATGGCTTTCTTGGTACTTGGCTTCGTCCGAAGGGAAAATCCCACGCTGAGGTAAAGATACATCAGCGTTTTATGGGATTTTAATGAGCGAACGAGTTTACACGCTTCGCTCTCCTTGGGTACGCGATCGTCTCGAAGCGATGGTGTCTCCGTTCTCCGCTCGCCGTATCGGATGCCGATACTTGCAAGAAAGTCAAGAGAAATTCGCTGGCTTGATTGTGTTAATGCACGTTGAATTCACGTGTAATTGGTGTCTCAAGAATTAACGTCCTGTTAACTAGAAGTATTTATCAATACAACTGTCTGTACAGTGTGTCTTGTTCTACTTAAAGTCTAACATTAACGAGTCAGACATCGTAGTGCGTTCTGATTTTCCTTGTGTCAGCTGTTGCTTCTAATCGGAGCAAGTCCCACTCGAGGATGGTGATACGAGATGCTTGCGTGTGCCACGCGCATCACTACCGGATATCCGTGAGTTGACTGCGGGAGATGCGGGTCCAGTGTTCGCACGACACGGATGCCCGACTGAAAGATTGCCTCTTGGCGCAACGCTCTCTCTCTCTCTCTCTCTCTCTCTCTCTCTCTCTCTCTCTCTCTCTCTCTCTCTCTCTCTCTCTCTCTCTCTCTCTCTCTCTCTCTCTCTCTCTCTCTCTCTCTCTCTCTCTCTCTCTCTCTCTCTCTCTCTCTCTCTCTCTCTCTCTCTCTCTCTCTCTCTTGCCAGTTTACAGAATGTCCAGTCGATATGTTTTCGCATTTTCAGAACTTGCAACACGATCTTATCTTTGGCCGCGCGAGCCTTTCATCCGCTCGAATTCGACTTCAAGAAGTCGCGACGCTCTGAGAAAATATTGGACGCCCGTCTTTGATAAACTCCCGGCAGGGTTAAAGTTACAGTGCGATCGAAATGCGGGTCTTACACGCGCCGTGTTTTTTTTTTCTCTTGTCCCCCGGTACTTTTATCAGCTGGCTTCGTCTGGCAACATTCATCGTCGAGCGATACAGCTGTTACTTCGACTCTCCGTAGCTGCACGGGATTAAAATTCCCTCGTATTAAGTACAGCGTCCCTGACTTACGCTTAATAACTTCGAATCTGCGTAACCAGAGAAGTACGGAAGTCGGAAGTGTTGGATGGGGCGGCACCAGGAGCAGCAGCGGCGGCGGTGGCGGTGGCGGCGGCCTCAGGAAGGTCGTGGAAACCGCAATACGCCGCTGCTCCAAAAGGGGCAAAATGTCAGTAAGCAAATTAATCCTCGAGGAACGAGTCTTCCATACTCGACGCTGAAAAACCGAGCATCGCAACTGCTACGATTATGTACCTGGAAGTAGGGAGCGCCGATACTTTCACGAAGCAAAAAAAAACAACCACAAATCATCCTGTTACTAGTGATTCGTGTATATTCGAATGTGATGAAGTATTGGAATATAGAGAGATGGTGAATTTCAATCTAGTACTCGGAAGCTAGTAGTTGTTGACATTCGTGAAAGGACCTGTACAGGGCCAAGGAGGCCGCTCGGCCTTAGAGCGATAGGAAGAGAGAGGACGAGGGAGAAGGATAGCGAGAAGACGAAGGCACGACCGTGCACGAGGGCCGGCCGACTGCTTACATCTTCATTAGGCCCCCATGGCTCGGAGTGCGAGGGAGAGGGCCGCCAGGCGGATGGAACGAGAACGCGGCGGGAAGGAGAGAGAAAGAGAGAGAAAGAGAAAGAGAGCGGAGTAGAGGGCCGATGGGCAGCCAGAGGAAACGCGGGGAGTAAGGCCACTACGGGGATAAGAGAGTCAGAAGACCGTCGTCCAAAGACCCACCGGGAATCTGTTGTTGTTGCACCGACGGACGGACGGACGGACGGCCGGACGAGCGAGCGAAGGAACGAACGGGCGCATAAACAGAGGGTCTCATCTTCTGTTTACCCGATGCAATTGTCCGCCTCTACGAAAACAGTCGCATTCTGGATACTCGGGTATCGCCGGATCGTATGTTACCAGCGTTCTCACTCTCCTCAACTGACCCACCATTCCTACCATGTAAACTCATTAAAATGAAGATTTCGTTCAGACAACTAATACATTTGAATAATTATTGCTTCTATTTTACTTAATTATTGTTAGTAGTCTTCTATAATAAAAGTTGCAATGATAAATAGTTTGAAATATTCATTGAGTGAGTTATTCATTTCTTAAGGCGTTTGGCTTGTAAGAGTCAAGTATGAGAGGCAGTGCAGAAATGCATGTGACACTCGATGGTCTCAATTTAGTTGGAGTAGTTATTAAAGAGTTGACGTATGAGATTGTTTAAGACACGAGTTTTTAATGAATTTCACTGTTAGACAATTGAAGATGTAGTTCGTTATTAAGGCTTGAGAGCCACTGGGATTGGATGGAGGCTCGGTTCCGGTGAATGGTCGCGGTGGGTGGCCCGGTGGGCTCTCTGTGTGCGCCAAGCCAACCCAGCCAGCCAACCAGCGGTGGGCCTGCGTGCCTGAGCGACTGAGCCAAGTCTCAGCTTCACCGTGAGCCTCAGAGAGCTAAGCCTGCTTCGAAGGGCCCCTTCGTTTTCGTCCTTCTCTCTCATTCTGACTTTCTCTCTCCTCCTCCCTCCAAAGATCTCTTTCCTTTGCTGTCCTTCTGCCGCACCCCTGTCTCTTCACCACCGGTGTGTGTCCTGGCTCCTTCAAAACGCCGTCAGGAACAGTCAGGAAAGAGGCCACGAGTGCTTCGGACCCACCACCAATGCCTAGCCCTGCTAATGCACAGTACCTTTGCTCCTCTTTCCATTTTTCATCATCTTCTGGATGATGCCCTTCTCTATTCAGTGGACATCAACGGCCGTAATAGTAGCTGAGGGTGTCTGTTTCTCGGGCAAGGAATATTCATATACTGAAAGAACCTCGAATGTCTGAGGTTTCACGGAAATAAGCGGAAGAAGGGAAGCCGAAAGAGCCGTAAAGGTTCGAGCTTCGAGAAAGATCGAGCCAGCCAGCCACCCTCGTGACACGCCTGACGAAGGCCGATCTCCGGTAGCGCCTGGTGCGCGCCCTTATATTTTCACACACCATAAAGCTGTTCGCACGTGTGCTTCCATGATGCTGACAGACTTTCGATCTCTCCTTGCTCTCCTGGTGGATCAACTTCCAAGGCGGAAGGGACTCTGCCGTCCGGAACTTATCCGTAAAGTGTCAAGTGTGGTTTCTGGCATATTTGTTCAGTCACACATGGCAGCCAGTGATTTTCCTCGGTGGCTGCTCTTTATTTCCAGACGGTTCACGCGCGCGCGCCGTTGCGTTTGCTTTAAGTTCTTTTTTTCGTCCGGGTTGATTTCGGACGCGCGGGTCGTACAAAAGTAGACTTTCCAGTTCTGGCGAATCGAGCAGGGACTGCGCGGCGAAATTAACGTGAGCCTAGTAATTGGATGGAATATCTCTTTAACGATTCGGCGTAGTCGTGTCCTACCTTGTCCGGCTTAACTACCTCCTCGTTTGAAATTTAAGGAGGAGAACTTAAGGAGGGCTGCCACCGTCGTTGCTTCTGCTTCTGCGGAGAAGAGGAGCAGCATTTAAGGACGAAAGAGTGCGGAAAGAGAGCTCACGAAAAGGGGGTAGGAATCGGGCGTTCTTCTCTCCCTCTCTCCCCCCCCCCTCTCTCTCTCTCTCTCTCTCTCTCTCTCTCTTCCTTTCCTGTCTCGTCCTCTTTCTGTTCCTATTGCAACCGAAGCAGATCGCTCGATTCGGTGCACCTGCTCCTTCCCCTCGCGGTGCGCGTCTACGTCGCACAGCATCCCAGAGAAGAGTAACACGCGCTTCCCTCATTCTCTTCCCCTGGCATTCTTCCCAATTCTTCTTCCACGTCCGTAGCATCCGTCACCGCCGGCGCTCACTCTCCTTCCTCCAGCATGATTACTCTCCCGTTCATTCTGACCAAGGGGAAACTGATAGCTCGATCGAGTAAACTATGGTTCGATGCTCGCCCTCAACGGCGGAGGGCGATCGGGGCCAGCGGCTTCGAGACAAACGGAACAATAGTGGGAATTGTCATGGCTTGTTGATGCAGTGGGGGAGAGAGCGGTGGAGGCGGCGGCGGAGGCGGGTGAATGAGGCGGCAGACAGAGCTAAAAGACACGGCCATTCAAGGCTCCGGCTCGGCAGACAGAGAGGGCACGGGAGGATTCTTGCCACGCGGTACAATCACGGTAGCCGGAAGGGTGCAGATAGGCACGGGAGCGGCACTCGCGCCCCCGTGAACCAGAGAGGGACGGAGAAATAATTACAGAGACGCCTCGCCGATAAATCAAGGTGTGCGTCTCTCTTTCTTCCTCCTTCCACCGACTTATCCGCACGGCGCGGCTCGCCTCTGCTCTGAATCACAGAGACCCCGTCCCTCCACCTTCGCCGCTCGTCCCACAACCTGCCCCACCCCTCCCACCCCCTCCCCTCTGCCATGCTTGTATTATACTCTCTCTTACTCTCGTATCCTTGCCCTCCGACTTTATCGTGCTTTCCTCCGTTAAGACGCATGTTTCTTGCTTCGTAGAGCGTAGAGAGTAGTGTCTTTATTACGCCCGCCACATTCTACAGGTCGACTCAGTCCCGGCTGGTCCCGCTACATCTGGCATGTTCTACTGCGTCACGAGTCATAGGATTTTGTATAATATAGGAAGGAAAGATAGTTGGGGGTTTATTCGGTGGATGAGATAAATGGCTTTGTGATGCGGTTTGAAATTGGCTAAAGAGACGAAGGTGTCATTTCCGAAGAACACATAGCGGTTTCCGACATTCCGGGATGCTCGAGGGTAGAACAAAAGGAGAAGAGGGGAAGGAAAGGTCGAACGTGCGCGATCGGGTTCCCGTCTTCTTCACGCCACCTTCATTACCGCTGCGACCCCCGAGCTTTACGGTCAAAGTATCTGTCCCTGTTACCCAGGTCGGTCACGATGACCCTTTCGCGTTCTTCTAGAGCCTTTTCCTCGTACAGCAGCCGAGTTTCTTCTCCCTTGAGATCACATTAGCTTTTATCTCACACTTATTTCATTAGTTTCTTAGTACACAAGACTGATTATTGTCGTTTCTGACTTAAAATCTGATCTGGCATTTCCTGGAGACGAACACTCGAAGGTTTGACTCATCGGGTAGATCGAGGCTTCTAGTTTGAGATTTCCGTTGGCCCTTCCATGAATATCGGTCGGAAAGACCGCCCGTTGACTGCGCCAGCTTCGGAGCTCCGGCAACGAAGACCGAAGGTAGCAGCACGCAGAATCCTCTTGGGGAAGGTTGAGAACCATCTCGGTAAGAGGCAACACGGGTGGTCCCCGGAGGCCGCGCCGTGGCGGAACGAGCAAATACGCCGTCGGCATTTTTGACGGTGAAATCTGACTAGGTGGGGTCCCTACGTACCCCGTGTCAGACGTCATCCCCGTGCCCTTCTTGCCTTACTCTACTTGCCGATGAATACACCTATACCTTGGCGCGCATTGCACACTTAAGACGTCACACACTCCTCGAGTGGACACTCCACTGAGAGCAACTTATACTCGAGAACTATTAGCAAAGCCGACATAGGAATCGTGAAGAGGAGAGTTCCTTGAAGACGAAAGCGAGACAGTGCTTCAAAGATGCTTTATTGCCGTAGTTTAGAACAATCAAAGTCATGGTCCCGCGAGTTTCCAAGATGATTTAGTGGTCCGTGATAGAAGGGAATTCGAGGGTGGAGCGCGAGACTCTCTTTCGAGGGACCCGCATTTTGTACCATAACCGAGAGAGCTATTTCTACATCTTCCTCCGGGAAGGCTTTTATTGGTACACTGCCAGGAATTTTTCTCGGTATATCCGTAAAGCCATAGAAACGTGTGTTACGACACTGGACCGTTCCCCGATGTTTCTCTTCCGAGAATCGTCCCGAGGCATAAACTCCCTGCCACTCCACCGAAAGCTTAAAGTGGCACGACTCGCGAATAAAGAGACCGGCCCTGATACCCCAAGAATCTCTCATTTCGGCTTGACTTTATCTCAGTCACAACATTATTAACTCACGCATGATTTCGCCACTGTACGGAAAGAACCGCATCGCCTCAACGTCTGCAGATTCATGAATAGTAAAGGAAATGTAAAAAGAGCTAGGCTTGATGCTTTCTAGTAGATACCGCTTGATTGTAATGATCCTTTCGATAGGATCTCTCTTTGAATGTGAATAACGAATGGCAACGGCCTCTCTGATTGCAGAAGGCGGAAGGTTAGAAAAGGAGTTGACCTACGCCTCGGAAGCCCTCGGTGAAGCGGCAGCCTCTACGCATCAGCTGGTCATCCAAACGCCTAAGCATTCCGGGGCAAATATCTTGCACCCTGCCGCACTTAAGGAACACCTAGCCATCCTGAAAGCGGCCACGCAGGTCACCGTCCATCTATTCGAAATGTAAGTATCCTTATCTGATCTTCCCTTTTCAGTAATTAGCTAGACTTGTTCTGGGATAAGTCGCACGATAAATGGCAAATGGAAAGAAATCTTTAACTCAAAAGACTTTCTTTTAAGAGTGAATTGTATTCATGAATGAATATTACTTTCAGCACGTGGAGGCTGAAAGACTTGTGTTACGCCCCGAACATACCCAACTTCGACATACATTACATCGATCAGGTAATTCGAAATACTATTTCTTCTTATAGATAATTGCATGGCAAACGTAGCACTTACTCGTATCTTGGGACTCTTACGCTACCGGCAGCGATATCGTATGATGACTGCTCGATTTTCATGGCTCTCACGGATTTCATGGATAATTTCTCGAATAGACTATCGCTAGAAAACAGGTCGAACCGATTCTTACAAAAGCTTTCGCAGTTTCATGGACTAACAGCCGGTTGCATAAAAGGAACTTTCTTTCTATTCAGTATTCAGGGAATATCGAACTAGTGAAAATAGTTGGAACAATCGATTCGATCCATAGATTGAGGGGAAAGCGGATCGTGTTGTTGTTCCTTGATAGTTGCACCATGTTTTCTCTACTACTTGGTTTGATGTTCTGTCGCGAGATTGTCGCTACGCGAGGCGATTACGTGAAGCAGTAAATGTCGAAAATTCAGTAGAGTAACGTCGAACGAAGTTAAGGCTAGACGTGGAGGTAAGGGGATAAAGCTCGTGCGAGGAGGATGGCGGGGCCGTTGGCTTGTATCACATCGTTACTCGTGCGGCTAACGAGCGGACACGTTAGACCGGCGCTGGCTAAGGCATCTCAGAAGGGACAGGAGAGATACTACATGCGGCTCGAGGTTTCATCAGGGAGAGTATCGTGCACACCGCTCGCGAGAACTTCCGGGAGAATATCTCCTCCCGTTTCTTTCTCTTTTTCCAAGACCTCTTCTGCCCGCAGACGACGACGACGACGACGACGACGACGGTCGATGAGAATTATCGTGCCGCGGGAATTGATATGCGCCGACCGTAGATCATTCGACGGCGACTTCAGTAGGGCACGAGTTATTTATGCGATCGAGCGCTGCCCTTAAATCACCGGGGGCCTTTGCTCCAGATTGGTGTGGTCGCGGCCAGGACAAGTTGCCATTTCGACAACTCGTAAAATGCAGATCGACCGGGGAACGTAGGCCGCCGTGGTGGCGCGCCGGTGCCTTTTCGATTGCTCGCTCCCCGATTTCGCAGTTTACGTCGAATGATAGATGCTCCGGCATGTAAGAATTGCCGCGAGCACGAGCATCCAACCGTATCACGTGGCTACGACTGCGGCGGTGGTGGCGGCGGCCAGTACCTCAGCCAAATACGAATATATCATCAGGGCATTCGCCTACAGGATGCTTCATTTACAACATCAATCCCCCCACCATTATTTCCAAATTCGCACTCATCACTTTTCACTTACATTCAAGATTCAAAAGTACTGATTAACCACCATGTCTTGTGACAATAAATTTGGAAGTGGTTAATTTCAATAAATTTCTGAATAAGTACTTAAATTACAAATTAATAAGATTGCCGTATACGAACATTAAAGAAATCCTGAGGCAAGAGATTATGATCCACATGGCGTAATGAGGCAAAAATCTTCATACTCGAGCGAGGCTCGTTGAAAATTAGAGAGTAGAAGAAGCGGCTCGGACGAGTAATCGGGGAGGGCAGTGAAGCTAGCCGGAGTAGATATTCCGCATACAGTTGAAGGATGAGAGAGGCGGAGAGAGCGAGAGTAGGTTCGAGAAAGGAAAGAGGCCCGTGGCGAGAAGGAGATCCCTGGAGGAAGAGACAGAGAAAGAGAGGCAATGAAGGACGACGGCGGAGGACTAAACTAAATAAGCGGCGGTGCAATTAGCCTGGCGTAATGACGGGGTGCCGGCGGGGCCCGCGGTACGCCGTGTCATGTGTGGTCCGTATTCCTGCTCCTCCTCCGTCGTCATTATACGCAAATGCGTGCTGCCAGCGGTAAACACCGCTTGCTTCGCGTCCTCGTTGTCCCTCGTCCTTCCACGGAAGAGAAGCCTTTCTCGTCCTGCCTCACTGCCATCCGATATTTCCCGTTCCAGGAAATTCATTAGGCAGTGGTATATCTCAGCTTGGTCTAGAAGAGGCTCACGCCGCGCAGGCTCAATTGGTCCTCCTTGGATCTTCCTCTTGATTTCACAAGCGCGCTAGAGTCTTACCAGGGCCAGAAAGTATAATAAAGCAGCCGGGGGCATCGGCCGGAAATGGCTACGCGCGTAAGCGTATAATTTCGTGGTTGGATGGTAGTCGATAGAAGAATCGATAGCGGTTGAAACGGTGAGGCCGAAACTCTATCCAAATTCGTAGGACACAATCGACTGTAGGCGATCTCAACCCCAAAGATCGACGCGAGCCAGGGGATCAGGGAATTACGAAAAAACTTAGTGCTTCAGTGGCGACCGCCCTATTCGAGTTTCCAAGAACCCCAAGGTGGGCCCCACGTAATGCCTTCGTACTCAGAAAAAGCGTGTAGCGATCGTTAGTGCCCTGCTATCCGATGGAATACACAGGGAGACAGAGGAGAGAATCGACGCCGAGGAAATATTGAGACGTTCCGAAGAAATAAGACGTAGCAAGAGCGGGCCTCCCCGTCAAATTGATCATTCGATACTCTGTAATCGATTGGGCCCGGGCCATTAAGCGGACGCGTAATTTATCAGTCGCATGATAAGTACTGCGTCCAGCGGAAGGTAACCGAAGGCAATTCTCTTTTCCAGATCTTCGATAGCATCATACCGTGCGCCATCATTACCCCTCTTGACTGTTTTTGGGAAGGCAGCAAACTCCTCGGGCCGGAGTATCCAGTTCGTATACCGTAAGTATACCGCCCAAGAATTCTTCTTTGACTTCTCCCGTTCATTTTCACGATTGATCCATGCCATATGCGATTACCCCTAATGCATGACAGGCTCCCCACTGTACGTTTAACCAGCGGCCTTCTCTAATTGAAACTGAACGCTCAATCAGTAATCGTTATGGGCTCCCTTGGTCCTTAACAAACACTGATGCCACAGAGAGAGGATCAAGTCTCTTATACATTGGCATATACTCTCTTAGTATAATTTTCCTCGTAAGCTAATTGCCATCCAATATGATTTATGTCACACAGGGGAGCGCAAACAAAGAAGCGAGTCCAATGGACGAATCTCAATCCATCCGGGATGCTGGACCAAATGAAGCATCTACAGTTCGTGTTTCCCTTCAAAACCCTGGAGGACTACATGAAGAGGGCTGGGATAACGAATGGCTACCAAAGCAAGCCCTGCCTCGACCCAACGGACCCCGAGTGCCCGGAAACCGCTCCTAACAAAAAGTCCGAGCAGGTAAGGCCCCGTGTCTCTTCTTCTTCTTCTTCTTCTTCTTCTTCTCCTCTTCGTCCGATCTCCCGAGACACTTCTGTCGCAGCGAGCGACACGCGCTTCAGACCGACACACGATTAAGGTGAAAGTTAAAAGTCTCACGGGCTAATTGTTGATTTACGAGTGACCGCTCCTCGTAACTTTCTGATTTTATCGTGACAAAAAGCGTAAATTAAATTATGCTATTCGAAGCTGAGATCAGCGCGAATGCAGAGACATAAAGAGAAAGAGAGAGAGAGAGAGAGACAAACAGAGAGAATAACCAAGTGGTTGGAGTTTGGAGGGTAATTTTTCAAGCGCATAAATTGGGAAGGAGGAGAATCTTCCGGGGAGATTAAGTACTGCTTCGTCGGTTGGATTAGAGAGTAGCTCATATCAATTCATGTTTTTCGTAACACGGTAGCCCAGCAGCGAAAGAGCATGCTGTGGTGTCTTGCTGTGTCTGTATGTAGCTATGTTTCCTCGACAACACGCATACATATACATCGAAGCTGTGCTGCTGGTCGTGACACGTATTACGCCACGCTCCACGAGCATTCGTAACGTGTGGATTATGGAGGCAAAAAGCCTTGCGAACGCTTATTAGCACGCTTGTTCGTGCTGCGAGAGAATCGATGTAACAAGTCATTAACGAACACCGGCGTACACTGCTCTCTCATTATAAGAATATAGAGCAATTGTCGAAGGGAATTAGGATTCTCAAGGAAATTTCACCCCTGACATTTTGGGCGCGCGCGCGTGCGCATCAACCGCACTTTCATCGAACGAAAAGTGTGCGTGTCGTGGACAGCCAAAGCCCGAAGTGTCCAGCGCAGCAAGATTCGTGCATAGGATCAATGTCCAGAATAATAAGTGGTCACTTGGAATTCCGCAGTCGATCGCGACCGGTTGCGCGCACGTAGGGAGACACCGATAGATCCTTCGTGCCACACAAGACTCATCCCGCTTTGATGTCCGCGCTTCGAGACGAGAGAACCTCGTAACATCCTGCCAGAGGCCCTTCGCGCCGCTAATGAATATTTAATTGTGCGTACGCCGCGGAGATTGTACGCTGCTCGCGCACTAAATCGAAATTTCGTGCGCGCACGCGAAATCCCGATGATAGTACGCCGCCATCGCCTCAGGGAACAAGCTTGGCTTGCAATCTCGTCAAAACCTCACACGCAGTTCTCACGCACACGACTCCAACCAGTACTGTCAAGTACTACCAGTTCGTTTTATCGGGCTTTCCAGAATGTCATAAATTTTATAGCACTTTCGTACTGAAATTATGCGGGTATGGTAGCAGATAGGAGAGGTGGAGTTGGTCAGAAAGAAGAAGTATAAGTCGTGTTTATGGTAGAAGGAAGGGAAGCAGTGGCGGGTGGAGGAAGGAGAGGGCGAGAGCGCCTTGAATGAAAGGATCCCCCTGCGAAATCAGCGATGAGTATGCGAGTCGCGTGGGCCGCCGGTAGAGGAGCATTAAAATAATAAAATCGACAGATGTGCGTCATTATTGCGCCACGCCGGTGGTCGCTCACGCACGTACCTACATTACGTTACTCCTTTGCGCGGCCGACACATTACACACCCATCATTTCGCCGGGCCATTAACATACACCGGCGACTCTCATGAACCCCTTTTCTCCCCCGTAGATAGCCATACTCCACATTGGCGCGTATCATCCCTAATCGTTTCGGCGAAACTTCGACTTTACTTTAACATTCTCTCCCCTCTTATTCTCCCTCTTATTCTCCCTCTTTCTCTCTCTCTCTCTGTTCGTCTTATTCGCGTGGGACACAGCCTACAGCACTTGAACGTGTTGCGCGCGCTCAGTCTCGAGACGTCTGGGAGATCTTCCGGTTCTTAAGCACGGTGTCGATTAACGATCTCCGAGAGTCCACTAATACTCTGTTTGCGGTGTCTGCTCCTCCTCCGCGCACCCGGCACAGCTCATCACCCGCATCGAATAAATTCCATGCTTGTATTGCCGGCTGAAAATCTATACCTATAAACAGACTACGTACCCTTGCTACATGAGATAAAAAGAGAGAGAAAGAGAGAGGAGTGAGAGTGTATGAATGGAACTTGTTCCTGCAGCAGTGAATCTATATCGGGGTAGCAGCTGAATCGAAGAGGGTGTGTGAGAAAGAGAACAAGAGCGGTTGAAAGAGTATGGTAGATTTATAATGAATGGTCGATTAATTTCTTGTAATTGAAAGACAGGATTTATGTCGTCTACTTTCGAAGGATGATAGGCATCACCCTCTGTTTCTTCTTATTCTGTTTAAAAGGCTCTTTACGGTTTCCCTCTTCGTCATTCATCGTATGATTCCATCACGAGCACATTGCCCCTATATCTTTCATACGCTTCCTGTGGCTTTCCTACCACCTCGCTCTTATTCCTATTTTTTAGAGATCCCTGCTCCATAGTTAATGTAATTATAGGTAATAGTCGGTTATTTAGCGCGATCAATTGAGGATGCTAGAACCATTTCGTATTGAGTCTCTTGCGGTGAAGCTCGAGCCGTTATTGATAATAATACTGATGGCAGGCGGTCTCTCGGCAATGTAAACGTAATATTAATTAGCTCATCATTTTTGCTCGAGTTACCTATTCATTACTAGAATGAATAGCTTAAATAAGATTTATCGGGATGCTCACTGGGGGGAGTCGGTGAACAGCAGAGCGCTTTCAATGAGAGAAGAGTATATAGTCTCTGTCGCTCTCTTCAGCCGTAGGATATAGAGTCGATTAGGCTCTTAACGGTAGAGGGCTAGCCGCTTAATTGCGCCGGCGGATCAATTAAAAACTAGTTCGTCGGACTCGCTCGTGCCGTAAAGTACGTCGGACTTCTCCCGCTAGCGGGTGTTCCACGTCCTTTTCTCGTAGAAGGCGAGCGCCGCGGCGGCGCAGCCTCCTCGTTAGAACAAGCAGCAGAGATCGACCAACACCCAAGAGAAAAGCAGCCCACTTGATGGTGCAAGCAAGTAGGCGGCACGGCCTCCGGCTTTTTAAAGGATTCCTGCTCTTCATGAGTGCTTAATGGAATTATTATCCGAGGCATGTCGATCGCATAATTAATGAGGGTCGGCTTGGTAGTCGAGGGATCGATAAAATCGTCGATGCCGAACGGATATCGCCGCCAGCCGATCCTTCTGGTGAAGCGGGACTTTGTGTCTCCGGTGCATTGGCGACGACACTCCCACCGTCCGTATCCCTCCGCTCAATTAAGAAGCTCGCATTCGAAACGCATGCACTTCCGAGAGTACACAAGTACCGACACTGCTATCCTCGGTGATTTATTGGACCGCGTGTTTGCAAGGAGGCGACTACTTGTTAGATTGGAAGATTACCGCTCTCTCACTTTCAACTCTCTCTTTCTCTCTCTCTCTCCTTGCTCGTCTCCTGCGCCCTCGCTCTCGGCCTCGCGCTCGGTAGAATGCTGATTCAATCGGGGTGTGGTGTAATAGGGTTGCGGTCTCGCCGTTACCGGCCCCGCTCGGGACACCGCAACGCGAGCGGTACCGAGAAAAACAAGAAAAGCGTGCCAGTAGTACGTTTTCTGTCACGTAAAGCGCCTCTTCGTGGAATTACATAACGCGGCGCGCGGTCTGCACACGTGCACTCGCCGTGTCTCGGGTACGTACCGAATCACAGGTAGAATCTCGATCGCGAGGCTTTATTTGGTATGCCGTCTCGATATCCGGCAGAGACTCCGACGACCCGGCCTATATTTACCCCGTCCGATGCATGCTGGAATGCAATCCTGCACCTTTAAGTCCAAGCCTCGTTAAAGCTACCGATCTTTCTCCTTCCATGATCGATAAATTAGAAGCCTCTCTCGTTACCTCTTCTTTCTTCCTCCTCTTCTTCTGTTCGATAGGAGTTCGCTGATTCACTGACGCGCGACAAACGTTATTACTTAATAGGGAACCCTATGAATTATTTAAAACGCGGGTTAAGTCGCCTTTCCGATGCTGCTCGTCTTCACCAGTCTCTCTATGCACTACGTGACTTTTTGTTTTATAGGGTGGGGCGGTATTTCGGGAATATAAATGTGTATTAGTGAGACTTTATGAATGAAAGGCCTGCATTTATACTATGACAGAGTTCCTGAACGTTGTCTTACTCAACTGTAATATTTTTTATGAGTAGTTAAATAGCAGTGCGATTATGTATAAGTATTTCTCTTGAAAGTAGATTGTCGTGAACGCAAGGGCAGCGTAACAATCTTGGATATTAATGATCCACACGTCGGTTAAGTCACGGGCAACCCAAGCCACGCGATAATCGTAATGGGTGGGCTCTTGTGTTACCTGGACAATCTGTCTAGGTATGCGGGTGTCACGTCTCGGACCCTCCGCCTTCTCATATTATACGGCAACAGAACGGAGGGGACACACTCCCGTTCTCCTATCCCATTCGACTAGAATCCTTCGCTTTTTCTTATCCCACTCGCCGCTTCTACGTCATTGCTATGCATCTTGTCATGATTTAATTACATATAATTAATATTTCCTCGTTAGCATGCGATTGATACGCAACCGCTTATCATTTATTTTCTGTACTCTAATATCTCCTCACAAGAACAAGTACGCAATTAATAATTATTGACCTGAGTAATAAGTATTACTGAGTAATAATTTTTTTATCGATCATATATCGTCATATAGATTATGAGATGTTATGAAAGAATTTTATTCCCAACTTCGGATTACGATCACGATCAATCGACCACAAGCGAATGGGATTACCGCACTCACCAGCAAGTCGTCTCGACTGTGGTGTGTCTAAAAATGGTTTTGAGCGTAACGAAAAGTAGGAGCGGCGTCAAGTCACGTCAGGAATTCTTTTGCTGAATGGAAGAATGGCTGACGAATAAAAGGGGGCCCCTCGAACGGGCATTTCTTCGTGGGTTAAGAAATGATAAAAACGCGATCGTAAGTGAGACGGCATGGGGTGGGCCGCCGAGGTGTTGCGGACCTCACAGAGCGAGGTTTTATGGGAGGGGAGACCTATAAAGGAGGCATACCAGTCAGGATCTAAACGATCGCCGTCTATGTAGCCTCTTGGACCTTGTCCAATGTCCTCTATATCATGCCAAGATGAATAACGTGAACCGCCTAAATCACGAGAAAGCCATTAGTCCTTTCTCTCTCTCTTTCTCTCTCTCTCTCTCTTTCTCATCCAAGTCCCAATGTATTCCGTAGAATCGGTGCTTTTAACCTGTTGTTTATTAAACCACCGAAGCTCATTTGAAACGCACGCGCCTCCGGTAGAAACCGCACAATGTGTCCTTTGATGTGACATAGTGCGATGGAACGGCGACTCATGAATTCTTGGTGGTAAACTCGGAGACTAAAGTTCTCGACCGATGACTTCTTCCAGGTACCGGACATCGGGGCCGAGTTAACGGGTGGGTGTTACGGTTTCGCAGCGAAATACATGCACTGGCCAGAGGAACTCGTTGTCGGTGGTGCCAAGCACAATAAGACTGGTCACTTGACCCGTGCAGCTGCACTGCAGACCGTGGTGCAGCTGATGGGCGAGCGAGAACTTTACGATTTCTTGGTGAACACCTACAAGGTGCACCACATCGACTGGTCCCAAGAGAAGGCGGCTCAGGTGCTTGAAACTTGGCAGCGAGCGTTTAGCAACCAAGTGAAGAAGTATCTCGATGCCAACAGCACATCGTCCTACAATCTCTACGCTTTCAGTACCACCACAATGAACGATATTCTAGGAAAGTACAGCGAGGTATCCATTATGAAGATTGCGATCGGATGTGCTTTGATGGTGAGTAGAATTTTTAGTAAGGAATTTAAAGTCAAGAATATAATATAAGTGGCATTGTCTTTAGTCGACATATTGTTTGTATGTTATAGTTATTATACGCGGGTGTTGCTCTGCTTCGTTGGAAGGACCCAGTCCGGTCTCAGTCGGGTGTTGGTATCGCCGGGGTGATGCTAGTCTGTGCCACCGCAGCCGCTGGCCTCGGGTTCTGTGCCCTTCTCGGTATTCCATTTAATGCCGCCACCACGCAGATTGTTCCGTTCCTAGCGCTTGGCCTCGGTGTACACGACATGTTCCTACTGACTCACACCTACGCCGAGCTCTCGGTAAACGAAGTGCCAAGTGGAGAGCAGACTGGTGTGGTCCTAAAACGCACAGGACTCTCGGTACTCTTGACGGGTCTCAGCAATGTCTCAGCCTTTTTCGCCGCGGCGATCATACCTATTCCAGCATTGCGTGTGTTCTGCTTGCAAGCTGGGATCTTGCTACTTTTCAACTTGGCAGCGATGCTGCTCATCTTCCCGGCGATGGTCAGTCTAGACTTGAGAAGACGTCGTTCTGGACGCTCGGACATCCTATGCTGTTGTCTGCCAGCAGTATCCAGTGCCTCGAGGAACAAGTACGCTGGCAGGACGAGCAATGGCACAGCCAAGCAAACTGTGGCGAGAGCGATTCCGCCTGAACGACGAGAGACTTGCACACAGATCTTGACGACGCACAATGCTCAGAACGAGTCGTGGGTCGGCGGTAACATCATCGATGCGGACTTCGATAAGCAGTGCACCGAGGAAGATACTCTCACTGGATGTAGCCAAGATGACTGTCTTAGTTTTTCTTTGACGCAGTTGGCAGCGAGGCATTATGCACCGTTCGTCACGAAACCAGCCACCAAGGTTTTCGGGATGATGATTATGGCTGCGGTACTCGCTGGTAGTGTATGGCAAGCCATGAGGGTGAGCGATGGCTTGGAGCTCACAGATTTGGTACCGCAGAACTCGAACGAGCACGCATTCCTCGCTGCCCAAGCCAAACATTTTGGCTTCTACAATATGTATGCCGTGACTGGCAGAGATTTCGAGTATCCAAACAACCAAAGGCTACTCTATGAGTACCATGATGCGTATATGAGGATCAAGAATGTCATTAAGAATGATAATGGAGGTCTGCCCGAATTTTGGTTGAGTCTTTTCAGAGACTGGCTGAAAGGCCTTCAGAGCGCATTCGATAAGGATTATGCGAGTGGTTGCATCACTCAGGAGAGATGGTACAAGAATGCGAGCGACGATGCGATATTGGCATACAAGCTCCTCGTGCAGACTGGGCATGTCGATAATCCCATCGACAAATCGCTAATTACTCAGGTCAGACTTGTTGACTCGGATGGGATCATCAATCCACGAGCGTTTTACAATTATTTGAGTGCATGGGCTTCGAACGATGCTCTTGCTTACGGCGCATCGCAAGCTAATTTGCGACCGGAGCCAAGGCAGTGGTTTTACACCAACGATCACGAACTTAAAATTCCGAAGAGCATGCCGCTCACTTACGCCCAGATGCCGTTTTACTTGCATAAATTGACCGACACCCAGGAAATCACGGAACTCATCGGAAGTGTGAGGAAGCTCTGTCGGAAATTCGAAGAACGTGGATTAGAAAACTTCCCCTCTGGAATACCATTCTTATTCTGGGAACAATACATGGACTTGAGGAGCTGCTTGGGCATTGCTTTGGTCGCAGCGCTGGGCGCCAGTGTTGCAGTTGTTGGCATTCTCCTGCTAAACTTATGGGCCGCTTTGTTAGTCGGCACATCCCTCGCAGCTGTTGTTTTGCAGCTTCTGGGAATCATGGGGCTGTGTGGCATAAAACTGAGCGCAGTGCCGGCCGTCCTTCTTGTTGTCAGCGTCGGAATTGCCGTGCACTTTACGGTCCACATTTGTCTGGTGAGTATCAATGGTTGCCTGACTCTTTGACCAGTCGTCGTTGTTTTACTTCTTGGCCAATTAATCTTCCAGTGCTTTTGTTTCTTACTAATGAAATGGCTTTTATGTGATTTCAGAGTTTCGTCACAAGCGTTGGAAGCCGTGACAGAAGAGTGCGCTTGGCTTTGGAGCATATGTATGCCCCTGTGATACATGGAGCGCTAACTACATTGCTGGCAGTCGTAATGTTGGCCTTTTCTGAGTTCGAATTCATTGTCCGATACTTCTTCTTGGTCTTGGTGTGCCTCATTGGAATTGGACTCGTAAACGGACTCTTCTTCTTCCCCATACTCTTATCTCTGATCGGCCCCTCACCGGAAGTCATACCGAATGACCATCCGGATCGTATATCAACACCAACTCCACCTGCTTCACCAATAGTTAGAAGATCGAAACCACCAGCACCGCCACGAAGATCCCACAAAATTGATAATGCAAGATTACACGCGGAACCATCGCTAACAACTATCACCGAGGAACCGAATTCCTGGCACAGTACTCAAGAGTCCTGTATCATCGTTCAACCTGAGCTGAAGGTTGAAACCACCTCGACGTGTGGTAATCAGGTACGTTTCCGATGAAGCATTTATTTCTGAAGTAAAATTAGCATTTTTTAAACAGTGCTTTCCCATCTAACACCTCGTAACGAGTCTGCGACTCATTGCAAGAAGCAGTGTTCCAACAGCATGATTAACAAGCGTGCTTTTTTGTTTGTTTTAACTAACAGAACTGTAGCGGATCAGACACAAGCGGCTCTAGTCGAACGTCACCAGTGCCATCGTCCCATATCACAACAAAGGTTACTGCGACGGCGAACATAAAAGTCGAGGTTCACACGCCACTAACCAGTAAGTATTAACTCTGACTTTGTTCTCCAAGGCATCAACAACTCGTAATAAGTATTAAGAACGAGCCAAGATGCTATTTGAGTCTTTTTTAATAATGCTTTCAATTCAAATTCAATTACAGAGTAATGTTGACTCGACGGATGTCATAATTTTTCGTTTGTAATAATTGTTGTAGGTGGAGTTGATCGTGGCGAAAAATGCCGGCACGCGAGTTCCAGTAGCCGACGGAGCTCGAGGTGCAGTACGAACGTTACTACAACAGAGTCTTCCGGGTCCAGTTCTGAACCGGATTCAGACTCTAATCCAAACAAGCACTAACAACAAGTACCGGGATGACCGGCAGCTACTGCTCAAGTACCACGCAAAGCGGGAACACACAGAAGGCTGACTAGGATAGATTTATTATTTCTCTTCTCTTACTTTCTATTAGTACTGCGTATGGGGTGCGCGGTTGGCCGAAATTCTCTTCGCCTCAGTATAGGAGCTACAGGATTTTTTATTGGTCTGAAAAATCCGCGGTAGCCTAATATATATTTTCTATTCGCTGCTGTTATAGGTACGCTAGCATCCCGGAGAATGCAACGTGGTTCTCTTAATTTCGATCCTGAAGTAAAAAAGTATTATCATGCTGATCTGTCTCTCTTGATATCACTGATCCTGTGACCAGTGAACTTTGTATATAAAGTGTTCTTACTAACGGATTCCAATGCGTACCATACATTCAATGCCGTAACCAGTATCTCCTGCTTTAGTAGGAGTTACACATTGGACGTATGATAGGGCAATTGGCGAGTTAAGAGAAAGATATTTTATAATTAAATCGACTTAGGAGCGTCAAAGGTTATGCTTTAGTATGCTCTGTGGTATACGACAGTTTCCATGAAACTATAAGATTATTATTTTCGTGAAGCAGAAGACTTTTCAGGATTGCTCTTCGAATTCGAAAAAACGATAAGAGACTAATTGGATGTAAGAATTATTGAAAGTGTTCATTAGAGAAGGTATTCTACCTTGGGAAATTTCGTGAAGTCCGTAAAACGCGACCGATCACACGGCAAATTTCATTCTCTTTCGCAGTCTCGACCATTACGGTACGGTTAAAGGAGCGGTAACATTTACTGAGAGGTTCTTGTACCTATTTTAGGTATCTAGTTGGCTAAACTTTTGCAGATTACGATTGCGTAATACTGTTAGACACGTATTCTTCTAATTGTAGAAGTACCTATAAAAGCTAGGCCTCCTTAAACAGCTCTCTTACAACGACAATACATGTGGTGCCTCGAACACAGCAGCTGAAGTGTTGAAATTTCGATACTACTATTTATTGTACTCTAACATTACGCGTAGTGTGTATGTGACTCGAGCGATATTGAATCCGAAATCTATTTATTATTTATTTTAATGCCCCCAAATTTGATATCGCGAGTATTTAAAGTGAACTACAACCCTTGTACAATGCCTATCGTCATATAATATGAAACGTGTAAAAACTCTGATTATTTATGTCGAGCTATAGAATATTTTTATATAAAGTCGTTACTTAATTTAATAGCGTAAGGAAATATCCGATTCGTACCTCTAATGTAAAAAGCTGTAATATAATATATTATCCCGCGGCAAGTCTCCATCGCATTCGCGTGGAGTACGTCCAGGGAAACGTGTATAGTAAGGAAGATATTTCGAAGCGAAGTCAACTTTGTACACACGGCATACGCAGCGACGCGGTATTTAATGAAGACGCGTTACAATAGGCGTAGCAAACGTAGCTCTCTTTCACTCTTTTAAACTGTGTGTAAGGAACATTCTTACGTGGACAGAGATAGTCAATATACCTCCGCAATACGTGTCAAAGAACATAAGTACTTTCGGTTCTAATCGAAACACTCGAAAAGTCATCAGCACTGCCTTAAGCGCGCTTGATACTCCAAGCGTCCTCTCACCTATCACTAAGTTCCACTTGGAGGTAGACAAATGAGCCACTATTACTTTTACTATCATAGAATCTAATTATTTTTATGTACTGAATATAGAAGCAATTAAATGTATGATTTATAATCACATTTTGTATATAAATACAATGATATCATAATAAGTGTTCAGGTGCATCTATTTTACTCCAACCAAATCAAACCCCGCCCATGGACGCTCAGCCATATTGCTTTTTACAGTTGCAATTTTTTGCATTGCAATTTTCACGGCCGGTCGATTGATTAAAGCATAAATCGGTTATATCAGACAAACTGCATCGACAAATTCAATAATATTAGCAGCCGGTGAAAAGATTATAATATAAACAAATGCCAAATCGGAGAAGTATGTATAGCAGTTAGTGCGTCGTATTCGGCAACGAAAAATTAGTACATTCCGAACTCTCATAAAGTCTTAGTTGTACTCACATTCGCTGGTGCAGCAATTGCTCGGCATTCCGGGCAGGCCCCAGTCGAAGGTTAAATCCATATTTGGTCACTCACTTTATTAAACACACTTTTACACCACTGTACGAAACTTTTCGATATTTTACGCACGCCACGAACATATTTGGACCTGCACTTGCCTGTCCCGCGCGAAACTACCGTGAACTTGCCGCGGACTGCAACTTGCTAACATCAGAGTGCGCCACCTCCCGATGATTACCGCGCGCGTAGTTTAAATGACTTCTTCGTTCGATTTCGACAATTTAGAATTTACAATACTCACGATTTACTACAGAGTAATTAAGGAATACAATTGTAATCGATTTTGTATTCTTTTTATTTTATGTGCTGTAGTACATTTGCATAATTATTCGTTATTAGTACAATAATAAATCCAACTCTATTCGTTGACTAATACTTTCAATTCAACGTGGTGAGTTTTATATATTAAATATAAAAAAACCATTAATTATGGTGCGATCTGCAATGAAATTGTGGATCTACAGTATATCTATTTGACCTACCGGGTTGATTCTACCCGATTGACGAAGTGCGCTTGCCCGGGTGGCAGCTCATGCGATGTTCCCGGAGATTCCCGCACCTGCTGGAGTGCTGTTCAAGTTCAGTAGTGGAGCACGGCCAGTTCGGGTGGACCTGACAAAATAAACAATATCAACTTTCAGTGGCCAGGCTTCTATCGAACAATGCACTTGCCGAGACTATTAGGTCATCTGCAAGATTGCGGCATCTACGAGAAGTTTCTTGTCAGAGTTCCGATCGACGTAGGCGCCTGCGAGTAAGGCACGGACGATCCTATGTCATCCTAAAGGAATCTCGAGAGGGCACGTTGCATTTCTCCAGGATTCGTACATAACGACTGATTCCATGAGGCCCAGAACTACTGCCGTGTGTTCGAGTAGACGATTAGCATCGCGTAACATCGATGTGCTCGTGTGTTAATTCGTATTTGAACTGGAGAATTACATAATGTACGTGCATGAGTCACAGACCGACTAGGGGGACGTGCAAACGTCAAAATCGTGCAGCAGCAAATCTGTTGCAATTTTAGGTATGATAAGTAAATATCGATTGTCTGTGTGTCCACAATTCCTCGCGGATTCGCTTCCAGTTTTCATTCTTCCGAGGAGACTTCGGCCCGTGCACTCGCGAGGAATTCGTTCGCGTGCAAACGCAAGTTGATCGCGTGTCGAAAGTGCAGTGCGCTGCCATTAGAAATCTTGTCGAAGAGTATGTCTCGTCTTAGTGATCCTAGAAGATTTTACCGATTATACTAGTTCGCCCAGAGGAAATATGAGCTTCAGTTACATTCGCTGAAAATATCCGATTGACATTGATGTAGTGTCTAACTGGTTGTTACTTCGCAAAAAGATGTAAAAAGTTCTGACTCGCTTGAATGATGACAGGTCTCGAGTAATTCACTGCTCAAGGTTAAATGGCTAGCTTGCAAAACTATTGCGATGACAGTGCCATGTAGTTGCAGATTTGGATTCAGTGTAATCAAAGCTTTGACAGGCCAAAGGAATTAGCGAAGCCAACTAAACTTATTCGCGTAAATATTCGATTGAACTAGTCCGGTTTTCGACGATACCACGCAACTGAGCTCTACGAATAATTCGGGTCATTTCACGATTTACATTCTCCGATTTGGACTCGGCCTGTTTCTATGTACCACATTGCAACCCTGCTTTTTCCCTGACTTTTCAGCCTGGATTTTTGCAAGAAATATCAAATCAAAGCAACATGGATGGAAGAAAAAGTGAATTTCGCTAATCGACGAATGATTGACTGAGAAATGGCAATTTGGAAACTGAGGACTTCAAGACTTAGATGCACTGTTTTGTAGCTCCTCCAGTACCTTCCTTGAATTTTGGTGTCCTATCAGGTACCCCTTGAGCAATCAAAGTATCGGCTTGTAATTCCACTTATCGCCAAGAACAATGCCAGCACCGCCACCGCCACCACCTCTCTCGAATATGCCAGAGGCACCTACGTGTGAAAAAACTGTTGTGAGTGATGCGGATTCTCTGCCTCCTTGGGCCAAAATCACACTTACATCGGCCGAGGCAGAGATTGAAAAGTTGATCTCGAGAAATGAGTTAAAGGATGCTGAAGTGACATACTTCTGTCAAGTAGAGTCGATACTTCAAGATGGACCACAGTGAGTGACTTTCTGCTATCGGGATACTTCCTCTACTGTATCACAGTGAGAATGGAGAAAGAATCATCTCTTGGGTGATTTCTAGGTGTGGCTTGGTTGCTCTGGCCATGGCATCACAGGAATATACAAAGCCAGTTTCTGTGAGTCAGTTATTGGCAGAAGCCAGAGTGAGAGGGTTTACGCAACACGGAGAAGTGTATAGTGTGGATTTCATGGGAACATTGGCTGCTGAATATCTACCTGACCATAGACCAGACATACTGGTAGATTTACAACAATGCCCAGACACATTAACTCACGCTCTGGCTCATGGTGCAATGGTTTTGATACCATATGACTCTGATTTCAACCATGCACCATGCTTAAAAAGAGGCCATAAAGCTCATTGGGCATTACTAGTTGGACTCATCTCATCTAGGTATTTGTCAACTTGCATGTAAAATATATGACTGGGAATGTAAACTGTAACATTGATTTTATCTTTAGGCAAGGATATCACGTATTAGCCAGGCATGGAAAGTCAAGGCATTTGGCATGTTGGCCATTAAGAGATTTAATTGAGAGCAATGGTAATTTGGAAGAAGAAGGGACAGCCAGACATGCTGGAGGATATGTTATACCGAAAGGTGGAGTGGGTGGCCAAAGAGGTCTTCGCGGTAGGGCACTTGCATTACATCCATACATATAAAATCATGTACAAGAAATGTAGGTAATTGATATCACAATGAAAATGAATTATGATTATAATGTTACTATATATCCACATAATGGTATATGGTAAATATTCAGTACATAATGTTTGCACAGCTGCTACAAAAATCGGCAATGATTATTTATAAAAGGCGATGCTTTATGTAATATTTGTTTCGATTTGCAGTGCATTTTTAGTCGTTGTTCACTGCATATATTTTTTGGGACTTACTATCAAATACTATTCCAAAGACAACATTTTCCCATTGTCCTTCTCATTTCACTCTAATACGCAATGTAAATAATGATTTTCTATGTTTGACTTACATGCACGCTACGCTACTTGAAATCATTCTTCTGTGTATAGAGATAAGCTCCCCCTGTGATGTGAAAAATAATATGCGTATACATACACTAGTTTGACGACAAATGGGCATGTTACTCGTGCATGAAGGGACAAACGTAAAAAAAGAACATAAAAAGTATCTGCGTAAATGAATATCTAAGTGTACTAGTTAGGAGTTATTGAAATCATAATTAGCTGAAATACAAAGATCTAAGTATATTTATTTAGCGAGGAAACGTAGACTTTGAGTAATAATTGTCGTATTTGTTTTATGTTGGCTCTTATCAATAAAGGGTGAATCTATTAAAACAGTCTCGCCGTTATATTTGAAGCAATATAACTTACTTTTGATCTGCAGCTTGTGCATACTGCTTTTGAGACATCACTATGCAGCCAACATACCATTATTTAATTATCACAATAATTCTGATCGTTAAGGTTTGTTATAAAGTCTTGAAAGCAATGTGCTTTACAAAATTATTTATTCATATATTCGCTCTAATATTTATTCGATGGGAAAGTTAGCACCAAACTGCGTAATGTGAATAAAAAATGTCTTATAAATGTGAGAAAATCTTAAACAGTTTCGGATTAAGTGGTTAAATCTTGAGAATGTACCTAAGTGCCGCAGAATATGAAGCCTACTTAATGCGGGGATTTATACATGGCTATACACTGTGCCTCTTTTCACATACTTCTCCCACTTTTATTGAACAAAGTAATCAAAGTACTCTGGTAGAAAAACGCTACTTATGAAAGATCACATCGTTTCTTTCACGATAAGAATCAAAGCGAGAAGTTTTCCTGCTGTTACCCCGGAAATGAAATTATGCGTGTAGGAATATCACAGTGCTAGATCTTCCGTTATGTATAACGGTAGCCTGTTAATGGAATCGTGAAAATATGCAACGAGGAACAAAAGATAACTTTATTTAAGAATGACTTTTATCTGTTTACGAAACTTTTATTGTATGAACTGTGATTCACTGCGTTTTACCAGGCGAGCGGAAGAGAAAGTGTATATTATAAAAGAATGCGTTCACTGTTAATTATTGTTTTTTTGTATACATGCAATCTCTACTCAGTTGTTGTCAGTTTTTAGCTTTAAATGCGAGACAAATATAAGCTATGTTATAATTCATAGATTGTTTTACTTGCACTATTTATGCTGTCTATTTTGTAATGCTGTACTTTTACAAAATGGTATCTGCATCAGGAACCTCTGTCAGATGTAGTGTTAAATAGTATTATTCGATAAGATAAAGAAAACGTGCCAATGTCTAACTACGATTAGAGAAAGATAAATGGGAGATTGGAGATACAATTAGCATCGATTAGGTGAGCGGGGATGTAAGAGAATACTGAAAACTGCGTTACATTTATATTTCAAGCTTACAAACATCAACAACATAGTTTTCTTTTTATCTGTAAATTATCGCGCTTCCTTGTTATCGTTTCATTCTAAACATACAATTACCATCTTTAACTATTTTCTAGTTGTTATAACTAATTGTGTCCTGAACTGCATCGCGTTACACCGTTCTCTTGTGTCAAGCCTGTAAATAAAACTTTACACATACCACACCCGTTCGTCGCAGAGATAATAATTTCGAGTGCTTACACTGATACAGCGAAAATATCAAAACACATTGCCACGCTCATCCATCTCCCTGTAAGGATGAGCGTCATATCCTCGAGAAATTATGTAACAATGAACGAACACTGCAATCGACAATGATATAGTTTGTACATAGGGCGATCCATGAAATGTTATGAAAGCATCTTAACATAACACTATTATAAATACGAGCCCAGGACACAGAGCGTCTATTCTATAGTCTCGATAACAATATCCTGTATCCGAGTATTATGTTTAATAATATATATCACATAGAGGTCTTTAATATTTATTATTATATATATCAACAATTGGGGGAGTTGAATTAAAAGAAGGCTAGCGTACACTTATACAAATTTATTTCACTGTCTTTGAGTTCTTTCGCTCCGATTGATATATCCTTTTTTTGAGAGAAGCTAATTCCTGTAGTGTAGTTTCGGTTTGCCGATGATCATCTGTACATCTCGCGATACATTGCTCAGTATTGAAAGTATGATAAATTATAAATTTAATCATCACATTGAATGCTTATGAGATACAAGCAAAATATCCATCGAAACTTATATGCGATCATGCTCTAACTGCTGTATCACGAGATGCTCAATGCTGTCCATTTCCCTCCACATTTCTCAGGAAAGAACATTAATGGAAATATTAAGTCATTTAAATCTTAAACAATACGTTCGCCGCGAAACGGGTATCAAATTATTATTAACAATTTACATATCTCCTTTTTATTGTACGTTCATATATTAATATATTCACACAGACAGCACTCACTAAAAAGAAATACGATCTTTTTGGGTTACCTGCTTTATACATTCGCGGTGCCTTCCCGGCTCTTGATAAATTGAAAATTAATATCTCAGGAAACATGTACATATTATAAAGTCACAAGAGCGGCGAGGGCCAAAACAACGATCCAGTGCTTCGCGCCTGAATCTGATTCTTTTTCGATCGGATCGGGAGATCTAAAATCCTCTTTGTTAATTGAACTCTCTAATATTATTGATAACAAGTTATAATATGTACATGATTTAGACGGTGCGCGTCCTGAACAGAATAATAAAGACGTCTAAACCTGTGAAAATGAAACGCCGCCTAATAAACTTTTACTCGCTTTACCAAATACACGTTTCAATATATTAATTACTTTTTTAATTATTGTAAGCTTTGAGCTTGGGCCTGCCTGCCCACACGTTGAAACTTACTATACACCAGAAAACAATTGCATCTTTTAGAATACTTCGCCGGTAAACGTGCTGACGGTCTTAAACATTGGGATGTGTCTACAGTGCACAATTAAATTGTCTTTTGCGAGATAAGCGCTGCTCCAGAGAGGAAATCTATCGCGATGGAGTCTCGTATGCTTGCATTGCCTCAAAGATTGAAAGAGCAGTGCAAAAAGGTTTCGCGCATTCATGTTGTTATCTTCAAGTTATCGCTCCAAAACATCGCTATCCTACCCTCACTGATTCACACTCCGTAGTCCCATACTTTGACTAGAATCGACGATCGTCAATTGCGATAAGTAGAGTTCGGATAGTAACTAAGATGTCTAGTTTCGGAATAAAACCAAGCGAAAAGTGAAAGGAACGAAGAAAATCTGTAATCGGACCGTGAGCACGTACTGCGGGTGCATTCGTCCCTTATCCATTTCCAAGGTATGGAACCCCCCTTATGTTATACAACATGTACGGGATTCGACGCTCGAATCGATCACAACTAATAATATTACACGAATAACTGTTGCAAAGAATTGAAAGAAGCGAATAAGGAACATTATGAAAATAAAGTTACTTATATATCAGTATATCCTACCATATATATAAAGGAAATCAGTATCGAATACTGAACTCTTATCGGGAATCTTGACAATATAGTATTAACATACCTTTCGCATTGCACATGAGAATTCGAAGCTCTTGCATTCTACTATATGCAAACACCTGGTTTCTACGCGAGCTTGTATATACTATTATCTTTAAGACATATACCGAGTGTGATTAATGTTTTAGCACATTTCTTTTGGCATTTACTGAGAGATTGCATCGAGTAGCTACAAGGTGTTGGCAACGAAGAAATGACTGTCTTCTCGCGGGAAGCTGAGCAGCGGCAGAAAATGGAAAGCCGAAATAAACCAAGATTGAAAATTACAAAGTGAGTATAGATGGGGTTCGCCGTATATGTTAATTACCAAATAGAGAATGTAATAGAATAGTTTAAGAGAGCCATATAAAGTTTGAAGTGTTTCACAGCTGTCACAACAAAGAAATGCGCGCACTTTCAGTCCCGCTGACATCACACTTCATACCGACGGAAGGTTGGATGCCGTCAGCTGGGCCAGAGTCTTGCGAGTATTTTTAGAATATCGATCAGCCGTCCAGACTGTGGCCAATCGATAAACGCAAACGTATCTGTATATCACCGACGCGGCATTGCCCTCGTCGCTACGCATTCTTTGTAAAGTTGACCATAGCATTATGCAGAAACGAATGTACTGAAAGCGTCGTCTGAGCGCTTATAGGGCTCTTATGATCCGATCTATCAACTTCTTTACTTAGTAATCTACAAAGCCGACGAACTCTGCATAAATATACGCATATGGCAGATTCGATTGATGGCTGAATCTATTTCAGCACACTAGCAATCAGTAAATATAAGGCAGTTACTGTACGCGCGAACACTCATTACGTAGTACTGCCGTTTGATGATTCCGAAACTGAAGGTGCAAAAGTACACTCGTAGTTCAGTACTCGTTAAAAACTAACTGCGGACTAGCAAGAGATATGGGTTGTGGGATTGCCTGTGTCTATGCTGGTAAAAGTAAAGAGGATTTACTGTCGTTTCACTTTGGCAAGACACAAATGTCACCAGCGTGACTGATGATTATTATCGCACTTGTTACAGAATGCCGTTCTAAAGTCTTTTTTTTTTTCGTGTGTCGTAACTATTATTTTCCCCGGGGCAAAGTCGAGTAGGCGTTCTTTTTCAATTTGGCATTAGGCAGTCAAAGCGACATCTACGTCGCTGGGAACAGTGCAGGACTGTTTCGCTTTCTTTTACTCCGTTGCTAGATCAAAAAGGAGGAAGTCAAAAAGTATGTTACTGCTATACTTACGTTAACAATGCTTTCTTAGGGAAAACACCCAATTGCTCTAAGACAACATGATAATGTTAGTTGATGTTTTTTTTTATCATAGTTATGATATGGTTCCCGGAGAGGGAGGGAGGATGTAAGCAATAGCGCGTAGCATACGATTGAGAATTATCAAAATTGTCGCAAAGCTAGATTTCAGACGTTCCGTAAAAAAAAGTGCCACTGATCAATTCTGTCACGTTTCGCTTGATAAATCTTTCCTTATTAACTAGAGAAATGAATAGCGATTGATTATACTCCGTGCCGAGTACTGGCGATAGGATTTCTTCTAATCCCAGTAAAGTATTATTAAATAATCAAATCTGAAAATAGAGTATCTAAACTAGAGCAGCCTGGGGCCAGAAAGACTAAAAAAATTGGAATACAAAAACTATTTAAAAACCTTAAACAAGAGGAGTATAATAATAACTAATGAGCCGTTTCCGAGGATCTGTAATTGAAACTGTGGTGACTTTCCGATTCAAGACCGCAAACATTCGTCGTACTACCTGCTGTCTTCTACACTGTTGTGCGCTAAGAAAAATGTTTGCCTGTATCACAGACTCATTCAGTAATGCAGTGTTCCACGCTCCAGCAAAAGCAAAGTATCGTAATTAAATAAATAGATAATTTAACTGTGAAGTTCTTCACTTTCCGATATAGACAAAAATCTATCTTAGCATATGCCAGTTTAACGCTTGTGGCGAAAACTGCTTAATGCCTTGCAGTTAAAAAATGCTATATACAGCAAAGAGCGTAGGTCTGTCTCAACTCATTTTCAAAAATTACGTATAGACGTATCTGCATATCAGGTCGCTTGGAAATTGTTCCGAACTGGCACACACCTGCGACTAACGAAACGCGAGATCCATGAATACGTGTGTAATCAATATAATTGCTTACGATATGTTGATTTGCACTTCACCCGATAAGGTGCACCCAATAGAATACTAGATGTAAGAATTACAACGTTCTACGGCCTAAAGTGTTCCATGTAAAAATGACAATGTATGAGAACCTCACAACTCGACTCTAACCATCTATTCTACACTCCAAACTGTCTCTTTCCCCGCCGGTATTCTGATTCGCCAGTCAGCAGGCATGTGTTTGCATATTAAGCCGATTAATCTAATGCCTTCGAATGATGTAGTAATATTGAAAACAAAGGGTAATAATAAAAATAACCTGGCCTTTTCCAAGGACGAAGGAAGTTTACGTGGTAGTCGGAGTTTGTTGCTGAGGACTGTATTCCAACAAAGCTATCGGGAACGTCTTGATCTGCGTTTGCCATTGCGCCGAAAGTTGGAAGAATTTCACGCCATACCACTCGGTACCGTCGATGCTCACTAAACAAACACATAAAGCCAAATGAACATCTCACCTTAATCATAAAACTTGGAGAGTCGTTTCTACTTTTTCATGGACCTAGATGTTACCTCTTAATGGAATGTTGTGTGTTTTTGCCGAACAGATGAGACGGGTCACACCGTCTACGGTTTGATTCTTTGGCTCGTTTTCCTTTTCCTTCTCCTTCTTTTTTCCCAGTCTCATAACTAAATGGAAGTAAACAGATGTCAATCGGGACATATAATCATTTCTACTATTAACAGAACATCTCATAAATCCCAACACATACTTTTTTGTTTCTTTTCCTTGGTAGTGTAGTTCATACAGAGATGCTGGCCGGGAGCTTCACCGGCGGGTGGTAATCTCTGAACGTGCAACGCGCGGAATGCCTGCCGCAGCGTATTCTTTCCCTTATCACCTTGCGTCTGTTTACTCCAGTAATCGAGTTGAAGCTCGACTGGCTCCCATCCTTCTCTTGTTGGCTGACCTACATTCGGACTGCTCGGCGGTGTCAACCTGCCTGGGGGCGGCATCGGGAGTCCCGGAGGAGGTAAAGACGGTGGAGAACCGGACATCGTTATATTACTCTCGTCCAGGTCCACTGAAGCGGAGGAACTACTATCCGGGCATCCGACCCGTACATCGTTCACAAATGGAATAAATATCTGACTACTATCATCCGTCTCTCTGAAGCATACAAGCATTATACATTCCATTACGTATTTGTATTCAACGTGATTTTTACTAAATTAGTACTAACATTTGAGAAATATGAATATCAGTATGAGTGTTGATGGATCATATAAGTGATTAAATCAATATGTTACCTATACGTGACCATGGCTTCTGCGATGGGTAACGAAAGCGTCGATCCTGCTACCGCTAGGTACTCGGAGACCCTTGCTGCACCCTCGCTCGCTCCGCCACCCTCCCTTTCTAAGAGCTCTTTCCATTCATCACCAAACAGCATCGAGTATTTCAAGTCCACGGAACAGAGATACTTGGAGAGCGTGTTGGAACCAAGGGGTACCACCAAGAACTTCAAGTAGTTCTGCCAATCCGGCGGTCGAAAGCTCAGCAGATCCACATAATGCCGAAGCACCGAATTCACAAAACTATCTCCGCCAGCTATCACTACCTTCACAGGCGCCGGTGGCTTTGCTGAGCTATTGCAACTATTGCAATGGAACAAGAAGATTCATTAATACATGCGATTGCCATTCGATAATTTCATGATAAGTAAATAAAATAACAATTACAATTTTTGGATTCGCGTGACCAGACACGTGAAAGTGGCACGAATGTCCGCTGGAGAAGCAGTTGTAAGGACTCTCTGATTCCGTTCCTGAAGCCTCGCTGCGAGTACCGCTCCACCGGGATCTGCTAACGACACGAGTGATACCGCGTCTGGTAAACTGTCATCGGGCAGAACACGGCTCAATTGCTCGACTAGGGCTTTCCTGGGCTGCAAGCATCATGTAAATATACACTCCTCTTTACCCTAACTATTTTCAGTCTGCTGCGCGCCCGTAAAGCTCTAAGATCCGATAGTCATTCCAATGAAGGGATGCGAGAGAACCCCTTAGTGCCTTGTAACCACTTTAATACTCGAGGTTTAATCACGCTTACAGCTAAGATAGGATATTCTGCAAGGTTCTTTTTTTTAATGCGGTCAGTTTCAATGAGCAAATGAGCATGTGGAATCAGCCTTGTTACCTCCGAGCTATTCAAGTCGGTCGGAGGTTTCAGGTCGACGCTGAGGCTGTGCTTCTTGGACTTATTGCTACCGGGTGTAGCTCTGTCGCGAGTGAACAGTCTGCTCCTGCGATCCGAGCTCTCGCTCTTATTGTGATGCTCGGACTTGGGCGGCGATCCCGGCGCGTAACCCGGCGGATCGTTCGCCTCGTGATCCGTCCAGTTCTCCGGATGCGAGTCGCTGTCCGCTCTCCTCGAGCTATCGTCGCTCTGTCTGTCCACGCCGCGTTCTGCAACGATATTCGATTACTCTGTGCTATAGCCGGGCTATAGCGAGCCATGGCCACCAATCATCGCTCCGAGAGAGGCTGAGAAAGAGAGAAAGAGCAGTGAGGAGAAGCACTGGAGGAGAAATCTAAAGACTATATTATATATCGTATGCCGACTGAAACTATGCGGCTGCCGCTGCCGCCGCTGCTGGTGCTGCTTTCGACTGACACGGCAATTGCAGAATGTGCTCGCACGTGAGATACGTACAGTAACGTTCCCCATCGATCGAGATCCAAGCGGAAACTCGGCGACGAGTAATCGCGCGCACTCGCAATCACAAGAGCCTAGTAAACGGCAGTCCAGTATGCTTTTCACAATCAATCCCCAAACTCGTTAACTCGCTGACAAAGGGCGGAGTTAGTTGGCAGATATAAAGTATTGATAGTATGTAAGAGATACGTACGTACATGAGTAGATAGAGAGACAGACAGAGAGACAGTAGATAAAGAGGCCGGTGGGCAGGTTTGAAGTATTAACGTACTAGGTACATACATAGCCGCAAAGAAAGAGACACAGACACGCGCTCACGCAGCGGACGAGTACGAAGTTTGGGCTCAAATGAAAAAAAAACCACCCTCTCTCAATGAACACACACTCGAGCTCTTGTTAGTTAGGCTGTAGTAGGAGAGAACGTAACTTAAGCGCACTCAGTAGCACCGCAAAAGTATACGCAAGATAAATGACTGCAAGACAGAATCGGATGCCAAGAAAAAATTTATTACATCACTGCTGCTTACATGTGTGTTTCGCATTGTATGTCGCACGTGGTCGCCTCTATCGAGCGTCGTGTGAATTAATGTTACAAGCGATGCAAGAACAACAGAAGTTAGCGCGAGCACGCGTACACACGCTCGTCGGGACGTGTCGAGTCAATCGGCATAAGAGAGCGAAAGGAGTAGAGAAGGCGACTGAGAGCAAATCATGCTGGGGAATAAGCAGTAGCAACGTAAAATGCAAAAGCAACGGAACAAAGGTCAGCATTACTTCGATTATCCTTGCATTCGGCATCAAGAGGACTATGTTTCCATGAGAGCTGCAATGCTCCCATTACACCGAGTGATACTTACGCCATGAAAATCGCGCTACGAATCAAGAGATTATTTTCACAACTGGCAGCCAGTTCGTTTGCGCTCAATGACAGTGTAGTGTAATGCAGAGATCGTGCAAGAGAAAGAGTAATTATCAAATTTTGATTGAGAACACCAAGATCCTGCTGATTAGCAAAGTCATTCATGCGCAGGAGTTCCTTCTCCAATCTATAAAATTGTCTTTATTGAAGTATCCCGTATATGACAATGACACAGTAATCAATAGTAAAAAGGTAAGAAAAAATGTTAGAGACAAATTTCACATAGACTTAGGTCCGCTTGAAGTCTAGTACGCGTAAGAAAAAGCGAAGTTGCTTCAAAGAAATATGTTTGCACATTTGGGCCGAGTATAAGTCATGCCAGAGAGTACACGAATACGAGTACATGCTTGTTCGGTGAGAAACGCAGGCCTCGGTCTACAGATCTGATCCTGATATCTCGATCCATAGACGGGTAGTGCTACATACCTGGTGTCGTGTGTCCCACACGGTGCTTCTCTTTGGCCGGCTGACCCGCTGCCTGCTGACCTACGCCTGTCGCAGGAGTGTTCCCAGTCTCCTCGTTGGTTACTACTACCGAATCGTAACATGCAACAGTGCAAAGCCAATCCACCAGACTTTCACTTAGTCAAAAAATCTGAATCCGAATAGGCAACGAGATTTTCTTTTACTCCTAATAATTTATACGATCCAATAATGGACTCGATTGTATATGGTTTGAACCATTGGTTTTCAAAGATTTTGTGCAAATCTTTATGAAATGGAAATCAAGTTATGGTTGCCTAGGGATGTCGAATCTTAATGTCCCGATACGTCGGTCAACGGGGCAACAGATAACAGTGCGAGACACGAGGAGAAACATAGCATAAGCCAGGGCACATAAGAACAAACATTACTGGTGACAGACAAACGCGATTTGGGAGATCTTGCGTTAAGGAAAATCTCTGATTATTCATTAAATACATCATCTTAGAATTAAGTGGCTCTTACACACTTGATCTTTGTTTTCCTTAACGTAGAATTCCGCGAGCCAAAGACCCATTACGGGAATTCAAAGGAAATATACATATATATTAAAAACTTAATTAAATTGCAACAGCCATATCATGCTGCATCGCCAAGACGTCAACAGTATGGCCTCGCCGTGAATGAAATTACTCGTCGCTTCCACTTTCTACGAATGCAGCTAATCCCTCGGTTCCGTGATAATAAGTTCATTTACTTGCAGGTTGCGAATGAGAGATTGCACACATTTGTAGAAAGTGTAATTTAACTTGCAAATCAGTACACTGTTTACTTCTAGGGCACAAGCGACTCGTGTTATACAATACGCTCTGTTGATACATGGGTACCTTACCGTACTGCTAAAGAAAGCGAGTTTTCCACGATTTTTAAAGAAGCTGAACTTTATTATGTACTTCGATGTATTGGAAGCAAAAGAGCCGCGTTGCGAATCCTACGATACTCGAATTATAGAAAGAAAGCCAAGGACACCGACTTACCGGAATGAGGTGGTGCGAGAAGCGATCGACTAGAGCTGAAGAAGGGTCGTAGGGAAGGTTTGGGAGTACTACTGACGGACATCGTATCCAATTCCGGGCCACTGTCTGACAAATCTTCGAGCTCGTCGAACAGTTCGTCGATTTCCATATCTCCCCCTTTAACAGATCAAACGCACCGATCTCGGTGGCATCAGATCGCCCGTGGAATTCACGAGACTGGGCTATCCGCTCTATCGGACAATTCGGCAGACCTGCTCTAATAAGGTACGCAAACAGAGAGGCAAAAAGGGAATGCAGGTCTTTTGCTGCCGCTTACCTGAAAGTTTCTGCCCGATTTCTTCCTGATCGTGATCGAGATCTTCCGACACCCTAAACCGCTTCAACAGCGCTATGAACTTCTGCTTTAAATTCCTTTGCTGTAACACGCATAATCCTCCCAGGTTAGACACCGTGCTATTAGTAAGACTACTTTGAGGTAATAGGAAAGTGCAGAAAGGATGATGAGCAGCGAGGTGGATAATTCAGGGATATTCTGGATAAAGGATCAGATGCAAGAGTGGTAGAGTGGTATAACTAATCGATCGAACGCACCCTTGCATTAGCCGGGATTTTGCCACGACTCTTTCGCCTGTGTACTTCGAGAGTAGGCTCGCTGTCGCTACCCTCGGCTTCGCCCTCCGAGCTGAACTCTTCTTCCTCGTCGCTAAATTCCTGGCACAGTCTCTCATTCGGATCGTTCATCAGTCTTTTATCATGGTCAACTGGCCGAGAACTCAGAGCAACCACACTCACACGGGCCAAGGCTACCGAGTGTCCGCCGTACTTCTCAGACTTATCCGACACCAGCTCCAGCTCCAGGTCCATCTGCTTCTGGAGCACCTGCGAACAGACATATGTCGCAAGTGAAACTTGTCCTACGAAAGAACTGTGTATTCGTATCAGGGCACAGAAAGTACTCCTCTAATATCGAATCTAGCACGTGACTGGGATATCTGACGATTCAAGCAACCTCGACACTTTTGCTCACCGAGCACAAAGAGGATCGTTAGACATGGCTTGGCCAGATTGTCGTACGGAGGTATCTTTAACACGCGCATTAACAACGGTTCTCTTCTCTCGAGGATACGCTAGAACCATACTGTTCTACCCCACACTTGTAAAGAGCTGGGCGAGTGCAAATCGATCGACTTACTTGAGCCATGTTGATGACACCCTCCGCGAGGGTCTTGTACCCGAGCATCGTGCGGTTTTTATAGCGCTTTCTTCGCTGCAGGAGTATGAGGAGCTTGTTGCCGTCCCACTTGAGGAAATGGGGATACTGGAGCGCGAACTGTAGCTCAAGCTCGGTGTCCAGTAAGCCCCCTGTTGGTATCGCCATCTCGTTTGAGCGTAGAGTGCGTTTCGAGCTTTGCATCTTCACAGCGATGCTGATCGAAGTAAGATCCGATCCTAATGGACGTAGAATCACCAATCGACTCAGAGTTAAAGAGCACAGCCTGTAAACAGAAATAATTCAACCCTTCAACTTTTGTTATATTTCATAAACAATCTTTCAATTGAACAAAAGCATTTTTCTGAATCCGATGTAACTATTGTTTCCTTAGTTTCCTTCTACCCTTCTTCATGTGGCTCCCCTAAGTAGCCATACTTTCCGCTCCAATGTGCACTTTGCTCTCGAACAGAAAGCGTGCTAATACCCTATTGAGCGCGCGGGGAGTGGACGGGGTTCGACAACTTCGAGGAATGAGAATACCCGGCTGCTAGCAGGGACAAATGAAAAGGAAGGTATGAAAGGAAAGCAGCGAGGCTCGGTGCGATTCATCGATCGGATTCAGCTAGGCTTGTACGTACGTATGCGTAGCTAGCAATGATGATAATCATGTCCGTTTAAAGACGTCATTGCGATTCCGTGCCATATGAAATATGGATTCATCCTACGCTGAGGGCAGAGAGGGTGGTGTTATAGAGCGTTGCTGCTAACCCAGCGAGCAATGTGTAGTTTATCTCCTCGAGCTATTGGAAGGACGCTTACTCGTTAGCTTTCAACTCGCGTGAGCGGCTACTTTGCAAAGCTAGCAAACGAACTTTTGATCGTTACTTCGATTACGAAGGAAGATGTGCGACGGAGCAGTCTACCAGCTAAAGGATGCTCACTATTTTGGCCATGAAAACCATTGCCGCACACCAACACGTTTGACAGTTTTAATGAGAAAATGTCCTTTGACGAACTGGCAAGCTCTGCTACGGCTGGCACAGCACACACACACACACACACACACACGGGCTTTGCTGGAAGCTTTACCCCTTTCTCCATTACTGCACGCCAAGCGAAGTTCGCTTTGAAAGAGTCCCAGCAGACTTGCCCGAAGGTGCATGCAGTAGGGGGAGAGAGCACGATTTCAAGTAAAGTTCAGGCTGCGCGTTATCGGATGCCTGGCCAAATGGGCCACAGTTCGAGGACGCCAGTGCGAGACGCTCGCCCTATTGATTGAACATCAGCGCGCTACCAAAATGCGGGCTATTAAAGTCACATTTGATTAACCGATGTCACCAGGATATCTCGTGTTACATAGAGAAATGGATTTCCACCGGACCTTTCTACTAACGACCTTCGACCTTCCTCTCTAATTTCAGTCGAATCCCATATATTTAACAAAACGAATCATTCTATTTACACTGGCAGTAATGACGTTGTTAGATAACGCTGATAAATAGTCTTCCAAGCTTTCCTTCCTTTTCTGCATTGCGTTTGATTGCGTCCCTCGTGTATGTCAGCTTTCTTCAGTGTGTTTCGCATACTCCTTATCGCGAACACAGGTTCCAAGGCACCCTCTTTGCACTCAGGGCAGGAAGGTGGTGATTTTTATTTATGGAAAGTTTCCTGCGTTCGGGGGCGATTGCTAAATATAGCCCTCGGTACTTGCAACTACAGGTGGCGCATCAGACCTGGCGCCGTCCCTTTCTGCATCGTCCTGATACCGAACTACTTTGTCATTCCCTGCGTACCTGCCATGCTATTCTACCACTGACTATATTAAAACACCCTTCGCATCCACGATAACTTCCCTTGCCAGTTTACTAGAAGGAAAACTTGCTTGGAAAGACGATTAAAATACTCCTGGGCCATCTGGAGAATTGAACCGGTCGTTCACAGTTCCAGGAAGGGCTGAGAATTTCTAAGATCAACATTAAGCTCGACTTGCATCCTAAATAACTCAAAGATGAGAGGAAGTAAAAGTATGCGGCAGGAGTGGCTGCCGCAGACAAAGCTGTGTCATTGACCTGAATCGGACGACCGCCCGTACTATGAATCATCAGACTCTCCGTGATGAATGAGCTTTTGCCGCGCGCCGGCACAAACTACAGCGCGCTCTGCCTGGCTATTTCTATGTATGTATCTATGCAGACGCTTGTACGTACACATGTATATGGATCGAAGGGGAGGAGGGAGAGCTCAGAGCAAACTGCGGAAGAATACTACGGGGCGAGGATATACGCTGGCCGCAATGATGCTATAACAACCCGTTCGATTATTTATGGGAGAGAAGAGCATCGACGCTGCCGGTGAAATGACCACTCTAATGTCTCGTGGAAAGTGGACATAAAAGAACTGTATCGTCGGCGTCGTTCTGTCGTGGCATGCACCTTTCGTATCGCACTCGAAACTCTTTCTCTTTCTATTTCTTGTGATATCGGACTTTATTACCACCACGAATATAGACGCTTCGAATAGTAACCGGCGTCATCCGTTAATGTAATTTGTAAACTTCTTACGTACTTGGAACTCTCATGCGCATAAAGTCTTTTTCTCTCACTTTAGCTGTGATGAGTAAATGTTAAATGCTATAAATGGTGCTAAGCCTAAAAGTTCCTATATGCTAGCATCGGCTGCGTGAATCACCGAAGAGAACCTGGTCGATTGATGAATGAGTCTAGCACGTGGAGCACCCTTCGATACTACCCCTCATTACTTTGGCCACCCATGGCACCCGAACACCACCAAACATCTACTGTTAGTACACACATCTTGACCCAGCAGCCCTACTTCTCCCTTACTTCGCTACCCCTCATTGAATTTGGATTAAGTGTATGAACTTTTCCGAAGAGTTACCCTAGCTGCCTACCCTTAACAGGAGTGCGTCACTCTAAGTGATTTTTATCGAAGTATTAAGTACGATATAACACAAGAATACTATAGTTTGTGTCAGACGATTCTATAAGAAGATTAGTCGTTAACTAGTAAAAGCATCGATGTCATAAATCAAGTGTGTCGAGTATTCTTAGGATTAGTTCATAGTTGTTTTATGAGATTGTGAATCACGTAGGAAAAATTCTGACCTATCCCACTTCTATTTCGACGAGTCTATTTAAAGAGATATCGCTTTACTCTTCTTAAAACTATTCGACCCTTCGAAAGTTAAATACACAAAGAGTCCTGTTATACTTCGATGAAACTGATGACTTAAGACGATGGATCGTAAAAAGTAGAGCTAGGAACGTGAAAGAAATTTCGTGTCCATACTCTATCTTCACTATCATCGCCACCACTGATCTACGCTCGGTGGAAACGCGAGGAGCAGGTTCTACTGATAACCTTATCAGTATTCATGCAAACGTCTCGGAAATAATTTCCAACTTCTTTCCACGACAGTAGCTCGTTATCGCTTCACTATTACCATTCTGCCTGAATTCGAAAATTATCCTTCCTATTGTCTTTTCTAATATATTAGAATGTCAAACAGTCTAATTCTACTTTTTATGTGCTCATTGGAGAATTGGGAATGTCAGCTCCCAAGAAAAAGCGTTAATCCGTATGCTACCAATTGGAATTGCAAGAGAACAGTTTTTCGGTAGGAACATATGATATCTGGCAGGATTGACTACTGTGCACTCCTCTTATCTGTCATCGACACAGCTCTGCGTACTTGGCTTTGTTTCCCGATAAGGATTACCCTGGCAATCATCATTCCCATCGGTTAGATATACCTTGCGTTGAGTCGGCATGGTAACTGGCAACGCAGCTTAAGTCTGTACATAATTAACGAGGTTTAAACCTGACCAGCAGGCCTATTATTACGAAGGCACTTAACCGTACGCGCCTGATATTATGTAAATTCGTAATATAATTATGAGAGTTCGAAACGGGCGACTGTGAGTCATCGACTCGTGCATTTCACTAATGCTGACAGTGAACATTGTCGATGTTGAATGCTACTAAAAAAAACACAAGTCTGTCGTTGATTACTCTTCTAATGTACACACATCGACTATGTTGGAAATAACTCGTAACTTTATTGGCGCTAGGCAAATAGTAACAAAACGCGATGAGTTTACAGCATGTTGGAGAATGCTAATAAATGGTAATTTGACGAAGTTCTGTGGTTAAGGAAGAGATTAAAGGGCCAACTTGAGGAATATTAAAGCGCGGAACTGAGAAGAAGGGAACGCGACGAAAGCAACTCAATTTCCGGCGTACCAAGTGAATCTCTCGCAGGCGTCTGCTTTATTTCGAGCGGGTAATTAACCGAGTTCATTTGACCGAGACCTCCAAGCACGCAGCCTTCGTGGCTTCCCGCAATTCTAGCGGGACTCTGGCAATGAGTTTGGCCGGGAATCAATTCGGCATCCGTGAGAACAATTCGACGCCCTTAACCGACGGGTAGCAAGAGAAAGAGAGAGAGAGAGAGAGAGAAGGAGAGAGGGCGTGGAATACCAGAGATTTCGCAACATCCCCTTCTATCGTTGCTCGCTCAAGGACAATCTTCAGGAGTTGTTGGCAAAAACTATGCCAAAACGCACTGTCTCGAATCTCAAAGAGCGCGGCGCCTTCTCTTGTGTCGTCGCCTTCCGCCTTCGTCAGAAATAAACCGAACGCTAATGTTTGCTTGCGCAACCAACGGGCGCGTGTCCGCTAATTTAAAGTTTACTTTCCAACTTCGACCACCGGTTGGCTGGTCTTTGTACTCGGTCTTCTTGCGTACACACACCACCCCCTTTGGCTCGCAAAGAGCTACGACGACGCGACGCGCAGAAGCCAACAACGATGTATCAGCAGTACAAATATTGCTCGGCTCAGTCATAGTTCTGGGAACACACACTTCTCACAACTACTACCGATTATCAAACTACTGTCGAAGGAAGAAATACTGACCGAGGTTTAACGTGACAAAATCAATCGAATGTGAAAGAAACTCTGATTGAACAAGTAGAATAACAAACGCGGCGAGATAACTGCTGGACAATTGAACTTCTCGCTGGACAACGAAAGCTTGCCGCTAGATTGACAATACCCATTGCTTTGAAGTGAAAAGGCATACACACGTTTCCACCTGTGTACACATATATAAGCGAAGAGAGGGCGCGCGTGTATAGATATGCGCGGGTAGTGGCGGCCGTAAACAATAGCGACGGTTCGAGTCGACATAAAAGCAACGAAAATAGAAGGCTACCCTGCTAACACAGGACCGTTGCAATTGGCTACCGCCAATTTCTTTTGTGTACACAAACGCCGCCGTGCTAGCACAGATTAGTCGGCCTCAGCGCTTAATACCGCCCAGAACTACGGCTTCCCATGATAGTCCCTGCCACGCCCTCAACCCTTTATAAACCGATGAACTTAGCGGGTTGCTCGGTGGTCCTTCAGACCACAGCTTGTTCCCCCCAAAAACACGCTTGGAGAAACAAATGTGGAACCGTTTCAATACCAACGAAATGTTCCCCCTTTTTAGACTGGCTTTTCTTTCACATCATTGAAGCTTGTATGTCTACTACAAATGTACGTATATGCTGTATCCTTTCCAACGCTCCAACAGAGAAAGAGAGAGAGAGAGAGAGAGAGAGAGAGAGAGAGAGAGAGAGAGAGAGAAAGGGAGGGGAAAAAAAGAAGAGGGGATATGAAGGGCCAGAGGATTTCAGAAGAAATTTGGAGCGACGAACTAGGTCAAATACGAGGATCCTTATGTTTCTTTCGGCGACTCTCACCACGCTGCCGTTGGGATGCGTGGTTACTGCAGCAGCTAGTGAAAAATGCAACGCCACCGCCTAAACACCATGCCAAGTAATTAGAGTAAGGTCTGCTGGCAATTAGAGTAAGGAAGCATACACTATGCTTCTCGAGTCAAGTTGCTCGCGCAAAACTACCGGCGAAAAATGGTCCCGGGGACAACGAACGCACTCTCCTAACTGTAATTACATCCATTTAAAGTTCCTAGATTAACGGTGACGAGTGGCGCGGCTCGCGCTCGCGCGCGCGTTGTTTCGACGTGACGTTCTCTTGCTTTCTCCTTCTCGTTTCACTCCTTTATCTAGCCATCTCTGTCGAGTACAGGCTAGCATGCCAACGACATCAGAAGGCACGATGTTCGAGCGATGTTTCCGACAGGCAATCCTAGCGCGAGGACATACATAAATGCAGTTACATGCAAATGCCTTTGCCTATCAACTCTACTAACGTAAAATGGATTCATTACCGAATCGGCAGAATGTATTGTCGAGTATACGACTTTCCATTATCGGAAAGTGGTATTCTTGGAGGCCATGTATACGACGGATACATATAAGTCTAAGTATCCGTAGGCGGACACAAGAGCTACTGTTACATGCAATATCACTTTGCCACCTTGCACTAGAAATAAATACAGTAAATGCTAATTCAGCAGTCTCTCTCTCTCTCTCTCTCTCTCTCTCTCTCTCTCTCTCTCTCTCTCTCTCTCTCTCTCTCTCTTCGCTGGAGAAAGGAATCTCTCCTTTTGTCCTTCTAATAAAGAAAGTGTCTTGGAATCAAGTTCGATGAACGTGCAAGTACAATCGAAAGATCGGGTGAAGTGATGTTGAAGCAACGGCAAAGTTTATGGAACTCGATGAATGCGTGACAGCGATATTACGAGAATGTCGGACGTGCCCCGCGGTTACTATGCTTGGAGACAGGCGATCATTAAATGCTTGTTTCCTGACACACTAGGCACGCACGAAAGCTCAAGCGGCGATTCCGTTTGGCCCTCGGCGACGCACGATAGACACGCGGCATGCAAGAAGAAGTATTCACGATATTTTAAGTGTCCCTTGAAGAAGAATATGAGACGAATACAAATGAGATTGGAGAGGGTGAGAGCGCGCGCGCGACACCCTTAACGGGCTCGTTCCTACGTGTTGGTTAAGGAATGCTACTGGCCAACAGAGATCGATCCTTCGGATACGTCTCACGGATTCTTGGTCTCGAAGCCGAGGGAAAGAGTATAAGTGAGAGAAGAGGGAAGTTTTTAGGCCGCAGCCCGTCGCGATACTTATCGCCGACGTGGATCCTCTGAGTCCTCCGTGCATTCTCTCTCTCTCTCTCTCTCTCTCTCTCTCTCTCTCTCTCTCTCTCTCTCTCTCTCTCTCTCTCTCTCTCTCTCTGTCGTTTGGGATAAATCACGTGGAGCGTCGAATACCGGGAGGATGCTGCGAGTCACCGTGACGAGCTGTGATAAACGAGCTCCTTCGCTTCCATCGCCAACCGACACCCTACCATCTTTTTCTTCATAAATCCTTCGTCCACTTTTTACCCTTCTACTAGTGCGTCCATCTCCGACGCCCACTGATACTTCAAATGTCCAAAGGATCATCACTGATTGCGTCTATCATTCCTTGCATCTTGAGAGCTAATCGAATTGCTTGCATGCTGTCATCTTGTAGAAGTTTCATCTATGATATTGTAGTCTGACGTAAAACGAATTGTCAGTGTATTTCATTCTACTGAATACAAACTTTAGAGTTGAAGATTGAATATCTACTGAAGAGATGTTGCAATGCTTGCACTCCTTATTCCCGAATTATTCATGCAACAGCACGCTCGAGAGTGTTTCTCTCGATAAAAATGAGAGCCGATGGAATAAAGAAGAATCGAGATCACGGAAATCTGAGTAGAGCGTGAACACAGCGTGCGATCGTTATTCAGATTGCTTGGTGTCAGAAAATCCGAGGGAAGCGAAGCAAAACTTATGGCTGAAATATGAAAAAGGTGAGAGTGCGCCTTGGAGATAAGACGGGAGAAGCTTTTTCCGAGTAAAACCATGAATGCTCTGAAAAACGAGACGCTTAATAAACGCGCGTTGGAAGCGAGTAGAATGAATGGATTCATGGAAAAATATCAGGGAATATGCGTGCCAGAGGACGAGTCATGGACTATTCTACTTAATCTGAAGACATTTGAGTCCACGCGCACTTATCTCTTAGTACACTCATCCTCATTTGCATCCGAGTAGAGTTGATCTTCTGAATTCCTTCACTACACATCGTTTTTTTCCCCTTCACGGAGCTCGCGCATTTACTAATTCAAAGTATTGAAATTCGCAGACCGATTCTTCGAGAAGGAATAACACGAAGTGTTTTCGAACTGTCTAGTATCGTATAAATGAAATTCTTAAACTCTGAAAGCTCAATAGAATCCCAAGTCCTCTTTCGAATGCGTAATACACGGAAACCTCGGAAGTCGATCCACTTATATAACCAGGATCACCGATTCGAAGCTACGAAAACGAAGCTCCCACTAAGTAACTATTGTCAACCCAAAATAAATAATTAGACGTGATCTAATCCGTCGCAAACAGCGCCCCTGGCAACGTGTCACTTGACTGCCACTATTATAAGAAACGCGCGATTAAATTAGATCGGACAGAAATAAACCAACAACAAATAATTCCTTTGAATCAGACTCTGGTTAAAGTTTATACTCGCGGAAATATAAGAGTTTCTTAATCTAGCGCGGAATGAATTCTCGTTTTATCTCGACGAGTAAAGTTCCGCCATAGCGGCATACCACCACCGTCATTTCTCCATCGAACGAGTTCTAATCTCACGCAATTAAGCGTGCGGATCGCTGCCGAGCGAGTGGGCTGAGCGCAATCAAGATCATTCTCAAGATGAAAGAAAGCCTTTAAAGGGGGGTACAGAGAAAGGTCAAGTGCTCGCAAACGCCCAGAGACTTTCCACGCTGAAGCGTTCTCTCTCAGCAATTTGCATTGAATGTTCCACCTTGTACTTGGATCCCTTTTCCCACGCACATAACCACAATATACTTATCGATATCCTGGACCATGGTTATCAAGTTTTGTATCTTAAAAGTGACTCAAACCTACAGGAAATATTTCGAATTCTGAGGTAGCGCAAGCGTCCACTTTACAATTCAAAGTGAACATCCATCTCAGCGGATGCTGGCTAATTGAGTTATGCTTGGAGTACAATTAATCCTAAGCGCGATACGAATAAGCGATCGGAAATAGTGAAGTTGCCTTAAAGAAAGGGGCGGAGGTGCCGAGAGCCAATTCAAGCCCTCCGGGAGACTAATGAAGGCAGAAGAAAGTCCAGGGTATTCATAAAGTCCTTTGGAGGAAAGTTTGCTGGCAGTCGCAAGTCGGAATTACGCCAAGTCGAATCCAATCTTGGAATATCGTCCGGAAGAGGACTGCTTCGTTTCCACCTCTTTTAGATGACCTCCTCGACCACACCCACGCTTGACCCCATGCCTTCGTAGCCGTCGATCATCGTATTAATACTAACTCTAACATTTCCCGTGATTTCTTCACCCAGTCGACCTTAAATACAAGCATATCACGCAGGGCTCTACATTCGCCAGAGAAAGAAAGGAAATTTGTGAGAGTTAGAGCAGTAATTGATGTTAATCCGCTTAAAAAACCGTTAAGTGGCTGGCTTGATTCCCGGAGATCTCGGTGCCCGCAAACCCACACCAGCAGGTCTTCCCTATTATCGATTTCAGCTCGAATCGTTTATTGCCTCGGCAGCATCGCCCCCGCATTGAGACCTAGAGCGAGTATACGAAAGAGGGAGACAGAACCCACCAATCAAATACGAATTCTTCAATGCTGCTTCAAGTACGCTAGGCAATTTCGCATTAGAGGGAATTCTATCATAGAGCGGCGGCAGTGGTCGATTAACTCGCTTAATCGAAAGTGGCCGCGAAACTGATGGTTCCCTTGCGCTGACACAACAATAACTCTAATACAGACGACGTACTTATTTCAAACGAGTAAATCCCTGAACGCTGTCAGTTCCAATAGTAATATTCCCGAGTGCTAATTTCAGTATTCCAGAGAGGAATATGAATTTTACGTAATACCGAGTGGCGGCGCTCCGTCGAATCGATTACCAAGTCCTTTCTTCGAAGAACTTACTCAAGATCTTGGAAGTACCGATGCTATTAATTCTCTACTGCAATCGGCAGAAACTGATGCGAGTTCAGTTTCAATAGACGATCACTGAGTAGGAGGTTGCTTATAATTAATTGTCTGTTATATGCGACTAATGAAGAACGGTAGCCGATGCTATGGGGTGTCGTTAATTATACAATAGCACTCGACTCTGTTAGCTCTCCCTTTTCTCCCTTGCAAGCTTTTCCTGCGAACGAAACTCCTGCATACAATACTGTTACGCTCGAGGGTCTATTAACATCTAACAAGTATGTTCTAACTGCTTCGATTGTTCTTCATGTTAGTCGATCATTCGCCTCAAATCGCACTCTCATACAATAAAGTTTCATGAATACTAGTCACGTGCATACTACGATTCACCAAACATAATCACCGGAGTATTAACACGCGCGGTTGCTTTTTGCTCCGATGAAAAAAGGTCAATGTCGACAAACGTTTGAGCACTTAGCGTTCTCTTCCCCGTTTGCTTTTACGACTATGTGCCTAGTGAGCAAGCATCGTGTTCTTATCGCGATTCCAATCGATTGTCAGGTAGCACCTGCGAACTTATGCCAAGCAATCGTCGATGCACGCGAGCTACTTATGATTGAACGTGCGAGGAAGATGATCGTTGAAGAATTCGGAACAGTTTCGAGATGAGTTCAGTGTTGAGCTTTGTAGGACGAGGTCGAGAGCACTGCGATAAGGGGAGTTGTGTATCGCGGACACAATGGTTACGTGTGCCATCGATAACCAAAGTAATCCACGAACCCTTTTTCACTCACGGTGAACTACCGATAGTAAACTCTGCAGTGGCACTCGACTATTGTATCGACGATCCTCCAATCGAATGATATTAATCCAGTTCCGATAGCCACTGAACATGACCTCGAGAAGTGTGCTTCTGACAATAGTAGGACAGTTTGAAACGGAGATTTCATTGGATAGATAATCCTCAACGAAATTAGGAGAACGGATACAATCGTGTCCGCAGCTAGAAGAGCCTTCGGATATGCCCTTTCGCACCACACATCCTCCGGCAATGGGAGATTAGGCGCATTACGATAGTGATAAGTGAACGGTAGGCGTATCAGGAGCGATTTGCATAATAACTCTCCGACCACTTCCACCCCGAGTCGCGGCAAACTATCCTCGTTACCAGTTGATCGGCTGATATAACGCGAGCTATATCAAAATTTAACTGACCGTTCTTAACGAGATATGTTCACACTGATTTCGTTATCTTTTTGATATCTAAAAAATAGAGGTAAATATATGATATTAAATAAAGTTGAACAATTATAAACCTTTAATTTTAGACTTGTAAAAATGGCTTGTATCGTTCATTTGGAACTGTTACAAGCTGAATGTGCTTTCAGATAATTTAATTAGGCTGGGAGCAGTTACGATCCTGTTGTCTCGAAGGGCTGCCGCACGTGGTAACTGCTATAATTCAAGTTAATCGTTCGCCAAGCTGACAGTAATTACTTTTTACTATCGGGATCCCACTGCCTCTTATAAATCTACGCTCCAAAGAGAGTTCCACGCACCTCCCCCGCGTTCAGTTTTCCGCATTGCACCATACTCGTTATGTCACGAAGTGTTTCCTCTCTTGGCAAATAGAATTGCAGCGAGAGTTTTCCTCTTAAAACGAGTTTCCGGCCTGGCCGATGTGGGTGCTAGTATTTGACAGCCGGTGGGTATTTACACCCTCCACCCACCCTCAACACGGACGAGTTTAATAGCGGTAACACGCGTATCAACTTTTTTTTCTCTCTCTCTCTCTCTCTCTCTCTCTCTCTCTCTCTCTCTCTCACTCTCAACACCCAACATCAACCACTCTCAGAGACGAAAGCACGATTTTTCCTGAAAACTCGTGAGAATTAATCTCGATTTTCCCGGGAGCGTAATTTCACACGAAATCCGGTGTATAACTGATGTTATTATGAGAGATCCTATTAAAGCTAGCTGGAGTACTTTTGCGACTTATAAAATAGTTTTAATTGACTGGTAAAAGTGAAAATTGAATGAAACTCATACGATGCGCAAAATTTAATATTGGCGGCGCTGGGAGATATCGTTCAAGTTGAAACAAACACGCCAAGGTCCATCGGAAATGTTCTTTGTAAAGTTCGGTGGCGCGGCAAAAAAAAAGGGGGGGGTAAAAAGGCAGCTGAGCCCGGCGAGCCGGTAAGAAATATTCGGAGCGTTAAAACAGGGCGTTGCAAGCTCAAAGGATCCTCGATTACCAGGGCTATTATTCGCCTTCCAGTGGAAGCAGGCGAGCGCCAGCCTCAACACCTTATGGATTTTCCAAGCGGTCTTGAAACTTTTTCCCTTCGCTGAGTCTTGACTTTCAAGGAGATTCCAATCACCCTTTCTCCCTTTTGCGATGCTCCACGAGATCATCGTAATTCCAAGTGCGCAACGGATTCGAGTAATTATCGTTAAAGGGATCGACCACCACTACTTATTACGTGCACACCTCCTCTTGGCATGTGAACAGAAACTCTCATGTAATTTAGATTACCTGCCTTTTCATTAGGCGTGAAAAACCTTACATGCATGGGAACTAGCAAGATAGGAATGGTGAATGGAAAAGTTAGTCCTGACAAGAAAAGGAGAATACGTACGAGATTGATGTATTTTCGGTGGTAGAAAGTAAGAGCCAGAAGGCATCGATGCGCTAAAAAGTTGATGAATAATTCAGCCAAGTTTCACTAGAAATTGCGACCGTGGAAAAACCGAGCGGTGCCCACTCTGCAAATACACTTTTGTATGTTCTTTCCTTTGGATGCGACTAGCGCCAGACCCGTTAACGACGGGATAACGAATGATTCGAAAGAAAGGATTGGCAAAAAGTTATCTGGCGATGCTGCCAAGAGGGTCCAGAGAGGGTGTAACCAGGCCGTTATTATCATTCAACCTTCGAAGTTCCAGGCACCCTTTGACATCATCGGGAATACTGGCCAGAATATTGTAGATTCCGCTTATAAATATTTCACTCACACATTCTCATACACAGGTGCTTTCTTTCTCCCTTGTTCACTAACTATTACGACATTTTTAATATCCCCGTCCAATATCGCTGATCAACAAAATTCAGAGGCTTCGATAACTAATATTGAGCTTATAAACGGGAGCAAACTGTAGAAGCTTTTTAAACTCGGCATCGCGTGCAAAAGCAAACTCGCAATGATTACGAGCCGGATTCGACCCTTTTTTTTCTCTCGTTCCATTTCATGGATTTATCCAGCGTGGAATTTCATCTAGCAGCTTCTGTGAGAGGAATATTTTTATTTCGCAGAATTCGAGGATGTCGATGGAAAAGCTGTCGACGGCGAGCAGGTTGATGGGAAACATCGATTACGGAAGGGGGCCAACTGCATTTCCTTCCACTGCTCTTCCGCTGATAACGAGGCGTATATATATGTACATACACAAACACGTACAGGGCGATAAGCTCGCGCACCTTAAACGTGAAAGCTCGAAGAACGTGTCAGCGTACGCCGATGACTGACAGCTCGACGAAGATAAGCTATAAAAAGAGCGAGTGACTTGTCGATTTTTCATCGACCCGTTCGCGTTCAAAGATAAAGTGGACAAAAGTGCGACGTACTTCATTCGATCGCTTTTTCCGGACCAGCAATCATCATTTCATATGTGACCAGTTCTACTTCTCCATATGATAAAACACAAGACTTGTTACTAGGAGAAGAAAAAAAACACCCTATGATATCAATTGGATCCGCCTAGCAACGCGGTTGGTATAATCTTAAGCTCCGTTTTGCGAAATGACTACCGGTCGACATAAAGGGAGTCATCCGCTCGAGAAATTGCTGTATATCAAGGAGATTAATCAGTAAATCGGTGACCCGCATCGATCGCGCCATAGAAATGCAAGTGCTCCCAGTGGCCGACATAGCCCGCATTACGTGCATCCACCCATATACATGCACGTTATTGTACATATTGTCGCGTACAATGTGTCGCGTAACAATGCCACTTTCGATTTACTTTCGTGCTGTGACTTTTCATCCACTGGCGCCTCGAATAACGAACGAGGGAACATATACACACATACACAAAGAGAGAGAGAGAGAGAGAGAGAGAGAGAGAGAGAGAGAGAGAGAGAGAGAGAGAGAGAGAGAGAGAGAGAGAGAAGGGTTCTCGGTTGCCAGTATTTATAAGTATGAAGCACTTCGCATGGTTCAGCGGGAATGTTAGGAGGGAGCGAAAATACACTTTCTAGTAGAGGTTGCTCAGCGAATTTTTTCCGCCGTCATCAGCCGATTGTCAGCAATTCTAAATGATTCGACATGGCTCGATGATATCTGCGCATTTTGGCCAAGACACTGGTAACCCCGTTTATTATTAGTGTTTATTTGGCCGTGACGCTTGCCTCTGCACCTTTAACGCAAATCCAAATCTGGTCGCGACTTCTTGAGAGATTGCGCTCAGGTATTTTTGAGTCACTGCCAAATCTCACTCTTTCTATCTCGCTCACACTCACGTCAGCGCACTCACCGGTTGCTACGCTTGACTGCTGAGCAATATTTACAAGCCGCGCCGCCAGCCCGAGTACCTGGCGCGATCGCGCTAAAAAAGCCCAGCCACCGTAAACTCAACGGGAGCTCGTTAAACGGATGTTACAGAAAGGCGCTGATGCAGCATCTATGCGCTTCGACATTGTACGCTGCCAGACGCCACCATAAAATTCTTCCTACATTGTCAGACGGATGTTTTACACAAAAAAATGTAGGAAATTCATGCAGGACTAATAAATAGGGTGCCGGTGAATACTTGTATGATAGAATAAAAGAAAAAAATGCACGAAATTAAATAAATATCAATGAGTGTGAGTGCACTGACGCGGAAGCAGTGGCTTTTATCAATCAAGGTGAATCCGACCCCTCCGTCTATTAATAGAACTCGCTCCCGCGCTTATGTAAAAAGCGGCGTCGTGCGTGCACCGAGACCGTTTCTTTTTTAACCCGTGTGAGATTTAATGGCAAAGAGGGGGAGGGAGAGGGAGAGAGAGAGAGAGAGAGAGAGAGAGAGAGAGAGAGAGAGGAGCGGGCAAGCAGGCGTGATGCTGCGAAAATAGAGAAACATATTTGCTCCGTTGCGCGCGGCGTTCCGATGATATAATAATAGAAGCCGCGCAAAGTGCTATCGGTAAAGCTTAGGTAATGACAATCATGGTGCGCACCGATACACCGGTCGCGCGAGCTCCTCCATTATGTAATTGCGAGTGACCACGTGTTAAGTGCACCGCCAATTACGCTGCTTTTGTTTCCCCCCTTGGCCAGGGTGTATGTGCGTGTCCTGCCGTGGTTCTGTTACGATGATAACACTGCTGCTGAAATAATCGTTCTCACCTTCCTACTCGATTACTGCAAACTATCTCTCTCACTCCTTCTTTATCTGCACGTTGAAATTCTTTGAAATTATTCGTCACGAGTTTCCTTTCCGCTTCTCACTGGTTCGACAATGTTTTTCGATAATAATAGCGAACGAATTCAGTCAGACAACAGCATCCAGTATCATATAATTTTACCTCCGATTTCAGTCGAATAGTAATCATAAAACGTTGGCAAATAAATGTAGAAAATAATTCTGTAGATAGAAAAACCGGCTTCTACAGCAAGTGGAACGTGAAGCCAGTAAGACGACAGGGTTGCGACCGAACCGTCCTAATTCCCCGTCCATCTTCAACTTCTATGTAATGCTTTACCACCCACTGATCCCTCAACGACCACTCTCAGAAAAATACGGCTAATAGAATCTCTCACTAAAGTGGAGTACACCGGAAATCGCTATCCTTGGGTCTACTTCCGAGTAGTAGAAAGGTACTCCATTGGCGCTGGGTCATGGTATGTGAGTGTAGCTCAGGATTTCTAAGGGTTCGAAAGGGTTAAAAGAGTTGGATCAGTCGATGGAAGAGGAAACTGGTAATCGTAGTAGTTGCGATTGGAAGAAGAGAAACAGGGCACGATTGATATTTCGCAGGCGGCGTATACAAGATAGCATCTCCCCCCTGGTTGCTGATTTGCGATTAGTACACTCGTCCGGTCCGAGTAAATGTATCCGAGCCGAGGTCACAACGTATGTATTGAATACGATTGCGTACTAAGGTCCGACTGTGCTCCCCGGCGCACTGCGAAAAACTATACCGCCTTCGAGACCGAGTAGATTTTTACATAGTAATACTTGTGTCTATTTTGTCTCGTCTACTAGAGTAACGTGATCGGGAATACTCATCGAACAGCATTCGCTCTTAAGCAAACAATGCGCGTATCTTTGACGTTCCGATCTACTAAAGTAGCATGGAAATGAAGCACGTATTATAATAATAGAACGAAATAGAAGGAAGATGCGAAGAAGTAAACACGAGACACTAAGATGATTCTAAGAAGATATAACAGGTGCAAATTAAGAATCATTGTTCAACCGCGCGCAGACTAACGAGTAAACCTATTTCTACTGAAATACCAACAGGTGGAATAGGCTCATTGTGCGGATTATGACTATGTAAATAAAGTGGAATACATCATAGCTCTACTACTCTCTTTCATGTTATGCTAATGATCCTGTTATTTCTTTCTAACTTGATCGAATGCACGATCTTGTACTTAAGTTCAAGATCATGGTGGTTTCTCCATCGAGATTTGAGTCTAGCCTTGCCGAACCATTACGAGCAACGGTACTGCTTCGCCGAGACGATGATACACGCTTCTAGTTCATTGTAACTCTAATACCGGTTTTGGTGGTGCGAAGTTACGTGAATGTGGATTGGATGATGAAATGAATACACGCTGGTCTGGTACGATCGAAGGAAAAGCCGACGCGTAGATAAATGTACGCAGGCGATTTCGAGTGGCGACGTAGTCACATCTCGTTCTTATCTGAGAACGCAATAAGAGTCATCCTGACAACTTGGCCAAAGGGTTAAAACGTTATAGACCGGACGTCCGCGAGTGTGACTTATTTAAATTCCTCCTGGCGTGTATCCGCGATCGATCGACGCAATGTGCGATGCAGCATGACGCGGGACGAGATTGTCAGGTTGTCATAAAGAGCGTTGGATAAATTAGAATTGGATTCGCTCTTTAATTCCCGGATGGCTCTCGGCGAATGGGAGAGAATGAATCTCCGCCGCACTGGAACTACCTTCTCGCAATTTTCACGTGAAACGATCAACTGACGTCGCTCGAGTTCTGTTTGTCCTGCGAATACGTGTGCCTCCCCCTACGTCTCCTTTCCATTATGCGAGAGAAATTAAACGTTGATTTAGCCTGGAGCGACAGTGGACCGCGCGCATATAGAGCGTGCTTTTACAGCTACGCGATGTCACACCGGGACGCTAATTCCGAGAAAGCGTCCACGGACACTGAATTAACTTTCGAGATTGCGCTAACGCGGCGCTTAAATTCTCCCGTGAATTAGTAGTGCAAGGCAAACCTATTTGAATAGGACTTCGAACGGCAAAGCGTCTATCTCGGGTTTGCCAGTGAAATTAGTTGCGGTAGGGTACTACTCCAGATACGGTGTTAACTGGTTCACCTATCCATTGAGAGAGAACGAAATGCGTTACTGAAGGAAGTTCCTAAGTCAATTTACTGGGTGCAGTTGAATCCGAAACCAGGAACCTCTATGAATGACGGGCCGAAATTCACTTTGAATCGAAGACAATGCGCGCACCGCTCTTCTCTCCTGGAAATGCAAGGTGCTCCAGCAAATCGGGAAATACTAGGCGCAATTCGATTCCAGGCAGACTCGAGGATAATCAAATTCCAGGAAATTGGATCTCTAGGATTTCACTTCGCTCGCAAATTAAACTGAGAGGAAGTACAATGCGAAAAATGTTCTCTCGGTCAGTGAGCACTATGCTCTAGGTCTTTATTGTGACGCATCTTTGCCGACGCATTCTTTGACCAATTCCTTTGTCATGCACTGCCACTGTGCGACCGCAGTAGACATATCCTTCCTTCCCCGGCGCAACAAAGACTCCACACGAGCCGAGACTACATTCTAGCGCAATATACATTTCGGAATCCGTGGAAATCCTATCGCGTTAATAGAAACAAGTATCGATACTTCACCAAGAATCAATATGCACCTGTTTTTCGTGCAAAATTCCAGCCCTGTCAACTAACATATAACCTAACGAGCTTAACAGACTCGTTAGTCTGTTTGTTTAACCCGAAGTCTATTTAACCCGTTGACCAAGCTCGTCGAGCCAGGCGACACTGCTGGTGACAGTGAGATTGGCGTTGAGGCGCGTAATTACTCCTTATTTTTCGTTTCCACGGCGAATCGATGTGGGACAACAATTCTCGGCTTTCTGGGGAAAGGTGAGGGAACGGATCGAGATAAGAGGACGAGAAAGCGGAGGCCGGTAGTATCGGTTCAGTCTAGCGATAAATGTATCAGCTGAAAAGAGCGCGATAGGCGCAAAGGAGATCTGCCAAGTAGGATTGACAGCTAGGATTGCAGGCAAGCAGAGGCGGGCGGCGAAAGCAGACAGGCAGGCACAGCCAGGCAGGCAGGCAGGCAGCGAGGTAGCGCAAGCATAGCGCGCGCCACGCACTGACTGCACCCGCACTGGCAGCAGTGGCCAGAAAATAACCTGGCCGGATTCGCGTTATAAGAGAGAAACGCGAGGATCTCTCGACAGAAGGACACCGAGCACGACGGCTAGCGCCCTTGAATCGGGGATGCCGACGAAAAAATGCATAGGAGCCCGGAAAAAAGGGCGTGTGAATGCCCGCCGAGTGGTTTGGCGTCCACCGCTGCGCCGACGGTAAACTGGATTATCGCGCGAAACACGGCTGTTTGGAAGGAACCGAATGAGAAGCGAGTTGTACCTTGGTATGCAGTTGGGGGGTGTGCGGTCGACTTCCCAGGTGGCGAACAGTTTCATCGGTACAGGCCGGGTGGCCGGGGCCGTCGTCTTCGTACGCTCCGCCATTTTTGGCCCTTCGGCCCACGAAAACACTCACCACACCTTCCGTACACCGCGGCTCACCGCTGCTGACTGACGGATAGTGCGCGCTCTCGCTGGGGGCGCCCCCACCCGCCACACTGGCGCCCCCTGCTTGCTATCACTCCGTTGCTCACCCCACCATAAATAAACTCCATTTCCAAAGCCGGTTATCGAAGACCACTCATTCACCGACTGGCTTATGTATGTTTTTGGCTTTTAATTTATAGCAAGGAATCGTTAAATGGGTGCCTCTGCAATTAGGATTAACCTGGCAATGACGCATTTCACGGCGGAACTTTTTTCGTCACGCACAAGCAGCCTCCTTCAGAGGGAACTTCGGAGGCGATTGTTACCGGGGTTATGAATAAAGAGGCATTATGCGCTTCACCACTTTTATTGAGCTCGATGATGAATTAATGGTAGCTATAAAATGTGTGATGGTTATCATACGCAATTGATAACGCCTAATAGTAGACGATTGCACTTGCGACTGATAAGGCAGCTGCTGGATTATGAAAAATAGTAGACAACGCTCTTTCTCTTACAATGACTTCTTCTCACGTTTGTACAGAATTTTGTTTTATTACAAAAATGCGCTGACACAATACTCAAATAAATATACACTTTTCCGTCCGGTTTCAAGCATGGTTCGTTGGTTCCAAGTAACATTGAATTACATCAAGTGATACGACAACCACCACATCAGGACTGGTTGAATGCTTGCTACGAAAAGTATAAAATAGAGTCTCCTCTTGTTACCCGAGGCTGTGTAAGAGTTCTGATTTTGGGGAATAACCCTTAATTTAAGCGACCGCATAAGGAAGAACGCTAAAGACGCACTGAAGTACAAAAGCACTGTGTAATATCCAAACTTCTGAAATGGTAATGAAATCAAAAGGGCCGCATTGACCCCCACATACTTATAGCCACAATAGGCTAACAAGTCAAATGTAGAAAGGCTCGTATCAAGGCTCATAACATAGAGACTTATAGTATGGACCACTAACTCTATTACTCCCCAAGCAAGCGCGGAACTTGCCAAGATACCTAACTGCTCTGGAGTGAATCGTTCTTGGGTCCCTAGAACTAAGCCTGCCACAACTACGTATGTTAAAAATGCCATCGATGGTATATACATATCAGGTGCGTTCTTTTCATAACGCGGTTGTAGTGGTACATCCTGCTCGTATTTCACAGACCAATCCTGGGGAAAATAAATCTTTGTCATTACAAAAGTCACTATCAATTACACTACATACGAAGAGCATATGGCATAGCTACCTTATGAGTAAATGGGAAGAATAGGAGAGCTAGCTTTGC